>CM061540.1:11439166-13920833 GCA_030864215.1 Capsicum pubescens
CAACCACAAGATTAGGGTTTCCTCTCAAGATTAAAACTCTCAAGAACAAGCCCTAGGGTTTTCATAGAAGAGTCTATTTCAAGGAAATTTCACCGTCAATCTTCACGAATTCTTAATCTAAGGTATGCGTAGTGTTCATCTATGGATTCAATTCGTTCATAAAGATCAAGAATCATGCTTTTAAATGTTATTTTGTAAACTTTTTATGGTGATATGAGCATGTACTTGTTGATGATTGTTGTTTAAGTTTCAAGATGATATCTAAAGGTGTTTTCATGGAATATATGTGGTTGTTAGTTGAAAAACACGAACTTTGGGTGGTTTGATATGATGCAAGTATGAAATCCATCTATACCTTAAAGAATGCATGCAAGGTGTTTGATAAAGTGCCTAGGATGCTACAAATTCATATTTACATGATTGCATGATATCTAAATGACAAGTCCATGTTAGTTATACACTTCAATATGGATTTCCATGCTATTTATGTGTTGTTATTGTTTTGGAATGAAGCAAGTATGATAATTGAGATATGAATTATGTACATGAAATATATCCATGCTGTCCCCTACTATGTTTGAGATGTTGAATAAATACATGAAGTATAATATCCCCTACTTATGATATTGTGAATTGTGGACTCCGATCTTGTGATCAAGTCGTGTCATGTGTGAGTCGGTTTCATTCCATCGAGTCCTGGGGGTATTCTTACCCAAAAACTATAGATGTGTGCCTAGAGCTATGTCATGTTTCACGATACTCTCAGCCATGCCATGTTCCATAGAACTCAGTCAGTCATGTGACTCAGGAAAGTTCAGTAACCTAGTTAATCTCAGTAAATCTCAGTAATCTCAGTACTTAGTGATATCGGAAGCTTCAGAAATTCTAGTGCTCTTAGTAACCTCAGTAATCTCCATAATTCAGTACTCTCAAAAATCTCATGAACTCAGTACTCAGAAAGAGTAGTAGTCTCAGCTAGTTATCATGTATCAGTAGTATTCAGTTCAAAACCTCAGTAACCTCATCAGCTAGTAGAGTCAGCCTTATTCAGATAGAAAGTAGAATTCCACAGTATTCCAAGTAAAATCTCAGTAACTATAGTACTCACTGTAAATCCTCATACAATTAGGAAATCCCAGAATTGATTCATGCCTAGGAAATCCCAGAATTGAAGGTATAGGAGGCACAATTAGAAATGACAAGGGGGGCTAGATATTGGGGTTCTGTAAGAGATTTTCAAAGCAATCAACAACCAAATGGAGTTGATTGCTCTTCTGGAAGGCCTGAAGTTAGCAGAAGCTAACAACCTCTATCCTCTTGAAATTAATGTTGATTCTAAAAAGATAATCCACATGCTTAAATAGAAAATCTTTACTATAACCCAATCATTGATGCTTGTAGGTCTGTGCTGAGAAGGGTGGGACTTCCATTGGTGAAACAGTATTTTAGGGAGCAGAACCAAGTGACAGACTCTCAATCAAGGGAAGGAGCAAGGATGAAATTTTTTGGCAACACTCATATTTTAGCAGTTCGGCCTATGTATGCACTAGAGCATGTCTGGGCAGACATTTTAGGAACTCAATTTAGCAGAAACATTAACCTATGTATTAACTATCAGGATTTTGATGCGGATGTTTTTGAGCCCGACTGATTAGTGGGCTATGCTTGTAACAAACTGTGCAATTTAATTTAATGCTCCTTCTTTACCAAAGAAAAATAACTATAATGCTCAGAGATTTGTAAGAGTTAATTTTACTTTATTTAATATAAATAAAAACATTAGTAATAATAATTACTAAGGATGGATGCAGTGTTAATTTTTAACTAATAGTATAAATTTATGTGCAAAATTTTACTAAAAGTACAACAAATTGTATATTTGAACCCCATACAATTTGACTATAATAATTTATTGTAGAAAAAAAGATACCTAATACAGTGGCAGCAAGAACAAGAAAGATCAAAAAAAGTTTTTGGAGACATTGCCATTTTTCTATCACCAATAAAAAACAATGTAGTGTATATGATTTATGAGTTTTTTGGGCATACTCTCCATGTTTATATACAAGTTAGGCTAATTATAAGTATCTTAATCAAATTTTAATTTGGACCTTTCTTTAAAGACTTGACATAATATACCAATAGTTAAATTTGATTTTCTAAAAAATGATAAGTATCTATCTCTATTAAAAATTTTAATTTGGACCTTTCATTAAAGACTTGGCATAATATACCAATAGTTAAATCTGATTTCCTAAAGAATGATAAGTATCTATCTCTATTAAAAATTTTAATTTGAATACTTGATATAATAGCAGTAGTTAAATCTGATTTCCTGCAAATTAAGTGTCTCTATTAAAATTTTAATTTGAACATTTCTCAAGGACTTGAAAAAAGATCAATAGCCAATCTTGATTCACTATTTTTGGAAGGTAATCTATTACTCACTGAAGATGTTCTGTTTTACGAAAATAATAATCTATATAATACACGACATTTACATACATGCATATATTCCAAATTCAATAAATTGTTAGGACTGAGTAAGATTTTAGTTTTAAACCACTAAGGGATTGTATGGTAGAGTGTATAAGAATAATATAAAATATGGTGTATTAGTAATGTTTGTGTTAGTTATGCTTGCATTAGTTATGCTTGTATTTTTCTTATGCAGTGTTTGGTTCGATGTATTAAAAAAAAAACATGAATCACATAATTTCAAAAACATTTTTTTTTTTTTACATAATACCCTCAATATATATATATTGGAAAGGATGTGAAAATTTTTTGGAGGGGTAATAGGGTCTTTAAGCATAATAATGCATACATTAGATCCGTTGCATTACTAATGTCATGGATTTTGAGGTATTAGTAATACACACCTCAATACACAATAGAGTGTATAACTAATGCATACATAGGGTAAAAAGATATATCAAACAAGGTACTACTAATACACATTAAACTAATGTATGCATTAACATTCCAATACACTCTACCAAATGAACCCTAAAGGTTTTGATAGAGTGGTAAGTACTTCTCCATATTTAATCAGAAATCTCGAGTTCGAGCCCTAAATATGGAGTCACCTTTGGTAGGAAGCGCTTTACCCCCATAGAAGGACCTCCCGGCGAAAATTCAAATTAATCAAACTCTAACATGAGTAGCGGACACCGGATGACAAATTTTAAAAAAAATATTTTAATTATAAATAAATGATTAAATGCCTATATAGCCTCTTAAACTTGATTAACCTTATAAATTAGACACTTTAATGTTAACTAGTGGTCATTGGGCACTTTAATGAGTATGTGTGTGCCATTTAAAATTATCATATATATTGTAAAACAAACTTTGCATTAAACGTTGGGAGATAAACGTGTATTTTAGTAATGTTTTAAATTAGAAAAAATTACATAAACTAACAACCTTAAGATATTAATTACAATTTATAGTAATAGTTTTTAAAAATTACAACTAATAACAAAACTAGCAATATTTTACCTTACATTGGGAAAAGCGCGTGACTTTAACTCAACTTTTTTACCTTCTCCCTTTTTCACGCCATATTCCAATTTCAGTTCTCTCCAACTTTTTTTTTTTTTTTTTTTAAATTTCATTTTTTTCTCTCATAATCTTGATAAACTTTGCATCCAACTTTTAAGGTAAGTTTATTTTTTAAATTAATGCATGTTATATTTTTCATATAAAGTCTTTTATTTGTTTTAATGTAGATTTTTTTTTCAATTTTTCATTCTTCTTCTTCTTCGTTAATTAGGGTTTGATTTTTTTTTGTTAAGTTTGTGTTGAAATCTTTGATTTTTCGATAAAATGGCACAACATGTAAAGGGTAGTATTTCAGTTAGTGGTAATAAATCGATGGATTTAGTTTCCGATGAACTTTCATCTTTTAGTCTTGGCTTAACTCAAGATGAAGTTTTTTACTTGGGTTCTTCTAATATTCAGCCTAAGGAAGGTGTTAGCAGTGAAGGAGCGAGATTGAAGCACTGTAACAATTCGAAAAATATTGTGAAAAAAATGAAGCGAAAAGATTTGACAAAACCTTCATCCCCAAAAACCTCAAAAATTCAAAAATCAATGAAAAAGACAAAGCCAGATGAAAAAGGTGAATGTAGTAAAATTTCAAGTCCTGTTTCATCTGATTTTGAATCAGAAGAAGAGAAAGTGGAGGAGGTATGTTTCTATTTTTTAAATTTTGTATTTTTCTTGAAAACATGTCCATAGATGTATTTTCTATATACAATTTATTAGGTATGTATTTATTTTTCTGTTTCTTTATGATTTGAAATTTTAGTGTATATTGTGTTGTTAAGATATGAAATTGTAGCCCCTAATTATATGTATTTGTGATAATTTAGTTTCTTAAGGTTGTAAAGATATGAAATTGTAGCCCCTAATTATATGTATTTTTGTGAAATTTATAATTTGTATATACTTGTTGTATTCATAAAATACATATCTATATGTTTATTGTAATTAGTTGTATTCTGTAAATACATAATTCTCACTCTTTTGACATGTAAAATATAGATATATTTTTATTTTATTTACTGTTAATGTTTGTGTTTGATATCAAGTTGTATTTTTTATTAATTTGATTTAGACAAAGTCATGTACTTTTTCTTGTTAATTTGAATGATTTTTCGACATAGTTATGTATAAATAAAATACATATGAATTTTTCTTTTTTAGATTTAATTTAGGAATAATGTAACTTTAAGTTGTATTTCATAAATACATATATGTCACTGTTTTGATATATAATTGTATTTTGTGGTGTATAGATTTTGCGTGATCAGATATACATGGTAAGAGTATTGTCAAAATTTGCTCCACATATAGAATGCCATACTGTCAATGACATTGAACATCGCATTAAGTCAACTTTAGCGAAGAATCAGTATAATATCTATTGTAATAATAGCATGTTTGCTGTCTTTATGAAGAAAAAGAGTTTTGTGGTTCAAGCGCAGTTTGAAAGATGTATTATATCACTTGAGACTAAGGAAAGCACTGCAAATGCCATAGTAATTCGTGCGAAGGGCACAAATCTTCATTTCAGTCCTAGAGAGTTTGTTGTGGTTACTGGTTTGAATTGTGTTTCAAACAAGGACGATTTTGTGTTTGATGGGGATCTTTCGAATAGACTTATTGAGGACTATTTTGGTGGTGCAAAGTATATTCAAAAAAGAGAATTATTTGCTGCTTTTTCTGGAAAAATATGGGGAAAAGACAATAATGAAGATGTCGTGAAGTTTGCTAATCTCTATTTTATTCATGCATTTTTGTTGTCTGTTGTTGATACTGTAGTTATTCCACGACTACATTTTAATTTAGTTGAGAGTGGTCACTACAGTGATTATCCTTGGGGGTCTGTAGCATTTGAGGAATTAGCAAAGATCTTGAATAAAAAGTTAAAATCGAAAGGCAAATTTTATATGCTACATGGAATGCCTCTTGCCATTCAAATTTGATTGTACGAGTGTTTCTCCACTGTTCCTCGTAATGTTACTTCAAGGGTGGACAACCAAATTCTCCGTATTTTGAATTGGAAAAAAAATGCTCCCCGTCCACGATACGAATCTCTTATGGAAAGCATGTTTAATGAAGCAGATGTCAAGGTCAGTTACCTTTATATCTTTTGTTCTTTATGTTATTATTTGTAAATGCGTTTAATGTTTATGCATATGTTTATATACAAAATATAGTTTTCAATGATTAGGCATGTATGTAAAGGTTAAATGTTTTCTAATGTAAGTGATTTATGTTCCAACTATCATTGGTGTTACCATCTAAAAATAAATTTTGATGAGGATGCAATATAATTGTAGGTTTCTTTTAAGAATATTGAGCCAACACGAAAAGAGATTTCATGCTTTCAAATACCCAAGAAGGTTGTTCCTGTAGGTGTAAGTCACAAAGATGATGAGGTTAATTCGATGATGATTTGCAGGATCTGTCACATCAAAAAAATATTCAATCACCCAAAGAAAACATCATGGTGATTCATCATCTTCACCTGTCAAGAAAAAGTTGAAGCAACAACATAAAGGTTTGGAAAGGCAGACACCAAAAAGGACCCCTCCACCTCGTGCTGCAAAGAATCTTTCTGTCAGGACTCCAATTTTTATGCCGATTCAACAAAAAGAGAAAGTGTCTTCAAAGAGGAAGGACATAAACCGGTCAGGAAGCAAGAAATCTATTCCGATTGAGTCACCTGATTCGTCTTTGTATAGTTCTGGAGATGAAGATGATTTTGTTTCAAAGAAAGTGTTTCACAAGTTTCGCAATGAGGCAATTTGTTTTTAATTTTTGAATTGCTTTGTTTTCATATATAATTTATTTATTTTGAAGCAGGTTCTTCAAGATATGAAATCCATCCGTGGCCTAATATCAACAAGGTGTGATGCGATAATGAATGCTATAAGTGAGATCAAGTTACAATAATTTTAAAAAATCTTTTGAATGTTGAATACATATACAACATATGCATTTTATGATTTATGACATACATATATAAAAAACAGTGTCTTCTTTTTATGGATTATAGGTCTTTTTTTAAAAATACTAATATGTATATTCATATATGTATTCAACTAATATGTATTTTTTTTTTGAATGTTGAATACATATACAACATATGCATTTTATGATTTATGACATACATATATAAAAAACAGTGTCTTCTTTTTATGGATTATAGGTTGATTTTTTTAAATACTAATATGTATATTCATAGATACATATGAATATACAGTTGTATTATGTATTTTTTTAAATAGTATATACATATGAATATACAGTTGGTAGTATGTATAACACATGATGTGTTAAATACATATTATGCTTATACAGTTGTGTTTGAATAAAGACAAGTGCAATATATACTGTATTTTTACATTTGTATTATGTATTTTTCCAAATCATGATATGTATAATCATATATACATATGCTGGGCAATTATAAATAGTTAGTTTAATATTGTTCTTGATATTTTTTAATATTTTTTGAACTTGCAGAAAAAAGATAAGGACAATCAAGTTGACAATCCACCCATGGGTGAAGCTGTCGAGACTATACCACACCATAAATTCAGTTCAAATTTTGTGTATGATCTTTATAAGAATTCTAAAGACACATTGGTAAGTTAACTATTTACAATCATATGTATTTTATTTATACAATGTGCATTTATGTTTACATATAAGAATTATACATGTGCTACAGGTTACTGAAGAGATCAACGGGAATCAAAGCACTAGTTTGACTAAGGTGTATAATGAGGATAAAGATGATGTTCTGGTAAATAGTTCATTTTATTTATTTCATGCTTTTTATAGAGTAGAATAATAATATTTTAATACGCTTGACTTTATCGTTTATGAAAGGATAAAACTGATATTGATCAGCATGAAGCAAGAGATATATGTGAATCACCGGTATGCTGAATAAATCTATGATGTTTTTTAGTTAAGGACATCTGGTGTTGTTTTTTAATTTGTATTAATAAGGTTTGTAGAACACAAAATTGGTTGATGATAATATCGGCGAAGCACATATATCAGATTCTCAATTCTCATTTTCAGATGAGGTGCTCAGAAGCATTAATCTTGATTTCTTAAAATTCAATTTGGGAGTTGAAGATGAGTCTACGGTATTTGCATTCTATGTCTTCATTTATTTTCATAAGCTTTCAGATTAATAAAATATTTCTATGTTTATATAGAACACAGGAGGTGCTGCAGAAACGACTGTGAATACATCAGCAGAAGATGAGTCCAAGGTATACTGGAAATATGTATTGTCTGCGTTTATTTTTTTTGCTTTAAAATCACTTTAACAAGAATTTTATATTTATTATACAAAACACAAATTATCCTTCACAAATGGATGAAAATAAATCAACAAAAGATCAGTTAAATGTAGCATTGTCTGCATTTGATTATTTTGCTATTTTGCAACATTATAACATTTTTATACAGAACAATGAATGTGATGCTGAAAAGATTGTAGACACATCAGAAGATTATCAGGCTGAAATGAATAAAAATAAATCACCAAAAGATGATTCAAAGGTAGCATTCTCTGCTTTTATTTATTTAGCTAATGTTGCAACATTATAACATATTATATATTATATACAGGATAATGAATGTGATTCTGAAAAGATTTTAAATACAGTAGAATTTAATATGGATAACTCAAAGTTGAATCAGCAAAATCAGTCTCCGGTCCACATTCATGTAGCGTTAACTGAGGAAAGAAAAGCTGAACAAAATTTTTCAGACTCGCATGTCACTATTTTTGATGAGCTTTTACCGAGTCTTAATGCATATTTGAATCAAGAAAGAAGTATAATTGTACATCCATCGACAAACAAAGCATAAGAAATGCCCATGCATGTATCAAGGATTAAGCGACCATCTAGATTCAAAGAGTCACCATTCACAATGAATTTTGGTTCAGCGTCTGGTAAGTACACTAACATGTTAAATATGGTTAACAAATTTCTTTACTTTATATATTTTAAAAATAGTAATTTCTTGTTATTTTTTAATGGCTAAGAAATATGACATGTAACCTGTAAATATGCACCACTACATTAGTGACACTTCTTTGACATGATAAACTTTAGATATGTATTTGTTTAGATTACTACTAAGATTTGTATTTAATGTTATGTTATTTTTGTTATTCATTAGATTTTGGTTATGACAAGTATGTTAATTGGATTAATTCTAAACAATTAAAATACATAATTTTTATGTTAGCTTGGAATCATGTTTATATTTTGTTGTTCGATAACTTCAATATGTATAACTGATGTACTCAGAGTATAGATATGCTACAGTTATGTATATATTTTTTACACTGTAATTTTCAGATGTATTATATAAATACATCTGTTTCATTATTATGTAATATCATTGTACAGAAGTGGAGAGCAAAATATTCAATCAGAAGCATCCATTTGTATCTCATTCGATTAATGATATAGAAGACACTAAAGTTACCAACAAGTTTCTGAAGTGGCTGTCTGTGGATATTCTTAAATTTCATGCAAAAAGGTATAAATTTTAGGACCTAATTGAAATAATATTTACATATAAGTTTCTGTTAATGATGAATCATTATATTTAATAACTGAACAGAAGCAACAAGCAAGAACACTATAAGAAGGGCAAGTCCAAAATATCAGTAATCAATTTTGAAGTTTTAGTTGTGGAAAACAAGAATTGGTTCTACATTACGGATACTCCTGGACAATCATGGTCTGATGAGGTAAGTGTTCTGCTAATAAGTGAAAAAAAATTATATTTGAAATGAAACTTTATTCATTTTACATATGTATATTCGCAAATACATATGTAATTATTTGTTATGATGAAGTTGAAAAATTATATTTGTATATACATATGCTTTTATTCTATATGCTCTGATATATTTATATTATATATACATATGTAGTGTTACCTGCTAGGAGTTTTAATTTCACTATTTACTTTTAAGTATGTTTTTTTTGTCATAATGCAGCATATTGATGTATGCTTCTACTATCTGCGAAAGAAATCTAAGTATGATCCGAATACTTCATACAAGTACAATACTGTAGACTGTAATTTCATGAATATTATAAATAGTGTGCTAGCTGTGTATAGAATTGATGATGATTCTCTTAATGCTGGTGGAAAGGAATACCATCTGAATGAGTACATAAATGGATTCCGCATGCATGCTACAGTGCCTTGACATACGGTTGATCATATTTTCATTCCTACAAAGGTTAAGGCCAAACATCATTGGGTTCTTGCGGTTATATCTTTTAATGATAGATGCATTTATGTATATGATTCTTTGTCGTCTGCTGGTCATGATGCTGGGGTACTTGCTGAAGTTGAAAAGTTAGCTGAGGTTATACCTATATGTCTCGTTGGTTGTAAATTTTATGAGAAGAAGGGTATTGATACTGCTAATCATCCAAATTACAAATCCTATGACAACATGGATCTATTTGATGTTTATGTTGTGGAGGATTTGCCTCAACAACCAAGTGAAAGTTTGTAAGTATTCATATACATATCAATTGTATATAAACATATATATTATTTTTATAGAACTGATTCTTTATTTCTTTATATATGTATTTGCAGGGATTGTGGTTTATATATGGTGACATATGTCGAGTGTCTCACCTTTGGAGATCTTGTTTCACCTGTTGATTTTGATCCAGATCTAATTCGTACGAGGTATGCTTCAATTTTGTGAAATTATGGTATGAATAAAGAAGAAGAGAATGCACAAAGTGATGATGAAGCACCAATGATACCTCCTCGTGAAATTGGTTTAACAGAAGACACTGAAATTCATGAAATTTGATATTTTTTTTTATTTTGTTGTAGTTTACATTATTTAACATTAGTTGGACAAACAAGTTGTTGAATATTTCTTATTTTCAATCAGTAACTTTTAATGTTCAAAGATATACTATTGATTATTGGTTGTTATGTTACAGTTTAATATTGGTTCTACATATATATTTGTGTTCTACATATATTTCTTATTTTCAATCAGTAACTTTTAATGTTCAAAGATATACTATTGGTTCTTGGTTTTTATGTTACAGTTTAATATTGGTTCTACATATATATTTGTGTTCTACATAATCATGTTTGTTTAATGTTCTACATATTTTTTCATTTCTTGTTAATGTGTAACTTTAATGCTCTACATATATATTTAATTTTTCATATTTATTTAGGAATAATTCATATCATCAGTCCTTTACATATATATATATATTTATGAATAATAAGTAAGTTAACTTATTATTAGTTTTTATATATGTTCATACGTACTTAAAAGAGTATAATATGTATTTTTCAGATTTATGTTTAGCTTAAAGTATCTTACATATAATATCACCAAATTAACAGTGACAACTACAATAATATAAAAAATGTTTATCAAAATTTAAAATCACATATATTTTTCATAAATGAAAAAAATCATCAATTGTTTATTCACTTAATACGTCAATCAAGTTATCGTTTGTTGTATTTCCTACATGAACGCCTATTGTGACCTTTTAATCCACATGAACTACAACAATTTTTTATCTTCTTTCCAAACACATCTTGTTCGAATTTTCCACGGTCCTTCTTCGGAGGTCTTTCAGGAGGTCGCATGTATTTCGGCTAGAGAACTACCTCATCCATAATTTCCTTCGGAATCACCCAGTCATCTTTGTGTGGTAGAGGATAAATTGGAAGATCATATATTCTCAAGGCGGTTTTTGGCTTGTATAGATCAGAGCAATATGGTTCCTTCTTGAAATTCTTGCTATCAAGAACTGCACAAGCATGAACACACGGTATCTCATCCAATTGAAATGCATTGCAAGAACATTTTTTTTCCTTAAGAAAAATAATAAAATGTTTCTCCTTGTCGTGGACTGTATAGATGTACTCTGGTGTAGGTATAACCTGAAATTATTAAAAAAAAATTAATTAGTAAAATAAAAGTCATCTCAATGTATGTATATTGCAAGTCAGCAAAATATGTATTTCTTTCCTGCATATGTATTTGTTTTACAGAATATATTTTCCTTAATTTATTATTTGAAAAAGATATATAGTTCATATAAAAAATGAAAATACTATTATATATATAAAATGATTACAAAAAATTCATCATACCTTCGTACATGTACACTCCGCTTTATTCTGTTGAAGAATTTCTTGAAATTTACCAATAAGATCCATAAAAGTATACAATGCCTGTTGTCTGTTTTCACAGTTCCATCTTTCAAACATCAATCTAACTTCCTCCAGAAAATCATATATTGGTAGTTCTCTAGCTGAAACCAGCGCAACATTAATGGACTCGGCAATGTTTGAAGTCAAAGTAATGAATGCATACGATCTAGACAACTTATCGTAACCAGCCAATTTCAAGTAATTCTTCACTCTAGCATCAACTGCCTCCACTTTCTCCATTAACATGTGAAATTCAGTCTTCAAATATGATTTTTTTCATGGTATAGAAGACATCTGATAATGCATTATGTGATTTTCGAAAAAAAAATTTACATTTCCCCATAGATGCCACATACATGCATAATGTGGTACCTCATTATACACGTCACTGACAGCTTTTATGATGCTTGCATTACGATCAGAAACGACACACATATCTTTTCTTTCACTGTATGCTTCCTTCAGATTCTCGAAAAACCACCTCCAAGATGCATTATTTTCAGAGTCCAGTACACCATAAACCAAAGAAAATATATGTCTTGCATGTTGAAAAAAAAAAAAAAAGCTTAAATGATTTTTTAAAAATATAATAATGCATATGTATATTATAAATACCTACATAAACCTGGAAACATATGTGAAGTGAAATAATTAACTTCCAGTGCACAAATAGAACTATTGCATATGTAAATTATGCACATGTATATTTTAAATACATACATACACCTGAAAACATTTGTGAAGTAAACTACTTAAGTTCCAGTGCACAAATAAAACTCTACTACACATATATATTTTCAAATACAACTGACACTGATCACATAAACATAATTCATATATGTATATTATAAATACATACAGCTGAAAAATATTTTTTAGTCAAATACTTATCATATATATCTTACCAGCTCTATTCATGGTACACACAGTTACGAAACTGCCAGTATAAAGTCCCTTGAGATGTCTTGCATCAACTACTATGACAGGTCTACAATGATCAAACCCTTGAATGAATGCAGTTAGCGCTACAAATATATATAAAAACTCATTGTCTTCATTTTTTTTCATTCTTATATGTGAACCTGGATAACTGGTGTTCAACACATGTATGTATGAAGGTAGTTTTCCGTACGATGCTGATTGTTTTCCTCTTAAATCTTCAAGTGCTTGTTCTTTAGATCGCCAACACATAATACATGTTAAATCCATACCCATGTCTTCCTTCATGTCACTTTTGATATCAGATGGACTGTATTTCCTCTTGTGGCATTTTAACTTTGATTTGACTATACCACCAATCAACTTACTAGTACCATGCAATTTATGATAAATCTTATCTTTGATCGGACATGTATGTTCAGGTAAAAATTCTCTTACATAAAACATTGTAGATTCGCCGATAGCAGATGCACGGAATAAAAATTCATAATTTTTGGATTTGCACAATAATGTATAACTGCAAACAAAAACAAAGACATATGCTCAAATACAATTAACACATATTGCAAAAAAAAAAAAAAGTCACAATAAACTTACCATGTTTTACTAAATCGTGCAGATAGTGATTGAAACTTCTCTCAAATTGTATAATCTTTCATTATCGATTTTAATACACTTTTCAAGATATAAACTTGATCAACCTCAATATGTTTGTGATGTGGGTCTGAGATAATAACTCTAGTTGTATCCATTTCAAATGCATCCAAACATTGATTTGAAGCAGGAACAATTAACGCTCTTTCAGTACTTGTATTTACCAAGTTACTATCAGTGACAAACATCTTCATAGGTTCGCCAGTACACAACGATGAACATACCAATGTGCTGAAATTTTCCTTGTCAGAAACACTTACATACAAAGGCAAAATACTAATATCCTTCAATTCCTTTTTCTGCATAATATAGACCTTCAAACCCATGTCATTACGTATACGTATTTTTCCTGCACTATCTGTTAATTGATACTCGATTTGAATACACTTGTACGTCAAATCAACATCAATGTGAGTAGCCAGTACTATGTAAAGTTGGTCATTCGTAGAGTTTATGCTCAACAATATCGCATCACTGGTGTAATCTTCATATTGTTGTTCATATGTCCATCTACCAGAGTGTTTAATAAGAGCAGTTATACTTCCCATTGTCAATCTCCAGAAATTTCAAAAAAATTAAAATATTAATAAATATGAAATAAGTACTATAACACCAAGTACGACTAAAATTAATATACGATTTAAAAAAATTTCAAACCTACGACTGCTTCAAAAATATAGGTATTTCTTCAGCAAATTTCACATTATATTTTTCTTAAACGACAACTAAAAATTAATTTGTTAATAAATACCTGTATTTGTACCTTCGTATTTTTACTATTTTCTTCAAGACGTTATTCGATCAGCATAACAAAAAAAAATAAAGAAAAACGTTTTTCAATTTGAATGAGTATTTTGAATTTGAATTGAAAAGTTGATTATGGAAACCGTTTTTGAATTTGAATTTGAAGATGTAATTTAACATTTGTGTTAACAATAGAGTTTTAAAAGGTTAAGAAATCAGTCAAATTAAGTGTTCCTTGATTTAAGGAACCATTTTTTACCATATTAAACTGAAACAGATTGGAGATATATTAGGAACACAATCTTTAATTGTATATGTATTTAACTAGCAACAGTTTACTCAAATATAAAATACATACTGCTACTTTTTGTAATTTTGAAACGGTTGCTATAAAACTTACAATTAAGACTCTATAGTTGCTATTTCTGAAATTTTTCCTTTAAAATATTTGAATGTTTTTAACTTATTTTACCCTTCACTTAATTATGTTCAGAACGAGACTATTTTACTCTTCACTTAAACATTATTCTTATTAATAATTTTGAACAAAAAACAAAAGAAGTAAAATTACCTTCTAATAAATGAAAACTATTACAAAAGAAAATTAAATACCGTCCATTAAATAAATTAATTGAATAATTTAACATTTTAAAACTTATCTTAAAATATCGAGAGCACTTGCATACATTCAAAATCGTTACATTTTTCACTGAAAAAAAAAAAACTTATCAAATTCTTATACACGTATGTAGTCGTGAACTAATTACTTTATCATCTTTTATTTATGTTGGATAAAGTAGGAGTTACAAATAATCAAGTTAGGGCAGTATCATGATCGATTGTTAATTATTAAGGACCTTTTGTAATACTTATTTTTATATTAATTAATATTCTAATCAAACATGATTTTTGCAACATTTTCTCCCTTCGAGCAACATCTTTTAGCTAAGGATATGTTGGGTACATTTGGATCTTCTAAAACCTCGTTTATCTTTTTTCAATTTTAGCTTTTTATGTGTTTAGTAAACCAATCGATCGCTCCTCTAGTTGAAATAACGGGGTCTTTTATTATTGCCTAGGTTCCTACGACCGATCTGTCACCCAACCTACTTAGCTTGAACAACCTAATTAAAGGCTTGGCCCCGTTCCATTCGGAGAATCACCCCTTATGGCACAACTTAATAAATTATTCTCGCAGTTCAGATAAGATTCGAATCGGAGTGAATTAGATCTCTGAAAACATGGTTCTTGCTGTTGGGTTCGAAATCGAGAGGGCGTCATGCGGAAGCTATTAGTTGCAAACTATTGAGACGATAAATCAGACGAAAAGAAAAACATACTAAAAACATGATGATTATATAGTTTGACCAATTGACCTACATATAAAAACCTAATATAAAAGAAAACATAAAACTATTAGAGAGAAAATCTACCCCTAAACAAAACTATGACTACATTGTGGATGTTATTGTGTTATGGTATGAGAAGGGGTCTTCTATTTATAGATGTTCAAAACCTTTCTTCCAAGAAAGAGGTTAGCCAAATATGAAAAAGAATTATATTTTTTTCTTTCAAGAAAAGTAAAAGTAATTATGGTAACTTTTATTTTCCTCTTAGGAAAAAGTAAAACTTAAATATAGTAAGAAAATCTGGACAAAAACCCTAACACTTGCCTCCCTTCCTCCTTTTAACTCATCCATGGGTGATCCCTTGCTCTCATGTTCCAGTGTTTGCTCGTTGTTTAGGCCGTGAGTGAGATTTCTACTCATTACAGATTTAGTACATATAAATGAGGATAATTTGATATCTTCGATCTTGTTTTTCTCGGTTTAGTCTGCTAGCAGACAATCCCTTTTGTGGTGTTAACACAATTTTCTTGTATTTAACTTGTTTGTGGAATATGTATTAGATTGATCATTTGATATTTAGCCTTAGTTTGGCATTATAATCTTTCTAATAAAATTTGGATATGCCAAAGTAATCAAAATATAAAATATAGAACACACACCAAGAATATTGTCTACCAGAAAATACATGTTTGCACTTAATCACATGTTTGAATTGATCACTGTCCAATCATTAAAATATTCTCTTTCATTAATAATTTTCAACAAAAAAATTGTCTTCAAAATAAAAACACAATCAGTTGAAATTACTTGTCCAAACCTTACCACAGGATAATTAATTTAGCTTAAGAAAAAAAGTCCTTCAACTTTGAATAGATATCTTAATTATTTAACTTTCTCACTTTTGTTGGTTTTCACTTTTAGAATGGTACCAATATGATGATATTATATTAGTTGTAGTGAAGCAACTCTTTATTCATAAACACACTTGAAAAATAACTCCGTTGATTGAAATAAGCACAAATTTAACGTAACATTAAGAATAAATAAAAAGAAACATGACATCAATTAAGACGAAGAGGATAAAACTTTACTTTTCAATATAATAATTGAAATTATTAAAAGGTAGGAAATTAATTATTTCCAGAGAAATGTGTCCACCCACGTGTATAATTTCTTTTTAAAATTCATCAAATAAATGAACTGGACCCGACCCAATAACCAAAATATCCGATCCTTTACATAAATGGTAAACATATAGTATCAATTTTCTTGTGTGTATGGCCATTATCCAGAACATATAATCTCTAAAACAGAACAACTATCCACATGAAGATAGCAGTCATTTTTTATATAAGAAAGATAAACTTACCATCTACAGTGCAACAGTAGAATTAGAAGGTGCTAGCCAAGCAACAGAATAGATCAATTTAATGAAAAACTGACAATATCATTAAAAGACTGAAAAGAAAATCTGGATTGTTTGCCAAATTGATACACCTTACAAGTGTTATTTAAAAAAAAACTGCAGGAAATAATTCTTTATTCACCATTATCAGTAAGAAAATTTGGCTTAGGATTCTCTAAATGGTTGTGCAGATGTGACGAAGAGGCATTGCTGGATAATGCAAAAGGAGATGAGTTGATCTTGACAAAGAACGATTAAGGGAAAGAGAAGGACCTGACTCTTTTACCCTTTGTCATCTCACTTCGGTTTGGGTCTTTTTCATTATGGGGGTCGGATCGGATAATAAATTAAATTGTGTAATTAAAAATAAAATTTTACACGTGGATGGGGACGTGGCATGACTACGTGGCTTTTTTTAAATTTAGGTGGCGTCCTTGGTGGACTTCTGTTAGAGCGAGGGGCATTTTTTAGCCAAATATTTAACAGAGGGGTATTTAAGCCAAAAAGCTAAAGAGAAATATTTTTGATCCATATTAAATAATTCATGAATAATTTTGACCCTTTTTCGTTTTTTAAAAAAAATATTAATAATAACTGCTAAGGATGTGTGCAATGTCGTAACACAGTGTTCATCTGGACCTAGTATTTTTGATTGGTAATATAAATATATATGTCAAAATCCATAAATTACAGCAAATAGTCTACCTTGGACCAAAATTTTAAAAATATAAATGTTTAAATACTTAACATAATACCAGTAGTTGAATTTGTAGGATAACATAATACCAGTAGTTGAATTTGATATCCTACAAATTGATAAGTAACTCTATTAAAATCTTAATTTGGACGGTTTCTTTAAAGATTTAGAGATAATATCAAGAGTCAAATTTGATTGTTACTCTTTTTAGAAGGTTAATTAATTACTCACTAAAGGATCGTTTGGTAGAGTGTATTGTAAAATATAATGCATGCATTAGTTAATGTATACTACTAGTACCTTGTTTGGTATGTTTTTTGTCTGTGTATAACTAATAAATGTCTTAGTACAACACTTTTTCACATTTTTTCTTCCTTCTTTTTGGATCAAACACTTACTTTTGATGAACTTCAATATGAAGATAACAATCTTCTCAAGAACACACCAATAACACCTTAGCTCAGAATGAGTTAAAAATTCGATCCTATGCATCTTTCATCGTTCTAAACTCATTCCCCACATTATTTTGCTCAAATTCCTCACCCAAGACTTCAAATCTTTCAACCCACTTTAAACTTTTTCAGACCCAAGCTTCCAATGATAGTATAAGACTCCACATTACTCAGATTTAGCTCGAATTAGATATTTGGACTCTAATAGTGTTAGAGAACGCAAAATTTGGGATCAGTTTGTTACTCGCCATGTTGGTGCGTCAGAAGTTTGCTTCAACTGTAGAGAGACCGACTACTAGTCTAGAGAGTATCTCCAACATGGGATTTCCAGTCATTCAGCTAATTTAGTTCAGCTCATGATGTTGTGGCATCTTCAGCTAGAGACAGTGTGTATGGCACCTCAATTGATGATTCAGTGAGTTGGAGTCGAGGTATTCCCCCAAATTGATGTTTGTGGGCTTGAAATTGATCTTGGATAATTGTGTTCCATCAATCCACTTGTGAAATTGATTTTGAAATATGATTTTTCACTTGGTTTGACTTACTGACCTATACTATTGCATTGCATGAATAATTAAATTTGTAAACATGAATTTTAAAGGCCTTGTTGGTCATGTTTTGGTTTGAAACTTGAATAAAGGAGGTCGAGGCAATCATCCAATTTGATTTGATAAACTAAAGGAGGTCGAGACATTCCTCCAACTTGATTTAATGAACAAAAAGGGGTCGAGGCATTCCTCCAAAATAATAGAATTATAATGTCATAATTATGAGCTTGCAAGCATACAGTATGTCGATACCAGTAGTGTGCCATTAATGGTAAATTCCTTGGGTAATGAATGGGTTATGTGAACTTATTTTAAATTGGGCCTAATAGGGGTTATGTAGCTAAGCCGTGAAGGTATGGGTCTTGGATGACTTAAGAAACTCATATTCACCGAAGTGAGGTTTGGTCTTGATAACCTGTGTATATGGTTCATACTATTGATATATATTTGTATCTTAGGTTGACGTAGGGTTGGGGTATTCCCTGATCTTCCTTGATACCTCCGGTTCGTACGACTAACATGCACAAGGTCCCTTTCAGCAGGGGGAGCTGAATCCATATAGCCCATGAGTGCCTGTTTATTATGTTTGAGCTACATCGTCCAGGATAATATTTTACTTTCATACTAAGCCTTGTTTTCTACCCCAACATGTCATATATTTATATGTATATGCGTATGCTTGTGTGCATTTGGATTTTGGACTGATTTTGAAATTATTGATCATGGCATATTATATCACTATTCTCTGAGTTACATGCTAGGGCTCATGCCATTAACCGTATTCGGACGGTGTACCCCCATGTGATGCAAGAATTGGAAATACTTCTATTTTTCATGCGCAGTGACTAGGTGATCGTGGGATAGCTCATGAGTCAGATTGAAGTGGTGAGCTTTCATGCTTAGGAAGACTTCATTTCATTATTTGGTTTCCTCATATCATATATTTTTTTTTGGTCTAGTTTTGGCTATCGTCGGGGGCATGTACCGAATTAAGTTGATATGGTTCTATTTAGAAGCTTTGTGAATTACTGTGGACTTGGGATTGATTGTTGAATTCTTAGACTTCTTTTGAGTCATAATTATCTATCTTGTGATATGTTAGAAATTCCGCTGCTATACTTGAATTGTGTTCCGTTTAACTAGGCAAAGGGGGTGATCTCCGGTCCTTATTGTACTTGAGATACCTATCATGGCCAGGCCTTAGTTCGGATCGTGATATGTTGGGAGGAGAATTATATATTATTCATGTATTATTGTTTGAGTTATTTACTTATGTTCTCATAATTGTCTAGATTTCGCCTATTATTCTCTTTGGGACTCCTCTTATCTTACCTTTAGTGTATAGTCACACTTTATAACGCCTTTGCCTTAATTGAGCTCTATCGTCCTGTGATACCTACACTTTTGCATCTTTTTCTCTAATGCAGATCCGTACGAGTTACCATTGTTGACGTCACCTTCATGTAGAGTTGTTGATCGAAGATTAGGGCGAGCTTTTAGCATTTGGAGTTGACCTATCTCCCTCTATTGTGGAATTAGTCTTATTTTGCGCCTTATTTAGACTATTATGTATATATTACACTTGTCTAGTACTCCTAATGCTTAATAGTTCTTGTACTTATTATACTAGGTCTTGGGGATTCATTTTGTATATTTTGTTCTTTCCCCGGCTATTTGTGTGCATGCTTCGTATACTTTTTCTATTAGTCGTCTTATTTATCGTTTTTACCTTGCTCTTTTGCCTTCACCTGTTAGCCTGTTACTTGTTGTTCCGGACTATGATATTGGCTTACCTAGTAGCAGGTTATAGTAGGTACCGAAATGACTTGAGATTTTGGATTGTGACTTCCAGCCTCGTCAATCAATATGTTGACTTTCATCCAAATTTCCAATTTTCAAAAATGAAAAACTTTGCAAAATGAATCCGATCATCTCGGATAGCTATTATGGAAATAAAATTATTTAATCACCAAGTTAAAGAATTATTTTTAGGATTGTAACTGCATCTAAGAAAATAATGAATAAATATCTTAAAATTCGGATCGTATAGTTAGACTTTTCCTAAATTTGACCAAATTATGTTAACTGACTTTTAAGCATTTAGGTATGTAGTCCTACCATAGATCTATATATATGTATTAGCGAAGCACTATTATCTTATATTCAGAGAGTGATTATCACTCAGATATTATATTCTTTGATTTTCGCATATCTAAATATGACAAAAATGGGGGTTAGGCCTAGTAGGATTGTCGATCCGAGAAAGAAAAAAGTCCTACTAGATAAAAGATTAAAATCACTATGTAACAAAGCAAAACATTTAGAAATTTTATGTGATATCAAAATTGGTATGTTTGTTTTTACTCCTAGAGATCAGAATATTTTTTCTTGGCCATCTCTAACCCAAGCTACGGATAGGGTGAAGAACTATCTAGCTTCCTCTGACAAGCGACGCTCAATTAAGTTGGTCAAACATGAAGACTTCCTTCAGTCGGTATTGAAGGCTAAGGAAGGTAAAATTAATCAACTTGAGCAAATGGTTGAGAAGAAGGAAATGGAGTACAATTTCAATCAACTTGTCGAGGCAAGAAAAAGATTTGATGAACTTGAGGTTAGAGAAATTAGAGCGTTGATGAATCTATTTGTTGTTAAGAAGATCCAGCTGGACAAAAGGGCTAAACAACTTAATGAAAATGTTGAAACTGAAATTGATTCTAATGACTACAATGATGGAGAAAAGAATGACATGCATCATTAACTATGTTAAGCATGCTATTTTGTTCTTTCTATTATTATTTTGTCTTTTTCTCTTTTAATAACAGTTTCTATATATGAATTTATTTTTTGTTTTATCATCTATTTGTGTTATGGTTGTCTGCAATAATATATATATATATATGTATAAATATATATATATATATATATATATCGGATATTTTATTTAAGTCCATTCAACCTTATTGTTTTATTTCTTTTTGGAATTTCATTTAAAAAGGAAAATGGTTTTTGTCTTATTAAACTATTTCAAAACTTAAAGAAAATTTCAAAATAATTTAAGAAAAGACAGAGTCGCCATTTGATTCTTACAAAAAAATATTTTATTTAAGTCCATTCAACCTTATTGTTTTATTTCTTTTTGGAATTTCATTTAAAAAAGAAAATGGTTTTTGTCTTATTAAACTATTTCAAAACTTAAAGAAAATTTCCAAATAATTTAAGAAAAGACAGATTCGCCACTCGATTCTTACAAAAAATATTAAGCAAACTTTAAAAGAATTTTAAAAAAATTAAAAATAAAAACAAACACTTAAAGTGAGAGAAAATGAGTAAGGATTCTGGTAACATCTTGTGGAGATTTTTAAGGCACTCAAGAACGTTTATAAAAATAGTTGACTAAAAGATAATTGACTGACTTTGTTAAAAAGTTTCTAAATTTTTAAGTTTTGGAATTATCCAAAGCATTTCACCAAAACTAGCATCTACATTATTCATGAAGAAAATCTATTTAACTTGAAGTGATTTTCTTGAAATAATAGAATCAAATTAGTTGCTAGTTTCTTTTTTGAAGAAGTAAGATCTTTCAAATAGATACTAGATCAAAATGAATACTCAACTAATTAATAGAAAACATGTTTGATTTCTTGAGGAAAGTTAATTTTTAAAAGGAAGTTGCTTCAACTCAAATGAACTATTAGCCACATAAACAAAAGTGAATGTCATTCTTGTAGAGTTTTCAAATATTAGCTCATTTCAAGGAGAAGTAGCAAGAGCTCGTTTTGCCAACTTTAAATTATTATACTTGTGAAAATAATGATACATAGTTTGAGAAAAAAATACAAGTTGAAAAAAAAATTAAATAGCAGTTTGATGGTGATTCATTCAGATTAATTAATTAAGGTTATCGTCATTCAAACAAATAATTACAATGAATTACATATAAAGGAGAAAAAAAGAGTTAGAGCAATACCCCGTACATTTCTTATCCCAGTTCAGCTCATAGTGCATGCATATGAGGCTAAAAATCTAAAAATTTAGCTTAGTGTTGGGGACTTAGTTTTATTTTTGGCCTCTTAATTTCGTTAATTTTTAAAGTGACCTTTCCGACCCCGAGATGTGAGTTTTTGAGTTATTTCATGTTCAAGGGTGTAAGAAGCACGTCTCGTGAAAGTTTTTGATTTTTCGGACGAGAATTGGGGCACTTTTGGATTTCTATTCTAGAACCTCACTGCGATTGTGGCGTGTCACGGTGGTATAGCGATGAGGCCCTTATCGCATCACGGAGAAGGTGTTTTCGTCCAATTCTTGATTCATAATTGAATGTATGTGTCATGATCTTTATCCTAGTGTGTGAAGTACGAGAGGAATGTTCATAGAAATCACTTAGAACAAAGTTGAGCTAAAATCCTTTGATTCGTCCAATGTTTGGTATTCGATTCTACAAGGATCTATTTTGAACGTATATAACTTTTGATATACGTGGAATTTTTAAGCTGAAGACCCACTAAATTGTAGAGAATTGAATTATCTTTTCAACAATACCAATTTTGCCTTAATTCGATACCCGAGCAAAAAGTTATGATCATTTTCGTCATAACTAGTAAGCCACCGTGATAAGACCGCATCGCGATGAGCCTTTAATCCGCATTTCAGTTATGAATTTTTGGTTTAAATGAGTGAGGGGTAATTGGGTCTTTTTCCACCTCAACGAAATTCATAAAAACACGACTTAAGGCTTCAATTAGGGCATTATATGCCCATATTCTCTAATTTTCTCTCAAAAATAAATCCTAATCATCCCCCAAGTTCATCAATTCCCTTCCTTCCCTTTCAAGAAAACCAAGAACTCCACTGTTCCAATCCAAAGAAGCTTTCAAGAAAGTTGTTCTCTTTCAAGATTTCAGTATTAAAGGTATGTGTGATGTTCATCCATTAGCTCTTTCCATTCACTAACTAATTTTAATTGTTCAAGTTTTCAGATTTTACAAATATCTAATTATTTGACGTTAAATAATTAAGTCATTCAAATAGATAGTTTGTCCATCAATTCAAAGTTGTAATTTTTCGCTTCAGATTCTATGTTTCTCAAAATTCATATGTTGCGCATAACCATGCTCAAACATAACTTTATTAATTGAGTTAAACATAAATTAAACTTAATAATAATAATAATAATAATAATAATAATAATAATAATAATAATAATAATAGAAAAGGATGACGACGATGAAGACGAAAAAGATAGTATGTTATATTTTATTATAATAGTTGATATTATTCAAAGGTACAGGAAATTAATCATCATTTCGAGAAAATTAAATTAAAGATTTATAATTCTTAATTTTAGCCACATATATCTCCTGAAATAATACATTCACAAACAATATCATCATCTTGTACACATCTTGCTCCACATATTTTTTCAAATCGTTCAGTACAAAAACCTTCACATACACTATTAGCAGCAAAAGATAGGTCTTTGCATATTTTATTATAATAATTGGAACATGTACATTTGTCCTGCGCTAAACAATCTGTCATTATATACACAATGGTTAGTGACAAAATTAAATGAACTAGCATTTTAATTAATAGTTTAGATTTATGAGATGTAGGTATATAACTATAATGCTTGGAGATGTGCACAAGTTAACTAATAAATAAAGAATTTAACAGTATAACTATTAAGGATAGATGTGATATTGTAACACTGTATTCATTTGAACTTAGTATTTTAGACTAATAATATATAAATATATGTGTAGAAATTCATCAAAAATACAAAAAATAGTATACCTTTGCCTAAAATTTTAAGAATATAAATTTAGCATAACAACTTAAAGATTAAGCCAACAAAATTTAAATATTGGTTTTATGTCTTTGAATATAATAATTCTTTTACTTGAAAAATAAGGATACCTGATGCAATTGCAACAAGGACAAGATAGATCACAAAGATTTTTGAGGATATAGTCATCTTTCTATCACCGATTAAAAAAATAAAGAGAAAGAAAGAGTAATTCATGTAGTCTCAATGACTTGTGAGTTTACAATGAACACTCTCCATATTTATATACAAGTTAGGCTAATTATAAGTTTAAAAACTTGACATATTAACAGTTAATTCTGATAGCATAAAAAAATTATAAATATGGCTATTAAAATCTTAATTTGGACAGTTATTCAAATTAATTTGGACAGTTAATAAAAAATTATAAATATGACTTTCAAAAATTTTTTATAGCCAGATTTATAATCTTAAAAAAAAATTAATAGCCATATAATCTTTTTTTTTTTTAAAAAAATTAACTTGGACAGTAAATCAAAAATTATAAATATGTCTATTAAAAATATTATAAATATGGCTTTAAAATTAAATGAAAAATCAAAGTGATGCTTTTACTTAGTCAAAAATGTCTCTGATTTACACCCCATATTGATGTGAGTTTCGATAGGATGTGATTTATACGTCAAGCATTGAAAATCATCTCTTGCACTATAAGTTAAGATTGCATATAATAAATTTTTATGATCGGATATTTTCTTGAATTCGGCGTAAAGCGAAAACCTTAGCGTATTGAGTTGTCTTTTTTGAACATAAATTTTCATTAAATTTAGACGTATAAGGACCAAATTATTCATTCTTTTTTCTACTACTTTTTAAAACTAAAGTGATCACCTTATGGGAGGCCCAAAATTCGATCAGTTTCTTTTATCTAATGATTGATTCGGCGTTATAGTTGTTAAATAAGTAAATTCTCCTTTTAACCAAAAAATAAAGAAAAAAGACAACGGTAGAGAAAATGATTATTTGATGATTTTTTTATTTTTAAAAATAAAATAAGACACTTAAAGTACTGTGGGTTAATTTTCTATCATAATCCCTTTTTTTGGGTCACAGCTAACACATCTAGTAGTAAAATTTTGAAATAGTCTTTATAACATTAACGACACAATTATTTTAATTTATAATAGTAAAATTATTAAACTAATTATTTTTAGTTTGCATTATAAGAATTCAAATTATTAAAAGGTAGGAAATTAATTATTTCAAGAAAAATAGCAAAAGAGAAAAGGAAAACAAATTAAATGCAACCCTTACTTAATTTTAGGGACATTCATCTTCTGGAAGGAGACATTCACAATCAAGATCTTTGTCATCTATCGTACATCTTGCATCACAAATTCTTCCAAATCGTCCTGAGCAAAAAGCTTTACATGCATTATTGCTAGTAATATCTAGGCATACTTTACTGTAATATGTGGAACATGAATCATAACAATGTTCATCAGATACACAACCTCTCATTAAATGCGCTTCATTAGTGATAAGATCAAAATTTTTATCGAAAATAATTTTTTTTTTATATATATATATATATACATATATATATATATATACATATATATATATATATATATATTTACCTATTAAGCAAGTTGAGTTGTAGTCTCGTAGAATCACTATTGCAAAGGCCTCTCTTAACATCATTCCTAACCATGTTATGCAATACACCCCTATTCCCCACAAAGCCAACTATCACATAAACAAAATCCAAAGGAATTTCATTTGGGACACCATTGGTGCTAAAAACAAATGCATATGCTCAGCTGGGAGGTGATCACTAAACCCAAATACATGGGAGGGTTGGGAATTCAAAAGGTTAGTCTAAAGAACACTTCTATGCACACCTCTCTAGCCTGGAGGCTCATTAAAAAACCCAGACTCTCTGGTCAAGGGTTTTAGTCAACACATACTCCCAAATTAACAACAAAAGTGGGGTTTCTAGAACTTGAAAATGCATCATTAATGAAAAAAGAATTTGCAAAGAAGCCACCCTTTGGATCATCAACAAGGGTGTAATACCCCGAAAAATCCAAACCAATATTAGAGTCATGTACCAAGCTCATGCATAGTATATCATGGTTATTTTATAGTTTTATGAGTAATATAGATGTATATTAAGGCTTCAAATAACTCCCAGCTATCAGACGAATCAAAATATTCCTTACCGATTGAATTCTTGAGAAGGATATTGGTATAGTCAAATTCAAACGAGCATATCTCTCATTATACTTAGAATTTTTGAGCTCATGACCTTTCAACATATATATAATTTAATTATCTTTCCAACGATACCAATTTCGTCTAAATCTGATATCGTAGCAAAAAGTTATTCTTATTTTACTCCAGCATGCCAGGCTGGAAACAGTGTGACGACATTCGTGGTAGCTTACCACATTACTGACGCCCTATCATGAAGGTCGTCAGCCTTAGGCAGAAACCAGCTCATAAGTGACGACATTCGTGGTAGCTTACCACATTTGTGACGCCCTATCACGAAGGTCGTCAGCCTTAGACAGAAACCAGCTCCTAAGTAACGACATTCGTGGTAGCTTACCACATTTGAGATGCCCTATCATGAAAGTCGTCATCCTTAGGCCGAAATCATCTCCTAAGTGACGACATTCGTGGTAGATTACCACATTTGTGACGCCTTGTCGAAAATGTCGTCAGACTTAGGCAGAAACCATCAATTCCAGCTCCTGTGTGACGACATTTTTGATGGCTTGTCACATTTTTGACGCCTTGTCACAAATGTCGTCAGCTATGATTTTCAGCAACTGGGAATTTATTTTAGTAAGGGTATTTTGGTCCTTTTTCTTCACTTTCCACGACTTATAACCCTCAAGGAGCGTATTATCTTCCATTCTCTTTAGTTAAACATCTCAAAAATCTCTCTCATACACTTTCAACCACAAGATTAGGGTTTCCTCTGAAGATTAAAACTCTCAATAACAAGCCCTAGGGTTTTCATAGAAGAGTCTATTTCAAGGAAATTTCACCGTCAATCTTCACGAATTCTTAATCTAAGGTATGCGTACTGTTCATCTATGGATTCAATTCGTTCATAAAGCTCAAGAATCATGCTTTTAAATGTTATTTTGTAAACTTTTTATGGTGATATGAGCATGTACTTGTTGATGATTGTTGTTTAAGTTTCAAGATGATATCTAAAGGTGTTTTCATGGAATATATGTGGTTGTTAGTTGAAAAACACGAACTTTGGGTGGTTTGATATGATGCAAGTATGAAATCCATCTATACCTTAAAGAATGCATGCAAGGTGTTTGATAAAGTGCCTAGGATGCTACAAATTCATATTTACATGATTCCATGATATCTAAATGACAAGTCCATGTTAGTTATACACTTCAATATGGATTTCCATGCTATTTGTGTGTTGTTATTGTTTTGGAATGAAGCAAGTATGATAATGGAGATATGAATTATGTACATGAAATATATCCATGCTTTCCCCTACTATGTTTGAGATGTTGAATAAATACATAAAGTATAATATCCCCTACTTATGATATTGTGAATTGTGGACTCCGATCTTGTGATCAAGTCGTGTCATGTGTGAGTCGGTTTCATTCCATCGAGTCCTGGGGGTATTCTTACCCGAAAACTATAGATGTGTGCCTAGAGCTATGTCATGTTTCACGATACTCTCAGTCATGCCATGTTCCATAAAACTCAGTCAGTCATGTGACTTAGGAAAGTTTAGTAACCCAGTTAATCTCAGTAAATCTCAGTAATCTCAGTACTTAGTGATATCGGAAGCTTCAGAAATTCTAGTGCTCTTAGTAACCTCAGTAATCTCCATAATTCAGTACTCTCAAAAATCTCATGAACTTAGTACTCAGAAAGAGTAGTATTCTCAGCTAGTTATCATGTATCAGTAGTATTCAGTTCAAAACCTCAGTAACCTCATCAGCTAGTAGAGTCAGCCTTATTCAGATAGAAAGTAGAATTCCACAGTATTCCAAGTAAAATCTCAGTAACTATAGTACTCTCTGTAAATCCTCATACATCAGTATATTCTGTCAGCTACGGAACATAGGAAACTCAGAATCAGTTCATTTTAGTTATTCATGTTCAATCTCTTCAGATGGGAGTAGAAGTTAGCACCGAGTGAACCCAAGGATGGGAACTCACCTACCAATTTAGGGTGTGATTCTTAGCAGTCATCCTTGTGTTCCAGAACTACGTAGCCTGCGTAGGTTGATACATCTTAACCTATCAGATTAGGGTTGATGAAGTGGCTTAACCTATCAGTTTAGGGTTCCCACCGTTCTCATTTGAGTACCTGCCAGATAAGGGTCACTCATAGCTGTCCTTACCAGTGGTGTGGTATTGACACCCCTCCAGTTGGGGCAGAGACTGGACCCCAACTTAGATATATGCGTTATTGGGGCATGTCGGTTAATCAACTACTTCCCACAGTTTCAGTTATAGATTTCATTACTGTCAGCTACAGTCACCCAGTCTCAGTAAAGAACTTAGATAGTTCTTCAGATTTCAGTATATCAGGACTGTCAGATACAACACGGGACTTAGAAAGTTCCATCAAATTCAGGATTGTCAGATACAGTCACTCATGTTGGCATTATTACCAGTTCTCAGAACTTATACTATCAGTACTCAATTTCAGGATTGTTAAACACAGTTAATCAGACCAGTTCTTCATAATTCGAACTGTCAAAAATTATCGTTCATCTATTCAGTATCTCAGTATCAGTACACTCATGTTGTCAGTATTCAGACTCAGTAGTCAGTATCTCCACGAGTTCAGATATAGTTATGTATGCATGTATGTATTCTCACGTTCATATTAGTCAACATTGTTCATGCATATAACCCTTTGCATTTAGCCTACCTCACTCGTATACTCAGTACATTCAGACGTACTGACGCATTTGCGCTATGGTGCTTTCTATTATGTTACACCATAGGTTCAGAGGCACGAGCTCCAGATCAGCAGTAGCATTCTAGTGTTCAGAGTTTGCAGTGAGTCCTTCTCATTCGAGGATGATATGATTATTTCTACATTTACTATTCAATTGCTAGATGGAGTTAGTTGGAGACATGTTCCTTCAACTCCTTATTCAGTTCAGTTAGAGGCTTTCAGACTAGATGTCAGATTAGATATTCATATCTCATTATTTTCAGTATTTATGACTTGTTTTGGTATTGTTATACCTTTTTCAGATATTTTGTTATCAGACATTTATTTAGTTCGAACCTTATGGCCTTTCATGTTCATGTTTCCGCATTTTATGATATATTATGCAGTATACAGGTACAAATATCATTCATGGATTAGCTTGTGGTCCTTCGAGGTCATGAGCACCGTGTAGCATTCCGGTTCAGAAAATCGGGGTGTTACAAAGGGAGACAAAGTTAATTTCTAGATTGATAAGTGGTTACCTAACACTAAGCCTCTCTCTAATACTATTCAGAGACCTGCAACTAGAAATCTCCACCAAATCAAAGTCTCAGATATTTGGAGGAATGGTACTTGGGACTTCTCTTCCCTCCCATTTGAGTTTTCTCTCTCCACTATCCAAAGCAGCTTCTTCCCTACTACTAGGATTCCCAATGATTACCTTATGCGGGGATTAACTGTCAATGGCATCTTTACCAGTAGTAGCCCTTATAAACTTATCAACACTAGAAATAAAAAACACACCAACTCTAAAGAATTCAAATGGATCTGGGCCATGAAAATTTCCAACAAGATCAAACACTTTCTTTGGCTTCTCAATCATAATAGGTTATCTTGTAACTTTACCCTCAACAAGACGAGAGTGCCTATACAGCCCAACTGTTGAAAATGTAATACCATTCCTGAAATCATTGTCCACCTGTTCTGGGATTGCCCTTAGACATCTGTCATCTGGACATGCCTATTCACTAAAATGGGATGCCCAAGACCCAACCTACCAAATACCACAGATGATGACATGCTTGATGAGACCAAGACCTGTTTTCGTAACACCCCTTTTGACAACCACATTAGTCTTGATGTCTTAACTGTTTTTTGTCTTTGGGGGGTTTGAAAATGTTGGAATGAGAATGTTTTTAACAATTTCAATGCTTTACCCAAGTTTGAGAATGCATATGCTGCAGCTGTGGAGTTTACTTACCTGACTAACGCTCCAGAGACTCAAGCCCCCCAAACCATCTTTGTTTCCGTTAAATGAAACACCTCTTCAAGAGTCTCCTATAAATTTAATACCGATGGTTCATGCCTAGGAAATCCCGGAATTGAAGGTATAGGAGGCACAATTAGAAATGACAAGGGGGGCTAGATATTGGGGTTCTGTAAGAGATTTCCAAAGCAATCAACAACCAAATGGAGTTGATTGCACTTCTGGAAGGCCTGAAGTTAGCAGAAGCTAACAACATCTATCCTCTTGTAATTAATGTTGATTCTAAAAAGATAATCCACATGCTTAAATAGAATATCTTCACTTTTACCCAATCATTGATGCTTGTAGGTTTGTGCTGAGAAGGGTGGGACTTCCACTGGTGAAACACTATTTTAGGGAGCAGAACCAAGTGACAGACTCTCAATCAAGGGAAGGAGCAAGGATGAAAATTTGTTGCAACACCCATATTTTAGCAGTTCGGCCTATGTATGCACTAGAGCATGTCTGGGCAGACATTTTAGGAACTCAATTTAGCAGAAACATTAACCTATGTATTAACTATCAGGATTTCGATGCGGATGGTTTTGAACCCGACTGATTAGTGGGCTATGCTTGTAACAAACTGTGCAATTTAATTTAATGCTCCTTCTTTACCAAAAAAAAATAACTATAATGCTCAGAGATTTGTAAGAGTTAATTTTACTTTATTTAATATAAATAAAAACATTAGTAATAATAATTACTAAGGATGGATGCAGTATTAATTTTTAACTAATAGTATAAATTTATGTGCAAAATTTTACTAAAATTATAACAAATTGTATATTTGAACCCCATACAATTTGACTATAATAATTTATGGTAGAAAAAAAGATATCTAATACAGTGGCAGCAAGAACAAGAAAGATCAAAAAAAGTTTTTGGAGACATTGCCATTTTTCTATCACCAATAAAAAATAATGTAGTGTATATGATTTATGAGTTTTTTGGGCACACTCTCCATGTTTATATACAAGTTAGGCTAATTATAAGTATCTTAATCAAATTTTAATTTGGAGCTTTATTTAAATACTTGACATAATATATCAATAGTTAAATTTGATTTTCTAAAAAATGATAAGTATCTATCTCTATTAAAATTTTTAATTTGGACCTTTCTTTAAAGACTTGACATAAATACCAATAGTTAAATCTGATTTCCTAAAAAATGATAAGTATCTATCTCTATTAAAATTTTTAATTTGAAGACTTGATATAATAGCAGTAGTTAAATCTGATTTCCTGCAAATTAAGTGTCTCTATTAAAAAAAATTTAATTTGGACATTTCTCAAGGACTTGAAAAAAGATCAATAGCCAATCTTGATTCACTATTTTTGGAAGGTAATCTATTACTCACTGAAGATGTTCTGATTTATGAAAATAATAATCTATATAATACACGGCATTTACATACATGCATATATTCCAAATTCAATAAATTGTTAGGACTGAATAAGATTTTAGTTTTAAAACACTAAGGGATCGTTTGGTAGAGTGTATAAGAATAATATAAAATATGGTGTATTAGTAATGTTTGTGTTAGTTATGCTTTCATTAGTTATGCTTGTCTTTTTCTTATGCAGTGTTTGGTTCGATGTATTAAAAAAAAAACATGAATCACATAATTTCTAAAACAATTTTTTTTTTTACATAATACCCTCAATATATATATTGGAAAGGGTGTGGAAATTTTTTTGAGGGGTAATAGGGTCTTTAAGCATATTAATGCATACATTAGATCCGTTGCATTACTAATGTCATGGATTTTGAGGTATTAGTAATAAACACCTCAATACACAATAGAGTGTATAACTAATGCATACATAGGGTAAAAAGATATATCAAACAAGGTACTACTAATACACATTAAACTAATGTATGCATTAACATTCCAATACACTCTACCAAACGAACCCTAAAGGTTTTGGTAGAGTGGTAAGTACTTCTCCATATTTAATCAGAAATCTCGAGTTCGAGCCCTAAATATGGAGTCACCTTTGATAGGAAGCGCTTTACCCCCATAGAAGGACCTCCCGGCGAAAATTCAAATTACTCAAACTCTAACATGAGTAGCGGACACCGAATGACAAATTTAAAAAAAAAATATTTTAATTATAAATAAATGATTAAATGCCTATATAGCCTCTTAAACTTGATTAACCTTATAAATTAGACACTTTAATGTTAACTAGTGGTCATTGGGCACTTTAATGAGTATGTGTGTGCCATTTAAAATTATCATATATATTGTAAAACAAACTTTGCATTAAACGTTGGGAGATAAACGTGTATTTTAGTAATATTTTAAAATAGAAAAAATTACATAAACTAACAACCTTAAGATATTAATTATAATTTATAGCAATAATTTTTAAAAATTACAACTAATAACAAAACTAGCAATATTTTACCTTACATTGGGAAAAGCGCGTGACATTAACTCAACTTTTTTACCTTCTTCCTTTTTCACGCCATATTCCAATTTCAGTTCCCTCCAACTCTTTTTTTTTAAAAAAAAATTCATTTTTTCTCTCAAAATCTTGATAAACTTTGCATCCAACTTTTAAGGTAAGTTTATTTTTTCAATTAATGCATGTTATATTTTTCATATAAAGTCTTTTATTTGTTTTAATATCGATTTTTTTTCAATTTTTCATTCTTCTTCTTCGTCGTCAATTAGAGTTTGATTTTTTTTTGTTGAGTTTGTGTTGAAATCTTTGATTTTTCGATAAAATGGCACAACATGTAAAGGGTAGTATTTCAGTTAGTGGTAATAAATCGATGGATTTAGTTTCTGATGAACTTCCATCTTTTAGTCTTGGCTTATCTCAAGATGAAGTTTTTAACTTGTGTTCTTCTAATATTCAGCCTAAGGAAGGTGTTAGCAGTGAAGGAGCGAGATTGAAGCACTGTAACAATCCGAAAAATATTGTGAAAAAAATGAAGCGAAAAGATTTGACAAAACCTTCATCCCCCAAAATCTCAAAAATTCAAAAATCAATGAAAAAGACAAAGCCAAATGAAAAAGGTGAATGTAGTAAAATTTCAAGTCCTGTTTCATCTGATTTTGAATCAGAAGAAGAGAAAGTGGAGGAGGTATGTTTCTATTTTTAAAATTTTGTATTTTTCTTGAAAACATGTCCATAGATGTATTTTCTATATACAATTTATTAGGTATGTATTTATTTTTCTGTTTCTTTATGATTTGAAATTTTAGTGTATATTGTGTTGTTAAGATATGAAATTGTAGCCCCTAATTATATGTATTTGTGATATTTTAGTTTCTTAAGGTTGTAAAGATATGAAATTGTATCCCCTAATTATATGTATTTTTGTGAAATTTATAATTTGTATATACTTGTTGTATTCATAAAATACATATCTATATGTTTATTGTAATTAGTTGTATTCTGTAAATACATAATTCTCACTCTTTTGACATGTAAAATATAGATATATTTTTGTTTTGTTTACAGTTAATGTTTGTGTTTGATATCAAGTTGTATTTTTTATTAATTTGATTTAGACAAAGTCATGTACGTTTTCTTGTTAATTGGAATGATTTTTCGACATAGTTATGTATAAATAAAATACCTATGAATTTTTCTTTTTTAGATTTAATTTAGGAATAATGTAACTTTAAGTTGTATTTCATAAATAAATATATGTCACTGTTTTGATATATAATTGTATTTTGTGGTGTATAAATTTTGCGTGATCAGATATACATGGTAAGAGTATTGTCAAAATTTGCTCCACATATAGGATGCCATACTGTCAATGACATTGAACATCGCATTAAGTCAACTTTAGCGAAGAATTAGTATAATATCTTTTGTAATAATAGCATATTTGCTGTCTTCATGAAGAAAAAGAATTTTGTGGTTCAAGCGCAGTTTTAAAGATGTATTATATCACTTGAGACTAAGGAAAGCACTGCAAATGCCATAGTAATTCGTGCGAAGGGCACAAATCTTCATTTCAGTCCTAGAGAGTTTGTTGTGGTTACTGGTTTGAATTGTGTTTCAAACAAGGACGATTTTGTGTTTGATGGGGATCTTCCGAATAGACTTATTGAGGACTATTTTGGTGGTGCAAAGTATATTCAAAAAAGAGAATTATTTGCTGCTTTTTCTGAAAAAATATGGGGAAAAGACAATGATGAAGATGTCGTGAAGTTTGCTAATCTCTATTTTATTCATGCATTTTTGTTGTCTGTTGTTGATACTGTAGTTATTCCACGGCTACATTTTAATTTAGTTGAGAGTGGTCACTACTGTGATTATCCTTGGGGGTCTGTAGCATTTGAGGAATTAGCAAAGAGCTTGAATAAAAAGTTAAAATTGAAAGGCAAATTTTATATGCTACATGGAATGCCTCTTGCCATTCAAATTTGGTTGTACGAGTGTTTCTCCACTGTTCCTCGTAATGTTGCTTCAAGGGTGGACAACCAAATTCTCCGTCTTTTGAATTGGAAAACAAATGCTCCCCGTCCACGATACTAATCTCTTATGGAAAACATGTTTAATGAAGCAGATGTCAAGGTCAGTTACCTTTATATCTTTTGTTCTTTATGTTATTATTTGTAAATGCGTTTAATGTTTATGCATATGTTTATATACAAAATATATTTGTCAATGATTAGGCATGTATGTAAAGGTTAAATGTTTTCTAATGTAAGTGATTTATGTTCCAACTATCATTGGTGTTACCATCTAAAAATAAATTTTGATGAGGATGCAATATAATTGTAGGTTTCTTTTAAGAATATTGAGCCAACACGAAAGGAGATTTCATGCTTTCGGATACCCAAGAAGGTTGTTCCTGTAGGTGTAAGTCACAAAGATGATGAGGTTAATTAGATGATGATTTCCAGGATCTGTCACATACAAAAAATTATTCAATCACCCAATGAAAACATCATGGTGATTCATCATCTTCACCTGTCAAGAAAAAGTTGAAGCAACAACATAAAGGTTTGGAAAGGCAGACACCAAAAAGGACCCCTCCACCTCGTGCTGCAAAGAAGCTTTCTGTCAGGACTCCAATTTTTATGCCGATTCAACAAAAAGAGAAAGTGTCTTCAAAGAGGAAGGACATAAACCGGTCAGCAAGCAAGAAATCTATTCCGATTGAGTCACCTGATTCGTCTTTGTATAGTTCTGGAGATGAAGATGATTTTGTTTCAAAGAAAGTGTTTCACAAGTTTCGCAATGAGGCAATTTGTTTTTAATTTTTGAATTTCTTTGTTTTCATATATAATTTATTTATTTTGAAGCAGGTTCTTCAAGAGATGAAATCCATCCGTGGCCTAATATCAACAAGGTGTGATGCGATAATGAATGCTATAAGTGAGATCAAGGTACAATAATTTTAAAAAATCTTTTGAATGTTGAATACATATACAACATATGCATTTTATGATTTATGACATACATATATAAAAAACAGTGTCTTCTTTTTATGGATTATAGGTATTTTTTTTAAAATACTAATATGTATATTCATATATGTATTCAACTAATATGTTTTTTTTTTGAATGTTGAATACATATACAACATATGCATTTTATGATTTATGACATACATATATAAAAAACAGTGTCTTCTTTTTATGGATTATAGGTTGTTTTTTTTAAATACTAATATGTATATTCATAGATACATATGAATATACAGTTGTATTATGTATTTTTTAAAATAGTATATACATATGAATATACAGTCTGTAATATGCATTTGAATGCTAATATGTATATTTATATATACATATGAATATACAGTTGGTAGTATGTATAACACATGATGTGTTAAATACATATTATGCTTATACAGTTGTGTTTGAATAAAGACAAGTGCAATATATACTGTATTTTTACATTTGTATTATGTATTTTTCCAAATCATGATATGTATAATCATATATACATATGCTGGGCAATTATAAATAGTTAGTTTAATATTGTTCTTGATATTTTTTAATATTTTTTGAACTTGTAGAAAAAAGATAAGGACAATCAAGTTGACAATCCGCCCATGGGTGAAGCTGTCGAGACTACACCACACCATAAATTCAGTTTAAATTTTGTGTATGATCTTTATAAGAATTCTAAAGACACATTGGTAAGTTAATTATTTACAATCATATGTATTTTATTTATACAATGTGCATTTATGTTTACATATAAGAATTATACATGTGCTACAGGTTACTGAAGAGATCAACGAGAATCAAAGCGCTAGTTTGATGAAGATGTATAATGAGGATAAAGATGATGTTCTCGTAAATAGTTCATTTTATTTATTTCATGCTTTTTATAGAGTAGAATAATAATATTTTAATACGCTTGACTTTATCGTTTATGAAAGGATAAAACTGATATTGATCAGCATGAAGCAAGAGATATATGTGAATCACCGGTATGCTGAATATATCTATGATGTTTTTTAGTTAAAGACATCTGGTGTTGTTTTTTAATTTGTATTAATATGGTTTGTAGAACACAAAATTGGTTGATGATAATATCGGCGAAGCACATATATCAGATTCTCAATTCTCATTTTCAGATGAGGTGCTCAGAAGCATTAATCTTGATTTCATAAAATTCAATTTGAGAGTTGAAGATGAGTCTACGGTATTTGCATTCTATGTATTCATTTATTTTCATAAGCTTTCAGATTAATAAAATATTTCTATGTTTATATAGAACACAGGAGGTGCTGCAGAAACGACTGTGAATACATCAACAGAAGATGAGTCCAAGGTATACTGGAAATGTGTATTGTCTGCGTTTATTTCTTTTGCTTTAAAATCACTTTAACAAGAATTTTATATTTATTATACAAAACACAAATTATCCTTCACAAATGGATGAAAATAAATCAACAAAAGATCAGTTAAATGTAGCATTGTCTGCATTTGATTATTTTGCTATTTTGCAACATTATAACATTTTTATACATTTTTATACAGAACAATGAATGTGATGCTGAAAAGATTGTAGACACATCAGAAGATTATCAGGCTGAAATGAATAAAAATAAATCACCAAAAGATGATTCAAAGGTAGCATTCTCTGCTTTTATTTATTTTGCTAATATTGCAACATTATAACATATTTATATATTATATACAGGATAATGAATGTGATGCTGAAAAGATTTTAAATCCAGTAGAATTTAATATGGATAACTCAAAGTTGAATCAGCAAAATCAGTCTCCGGTCCACATTCATGTAGCGTTAACTGAAGAAAGAAAAGCTGAACAAAATTTTTCAGACTCGCAAGTCACTATTTCTGATGAGCTTTTACCGAGTCTTAATGCATATTTGAATCAAGAAAGAAGTATAATTGTACATCCATCGACAAACAAAGCATAAGAAATGCCCATGCATGTATCAAGGATTAAGCGACCATCTAGATTCAAAGAGTCACCATTCACAATGAATTTTGGTTCAGCGTCTGGTAAGTACACTAACATGTTAAATATGGTTAACAAATTTCTTTACTTTATATATTTTAAAAATAGTAATTTCTTATTATTTTTTAATTGCTGAGAAATATGACATGTAACCTGTAAATATGCACCACTACATTAGTGACACTTCTTTGACATGATAAACTTTAGATATGTATTTGTTTAGATTACTACTAAAATTTGTATTTAATGTTATGTTGTTTTTGTTATTCATTAGATTTTGGTTATGACAAGTATGTTAATTGGATTAATTCTAAACAATTAAAATACATAATTTTTATGTTAGCTTGGAATCATGTTTATATTTTGTTGTTCGATAACTTCAATATGTATAACTTATGTACTCAGAGTATAGATATGCTACAGTTATGTATATATTTTTTACACTGTAATTTTCAGATGTATTATATAAATACATCTGTTTCATTATTATGTAATATCATTGTACAGAAGGGGAGGGCAAAATATTCAATCAGAAGCATCCATTCGTATCTCATCCGATTAATGATATAGAAGACACTAAAGTTACCAACAAGTTTCTGAAGTGACTGTCTGTGGATATTCTTAAATTTAATGCAAAAAGGTATATATTTTAGGACCTAATTGAAATAATATTTACATATAAGTTTCTGTTAATGATGAATCATTATGTTTAATAACTGAACAGAAGCAACAAGCAAGAACACTATAAGAAGGGCAAGTCCAAAATATCAGTAATCAATTTTGAAGTTTTAGCTGTGGAAAACAAGAATTGGTTCTACATTACGGATACTCCTAGACAATCATGGTCTGATGAGGTAAGTGTTCTTCTAATAAGTGAAAAAAAATTATATTTGAAATGAAACTTTATTCATTTTACATATGTATATTCGCAAATACATATTTAATTATTTGTTATGATGAAGTTGAGAAATTATATTTGTATATACATATGCTTTTATTCTATATGCTCTGATATATGTATATTATATATACATATATAGTGTTACCTGCTAGGAGTTTTAATTTCACTATTTACTTTTAAGTATGTTTTTTTTGTCATAATGCAGCATATTGATGTATGCTTCTACTATCTGCGAAAGAAATCTAAGTATGATCCGAATACTTCATACAAGTACAGCACTGTAGACTGTAATTTCATGAATATTATAAACAGTGTGCTTGCTGTGTATAGAATTGATGATGATTCTCTTAATGCTGGTGGAAAGGAATACCATCTGAATGAGTACATAAATGGATTCCGCATGCATGCTACAGTGCCTTAACATACGGTTGATCATATTTTCATTCCTATCAACGTTAAGGCCAAACATCATTGGGTTCTTGCGGTTATATCTTTTAATGATAGATGCATTTATGTATATGATTCTTTGTCGTCTGCTGGTCATGATGCTGGGGTACTTGCTGAAGTTGAAAAGTTAGCTGAGGTTATACCTATATGTCTCGTTGGTTGTAAATTTTATGAGAAGAAGGGTATTGATACTGCTAATCATCCAAATTACAAATCCTATGACAACATGGATCTATTTGATGTTTATGTTGTGGAGGATTTGCCTCAACAACCAAGTGAAAGTTTGTAAGTATTCATATACATATCAATTGTATATATACATATATATTATTTTTATAGAACTGATTCTTTATTTCTTTATATATGTATTTGCAGGGATTGTGGTTTATATATGGTGACATATGTCAAGTGTCTCACCTTTGGAGATCTTGTTTCACCTGTTGATTTTGATTCAGATCTGATTCGTACGAGATATGCTTCAATTTTGTGGAATTATGGTATGAATAAAGAAGAAGAGAATGCACAAAGTGATGATGAAGCACCAATGATACCTCCTCGTGAAATTGGTTTAACAGAAGACACTAAAATTCATGAAATTTGATGTTTTTTTTTATTTTGTTGTAGTTTACATTATTTAACATTAGTTGGACAAACAAGTTGTTGAATATTTCTTATTTTCAATCAGTAACTTTTAATGTTCAAAGATATACTATTGATTATTGGTTGTTATGGTACAGTTTAATATTGGTTCTACATATATATTTGTGTTCTAAATATATTTCTTATTTTCAATCAGTAATTTTAATGTTCAAAGATATACTATTGGTTCTTGGTTGTTATGTTACAGTTTAGTATTGATTCTACATATATATTTGTGTTCTACATAATCATGTCTTTTTAATGTTCTACATATTTTTTCATTTCTTGTTAATTTGTAACTTTAATGCTCTACATATATATTTATTTTTTCATATTTATTTAGGAATAATTCATATCATCAGTCCTTTACATATATATTTATGAATAATAAGTAAGTTAACTTATTATTAGTTTTTATATATGTTCATATGTACTTAAAAGAGTATAATATGTATTTTTCAGATTTATGTTTAGCTTAAAGTATCTTACATATAATATCACCAAATTAACAATGACAACTAAAATAATATAAAAAATGTTTATCAAAATTAAAAATCACATATATTTTTCATAAATGAAAAAAATCATCAATTGTTTATTCACTTAATACGTCAATCAAGTTATCGTTTGTTGTATTTCCTACATGAACTCCTATTGTGACCTTTTAATCCACATGAACTACAACAATTTTTTATCTTCTTTCAAAACTCATCTTGTTTGGATTTTCCACGGTCCTTCTTCGGAGGTCTTCCAGGAGGTCGCATGTATTTCGGCGACAGAACTACCTCATCCATAATTTCCTTCGGAATCACCCAGTCATCTTTGTGTGGTAGAGGATAAATTGGAAGATCATATATTCTCAAGACGGTTTTTGGCTTGTATAGATCAGAGCAATGTGGTCCCTTCTTGAAATTCTTGCTACCAAGAACTGCACAAGCATGAACACACGGATCTCATCCAATTAAAATGTATTGCAAGAACATTTTTTTTCCTTAAGAAAAATAATAAAATATTTCTCCTTCTCGTGGACTGTATAGATGTACTCTGATGTAGGTATAACCTGAAATTATTAAAAAAAAATTAATTAGTAAAATAAAAGTCATCTCAATGTATGTATATTGCAAGTCAGCAAAATATGTATTTCTTTCCTGCATATGTATTTGTTTTACAGAATATATTTTCCTTAATTTATTATTTGAAAAAGATATATAGTTCATATAAAAAATGAAAATACTATTATATATATAAAATGATTACAAAAAATTCATCATACCTTCGTACATGTACACTCCGCTTCATTCTGTTGAAGAATTTCTTGAAATTTACCAATAAGATCCGTAAAAGTATACAATGCCTGTTTTCTATTTTCACAGTTCCATCTTTCAAACATCAATCTAACTTCCTCTAGAAAATCATATATTGGTAGTTCTCTAGCTGAAACCAGCAACATTAATGGACTCGGCAATGTTTGAAGTCAAAGTAATGGATGCATACGATCTAGACAACTTATCGTAACCAGCCAATTTCAAGTAATTCTTCACTCTAGCATCAACTGCCTCCACTTTCTCCATTAACATGTGAAATTCAGTCTTCAAATATGATTTTTCCATGGTATAGAAGACATCTGATAATGCATTATGTGATTTTCGAAAAAAAATCACATTTCCCCATAGATGCCACATACATGCATAATGTGGTACCTCATTATACACGTCACTGACAACTTTTATGATGCTTGCATTACGATCAGAAACGACACACATATCTTTTCTTTCACTGTATGCTTCCTTCAGATTCTCGAAAAACCACCTCCAAGATGCATCATTTTCAGAGTCCAGTACACCATAAGCCAAAGAAAATATATGTCTTGCATGTTGAAAAAAAAAAGCTTAAATAATTTTTTAAAAATATAATAATGCATATGTATATTATAAATACCTACATAAACCTGGAAACATATGTGAAGTGAAATAATTAACTTCCAGTGCACAAATAGAACTATTGCATATGTAAATTATGCACATGTATATTATAAATACATACATACACCTGAAAACATTTGTGAAGTAAACTACTTAAGTCCCAGTGCACAAATAAAACTCTACTGCACATGTATATTTTCAAATACAACTGACACTGATCACATAAACATAATTCATATATGTATATTATAAATACATACAGCTGAAAAATATTTTTTAGTCAAACACTTATCATATATATCTTACCAGCTCTATTCATGGTACACACAGTTACGAAACTGCCAGTATAAAGTCCCTTGAGATGACTTGCATCAACTACTATGACAGGTCTACAATGATCAAACCCTTGGATGAATGCAGTTAGCACTACAAATATATATAAAAACTCATTGTCTTCATTTTTTTTCATTCTTATATGTGAACCTGGATAACTGGTGTTCAACACATGTATGTATGAAGGTAGTTTTCCGTACGATGCTGATGGTTTTCCTCTTAAATCTTCAAGTTCTTGTTCTTTAGATCGACAACACATAATACATGTTAAATCCATACCCATGTCTTCCTTCATGTCACTTTTGATATCAGATGGACTGTATTTCCTCTTGTGGCATTTTAACTTTGATTTGACTATACCACCAATCAACTTACTAGTACCATGCAATTTATGATAAATCTTATCTTTGATCGGACATGTATGTTCAGGTAAAAATTCTCTTACATAAAACATTGTAGATTCGCCGATAGCAGATGCACGGAATAAAAATTCATAATTTTTGAATCTGCACAACAATGTATAACTGCAAACAAAAACAAAGACATATGCTCAAATACAATTAACACATATTGCAAAAAAAAAAAAAAAGGTCACAATAAACTTACCATGTTTTACTAAATCGTGCAGATAGTGATTGAAACTTCTCTCGAATTGTATAATCTTTCATTACCGATTTAATACACTTTTCAAGATATAAACTTGATCAACCTCAATATGTTTGTGATGTGGGTCTGAGATAATAACTCTAGTTGTATCCATTTCAAATGCATCCAAACATTGATTTGAAGCAGGAACAATTAACGCTCTTTCAGTACTTGTATTTACCAAGTTACTATCAGTGACAAACATCTTCATAGGTTCGCCAGTACACAACGATGAACATACCAATGTGCTGAAATTTTCCTTGTCAGAAACACTTACATACAAAGGCAAAATACTAATATCCTTCAATTCCTTTTTCTGCATAATATAGACCTTCAAACCCATGTCATTACGTATACGTATTTTCCCTGCACTATCTGTTAATTGATACTCGATTTGAATACACTTGTACGTCAAATCAACATCAATGTGAGTAGCCAGTACTATGTAAAGTTGGTCATACGTAGAGTTTATGCTCAACAATATCACATCACTGGTGTAATCTTCATATTGTTGTTCATATGTCCATCTACCAGAGTGTTTAATAAGAACAACTATACTTTCCATTGTCAATCTCCAGAAATTTCAAAACAGTAAAAATATTAATAAATATGAAATAAGTACTATAACACCAAGTACGACTAAAATTAATATACGATTTAAAAAAATTTCAAACCTACGACTGCTTAAAAAATATAGGTATTTCTTCAGCAAATTTCACATTATATTTTTCTTAAACGACAACTAAAAATTAATTTGTTGATAAATACCTGTATTTGCACCTTCGTATTTTTACTATTTTCTTCAAGACGTTATTCGATCAGAATAATAAAAAAAAATGAAGAAAAACGTTTTTCAATTTGAATGAGTATTTTGAATTTGAATTGAAAAGTTGATTATGGAAACCGTTTTTGAATTTGAATTTGAAGATGTAATTTAACGTTTGTGGTAACAATAGAGTTTTAAAAGGTAAAGAAATCAGTCAAATTAAATGTTCCTTGATTTAAGGAACTATTTTTTACCATATTAAACTGAAACAGATTGGAGATATATTAGGAACACAATCTTTAATTGTATATGTATTTAACTAGCAACAATTTACTCAAATATAAAATACATACTGCTACTTTTTGTAATTTTGAAACGGTTGCTATAAAACTTACAATTAAGACTCTATAATTGCTATTTATGAAATTTTTCCTTTAAAATATTTGAATGTTTTTAACTTATTTTACCCTTCACTTAATTATGTTCAGAACGAGACTATTTTACTCTTCACTTAAACATTATTCTTATTAATAAATTTGAACAAAAAACAAAAGAAGTAAAATTACCTTCTAATAAATGAAAACTATTACAAATGAAAATTAAATACCGTCCATTAAATAAATTAATTGAATAATTTAACATTTTAAAACTTATCTTAAAATATCGAGAGCACTTATTTATGTTGGATAAAGTAGGAGTTACAAATAATCAAGTTAGGGCAATATCATGATCGATTGTTAATTATTAAGGACCTTTTGTAATACTTATTTTTATATTAATTAAATTTCTAATCAAACATGATTTTTGCAACATTTTCTCCCTTCGAGCAACATCTTTTAGCTAAGGATATGTTGGGTACATTTGGATCTTCTAAAACCCCGTTTATCTTTTTTCAATTTTAGCTTTTTATGTGTTTAGTAAACCAATCGATCGCTCCTCTAGTTGAAATAACGGGGTTTTTTATTATTGCCTAGGTTCCTACGACCGATCTGTCACCCAACCTACTTAGCTTGAACAACCTAATTAAAGGCTTGGCCCCGTTCCATTCGGAGAATCACCCCTTATGGCACAACTTAATAAATTATTCTCGCAGTTCAGATAAGATTCGAATCGGAGTGAATTAGATCTCTGAAAACATGGTTCTTGTTGTTGGGTTCGAAATCGAGAGGGCGTCATGCGGAAGCTATTAGTTGCAAACTATTGAGACGATAAATCAGACGAAAAGAAAAACATACTGAAAACATGATGATTATATAGTTTGGCCAATTGACCTACATATAAAAACCTAATATAAAAGAAAACATAAAACTATTAGAGAGAAAATCTACCCCTAAACAAAACTATGACTACATTGTGGATGTTATTGTGTTATGGTATGAGAAGGGGTCTTCTATTTATTGATGTTCAAAACCTTTCCTCCAAGAAAGAGGTTAGCAAAATATGAAAAAGAATTATATTTTTTTCTTTCAAGAAAAGTAAAAGTAATTATGGTAACTTTTATTTTCCTCTTAGGAAATAGTAAAACTTAAATATAGTAAGAAAATCTGGACAAAAACCCTAACACTTGCCTCCCTTCCTCCTTTTAACTCATCCATGGGTGATCCCTTGCTCTCATGTTCCAGTGTTTGCTCGTTGTTTAGGCCGTGAGTGAGATTTCTACTCATTACAGATTTAGTACATATAAATGAGGATAATTTGATATCTTCGATCTTGTTTTTCTCGGTTTAGTCTGCTAGCAGACAATCCCTTTTGTGGTGTTAACACAATTTTCTTGTATTTAACTTGTTTGTGGAATATGTATTAGATTGATCATTTGATATTTAGCCTTAGTTTGGCATTATTATCTTGTAATAAAATTTGGATATGCCAAAGTAATCAAAATATAAAATATAGAACACACACCAAGAATATTGTCTACCAGAAAATACTAAGATACGATCATGCTCACATGTTTGCACTTAATCACATGTTTGAATTGAGCACTGTCCAATCATTAAAATATTCTCTTTCATTAATAATTTTCAACAAAAAAATTGTCTTCAAAATAAAAACACAATCAGTTGAAATTACTTGTCCAAACCTTACCACAGGATAATTAATTTAGCTTAAGAAAAAAAGTCGTTCAACTTTGAATAGATATCTTAATTATTTAACTTTCTCACTTTTGTTGGTTTTCACTTTTAGAATGGTACCAATATGATGATATTATATTAGTTGTAGTGAAGCAACTCTTTATTCATAAACACACTTGAAAAATAACTCCGTTGATTGAAATAAGCACAAATTTAACGTAACATTAATAATAAATAAAAAGAAACATGACATCAATTAAGACGAAGAGGATAAAACTTTACTTTTCAATATAATAATTGAAATTATTAAAAGGTAGGAAATTAATTATTTCCAGAGAAATGTGTCCACCCACGTGTATAATTTCTTTTTAAAATTCATCAAATAAATGAACTGGACCCGACCCAATAACCAAAATATCCGATCCTTTACATAAATGGAAAACATATAGTATCAATTTTCTTGTGTGTATGGCCATTATCCAGAACATATAATCTCTAAAACAGAACAACTATCCACATGAAGATAGCAGTCATTTTTTATATAAGAAAGATAAACTTACCATCTACAGTGCAACAGTAGAATTAGAAGGTGCTAGCCAAGCAACAAAATAGATCAATTTAATGAAAAACTGACAATATCATTAAAAGACTGAAAAGAAAATCTGGATTGTTTGTCAAATTGATACACCTTACAAGTGTTATTTAAAAAAAAACTGCAGGAAATAATCCTTTATTCACCATTATCAGTAAGAAAATTTGGCTTAGGATTCTCTAAATGGTTGTGCAGATGTGACGAAGAGGCATTGCTGGATAATGCAAAAGGAGATGAGTTGATCTTGACAAAGAACGATTAAGGGAAAGAGAAGGACCTGACTCTTTTACCCTTTGTCATCTCACTTCGGTTTGGGTCTTTTTCATTATGGGGGTCGGATCGGATAATAAATTAAATTGTGTAATTAAAAATAAAATTTTACACGTGGATGGGGACGTGGCATGACTACGTGGCTTTTTTTAAATTTAGGTGGCGTCCTTGATGGACTTCTGTTAGAGCGAGGGGCATTTTTTAGCCAAATATTTAACAGAGGGGTATTTGAGCCAAAAAGCTAAAGAGGAATATTTTTGATCCATTTTAAATAATTCATGAATAATTTTGACCCTTTTTCATTTTTTTTTAAAAATATTAATAATAACTGCTAAGGATGTGTGCAATGTCGTAACACAGTGTTCATCTGCACCTAGTATTTTTGATTGGTAATATAAATATATATATCAAAATCCATAAATTACAGCAAATAGTCTACCTTGGACCAAAATTTTAAAAATATAAATGTTTAAATACTTAACATAATACCAGTAGTTGAATTTGTAGGATAACATAATACCAGTAGTTGAATTTGATATCCTACAAATTGATAAGTAACTCTATTAAAATCTTAATTTGGACGGTTTCTTTAAAGATTTAGAGATAATATCAAGAGTCAAATTTGATTGTTACTCTTTTTAGAAGGTTAATTAATTACTCACTAAAGGATCGTTTGGTATAGTGTATTGTAAAATATAATGCATGCATTAGTTAATGTATACTACTAGTACCTTGTTTGGTATGTTTTTTGTCTGTGTATAACTAATAAATGTCTTAGTACAACACTTTTTCACATTTTTTCTTCCTTCTTTTTGGATCAAACACTTACTTTTGATGAACTTCAATATGAAGATAACAATCTTCTCAAGAACACACCAATGACACCTTAGCTCAGAATGAGTTAAAAATTCGATCCTATGCATCTTTCATCATTCTAAACTCATTCCACACATTATTTTGCTCAAATTCCTCACCCAAGACTTCAAATCTTTCAACCCACTTTAAACTTTTTCAGACCCAAGCTTCCAATGATAGTATAAGACTCCACATTACTCAGATTTAGCTCGAATTTGATATTTGGACTCTAATAGTGTTAGAGAACGCAAAATTTGGGATCAGTTTGTTACTCGCCATGTTGGTGCGTCAGAAGTTTGCTTCAACTGTAGAGAGACCGACTACTAGTCTAGAGAGTATCTCCAACATGGGATTTCCAGTCATTCAGCTAATTTAGATCAGCTCGTGATGTTGTGGCATCTTCAGGTAGAGACAGTGTGTATGACACCTCAAGTGATGATTCAGTGAGTTGGAGTCGAGGTATTCCCCCAAATTGATGTTTTTGGGCTTGAAATTGATCTTGGATAATTGTGTTCCATCAATCCACTTGTGAAATTGATTTTGAAATATGATTTTTCACTTGGTTTGACTTACTGACCTATACTATTGCATTGCATGAATAATTAAATTTGTAAACATGAATTTTAAAGGCCTTGTTGGTCATGTTTTGGTTTGAAACTTGAATAAAGGAGGTCGAGGCAATCATCCAATTTGATTTGATAAACTAAAGGAGGTCGAGACATTCCTCCAACTTGATTTAATGAACAAAAAGGGGTCGAGGCATTCCTCCAAAATAATAGAATTATAATGTCATAATTATGAGCTTGCAAGCATACAGTATGTCGATACCAGTAGTGTGCCATTAATGGTAAATTCCTTGGGTAATGAATGGGTTATGTGAACTTATTTTAAATTGGGCCTAATAGGGGTTATGTAGCTAAGCCGTGAAGGTATGGGTCTTGGATGACTTAAGAAACTCATATTCACCGAAGTGAGGTTTGGTCTTGATAACCTGTGTATATGGTTCATACTATTGATATATATTTGTATCTTAGGTTGACGTAGGGTTGGGATATTCCCTGATATTCCTTGATACCTCCGGTTCGTACGGCTAACATGCACAAGGGCCCTTTCAGCAGGGGGAGCTGAATCCATATAGCCCATGAGTGCCTGTTTATTACGTTTGAGCTACATCGTCCAGGATAATATTTTACTTTAATACTAAGCCTTGTTTTCTACCCCAACATGTCATATATTTATATGTATATGCGTATGCTTGTGTGCATTTGAATTTTGGACTGATTTTGAAATTATTGATCACGGCATATTATATCACTATTCTCTGAGTTACATGCTAGGGCTCATGCCATTAACCGTATTCGGACGGTGTATCCCCACGTGATGCAGGAATCGGAAATACTTCTATTTTTCATGCGCAGTGACTAGGTGATCGTGGGATAGCTCATGAGTCAGATTGAAGTGGTGAGCTTCCATGCTTAGGAAGACTTCATTTCATTATTTGGTTTCCTCATATCATATATTTTTTTTGGTCTAGTTTTGGCTATCGTCGGGGGCATGTACCAAATTAAATTGATATGGTTCTATTTAGAAGCTTTGTGAATTATAGTGGACTTGGGATTGATTGTTGAATTCTTAGACTTCTTTTGAGTCATAATTATCTGTCTTGTGATATGTTAGAAATTCCGCTGCTATACTTGAATTGTGTTCCGTTTAACTAGGCAAAGGGGGTGATCTCCGGTCCTTATTGAACTTGAGATACCTATCATGGTCAGGCCTTAGTTCAGATCGTGATATGTTGGGAGGAGACTTATATATTATTCATGTATTACTATTTGAGTTATTTACTTATGTTCTCATACACTTTATAACGCTTTTGCCTTAATTGAGCTCTATCGTCCTGTGATACCTACACTTTTGCATCTTTTTCTCTAATGCAGATCCTATTACGAGTTACCATTGTTGACGTCACCTTCATGTAGAGTTGTTGATCGAAGATTAGGGCGAGCTTTTAGCATCTGGAGTTGACCTATCTCCCTCTATTGTGGAATTAGTCTTATTTTGCGCCTTATTTAGACTATTATGTATATATTACACTTGTCTAGTACTCCTAATGCTTAATAGTTCTTGTACTTATTATACTAGGTCTTGGGGATTCATTTTGTATATTTTGTTCTTTCCCCGGCTATTTGTGTGCATGCTTCGTATACTTTTTCTATTAGTCGTCTTATTTACCATTTTTACCTTGCTCTTTTGCCTTCACCTGTTAGCCTGTTACTTGTTGTTCCGGACTATGATATTGGCTTACCTAGTAGCAGGTTATAGTAGGTACCGAAATGACTTGAGATTTTGGATTGTGACTTCCAGCCTCGTCAATCAATATGTTGACTTTCATCCAAATTTCCAATTTTCAAAAATGAATCCGATCATCTCGGATAGCTATTATGGAAATAAAATTATTTAATCACCAAGTTAAAGAATGATTTTTAGGATTGTAACTACATCTAAGAAAATAATTAATAAATACATTAAAATTCGGATCGTATAGTTAGACTTTTCCTAAATTTGACCAAATTATGTTAACTGACTTTTAAGCATTTAGGTATGTAGTCCTACCATAGATCTATATATATGTATTAGCGAAGCACTATTATCTTATATTCAGAGAGTGATTATCACTCAGATATTATATTCTTTGATTCTCGCATATCTAAATATGACAAAAATGGGGGTTAGGCCTAGTAGGATTGTCGATCCGAGAAAGAAAAAAGTCCTACTAGATAAAAGATTAGAATCACTATGTAACAAAGCAAAACATTTAGAAATTTTATGTGATATCAAAATTGGTATGTTTGTTTTTACTCCTGGAGATCAGAATATTTTTTCTTGGCCATCTCTAACCCAAGCTACGGATAGGGTGAAGAACTATCTAGCTTCCTCTGACAAGCGACGCTCAATTAAGTTGGTCAAACATGAAGACTTCCTTCAGTCGGTATTGAAGGCTAAGGAAGGTAAAATTAATCAACTTGAGCAAATGGTTGAGAAGAAGGAAATGAAGTACAATTTCAATCAACTTATCGAGGAAAGAAAAAGATTTGATGAACTTGAGGTTAGAAAAATTAGAGCGTTGATGAATCTATTTGTTGTTAAGAAGATCCAGCTGGACAAAAGGGCTAAACAATTTAATGAAAATATTGAAACTGAAATTGATTCTAATGACTACAATGATGGAGAAGAGAATGACGGGCATCTTTAATTATGTTAAGCATGCTATTTTGTTCTTTCTATTATTATTTTGTCTTCTTCTCTTTTAATAACAGTTTCTATATATGAATTTATTTTTTGTTTTATCATCTATTTGTGTTATGGTTGTCTGCAATAATATATATATATATATATATATGTATAAATATATATATATACATATATAAATATATAAATATATATCGGATATTTTATTTAAGTCCATTCAACGTTATTGTTTTATTTCTTTTTGGAATTTCATTTAAAAAGGAAAATGGTTTTTGTTTTATTAAACTATTTCAAAATTTAAAGAAAATTTCAAAATAATTTAAGAAAAGACAGAGTCGCCATTTGATTCTTACAAAAAAATATTTTATTTAAGTCCATTCAACCTTATTGTTTTATTTCTTTTTGGAATTTCATTTAAAAAAGAAAATGGTTTTTGTCTTATTAAACTATTTCAAAACTTAAAGAAAATTTCAAAATAATTTAAGAAAAGACAGAGTCGCCACTCGATTCTTACAAAAAATATTAAGCAAACTTTAAGAGAATTTTAAAAAAATTAAAAATAAAAACAAACACTTAAAGTGAGAGAAAATGAGTAAGGATTCTGGTAACATCTTGTGGAGATTTTTAAGGCACTCAAGAACGTTTATAAAAATAGTTGACTAAAAGATAATTGACTGACTTTGTTAAAAAGTTTCTAAATTTTTAAGTTTTGGAATTATCCAAAGGATTTCACAAAAACTAGCATCTACATTATTCATGAAGAAAATCTATTTAACTTGAAGTGATTTTCTTGAAATAATAGAATCAAATTAGTTGCTAGTTTCTTTTTTGAAGAAGTAAGATCTTTCAAATAGATACTAGATCAAAATGAATACTCAACTAATTAATAGAAAACATGTTTGATTTCTTGAGGAAAGTTAATTTTTAAAAGGAAGTTGCTTCAACTCAAATGAACTATTAGCCACATAAACAAACGTGAATGTCATTCTTGTAGAGTTTTCAAATATTAGCTCATTTCAAGGAGAAGTAGCAAGAGCTCGTTTTGCCAACTTTAAATTATTATACTTGTGAAAATAATGATACATAGTTTGAGAAAAAAATACAAGTTGAAAACAAAATTAAATAGCAGCTTGATGGTGATTCATTCAGATTAATTAATTAAGGTTATCGTCATTCAAACAAATAATTACAATGAATTACATATAAAGGAGAAAAAAAGAGTTAGTGCAATACCCCGTACTTTTCTTATCCCAGTTGAGCTCATAGTGCATGCATATGAGGCTAAAAATGTAAAAATTTAGCTTAGTGTTGGGGACTTAGTTTTATTTTTGGCCTCTTAATTTCGTTAATTTTTAAAGTGACCTTTCCGACCCCGAGATGTGAGTTTTTGAGTTATTTCATGTTCAAGGGTGTAAGAAGCACGTCTCGTGAAAGTTTTTGATTTTTCGGACGAGAATTGGGGAACTTTTGGATTTCTATTCCAGAACCTCACTGCGATTGTGGCGTGTCACGGTGGTATAGCAATGAGGCCCTTATCGCATCGTGGAGAAGGTGTTTTCGTCCAATTCTTGATTCATAATTGAATGCATGTGTCATGATCTTTATCCTACTGTGTGAAGTACGAGAGGAATGTTCATAGAAATCACTTAGAACAAAGTTGAGCTAAAATCCTTTGATTCGTCCAATGTTTGGTATTCGATTCTACAAGGATCTGTCACACCCCTTTTTTACGCGTACTCCAAAATATTATGGTTTAGCGCGAAAAGGTTTTATTATTTAAGTGACAAGAAATGAAAATTTGTTTCGGAAAAGGATTATTTGCATTTTTTATTCAGAGTCTCCACTTGGCATAATCCGGTGTGCCAAGTCACCTTTGGGAAAATCCTTTTCGAAACCATTTGACTCTTAAATCGGTTTGCGAACAGAGATTCCGGCTAAAGAATTCTGTTGACCGAGGGCAAGGTGTTAGGCACCCCTCGATCCCGTGGTTTGACCACGGTCGCTTGGTAGAGTGTATCAACTATTTTGGCATTATGAAATGTATAAGAAAAACACACACAAGAGCACGCAAAATAATCAAACAAGAAACAAAAACAAAACAATCCAAAAAATGTAAAGTCCAGTCCAAATTATACAGTCCAAAAATAGAAAACTACGAAAATATAAACCCTAGTCTGAACTAAATCTAGATTGAGATCCCATGCCTTACCCGATGCTGCGGGCCTTTGATCACGAACATCCTTAGCATACAAAATTCTTCGGGGCATTCCCCGGAGAGTAAATACAAATTACCTCGGGGCATCCCCCGGTCAAATAAAATACACTTTCCAAATACAATAAACAAGACATTCAACAAATATTCCAATCATTCCAACTCTACACCGATCCTAAGCTTGCCTACCCGAGCTTACTGTTTGCCTACCCGCTCGATGACATAGCGCATTCAACATCAACAATGTATCAAAAATATCATAATATTCACCTTTATCAATTTTTGATTCCCGTCCCCAAATTTATTTCAAATAATATGATTAAGCATGCTTCGATTTATCAATTCACTCTTCAAAGTCCGGAACCAACATCAACCAACACGTAACACATATTCGAACATACCAAACACGCAACAAATAAATCATTCACACCCACAACATCACCAAAAGTCAAAATAAATTAAAGATTCAGTTAGAAGAAATGGACCTCGATGAAATTGATCCTTGACGATGATAAAGAAATCCGAAGACCAAAATACTCGACCGGAGAACCTCGATCGCGACGAATCCAATTCAGTATGATAAATACAAATGGGACAGATTTAAAATCGGAACGGAAACCTTGGAAACGAACCCCCAACACTCGGATTTCAAGCCATCCGTGACCGACACGATTTCAAACAGATAACCGAACTCACCGACTGATTTCGGTGGACGTTGATCGGTCACCGGTTTACTGTTTCGCCGACGAGGGTGTCGCCGGTTTTACTATTTCGGGTGCCTGCTGTCGTCGTTGGTCGGAGTGGAGGCTGATGGCGTGGCAGATCTAGTTGCTGGTTGGCGAGACAGATCTGGAAGACGGAGAACAGAGCGGTGTCGGTGCTAGTTCGCCGGAGAAGAAGAGAAAAACGACGACTGAGAGAGAAGGCGGCGCCGGCGCCGCTGTCGTTGTGGTTGGATTTCGGGTTGGGAGAGGAGCTTGGTTACGGAAGGGATTGCCGGCGATAGAAATCTCTCCAGTGGTCTCGCCGGTGACGGTGAGAGAGGGCGGACGGTGAGCTTTTTTGAAAGAGAGAGAGTAGAGAGAGGTCTAGAGAGAGATCGGAGAGAGAGAGTTTAGAGAGAGGAAAGAAAGAAAAACTAAATTCAGATGTTTTCCTCCTTTTGGGTTACTGTTCCCTCTTTTTATTTTGTGTGTATCTGTGTATATATATTGTGTTTTGGGTATTGGGGTAGGGTAGGTGGGGTAGGGTATAGGGTGGTGTGGTTTATTTTAATTGGGTAGGTTGTTAGGATAAGATAGAATTAGTTAGAATAAGATTTGTTATCTTATTATTTATTTATTTTTTTGTATTTTGTGCGGGTATAATAACATGGGTGAGGGTACGCGGTAGGATAAAAATAACAATGGGTAAAAACGACATCGGGGAGGAACGAAATTAGGTGTCTACATCATGCCCCCTTTGAATGTAAACACGCAGTGTTTTCAGACAAAGAAGTAGACAACGAGATAGAATTTTGTTCCGACCATTATTCAAAGAAAGAAACAGGAGAAAGAAGGACTAACGGGTCTTGAATTAGGACAGCCTACCCACCCAAGTTATGAAGGGATCATGTGATAAGTATCTCCAAGAATTGGACGGAGATGAACTATACCGAGTTGGAGAGTCGAGTGAGGTTCCGTCGAGGTTCCGGTCCGCGGCTCTATTATTACATCAAAATGAAAATTACAAGTTAAAACATAAATGAAATTACAAAAATCCTATCTATTCATCTTCTATTGGTTCTTGACTCGACTTTCATCACCCTATTCTTCAGGCGGGCTCCTGACTTGAAATTTCTTTCGACTTGTTGCTTGGCTTTTAATTACTTCGCTTTGTTGCATGACTTTTCATTTCTTCAACCTATTCTCTAGGCGGGCTACGGACATGATATTTCATCACCCTGTTCTTCAGGCGGGCTCCTGACTTGCTATTTCATCACCCTGTTCTTCAGGCGGGCTCCTGAAACTCAAAATTAAAACTAGAACGAAAATTATCCCAAACAAGAATTATAAATAGTTAGTATTTCATTTTTGAAAGCGTTGTCCCATTTTCCAGGAGGGTCCTGAACAGAAGGTGAAATCCCATTTTTCAGGAGGGTCCTGAATTGAAAGTAAATTCCCATTTTCCAGGAGGGTCCTGAACATAAAGTAAATTCCCATTTTTCAGGAGGGTCCTGAATTGAAAGTAAATTCTCATTTTTCAGGAGGGTCCTGGACTGAAAGTAAAATTCCCATTTTCCAGGAGGGTTCTGAACATAAAGTAAAATCTCATTTTTCAGGAGGGTCCTGAACATAAAGTAAAATCCCATTCTCCAGGAGGGTCCTGCGAATAAAGTAAAATCCCATTTTTTAGGAGGGTCCTGAACAGAAAGCAAAATCCCATTTTTCAGGAGGGTCCTGAACATAAAGTAAATTCCCATTTTCCAGGAGGGACCTGAACTGAAAGTAAATTCCCGTTTTTCAGGAGGGTCCTGAACTGAAAGTAAATTCCCATTTTCCAGGAGGGTCCTGAACTGAAAGTAAATTCCCATTTTTCAGGAGGGTCTGAACTGAAAGTAAATTCCCATTTTCCAGGAGGGTCCTGAATTGAAAGTAAATTCCCATTTTCCAGGAGGGTCCTGAATTGAAAGTAAATTCCCATTTTCCAGGAGGGTCCTAAACATGAAGTAAAATCCCATTTTTCAAGAGGGTCCTGAACATAAAGTAAATTCCCATTTTTCAGGAGGGTCCTGAATTGAAAGTAAATTCCCATTTTCCAGGAGGGTCCTGAACTGAAAGTAAAATCCCATTTTTCAGAAGGTTCCTGAATTGAAAGTAAAATCCCATTTTTCAGGAGGGTCCTGGACTGAAAGTAAAATCCCATTTTTTCAGGAGGGTCCTGAACATAAAGTAAAATCCCATTTTTCAGGAGGGTCCTGGACAGAAAGTAAACTCCCATTTTTCAGGAGGGTCCTGAACATAAAGTAAAATCCCATTTTTTCAGGAGGGTCCTGAACATAAATTAAAATCTCATTCTTTAGGACCCCTGAAGAATGGGATTTTACCCCATTCTTAAAAGCTGAATATTGGTGCGGAGAGGATCAGGCCCAATAATGTATGTGTCAGGGCTTTCGATGGTGCAAAATCAAATTCCATTGCCAAAATAGAACTAATGTTGACCATAGGGCTTGTTGAGTTCGCCATAGAGTTTCAAGTATTGAATGTAGAATCCTCTTATAGTCTGTTGTTGGGAAGGACGTGGATCCACAAGGCCAAGGCGGTTGCATCTACACTGCACCAAATGATCAAGTTTGAGCATGACCGGCAAGAAGTAGTTATTCATGGTGAGGGTGATTTGTCAGCCTACGAAGATTCTCCCTTGTCTCTTATTGAAGCAAATAACGTAGAGGAGACATTCGTCTATCAAATTTTTGATACAGTGCCAGTGAATCATATCCTTGAATGGCAGGCTATACCGGGACCACAATTGTCTTCTTCTTCTATCATGATGGTGAGTGAAGTTTGCAAATACGGATTTGAGCCAGGGAAGGGTTTGGGAGCGTCTCTGCACGGTATAGTTCATCCCATATGTACGAGTGAGAATGTGGGCACGTTTGGTATGGGGTTTGATCCTACAGTTGAAGATCTAAAAAAAGCCAAGGGAAGGAAAAAGGATATATGGTCACTCCCTCGCCCAATGCCACTACTCAGTGAATCGTTTGTTAAGAGCGGTGTCACGAAGCATGTAGAATTTGAGTTTGAATTGGTTGATGACTTCCAGAACCTCTGTATCGAAGTTGATATGGTCAAAGCAGGAGAAGGTACCAGTATGGCGGACGTGCAATTCATAGGTCCAGCTGTCCAGCTCAATAATTGGGAAGTCACTCCTCTCCCCATCCCGTATCGACAATGCTTGTAGGAGCTATGTCGATGATTTATGTTAGTAAAATTTAGGCATATTCCAAGGATTCATAATGAAATTGCTGATGCTTTAGCCACTCTGCCTTCAATGCTCCAACATCCCGACAAAGCCTATGTCGATCCAGTGCATATACAGAGTCGTGATCAGCATGCTTACTGTAATTCGGTTGAAGAAGAGCTCGATGGAGAACCTTGGTTTTTGGATATCAAGCGGTACATTCAGTCAGGAGAATACCCAGCATATGCCACCAACGATCAAAAGAGCACTATTAGGCGTTTGGCTAGTGGATTTTTCTTAAGTGGGGGAATCTTGTATAAGAGGACCCCAGATCTGGGACTTTTAAGGTGTGTAGATGCAAAAGAAGCCTCGGCAATCATGGTTGAAATACACTCTGGAGTATGTGGGTCGCATATGAACGGTTATGTCTTGTCAAAGAAGATTCTTCGAGCAGGTTATTACTAGCTTACTATGGAGAGGGATTCTATTCAATTTGTTCGAATGTGTCATCAATGTCAGGTGAACGGCGATCTGATACGTTCTCCTCCTGTTGAGTTGCATACAATGGCTGCTCCATGGCCATTCGTGGCTTGGGGAATGGATGTGATTGGACCGATTGAGCCGAAGGCATTAAATGGACCTAGATTCATTTTTGTAGCCATTGACTACTTCACAAAGTGGGTGGAAGCAGTAACTTTCAAGTCAGTGACAAAGAAGGCTGTGGTAGATTTTGTTCATGCCAATATCATTTGTAGATTTGGAATTCCTAATTCCGTGTGTCATGGCCAGTTGTATCAGAGGAGGATGGCTCGTGCGTATAAAAAAAGGTCCGTCCCAGGAATTTTGAAGTTGGTCAGTTGGTATTGAGACGTATCCTTCCTCACCAGGTTGAAACGAAAGGCAAGTTCTCCCCTAACTGGCAAGGTCCCTTCGTTGTGAAGAAAGTGTTACCCAATGGAGACTTATATTTGACAGATATTGAAGGCAAAATGGCAGAAATGGCTATCAATGCTGATGCAGTCAAAAGATACTATGTATGATATTTGGTCCTTTGTTTGATTTTATTGCATGTTTAGTACTTGCACTTTTGAAGATTGATATGATGAAGGCATTTTATTCTTCTATCCAAACATTGTGTCATCTTTTGTTTACCCGTTTGAGCCTCGTTTATTTTTCTTTCATATCCCTCTTTTGGAATCAAAATAGAGTCAAAGATAAATGTCAAGAAAATAAGAATAAAAGAAAGAGTTCGAAAATAAAAGAAAAAAAATCAAATCAAAACAAAGAATAAGCTGATGGAACTACATGCGACCTGATTCTCCTCTCTCGGGAGTGAGATACGTAGGCTGCCCTATTTCGGGCTCGGTCCAACCAAATAAAGATTTAAGATTCACCCAGTCAACAAAAACTGGGGCATGAGTTAACATATTGTTTGAGTCGATTCCAAAAGTTGTAAGTCCCACCCCCACTTCAAGTATCGTTTGAGCCCCTTACCATTTTTTCTAACCTTAACCAAAAGCCAAGTTACAACCAAAGAAAGTCCTTCAGATCAATTTTTGATAATGTTAAGGATAAGCATGCAATGGATATTGATGATACATTGTGAGGTACCATTTATCTCCCTCAGCATAAGAAATCAGGAAAGAAATACAAAAATGAGAGAGTCTTATTGGTGAAAACCTTTGCAGGCACCATAAGGCGATGGTGAGTTGTGAGAAAATGAAAATGAGAGAGTCTTATTGGTGAAAACCTTTGCAGGCACCATAAGGCGATGGTGAGTTGAGAGAAATACAAAAATGAGAGAGTCTTATTGGTGAAAACCTTTGCGGGAACCGTAAGGCGATGGTGAGTTGAGAGAAATACAAAAATGAGAGTCTTATTGGTGAAAATCCTCATGGGCACCGTAGGGCGATGGAGAGTTTAAGACAAAGGTGGAAAGAGAAAAGAAAGAGATTTGTTGGCGAAAGTCTTTTTAGATGTCGTCAGTCGAATGTGATGTATGAGTCCAATGGATTTGAAGAAGCGGCTCAGTGGCAAAAGGCACGAACTCAACAACAAATGGGGAGATTGGATAGGAAGATCAGGCAGCTCAATCCAAAATGCATGTCATACTCATTGGAGTTGGTTGTCGTATTCAGATAAGTTTTCTTTTTGAATATGGGACATTGCCCTTTTCTTTCATTTACATATTCATGTTTTTTTCTTTTCTTATGTTATTTATCAAAACAAAAGTCACCATCATTTCTTTACATTTTTAAGTCAAGTCTGTGTCAACACAAGCGAGAAAGGATTTCAAAATTTACTACCAGTCTTTCTAATTATATGAGGAAAAGCCAAGGAACAGCACAGGAAAGAAATATGATCGTAATTCAACACGAAGCAAAGGAAGTCTATCAACCAACAGGCTATTGGATTCGTGGAATCATTCAGATTTGGGAAAAGAGTGCACCTCAGGGGCATGGTAAAATGAAAACACATTGTTTGAGTCAAAACTCATTTTCCTCAATCTGGATCCAGGTCAATGATGTGGTAAGACAGGGCAAGTGTTAGCAATTTGGGACAAAGATGAAAGGAATGAGTGCTGGGCAGATACCTGAAAACCCAAGATCTGCAAGCCACCATTAAGTTTTTAACTGACAAATTTATCTTTGATTGAAACAGGGGCAAATTCGTTTCACTTGATTCAGCTACCATTGAAAATGCATATCCAAGAATTTTACTTTATGTTCAGGACCCTCCTGAAAAATGGGACTTTACTTTATGTTCAGGACCCTCCTGGAAAATGGGAATTTACTTTATGTTCAGGACCCTCCTGAAAAATGAGATTTTATTTTATGTTCAGGACACTCCTGAAAAATGGGAATTTACTTTCTGTTCAGGACCCTCCTGAAAAATGGGATTTTACTTTCTGTTCAGGACCCAACTGAAAAATGGGATTTTACTTTATGTTCAGGACCCTCCTGAAAAATGGGATTTTACTTTATGTTCAGGACCCTCCTGAAAAATGGGATCTTACTTTCTGTTCAGGACCCTCCTGGAAAATAGGAATTTACTTTACGTTCAGGACCCTCCTGAAAAATGGGATTTTACTTTATGTTCAGGACCCTCCTGAAAAATGGGAATTTTACTTTATGTTCAGGACCCTCCTGAAAAATGGGATTTTACTTTATGTTCAGGACCCTCCTGAAAAATAGGATTTTACTTTCTGTTCAGGACCCTCCGGAAAAATGAGATTTTACTTTATGTTCAGGACCCTCCTGAAAAATGGGATTTTACTATCTGTTCAGGACCCTCCTGAAAAATGGGATTTTACTTTATGTTCAGGACCCTCCTGAAAAATGGGATTTTACTTCATGTTCAGGATCCTCCTGGAAAATGGGAATTTACTTTCAATTCAGGACCCTCCTGGAAAATGGGAATTTACTTTCAATTCAGGACCCTCCTGAAAAATGGGATTTTACTTTCAGTTCAGGACCCTCCTAGAAAATGGGAATTTACTTTCAGTTCAGGACCCTCCTGGAAAATGGGAATTTACTTTCAATTCAGGACCCTCCTGAAAAATGGGATTTTACTTTCAGTTCAGGACCCTCCTGGAAAATGGGAATTTACTTTCAATTCAGGACCCTCCTGAAAAATGAGAATTTACTTTCAGTTCAGGACCCTCCTGAAGAATGGGATTTTACTTTATGTTCAGGACCCTCCTGAAAAAATGGGATTTTACTTTATGTTCAGGACCCTCCTGAAAAATGGGAGTTTACTTTCTGTTCAGGACCCTCCTGAAAAATAGGATTTTACTTTATGTTCAGGACCCTCCTGAAAAAATGCGATTTTACTTTCAGTCCAGGACCCTCCTGAAAAATGGGATTTTACTTTCAATTCAGGACCCTCCTAAAAATGGGATTTTACTTTCAGTTCAGGACCCTCCTGGAAAATGGGAATTTACTTTCAATTCAGGACCCTCCTGAAAAATGGGAATTTACTTTATGTTCAGGACCCTCCTGAAAAATGGGATTTTACTTCATGTTCAGGACCCTCTTGGAAAATGGGAATTTACTTTCAATTCAGTACCCTCCTGGAAAATGGAAATTTACTTTCAATTCAGGACCCTCCTGAAGAATGGGATTTTACTTTCAGTTCAGGACCCTCCTGGAAAATGGGAATTTACTTTCAGTTCAGGTCCCTCCTCAAAAATAGGATTTTACTTTATGTTCAGGACCCTCCTGAAAAATGGGATTTACTTTCTGTTCAGGACCCTCCTGAAAAATGGGATTTTACTTTATGCGCAGGACCCTCCTGGAGAATGGGATTTTACTTTATGTTCAGGACACTCCTGAAAAATGAGATTTTACTTTATGTTCAGGACCCTCCTGGAAAATAGGAATTTTACTTTCAGTCCAGGACCCTCCTGAAAAATGGGAATTTACTTTCAATTCAGGACCCTCCTGAAAAATGAGAATTTACTTTATGTTCAGGACCCTCCTGGAAAATGGGAATTTACTTTCAATTCAGGACCCTCCTGAAAAATGGGATTTCACCTTCTGTTCAGGACCCTCCTGAAAAATGGGACAACGCTTTCAAAAATGAAATACTAACTATTTATAATTCTTGTTTGGGATAATTTTCGTTCTAGTTTTAATTTTGAGTTTCAGGAGCCCGCCTGAAGAACAGGGTGATGAAATAGCAAGTCAGGAGCCCGCCTGAAGAACAGGGTGATGAAATATCCAGTCCGTAGCCCGCCTGGAGAATAGGTTGAAGAAATGAAAAGTCATGCAACAAAGCGAAGTAATTGAAAGCCAAGCAACAAGTCGAAAGAAATTGCAAGTCAGGAGCCCGCCAGCAGAATAGGGTGATGAAAGTCGAGTCAAGAACCAACAGAAGCTGTATAGATAGGATTTTTGTAATTTCATTTATGTTTTAACTTGTAATTTTCATTTTGATGTAATAACAGAGCCGCGGACCGGAACCTCGACGGAACCTCACTCGACTCTCCAACTCGGTATAGTTCATCTCCGTCCAATCCTTGGAGATACTTATCACTTGATCCCTTCATAACTTGGGTGGGTAGGCTGTCCTAATTCAAGACCCGTTAGTCCTTCTTTCTCCTGTTTAACTCTTTCTTTTATTCTTTTTTTCTTGACATTTATCTTTGACTCTATTTTGATTCCAAAAGAGGGATATGAAAGAAAAATAAACGAGGTTCAAACGGGTAAACAAAAGATGACACAATGTTTGGATAGAAGAATAAAATGTCTTCATCATATCAATCTTCAAAAATGCAAGTACTAAACATGCAATAAAATCAAACAAAGGACCAAATATCATACATAGTATCTTTTGACCGCATCAGCATTGATAGCCATTTCTGCCATTTTGCCTTCAATATCTGTCAAATATAAGGCTCCATTGGGTAACACTTTCTTCACAACGAAGGGACCTTGCTAGTTAGGGGAGAACTTGCCTTTCGCTTCAACCTGGTGAGGATGATACGTCTCAATACCAACTGACCAACTTCAAAATTCCTGGGAAGGACCTTTTTGTTATACGCACGAGCCATCCTCCTCTGATACAACTGGCCATGACACACGGACGTTAGCCTTTTTTCCTCGATCAAACTCAAATGTTCCAGTCGGGCTTTTACCCATTCGTCATCATCGATCTCTGCTTCTACAATGACTCGAAGAGAGGGAATTTCAACTTCTGCAGGGATGACTGCTTCGTCCCATACACTAATAAATATGGAGTTGCCCCTGTTGAAGTGCGAACAGTGGTGCGATAACCTAGCAACGCAAACGACAACTTTTCATGCCACTGTCTAGAACCTTGTACCATTTTTCGCAGTATCTTTTTTATATTTTTATTGGCAGCTTCTACAGCACCATTGGCCTTTGGGCGATATGGAGTAGAATTTCGATGTGAGCTTTTAAACTGTTGACACACTTCTTGCATCAAATGACTATTGAGATTGGCAGCATTGTCTGTAATGATCATCTTAGGAATTCCAAATCTACAAATGATATTGGCATGAACAAAATCTACCACAGCCTTCTTTGTCACTGACTTGAAAGTTACTGTTTCCACCCACTTTGTGAAGTAGTCAATGGCTACCAAAATGAATCTATGTCCATTTGATTCCTTCGGCTCAATCGGTCCAATCACATCCATTCCCCAAGCCACGAATGGCCATGGAGCGGCCATTGTATGCAACTCAATAGGAGGAGAATGTATCAGATCGCTGTGCACCTGACATTGATGACACTTTCGAACAAATTGAATAGAATCCTTCTCCATAGTAAGCCAATAATAACCTGCTCGAAGAATCTTCTTTGACAAGACATGACCGTTCATATGCGACCCACATACTCCAGAGTGTATTTCAACCATGATTACCGAGGCTTCTTTTGCATCTACACACCTTAAAAGTCCCAGATCTGGGGTCCTCTTATACAAGATTCCCCCACTTAAGAAAAATCCACTAGCCAAACGCCTAATAGTCCTCTTTTGATTGTTGGTGGCATGTGTTGGGTATTCTCCTGACTGAATGTACCATTTGATATCCAAAAACCAAGGTTCTCCATCGAGCTCTTCTTCAACCGCATTACAATAAGCATGCTGATCACGACTCTGTATATGCACTGGATCGACATAGTCTTTGTCAGGATGTTGGAGCATTGAAGACAGAGTGGCTAAAGCATCAGCAATTTCATTATGAATCCTTGGAATATGCCTAAATTTTACTAACATAAATCGTCGACATAGCTCCTGCAAGCATTGTCGATACGGGATGAGCTTCAAATCTCGCGTCTCCCAATCGCCTTGAATTTGATGGACGAGCAAATCCGAATCTCCCAACACCAATAATTCTTGGACTCCCATATCAACAGCTAACCTCAAACCAAGGATGCAGGCTTCATACTCTGTCATATTGTTAGTACAGTAGAATCGAAGTTGTGCTGTTACCGGGAAATGTTGTCCCGATTTAGAGATACGAACCGCACCTATTTTGACTCCTTTCATAATGACAGCTCCATCAAAGAATAACCTCCAACCTGGATCAGCATCTATAATGACTTCATCGACACACGACACTTCTTTGTCAGGAAAATATGTCTTTAATGGCTCGTACTCTTCATCGATGGGATTCTCAGCAAGATGATCTGCCACGGCTTGGGATTTCATGGCGGTTCGAGTCACATATACGATGTCGAACTCGGTAAGCAATAATTGCCACTTCGCCAATCGACCTGTTGGCATAGGCTTCTGAAAGATATACTTCAAAGGATCCCTGCGGGAGATGAGATAAGTAGTGTAGGATGAGAGATAATGTTTCAACTTCTGTGCTATCCAAGTTAGGGCACAACACGTCCTTTCAAGAAGAGTATACCTGGCCTCATATGAGGTGAACTTCTTGCTAAGATAATAAATAGCCTGCTCTTTTTTTCCTGTGACATCAAGTTGACCCAGGACACAACCAAAAGAATTGTCCATGACAAATAAATATAAAATCAAAGGCCTACCAGGCTCCAGGGGTACCAGCACGGGAGGATTTGACAAATATCTTTTGATTCGTTCGAACGCTTCCTGACATTCTTCAGTCCATTTTACCGCAACACTCTTTTTCAGCAACTTGAATATGGGCTCACAAGTGGTTGTGAGTTTAGCAATAAACCTGCTAATGTAGTTCAGTCTACCAAGAAAACTCATCACCTCCGTTCTATTCTTGGGCGGGGGTAAATCCTGAATGGCTTTGATTTTTTAGGGATCCAATTCAATTCCCCGACGGCTGACTACAAACCCTAACAGCTTTCCAGATGGAACTCCAAATACACATTTGGCTGGGTTAAGTTTGAGATTATACCTGTGAAGCCTCTCAAAGAACTTTCTTAAATCTTTAACATGGTCGGCCTGACTTTTTGACTTAATAATCACATCATCCACGTAGACCTCAATCTCCTTATGCATCATGTCATGAAACATAGTGGTCATGGCTCTCATGCATGTTGCTCCAGCATTCTTCAAACCGAACGGCATCACTCGATAACAATAAGTTCCCTATGGTGTGATAAAAGATGTCTTCCCTGCGTCGTCATCATCCATAATGATTTGGTGATACCTGGCATAGTAATCCACAAAAGAGGCAACCTCGTGTTTAGCACAGTTGTCTAACAAAATGTGAATGATGTGCAGTGGAAAATCATCTTTCGGACTTGCTCTGTTCAAATCACGATAATCAACACACACTCAAATTTTGCCATCTTTCTTTGGTACGGGAACAACATTGGATAACCACATGGGATAACGAGACACTCGAATTACTTTGGATTCAAGTTGTTTCATGATTTCCTCTTTGATTTTAATACTTACATTGGTTTTAAACTTCCTCAACTTCTGTTTGACAGGGGGGAACGCGGGATCAGTTGGCAACTTGTGAGACACTAATTCAGTGCTTAAACCGGGCATATCATCATAAGACCATGCAAAAACGTCCTTATAATCAATCAAAGCTTGAATCATTCCCTCTTTTAGTTGTGGCAAAGCATGTACACTGATTTTAGTTTCCCTAACATCTTCTTGATCCCCTAGATTTATTGGCTCAGTTTCATTCAAATTAGGGTTCGGTTTGTCTTCAAACTGTTCCAACTCTTTGCTTATTTATTCTAGTGCTTGTTCCTCATCATATTCCCCATCCTGCTTCATTATATCTTGATTAGTTTGGATTTTAAAATCAGGCTGAAAATTCCGCATGCATGTCATGTCATTAGAATCAGCATAAAGAGAACTGTGTAAGAAAAGAAAAACAAAATATATTAGACACAAAACAAAAGGGACATTGCATTTCATTAAATAAAAGATAGAAGGGTTTAAACACATATGCCAACATAACATAAACAAACTAAAGTCCGAATTACAGCCCTGAAATAACTCGGATAAACAGAAAGAAAAATAAAATAGACTACCAAAACTCCCTCCTGACGGGGAGAGGAGTGACTTCCCAATTATTGAGCTGGACAGCTGGACCTATGAATTGCACGTCTGCCATACTGGTATCTTCTCCTGCTTCGACCATATCAACTTCGATACAAAGGTTCTGGAAGTCATCAACCAATTCAAACTCAAATTCTACATGCTTCGTGACACCGCTCTTAACAAACGATTCACTGAGTAGTGGCATTGGGCGAGGGAGTGACCATATTTCTTTTTTCCTTCCCTTGGCTTTTTTCAGATCTTCAGCTGTAGGCTCAAATCCCAGACCAAACGTGCCCATGTTCTCACTCGGAAATATGGGATGAACTATACCGTCCTGAGACGCTCCCAAACCCTTCCCTGGCTCAAATTCGTATTTCCAAAGTTCACTCACCATCATGATAGAAGTAGAAGACAATTGTGGTCCCGGTATAGCTTGCTATTCAAGGATACGATTCACTGGCACTGTATAAAAAATTTGATAGACGAATGTCTCCTCTACGTTATTTGCTTCAATAAGAGACAAGGGAGAATCTTCGTAGGCTGACAAATCACCTTCACCATGAATAACTACTTCTTGCCGGTCATGCTCAAACTTGATCATTTGGTGCAGTGTAGATGCAACCGCCTTGGCCTTGTGGATCCACGGCCTTCCCAAAAACAAATTATAAGAGGATTCTACATTCAATACTTGAAACTCTATGGCGAACTCAACAGGCCCTATGGTCAACATTAGTTCTATTTCGCCAATGGAATTTGATTTTGCACCATCAAAAGCCCTGACACATACATTATTGGGCCTGATCCTCTCCGCACCAATATTCAGCTTTTGCAAAGTAGAAATAGGGCAAATGTTTGCTCCTGAACCTCCATCAATCATAACATGAGTGACATAGAAATCTTCACACTTCACTGTAATGTAAAGGCCCCGATTATGCCTTGTACCATCAACAGGCAATTCATCATCAGAAAAGCTAATCCGATTGACCTCAAAGATTTTTCCAACCATTTTCTCAAGCTGGTTGATTGTAATCTCCCTTGGAACATATGCTTCATTTAATACCTTCAGTAGAACATCACGATGCTCCTTGGAGTGCAACAGCAAAGATAAAAGGGAAATTTGAGCAGGGGTTTTCTTCAGCTGGTCTAATATTGAATACTCTGGAAATTTCAGCTTTTTCAAAAATTCTTCGGCTTCTTCTTCGGTGATAGGCTTTTTGATAGATGACGGTCCACTCACCGTTGGCTTGGACTTTCTTAAGCTTTCAGGCACGAAACATCTTTCTGACCTAGTCAAACCCCCTACCTCATCTACATCTTCCACTACTTCTTTCCCATGATAGGTCATCACGGTCCGTCCATAATTCCAGGGAATCCTTTTCGTATCAACTATAGAAGGTTGGGTTACCGGTTTGAGGACAATAGGCGCTGCCAGTGCTCTTTTCACCGTCAAAATGGGCTGACTCAGAGCTCCCACCACCGTCAACTTAGGTTTATCCTGACTTGAATCAACATACCTTCTGGCGCCTTGTACTGTGATCAGGGGCTTCTTTGTGCTTTCTCGGGCTTTATCTTCTCTCATTCCTTCCTGGCTCAATGACATTGCTTTCAAAGACTCCGCTACATTCACCGATTTCTCCTCAATGGTATGTATCTTGACAATAGGCTTATAACCCCTCGAAGACTCTTTCCCATCATATATCAATTCTAACATATTGGCTTCAGCATGGGTTGGCAGCGGATTCTGGTTAATGTTTGGACCCTCCGAGGCCTGGACCAGCATCTGATTTGTGTCAATTAAATCTTGGATAACTTTCTTTAAATGCCAGCATTTCTCAATATCATGGCCTGGCATATTAGAACAGTACGCACACCTTAAAGAATAATCGAGATTCCTTGGTGGTGGATTTGAAAGCCTTCCTTGAATTGGGCTTAAAACCTTCAACTTCCTCAACCTATCAAACAAACTAGCATATGAATCCCCAAGAGGTGTGAATTGATTTTTGACCGTCTTCTTCTTCTTATACTCGGGCTTAGGCTAAAAACTGGGTCTGGAGGGGTTTTGGTAATTTGGTGGAGCGAATGGGCGATTTTGTGGAGTTTGCGCGCGCCACTGCGGGTAAGAAGGGGTTTGGGCATATGGATGCGCGCTATATACTGGGTAAAGGGGTGGTGGAATGGAATATAAAGGGTTTTATGGAGGGTAGTAATGGTGGGGAGGAATATAAAGGGTTTTGTGGAGTTTGCGCGCGCCCTAGCAGCCTGTTCACGCCACCTTATGGCGTATTCCCTAAAACCTTCAGTGCTCTTTTTCTTCATGTTGATCAAAGATTTTTCGTCCGGAATCAAGTCAATTTTGTATTGAAAATGTTGAACAAATTCAGAAGCCAAATCATCCCAACTGTTCCATTTATCGATATCCCGATCGATGAACCATTCTGAAGCCAGATCTGAAAGACTCTCGCCAAAGAAGGCCATGAGTAGTTCTTCCTTTCCTCCTGCAGCCCTCAACTGGTTGCAATAACGTCTCAAGTGTGCAACAGGATCACCGTGCCCTGTGTACTTCTCGAACTTAGGCATCTTAAAATCGGGGGGAAGGTTGATGTCTGGGAACATGCACAGGTCAGTCCAAGCCAACGGTGAGTGGACCGTCATCTATCAAAACGCCTATCACTGAAGAAGAAGCCGAAGAATTTTTGAAAAAGATGAAATTGCCAGAGTATTCAATATTAGACCAGCTGAAGAAAACCCCTACTCAAATTTCCCTTTTATCTTTGTTGTTGCACTCCAAGGAGCATCGTGATGTTCTACTGAAGGTATTAAATGAAACATATGTTCCAAGGGAGATTACAATCAACCAGCTTGAGAAAATGGTTGGAAAAATCTTTGAGGTCAATCGGATCAGCTTTTCTGATGATGAATTGCCTGTTGAAGGTACAGGGCATAATCGGGGCCTTTACATTACAGTGAAGTGTGAAGATTTCTATGTCACTCATGTTATGATTGATGGAGGTTCAGGAGAAAACATTTGCCCTATTTCTACTTTGCAAAAGATGAATATTGTTGTGGAGAGGATCAGGCCCAACAATGTATGTGTCAGGGCTTTCGATGGTGCAAAATTAAATTCCATTGGCGAAATAGAACTAATGTTGACCATAGGGCCTGTTGAGTTCTCCATAGAGTTTCAAGTATTGAATGTAGAATCCTCTTATAATTTGTTTTTGGGAAGGCCGTGGATCCACAAGGCCAAGGCGGTTGCATCTACACTGTACCAAATGATCAAGTTTGAGCATGACCGGCAAGAAGTAGTTATTCATGGTGAAGGTGATTTGTCAGCCTACGAAGATTCTCCCTTGTCTCTTATTGAAGCAAATAACATAGAGGAGACATTCGTCTATCAAATTTTTGATACTGTGCCAGTGAATCGTATCCTTGAATAGCAGGCTATACCGGGACCACAATTGTCTTCTGCTTCTATCATGATGGTGAGTGAACTTTGGAAATATGGATTTGAGCCAGGGAAGGGTTTGGGAGCGTCTCTGCACGGTATAGTTCATCCCATATGTCCGAGTGAGAACGTGGGCACGTTTGTTCTGGGATTTGAGCCTACAGCTGAAGATCTGAAAAAAGCCAAGGGAAGGAAAAAAGAAATATGGTCACTCCCTCGCCCAATGTCACTACTCAGTGAATCGTTTGTTAAGAGTGGTGTCACGAAACATGTAGAATTTGAGTTTGAATTGGTTGATGACTTCCAGAACCTTTGTATCGAAGTTGATATGGTCGAATTAGGAGAAGGTACCAGTATGGAAGACGTGCAATTCATAGGTCCAGCTGTCCAGCTCAATAATTGGGAAGTCACTCCTCTCCCCGTCAGGAGGGAGTTTTGGTAATCTATTTTATTTTTTCTTTCTGTTTATCCGAGTTATTTCAGGGTTGTAATTCAGACTTTAGTTTTTTTATGTTATGTTGGCGTCTTTGTTTAAACCCTTCTATCTTTTATTTAATGAAATTCAATGTCCCTTTTGTTTTGTGTCTAATATATTTTGTTTTTCTTTTCTTACACAGTTCTCTTTATGCCGATTCTAATGACATGACATGCATGCGGAATTTTCAGCCTGATTTTAAAATCCAAACTAATCAAGATATAATGAAGCAGGATGGGGAATATGATGAGGAACAAGCACTAGAAGAAATAAGCAAAGAGTTGGAACAGTTTGAAGACAAACCGAATCCGGAGGGTCCTGAACATAAAGTAAATTCCCATTTTCCAGGAAGGTCCTGAACATAAAGTAAAATCCCATTTTTCAGGAGGGTCCTGAACATAAAGTAAAATCCCATTTTTCAGGAGGGTCCTGAACATAAAGTAAAATCCTTGGATATGTATTTCCAATGGTAGCTGAATCAAGTGAAACGAATTTGCCCCTGTTTCAATCAAAGAAAAATTTGTCAGTTAAAAACTTAGTGGTGGCTTGCAGATCTTGGCTTTTCAGGTATCTGCCCAGTACTCGTTCCTTTCATCTTTGTCCCAAATTGTTAACACTTTCCCTATATTACCGCATTATTGACATGGATCCAGATTGAGGGAAATGAGTTCTGACTCAAACAATGTGTTTTCATTTTACCATGCCCCTTGTTTCTTGTTTGATTATTTTGCGTGCTTTTGTGTTTTTTTTCTTATACATTTCATAATTCCAAACTAGTTGATACACTCTACCAAGCGACCGTGGTCAAACCACGGGATCGAGGAGTGTCTAAAACCTTCCCCTCGGTCAACAGAATTCCTTAGCCGGAATCTCTGTTCGCAAACCGGTTTAAGAGTCAAATAGTTTCGAAAAGGATTTTCCCAAAGGTGACTTGGCACACCGGATTATGCCAAGTGGCGACTCTGAATAAAAAATGCAAATAATCCTTTTCCGAAACAAATTTTCATTTCTTGTCACTTAAATAATAAAACCCTTTCGTGCTAAAACATAATATTTTGGAGTACGCATAAAAAAGGGGTGTGACAGCTCTGGTCGACTCACTATTCGACCGGTCTTAATCCCGTCCTCTACCATCTCCCCCATTTTGAGGACTTCCATAAAAGACTTTCCCATTGCCGGAAGTAAATGTTGAAAATAGGTCTCATCCTGCGCCTGAATGAAAACTTCTACCAACTTACTTTCTTTCATTAGAGGCTTTACCCTAGCGTCCTGTTCACGCCACCTTATCGCGTATTCCCTAAAACCTTCAGTGTTTTTTTTCTTCATGTTGACCAAAGATTTTTCGTCTGAAATCAAGTCAATGTTGTACTGAAAATGTTGAACAAATTCAGAAGCCAAATCATCCCAACTGTTCCATTTATCGATATCCCGATCGATGAACCATTCTAAAGCCAGATCTGAAAGACTCTCGCCAAAGAAGGCCATGAGTAGTTCTTTCTTTCCTCCTGCAGCCCTCAACTGGTTGCAATAACGTCTCAAGTATGCAACAGGATCATCGTGCCCTGCGTACATCTCGAACTTAGGCATCTTAAAACTGGGGGGCAGGTTGATGTCTGGGAACATGCACAGGTTTTTATAGGAAACACTTCTATAATCTCCGATTCCTTGCAAATTCCTCATAGCTTGCTCTAAACTCTTCAGTTTCCGGGCTATAACATCCTGTTCCTCCGTTGCGACAGGTTTCTCCGTATCAAATAGAAATGCAGGTGGCTGAGTGTACCCAAACGGTTCATTCAATTGCACAGTAGGCTCCGTAGCATAATACTGACCATCTGAAACCTTCAATACTGGCTCACTGGAAGACCGAGGAAGCCTCATTGTGGGACGCACAGCATATATGGGAGTTTCATGTGGTGGCGAGGCCACGAATACCGGTGTGATCGGTGGAGCTGGCTGATCAGCTGGTCTTGATTGGGGAGCTGCCAAGGGCACACCAGAATTTCCAGGATAATAATGTCGCGGAGTGAATCCTGGCGCGTGCTCAGGTGACTCAGTAGGAGCAGAGAATTGTGCCTGAGAGAGCGGTGGACAATTAGAGATATTCCCGAGACCTTCAGGGAGCGGAGGAGGAGGCATTCCGCTGGCCCATGCCTGATGCAAATCTATCAATTGTTGCCTGAGCCTTACTACCTCATCATTGTGTTCTGAACTTTCTTCCCTGTGATCCTGATCCGGGTCAATGAGCGAATTTTCAATCTCCCTGCTAGCCATGGTGAGCTTTGCTTTGGTCTAGTGAAGTATGGGTGACTAGCCAGAGTGCTGCAAACCTACCACTATTATCTGAAAGAACATGCTCAACAAAGACGACATCCGTTAGGATTAGGGCACACAACAAGCATGGGAGTCACATTGGTAAAATTGTCCTAAATTCATGTTCATTTCTACCAGCTTTTGAGGGTAGCGAGGTCATTTCAACATCATCCCAATTTTTATCTACAATCTTTTTTTTTTCGTATCCATCTCTATTCTTTCCACTTCTCTCGTTATCTACCTTTATTTTATTATTCTTTATGGCTTTTGTTTTTTTTCTTTAAAAGAGGAAAAATAATGAAAAACAACGAAACAAAATGATTAGATCGAATCCAAAAGTAGGTTGCCTACGTATCATGTTGTACATGAATCAGATCTTGCGTAGTTCAGGCAGCTTATGCATAAACATTACACAATTGAAGGTTTTTTTTTTCACGAAACACGAAAACAAGTAAACAAAAGAAAGACGTAACATCCTAACATTTCGATGAAAGACAACAAAACATACAACGAATTTAGGACCACTTTAAAACTAAACAACAAATACAAAACAACACTTTAAACCCCTAACGATATGCGTGCAATAAAGACCCGAATATCAAAAACAACTTGACTCCGACTTAACACAGACACCAACCTACAATGACAGAAACATAAAAGACTCAAAACTACATAAAGATAAGATATGCTCTTTCAAACTGGTGCTCTGTGTGATGTCCCCGGCTGAGATGAACCCATCTGTGAAGTCCCCACTTTTCCACTTAGACTTTGCAACATGTCCTGCAACGACGTTTTGATACCCGGAAACAAATTTCTTGCCCGTATCCCCGCCTCTTAGAGAGTACACCCGCAAAGGTTTCTCTGACACCCATCCACAGTTGTGATCAAACGCGACAACTGAACTCTCAAAAACTCCACCTTGGCACCCGGATCTTCCTGCTCATCATCTTCTACCATGATTGCTTCTTGTATTCGCCCTCTAAGTTAGGCTGGTAAGGGTCTACTAATGCCACGGGGCAGAGATTGTAGCCAGATTTCATAATTTTGAATGCATCCTGGATTTTCCTCGAAAGTATCGACACCTAACTTTATCGCGTTATTCCATAATTGCTCATATTTTCTTTCCCCCATGGCTTGGTCCTTAAAGTACTCTACATCTTTTAGAAGGTCCATTATTGGGGGGACGTCTTGCATCCTACCCAACTGATGCATTACCCTTCTTGGACTGTAAGGCCTAGTGCAGTTAAGTCCTATCAAAACTAGAAAGAGTTGCATTTGAGATCCAATCAAGATTTTCTTAGGACAAAACCACATATAGCACCAAATAATGTTGTTTGGAGTTCTTGATTCAAGAAATTCGATCCAAGAATTGACTCCAATAGGAAAAGAAAATTTGTCAAAACGCATTCTTTCTTGCATGGCTTGCACTCGATCATTCAGACAATGGTCGATCACATCTTCTCTAATCAAAGAAGGCGTATGCAAGTGCTCCATTATCCACAGCTGCAATATCAGATTACTCCCCTCAAAAAATCGTACCCCTCCTTTTACTTTAGTTAAAGCCTTATATATTTCTGTTAAGATCATTGGTACAATGGTGACCTCATCTTTTTTCTTGAATAAAGCTATCACCACTGATTGAAGACGAGTATCGATACACCTCTCATCTAACGGGAACACTAAGATACCCAACAAAGCCAGACAGAAAACCTCAAGACGACGTTGTTCCCAGATTTTTTTGGTAGTACAGAATTCATCCCAAAAGCAGTCGAAACCCTCTAAAGACCCAAATCTAGCAAACAAATAGTCCAAGGAAATCCAAGATTGTTTGAGACATCCCAGATGCTTGTTATCTTTTAATCCACAGAGTCGAAGGAATTTCTTACGAGTATGATTGCGGGCTAAAATCATCTGCTGACCCATGTAAGTCAACCGAAACAAACAAGATATTTCTGCCAGGGTAGGAGTCAATTCACAACTTCCGAACCTAAACACCAAATTATTTGTATCCCAGAAAGTCAACGCATCTTCTATTAAATCCGGATGAGGCGTGAGATCCATGAGTGTTACAAGATTGCCTAACACTTTCCTCACTTCGTGCTTTTCGGAGTAATTGAACGTGCCCCACCACTTGATCAACTTTTTGGGTACCTTGACAACCATAAGGACTCTAGACTTTGTGGACAGATCCATCCTGTAGTAGCAGATAAGAAATTGTCTCAAAATTTGATAAGAGCAAAAGGTTCCCAACCAATGGGAATTTGATGCGGACATACGTCAATGAGACAGACCGCTTCATGACTCCAAATCGCCGAACAGTAATGCTGAATAAAATCAGCCTACTTGGCTAACAACTCTAGGTTACGGAATAAAAGACCTAGCCTAAGACTAAGACGAAGACCAAAATAAAGGTTACCGGACCCACCGAGGGTTTCCTACGTATCCCGCCCCGAGGGACGGAAATCAGGTATGCGTAGTTCGTCCAGTTTGGACAACTAACGATTAACTAATAAATTGACCCTAACTTAAGAGACAAAACCAAAAACAAACGAATAAAAACTTTTTTGGATTTTTCAATTAGACACTTTAACTAAGACTGACACCATCCATTATGGAAAAAAATCTTTTTGGTATTTTTTCTTTTGACAAATACGTAGAAAAACTTCTTTTTTTCTTTTATGGTACTTTGCAAAAATGTAAAAAAAATCTTTTTGAGTTTTGGATCGTGAAGAACAAAAGCCATAAAGAATTCTAAAATAAACTACGACACTCCTTTTTGATTCATTCTTTTCGACTCACTTTTTTTTTTCTTTTTTTTTCACACTTTACTTCTAACACATGTTTTCCCCAAATCGGTCCGTCAAATGACCACATTACTCTCAAAGATGCAATATTTAGCACGTAGGGATGCTTTAAAGGTGAGTCTCCTACAAAGGACCGTGTGGGCCCCGCTAGGTCTCAATATGATGCACATAAGAATGACCTAAAGGCTGACCTACGTTGTGGTTTACTAACAAGGCCATTCAGGGGAGCATATGGTCGATAGTGGCTGCTTTGCTTTCCACCTACTCCATACATCCAACGGCTCTCCCCCTAAAATAAAGGTGACTCAACTAGAGTTCGTGCGCACGACGTGCGCTCCGAGACTTGTTGCAGAAAGAAGGCTAGGGGGATGGACTTATGATGACAGATATAAAGCGGTAACACATAGGATAAATACTATAAACAAAGAGCACGAAAACGCACAAAAGTAAAAACAATAACAAAACAATAATCACAAACAATGTTTATACACTCGTAATGCCAAACAAAGCCGATACGACTCAAAAATAAACTAGAATTCTAAAAAGTCCCCAGCAGAGTCGCCAGAGCTGTCACACCCCTTTTTTACGCGTACTCCAAAATATTATGTTTTAGCGCAAAAGGGTTTTATTATTTAAGTGACAAGAAATAAAAATTTGTTTCGAAAAAGAATTATTTGCATTTTTTATTCAGAGTCGCCACTTGGCATAATCCGGTGTGCCAAGTCACCTTTGGGAAAATCCTTTTCGAAACCATTTGACTCTTAAACCGGTTTGCGAACAGAGATTCCGGCTAAGGAATTCTGTTGACCGAGGGGAAGGTGTTACGCACCCCTCGATCCCGTGGTTTGACCACGGTCGCTTGGTAGAGTGTATCAACTATTTTGGCATTATGAAATGTATAAGAAAAAAAACACACAAAAGCACGCAAAATAATCAAACAAGAAACAAAAACAAAACAATCCAAAAAATGTAAAGTCCAGTCCAAATTATACAGTCCAAAAATAGAAAGCTATGAAAATATAAACCCTAGTCTAAACTAAATCTAGACTGAGCTCCCATGCCTTACCCGATGCCGCGGGCCTTTGATCACGAACATCCTTAGCATACAAAATTCTTCGGGGCATTCCCCGGTCAAATAAAATACACTTTCCAAATACGATAAACAAGACATTCAACAAATATTTCAATCATTCCAACACTTCACCGATCCTAAGCTTGCCTACCCGAGCTTACTGTTTGCCTACCCACTCGACGACATATCGCATTCAACATCAACAATGTATCAAAAATATCATAATATTCACCTTTATCAATTTTTGATTCCCGTCCCCAAATTTATTTCAAATAATATGATTAAGCATGCTTCGATTTATCAATTCACTCTTCAAAGTCCGGAACCAACATCAACCAACACGTAACACATATTCGAACATACCAAACACGCAACAAATAAATCATTCACACCCACAACATCACCAAAAGTCAAAATAAATTAAAGATTCGGTTAGAAGAAATGGACCTCGATGAAATTGATCCTTGACGATAATAAAGAAATCCAAAGACCAAAATACTCGACCGGAGAACCTCGATCGCGACGAATCCAATTCAGTATGATAAATACAAATGGGACAGATTTAAAATCGGAACGGAAACCTTGGAAACGAACCCCCAACACTCGGATTTCAAGCCATCCGTGACCGACAGGATTTCAAACAGATAACCGAACTCACCGACCGATTCCGGTGGACGTTGATCGGTCACCGATTTACTGTTTCGCCGATGAGGGTGTCGCCGGTTTTACTGTTTCGGGTGCCTGTTGTCATCGTTGGTCGGAGCGGAGGCTGATGGTGTGGCAGATCTAGTCGCTGGTTGGCGAGACAGATCTGGAAGGTGGAGAACAGAGCGGTGCCGACGCTAGTTCGCCGGAGGGGAAGAGAAAAACGGCGACAGAGAGAAGGCGGCGCCGGCACCGACGTCGCTGTCGTTGTGGTTGGATTTCGGGCTGGGAGAGGAGCTTGGTTACGGAGGGGATTGCCGGCGATAGAACTCTCTCCGGTGGTCTCGCCGGTGACGGCGAGAGAGGGCGGCCGGTGAGATTTTTTGAAAGAGAGAGAGTAGAGAGAGATCGGAGAGAGAGAGTTTAGAGAGAGGAAAGAAAGAAAAACTAAATTCAGATGTTTTCCTCCTTTTGGGTTACTGTTCCCTCTTTTTATTTTGTGTGTATCTGTGTATATATATTGTGTTTTGGGTATTGGGGTAGGGTATAGGGTGGTGTGGTTTATTTTGATTGGGTAGGTTGTTAGGATAAGATAGAATTAGTTAAGATAAGATTTTTTATCTTATAATTTATTTATTTTTTTGTATTTTGTGCGGGTATAATAACATGGGTGAGGGTACGCGGTAGGATAAAAATAACAATGGGTAAAAACGACATCGGAGAGGGACGAAATTAGTTGTCTACAGGATCTATTTTGAACGTATATAACTTTTGATATACGTGAAATTTTTAAGCTGAAGACCCACTAAATTGTAGAGAATTGAATTATCTTTTCAACAATACCAATTTTGCCTTAATACGATACCCGGGCAAAAAGTTATGATCATTTTCGTCATAACTAGTAAGCCACCGTGATAAGACCGCATCGCGATGAGCCTTTAATCCGCATTCCAGTTATGAATTTTTGGTTTAAATGAGTGAGGGGCAATTGGGTCTTTTTCCACCTCAATGAAATTCATAAAAACACGACTTAAGGCTTCAATTAGGGCATTATATGCCCATATTCTCTAATTTTCTCTCAAAAATAAACCCTAATCATCCCCCAAGTTCATCAATTCCCTTCCTTCCCTTTCAAGAAAATCAAGAACTCCACTGTTCCAATCCAAAGAAGCTTTCAAGAAAGTTGTTCTCTTTCAAGATTTAAGTATTAAAGGTATGTGTGATGTTCATCCATTAGCTCTTTCCATTCACTAACTAATTTTAATTGTTCAAGTTTTCAGATTTTACAAATATCTAATTATTTGACGTTAAATAATTAAGTCATTCAAATAGATAGTTTGTCCATCAATTCAAAGTTGTAATTTTTCGCTTCAGATTCTATGTTTTTCAGAATTCATATGTTGCGCATAACCATGCTCAAACATAACTTTATTAATTGAGTTAAACATAAATTAAACTTAATAATAATAATAATAATAATAATAATAATAATAATAATAGAAAAGGATGACGACGATGAAGACGAAAAAGATAGTATGTTATATTTTTATTATAATAGTTGATATTATTCAAAGGTACAGGAAATTAATCATTATTTCGAGAAAATTAAATTAAAGATTTATAATTCTTAATTTTAGCCACATATATCTCCTGAAATAATACATTCACAAATAATATCATCATCTTGTACACATCTTGCTCCACATATTTTTTCAAATCGTTCAGTACAAAAACCTTCACATACACGATTAGCAGCAAAAGATAGGTCTTTGCATATTTTATTATAATAATTGGAACATGTACATTTGTCCTGCGCTAAACAATCTGTCATTATATACACAATGGTTAGTGACAAAATTAAATGAACTAGCATTTTAATTAATAGTTTAGATTTATGAGATGTAGGTATATAACTATAATGCTTGGAGATGTGCACAAGTTAACTAATAAATAAAGAATTTAACAGTATAACTATTAAGGATAGATGTGATATTGTAACACTGTATTCATTTGAACTTAGTATTTTTGACTAATAATATATAAATATATGTGTAGAAATTCATCAAAAATACAAAAAATAGTATACCTTTGCCTAAAATTTTAAGAATATAAATTTAGCATAACAACTTAAAGATTAAGCCAACAAAATTTAAATATTGATTCTATGTCTTTGGATATAATAATTCTTTTACTTGAAAAAATAAGGATACCTGATGCAATTGCAACAAGGACAGGATAGATCACAAAGATTTTTGAGGATATAGTCATCTTTCTATCACCGATTAAAAAAATAAAGAGAAAGAAAGAGTAATTTATGTAGTCTCAATGACTTGTGAGTTTACAATGAACACTCTCCATATTTATATACAAGTTAGGCTAATTATAAGTTTAAAAACTTGACATATTAACAGTTAATTCTGATATCATAAAAAAATTATAAATATGGCTATTAAAATCTTAATTTGGACAGTTATTCAAATTAATTTGGACAGTTAATAAAAAATTATAAATATGACTTTCCAAAAATTTTTATAGCCAGATTTATAATCTTAAAAAAAATAATTAATATCCATATAATCTTTTTTTAAAAAAATAAAATTAACTTGGACAGTAAATCAAAAATTATAAATATGTCTATTAAAAAAATTATAAATATGGCTTTAAAATTAAATGAAAAATCAAAGTGATGTTTTTACTTAGTCAAAAATGTCTCTGATTTACACCCCATATTGATGTGAGTTTCGATAGGATGTGATTTATACGTCAAGCATTGAAAATTATCTCTTGCACTATAAGTTAAGATTGCATATAATAAATTTTTATGATCGGATATTTTCTTGAATTCGGCGTAAAGCGAAAACCTTAGCGTATTGAGTTGTCTTTTTTGAACATAAATTTTCATTAAATTTAGACGTATAAGGACCAAATTATTCATTCTTCTTTCTACTACTTTTTAAAACTAAAGTGATCACCTTATGGGAGGCCCAAAATTCGATCAGTTTCTTTTATCTAATGATTGATTCGGCGTTATAGTTGTTAAATAAGTAAATTCTCCTTTTAACCAAAAAATAAAGAAAAAAGACAACGGTAGAGAAAATGATTATTTGATGATTTTTTTATTTTTAAAAATAAAATAAGACACTTAAAGTACTGTGGGTTAATTTTCTATCATAATCCCTTTTTTTGGGTCACAGCTAACACATCTAGTAGTAAAATTTTGAAATAGTCTTTATAACATTAACGACACAATTATTTTAATTTATAATAGTAAAATTATTAAACTAATTATTTTTAGTTTGCATTATAAGAATTCAAATTATTAAAAGGTAGGAAATTAATTATTTCAAGAAAAATAGCAAAAGAGAAAAGGAAAACAAATTAAATGCAACCCTTACTTAATTTTAGGGACATTCATCTTCTGGAAGGAGACATTCACAAACAAGATCTTTGTCATCTATCGTACATCTTGCATCACAAATTCTTCCAAATCGTCCTGAGCAAAAAGATTTACATGCATTATTGCTAGTAATATCTAGGCATACTTTACTGTAATATGTGGAACATGAATCATAACAATGTTCATCAGATACACAACCTCTCATTAAATGCTCTTCATTAGTGATAAGATCAAAATTTTTATCGAAAATAATTATATATATATATTTACCTATTAAGCAAGTTGAGTTGTAGTCTCGTAGAATCACTATTGCAAAGGCGTCTCTTAACATCATTCCTAACCATGTTATGCAATACACCCCTATTCCCCACAGAGCCAACTATCACATAAACAAAATCCAAAGGAATTTCATTTGGGACACCATTGATGCTAAAAATAAATGCATATGCTCAGCTGGGAGGTGATCACTAAACCCAAATACATGGGAGGGTTGGGAATTCAAAAGGTTAGTCTAAAGAACACTTCTATGCACACCTCTCTAGCCTGGAGGCTCATTAAAAAACCCAGACTCTCTGGTCAAGGGTTTTAGTCAACACATACTCCCAAAGTAACAACAAAAGTGGGGTTTCTAGAACTTGAAAATGCATCATTAATGAAAAAAGAATTTGCAAAGAAGCCACTCTTTGGATCATCAACAAGGGTGTAATACCCCGAAAAATCCAAACCAATATTAGAGTCATGTACCAATCTCATGCATAGTATATCATGGTTATTTTATAGTTTTATGAGTAATCTAGATGTATATTAAGGCTTCAAATAACTCCCAGCTATCAGACGAATCAAAATATTCCTTACCGATTGAATTCTTGAGAAGGATATTGGTATAGTCAAATTCAAACGAGCATATCTCTCATTATACTTGGAATTTTTGAGCTCATGACCTTTCAACAGATATATAATTTAATTATCTTTCCAACAATATCAATTTCTTCTAAATCTGATATCGTAGCAAAGAGTTATTCCTATTTTACTCCAGCATGTCAGGCTGGAAACAGTGTGACGACATTCGTGGTAGCTTACCACATTTCTGACGCCCTATCACGAAGGTCGTCAACCTTAGGCAGAAACCAACTCATAAGTGACGACATTCGTGGTAGCTTACCACATTTGTGACGCCCTATCACGAAGGTCGTCAGCCTTAGACAGAAACCAGCTCCTAAGTAACGACATTTGTGGTAGCTTACCACATTTGTGACGCCCTATCACGAAAGTCGTCAGCCTTAGGCAGAAATCAGCTCCTAAGTGACGACATTCGTGGTAGCTTACCACATTTGTGACGCCTTGTCAAAAATGTCATCAGACTTAGGCAGAAACCATCAATTCCAGCTCCTGTGTGACGACATTTTTGATGGCTTGTCACATTTTTGACGCCTTGTCACAAATGTCGTCAGCTATGATTTTCAGCAACTGGGAATTTATTTTAGTAAGGGTATTTTGGTATTTTTTCTTCACTTTCCACAACTTATAACCCTCAAGGAGCGTATTATCTTCCATTCTCTTTAGTTAAACATCTCAAAAAGCTCTCTCATACACTCTCAACCACAAGATTAGGGTTTTCTCTCAAGATTAAAACTCTCAAGAACAAGCCCTAGGGTTTTCATAGAAGAGTCTATTTCAAGGAAATTTCACCGTCAATCTTCACGAATTCTTAATTTAAGGTATGCGTAGTGTTCATCTATGGATTCAATTCGTTCATAAAGCTCAAGAATCATGCTTTTAAATGTTATTTTGTAAAATTTTTATGGTGATATGAGCATGTACTTGTTGATGATTGTTGTTTAAGTTTCAAGATGATATCTAAAGGTGTTTTCATGGAATATATGTGGTTGTTAGTTGAAAAACACGAACTTTGGGTGGTTTGATAAGATGCAAGTATGAAATCCATCTATACCTTAAAGAATGCATGCAAGGTGTTTGATAAAGTGCCTAGGATGCTACAAATTCATATTTACATGATTCCATGATATCTAAATGACAAGTCCATGTTCGTTATACACTTCAATATGGATTTCCATGCTATTTATGTGTTGTTATTGTTTTGGAATGAAGCAAGTATGATAATGGAGATATGAATTATGTACATGAAATATATCCATGCTTTCCCTTACTATGTTTGAGATGTTGAATAAATACATGAAGTATAATATCCCCTACTTATGATATTGTGAATTGTGGACTCCGATCTTGTGATCAAGTCGTGTCATGTGTGAGTCAGTTTCATTCCATCGAGTCCGGGGGGTATTCATACCCGAAAACTATAGATGTGTTCCTAGAGCTATGTCATGTTTCACGATACTCTCAGTCATGCCATGTTCCATAGAACTCAGTCAGTCATGTGACTCAGGAAAGTTCAGTAGCCCAGTTAATCTCAGTAAATCTCAGTAATCTCAGTACTTAGTGATATCGGAAGCTTCAGAAATTCTAGTGCTCTTAGTAACCTCAGTAATCTCCATAATTCAGTACTCTCAGCAATCTCATGAACTCAGTACTCAGAAAGAGTAGTATTCTCAGCTAGTTATCATGTATCAGTAGTATTCAGTTCAAAACCTCAGTAACCTCATCAGCTAGTAGAGTCAGCCTTATTCAGATAGAAAGTAGAATTCCACAGTATTCCAAGTAAAATCTCAGTAACTATAGTACTCTCTGTAAATCCTCATACATCAGTATATTTCGTCAGCTACGGAACTTAGTAAACTCAGAATCAGTTCATTTTAGTTATTCATGATCAGTCTCTTCAGATGGGAGTAGAAGTTAGCACCGAGTGAACCCAAGGATGGGAACTTACCTACCAATTTAGGGTGTGATTCTTAGCAGTCATCCTTGTGTTCCAAAACTACGTAGCCTGCGTAGGTTGATACATCTTAACCTGTCAGATTAGGGTTGATGAGGTGGCTTAACCTATCAGTTTAGGGTTCCCACCATTCTCATTTGAGTACTTGCCAGATAAGGGTCACTCATAGCTGTCCTTACCAGTGGCGCGGTATTGACACCCCTCCAGTTGGGGCAGAGACTGGACCCCAACTTAGATATATGCGTTATTGGGGCATATCGGTTAAACAACTACTTCCCACAGTTTCAGTTACAGATTTTAGTAATGTCAGCTACAGTCACCCAGTCTCAGTAAAGAACTCAGATAGTTCTTCAGATTTCAGTATATCAGGACTGTCAGATACAGCACGGGACTCAGAAAGTTCCATCAGATTCAGGATTGTCAGATACATTCACTCATGTTAGCATTATTACCAGTTCTCAGAACATATACTATCAGTACTCAATTTCAGGACTGTTAAACACAGTTAATCAGACCAGTTCTTCATAATTCGAACTGTCAAAAATTATCGTTCATATATTCAGTATCTCAGTATCAGTACACTCATGTTGCCAGTATTCAGACTCAGTAGTCAGTATCTCCACGAATTCAGATACAGTTATGTATGCATGTATGTATTCTCACGTTCATATTAGTCAGCATTGTTCATGCATATAACCCTTTGCATTTAGCCTACCTCACTCGTATACTCAGTACATTCAGACGTACTGACGCATTTGTGCTACGGTGCTTTCTATTATGTTACACCATAGGTTCAGAGGCACGAGCTCCAGATCAGCAGTAGCATTCCAGTGTTCAGAGTTTGCAGTGAGTCCTTCTGATTCGAGGATGATATGATTATTTCTACATTTACTATTCAATTGCTAGATGGAGTTAGTTGGAGACATGTTCCTTCAACTCCTTATTCAGTTCAGTTAGAGGCTTTCAGACTAGATGTCAGATTAGATATTCAGATCTCATTATTTTCAGTATTTATGACTTGTTTTGGTATTGTTATACCTTTTTCAGACATTTTGTTATCAAACGTTTATTTAGTTCGAACCTTATGGCCTTTCATGTTCATGTTTCCGCATTTTATGATATATTATGCAGTATACAGGTACAGATATCATTCATGGGTTAGCTTGTGGTCCTTCGAGGTCATGAGCACCGTGTAGCATTCCGGTTCAGAAAATCGGGGTGTTACAAAGGGAGACCAAGTTAATTTCTAGATTGATAAGTGGTTACCTAACACTAATCCTCTCTCTAATACTATTCAGAGACCTGCAACTAGAAATCTCCACCAAATCAAAGTCTCAGATATTTGGAGAAATGGTACTTGGGACTTCTCTTCCCTCCCATTTGAGTTTCCTCTCTCCACTATCCAAAGCAGCTTCTTCCCTACTACTAGGACTCCCAATGATTACCCTACGCGGGGATTAACTGTCAATGGCATCTTTACCAGTAGTAGCCCTTATAAACTTATCAGCACTAGAAATAAAAAACACACCAACTCTAAAGAATTCAAATGGATCTGGGCCATGAAAATTCCCAACAAGATCAAACACTTTCTTTGGCTTCTCAATCATAATAGGTTATCGTGTAACTTTACCCTCAACAAGACGAGAGTGCCTATACAGCCCAACTGTTGGAAATGTAATACCATTCCTGAAATCATTGTCCACCTGTTCTGGGATTGCCCTTAGACATCTGTCATCTGGACATGCCTATTCACTAAAATGGGATGCCCAAGACCCAACCTCCCAAATCCCACAGATGATGACATGCTTGATGAGACCAAGACCTATTTTCGTAACACCCCTTTTGACAACCACATTAGTCTTGATGTCTTAACTGTTTTTTGTCTTTGGGGGGTTTGAAAATGTTGGAATGAGAATGTTTTTAACAATCTCAATGCTTTACCCAAGTTTAAGAATGCATATGCTGCAGCTGTGGAGTTTACTTACCTGACTAACACTCCATAGACTCAAGCCCCCCAAACCATCTTTGTTTCCGTTAAATAAAACACCTCTTCAAGAGGCTCCTATAAACTTAATACCGATGGTTCATGCCTAGGAAATCCCGGAATTGAAGGTATAGGAGGCACAATTAGAAATGACAAGGTGGGCTAGATATTGGGGTTCTGTAAGAGATTTCCAAAGCAATCAACAACCAAATGGAGTTGATTGCTCTTCTGGAAGGCCTGAAGTTAGCAGAAGCTAACAACCTCTATCCTCTTGAAATTAATGTTGATTCTAAAAAGATAATCCACATGCTTAAATAGAAAATCTTCACTATAACCCAATCATTGATGCTTGTAGGTCTGTGCTGAGAAGGGTGGGACTTCCACTGGTGAAACACTATTTTAGGGAGCAGAACCAAGTGACAGACTCTCAATCAAGGGAAGGAGCAAGGATGAAATTTTTTGGCAACACCCATATTTTAGCAGTTCGGCCTATGTATTCACTAGAGCATGTTTGGGCAGACATTTTAGGAACTCAATTTAGCAAAAACATTAACCTATGTATTAACTATCAGGATTTCGATGCGGATGTTTTTGAGCCCGACTGATTAGTAGGATATGCTTGTAACAAACTGTGCAATTTAATTTAATGCTCCTTCTTTACCAAAAAAAAAAATAACTATAATGCTCAGAGATTTGTAAGAGTTAATTTTACTTTATTTAATATAAATAAAAACATTAGTAATAATAATTACTAAGGATGGATGCAGTGTTAATTTTTAACTAATAGTATAAATTTATGTGCAAAATTTTACTAAAATTACAACAAATTGTATATTTGAACCCCATACAATTTGACTATAATAATTTATTGTAGAAAAAAAGATACCTAATACAGTGGAAGCAAGAACAAGAAAGATCAAAAAAAGTTTTTGGAGACATTGCCATTTTTCTATCACCAATAAAAAAACAATGTAGTGTATATGATTTATGAGTTTTTTGGGCACACTCTCCATGTTTATATACAAGTTAGGCTAATTATAAGTATCTTAATCAAATTTTAATTTGAACCTTTCTTTAAAGACTTGACATAATATATCAATAGTTAAATCTGATTTTCTAAAAAATGATAAGTATCTATCTCTATTAAAAAATTTAATTTGGACCTTTCTTTAAAGACTAGACATAATATATCAATAGTTAAATCTGATTTCCTAAAAAATGATAAGTATCTATCTCTATTAAAAATTTTAATTTGAAGACTTGATATAATATCAGTAGTTAAATCTGATTTCCTGCAAATTAAGTGTCTCTATTAAAATTTTAATTTGGACATTTCTCAAGGACTTGAAAAAAGATCAATAGCCAATCTTGATTCACTATTTTTGGAAGGTAATCTATTACTCACTGAAGATGTTCTGATTTACGAAAATAATAATCTATATAATACACGGCATTTACATACATGCATATATTCCAAATTCAATAAATTGTTAGGACTGAATAAGATTTTAGTTTTAAAACACTAAGGAATCGTTTGGTAGAGTGTATAAGAATAATATAAAATATGGTGTATTAGTAATGTTTGTGTAAGTTATGCTTGCATTAGTTATGCTTGTATTTTTCTTATGCAAAGTTTGGTTCAATGTATTAAAAAAAAAACATGAATCACATAATTTCTAAAACAAAAAAAAAAATTACCTAATACCCTCAATATATATATTGGAAAGGATGTGGAAATTTTTTTTGAGGGGTAATAGGGTCTTTAAGCATATTAATGCATACATTAGATCCGTTGCATTACTAATGTCATGGATTTTGAGGTATTAGTAATACACACCTCAATACACAATAGAGTGTATAACTGATGCATACATAGGGTAAAAAGATATATCAAACAAGGTACTACTAATACACATTAAACTAATGTATGCATTAACATTCCAATACACTCTACCAAACGAACCCTAAAGGTTTTGATAGAGTGGTAAGTACTTCTCCATATTTAATCAGAAATCTCGAGTTCGAGCCCTAAATATGGAGTCACCTTTGGTAGGAAGCGCTTTACCCCCATAGAAGGACCTCCCGGCGAAAATTCAAATTAATCAAACTCTAACATGAGTAGCGGACACCGAATGACAAATTTTAAAAAAATATTTTAAATATAAAAAAATGATTAAATGCCTATATAGCCTCTTAAACTTGATTAACCTTATAAATTAGACACTTTAATGTTAACTAGTGGTCATTGGGCACTTTAATGAGTATGTGTGTGCCATTTAAAATTATCATATATATTGTAAAACAAACTTTGCATTAAACGTTGGGAGATAAACGTGTATTTTAGTAATATTTTAAAATAGAAAAAATTATATAAACTAACAACCTTAAGATATTAATTACAATTTATAGCAATAGTTTTTAAAAATTACAACTAATAACAAAACTAGCAATATTTTACCTTATATTGGAAAAAGCGCGTGACATTAACTCAACTTTTTTACCTTCTCCCTTTTTCACGCCATATTCCAATTTCAGTTCCCTCCAACTCTTTTTTTTTTTTAAATTTCATTTTTTTCTCTCAAAATCTTGATAAACTCTGCATCCAACTTTTAAGGTAAGTTTATTTTTTCAATTAATGCATGTTATATTTTTCATATAAAGACTTTTATTTGTTTTAATGTCGATTTTTTTAAAAAAATTTCATTCTTCTTCTTCGTCGTCAATTAGGGTTTGATTGTTTTTTGTTGAGTTTGTGTTGAAATCTTTGATTTTTCGATATAATGGCACAACATGTAAAGGGTAGTATTTCAGTTAGTGGTAATAAATCGATGGATTTAGTTTCCGATGAACTTTCATCTTTTTGTCTTGGCTTAACTCAAGATGAAGTTTTTAACTTGGGTTCTTCTAATATTCAGCCTAAGGAAGGTGTTAGAAGTGAAGGAGCGAGATTGAAGCATTGTACCAATCCGAAAAATATTGTGAAAAAAATGAAGCGAAAAGATTTGACAAAACCTTCATCCCCAAAAATTCAAAAATCAATGAAAACGACAAAGCCAGATGAAAAAGGTGAATGTAGTAAAATTTCAAGTCCTGTTTCATCTGATTTTGAATCAGAAGAAGAGAAAGTGGAGGAGGTATGTTTCTATTTTTTAAATTTTGTATTTTTCTTGAAAACATGTCCATAGATGTATTTTCTATATACAATTTATTAGGTATGTATTTATTTTTCTGTTTCTTTATGATTTGAAATTTTAGTGTATATTGTGTTGTTAAGATATTAAATTGTAGCCCCTAATTATATGTTTTTGTGATATTTTAGTTTCTTAAGGTTGTAAAGATATGAAATTGTAGCCCCTAATTATATGTATTTTTGTAAAATTTATAATTTGTATATACTTGTTGTATTCATAAAATACATATCTATATGTTTATTGTAATTAGTTGCATTCTGTAAAGACATAATTCTCACTCGTTTGACATGTAAAATATAGATATATTTTTGTTTTGTTTACTGTTAATGTTTGTGTTTGATATCAAGTTGTATTTTTTATTAATTTGATTTAGAAAAAGTCATGTACTTTTTCTTGTTAATTTGAATGATTTTTCGACATAGTTATGTATAAATAGAATACATATGAATTTTTCTTTTTTAGATTTAATTTAGGAATAATGTAACTTTAAGTTGTATTTCATAAATACATATATGTCACTATTTTGATATATAATAGTATTTTGTGGTGTATAGATTTTGCATGATCAGATATACATGGTAAGAGTTTTGCAAAGATTTGCTCCACATATAGGATGCCATACTGTCAATGACATTGAACATCACATTAAGTCAACTTTAACGAAGAATCAGTATAATATCTTTTGTAATAATAGCATATTTGTTGTCTTCATGAAGAAAAAGAGTTTTGTGGTTCAAGCGCAGTTTGGAAGATGTATTATATCACTTGAGACTAAGGAAAGCACTGCAAATGCCATAGTAATTCGTGCGAAGGGCACAAATCTTCATTTCAGTCCTAGAGAGTTTGTTGTGCTTACTGGTTTGAATTGTGTTTCAAACAAGGACGATTTTGTGTTTGATGAGGATCTTTCGAATAGACTTATTGAGGACTATTTTGGTGGTGCAAAGTATATTCAAAAAAGAGAATTATTTGTTGTTTTTTCTGGAAAAATATGGGGAAAAGACAATGATGAAGATGTCGTGAAGTTTGCTAATCTCTATTTTATTCATGCATTTTTGTTGTCTGTTGTTGATATTGTAGTTATTCCACGACTACATTTTAATTTAGTTGAGAGTGGTCACTATAGTGATTATCCTTGGGGGTCCGTAGCATTTGAGGAATTAGCAAAGAGCTTGAATAAAAAGTGAAAATCGAAATGCAAATTTTATATGCTACATGGAATGCCTCTTGCCATTCAAATTTGGTTGTACGAGTGTTTCTCCACTGTTCCTCGTAATGTTGCTTCAAGGGTGGACAACCAAATTCTCCGTCTTTTGAATTGAAAAACAAATGCTCCCCGTCCACGATACGAATCTCTTATGGAAAGCATGTTTAATGAAGCAGATGTCAAGGTCAGTTACCTTTATATCTTTTGTTCTTTATGTTATTATTTGTAAATGCGTTTAATGTTTATGCATATGTTTATATACAAAATATATTTGTCAATGATTAGGCATGTATGTAAAGGTTAAATGTTTTCTAATGTAAGTGATTTATGTTCCAACTTTCATTGGTGTTACCATCTAAAAATAAAGTTTTATGAGGATGCAATATAATTGTAGGTTTCTTTTAAGAATATTGAGCCAACACGAAAGGAGATTTCATGCTTTCGGATACCTAATAAGGTTGTTCTTGTAGGTGTAAGTCACAAAGATCATGAGGTTAATTCGGATGATGATTTCCAGGATCTGTCACATCCAAAAAAATATTCAATCACCCAAAGAAAACATCATGGTGATTCATCATCTTCACCTGTCAAGAAAAAGTTGAAGCAACAACAAAAAGGTTTGGAAAGGCAGACACCAAAAAGGACCCTTCCACCTCGTGCTGCAAAGAAGCTTTCTGTCAGGACTCCAATTTTTATGCCGATTCAACAAAAAGAGAAAGTGGCTTCAAAGAGGAAGGACATAAATCGGTCAGCAAGCAAGAAATCTATTCCGATTGAGTCACCTGATTCGTCTTTGTACAGTTCTGGAGATGAAGATGATTTTGTTACAAAGAAAGTGTTTCACAAGTTTTGCAATGAGGCAATTTGTTTATAATTTTTGAATTGCTTTGTTTTCATATATAATTTATTTATTTTGAAGCAGGTTCTTCAAGAGATGAAATCCATCCGTGGCCTAATATCAACAAGGTGTGATGCGATAATGAATGCTATAAGTGAGATCAAGGTACAATAATTTTAAAAAATCTTTTGAATGTTGAATACATATACAACATATGCATTTTATGATTTATGACATACAGATATAAAAAACAGTGTCTTCTTTTTATGGATTATAGGTATTTTTTTAAAATACTAATATGTATATTCATATATGTATTCAACTAATATGTATTTTTTTTGAATGTTGAATACATATACAACATATGCATTTTATGATTTATGACATACATATATAAAAAACAGTGTCTTCTTTTTATGGATTATAGATTATTTTTATTAAATACTAATATGTATATTCATAGATACATATGAATATACAGTTGTATTATATATTTTTTTAAATAGTATATACATATGAATATACAGTTGGTAATATGCATTTTAATGCTAATATGTATATTTATATATACATATGAATATACAGTTGGTAGTATGTATAACACATGATATGTTAAATACATATTATGCTTATACAGTTGTGTTTGAATAAAGACAAGTGCAATATATACTGTATTTTTACATTTGTATTATGTATTTTTCCAAATCATGATATGTATAATCATATATACATATGCTGGGCAATTATAAATAGTTAGTTGAATATTGTTCTTGATATTTTTTAATATTTTTTGAACTTGCAGAAAAAAGATAAGGACAATTAAGTTGACAATCCACCCATGGGTGAAGCTGTCGAGACTACATCACACCATAAATTCAGTTCAAATTTTGTGTATAATCTTTATAAGAATTCTAAAGACACATTGGTAAGTTAATTATTTACAATCATATGTATTTTATTTATACAATGTGCATTTATGTTTACATATAAGAATTATACATGTGCTACAGGTTACTGAAGAGATCAACGAGAATCAAAGCGCTAGTTTGATGAAGGTGTATAATGAGGATAAAGATGATGATCTGGTAAATAGTTCATTTTATTTATTTCATGCTTTTTATAGAGTAGAATAATAATATTTTAATACGCATCACTTTATCGTTTATGAAAGGATAAAATTGATATTGATCAGCATGAAGCAAGAGATATATGTGAATCACCGGTATGCTGAATATATCTATGATGTTTTTTAGTTAAAGACATCTGGTGTTGTTTTTTAATTTGTATTAATATGATTTGTAGAACACAAAATTGGTTGATGATAATATCGGCATAGCACATATATCAGATTCTCAATTCTCATTTTCAGATGAGGTGCTCAGAAGCATTAATCTTGATTTCATAAAATTCAATTTGGGAGTTGAAGATGAGTCTACAGTATTTGCATTCTATGTCTTCATTTATTTTCATAAGCTTTCAGATTAATAAAATATTTCTATGATTATATAGAACACAGGAGGTGCTGCAGAAACGACTGTGAATACATCAGCAGAAGATGAGTCCAAGGTATACTGAAAATGTGTATTGTCTGCGTTTATTTCTTTTGCTTTAAAATCACTTTAACAAGAATTTTATATTTATTATACAAAACACAAATTATCCTTCACAAATGGATGAAAATAAATCAACAAAAGATCAGTTAAATGTAGCATTGTCTGCATTTGATTATTTTGCTATTTTACAACATTATAACATTTTTATACATTTTTATACAGAACAATGAATGTGATACTGAAAAGATTGTAGACACATCAGAAGATTATCAGGCTGAAATGAATAAAAATAAATTACCAAAAGATGATTCAAAGGTAGCATTCTCTTCTTTTATTTATTTTGCTAATGTTGCAACATTATAACATATTTATATATTATATACAGGATAATGAATGTGATGCTGAAAAGATTTTAAATCCAGTAGAATTTAATATGGATAACTCAAAGTTGAATCAGCAAAATCAGTCTCCGGTCAACATTCATGTAGCGTTAACTGAAGAAAGAAAAGCTGAACAAAATTTTTCAGACTCGCAAGTCACTATTTCTAATGAGCTTTTACCGAGGGTTAATGCATATTTGAATCAAGAAAGAAGTATAATTGTACATCCATCGACAAACAAAGCATAAGAAACGCCCATGCATGTATCAAGGATTAAGCGACCATCTAGATTCAAAGAGTCACCATTCACAATGAATTTTGGTTCAGCGTCTGGTAAGTACACTAACATGTTAAATATGGTTAACAAATTTCTTTACTTTATATATTTTAAAAATAGTAATTTCTTGTTATTTTTTAATGGCTAAGAAATATGATATGTAACCTTTAAATATGCACCACTACATTAGTGACACTTCTTTGACATGATAAACTTTAGATATGTATTTGTTTAGATTACTACTAAGATTTGTATTTAATGTTATGTTGTTTTTGTTATTCATTAGAATTTGGTTATGACAAGTATGTTAATTGGATTAATTCTAAACAATTAAAATACATAATTTTTATGTTAGCTTGGAATCATGTTTATATTTTGTTGTTCGATAACTTCAATATGTATAACTGATGTACTCAGAGTATAGATATGCTACAGTTATGTATATATTTTTTACACTGGAATTTTCAGATGTATTATATAAATACATTTGTTTCATTATTATGTAATATCATTGTACAAAAGGGGAGAGCAAAATATTCAATCAGAAGCATCCATTCGTATCTCATCCGATTAATGATATAGAAGACACTAAAGTTACCAACAAGTTTCTGAAGTGGCTGTCTGTGGATATTCTTAAATTTCATGCAAAAAGGTATATATTTTAGGACCTAATTGAAATAATATTTACATATAAGATTCTGTTAATGATGAATCATTATGTTTAATAACTGAACAGAAGCAACAATCAAGAACACTATAAGACGGCAAGTCCAAAATATCAGAAATCAATTTTGAAGTTTTAGCTGTGGAAAACAAGAATTGGTTCTACATTACGGATACTCCTGGACAATCATGGTCTGATGAGGTAAGTGTTCTGCTAATAAGTGAAAACAAATTATATTTGAAATGAAACTTTATTCATTTTACATATGTATATTCGCAAATACATATGTAATTATTTGTTATGATGAAGTTGAAAAATTATATTTGTATATACATATGCTTTTATTCTATATGCTCTGATATATGTATATTATATATACATATGTAGTGTTACCTGCTAGGAGTTTTAATTTCATATTTACTTTTAAGTATGTTTTTTTTGTCATAATGCAGTATATTGATGTATGCTTCTACTATCTGCGAAAGAAATCTAAGTATGATCCGAATACTTCATACAAGTACAACACTGTAGACTGTAATTTCATGAATATTATAAACAGTGTGCTAGCTGTGTATAGAATTGATGATGATTCTCTTAATGCGGGTGAAAAGGAATACCATCTGAATGAGTACATAAATGGATTCCGCATGCATGCTACAGTGCCTTGACATACGGTTGATCATATTTTCATTCCTATCAACGTTAAGGCCAAACAGCATTGGGTTCTTGCGGTTATATCTTTTAATGATAGATTCATTTATGTATATGATTCTTTGTCGTCTGCTGGTCATGATGCTGGGGTACTTGCTGAAGTTGAAAAGATAGCTGAGGTTATACCTATATGTCTCGTTGGTTGCAAATTTTATAAGAAGAAGGGTATTGACACTGCTAATAATCCAAATTACAAATCCTATGACAACATAGATCTATTTGATGTTTATGTTGTGGAGGATTTGCCTCAACAACCAAGTGGCAGTTTGTAAGTATTCATATACATATCAATTGTATATATACATATATATTATTTTTATAGAACTGATTCTTTATTTCTTTATATATGTATTTGCAGGGATTGTGGTTTATATATGGTGACATATGTCGAGTGTCTCATCTTTGGAGATCTTGTTTCACCTGTTGATTTTGATCCAGATCTGATTCGTACGAGATATGCTTCAATTTTGTGGAATTATGGTATGAATAAAGAAGAAGAGAATGCACAAAGTGATGATGAAGCACCAATGATACCTCCTCGTGAAATTGGTTTAACAAAAGACACTGAAATTCATGAAATTTGATGTTTTTTTTTTATTTTGTTTTAGTTTACATTATTTAACATTAGTTGGACAAACAAGTTGTTGAATATTTCTTATTTTCAATCAGTAACTTTTAATGTTCAAAGATATACTATTGATTATTGGTTGTTATGTTACAGTTTAATATTGGTTCTACATATATATTTGTGTTCTACATTTATTTCTTATTTTCAATCAGTAACTTTTAATGTTCAAAGATATACTATTGGTTCTTGGTTGTTATGTTACAGTTTAATATTGGTTCTACATATATATTTGTGTTCTACATAATCATGTCTGTTTAATGTTCTACATATTTTTTCATTTCTTGTTAATGTGTAACTTTAATGCTCTACATATATATTTAATTTTTCATATTTATTTAGGAATAATTCATATCATCAGTCCTTTACATATATATTTATGAATAATAAGTAAGTTAACTTATTATTAGTTTTTATATTTGTTCATACGTACTTAAAAGAGTATAATATGTATTTTTCAGATTTATGTTTAGCTTAAAGTATCTTACATATAATATCACCAAATTAACAATGACAACTACAATAATATAAAAAATGTTTATCAAAATTGAAAATCACATATATTTTTCATAAATGAAAAAATCATCAATTGTTTATTCACTTAATACGTCAATCAAGTTATCGTTTGTTGTATTTCCTACATGAACGCCTATTGTGACCTTTTAATCCACATGAACTACAACAATTTTTTATCTTCTTTCCAAACACATCTTGTTCGAATTTTCCACGGTCCTTCTTCGGAGGTCTTCCAGGAGGTCGCATGTATTTCGGCGACAGAGCTACCTCATCCATAATTTCCTTCGGAATAACCCAGTCATCTTTGTGTGGTAGAGGATAAATTGAAAGATCATATGTTCTCAAGACGATTTTTGGCTTGTATAGATCAGAGCAATATGGTCCCTTCTTGAAATTCTTGCTATCAAGAACTGCACAAGCATGAACACACGGCATCTCATCCAATTGAAATGCATTGCAATAACATTTTTTTTCTTATGAAAAACAATAAAATGTTTCTCCTTGTCGTGGACTGTATAGATGTACTCTGATGTAGGTATAACCTGAAATTATTAAAAAAAAAGATTAGTAAAATAAAAGTCTTCTCAATGTATGTATATTGCAAGTCAGCAAAATATGTATTTCTTTCCTGCATATGTATTTGTTTTACAGAATATATTTTCCTTAATTTATTATTTGAAAAAGATATATAGTTCATATAAAAAATGAAAATACTATTATATATATAAAATGATTACAAAAAATTCATCATACCTTCGTACATGTACACTCCGCTTCATTTTGTTGAAGAATTTCTTGAAATTTACCAATAAGATCCGTAAAAGTATACAATGTCTGTTGTCTATTTTCACAGTTCCATCTTTCAAACATTAATCTAACTTCCTCCAGAAAATCATATATTGGTAGTTCTCTAGCTGAAACCAACGCAACATTAATAGACTCGGCAATGCTTGAAGTCAAAGTAACGGATGCATACGATCTAGACAACTTATCGTAACCAGCCAATTTCAAGTAATTCTTCACTCTAGCATCAACAGCCTCCACTTTCTCCATTAACATGTGAAATTCAGTCTTCAAATATGATGTTTTCATGGTATAGAAGACATCTGATAATGCATTATGTGATTTTCGAAAAAAAAATTCACATTTCCCCATAGATGCCACATACATGCATAATGTGGTACCTCATTATACACGTCACTGACAGCTTTTATGATGCTTCCATTACGATCAGAAATGACACACATATCTTTTCTTTCACTGTATGCTTCCTTCAGATTATCGAAAAACCACCTCCAAGATGCAGCATTTTCAGAGTCCAGTACACCATAAGCCAAAGAAAATATATGTCTTGCATGTTGAAAAAAAAAAAAGCTTAAATGATTTTTTAGAAATATAATAATGTATATGTATATTATAAATACCTACATAAACCTGAAAACATATGTGAAGTGAAATAATTAACTTCCAGTGCACAAATAGAACTATCACATATGTAAATTATGCACATGTATATTATAAATACATACATACACCTGAAAACATTTGTGAAGTAAACTACTTAAGTTTCAGTGCACAAACAAAACTCTACTGCACATGTATATTTTCAAATACAACTGACACTGATGACATAAACATAATTCATATATGTATATTATAAATACATACAGCTGAAAAATATTTTTAGTCAAATACTTATCATATATATCTTACCAGCTCTATTCATGGTACACACAGTTACGAAACTGTCAGTATAAAGTCCCTTGAGATGACTTGCATCAACTACTATGACAGGTCTACAATGATCAAACCCTTGGATGAATGCAGTTAGCGCTATAAATATATATAAAAACTCATTGTCTTCATTTTTTTTATTTCTTAGATGTGAACCTGGATAACTGGTGTTCAACACATGTATGTATGAAGGTAGTTTTCCGTACGATGCTCATGATTTTCCTCTTAAATCTTCAAGTGCTTGTTCCTTAGATCGCCAACACATAATACATGTTAAATCCATACCCATGTCTTCCTTCATGTCACTTTTGATATCAGATGGACTGTATTTCCTCTTGTGGCATTTTAACTTTGATTTGACTATACCACCAATCAACTTACTAGTACCATGCAATTTATGATAAATCTTATCTTTGATCGGATATGTATGTTCAGGTAAAAATTCTCTTACATAAAACATTGTAGATTCGCCGATAGCAGATGCACGGAATAAAAATTCATAATTTTTGGATCTGCACAACAATGTATAACTGCAAACAAAAACAAAAACATATGCTCAAATACAATTAACACATATTGCAAAAAAAAAAAAAACACAATAAACTTACCATGTTTTACTAAATTGTGCAGATAATGATTGAAACTTCTCTCGAATTGTATAATCTTTCATTACCGATTTTAATACACTTTTCAAGATATAAACTTGATCAACCTCAATATGTTTGCGATGTGGGTCTGAGATAATAACTCTAGTTGTATCCATTTCAAATGCATCCAAACATTGATTTGAAGCAGGAACAATTAACGCTCTTTCAGTACTTGTATTTACCAAGTTACTATCAGTGACAAACATCTTCATAGGTTCGCCAGTACACAACGATGAACATACCAATGTGCTGAAATTTTCCTTGTCAGAAACACTTACATACAAAGGCAAAATACTAATATCCTTCAATTCCTTTTTCTGCATAATATAGACCTTCAAACCCATGTCATTACGTATACGTATTTGCCCTGCACTATTTGTTAATTGATACTCCATTTGAATACACTTGTACGTCAAATCAACATCAATGTGAGTATCCAGTACTATGTAAAGTTGGTCATACGTAGAGTTTATGCTCAACAATATCGCATCACTGGAGTAATCTTCATATTGTTGTTCATATGTCCATCTACCAGAGTGTTTAATAAGAACAGCTATACTTCCCATTGTTAATCTCCAGAAATTTCAAAACAATAAAAATATTAATAAATATGAAATAAGTACTATAACACCAAGTACGACTAAAATTAATATATGATTTAAAAAAATTTCAAACCTACGACTGCTTCAAAAATATAGGTATTTCTTCATAAAATTTCACATTATATTTTTCTTAAACGACAACTAAAAATTAATTTGTTGATAAATACCTGTATTTGTACCTTCGTATTTTTACTATTTTCTTCAAGACGTTATTTGATCAGCATAAAAAAAATTTGAAGAAAAACGTTTTTCAATTTGAATGAGTATTTTGAATTTGAATTGAAAAGTTGATTATGGAAACCGTTTTTGAATTTGAATTTGAAGATGTAATTTAACGTATGTGGTAACAATAGATTTTTAAAAGGTTAAGAAATCAGTCAAATTAAATGTTCCTTGATTTAAGGAACCATTTTTTACCATATTAAACTGAAACAGATTGGAGATATATTAGGAACACAATCTTTAATTGTATATGTATTTAACTAGCAACAGTTTACTCAAATATAAAATACATACTGCTACTTTTTTATAATTTTGAAACGGTTGCGATAAAACTTACAATTAACACTCTATAGTTACTATTTCTGAAATTTTCCCTTTAAAATATGTGAATGTTTTAAACTTATTTTACCCTTCACTTAATTATGTTCAGAACGAGACTATTTTACTCTTCACTTAAACATTATTCTTATTAATAATTTTGAACAAAAAACAAAAGAAGTAAAATTACCTTCTAATAAATGAAAACTATTACAAATGAAAATTAAATACCGTCCATTAAATAAATTAATTGAATAATTTAACATTTAAAACTTATCTTAAAAACTTATCATGCTCACATGTTTGAATTGAGCACTGTCCAATCATTAAAATATTCTCTTTCATTAATAATTTTCAACAAAAAAATTGTCTTCAAAATAAAAACACAATCAGTTGAAATTTCTTGTCCAAACCTTACCACAGGATAATTAATTTAGCTTAAGAAAAAAAGTCGTTCAACTTTGAATAGATATCTTAATTATTTAACTTTCTCACTTTTGTTGGTTTTCACTTTTAGAATGGTACCAATATGATATATTATATTAGTTGTAGTGAAGCAACTCTTTATTCATAAACACACTTGAAAAATAACTCCGTTGATTGAAATAAGCACAAATTTAACGTAACATTAATGATAAATAAAAAGAAACATGACATCAATTAAGACGAAGAGGATAAAACTTTACTTTTCAATATAATAATTGAAATTATTAAAAGGTAGGAAATTAATTATTTCCAGAGAAATGTGTCCACCCACGTATATAATTTCTTTTTAAAATTCATCAAATAAATGAACTGGACCCGACCCAATAACCAAAATATCCGATCCTTTACAGAAATGGAAAACATATAGTATCAATTTTCTTGTGTGTATGACCATTATCCAGAACATATAATCTCTAAAACAGAACAACTATCCACATGAAGATAGCAGTCATTTTTTATATAAGAAAGATAAACTTACCATCTACAGTGCAACAGTAGAATTAGAAGGTGCTAGCCAAGCAACATAATAGATCAATTTAATGAAAAACTGACAATATCATTAAAAGACTGAAAAAAAAATCTGGATCGTTTGCCAAAGTGATACACCTTACAAGTGTTATTTTAAAAAAAACTGCAGGAAATAATCCTTTATTCACCATTATCAGTAAGAAAATTTGGCTTAGGATTCTCTAAATGGTTGTGCAGATGTGACGAAGAGGCATTGCTGGATAATGCAAAAGGAGATGAGTTGATCTTGACAGAGAACGATTAAGGGAAAGAGAAGGACCTGACTCTTTTACCCTTTGTCATCTCACTTCGGTTTGGGTCTTTTTCATTATGGGGGTCGGATCGGATAATAAATTAAATTGTGTCATTAAAAATAAAATTTTACACGTGGACGGGGACGTGGCATGACTACGTGGCTTTTTTTAAATTTAGGTGGCGTCCTTGGTGGACTTCTGTTAGAGCGAGGGACAATTTTTAGCCAAATATTTAACAGAGGAATATTTGAGCCAAAAAGCTAAAGAGGAATATTTTTGATCCATTTTAAATAATTCATGAATAATTTTGACCCTTTTTTATTTTTTAAAAAAAATATTAATAATAACTGCTAAGGATGTGTGCAATGTCGTAACACAGTGTTCATCTGCACCTAGTATTTTTGATTGGTAATACAAATATATATGTCAAAATCCATAAATTACAGCAAATAGTCTACCTTGGACCAAAATTTTAAAAATATAAATGTTTAAATACTTAACATAATACCAGTAGTTGAATTTGTAGGATAACATAATACCAGTAGTTGAATTTGATATCCTACAAATTGATAAGTAACTCTATTAAAATCTTAATTTGGACGGTTTCTTTAAAGATTTAGAGATAATATCAAGAGTCAAATTTGATTGTTACTCTTTTTAGAAGGTTAATTAATTACTCATTAAAGGATCGTTTGGTAGAGTGTATTGTAAAATATAATGCATGCATTAGTTAATGTATACTACTAGTACCTTGTTTGGTATGTTTTTTGTCTGTGTATAACTAATAAATGTCTTAGTATAACACTTTTTCACTTTTTTTCTTCCTTCTTTTTGGATCAAACACTTACTCTTGATGAACTTCAATATGAAGATAACAATCTTCTCAAGAACACATCAATAACACCTTAGCTCAGAATGAGTTAAAAAATCGATCCTATGCATCTTTCATCATTCTAAACTCATTCCACACATTATTTTGCTCAAATTCCTCACCCAAGACTTCAAATCTTTCAACCCACTTTAAACTTTTTCAGACCCAAGCTTTCAATGATAGTATAAGACTCCACATTACTCAGATTTAGCTCGAATTTGATATTTGGACTCTAATAGTGTTAGAGAACGCAAAATTTGGAATCAGTTTGTTACTCTCCATGTTGGTGCGTCAGAATTTTGCTTCAACTACAGAGAGACCGACTACTAGTCTAGAGAGTATCTCCAACATGGGATTTCCAGTCATTCAGCTCATTTAGATCAGCTCGTGATGTTGTGGCATCTTCAGTTAGAGACAGTGTGTATGGCACCTCAATTGATGATTCAGTGAGCCTGTTACTTGTTGTTCCGGACTATGATATTGGCTTACCTAGTAGCAGGTTATAGTAGGTACCGAAATGACTTGAGATTTTTGATTGTGACTTCCAGCCTCGTCAATCAATATGTTGACTTTCATCCAAATTTCCAATTTTCAAAAATGAATAACTTTCCAAAATGAATCCGATCATCTCGGATAGCTATTATGGAAATAAAATTATTTAATCACCAAGTTAAAGAATGATTTTTAGGATTGTAACTACATCTAAGAAAATAATGAATAAATACCTTAAAATTCAGATCGTATAGTTAGACTTTTCCTAAATTTGACCAAATTATGTTAACTGACTTTTAAGCATTTAGGTATGTAGTCCTACCATAGATCTATATATATGTATTAGCGAAGCACTATTATCTTATATTCAGAGAGTGATTATCACTCAGATATTATATTCTTTGATTCTCGCATATCTAAATATGACAAAAATGGGGGTTAGGCCTAGTAGGATTGTCGATCCGAGAAAGAAAAAAGTCCTACTAGCTAAAAGATTAGAATCACTATGTAACAAAGAAAAACATTTAGAAATTTTATGTGATATCAAAATTGGTATGTTTGTTTTTACTCCTGGAGATCAGAATATTTTTTCTTGGCCATCTCTAACCCAAGCTACGGATAGGGTGAAGAACTATCTTGCTTCCTCTGACAAAAAACGCTCAATTAAGTTGGTCAAACATGAAGACTTCCTTCAGTTGGTATGGAAGGCTAAGGAAGGTAAAATTAATCAACTTGAGCAAATGGTTGAGAAGAAGGAAATGGAGTACAATTTCAATCAACTTGTCAAGGCAAGAAAAAGATTTGATGAACTTGAGGTTAGAGAAATTAGAGCGTTGATGAATTTATTTGTTGTTAAGAAGATCCAGCTGGACAAAAGGGCTAAACAACTTAATGAAAATGTTGAAACTGAAATTGATTCTAATGACTACAATGATGGAGAAGAGAACGACGGGCATCTTTAATTATGTTAAGCATGCTATTTTGTTCTTTCTATTATTATTCTGTCTTCTTCTCTTTTAATAACAGTTTTTATATATGAATTTATTTTTTGTTTTATCATCTATTTGTGTTATGGTTGTCTGCAATAATATATATATATGTATAAATATATATATATATATATATATATATATATATATATATATATATAGAGAGAGAGAGAGAGAGAGAGAGAGAGAGAGAGATAGATAGATAGATAGATAGATAGATAGATATAGATATATAGATATATAGATATAGATATCGAATATTTTATTTAAGTCCATTCAATCTTATTGTTTTATTTCTTTTTGGAATTTCATTTAAAAAGGAAAATGGTTTTTGTCTTATTAAACTATTTCAAAACTTAAAGAAAATTTCAAAATAATATAAGAAAAGACAGAGTCGCCATTTGATTCTTACAAAAAAATATTTTATTTAAGTTCATTCAATCTTATTGTTTTATTTCTTTTTGGAATTTCATTTAAGAAAGAAAATGGTTTTTGTCTTGTTAAACTATTTCAAAACTTAATGAAAATTTCAAAATAACTTAAGAAAAGACAGAGTCGCCACTCGATTCTTACAAAAAATATTAAGCAAACTTTAAAAGAATTTTAAAAAAATTAAAGATAAAAACAAACACTTAAAGTGAGAGAAAATGAGTAAGGATTCTGGTAACATCTTGTGGAGATTTTTAAGGCACTCAAGAACGTTTATAAAAATAGTTGACTAAAAGATAATTGACTGACTTTGTTAAAAAGTTTGTAAATTTTTAAGTTTTGGAATTATCCAAAGCATTTCACAAAAACTAGCATCTACATTATTCATGAAGAAAATCTATTTAACTTTGAAGTGATTTTCTTGAAATAATAGAATCAAATTAGTTGCTAGTTTCTTTTTTGAAGAAGTAAGATCTTTCAAATAGATACTAGATCAAAATGAATACTCAACTAATTAATAGAAAACATGTTTGATTTCTTGAGGAAAGTTAATTTTTAAAAGGAAGTTGCTTCGAACTCAAATGAACTATTAGCCACATAAACAAAAGTAAATGTCATTCTTGTAGAGTTTTCAAATATTAGCTCATTTCAAGGAGAAGTAGCAAGAGCTCGTTTTGCCAACTTTAAATTATTATACTTGTGAAAATAATGATACATAGTTTGAGAAAAAATACAAGTTGAAAACAAAATTAAATAGCAGCTTGATGGTGATTCATTCAGATTAATTAATTAAGGTTATCGTCATTCAAACAAATAATTACAATGAATTACATATAAAGGAGAAAATAAGAGTTAGTGTAATACCCCGTACTTTTCTTATCCCAGTTCAGCTCATAGTGCATGCATATGAGGCTAAAAATCTTAAAATTTAGCTTAGTGTTGGGGACTTAGTTTTATTTTTGGCCTCTTAATTTCGTTAATTTTTAAAGTGACCTTTCCGACCCCGAGATGTGAGTTTTTGAGTTATTTCATGTTCCGGGGTGTAAGAAGCACGTCTCGTGAAAGTTTTGGATTTTTCAGATGAGAATTGGGGCACTTTTGGATTTCTATTCCAGAACCTCACTGCGATTGTGGCGTGTCACGGTGGTATAGCGATGAGGCCCTTATCGCATCGCGGAGAAGGTGTTTTCGTCCAATTTTTGATTCATAATTGAATGCATGTGTCATGATCTTTATCCTAGTGTGTGAAGTACGAGAGGAATGTTCATAGAAATCACTTAGAACAAAGTTGAGCTAAAATCCTTTGATTCGTCCAATGTTTGGTATTCGATTCTACAAGGATCTATTTTGAACATATATAACTTTTGATATAAGTGAAATTTTTAAGATGAAGACCCACTAAATTGTAGAGAATTGAATTATCTTTTCAACAATACCAATTTTGCCTTAATACGATACCCGAGCAAAAAGTTATGATCATTTTCATCATAACTAGTAAGCCACCGTGATAAGACCGCATCGCGATGAGCCTTTAATCCACATTTCAGTTATGAATTTTTGGTTTAAATGAGTGAGGGGCAATTGGGTCTTTTTCCACCTCAACGAAATTCATAAAAACACGACTTAAGGTTTCAGTTAGGACATTATATGCCCATATTCTCTAATTTTCTCTCAAAAATAAACCCTAATCATCCCCCAAGTTCATCAATTCCCTTCCTTCCCTTTCAAGAAAACCAAGAACTCCAGTGTTCCAATCCAAAGAAGTTTTCAAGAAAGTTGTTCTCTTTCAGGATTTAAGTATTAAAGGTATGTGTGATGTTCATCCATTAGCTCTTTCCATACATAGAGTCCAAAAATCCATTTTTATGTTTTAATTTTAGAAATTATATTTTAACAATGAATCATCTCTATGAAGTTTTTATGAATTTAGATTATACATCATGTTTACAAGTGTATTTCGATGGAAGGTTTCCTTATACGTTTGATTGATGAAAATTTCTTTGTTAAATCCCTAAGCATGATTTTAGTATTGCAATTACGCTATTCCAGCATGTTTCATTCACTCTCATGGTTAAGTTAATGAATTTCTTGCTATTTAAATTTCAAGTTAAATTTATAATTGATTTCAAGTGGAATGGATTATTGTATGATCAAAATATTGTGGTTCTCATATCATATTCATGAGAATTCAGAATAAATCCTCAGTTTATGATTTTGTTATTTGATCGTGCTATCTCATCATGTGTAAAATGTATCCCCATGTTAAAGTCATGAACCCCGTGTGTTTGACGAAACGCCAAAGTTATGGATTTTGAATAATAATTCTCTAATATGTTTTTCAAATCTTTCATGTATTCTTATTGTTGATTCCATTGAGTACTGGAGGGTTTTGAACACCCGTTACTTAGTTGTTTGCAAAATTTCAATAGTTTCAGAACGGTTTTAGATAAACCAGTAGCAGTATCATTCAGTAGTTATCATGATCAGTTCCTTGTTCAGTTAAGCTTAGTTTAGTCTAGTAATCAGTGTCATTAAGTTGGGAGTAGGATTCAGCACCGAGCGAACCTAGGGTAGGGGGATCACTCGTCAGTTAGGATTGGGTCCTTAGAAGCGGTCCCTAAGTTCCAGAACTACGTAGCCAGCGTAGGTTATGAGATGTCACCATCAGCTTAGGATTGACAATCTTTAGAGAGGTCATCCCCCAGTTTAGGACTGACACTCTCTTCGGGGTCATCCGCTAGTTTCGGACTGACTCCATAGCCATTTTAGTACCCTTGGCACGGTACTAGCACCCTATGGGTTTTAGTGGCTCATGATTGTGAAGAAATCAATAACATTTATAATAGAAAGTATAGATGAAATCACAATTATAAGATGAATAATATAATCAGAGGCGGCTCTACTTTATAAGAAAATAGGCTGACGCCTTAGGCCCCCAAATTTGAGGGGCCTCATTTTTTATAATAATATAAATAAATTTTTTTAAAAAAGATTGAATATTATTTATAGAATAAATAAATTTTTTATATAAAATAAAAGAATTATTAGAAGAAATTCATAGAAGATGATAATAAAGTTGAAGATAATGATAATGAAGCAGAAAATGATGGATAAAGCAGCAACAACAATGAACAACAAAAACCGTGAAGAGAGAGAAAACAACATCGGATGAGAAGAGAGAGAAACACGTCTTTTTCTCTCCATTTTCTGTTATATTAATTAACATTTGGATCAAAGTATAAATTTAAAAACTTGGGGCTATTTTTAAATTTTTTCAACATTCTTAATCCATAATAAAGTAATTGTCACCTCCACTTAATTATTAAGATTTGAGTCACCTGCACCTCATTTTAAAACTCTTTTGTCACTTTTAACTAAATGTCCCTTGTAACTTAAGTTGCTCTTTTATGAAATTCAATACTTTAAGGGATCGTTTGGTACAAATACAAATAATGCATGAAATAGTAATGCATAAATTAGCAATGTTAGGATTAATAATGCAGCAGCCAGTAGTGCAGGAATTAGTTTTTAGAAGTGCTTGGTACATTGTATTAAAAACTAAATATACCATGTATTGTGTTTGGATTTAGAATTTTATAATTTTTTTTATAATTATACCCTTAAATTTTTGCGGGATTTTTTATTTTAGTAGTTAACTAGTCAAATTTAATATCTAGATTACAACATAATATATTTGTGCATGAATTCTAATTAACGTGTATTTTCTTTTCTTTCTTCTTTTAAAATTTAAGTTTCCTAAATTTAAGATGCTAAAATAGTTAAAATGAAGGTGTATTAATAAATTGATTATATAGTTAATTTTCACTCTGCTTAGGTAATTATTTAATTTATTTCATCCTTAAATCGGACATATTTGACCTAGAAAAATCTAAAACAACAAATAATTATAATATTACATAAAAAAGAACACAAAAAAATATAAAGCACACTATGTAGGAACAACATGAACTCTATTTGATAATATATTTTTGAAATTTCAAAGACAAAATAATAAAAATATAAAATATATTTTCAGTGATTAGTACTTTCCGTAAGCAAAGTGAAAAGTTGAGATTGATGGATAGTTTAGTCATTTAGGGGTTTTATCTAAGTTTGGTTAAGCCTCATATAAGTTCTTCTTCTTTTTTTTTTGTAAAAATTACATATATAACGACATGTTTACTGATATTTACAAAAAATTCTAACTATTTTTAAAATTTCATAAAATCTCAGCCTTTAGCCTATGATGATACATATAATGTATGTTAGATACATTCTATAGATATATGTTATAATTAAACTAATTAACATATTTTAAGGGATGTAACGGACTAAATAGCATTAATATAGCAATTATCCTAACTAATTATGATAAAAATGCAATAACATCCCATGATATAAGGTAATTAGTTTGTTATTGCACCTTTTTAAATAAAATCCTTTCCATAATCAGATTCCATATATCAAACAATTCATTCAAACTTTTTTTTCTTGATTTTGTTTAAGATAATTGCAATGAATATTTTAGTGTTATTACGTCATTCCGGCGTTTGGATTAACGATATAAAGTATAAGGGCTATAAGAGAGATGCAATTATTGTAAACATGTAACTTACGATAAAGTGATATCAACAATTGCTGTAGAACTAGAAATTGACGAATGCCAGAAAAAATTGAGGCTCGTTACATAGTTGATGGTAATGAGACACCATTGTTGATTCGTAATGAGATGGGTGTGAAACTTTATATCGAAATTAAGAAAAGTGAGCCTGATTTTGAAAGTATCCACTTATTATTACTACAGTAGATAAGTCTGCTAGTGAGATGTTGTTTGATGGAAAAGTTAGTGCAGTAATGTGTGTGGAAAATCCTTGTGAAACGATAGGAAGATCATTGATTGATGTGAGAGAGGAAACTCTTAAAATGAGATTGGATGATGAAGAGGTGGTCTACAAAGTTTACAAACCACTCAATCCACCTCTGCACTATAAATATTTATGCATAATCACAGATATGGAAGTGGACAAAGACCTACTCGAACTATCTTGTAGAGTTGCCCAAACCACTACTCAAGTCCAAAGTTGAAAAAATAAGAAGGAGCCTGAAAAAGATGCAGACCTTAAGCGTATACTCAAGAGGTCAGATAGGAGTGAGAAGATGGCCTCCGAGTAGGAGAAAGATGATTAAGAAGTACGATTGAGATATAATTAATATGAGTCGTGTCGCAACACTAAATCAGGTCTTGCTTAGGAGGAAACTCAAGTGAAGGTAGGTATTTTATTTTTGTATTTTAGTTTTTAATTCAGGTAGTTTCAACACGCTCAGACTTGCGGGACTGAGAGGCCACCAACTGAGTAAGTAAAAGAATGGATCAATAAAGGTGTGTCCCAGAAGTTAATATGTTGAACATTTTTTAAGCTTGCCATTCTTCACCAGCCGGGGGTCACCATGCAGGTAATCGTACCGAAAGAAAAGTGATACAGAGCGGCTATTATTGACCAACCTTGTTTAGGAATGCATACGAATTTGTGAAGAAATGTGACCAGTTCCAGAGGCAAGGCTCAATTTCGAAGCACCATGAGATGCCCATGACAAAAATGCTAGAGGTTGAATTGTTCGACATCTGAGGTATTGATTTCTTAAGACCCTTCATCAGTTCCTATGGGTTCAAATATATTTTGATGTTGTAGATTATGTATCCAAATCGGTAGAAGTTGTGTCTCTGACTGACAACGAAGGTAGGAGAGTGGTTGCCCCAGTATGATTTTCAACCTTAATGAGGACGTCTTCAATGATTTTTTTGGTATACGTTCTTGTTCTATTAGCCATTTTGAGCACCATCAAACGTGGTCTCGACTTCACCATTCATTTTCCCGCCATTTTAATGCAATAGTGAATCTTTTCAAAACATTTCACAATTTCTTTTCCCACCATTTTAATTTACAACAATGAATAGTTGATTTAAATAACTATAACATATTTTTGCTTTGCTTCGAGAGTCTTTAAAAAAAAATTAGAAAAAAATTTGCGAATATTTCTTAATTTTATGTTTTGTATTTTATTTTTGTTTTGACTAGGTTAATCCGTCGGTGTAACATTTCTGGGCAAAGACGAAGGTCTTGCAATTAATCCAAAATATCTATATAATAGTTCAACAATACTAATTATGTTTGAAATGAAAAAAAAACTTTGTTGCAAGAAAGTGTACAAAATCAAAAAAAGGTATTTTTGTAAACAAAAATTTCTTTTATAGAAATTATGTAAGATGTATTATTTCTTATACATCAAACCAAACAATTTATAAGAAATAATACATGCATAACTAATACAAGCATTACTAATGCAAGCATTACTTCTACACTATATTTTGCATTGTTCTTTCTTATACACTCTGCCAAGTGACCCTTATGTAATGTGACAGAGGTGAAATTTAGAGAGTCAACCAAATATTTTGTATGATTTTTAAATATTTTATGTTATTAATTATTATGATTTATAGTATGGTTAATGTAATTTTCACATAATATATGTCACTCTCTCTTTCTCAATTTATGTGACATTAATTTCGAGAGTCAATAAAATCTTTTAAATTATTACTCAATAATTATGATTTATGGTATTTTTTATATAATTTTAAAATATATAACAGATTAAAAAAATAAAAAGAATAGATTGAAAGCGAGAAAGTACAAAGTTAAGAATATTAGATCGATAATTTGATATTTAGCCTTAGTTAAGTATTATAATTCTTCTAACGGAATCTGGGTATGCAAAACTAATTAAAATATCAAATTTAGAATATACACCACAAATATCGTCTATAAGAAAATTTTAATTAAGATATGATCGTGTCGACCTAACTAATTTTAATTGTTCAAGTTTTGATATTTTATAAATATCTAATTATTTGACATTAAATAATTAAGTCATTCGAATAGACAGTTTGTTCATCAATTCAAAGTTGTAATTTTACACTTCAGATTATGTGTTTCTCAGAATTCATATGTTGTGGATAACCATGCCCAAACATAACTTTATTAATTGAGTTAAACATAAATTAAACTTAATAATAATAATAATAATAATAATAATAATAATAATAATAATAGAAAAGGATGACGACGATGAAGACGAAAAAGACAGTATGTTATATTTCTATTATAATAATTGATATTATTCAAAGGTACAGGAAATTAATCATCATTTCGAGAAAATTAAATTAAAGATTTATAATTCTTAATTTTAGCCACATATATCTCCTGAAATAATACATTCACAAACAATATCATCATCTTGTACACATCTTGCTCCACATATTTTTTCAAATCGTTCAGTACAAAAGCCTTCACATACACGATTAGCAGCAAAAGATAGGTCTTTGCATATTTTATTATAATAATTGGAACATGTACATTTGTCCTGCGCTAAACAACCTGTCATTATATACACAATGGTTAGTGACAAAATTAAATGAACTAGCATTTTAATTAATAGTTTAGATTTATGAGTTGTACATATATAACTATAATGCTTGGAGATGTGCACAAGTTAACTAATAAATAAAGAATTTAACAGTATAACTATTAAGGATAGATGTGATATTGTAACGTTGTATTCATTTGAACTTAGTACTTTTGACTAATAATATATAAATATATGTGTAGAAATTCATCAAAAATACAACAAATAGTATATCTTTGCCTAAAATTTTAAGAATATAAATTTAGCATAACAACTTAAAGATTGAGCCAATAAAATTTAACTATTGATTCTATGTCTTTGGATATAATAATTTTTTTACTTGAAAAGATAAGGATACCTGATGCAATTGCAACAAGGACAAGATAGGTCACAAAGATTTTTGAGGATATAGCCATCTTTCTATCACCGATAAAGAAAATAATAAAGAGAAAGAGAGAGTAATTTGTGTAGTCTCTATGATTTGTGAGTTTACAATGAACAATCTCCATATTTATATACAAGTTAGGCTAATTATAAGTTTAAGAACTTGACATATTAACAGTCAAATCTGATATCATAAAAAAATTATAAATATGGCTATTAAAATCTTAATTTGGACAGTTATTCAAATTAATTTGGACAGTTAATAAAAAATTATAAATACGACTTTCCAAAATTTTTTATAGCCAGATTTATAATCTTAAAAAAAAAATTAATAGCCATATAATCTTTTAAAAAAAAAAAAAAAAAACTTGGACAGTAAATCAAAAATTATAAATATGGCTTTAAAATTAAATGAAAAATCAAAGTGATGCTTTTACTTAGTCAAAAATGTCTCTGATTTACACCCCATATTGATGTGAGTTTCGATAGGATGTGATTTATACGTCAAGCATTGAAAATTATCTCTTGCACTATAAGTTAAGATTGCATATAATAAATTTTTATAATCGGATATTTTCTTGAATTCGGCGTAAAGCGAAAACCTTAGCGTATTAAGTTGTCTTTTTTGAACATAAATTTTCATTAAATTTAGACGTATAAGGACCAAATTATTCATTCTTTTTTCTACTACTTTTTAAAACTAAAGTGATCACCTTATGGGAGGCCCAAAATTCGATCAGTTTCTTTTATCTAATGATTGATTCGGCGTTATAGTTGTTAAATAAGTAAATTCTCCTTTTAACCAAAAAATAAAGAAAAAAGACAACGGTAGAGAAAATGATTATTTGATGATTTTTTTATTTTTAAAAATAAAATAAGACACTTAAAGTACTGTGGGTTAATTTTCTATCATAATCCCTTTTTTTGGGTCACAGCTAACACATCTAGTAGTAAAATTTTGAAATAGGCTTTATAACATTAACGTCACAATTTTTTTAATTTATAATAGTAAAATTATTAAACTAATTATTTTTAGTTTGCATTATAAGAATTCAAACTATTAGAAGGTAGGAAATTAATTATTTCAAGAAAAATAGCAAAAGAGAAAAAGAAAACAAATTAAATGCAACCCTTACTTAATTTTAGGGACATTCATCTTCTGGAAGGAGACATTCACAAACAAGATCTTTGTCATCTATCGTACATCTTGCATCACAAATTCTTCCAAATCGTCCTGAGCAAAAAGCTTTACATGCATTATTGCTAGTAATATCTAGGCATACTTTACTGTAATATGTGGAACATGAATCATGACAATGTTCATCAGATACACAACCTCTCATTAAATGCGTTTCATTAGTGATAAGATCAAAATTTTTATTGAAAATAATTTTATATATATATATATATATTAACCTATTAAGCAAGTTGAGTTGTAGTCTCGTAGAATCACTATTGCAAAGGCCTCTCTTAACATCATTCCTAACCATGTTATGCAATACACCCCTATTCCCCACAGAGCCAACTATCACAGAAAAAAAATCCAAAGGAATTTCATTTGGGACACCATTGGTGCTAAAAAAAAATGCATATGCTCAGCTGGGAGGTGATCACTAAACCCAAATACATGGGAGGGTTGGGAATTCAAAAGGTTAGTCTAAAGAACACTTCTATGCACACCTCTCTAGCCTGGAGGCTCATTAAAAACCCCAGACTCTCTGGTCAAGGGTTTTAGTCAACACATACTCCCAAATTAACAACAAAAGTGGGGTTTCTAGAACTTGAAAATGCATCATTAATGAAAAAAGAATTTGCAAAGAAGCCACCCTTTGGATCATCAACAAGGGTGTAATACCCCGAAAAATCCAAACCAATATTAGAGTCATGTACCAAGCCCATGCATAGTATATCATGGTTATTTTATAATTTTATGAGTAAGTTAGATGTATATTAAGGCTTCAAATAACTCCCAGCTATCAGACGAATCAAAATATTCCTTACCGATTGAATTCTTGAGAAAGATATTGGTATAGTCAAATTCAAACGATCATATCTCTCATTATACTTGGAATTTTTGAGCTCATGACCTTTCAACAGATATATAATTTAATTATCTTTCCAACGATACCAATTTCGTCTAAATCTGATATCGTAGCAAAGAGTTATTCCTATTTTACTCCAGCATGTCAGGCTGGAAACAGTGTGACGACATTCGTGGTAGCTTACCACATTTCTGACGCCCTATCACGAAGGTCGTCAGCCTTAGGCAGAAACCAACTCATAAGTGACGACATTCGTGGTAGCTTACCACATTTGTGACGCCCTATCACGAAGGTCGTCAGCCTTAGATAGAAACCAGCTCCTAAGTAACGACATTCGTGGTAGCTTACCACATTTGTGACGCCCTATCACGAAAGTCGTCAGCCTTAGGCAGAAATCAGCTCCTAAGTGACGACATTCGTGGTAGCTTACCACATTTGTGATGCCTTGTCAAAAATGTCGTCAGGCTTAGGCAGAAACCATCAATTCCAGCTCCTGTGTGACGATATTTTTGATGGCTTGTCATATTTTTGACGCCTTGTCACAAATGTCGTCAGCTATGATTTTCAGCAACTGGGAATTTATTTTAGTAAGGGTATTTTGGTCTTTTTTCTTCACTTTCCACGACTTATAACCCTCAAGGAGCGTATTATCTTCCATTCTCTTTAGTTAAACATCTCAAAAATCTCTCTCATACACTCTCAACCACAAGATTAGGGTTTCCTCTCAAGATTAAAACTCTCAAGAACAAGCCCTAGGGTTTTCATAGAAGAGTCTATTTCAAGGAAATTTCACCATCAATCTTCACGAATTCTTAATCTAAGGTATGCGTAGTGTTCATCTATGGATTCAATTCGTTCATAAAGCTCAAGAATTATGCTTTTAAATGTTATTTTGTAAACTTTTTATGGTGATATGAGCATGTACTTGCTGATGATTATTGTTTAAGTTTCAAGATGATATCTAAAGGTGTTTTCATGGAATATATGTGGTTGTTAGTTGAAAAACACGAACTTTGGGTGGTTTGATACGATGCAAGTATGAAATCCATCTATTCCTTAAAGAATGCATGCAAGGTGTTTGATTAAGTGCCTCGGATGCTACAAATTCATATTTACATGATTCAATGATATCTAAATGACAAGTCCATGTTAGTTATACACTTCAATATGGATTTCCATGCTATTTATGTGTTGTTATTGTTTTGGAATGAAGCAAGTATGATAATGGAGATATGAATTATGTACATGAAATATATCCATGCTTTCCCCTACTATGTTTGAGATGTTGAATAAATACAGGAAGTATAATATCCCCTACTTATGATATTGTGAATTGTGGACTCCGATCTTGAGATCAAGTCGTGTCATGTGTGAGTCAGTTTCATTCCATCGAGTCCTGGGGGTATTCGTACCCGAAAACTATAGATGTGTGCCTAGAGCTATGTCATGTTTCACGATACTCTCAGTCATGCCATGTTTCATAGAACTCAGTAAGTCATGTGACTCAGGAAAGTTCAGTAACCCAGTTAATCTCAGTAAATCTCAGTAATCTCAGTACTTAGTGATATCGGAAGCTTCAGAAATTCTAGTGCTCTTAGTAACCTCAGTAATCTCCATAATTCAGTACTCTCAAAAATCTCATGAACTCAGTACTCAGAAAGAGTAGTATTCTCGGCTAGTTATCATGTATCAGTAGTATTCAGTTCAAAACCTCAGTAACCTCATCAGCTAGTAGAGTCAGCCTTATTCAGATAGAAAGTAGAATTCCACAGTATTCCAAGTAAAATCTCAGTAACTATAGTACTCTCTGTAAATCCTCATACATCAGTATATTCCGTCAGCTACGGAACTTAGTAAACTCAGAATGAGTTCATTTTAGTTATTCATGTTCAGTCTCTTCAGATGGGAGTAGAAGTTAGCACCGAGTGAACCCATGGATGGGAACTCACCTACCAATTTAGGATGTGATTCTTAGCAGTCATCCTTGTGTTCAGAAATAACGTAGCCTGCGTAGGTTGATACATCTTAACCTGTCAGATTAGGGTTGATGAGGTGGCTTAACCTATCAGTTTAGGGTTCCCACCGTTCTCATTTGAGTACCTGCCAGATAAGAGTCACTCAAAGCTGTCCTTACCAGTGGCGCGGTATTGACACCCCTCCAGTTGGGGCAGAGACTGGACCCCAACTTAGATATATGCGTTATTGGGGCATATCGGTTAAACAACTACTTCCCACAGTTTCAGTTACAGATTTCAGTACTTTCAGCTACAGTCACCCAATCTCAGTAAAGAACTCAGATAGTTCTTCAGATTTCAATATATCAAGACTGTCAGATACAGCACGGGACTCAGAAAGTTCCATTAGATTCAAGATTGTCAGATACAGTCACTCATGTTAGCATTATTACCAGTTCTCAGAACTTATACTATCAGTACTCAATTTCAGGAATGTTAAACACAGTTAATCAGACCAGTTCTTCATAATTCGAACTATAAAAAATTATCGTTCATCTATTCAGTATCTCAGTATCAGTACACTCATGTTGTCAGTATTCAGACTCAGTAGTCAGTATCTCCACGAGTTCAGATACAGTTATGTATGCATGTATGTATTCTCACGTTCATATTAGTCAGCATTGTTCATGCATATAACCCTTTTCATTTAGCCTACCTCACTCGTATACTCAGTACATTCAGACGTACTGACGCATTTGCGCTATGGTGCTTTCTATTATGTTACACCATAGGTTCAGAGGCACGAGCTTCAGATCAGCAGTAGCATTCCAGTGTTCAGAGTTTGCAGTGAGTCCTTCTCATTCGAGGATGATATATCTATTTCTACATTTACTATTCATTTGCTAGATGGAGTTAGTTGGAGACATGTTCCTTCAACTCCTTATTCAGTTCAGTTAGAGGCTTTCAGACTAGATGTCAGATTAGATATTCAGATCTCATTATTTTCAGTAATTATGACTTGTTTTGGTATTGTTATACCTTTTTTAGACATTTTGTTATCATACGTTTATTTAGTTTGAACCTTATGGCCTTTCATGTTCATGTTTCCGCATTTTATGATATATTATGCAGTATAGAGGTACAAATATCATTCATGGGTTAGCACCGTGTAGCATTCCGGTTCAGAAAATCGGGGTGTTACAAAGGGAGACCAAGTTAATTTCTAGATTGATAAGTGGTTACCTAACACTAAGCCTCTCTCTAATACTATTCAGAGACCTGCAACTAGAAATCTCCACCAAATCAAAGTCTCAGATATTTGGAGGAATGGTACTTGGGACTTCTCTTCCCTCCCATTTGAGTTTCCTCTCTCCACTATCCAAAGCAGTTTCTTCCCTACTACTAGGACTCCCAATGATTACCCTATGCGGGGATTAACTGGCAATGGCATCTTTACCAGTAGTAGACCTTATAAACTTATCAGTACTAGAAATAAAAAACACACCAACTCTAAAGAATTCAAATGGATCTGGGCCATGAAAATTATCAACAAGATCAAACACTTTCTTTGGCTTCTCAATCATAATAGGTTATCGTGTAACTTTACCCTCAACAAGACGAAAGTGCTTATACAGCCCAACTGTTGGAAATGTAATACCATTCCTGAAATCATTGTCCACCTGTTCTGGGATTGCCCTTAGACATCTGTCATCTGGACATGCCTATTCACTAAAATGGGATGCCCAAGACCCAACCTCCCAAATACCACAGATGATGACTTGCTTGATGAGACCAAGACCTGTTTTCGTAACACCCCTTTTGACAACCACATTAGTCTTGATGTCTTAACTGTTTTTTGTCTTTGGGGGGTTTGAAAATGTTGGAATGAGAATGTTTTTAACAATCTCAATGCTTTACCCAAGTTTGAGAAGGCATATGCTGCAGCTGTGGAGTTTACTTACTTGACTAACACTCCATAGACTCAAGCCCCCCAAACCATCTTTGTTTCCGTTAAATGAAACACCTCTTCAAGAGGCTCCTATAAACTTAATACCGATGGTTCATGCCTAGGAAATCCCGGAATTGAAGGTATAGGAGGTACAAATAGAAATGACAAGGGGGGCTAGATATTGGGGTTCTGTAAGAGATTTCCAAAGCAATCAACAACCAAATGGAGTTGATTGCTCTTCTGGAAGGCCTGAAGTTAGCAGAAGCTAACAACCTCTATCCTCTTGAAATTAATGTTGATTCTAAAAAGATAATCCACATGCTTAAATAGAAAATCTTCACTATAACCCAATCATTGATGCTTGTAGGTCTGTGCTGAGAAGGGTGGACTTCCACTGGTGAAACACTATTTTAGGGAGCAGAACCAAGTGACAGACTCTCAATCAAGGGAAGGAGAAAGGATGAAAACTTTTGGCAACACCCATATTTTAGCAGTTCCGCCTATGTATGCACTAGAGCATGTCTGGGCAGACATTTTAGGAACTCAATTTAGCAGAAACATTAACCTATGTATTAACTATCAGGATTTCGATGCGGATGTTTTTGAGCCCGACTGATTAGTAGGCTATGCTTGTAACAAACTGTGCAATTTAATTTAATGCTCCTTCTTTACCAAAAAAAAAAAATAACTATAATGCTCAGAGATTTGTAAGAGTTAATTTTACTTTATTTAATATAAATAAAAACATTAGTAATAATAATTACTAAGGATGGATGCAGTGTTAATTTTCAACTAATAGTATAAATTTATGTGAAAATTTTTACTAAAATTACAACAAATTGTATATTTGAACCCCATACAATTTGACTATAATAATTTATTGGAGAAAAAAAAATACCTAATACAGTGGCAGCAAGAACAAGAAAGTTCAAAAAAAGTTTTTGGAGACATTGCCATTTTTCTATCACCAATAAAAAACAATGTAGTGTATATGATTTATGAGTTTTTTGGGCACACTCTCCATGTTTATATACAAGTTAGGCTAATTATAAGTATATTAATCAAATTTTAATTTGGACCTTTCTTTAAAGACTTGACATAATATACCAATAGTTAAATCTGATTTTCTAAAAAATGATAAGTATCTATCTCTATTAAAAATTTTAATTTGGACCTTTTTTGAAAGACTTGACATAATATACCAATAGTTAAATCTGATTTCCAAAAAAATGATAAGTATCTATCTCTATTAAAAATTTTAATTTGAAGACTTGATATAATAGCAGTAGTTAAATCTGATTTCCTGCAAATTAAGTGTCTCTATTAAAATTTTAATTTGGACATTTCTCAAGGACTTGAAAAAAGATCAATAGCCAATCTTGATTCACTATTTTTGGAAGGTAATCTATTACTCACTGAAGATGTTCTGATTTACGAAAATAATAATCTATATAATACACGGCATTTACATACATGCATATATTCCAAATTCAATAAATTGTTAGGACTGAATAAGATTTTAGTTTTAAAACACTAAGGGGTCGTTTGGTAGAGTGTATAAGAATAATGTAAAATATGGTGTATTAGTAATGTTTGTGTTAGTTATGCTTGCATTAGTTATGCTTGTATTTTTCTTATGCAGTGTTTGGTTCGATGTATTAAAAAAAAAACATGAATCACATAATTTCTAAAACAAAAAAAAAAATTACATAATACCCTCAATATATATATTGGAAAGGAAGTGGAAATTTTTTTGAGGGGCAATAGGGTCTTTAAGCATATTAATGCATACATTAGATCCGTTGCATTACTAATGTCATGGATTTTGAGGTATTAGTAATACACACCTCAATACACAATAGAGTGTATAACTAATGCATACATAGGGTAAAAAGATATATCAAACAAGGTACTACTAATACACATTAAACTAATGTATGCATTAACATTCCAATACACTCTACCAAACGAACCCTAAAGGTTTTGATAGAGTGGTAAGTACTTCTCCATATTTAATCAGAAATCTCGAGTTCGAGCCCTAAATATGGAGTCACCTTTGGTAGGAAGCGCTTTACCCCCATAGAAGGACCTCCCGGCGAAAATTCAAATTAATCAAACTCTAACATGAGTAGCGGACACCGAATGACAAATTTTTAAAAAATATTTTAAATATAAATAAATGATTAAATGCCTATATAGCCTCTTAAACTTTATTAACCTTATAAATTGGACACTTTAATGTTAACTAGTGGTCATTGGGCACTTTAATGAGTATGTGTGTGACATTTAAAATAATCATATATATTGTAAAACAAACTTTGCATTAAACGTTGGCAGATAAACGTGTATTTTAGTAATATTTTAAAATAGGAAAAATTACATAAACTAACAACCTTAAGATATTAATTACAATTTATAGCAATAGTTTTTAAAAATTACAACTAATAACAAAACTAGCAATATTTTACCTTACATTGGAAAAAGCGCGTGACATTAACTCAACTTTTTTACCTTCTCCCTTTTTCACGCCATATTCCAATTTCAGTTCCCTCCAACTCTTTTTTTTTTTTTAAATTTCATTTTTTTCTCTCAAAATCTTGATAAACTTTGCATCCAACTTTTAAGGTAAGTTTATTTTTTCAATTAATGCATGTTATATTTTTCATATAAAGTCTTTTATATGTTTTAATGTCGATTTTTTTAAAAAAATTTCATTCTTCTTCTTCGTAGTCAATTAGGGTTTGATTGTTTTTTGTTGAGTTTGTGTTGAAATTTTTGATTTTTCGATATAATGGCACAACATGTAAAGGGTAGTATTTCAGTTAGTGGTAATAAATCGATGGATTTAGTTTCCGATGAACTTTCATCTTTTAGTCTTGGCTTAACTCAAGATGAAGTTTTTAACTTGGGTTCTTCTAATATTCAGCCTAAGGAAGGTGTTAGCAGTGAAGGAGCGAGATTGAAGCACTGTAACAATCCAAAAAATATTGTGAAAAAAATGAAGCGAAAAGATTTGACAAAACCTTCATCCCCAAAAACCCCCAAAAATTCAAAAATCAATGAAAAAGACAAAGCCAGATGAAAAAGGTGAATGTAGTAAAATTTCAAGTCCTGTTTCATCTGATTTTGAATCAGAAGAAGAGAAAGTGGAGGAGGTATGTTTCTATTTTTTAAATTTTGTATTTTTCTTGAAAACATGTCCATAGATGTATTTTCTATATACAATTTATTAGGTATGTATTTATTTTTCTGTTTCTTTATGATTTGAAATTTTAGTGTATATTGTGTTGTTAAGATATGAAATTGTAGCCCCTAATTATATGTATTTGTGATATTTTAGTTTCTTAAGGTTGTAAAGATATGAAATTGTAGCCCCTAATTATATGTATTTTTGTGAAATTTATAATTTGTATATACTTATTGTATTCATAAAATACATATCTATATGTTTATTGTAATTAGTTGTATTCTGTAAATACATAATTCTCACTCGTTTGACATGTAAAATATAGATATATTTTTATTTTGTTTACTGTTAATGTTTGTGTTTGATATCAAGTTGTATTTTTTATTAATTTGATTTAGAAAAGGTCATGTACTTTTTCTTGTTAATTTGAATGATTTTTCGACATAGTTATGTATAAATAAAATACATATGAATTTTTCTTTTTTAGATTTAATTTAGGAATAATGTAACTTTAAGTTGTATTTCATAAATACATATATGTCACTGTTTTGATATATAATAGTATTTTGTGGTGTATAGATTTTGCGTGATCAGATATACATGGTAAGAGTATTGCAAAAATTTGTTCCACATATAGGATGCCATACTGTCAATGACATTGAACATCACATTAAGTCAACTTTAACGAAGAATCAGTATAATATCTTTTGTAATAATAGCATATTTGTTGTCTTCATGAAAAAAAAGAGTTTTGTGGTTCAAGCACAGTTTGGAAGATGTATTATATCACTTGAGACTAAGGAAAGCACTGCAAATGCCATAGTAATTCGTGCGAAGGGCACAAATCTTCATTTCAGTCCTAGAGAGTTTGTTGTGCTTACTGGTTTGAATTGTGTTTCAAACAAGGACGATTTTGTGTTTGATGGGGATCTTCCGAATAGACTTATTGAGGACTATTTTGGTGGTGCAAAGTATATTCAAAAAAGAGAATTATTTGCTGTTTTTTCTGGAAAAATATGGGGAAAAGACAATGATGAAGATGTCGTGAAGTTTGCTAATCTCTATTTTATTCATGCATTTTTGTTGTCTGTTGTTGATACTGTAGTTATTCCACGGCTACATTTTAATTTAGTTGAGAGTGATCACTATAGTGATTATCCTTCGGGGTCTGTAGCATTTGAGGAATTAGCAAAGAACTAGAATAAAAAGTTAAAATCGAAATGCAAATTTTATATGCTACATGGAATGCCTCTTGCCATTCAAATTTGGTTGTACGAGTGTTTCTCCACTGTTCCTCGTAATGTTGCTTCAAGGGTGGACAACCAAATTCTCCGTCTTTTGAATTGAAAAACAAATGCTCCCCGTCCACGATACGAATCTCTTATGAAAAGCATGTTTAATGAAGCAGATGTCAAGGTCAGTTACCTTTATATCTTTTGTTCTTTATGTTATTATTTGTAAATGCGTTTAATGTTTATGCATATGTTTATATACAAAATATATTTTTCAATGATTAGGCATGTATGTAAAGGTTAAATGTTTTCTAATGTAAGTGATTTATGTTCCAACTTTCATTGGTGTTACCATCTAAAAATAAATTTTGATGAGGATGCAATATAATTGTAGGTTTCTTTTAATAATATTGAGCCAACACGTAAGGAGATTTCATGCTTTCGGATACCCAAGAAGGTTGTTCCTGTAGGTGTAAGTCACAAAGTTCATGAGGTTAATTCGGATGATGATTTCCAGGATCTGTCACATCCAAAAAAATATTCAATCACCCAAAGAAAACATCATGGTGATTCATCATCTTCACCTGTCAAGAAAAAGTTGAAGCAACAACATAAAGGTTTGAAAAGGCAGACACCAAAAAGGACCCTTCCACCTCGTGCTGCAAAGAAGCTTTCTGTCCGGACTCCAATTTTTATGCTGATTCAACATAAAGAGAAAGTGTCTTCAAAGAGGAAGGACATAAATCGGTCAGCAAGCAAGAAATCTATTCCGATTGAGTCACCTGATTCGTCTTTGTACAGTTCTGGAGATGAAGATGATTTTGTTTCAAAGAAAGTGTTTCACAAGTTTTGCAATGAGGCAATTTGTTTTTAATTTTTGAATTGCTTTGTTTTCATATATAATTTATTTATTTTGAAGCAGGTTCTTCAAGAGATGAAATCCATCCGTGGCCTAATATCAACAAGGTGTGATGCGATAATGAATGCTATAAGTGAGATCAAGGTACAATAATTTTAAAAAATCTTTTGAATGTTGAATACCTATACAACATATGCATTTTATGATTTATGACATACAGATATAAAAAACAGTGTCTTCTATTTATGGATTATAGGTATTTTTTTTAAAATACTAATATGTATATTCATATATGTATTCAACTAATATGTATTTTTTTTGAATGTTGAATACATATACATCATATGCATTTTATGATTTATGAAATACATATATAAAAAACAGTGTCTTCTTTTTATGGATTATAGATTATTTTTATTAAATACTAATATGTATATTCATAGATACATATGAATATACAGCTGTATTATATATTTTTTTAAATAGTATATACATATGAATATACAGTTGGTAATATGCATTTAAATGCTAATATGTATATTTATATATACATATGAATATACAGTTGGTAGTATGTATAACACATGATATGTTAAATACATATTATGCTTATACAGTTGTGTTTGAATAAAGACAAGTGCAATATATACTGTATTTTTATATTTGTATTATGTATTTTTCCAAATCATGATATGTATAATCATATATACATATGTTGGGCAATTATAAATAGTTAGTTTAATATTGTTCTTGATATTTTTTAATATTTTTTGAACTTGCAGAAAAAAGATAAGGACAATCAAGTTGACAATCCACCCATGGGTGAAGCTGTCGAGACTACACCACACCATAAATTCAGTTCAAATTTTGTGTATGATCTTTATAAGAATTCTAAAGACACATTGGTAAGTTAATTATTTACAATCATATGTATTTTATTTATACAATGTGCATTTATGTTTACATATAAGAATTATACATGTGCTACAGGTTACTGAAGAGATCAACGGGAATCAAAGCGCTAGTTTGATGAAGGTGTATAATGAGGATAAAGATGATGTTCTGGTAAATAGTTCATTTTATTTATTTCATGCTTTTTATAGAGTAGAATAATAATATTTTAATACGCTTGACTTTATCGTTTATGAAAGGATAAAATTGATATTGATCAGCATGAAGCAAGAGATATATGTGAATCACCGGTATGCTGAATATATCTATGATGTTTTTTAGTAAAAGACATCTGGTGTTGTTTTTTAATTTGTATTAATATGATTTGTAGAACACAAAATTGGTTGATGATAATATCGGCATAGCACATATATCAGATTCTCAATTCTCATTTTCAGATGAGGTGCTCAGAAACATTAATCTTGATTTCATAAAATTCAATTTGGGAGTTGAAGATGAGTCTACGGTATTTGCATTCTATGTCTTCATTTATTTTCATAAGCTTTCAGATTAATAAAATATTTCTATGTTTATATAGAACACAGGAGGTGTTGCAGAAACGACTGTGAATACATCAGCAGAAGATGAGTCCAAGGTATACTGGAAATGTGTATTGTCTGCGTTTATTTCTTTTTCTTTAAAATCACTTTAACAAGAATTTTATATTTATTATACAAAACACAAATTATCCTTCACAAATGGATGAAAATAAATCAACAAAAGATCAGTTAAATGTAGCATTGTCTGCATTTGATTATTTTGCTATTTTGCAACATTATAACATTTTTATACATTTTTATACAGAACAATGAATGTGATACTGAAAAGATTGTAGACACATCAGAAGATTATCAGGCTGAAATGAATAAAAATAAATCACCAAAAGATGATTCAAAGGTAGCATTCTCTGCTTTTATTTATTTTTCTATTGTTGCAACATTATAACATATTTATATATTATATACAGGATAATGAATGTGATGCTGAAAAGATTTTAAATCCAGTAGAACTTAATATGGATAACTCAAAGTTGAATCAGCAAAATCAGTCTCCGGTCAACATTCATGTAGCGTTAACTGAAGAAAGAAAAGTTGAACAAAATTTTTCAGACTCGCAAGTCACTATTTCTAATGAGCTTTTACCGAGGGTTAATGCATATTTGAATCAAGAAAGAAGTATAATTGTACATCCATCGACAAACAAAGCATAAGAAACGCCCATGCATGTATCAAGGATTAAGCGACCATCTAGATTCAAAGAGTCACCATTCACAATGAATTTTGGTTCAGCGTCTGGTAAGTACACTAACAAGTTAAATATGGTTAACAAATTTCTTTACTTTATATATTTTAAAAAATAGTAATTTCTTGTTATTTTTTAATGGCTAAGAAATATGACATGTAACCTGTAAATATGCACCACTACATTAGTGACACTTCTTTGACATGATAAACTTTAGATATGTATTTGTTTAGATTACTACTAAGATTTGTATTTAATGTTATGTTGTTTTTGTTATTCATTAGAATTTGGTTATGACAAGTATGTTAATTGGATTAATTCTAAACAATTAAAATACATAATTTTTATGTTAGCTTGGAATCATGTTTATATTTTGTTGTTCGATAACTTCAATATGTATAACTGATGTACTCAGAGTATAGATATGCTACAGTTATGTCTATATTTTTTACACTGGAATTTTCAGATGTATTATATAAATACATTTGTTTCATTATTATGTAATATCATTGTACAAAAGGGGAGAGCAAAATATTCAATCAGAAGCATCCATTCGTATCTCATCCGATTAATGATATAGAAGACACTAAAGTTACCAACAAGTTTCTGAAGTGTCTGTCTGTGGATATTCTTAAATTTCATGCAAAAAGGTATATATTTTAGGACATAATTGAAATAATATTTACATATAAGTTTCTGTTAATGATGAATCATTATGTTTAATAACTGAACAGAAGCAACAAGCAAGAACACTATAAGAAGGGCAAGTCCAAAATATCAGTAATCAATTTTGAAGTTTTAGCTGTGGAAAACAAGAATTGGTTCTACATTACGGATACTCCTGGACAATCATGGTCTGATGAGGTAAGTGTTCTGCTAATAAGTGAAAACAAATTATATTTGAAATGAAACTTTATTCATTTTACATATGTATATTCGCAAATACATATGTAATTATTTGTTATGATGAAGTTGAAAAATTATATTTGTATAGACATATGCTTTTATTCTATATGCTCTGATATATGTATATTATATATACATATTTAGTGTTACCTGCTAGGAGTTTTAATTTCATATTTACTTTAAAGTATGTTTTTTTTGTCATAATGCAGTATATTGATGTATGCTTCTACTATCTGCGAAAGAAATCTAAGTTTGAACCGAATACTTCATACAAGTACAGCACTGTAGACTGTAATTTCATGAATATTATAAACAGTGTGCTAGCTGTGTATAGAATTGATGATTATTCTCTTAATGCTGGTGGAAAGGAATACCATCTGAATGAGTACATAAATGGATTCCGCATGCATGCTACAGTGCCTTGACATACGGTTGATCATATTTTCATTCCTATCAACGTTAAGGCCAAACATCATTGGGTTCTTGTGGTTATATCTTTTAATGATAGATTCATTTATGTATATGATTATTTGTCGTCTGCTGGTCATGATGCTGGGGTACTTGCTGAAGTTGAAAAGTTAGCTGAGGTTATATCTATATGTCTCGTTGGTTGTAAATTTTATAAGAAGAAGGGTATTGATACTGCTAATAATCCAAATTACAAATCCTATGACAACATGGATCTATTTGATGTTTATGTTGTGGAGGATTTGCCTCAACAACCAAGTGACAGTTTGTAAGTATTCATATACATATCAATTGTATATATACATATATATTATTTTTATAGAACTGATTCTTTATTTCTTTATATATGTATTTGCAGGGATTGTTGTTTATATATGGTGACATATGTCGAGTGTCTCACCTTTGGAGATCTTGTTTCACCTGTTGATTTTGATCCAGATCTGATTCGTACGAGATATGCTTCAATTTTGTGGAACTATGGTATGAATAAAGAAGAAGAGAATGCACAAAGTGATGATGAAGCACCAATGATACCTCCTCGTGAAATTGGTTTAACAGAAGACACTGAAATTCATGAAATTTGATGTTTTTTTTTTTATTTTGTTTTAGTTTACATTATTTAACATTAGTTGGACAAACAAGTTGTTGAATATTTCTTATTTTCAATCAGTAACTTTTAATGTTCAAAGATATACTATTGATTATTGGTTGTTATGTTACAGTTTAATATTGGTTCTACATATATATTTGTGTTCTACATATATTTCTTATTTTCAATCAGTAACTTTTAATGTTCAAAGATATACTATTGGTTCTTGGTTGTTATGTTACAGTTTAATATTGGTTCTACATATATATTTGTGTTCTACATAATCATGTCTGTTTAATGTTCTACATATTTTTTCATTTCTTGTTAATGTGTAACTTTAATGCTCTACATATATATTTAATTTTTCATATTTATTTAGGAATAATTCATATCATCAGTCCTTTACATATATATTTATGAATAATAAGTAAGTTAACTTATTATTAGTTTTTATATATGTTCATACGTACTTAAAAGAGTATAATATGTATTTTTCAGATTTATGTTTAGCTTAAAGTATCTTACATATAATATCACCAAATTAACAATGACAACTACAATAATATAAAAAATATTTATCAAAATTGAAAATCACATATATTTTTCATAAATGAAAAAAATCATCAATTGTTTATTCACTTAATACGTCAATCAAGTTATCGTTTGTTGTATTTCCTACATGAACGCCTATTGTGACCTTTTAATTCACATGAACTACAATAATTTTTTATCTTCTTTCCAAACACATCTTGTTCGAATTTTCCACGGTCCTTCTTCGGAGGTCTTCCAGGAGGTCGCATGTATTTCGGCGACAGAGCTACCTCATCCATAATTTCCTTCGGAATCACCCAGTCATCTTTGTGTGGTAGAGGATAAATTGAAAGATCATATGTTCTCAAGACGGTTTTTGGCTTGTATAGATCAGAGCAATATGGTCCCTTCTTGAAATTCTTGCTATCAAGAATTACACTAGCATGAACACACGGCATCTCATCCAATTGAAATGCATTGCAATAACATTTTTTTTCTTATGAAAAACAACGAAATGTTTCTCCTTGTCGTGGACTGTATAGATGTACTCTGATGTAGGTATAACTTGAAATTATTAAAAAAAAAAAATTAGTAAAATAAAAGTCTTCTCAATGTATGTATATTGCAAGTCAGGAAAATATGTATTTCTTTCCTGCATATGTATTTGTTTTACAGAATATATTTTCCTTAATTTATTATTTGAAAAAGATATATAGTTCATATAAAAAATTAAAATACTATTATATATATAAAATGATTACAAAAAATTCATCATACCTTCGTACATGTACACTCCGCTTCATTTTGTTGAAGAATTTCTTGAAATTTACCAATAAGATCCGTAAAAGTATACAATGATTGTTGTCTGTTTTCACAGTTCCATCTTTCAAACATTAATCTAACTTCCTCCAGAAAATCATATATTGGTAGTTCTCTAGCTGAAACCAACGCAACAATAATCGACTCGGCAATGTTTGAAGTCAAAGTAACGGATGCATACGATCTAGACAACTTATCGTAACCAGCCAATTTCAAGTAATTCCTCACTCTAGCATCAACTGCCTCCACTTTCTCCATTAACATGTGAAATTCAGTCTTCAAATATGATGTTTTCATGGTATAGAAGACATCTGATAATGCATTATGTGATTTTCGAAAAAAAAATTTACATTTCCCCATAGATGCCACATACATGCATAATGTGGTACCTCATTATACACGTCACTGACAGCTTTTATGATGCTTGCATTACGATCAGAAATGACACACATATCTTTTCTTTCACTGTATGCTTCCTTCAGATTATCGAAAAACCACCTCCAAGATGCAGCATTTTCAGAGTCCAGTACACCATAAACCAAAGAAAATATATGTCTTGCATGTTGAAAAAAAAAAAGCTTAAATGATTTTTTAAAAATATAATAATGCATATGTATATTATAAATACCTACATAAACCTGAAAACATATGTGAAGTGAAATAATTAACTTCCAGTGCACAAATAGAACTATCGCATATGTAAATTATGCACATGTATATTATAAATACATACATACACCTGAAAACATTTGTGAAGTAAACTACTTAAGTTTCAGTGCACAAACAAAACTCTACTGCACATGTATATTTTCAAATACAACTGACACTGATCACATAAACATAATTCATATATGTATATTATAAATACATACAGCTGAAAAATATTTTTTAGTCAAATACTTATCATATATATCTTACCAGCTCGATTCATGATACACACAGTTACGAAACCGTCAGTATAAAGTCCCTTGAGATGACTTGCATCAACTACTATGACAGGTCTACAATGATCAAACCCTTGGATGAATGCAGTTAGCGCTATAAATATATATAAAAACTCATTGTCTTCATTTTTTTTATTTCTTAGATGTGAACCTGGATAACTGGTGTTCAACACATGTATGTATGAAGGTAGTTTTCCGTACGATGCTAATGGTTTTCCTCTTAAATCTTCAAATGCTTGTTCCTTAGATCGCCAACACATAATACATGTTAAATCCATACCCATGTCTTCCTTCATGTCACTTTTGATATCAGATGGACTGTATTTCCTCTTGTGGCATTTTAACTTTGATTTGACTATACCACCAATCAACTTACTAGTACCATGCAATTTATGATAAATCTTATCTTTGATCGGATATGTATGTTCAGGTAAAAATTCTCTTACATAAAACATTGTAGATTCGCCGATAGCAGATGCATGGAATAAAAATTCATAATTTTTGGATCTGCACAACAATGTATAACTGCAAAAAAAAACAAAGACATATGCTCAAATACAATTAACACATATTGCAAAAAAAAAAAAATCACAATAAACTTACCATGTTTTACTAAATCGTGCAGATAATGATTGAAACTTCTCTCGAATTGTATAATCTTTCATTACCGATTTTAATACACTTTTCAAGATATAAACTTGATTAACCTCAATATGTTTGTGATGTGGGTCTGAGATAATAACTCTAGTTGTATCCATTTTAAATGCATCCAAACATTGATTTGAAGCAGGAACAATTAATGCTCTTTCAGTACTTGTATTTACCAAGTTACTATCAGTGGCAAACATCTTCATAGGTTCGCCAGTACACAACGATGAACATACCAATGTGCTGAAATTTTCCTTGTCAGAAACACTTACATACAAAGGCAAAATACTAATATCCTTCAATTCCTTTTTCTGCATAATATAGACCTTCAAACCCATGTCATTACGTATACGTATTTGCCCTGCACTATTTGTTAATTGATACTCCATTTGAATACACTTGTACGTCAAATCAACATCAATGTGAGTAGCCAGTACTATGTAAAGTTGGTCATACGTAGAGTTTATGCTCAACAATATCGCATCACTGGTGTAATCTTCATATTGTTGTTCATATGTCCATCTACCAGAGTGTTTAATAAGAACAGCTATACTTCCCATTGTTAATCTCCAGAAATTTCAAAACAATAAAAATATTAATAAATATGAAATAAGTACTATAACACCAAGTACGACTAAAATTAATATATGATTTAAAAAAATTTCAAACCTACGACTGCTTCAAAAATATAGGTATTTCTTCAGCAAATTTCACATTATATTTTTCTTAAACGACAACTAAAGATTAATTTGTTGATAAATACCTGTATTTGTACCTTCGTATTTTTACTATTTTCTTCAAGACGTTATTTGATCAGCATAAAAAAAAAATTGAAGAAAAACATTTTTCAATTTGAATGAGTATTATGAATTTGAATTGAAAAGTTGATTATGGAAACCATTTTTGAATTTGAATTTGAAGATGTAATTTAACGTTTGTGGTAACAATAGATTTTTAAAAGGTTAAGAAATCAGTCAAATTAAATGTTCCTTGATTTAAGGAACCATTTTTTACCATATTAAACTGAAACAGATTGGAGATATATTAGGAACACAATCTTTAATTGTATATGTATTTAACTAGCAACAGTTTACTCAAATATAAAATACATACTGCTACTTTTTGTAATTTTGAAACGGTTGCGATAAAACTTACAATTAAAACTCTATAGTTACTATTTCTGAAATTTTTCCTTTAAAATATGTGAATGTTTTAAACTTATTTTACCCTTCACTTAATTATGTTCAGAACGAGACTATTTTACTCTTCACTTAAACATTATTCTTATTAATAATTTTGAACAAAAAACAAAAGAAGTAAAATTACCTTCTAATAAATGAAAACTATTACAAAAGAAAATTAAATACCGTCCATTAAATAAATTAATTGAATAATTTAACATTTAAAACTTATCTTAAAATATCGAGAGCACTTGCATACATTCAAAATCGTTACATTTTTCACTGAAAAAAAAAACTTATCAAATTCTTATACACGTATGTAGTCGTGAACTAATTACTTTATCATCTTTTATTTATGTTGGATAAAGTAGGAGTTACAAATAATCAAGTTAGGGCAGTATCATGATCGATTGTTAATTATTAAGGACCTTTTGTAATACTTATTTTTATATTAATTAATTTTCTAATCAAACATGATTTTTGCAACATTTTCTCCCTTCGAGCAACACCTTTTAGCTAAGGATATGTTGGGTACATTTGGATCTTCTAAAACCTCGTTTATCTTTTTTCAATTTTAGCTTTTTATGTGTTTAGTAAACCAATTAATCGCTCCGCTAGTTGAAATAACGGGGTCTTTTATTATTGCCTAGGTTCCTACGACCGATCTGTCACCCAACCTACTTAGCATGAACAACCTAATTAAAGGCTTGGCCCCGTTCCATTCGGAGAATCACCCCTTATGACACAACTTAATAAATTATTCTCGCAGTTCAGATAAGATTCGAATCAGAGTGAATTAGATCTCTGAAAACATGGTTCTTGCTGTTGGGTTCGAAATCGAGAGGGCGTCATGCGGAAGCTATTAGTTGCAAACTATTGAGACGATAAATCAGACGAAAAGAAAAATATACTAAAAACATGATGATTATATAGTTTGGACAATTGACCTACATATAAAAACCTAATATAAAAGAAAACATAAAACTATTAGAGAGAAAATCTACCCCTAAACAAAACTATGACTACATTGTGGATGTTATTGTGTTATGGTATGAGAAGGGGTCTTCTATTTATAGATGTTCAAAACCTTTCCTCCAAGAAAGAGGTTAGCCAAATATGAAAAAGAATTATATTTTTTTCTTTCAAGAAAAGTAAAAGTAATTATGGTAACTTTTATTTTCCTCTTAGGAAAAAGTAAAACTTAAATATAGTAAGAAAATCTGGACAAAAACCCTAACACTTGCCTCCCTTCCTCCTTTTAACTCATCCATGGGTGATCCCTTGCTCTCATGTTCCAGTGTTTGCTCGTTGTTTAGGCCGTGAGTGAGATTTCTACTCATTACAGATTTAGTACATATAAATGAGGATAATTTGATATCTTCGATCTTGTTTTTCTCGGTTTAGTCTGCTAGCAGACAATCCCTTTTGTGGTGTTAACACAATTTTCTTGTATTTAACTTGTTTGTGGAATATGTATTAGATTGATCATTTGATATTTAGCCTTAGTTTGGCATTATAATCTTTCTAATAAAATTTGGATATGCCAAAGTAATCAAAATATAAAATATAGAACACACACCAAGAATATTGTCTACCAGAAAATACTAAGATACGATCATGCTCACATGTTTGCACTTAATCACATGTTTGAATTGATCACTGTCCAATCATTAAAATATTCTCTTTCATTAATAATTTTCAACAAAAAAATTGTCTTCAAAATAAAAACACAATCAGTTGAAATTACTTGTCCAAACCTTACCACAGGATAATTAATTTAGCTTAAGAAAAAAAGTCGTTCAACTTTGAATAGATATCTTAATTATTTAACTTTCTCACTTTTGTTGGTTTTCACTTTTAGAATGGTACCAATATGATGATATTATATTAGTTGTAGTGAAGCAACTCTTTATTCATAAACACACTTGAAAAATAACTCCGTTGATTGAAATAAGCACAAATTTAACGTAACATTAATAATAAATAAAAAGAAACATGACATCAATTAAGACGAAGAGGATAAAACTTTACTTTTCAATATAATAATTGAAATTATTAAAAGGTAGGAAATTAATTATTTCCAGAGAAATGTGTCCACCCACGTGTATAATTTCTTTTTAAAATTCATCAAATAAATGAACTGGACCCGACCCAATAACCAAAATATCCGATCCTTTACACAAATGGAAAACATATAGTATCAATTTTCTTGTGTGTATGGCCATTATCCAGAACATATAATCTCTAAAACAGAACAAATATCCACATGAAGATAGCAGTCATTTTTTATATAAGAAAGATAAACTTACCATCTACAGTGCAACAGTAGAATTAGAAGGTGCTAGCCAAGCAACAAAATAGATCAATTTAATGAAAAACTGACAATATCATTAAAAGACTGAAAAGAAAATCTGGATTGTTTGTCAAATTGATACACCTTACAAGTGTTATTTTAAAAAAAACTGCAGGAAATAATCCTTTATTCACCATTATCAGTAAGAAAATTTGGCTTAGGATTCTCTAAATGGTTGTGCAGATGTGACGAAGAGGCATTGCTGGATAATGCAAAAGGAGATGAGTTGATCTTGACAAAGAACGATTAAGGGAAAGAGAAGGACCTGACTCTTTTACCCTTTGTCATCTCACTTCGGTTTGGGTCCTTTTCATTATGGGGGTCGGATCGGATAATAAATTAAATTGTGTAATTAAAAATAAAATTTTACACGTGGATGGGGACGTGGCATGACTACGTGGCTTTTTTTAAATTTAGGTGGCGTCCTTGGTGGACTTCTGTTAGAGCGATGGGCATTTTTTAGCCAAATATTTAACAAAGGGGTATTTGAGCCAAAAAGCTAAAGAGGAATATTTTTGATCCATTTTAAATAATTCATGTATAATTTTGACCCTTTTTCGTTTTTAAAAAAAAATATTAATAATAACTGCTAAGGATGTGTGCAATGTCGTAACACAGTGTTCATTTGCACCTAGTATTTTTGATTGGTAATATAAATATATATGTCAAAATCCATAAATTACAGCAAATAGTCTACCTTGGACCAAAATTTTAAAAATATAAATGTTTAAATACTTAACATAATACCAGTAGTTGAATTTGTAGAATAACATAATACCAGTAGTTGAATTTGATATCCTACAAATTGATAAGTAACTCTATTAAAATCTTAATTTGGACGGTTTCTTTAAAGATTTAGAGATAATATCAAGAGTCAAATTTGGTTGTTACTCTTTTTTGAAGGTTAATTAATTACTCACTAAAGGATTGTTTGGTAGAGTGTATTGTAAAATATAATGCATGCATTAGTTAATGTATACTACTAGTACCTTGTTTGGTATGTTTTTTGTCTGTGTATAACTAATAAATGTCTTAGTACAACACTTTTTCACTTTTTTTCTTCCTTCTTTTTGGATCAAACACTTACTTTTGATGAACTTCAATATGAAGATAACAATCTTCTCAAGAACACACCGAGAACACCTTAGCTCGGAATGAGTTAAAAATTCGATCCTATGCATCTTTCATCATTCTAAACTCATTCCACACATTATTTTGCTCAAACTCCTCACCCAAGACTTCAAATCTTTCAACCCACTTTAAACTTTTTCAGACCCAAGCTTCCAATGATAGTATAAGACTCCACATTACTCAAATTTAGCTCGAATTTGATATTTGGACTCTAATAGTGTTAGAGAACGCAAAATTTGGGATCAGTTTGTTACTCGCCATGTTGGTGCGTCAGAAGTTTGCTTCAACTGCAGAGAGACCGACTACTAGTCTAGAGAGTATCTCCAACAAGGGATTTCCAGTCATTCAGCTCATTTAGATCAGCTCGTGATGTTGTGGCATCTTCAGTTAGAGACAGTGTGTATGGCACCTCAATTGATGATTCAGTGAATCGGAGTTAAGGTATTCCCCCAAATTTATATTTTTGGGATTGAAATTGATCTTGGATAATTGTGTTCCATCAATCCACTTGTGAAATTGATTTTGAAATATGATTTTTCACTTGGTTTGACTTACTGACCTATACTATTGCATTGCATGAATAATTAAATTTGAAAACATGAATTTTAAAGGCCTTGTTGGTCATGTTTTGATTTGAAACTTGAATAAAGGAGGTCGAGGTAATCATCCAATTTGATTTGATAAACTAAAGGAGGTCGAGACATTCCTCCAACTTGATTTAATGAACAAAAAGGGGTCGAGGAATTCCTCCAAAAGAATAGAATTATAATGTCATAATTATGAGCTTGCAAACATACAGTATGTCGATACCAGTAGTGTGCCATTAATGGTAAATTCCTTGGGTAATGAATGGGTTATGTGAACTTATTCTAAATTGGGCCTTATAGGGGTTATGTAGCTAAGCCGTGAAGGTATGGGTCTTGGATGACTTAAGAAACTCATATTCACTGAAATGAGGTTTGGTCTTGATAACCTGTGTGTATGGTTCATACTATTGATTTATATTTGTATCTTAGGTTGACGTAGGGTTGGGGTATTCCCTGATCTTCCTAGATACCTCCGGTTCGTATGCCTAACATGCACAAGGGCCCTTTCAGCAGGGGGAGCTGAATCCATATAGCCCATGGGTGCCTGTTTATTATGTTCTAGCTACATCGTCCAGAATAATGTTTTACTTTCATACTAAGCCTTGTTTTCTACCCCAACATGTTATATATTTATATGTATATGCGTATGCTTGTGTGCATTTGGATTTTGGACTGATTTTGAAATTATTGATCATGGCATATTATATCACTATTCTCTGAGTTACATGCTAGGGCTCATGCCATTAACTATATTCGGACGGTGTATCCCCACATGATGTAGGAATCGGAAATACTTCTATTTTTCATGCACAGTGACTAGGTGATCGTGGGATAGCTCATGAGTCAGATTGAAGTGGTGAGCTTCCATGCTTAGGAAGACTTCATTTCATTATTTGGTTTCCTCATATCATATATTTTTTTGGTCTAGTTTTGGCTATCGTTGGGGGCATGTACCGACTTAAATTGATATGGTTCTATTTAGAAGCTCATTGAATTACTGTGGACTTGGGATTGATTGTTGAATTCTTAGACTTTTTTTGAGTCATAATTATCTATATTGTGATATGTTAGAAATTTTTCTTCTATACTTGAATTGTGTTCCGTTTAACTAGGCAAAGGGGGTGATCTCCGGTCCTTATTGAACTTGAGATACCTATCATGGCCAGGCCTTAGTTAGGATCGTGATATGTTGGGAGGATAATTATATATTATTCTTGTATTACTATTTGAGTTATTTACTTATGTTCTCATAATTGTCTAGATTTCGCCTATTATTCTCTTTGGGACTCCTCTTATCTTACCTTTAGTGTATAGTCACACTTTATAACGTTTTTGCCTTAATTAAGCTCTATCGTCCTGTGATACCTACACTTCTGCATCTTTTTCTCTAATGCAGATCCTAGTACGAGTTACCATTGTTGACGTCACCTTCATGTAGAGTTGTTGATCGAAGATTAGGGCGAGCTTTTTGCATCTAGAGTTGACCTATCTCCCTCTATTGTGGAATTAGTCTTATTTTGCGTCTTATGGAGACTATTATGTATATATTGCACTTGTCTAGTACTCCCAATGCTTAATAGTTCTTGTACTTATTATACTAGGTCTTGGGGATTCATTTTGTATATTTTGTTCTTTCCCCGGCTATTTGTGTGCATGCTACGTATACTTTTTCTATTAGTCGTCTTATTTACCGTTTTTACCTTGCTCTTTTGTCCTTCACCTGTTAGCATGTTACTTATTGTTCCGGACTATGATATTGGCTTACCTAGTAGCAGGTTATAGTAGGTACCGAAATGACTTGAGATTTTGAATTGTGATTTCCAGCCTCGTCAATCAATATGTTGACTTTCATCCAAATTTCCAATTTTCAAAAATGAAAAACTTTCCAAAATGAATCCGATCATCTCGGATAGCTATTATGGAAATAAAATTATTTAATCACCAAGTTAAAGAATGATTTTTAGGATTGTAACTACATCTAAGAAAATAATGAATAAATACCTTAAAATTCGGATCGTATAGTTAGGCTTTTCCTAAATTTGACCAAATTATGTGAACTGACTTTTAAGCGTTTAGGTATGTAGTCCTACCATAGATCTATATATATGTATTAGTGAAGCACTATTATCTTATATTCAGAGAGTGATTATCACTCAGATATTATATTCATTGATTCTCGCATATCTAAATATGACAAAAATGGGGGTTAGGCCTAGTAGGATTGTCGATCCGAGAAAGAAAAAAGTCCTACTAGCTAAAAGATTAGAATCACTATGTAACAAAGCAAAACATTTGGAAATTTTATGTGATATCAAAATTGGTATGTTTGTTTTTATTCCTGGAGATCAGAATATTTTTTCTTGGCCATCTCTAACCCAAGCTACGGATAGGGTGAAGAACTATCTAGCTTCCTCTGACAAGCGACGCTCAATTAAGTTGGTCAAACATGAAGACTACCTTCAGTCGGTATTGAATGCTAAGGAAGGTAAAATTAATCAACTTGAGCAAATGGTTGAGAAGAAGGAAATAGAGTACAATTTCAATCAACTTGTCGAGGCAAGAAAAAGATTTGATGAACTTGAGGTTAGAGAAATTAGAGCGTTGATGAATCTATTTGTTGTTAAGAAGATCCAGCTGGACAAAAGGGCTAAACAACTTAATGAAAATGTTGAAACTGAAATTGATTCTAATGACTACAATGATGGAGAAGAGAATGACGGGCATCTTTAATTATGTTAAGCATGCTATTTTGTTCTTTCTATTATTATTTTGTCTTCTTCTCTTTTAATAACAGTTTCTATATATGAATTTATTTTTTGTTTTATCATCTATTTGTGTTATGGTTGTCTGCAATAATATATATATATATATATATATATATATATATATATATATATATCGGATATTTTATTTAAGTCCATTCAACCTTATTGTTTTATTTCTTTTTGGAATTTCATTTAAAAAGGAAAATGGTTTTTGTCTTATTAAACTATTTCAAAACTTAAAGAAAATTTCAAAATAATTTAAGAAAAGACAGAGTCGACATTTGATTCTTACAAAAAAATATTTTATTTAAGTCCATTCAACCTTATTGTTTTATTTCTTTTTGGAATTTCATTTAAAAAAGAAAATGGTTTTTGTCTTATTAAACTATTTCAAAACTTAAAGAAAATTTCAAAATAATTTAAGAAAAGACAGAGTCGCCACTCGATTCTTACAAAAAATATTAAGCAAACTTTAAAAGAATTTTAAAAAAAATTAAAGATAAAAACAAACACTTAAAGTGAGAGAAAATGAGTAAGGATTCTGGTAACATCTTGTGGAGATTTTTAAGGCACTCAAGAACGTTTATAAAAATAGTTGACTAAAAGATAATTGACTGACTTTGTTAAAAAGTTTCTAAATTTTTAAGTTTTGGAATTATCCAAATCATTTCACAAAAACTAGCATCTACATTATTCATGAAGAAAATCTATTTAACTTGAAGAGATTTTCTTGAAATAATAGAATCAAATTACTTGCTAGTTTCTTTTTTGAAGAAGTAAGATCTTTCAAATAGATACTAGATCAAAATGAATACTCAACTAATGAATAGAAAACATGTTTGATTTCTTGAGGAAAGTTAATTTTTAAAAGGAAGTTGCTTCAACTCAAATGAACTATTAGCCACATAAACAAAAGTGAATGTCATTCTTGTAGAGTTTTCAACTATTAGCTCATTTCAAGGAGAAGTAGCAAGAGCTCATTTTGCCAACTTTAAATTATTATACTTGTGAAAATAATGATACATAGTTTGAGAAAAAATACAAGTTGAAAACAAAATTAAATAGCAGCTTGATGGTGATTCATTCAGATTAATTAATTAAGGTTATCGTCATTCAAACAAATAATTACAATGAATTACATATAAAGGAGAAAAAAAGAGTTAGTGCAATATCCCGTACTTTTCTTATGCAATATCCCATACTTTTCTTATCCCAGTTCAGCTCATAGTGCATGCATATGAGGCTAAAAATTTGAAAATTTAGCTTAGTGTTGGGGACTTAGTTTTATTTTTGGCCTCTTAATTTCGTTAATTTTTAAAGTGACCTTTCCGACCCTGAGATGTGAGTTTTTGCGTTATTTCATGTTCAGGGGTGTAAGAAGCACATCTCGTGAAAGTTTTGGATTTTTCAGACGAGAATTGGGGCACTTTTGGATTTCTATTCCAGAACCTCACTGCGATTGTGGCGCGTCACGGTGGTATAGCGATGAGGCCCTTATCGCATCGCGGAGAAGGTGTTTTCATCCAATTCTTGATTCATAATTGAATGCATGTGTCATGATCTTTATCCTAGTGTGTGAAGTACGAGAGGAATGTTCATAGAAATCACTTAGTACAAAGTTGAGCTAAAATCCTTTGATTCGTCCAATGTTTGGTATTCGATTCTACAAGGATCTATTTTGAACGTATATAACTTTTGATATACGTGGAATTTTTAAGCCGAAGACCCACTAAATTGTAGAGAATTGAATTATCTTTTCAACAATACCAATTTTGCCTTAATACGATACCTGAGCAAAAAGTTATGATTATTTTCATCATAACTAGTAAGCCACCGTGATAAGACCGCATCGCGATGAGCCTTTAATCCACATTCCAGTTATGAATTTTTGGTTTAAATGAGTGAGGGGCAATTGGGTCTTTTTCCACCTCAACGAAATTCATAAAAACACGACTTAAGGCTTCAGTTAGGGCATTATATGCCCATATTCTCTAATTTTCTCTCAAAAATAAACCCTAATCATCCCCCAAGTTCATCAATTCCCTTCCTTCCCTTTCAAGAAAACCAAGAACTCCAGTGTTCCAATCCAAAGAAGCTTTCAAGAAAGTTGTTCTCTTTCAAGATTTAAGTATTAAAGGTATGTGTGATGTTCATCCATTAGCTCTTTCCATACATAGAGTCCAAAAATCCATTTTTATGTTTTAATTTTAGAAATTATATTTTAACAATGAATCATCTCTATGAAGTTTTTATGAATTTAGATTATACATCATGTTTACAAGTGTATTTCGATGGAAGGTTTCCTTATACGTTTGATTGATGAAAATTTCTTTGTTAAATCCCTAAGCATGATTTTAGTATTGCAATTACGCTATTCCAGTATGTTTCATTCACTCTCATGGTTAAGTTAATGAATTTCTTGCTATTTAAATTTCAAGTTAAATTTATAATTGATTTCAAGTGGAATGGATTATTGTATGATCGAAATATTGTGGTTCTCATATCATATTCATGAGAATTCAGAATAAATCCTCAGTTTATGATTTTGTTATTTGATCGTGCTATCTCATCATGTGTAAAATGTATCCCCATGTTAAAGTCATGAACCCCGTGTGTTTGACGAAACGCCAAAGTTATGGATTTTGAATAATAATTCTCTAATATGTTTTTCAAATCTTTCATGTATTCTTATTGTTGATTCCATTGAGTACTGGAGGGTTTTGAACACCCGTTACTTAGTTGTTTGCAAAATTTCAATAGTTTCAGAACGGTTTTAGATAAACCAGTAGTAGTATCATTCAGTAGTTATCATGATCAGTTCCTTGTTCAGTTAAGCTTAGTTTAGTCTAGTAATCAGTGTCATTAAGTTGGGAGTAGGATTCAGCACCAAGCGAACCTAGGGTAGGGGGCTCACTCGCCAGTTAGGATTGGGTCCTTAGAAGCGGTCCCTAAGTTCCAGAACTACGTAGCCAGCGTAGGTTATGAGATGTCACCCATCAGCTTAGGATTGACAATCTTTAGAGAGGTCACCCCCCAGTTTAGGACTGACACTCTCTTCGGGGTCATCCGCTAGTTTAGGACTGACTCCATAGCCATTTTAGTACCCTTGGCACGGTACTAGCACCCTATGGGTTTTAGCCGCTCATGATTGTGAAGAAATCAATAACATTTATAATAGAAAGTATAGATGAAATCACAATTATAAGATGAATAATATAATCAGAGGCGGCTCTACCTTATAAGAAAATAGGCGGATGCCTTAGGCCCCCAAATTTGAGGGGCCTCATTTTTTATAATAATATAAATAATTTTTTTAAAAAAAGATTGAATATTATTTATAGAAAAAATAATTTTTTTATATAAAATAAAAAAATTATTAGAAGAAATTCATAGAAGATGATAATAAAGTTGAATATAATGATAATGAAGCAGAAGATGATGGATAAAGCAGCAACAACAATGAACAACAAAAATCGTGAAGAGAGAGGAAACAGCATCGAATGAGAAGAGAGAGAAACACGTCTTTTTCTCTCCATTTTCTGTTATATTAATTAACATTTGGATCAAAGTATAAATTTAAAAATTTGGGGCTATTTTTAAATTTTTTCAACTTTCTTAATCCATAATAAAGTAATTGTCACATCCACTTAATTATTAAGACTTGAGTCACCTGCACCTCATTTTAAAACTCTTTTGTCACTTTAAACTAAATGTCCCTTGTAACTTAAGTTGCTCTTTTATGAAATTCAATACTTTAAGGGATCGTTTGGTACAAATACAAATAATGCATGAAATAGTAATGCATAAATTAGCAATGTTGGGATTAATAATGCAGCAGCCAGTAATGCAGGAATTAGTTTTTAGAAGTGCTTGGTACATTGTATTAAAAACTAAATATACCATGTATTGTGTTTGGATTTAGAATTTTATAAATTTTTTTATAATTATACCCTTAAATTTTTGCGGGATTTTTTATTTTAGTAGTTAACTAGTCAAATTTAATATCTAGATTACAACATAATGTATTTGTGCATGAATTCTAATTAACGTGTATTTTCTTTTCTTTCTTCTTTTAAAATTTAAGTTTCCTAAATTTAAGATGCTAAAATAGTTAAAATGAAGGTGTATTAATAAATTGATTATATAGTTAATTTTCACTCTGCTTAGGTAATTATTTAATTTATTTCATCCTTAAATCGGACATATTTGACCTAGAAAAATCTAAAACAACAAATAATTATAATATTACATAAAAAAGAACACAAAAAAATATAAAGCACACTATGTAGGAACAACATGAACTCTATTTGATAATATATTTTTGAAATTTCAAAGACAAAATAATAAAAATGTAAAATATATTTTCAGTGATTAGTACTTTCCGTAAGCAAAGTGAAAAGTTGAGATTGATGGATAGTTTAGTCATTTAGGGGTTTTATCTAAGTTTGGTTAAGCCTCATATAAGTTCCTTTTTTTTTTGTAAAAATTACATATATAACGACATGTTTACTGATATTTACAAAAAATTCTAACTATTTTTAAAATTTCATAAAATCTCAGCCTTTAGCCTATGATGATACATATAATGTATGTTAGATACATTCTACATATATATGTTATAATTAAACTAATTAACATATTTTAAGGGATGTAACGGACTAAATAGCATTAATATAGCAATTATCCTAACTAATTATGATAAAAATGCAATAACATCCCATGATATAAGGTAATTAATTTGTTATTGCACCTTTTTAAATAAAATCCTTTCCATAATCAGATTCCATATATCAAACAATTCATACAAAAAAAAAATTCTTGATTTTGTTTAAGGTAATTGCAATGAATATTTTAGTGTTATTACGTCATTCCGGCGTTTGGATTAACGATATAAAGTATAAGGGCTATAAGAGAGATGCAATTATTGTGAACATGTAACTTACGATAAAGTGATATCAACAATTGTTGTAGAACTAGATATTGACGAATGCCAGAAAAAATTGAGGCTCGTTACATAGTTGATGGTAATGAGACACCATTGTTGATTCGTAATGAGATGGGTGTGAAACTATATATTGAAATTAAGAAAAGTGAGCCTGATTTTTGAAGTATCCACTTATTATTACTACAGTAGATAAGTCTGCTAGTGAGATGTTGTTTGATGGAAAAGTTAGTGCAGTAATGTGTGTGGAAAATCCTTGTGAAACGATATGAAGATCACTGATTGATGTGAGAGAGGAAACTCTTAAAATGAGATTGGATGATGAAGAGGTGGTCTACAAAATTTACAAACCACTCAATCCACCTCTGCACTATAAATATTTATGCATAATCACAGATATGGAAGTGGATGAGTATGGGATGGTGGAGTGCACACCACAAAGACCTACTCGAACTATCTTGTAGAGTTTCCCAAACCACTACTCAAGTCCAAAGTTGAAAAAATAAGAAGGAGCCTGAAAAAGATGCAGACCTTAAGCGTATACTCAAGAGGTCAGATAGGAGTGAGAAGATGGCCTCCGAGTAGGAGAAAGATGATTAAGAAGTACGATTGAGATATAATTGATATGAGTCGTGTCGCAACACTAAATCAGGTCTTGCTTAGGAGGAAACCCAAGTGAAGGTAGGTATTTTATTTTTGTATTTTAGTTTTTAATTCAGGTAGTTTCAACACGCTCAGACTTGCGGGACTGAGAGGCCACCAACTGAGTAAGTAAAAGAATGGATCAATAAAGGTGTGTCCCAGAAGTTAATATATTAAACATTTTTTAAGCTTGCCATTCTTCACCAGCCGGGGGTCACCATGCAGGTAATCGTACCGAAAGAAAAGTGATACAGAGCGGCTATTATTGACCAACCTTGTTCAGGAATGCATACGAATTTGTGAAGAAATGTGACCAGTTCCAGAGGCAAGGCTCAATTTCGAAGCACCATAAGATGCCCATGACAAAAATGCTAGAGGTTGAATTGTTCGACATCTGAGGTATTGATTTCTTAAGACCCTTCATCAGTTCCTATGGGTTCAAATATATTTTGATGTTGTAGATTATGTATCCAAATCGGTAGAAGTTGTGTCTTTGACTGACAACGAAGGTAGGAGAGTGGTTTCCCCAGTATGATTTTCAACCTTAATGAGGACGTCTTCAATGATTTTTTTGGTATACGTTCTTGTTCTATTAGCCATTTTGAGCACCATCGAACGTGGTCTCGACTTCCCCAATCCAAGAGTATTGAACATAGATAGGGATATATAAATTTTTTGCTTTTCCCCAAGTCACTCACATCTAAGACTATATCACTTTCACCAATTTGTATGGGAAGGGTGAAGTTTCCTGGGTCCTTAAGATTCTTTGACATCTCACTCATCACAATTGAGTTGCACTTATTAGTAAGTGATACAATTTTAATATCCCCCAACTTCATCTTATTGGTCACCACATCCTTCAAGTACTTCTTAAAGTTTATATGAAGTTCTCTAAATGTGTCAAAGAACTTTTTAAAACAAGCATCCTCCTCGACCTTTTTGAACTCTTGAGGCAATAGTGGTGGTGGTATATCTTGTTCATGCTAAGCTGCCATTGTTTTTAGGCACTCAGACTTCAGTATCTTTGGTTGCAACTTGCTTCTCCTCCACCTGTTGTGGGACTAACTATTCCCGTACCTCTTGATTTTTCTTTGGAGGTTTATAATAAGGTATGTGCCTCTCCTCAAGGTGTTTGCCATTACCTGGTTAGGATTCTCTGTGTTACTCGGAAAACTCCCCTGAGGTCTTGTATTCTGGTCTTGAGCTAACTGCCTTAACTATGTTTTCAAGTTCTTTTGAGCAAGTTGCTGATTTTGAATTTCTACAATGATTTTTTCTTTTTTAGCAAGGATTTTCTTCAAGGTCTCTTCAATATTACTAGCCTACATGTTCTGCTCCTTCTAAAACTACTGAGTCAGAGCCTTATTATTGTATGATGAGTAGTTGGGTTGACTCTATCACTTAAAGTTGTAGGCCTTACCATAATTCAAATTTACCTTCTATGCATTTCCCACAAAGTTCACTGACTCTGGATTCACTCCACATTAGTCTACAAAGTAACTATTATTACCATAAATCTCTCACCAAGTTGAGGTCTACTGGACTGCATTTATTTATGTCTGAGGTTGGTTCACACCCAAATTGTTGAACTGTGTCATCATTTGATACTCTATTGTGTATTGAAGTGTGTACTAGTAATACGCTCTATTTCTTATGTATTAGTAAAACAAAGACATTAAACACAAGCATTAACTTATTAAATGACCTTAATACCCCTCAATTTTCCTCTCAAAATATTTCACCATTCATTTTCCCGCCATTTTAATGCAATAGTGAATCTTTTCAAAACATTTCACAATTTCTTTTCCCACCATTTTAATTTACAACAATGAATAGTTGATTTAAATAACTATAACATATTTTTGCTTTGCTTCGAGAGTCTTTAAAAAAAATTTAGAAAAAAATTTGCGACTATTTCTTAATTTTATGTTTTGTATTTTATTTTTGTTTTGACTAGGTTAATCCGTCGGCGTAACATTTCTGCGCAAAGACGAAGGTCTTGCAATTAATCCAAAACATCTATATAATAGTTCAACAATACTAATTATGTTTGAAATGACAAAAAAACTTTGTTGCAAGAAAGTGTACAAAATCAAAAAAAGGTATTTTTGTAAACAAAAATTTCTTTTATAGAAATTATGTAAGATGTATTATTTCTTATACATCAAACCAAACAATTTATAAGAAATAATACAAGCATAACTAATACAAGCATTACTAATACACTATATTTTGCATTGTTCTTTCTTATACACTCTGCCAAGTGACCCTTATGTAATGTGACAGAGGTGAAATTTAGAGAGTCAACCAAATATTTTGTATGATTTTTAAATATTTTATGTTATTAATTATTATGATTTATAGTATGGTTAATGTAATTTTCACATAATATATGTCACTCTCTCTTTCTCAATTTATGTGACATTAATTTCGAGAGTCAATAAAATCTTTTAAATTATTACTCAATAGTTATGATTTATGGTATTTTTTATATAATTTTAAAATATATAACAGATTAAAAAAATAAAAAGAATAAATTGAAAGCGAGAAAGTACAAAGTTAAGAATATTAGATCGATAATTTGATATTTAGCCTTAGTTAAGTATTATAATTCTTCTAACGGAATCTGGGTATGCAAAACTAATTAAAATATCAAATTTAGAATATACACCACAAATATCGTCTATAAGAAAATTTTAATTAAGATATCATCGTGTCGACCAAACTAATTTTAATTGTTCAAGTTTTGATATTTTATAAATATCTAATTATTTGACATTAAATAATTAAGTCATTCGAATAGACAGTCTGTTCATCAATTCAAAGTTGTAATTTTACACTTCAGATTCTGTGTTTCTCAAAATTCATATGTTGTGCATAACCATGCTCAAACATAACTTTATTAATTGAGTTAAACATAAATTAAACTTAATAATAATAATAATAATAATAATAATAATAGAAAAGGATGACGACGATGAAGACGAAAAAGACAGTATGTTATATTTTTATTATAATAATTGATATTATTCAAAGGTACAGGAAATTAATCATCATTTCGAAAAAATGAAATTAAAGATTTATAATTCTTAATTTTAGCCACATATATCTCCTGAAATAATACATTCACAAACAATATCATCATCTTGTACACATCTTGCTCCACATATTTTTTCAAATCGTTCAGTACAAAAGCCTTCACATACACGATTAGCAGCAAAAGATAGGTCTTTGCATATTTTATTATAATAATTGGAACATGTACATTTGTCCTGCGCTAAACAACCTGTCATTATATACACAATGGTTAGTGACAAAATTAAATGAACTAGCATTTTAATTAATAGTTTAGATTTATGAGTTGTACATATATAACTATAATGCTTGGAGATGTGCACAAGTTAACTAATAAATAAAGAATTTAACAGTATAACTATTAAGGATAGATGTGATATTGTAACGCCGTATTTATTTGAACTTAGTACTTTTGACTAATAATACATAAATATATGTGTAGAAATTCATCAAAAATACAACAAATAGTATATCTTTGCCTAAAATTTTAAGAATATAAATATAGCATAACAACTTAAAGATTGAGCCAATAAAATTTAACTATTGATTCTATGTCTTTGGATATAATAATTTTTTTACTTGAAAAGATAAGGATACCTGATGCAATTGCAACAAGAACAAGATAGGTCACAAAGATTTTTGAGGATATAGCCATCTTTCTATCACCGATAAAGAAAATAATAAAGAGAAAGAGAGAGTAATTTGTGTAGTCTCTATGATTTGTGAGTTTACAATGAACACTCTCCATATTTATATACAAGTTAGGCTAATTATAAATTTAAAAACTTGACATATTAACAGTTAATTCTGATATCAGAAAAAAATTATAAATATGGCTATTAAAATCTTAATTTGGACAGTTAATCAAATTAATTTGGACAGTTAATAAAAAATTATAAATATGGCTTTCCAAAAATTTTTATAGCCAGATTTATAATCTTAAAAAAAAAAAAACTTTTTTTTTATTTTAAAAAATTAATTTGGACAGTAAATCAAAAATTATAAATATGTCTATTAAGAAAATTATAAATATGGCTTTAAAATTAAATGAAAAATCAAAGTGATGCTGTTATTTAGTCAAAAATGTCTTTGATTTACACCCCATATTAATGTGAGTTTCGATATGATGTGATTTATACGTCAAGCATTGAAAATTATCTCTTGCACTATAAGTTAAGATTGCATATAATAAATTTTTATGAGCAGACATTTTCTTGAATTCGGCGTAAAGCGAAAACCTTACCGTATTGAGTTGTCTTTTTTTAACATAAATTTTCATTAAATTTAGACGTATAAGGACCAAATTATTCATTCTTTTTTCTACTACTTTTTAAAACTAAAGTGATCACCTTATGGGAGGCCCAAAATTCGATTAGTTTCTTTTATCTAATGATTAATTCGGCGTTATAGTTGTTAAATAAGTTGATTCTCCTTTTAACCACAAAATAAAGGAAAAAGACAACGGTAGAGAAAAATGATTATTTGATGATTTTTTTATTTTTAAAAATAAAATAAGACACTTAAAGTACTGTGAGTTAATTTTCTATCATAATTCCTTTTTTGGGGTCACAGCTCTAGTAGTAAAATTTTGAAATAGTCATTATAATATTAACGACACAATTTTTTTAATTTATAATAGTAAAATTATTAAACTAATTATTTTTAGTTTGCATTATAAGAATTTAAATTATTAAAAGGTAGGAAATTAAATATTTCAAGAAAATAGCAAAAGAGAAAAGGAAAACAAATTAAATGCAACCCTTATTTAATTTTAGGGACATTCAACTTCTGGAAGGAAACATTCACAAACAAGATCTTTGTCATCTATCGTACATCTTGCATCACAAATTCTTCCAAATCATCCTGAGCAAAAAGATTTACATGCATTATTGCTAGTAATATCTAGGCATACTTTACTGTAATATGTGGAACATGAATCATGACAATGTTCATCAGATACACAACCTGTCATTATATGCGCTTCGGTAGTGATAAGATCAAATTTTTTATCGAAAACAGTTTTATATATATATATATATATATATATATATATTTACCTTTTAAGCAAGCTGAGTTGTAGTCTCGTAGAATCACTCTTGCAAAGGCCTCTCTTAACATCATTTCTAACCATGTTATGCAATACACCCCTATTTCCCACAGAACCAACTATCACATAGACAAAATCCAAAGGAAATTCATTTGGGACACCATTGATGCTAAAAAAAAATGCATATGCTCAGTTGGGAGGTGATCACTAAACCCAAATACATGGGAGGGTTGGGAATCCAAAAGGTTAGTCTAAAGAACACTTCTATGCACACCTCTCTAGCCTGGAGGCTCATTAAAAAACCCCAGACTCTCTGGTCAAGGCTTTTAGTCAAAAAATACTCCAAAATTAACAACAAAAGTGGGGTTTCCAGAACTTGAAAATGCATCATTAATGAAAAAAGAATTTGCAAAAAGGCCACCCTTTGGATCATCAACAAGGGAGACCAAGTTAATTTCTAGACTGATAAGTGGTTACCTAACACTAAGCCTCTCTCTAATACTATTCAGAGACCTGCAACTAGAAATCTCCACCAAATCAAAGTCTCAGATATTTGGAGGAATGGTACTTGGGACTTTTCTTCCCTCCCATTTGAGCTTCCTCTCTCCACTATCAAAACAGTTTCTAACCTACTACTAGGACTCCCAATGATTACCCTATCCGGGGATTAACTAGCAATGGCATCTTTACCAGTAGAAGCTCTTATAAACTTATCAACACTGAAAATAAAAAACACACCAACTCTAAAGAATTCAAATGGATCTGGGCCATGAAAATTCCCACCAAGATCAAACACTTTCTTTGGCTTCTCAATCATAATAGGTTATTGTGTAACTTTACCCTCAACAAGACGAGAGTGCCTATACAACCCAACTGTTGGAAGTGTAATACCATTCCTGAAATCATTGTCCATTTGTTCTAGGATTGCCCTCAGACATCTGCCATCTGGACATGCCTATTCACAAAAATGGGACGCCCATGACCCAACCTCCCAAATGCCACAGATGATGACATGCTTGATGAGACCAAGACCTGGTTTCGTAACACCCTTTTTGACAACCACATTAGTCTTGATGTCTTAACTTCTTTCTGTCTTTGGGGAGTTTTAAAATGTTGGAATGAGAACGTTTTTAACAATCTCAATGCTTTACCCAAGTATGAGAATGCATATGCTGCAGCTGTGGAGTTTACTTACCTGACTAACACTCCACAGACTCAAGACCCCCAAACCATCTTTGTTTCCGTTAAATGGAACACCTCTTCAAGAGGCTCCTATAAACTTAATACCGATGGTTCATGCCTAGGAAACCCCGGAATTGAAGGTATAAGAGGCATAATTAGAAATGAAAAGGGGGGCTAGATACTGGGGTTCTGTAAGAGATTTCCAAAGCAATCAACAATCAAATGGATTTGATTGCTCTTCTGGAAGGCCTGAAGTTAGCAGAAGCTAACAACCTCTATCCTCTTGAAATTAATATTGATTCCAAAAAGACAATTCACATGCTTAAACATGAAAATCTACACTATAACCCAATCATTGATGTTTGTAGGTCTGTGCTGAGAAGGGTGGGACTTCCACTGGTGAAACACTGTTTTAGGGAGCAGAACCAAGTGACAGACTCTCAATCAAAGAAAGGAGCAAGGATGAAATTTTTTTGCAACACCCATATTTTGACAGTTCCGCCTATGTATGCACTAGAGCATGTCTGGGCAGACATTTTAGGAACTCAATTTAGCAAAAATATTAAACTATGTATTAACTATTAGGATTTCGATGAAGATGTTTTTGAGCCCGACTGATTAGTGGGCTATGCTTGTAACAAACTGTGCAATTTAATTTAATGCTCCTTCTTTACCAAAAAAAATAACTATAATACTCAGAGATTTGTAAGAGTTAATTTTACTTTCTTTAATATAAATAAAATATTAGTAATAATAATTACTAAGGATGGATACAGTGTTTTAACACTGCATTCATTTGAACCTAATATTTTTAACTGATAGTATAAATTTATGTGTAAAATTTTACTAAAATTACAACAAATTGTATATTTGAACCCCATACAATTTGACTATAATAATTTATTGTAGAAAAAAAGATACCTAATGCATGGCAGCAAGAACAAGAAAGATCAAAAAAGTTTTTGCAGACATTGCCACTGTTCTATCACCAATTAAAAACAATGTAGTGTATATGATTTATGAGTTTTTTGGGCACACTCTCCATGTTTATATACAAGTTAGGCTAATTATAAGTATCTTAATCAAATTTTAATTTGGACCTTTCTGTAAAGACTTGATATAATATACCAATAGTTAAATCTGATTTTCTAAAAAATGATAAGTATCTATTTCTATTAAAAATTTTAATTTGGATATTTCTTTGAAGACTTGATATAATATCAGTAGTTAAATATGATTTCCTGCAAATTAAGTGTCTTTATTAAAATTTTAATTTGGACCTTTCTGTAAAGACTTGACATAATATACAATAGTTAAATCTGATTTCCTAAAAAATGATAAGTATCTATCTCTATTAAAAAATTTAATTTGAAGACTTGCTATAATATCAGTAGTTAAATCTGATTTCCTGCAAATTAAGTGTCTCTATGAAAATTATAATTTGGACATTTCTCAAGGACTTGAAAAAAGATAAATAGCCAATCTTGATTCACTATTTTTGGAAGGTAATCTATTACTCACTGAAGATGTTCTGATTTACGAAAATAATAATCTATATAATACACGGCATTTACATACATGCATATATTCCAAATTCAATAAATTGTTAGGATTGAATAAGATTTTAGTTTTAAAACACTAAAGGGATCGTTTGGTAGAGTGTATAAGAATAATGTAAAATATGGTGTATTAGTAATGTTTGTGTTAGTTATGCTTGCATTAGTTATGCCTGTATTTTTCTTATGCAGTGTTTGGTTCGAGGTATTAAAAAAAACATAAATCACATAATTTCTAAAAAAAAAAAAAATTTTTACATAATACCCTCAATATATATATTGGAAAGGATGTGAAAAAGTTTTTGTGGGGTAATAGAGTCTTTAAGCATATTAATGCATACATTAGATCCGTTGCATTACTAATGTCATTGATTTTGAGGTATTCGTAATGCACATCTCAATACACAATAGAGTGTATAACTAATGCATACATAGGGTAAAGAGATATACCAAACAAGGTACTACTAATACACATTAAACTAATGTATGCATTAACATTCCAATACACTCTACCAAACGACCCCTAAAGGTTTTGATAGAGTGGTAAGTACTTCTCCATATTTAATCAGAGATCTCGAGTTCGAGCCCTAAATATGGAGTCACCTTTGGTAGGAAGCGCTTTACCCCCATAGAAGGACCTCCCGGCAAAAATTCGAATTAATCACACTCTAACGTGAGTACCGGACACCGGATGACAAATTAAAAAAAATATTTAATTATAAATAAATGATCAAATGCCTATATAGCCTCTTAAACTTGATTAACCTTATAAATTAGACACTTTAATGTTAACTAGTGGTCATTGGACACTTTAATGAGTATGTGTGTGCCATTTAAAATTATCATATATATTGTAAAACAAACTTTGCACTAAACGTTGGGAGATAAACGTGTATTTTAGTACTATTTTAAAATTTGTGAATGTTTTTAACTTATTTTACCCTTCACTTAATTATGTTCAGAACGAGACTATTTTACTCTTCACTTAAACATTATTCTTATTAATAATTTTGAACAAAAAACAAAAGAAGTAAAATTACCTTCTAATAAATGAAAACTATTACAAAAGAAAATTAAATACCGTCCATTAAATAAATTAATTGAATAATTTAACATTTTAAAACTTATCTTAAAATATTGAGAGCACTTGCATACATTCAAAATTGTTACATTTTTCACTGAAAAAAAAACTTATCAAATTCTTATACACGTATGTAGTCGTCAACTAATTACTTTCATCATCTTTTATTTATGTTGGGTACATTTTAATCAAGCTAGGGCAGTATCATGATCGATTGTTAATTATTAAGGACATTTTGTAATACTTATTTTTATATTACATGATTTTTCCAACATTTTCTCCCTTCGAGCAACACCTTTTAGCTAAGGATATGTTGGGTACATTTGGATCTTCTAAAACCTCGTTTATCTTTTTTCAATTTTAGCTTTTTATGCGTTCAGTAAACCAACTGATCGCTCCTCTAGTTGAAGTAACGGGCCCTTTTTTCATTGCCTAGGTTCCTACGACCGATCTGTCACCCAACCTACTTAGCTTGAACAACCTAATTAAAGGCTTGGCCCCGTTCCATTTGGGGAATCACCCCTTATGGCGCAACTTAGTAAATTATTCTCGCAGTTCAGATAAGATTCGAATCGGACTGAATTAGATCTCTGAAAACATGGTTCTTGCACTTGATGGAGACTTTGTACAGAGCTTTCAACTCTGTGATGAAGCCTATTGTTGACAATGCTGCAGGGCTCACTATAGGATCTCAACCTAATCGCATTCTGGATCACTCTCGGATTGTCAAAGGATTTGCAAATGGTGATGAAGTTCACCAAATGCATGTTAAGATCATCACCAGGCAAGCCTCCAAATAACCCCTTCAGATTCAGGAGTTGGATCATGTACTTGTTATGCTGAATTTTGCACATGGTTCCAACAGTGGAGGAATGATAGCACCCGTTGCACCAGCTCCGTCCATTCCTTCATCATCTTCATCAGCCTCATATTGCATAGGTTGTTGCCCATATCTTCCCCGGACTGGACGATTTCTGTTGACGTTTCACTGCACTGGTGCAGCAACTTGCTCAACTCACCTTGGATTTTGAGGATTCAGCAATTCCTCATCACCCAAGTCTTCATCATCAGGGTTCTGGTGACGTGCTTGTTGACCCAAATTTTGCACATTCACCTGAGCCCTGGCCATAGAAGATAGTCTTTCTGCTTCCTATTGTTCAGTCATTCTTCCTATCAGTTGAGGTTCCGGATTGATTGGTAATAGTGGTTCACCGGAACTTCTTGTGTTTGGCATAAACAACACAGTACCTATAATAAACAAAAACACCAAATAAACGTAAATCAAGGAAACTTAACTATCAGTAAATTTTCATGTACAAACTTTTAGTCTACAATCGTATTCCCCGGTAACGGCGCCATATTTGATAACGCTCAAATTACACTCTTGAATGGGTGTAAGCGATCGTTGTAAATATAAAACTCAACTAGGTTGGGTTGAATCCCATAGGAAATAGGGTGTGAACGTCGATTTGTTTACGAAATGCTTTACTGATAGTTTACTATTTCCGAAAGATGGGGGTTTAAGTTTCATAGAAAGCCAAATGTCACTTTCAATACTTCAGTGTTTGTAATCAAGATAAATGGGAAACCAGAGTTATTTTCACCATGGATTTTGGGAGTTGACAGATACTAGGTAATGATTGGGATTCTTGATGTATGTTGAACAACAGACTATCCTTAACTATGATACTTTCTGACTTATCTCTCGACCTCACCAGACAATTTATTATCTAATTCTCTCGAACTTAGATAACTTATCTATTTCCAATAGGATGTTATCTCAGGTAGATTAATTCAGTTACGGCATCAATCATTAAACAGAAGGTTGGTCGCTTCCGAGTCCTTGTTGATAATTCACGACCTCTAGTCTATTTCTTTGTTAGAAGCAAATAAAACCTAAGGCATAATCTAATGTTTGCAACCACTAGATTTCAGTTAAAACAACAGAATTTAAAGATGTTCTACTACTCTTTGAATCCGTTAAACACTTAGCATCATATCAAGCCCTAATCCATGGATCCCATAACCCGACTAATGGAATTAGCCGCTCATGATTTGATGAACGAAATAACAAGTTGAATTTATGACGATAAGGATAAACTTACGAATGGATGAAAAACAACAAGTAGTTCCTTCAATTTAATCACAAGGTGAAAAACCAAAAATAGTTGATTAGAGACAAGAAGAATAATTGATGAAAGAGAGCAATGTACGTCCCTCTCTTCTCAGAGTTAATGTCTGATAGATAATGACCAATTCCCTTTAAAAACCCTAAAACAAGTCTTTAAATAGTCAATCCTAAATAAGAAAACAAAATTAAAGTTTCAGTTTTCTCTTCGGATTAGACGATGATGCTTTTGACGGCGCGTCAGACACCTAACGACGTGTACGAGATGTCGTAAAAGATTCCAATGAATTGTTATCTTCTGAATCTTTAGATGGTAATCCTGATGGCATGTCAAAGATCTTGACGGCGCTTGCAAACTGGCATCACACTTCACTGGAAATCAGCATACTCTACCCTCTGGTTGACGGTGATTTTTACGAGATGTCAAATATTTGACGGCCCTTCTGAATCATCATCACAGTTCATCTAATCTTCACAGGTTCTATCTAATCTTGACGGTGACTTTGACAACCTGTCACATGTATGACGACGCTTCAAAATGATCGTCAGATACATTTCAGCTTATTTTCACCAGATTTCAACTGTTTTATTCTTCTTTTGTTTGGTTCCTCTCCGATCACTTGTATCTGCATTAACACACAAAAACGATCAAAAACAATAAAAGTTGCTTAAGACTTCGCAATTATTCAGAGTTAAAAGCTTCAAATGTGTTAGTATCGGCTCACACATCACATTCCTCCAACTTGATTTAATGAACAAAATGGGGTCGAGGCATTCTCCCAAATTAATAGAATTGTAATGTCATAATTATGATCTTGCAAGCATACAGTATGTCGATACCAGTAGTGTGCCATTAATGGTAAATTCCTTGGGTAATGAATGGGTTATGTGAAACTTATTTTAAATTTGGCCTAATAGGGGTTATGTAGCTAAGCCATGATGGTATGGATCTTGGATGACTTATGAAACTCATGTTCGCCGAATTGAGGTTTGGTCTTGATAACCTGTGTGTATAGTTCACACTATTGATATATATTTGTATCTTAGGTTGACGTAGGGTTGGGGCATTCCCTGATCTTCCTTGATACCTCCGGTTCGTGCGGCTAACATGCACTAGGGCCCTTTAGCAGGGGGAGATGAATCCATATAGTCAATGGGTGCCTGTTTATTACGTTTGATCTAAATCGTCAAAGATAATATTTTACTTTCATACTAAGCCTTGTTTTCTACCCCAACTCGTTATATATTTATATGTATATGCATATGCTTGTGTGCATTTGGATTTTGGACTGATTTTGAAATTATTGATCATGACATTATTATATCACTATTCTCTGAGTTTCATGCTAGGGCTCATGCCATTAACCGTTTTCGGATGGTGTATCCCCACGTGATGCAGAAATCGAAAATACTTTTGCTTTTCCTGCGCAATGACTAAGTGATCGCGGGATAGCTCATGAGTCAGATTGAAGTGGTGAGCTTCCTTGCTTAGGAAGACTTCATTTCATTATTTGTTTCCCTTATGTCATATACTTTTCTTTGGTCTAGTTTTGGCTATCGTCGGGGGCATGTACCAACTTAAATTGATTTGGTTCTATTTAGAAGCTTTGTGGATTACTGTGGACTTAGGATTGATTTTTGAATTCTTAGACTTCTTTTGAGTCATAATTATCTATCTTGTGATATGTTTGAAATTCCGCTGCTATACTTGAATTGTGTTCTGTTTAACTAGGCAAAAGGGGTGGTCTCCGATCCTTGTTGGACTTGAGATACCCGTTATTGCCAAGCCCTAGTTCAAATCGTGATAGGTTAGGAGGAGAATTATATATTATTCATATATTACTGTTTGAGTTATTTACTTATGATTATCATAATTGTCTAGATTTAGCCTATTATTCTCTTTGTGACCCCTCTTATCTTACCTTTAGTGTATAGTCACACTTTATAATGCTTTTGCCTTAATTGAGCTCTATCGTCCTGTGATGCCAACTGAGTACCACATATTGTGGTACTCATGCTACACTTCTGCATCTTTTTACCTAATGCAGATCCTAGTACGAGTCACCATTGTTGACGTCACCCTCATGTAGAGTTGCTGATCAAAGATTAGGGTGAGATTTTAGCATCTGGAGTTGACCTATCTCCCTCTATTGTGGAATTAGTCTTATTTTGCACCTTATGGAGACTATTATGTATATATTGCACTTGTCTAGTACTCCTTATGCTTAATGGTTCTTGTACTTATTATACTAGGTCTTGGGGATTCATTTTGTATATTTTGTCCTTTCCCCATCTATTTGTGTGCATGCTTCATATACTTTTTCTATTAGTCGTTTTATTTACTATTTTTACCTTGTTCTTCCGTCCTTCACCTGTTAGCCCGTTACTTATTGTTTCGGATTATGATATTGACTTACCTACTAGCGGGTTATAGTAGGTACCAAAATGACTTGAGATTTTGGATTGTGACTTCTAGCCTCGTCAATCAATATGTTGACTTTCATCCAAAATTTCTAATTTCCAAAAATGAAAAACTTCCCAAAATGCATCCGATCATCTCGGATAGCTATTATGGAAATAACATTATTTAATCTCCAAGTTCAAGATTGATTTTTAGAATTGTAACTACATCTAAGAAAATAATGAATAAATACCTTAAAATTCCGATCGTATAGTTAGGTTTTTCCTAAATTTGACCAAATTATGTGAACTCACTTTTAAGCGTTTAGGTATGTAGTCCTACCATAGATCTATATATATGTATTAGCAAAACACTATTATCTTATATTCAAAGAGTGATTATCACTCAGATATTATATTCTTTGATTCTCGCATATCTAAATATGAAAAAAATGGGAGTTAGGCCTAGTAGGATTGTCGATCCGAGAAAGAAAAAAGTTCTACTAGATAAAATATTAGAATCACTGTATAAGAAAGCGAAACATTTAGAAATTTTATGTGATATCGAAATTGGTATGTTCTTTCTTACTCCTGGAGATCAAAATATTTTTGCTTGGCCATCTCTAACCCAAGATACGGATAGGGTGAAGAACTATCTAGCTTCCTTTGATAAGCAACACCCAATTAAGATGGTCAAACATGAAGACTTCCTTCAGTCGGTATTGAATGCTAAGGAAGGTAAAATTAATCAACTTGAGAAAATAGTTGAGAAGAAGAAAATGGAGTACAATTTCAACCAACTTGTTGAGGCAAGAAAAAGATTTGATGAACTTGAGGTTAGAGAAATTAGAGCGTTGATCAATCTATTTGCTGTTAAGTGGGCCCAGCTGGACGAAAGGGCTAAACAACTTAATGAAAATATTGAAACTAAAATTAATTCTAATGACTACAATGATGGAGAAGAGAATGATGGGGAACTTTAATTATGTTGAGCATGCTATTTTGTTCTTTCTATTATTATTTTGTCTTCTTCTCTTTTAATAACATTTTCTATATAAGAATTTTTTTTTTCATCTATTTGTTTTAATATATATATATATATATATATATATATATATATATATATATATATCGGATATTTTATTTAAGTCCATTCAACCTTATTGTTTTATTTCTTTTTGAAATTTCATTTAAAAAGAAAATGTTTTTTGTCTTATTAAACTAGTTCAAAACTTAAAGAAAATTTCAAAACAATTTAAGAAAAGACAGAGTCGCCACTTGATTCTTACTGAAAATATTAAGCAAACTTTAAAAGAATTTTAAAAATTTGAAAATAGAAACAAACACTTAAAGTGAGAGAAAATGGGTAAGGGTTCTGGTAACATCTTGAGGTGATTTTTAAGGCACTCAAGAACGTTTATAAAAATAGTTGACTAAAAGACAATTGACTGACTTTGTTAAAAAGTTTCTAAATTCTTAAGTTTTGAAATTATCCAAAGTATTTCATAAAAAATAGCATCTACACTATTCATGAAGAAAATCCATTTAACTTGAAGTGATTTTCTTCAAATAATAGAATCAAATTAGTTGCTAGTTTCTTTTTTGAAGAAGTAAGATTTTTCAAATAGATACTAGATCAAAATGAATACTCAACTAATTAATAGAAAACATGTTTGATTTCTTGAGGAAAGTTAATTTTTAAAAGGAAGTTGCATCGACTCAAATGAACTATTAGCCACATGAACAAAAGTGAATCTCATTCTAGTAGAGTTTTCAAATAGGTGGCGTCCTTGGTGGACTTCTGTTAGAGTGAGGGCCATTTTTGAGTCAAATATTTAACAGAGGGGTATTTGAGACAAAAAACTAACGAGGAATATTTTTGATCCATTTTAAATAATTCATGAATAATTGTGATCCTTTTCCGTTTTTAAAAATTATTAATAATAACTGCTAAGGATATGTGCAATGTCGTAACACAGTGTTCATCTGCACCTAGTATTTTTGACTGGTAATATAAATATATATGTCAAAATCCATAAATTACAACAAATAGTCTACCTTGGACCAAAATTTTAAAAATATAAATGTTTAAATACTTAACATAATACCAGTAGTTGAATTTGATATCCTAAAAATTGATAAGTAACTCTATTAAAATCTTAATTTGGACACGTACTTTAAAGATTTAGACATAATATCAAGAGTCAAATTTGATTGTTACTCTTTTTAGAAGGTAAATTAATTACTCACTAAGGGGTCGTTTGGTAGAATGTATTGTAAAATATAATGTATGCATTAGTTAATGTATACTACTAGTACCTTGTTTGGTATGTCTTTTTGTCTATGTATAACTAATAAATGCGTTAGTACAACACTTTTTCACTTTTTCTCTTCCTTTTTTTTGGATCAAACACTTACTTTTGGTGAACTTCAATATGAAGATAACAATCTTCTCAAGAACACACCAAGAACACCTTAGCTCAGAATGAGTTAAAAATTTGAACCTGTGCACCTTTCATCATTTTAAACTCATTTCACACATTATTTTGCTCAAATTCCTCACCCAAGACTTCAAATCTTTCAACCCACTTTAAACTTTTTCAGACCCAAGCTTTCAATGATAGTATAAGACTCAACATTACTCAGATTTAGCACGAATTTGATATTTGGACTCTAATAGTGTTAGGAAACGCAAAATTTGGGATCAGTTTGTTACTCTCCATGTTGGTGTGTCAGAAGTTTGCTTCAACTGCAGAGAGACCGACTACTAGTCTAGAGAGTATCTCCAACATGAGATTTCCAGTCATTCAGTTCATTTAGATCAGCTCGTGATGTTGTGGCATCTTCAGTTAGAGATAGTGTGTATGGCACCTCAATTGATGATTCAGTCAGTTGGAGTCGAGGTATTCCCCCAAATTGATGTTTTTGAACTTGAAATTGGTCTTGAATAATTGTATTCCATCAGCCCACTTGTGAAATTGATTTTGAAATATGATTTTTCACTTGGTTTGACTTACTGACCTATACTATTGCATTGCATGAATAATTAAATTTGCAAACATGGATTTTAAAGGCCTCGTTGGTCATGTTTTGATTTGAAACTTGAATAAAGGAGGTCGAGGCAATCGTCCAATTTGATTTGATAAACTAAAGGAGGTCGAGGCATTCCTCCAACTTGATTTAATGAACAAAAGGGGGTCGAGGCATTCCTCCAAAATAATTGAATTATAATGTCATAAGTATGAGCTTGCAAGCATACAGTATGTCGATACCTGTAGTGTGCCATTAATGGTAAATTCCTTGGGTAATTAATGAGCTATGTGAAACTTGTTTTAAATTGGGCCTAATAAGGGTTATGTAGCTAAGCCGTGAAGATATGGGTCTTGGATGACTTAAGAAACTCATGTTCGCCGAAGTGAGGTTTGGTATTGATAATCTATGTGTATGGTTCATACTATTGATATATATTTATATCTTAGGTTGACGTAGGGTTGGGCCATTCCCTCATCGTCCTTGATACCTCCTGTTCGTGCAGCTAACATGTAGTAGGGCCCTTTCAGCAAGGTGAGATGAATCTATATAGCCCATGGGTGCCTGTTTATTACGTTTGAGCTACATCATCTAGGATAATGTTTTACTTTCATACTAAACCTTGTTTTCTTCCCCAACACATTATATATTTATATGTGTATGCATATGCTTGTGTGCATTTAGATTTTGGACTGATTTTGGAACTATTGATCATGGCATATTATATCACTATTCTCTGAGTTACACGCTAGGGCTCATGCCATTAACCGTATTCGGATGGTGTTTCCACATGCGATGCAGGAATCGGAAATACTTCTGTTTTTCATTCGTAGTGACTAGGTGATCGTGGGATAGTTCATGAGTCAGATTGAAGTGGTGAGCTTTCATGCTTAGGAAGACTTCATTTCATTATTTGATTTCCTTATATCATATATTTTTCTTTGGTCTAGTTTTGGCTATCGTCGGGGTTATGTACCGACTTAAATTGATTTGGTTCTATATAGAAGCTTTGTGGATTACTATTGACTTGGGATTGATTGTTGAATTCTTAGACTTCTTTTGAGTCATAATTATCTATCTTGTGATATGTTTGAAATTCCGCTGCTATACTTAAATTGTGTTCCATTTTACTAGGCAAAGAGGGTGATCTTCGGTCCTTGTTGAGCTTGAGATAACAATCATGGCCAGACCCTAGTTCGTATCGTGATAGGTTAGGAGGAGAATTATATATTATTCATGCATTACTATTTGCGTTACTCAGATTTAGATCGAATTTGATATTTGGACTCTAATAGTGTTAGGAAACGCAAAATTTGGGATCAATTTGTTACTCGCCATGTTGGTGCATCAGAAGTTTGCTTCAACTGCAGAAAGACCGACTACTAGTCTAGAGAGTATCTCCAACATGGTATTTCCACTCATTTAGGTCATTTAGATCATCTCGTGATGTTGTGGCATCTTCAGTTAGAGATAGTGTATATGACACTTCAACTGATGTTTCAGTCGATCGGAGTCGAGTTATTCCCCAAATTGATGTTTTTGGACTTGAAATTTGTCTTGGATAATTGTGTTCCATCAACCCACTTGTGAAGTTGATTTTGAAATATGATTTTTCACTTGGTTTGAATTACTGACCTATACTATTGCTTTGCATGAATAATAAAATTTGTAAACATGGATTTTAAAGGCCTTGTTGGTCATGTTTTGGTTTGAAACTTGAATAAAGGAGGTCGAGACATTCTTCCAATTTGATTTGAAAAACTAAAGGAGGTCGAGGCATTCCTCCAACTTGGCATTTCTCCAACTTGATTTAATGAACAAAAAGGGGTCGAGGCATTCTCCCAAATTAATGGAATTGTAATGTCAAAATTATGAGCTTGCAAGCATATAGTATGCCGATACCAGTAGTGTGCCATTAATGGTAAATTCCTTGGGTAATGAATGGGTTATGTGAAACTTGTTTTAAATTAGGCCTAATATGGGTTATGTAGCTAAGCCATAAAGGTATGGGTCTTGGATAACTTATGAAACTCATGTTCGCCAAAGTGAGGTTTGGTCTTGATAACCCGTGTGTATGGTTCGCATTATTGATATATATTTGTATCTTAGGTTGACATAGGGTTGGGGCATTCCCTGATCTTCCTTGATACCTCCGGTTCGTGCGGCTTACATGCACTAGGGCCCTTTCAGCTGGGAGAGCTGAATCTATATAGTCCAAGGGTACTTATTTATCACGGTTGAGCTACATCATCCAGGATACTAAGCCATGTTTTCTACCCCAACACGTTATATATTTATATGTATACGCATATGCTTGTGTGCATTTGGATTTCTGACTGATTTTGGAATTATTGATCATGACATTATTATATCACTATTCTCTGAGTTACATACTAAGGATCATGCCATTAACCGTATTTGGATGGTGTATCCCCACGCGATGCAGAAATCAAAAATACTTTTACTTTTCCTGCGTAGTGACTAGGTGATCGTGGGATAGCTCATAAGTCAGATTGAAGTGGTGAGCTTTCCTGCATAGGAAGACTTCATTTCATTATTTGGTTTTCTTATGTCATATACTTTTCTTTGGTCTAGTTTTGGCTATCGTTGGGGGTATGTACCAACTTAAATTGATTTGGTTCTGTTTAGAAGCTTTGTGGATTACTGTGCGCTTGGGATTGATTGTTGAATTCTTAGACTTCTTTTGAGTCATAATTATCCATCTTGTGATATGTTTGAAATTTTGCTTCTATACTTGAATTGTGTTCCATTTAACTAGGCAAAGGGGGTGGTCTCCGGTCCTTGTTGGACTTGAGATACCTGTCATGGTCAGACCCTAGTTCGGGTCATGATAGGTTAGGAGGAGAATTATATATTATTCATATATTACTGTTTGAGTTATTTACTTATGATTCTCATAATTGTCTAGATTTAGCCTATCATTTTCTTTGTGACCCCTCTTATCTTACCTTTAGTGTATAGTCACACTTTATAATGCTTTTGCCTTAATAGAGCTCTATCGTCCTGTGACGCCTAATGAGTACCACATATTGTGGTACTCATGCTACACTTCTGCATCTTTTTCCCTAATGTTGATCCTAGTACGAGTCACCATTGTTGATGTCACCCTCCTGTAGAGTTGTTGATCAAAGATTAGGATGAGATTTTAGCATCTGGAGTTGACCTATCTCCCTCTATTGTGGAATTAGTCTTATTTTGCACCTTATGGAGACTATTATGTATATATTGCACTTGTCTAGTACTCCTTATGCTTAATGGTTCTTGTACTTATTATACTAGGTCTTGGGGATTCATTTTGTATATTTTGTTCTTTCCCCATCTATTTGTGTGCATGCTTCGTATTCTTTTTCTATTAGTCATCTTATTTACTGTTTTTACCTTGTTCTTCTGTCCTTCACCTGTTAGCCCGTTACTTGTTGTTCCGGACTATGATAATGACTTATCTACTAGCGGGTTATAGTAGGTACCAAAATGACTTGAGATTTTGGATTGTGACTTCTAGCCTCGTCAATCAATATGTTGACTTTCATCCAAATTTCTAATTTTCATAAATGAGAAACTTTCGAAATTTCATCCGATCATCTCGGATAGCTATTATGTAAATAACATTATTTAATCTCCAAGTTCAAGATTGATTTTTAGGATTGTAACTCCATCTAAGAAAATAATGAATAAATACCTTAAAATTCGGATCGTATAGTTAGGTTTTTCCTTAATTTGACCAAATTATGTGAACTCACTTTTAAGCATTTAGGTATGTAGTCCTACCATAGATCTATATATATATATATGTATTAGTGAAACACTATTATCTTATATTCAGAGAGTGATTATCACTCAGATATTATATTCTTTGATTCTCGCATATCTAAATATGACAAAAATGGGGGTTAGGCCTAGTAGGATTGTCGATCCAAGAAACACCATGTCCAGGTCCTTCTTCCTTTCCCTATACTGTTCCACCAGCCTCCGCACCAGGTGAATTGCCTCCGTCGTCGAGCGGCCGGGCATAAATCCAAACTGGTTCTCCGAAATAGACACTATCCGTCTCAGCCTCACCTCGACCACTCTCTCCCAAATCTTCATAGAGTGACTCAATAACTTAATACCCCTATAGTTATTGCAACTCTGAATGTCACCCTTGTTCTTATAAAGGTGGATCATAGTACTCCACCTCCAATCCTCGAGCATTTTCTTCTTCTTGAAAATTCCATTAAACAATCCAGTCAACCACCTTAAACCAGCCTCACCAGAAAACTTCTAAAAATCCATAGGTATCTCATCAGACCCGTTCGCCCTACCCCTTCGCATCCTACGAACAGCCTCTCTAAGCTAGAGAGGGGTATCTCAAAGCACCATGAGATGCCCATGACAAAAATGCTAGAGGTTGAATTGTTCGACTTCTGAGGTATTGATTTCATGGGACCCTTCGTCAGTTCCTATGGGTTCAAATATATTTTGATGTTGTAGATTATGTATCCAAATGGGTAGAAGTTATGTCTCTGGCCGACAACGAAAGTAGGAGAGTGTGTATTGAAGTGTGTAATAGTAATACACTCTATTTTCTATGTATTAGTTATACAAAGACATTAAACACATGCATTAACTTATTAAATGACCTTAATATCCCTCAATTTTTCTCTCAAAATATTTCACCATTCATTTTTTCGCCATTTTAATTTGCAATAGTGAATCTTTTCAAAATATTTCACAATTTCTTTTCCCATCATTTTAATTTACAACAATCAATAGTTGATTTAAATAACTATACATATTTTTGCTTTGTTTCGAGAGTCTTTAAAAAGATTTTAGAAAAAAAATTGAGACTATTTCTTCATTTTATGTTTTGTATTTTATTTTTGTTTCGACTATTTTAATCCGACGGAGTAACATTTCTACACAAAGACGAAAGTCTTGAAATTAATCCTAAACCTCTATATTGTTGACACCCAATTTTGTCCCGCTTTTCTTTCAAATCATCTCTTTGCGCTTCTAAATAATTTTGATAGCTCAAAAATAAAATAAATTATATATATATATATATATATATATATATATATGTATGTATGTATGATATTCCTATAATTAGGAGTTTATGAAAGTCCTGCAACTATTTGTATTTTTAAAATTAAGAATCATCGATATTATGGTTATATGTTAAATTATCGTTGCATTTCCTAAATTTTCGCAAAAGGATATTTATTTTAGGCGAATAAGTTTTTTTGTGACTTCCTTCTTTATAAATATTATCGTTTTATCATGCAACTTTGTTTAAATATTTATATTTGAATTTCAAATGATCTTTCTCATTTATTCGGATATTTGTAACATATTTGATTAACAGTGTTATTTATATTAATTTAGAAGCCCAAAGAGTATAGGAAAGAAGACTTTTAAAATCAACCTATTCTTTTAATATTGTTGCAATCTTGGCCCAAATTCAGGCCTAATCCATCAAAGCCCACCTCTATCTCTCCTCTCTTCCACCTCAGCACCACATGAATGTCATGTTTGTGCCACGTAAGGTGCCAAACGGTCATGGCATACACCAAACACTTGCCTGCCACACTTTTCACATCCTTGCACACACTCAACACCCCCTCACCACATGTCTCCTCCGGATTGGTAAAGGTCATTCATATATAATTAGCAAATTTAGTTGTTTCTCTCCCCATTTTTATTAGATATTAAACTTAGCATAATCGATAGGCTTCGGTATATAATTCACATTGTTTAAGATTAAAATTTGATAGATGAAAATATATCTTGCAGTTTAAAGGCCTAGTTATTAGAAAAATTTGCTTTCCTTTAGATTCTGATTAGTCTTACTAAGTAGTGATATGGGACTGATAAAAATGTAATTTTTACGGTAGGTAAATTTATCATCGCTAGACTCGAAAACCGACCTTAATAATTTTAGATATGGTAATTAAACCTTATTTTTCATCAATTTCAAATATAAGACGACAACTTTGTCAAACCGACTTCGCGAGGCCCTTTTTGGAATTTCAAATGACAGAAAAATATTTTATTTATTTATTTATTTAGCCGTATCGCAGTAAGTAGTAAATTCTCAAATCTTTATAGATTTAAGCGATTATATTTTTCTAATTATTTCTTAATTTTTCATCTGGCGTAGAATAATTAACCATCCTATTTGCATCTAGTTTATAGAATTTGATTAAAAATGAGAAGTGAGGGTCATTTTTATAAAAGAAAAGCATGAATTTTTCTTGACATTTCTAACTCCTTTTTCAATAAAAAAGAAGAAAAAATCTAGATCTTTGCCTAAATTACTATATCTTTTGGAAATAACTTTCTTTTGATAATAACAATTGCATCATATTTTAAGATGTCTTATAAAACTATCTTCGGTAATTTTGAAAAGTAGAGTTTATGATGAGGTGCTTCCAAAGTTTTCTAATCTTTCCTTATAAATACTTAGCATGTTTTATATCTTTTTAAGACCTTATTTATATTTTTCTTAATATAATTTTAACCTCTTTATCATCCTAAGTTTGGCCGGTTAATCGTAGTTAGCGGATCCTTTAGGGTGCCTAATCCCTTTCCTTTAGGATAACTAGAATCCTTACCTAAAATGTTAAGTTGCGTAGACCTTAAAATGAATTATTTTATTTCTTTAGATCACTTAGTTTATAATAGGTGTCCTAATTCACCGTAGAACTAATTAGATGGCGACTTCCTTTAATTTAATCAGAAGATTGTCCAATATGTCGTACTTCGATATGACCCGTGTTAAAATGGGGTATCACAGCTTGGCGACTTCACTGGGGACAATTGATTAGGTTCTTAACCATAATAAACTTAGGTTAATAATTAAGTCCTTTATTTTGTTATTTGTTTCACTCTAATTGTTTTGTTTTATCATGTTTGTATGGCATAAAATGTTTATTCGCTATGTTTTGTATAAATTGCTTGCTTGTTTACTGCTTTATAAATTGACATTCCGTTCATACTTCCTCCACTTCGAAAAATTGGCACTCACACACGTTGTACACACAGATGGTACATTGTACTTTCTCAAAATTCTTTCAAATCACCAATTTTAGAGAGTCGGCGCATACGTGGGGTGAGCGGGAGTTTTACTGTCATGGGAGCACATGCTTTCTCATATAGAAAATCCAAGTCCATATCCTCCCAAATCTTAGAAAAACTTAAGATAGAGCGTTGCCACCCTTTATTTAGATCATGCATGCATAAGCCATAGGTGGTTTGACCCATGGTGTCATCCCACAAATTTAGAAAACGCCTTTATGTCAAAAGGGTTCACAATCCAATGACAACCTTCATATTATGTGCAGAGATAACGATAAATTGATCCAAGACAAATTTTGACAAAATTGAGTTTGGAAAATTCTAACTCCAAGCTCGAGTAGTGTCATCAATTAAATATTGAATTAATTTATCGAAATCTCAATTATTTGACGCTTAGACCTACCTCCGGCATAAAGGAGTCACCTGCATATTAGGATGTATTATTTAACATATTTGCGTTATTTGTCCTGCAAACTTGCTTGTTACATGTTATTTGACCTACATGAATTTATTTGCAATTTGATTTGATTTGATATTTATTTGTTATTTTCACCTTTGTTTTGTCCTTATTTTTAGATAAGAAAATTAAATTCGCACTTATGTATCTCTTTATTATCTATCACATTTTCACATATTTTATATCATGACATTTCTTTAAAATTCTTATTGTAACACTTCTGCGCTTAATGCATTTTAATGATCCTAGAGCGCTATTTAGGAAATTATCTTCAGCCCGTCGAATTCTTAGTATTTCAATTAAGGTTTTCTCCCATTTTTATTTTTTACGATCTCCTATAGGGTTCACACTCTTTCTTTAAAATTGTAATGAGCTTAGTTTGTCATTATTCTAATTTTTTCCTCGAGATTTCAATACTTATGTCAGCCACTTGTTAAAAAAAATTCTACTATGTTAACATTGGCATAATTCTTCGCAAATATTTCTGCTAAAAACATTCATTTCAAATTTTGTCAGATTTGTGCTTAATCAAATTTTGCCAAACTCGTGCTAAATTCGAACTTTTGAATCCTTTATTTTTTCATGCTTTTCCAAGTCCCTCCTTTACTGGTGTAATCTTCTGTTTATAACAACGAAACATTTAGCACTTTGTAGTATCTATTTAGTACTGATCTACGTCATAAAATTATTGCTCATGGTCTCCAATATTCCGTCCTTTCTTTGGCCTTCAGGTCATTTGTTGCTTCTTAAATTGGTAGATATCCAATTATTTTTTTACTCAAAACTGTCAAGTCGCACTTGACTTTAGTTGTTTAATTTTCTCTCTTAAATTGTTTTAGAGTAAAAACCCTAAATTTGATACTTCTTTAAAGTTTCAGTCATTCAAAGAGCATGTGTCGTTCCTATCTTGAGATTACTGGGATTGATCTTCCACGGTTTTTTTAAACTCAAGCTTTAGCGCGTAAATCAAGAAAATTCTATTATTTTCTTCGTCTTTGATATTTTTTTTCAACAATACAAAGTTAGAATTTTGAGTCATCCACAATCCTTTGTCTTATCAAAGTTTAATCTTCATTCACTCTATTTCCTTATTAATTATTATCTCGTGCTTATACCCTTTATAGGACTCGACCTGTTAGGTCCCTTTTAATCACATTTCTAAATGCTTCATGATTAACCTTTAATAACTATTCAGTGCTTACCAAATGTTTCATTTTTCTTCCAAAGGTTGACTTAAGTTGAGCACTGAAGGTAATTCAAGGACGATATGGCCGACCAAATTATGGTAATTGACCTTAGTGAGGATGAATTCGACTGTGAAGAACCAGAGTTATATCAAGCTAAAATTTCTAAGCTTGATACGAAAGTGTCACAAATGGAGCAAGAAATTGACAGCATGAAAGAAATGATAGTCGATCTTAAGGATTCATTCACTGAAGGCTCAGAAGCATACTCACCCTTTGGCACTTCCGCACCTACTTTTGATTATAATGCCCAGTTTTTCTCTAACATGCACTCACTCTCGCCAAAGTAAACATTCAACAACTTGACGGAGATGAGTAAAAATGGATCAAATGGTGAAAGACGTTTTAATATTGAGACGAATTAGATTTTCTTTACAAATGAGCTTGCTTTACCTTTTGAGATGAATTATGGCAATATTCCGATGTATGACGGGATAGGTAGTCCCGTAGACCACATGAAGGGATATGCTGATTGGGTGACCAATATTGGGCAAGACAATGAACTGGAGATGAGACTTTTTGTTAGGACACATACGGGTCCAGCTTTGATGTGGTATGCAAAGCAGGATATGCAGGAATGGTCGTCTTGGGGAAACTTAGTCGATGGTTTTATCAAGAAATTTGGATCTTCTAGCAGTACTTCTAAAGGAGTTGGGAAATCTGCAGAGTTTCCTAAGGATCCAAAAGGAAAAGAACCAAATTCATCCTTTCCTGCAATTTTTGCAAGAACTTATAATCGTACTTGGCAGAACTCCAACAATGGTTTTCTTGAGCATGACGATTAAAGTGCAGTACGACTCTTTTTTTTAAATATGTCATCTAGGACTTATGTAGTGGGATGGTCAGATTTTTGGGTAGCATCTTTTTGAAACAATTATGTATTTTGTAAACTTAATGATCAATCCTTTGTACGTTTTTGAATTTTCTTTTATGTAAGCCGAACTACGGTTGACCTGATTTCCTCGGTGGATACGTAGGTAGCCCACATAGGGACTCGATCATATTAGCATCGAATTTCAATATATTTTTTGCATGTAATTGAAACTACATTCGACCTGATTTCCTGTCGGACACAGGATACGTAGGAAGCCTACATAAGGCTCAGTCCCCTTATTATATTTTTATTCCCCCCCCCCCCAAAAAAAAGAAGGAAGACGAATGGAGCAGAACTTTGGCATGCAATCAAGGCATCATCATCAAAATGTCTTAAGGACGGGGACATGATTTTGGCACGCAAGATGAGGCATCATCGTGATAATTATCTTTAGACTGGGGCAAATATTGAGATACGCCAGGGTTAGAAAGTATTAGGATCAAGCTAGAGTCAAGCTTTGGTGTTCGACATGAGTCAACCTTTCTTCTGATTACTACTCCAAATAAGTCGTTTCTTTTTTTTCTCAAGCATTAGAGCCTACTAGCTAAGAAGTCTCTTAATCCACTCGTTCTGCAACTAAGATCATCTCTTTTAGTCTAGACCTCTTACTTAGGCTCATCACGAATTAATACTTTTCCTCTAAAATTTTGTTACGTATTTATTATCTAGTTAAATTATCGCACCTAATCCGCACCCCCTACTAATGGTATCAGAACCCAGTTATTTAAAAAATACAGAAGTAGCATACATGTTTAAATTTATGAGTTTAAATTTATGAATTTAGATTGGATTTACTTGACAATAATTAATATTGATTAATTATGAGAAGATCATTTAAAAACAGAGAAGCTTTTAGAAAAATTAAAGAATCTTTAATTAGTAATTATTCAGAATATATAAGTCTAAATTAAACAAAAGAAAACCCACAAACACTAGCCTACCTAATTACCTTAGTATCTAGTATTGAAGCAAAATTAATAATCCATTTAAAATCTAGAAGAATGAGACACATACCACCTAATTATGATAAAATCAGATTTAGGTATCCGCCAAAATACTATAAATACGGTTTAAATGAATAAAATACAAAAATACAAAGAACTAAAACAAATTATTTCTGAAAAACGTAAAGAATTAAAAATAAGAATAGAAAGATTAAGTTATAATATATTTGCCGGAGTTAGTAAAAACTCAATAAATGCACAAAAAAGATGAAATATCAAATTTAGAATCACAAATAGATAGCTTAGAATATATATATATCAACATGAACTATTTACAATAAAATGAACAAAGAAGAATTTATAATAGACGAAAAAATATATGAAAATCACGAAGGATTAAAAATAAGAATAGTATTTTCTAATCTAGGGAGAAGATATAAGAAAATAGGTGAACATTTATATTTAATGTTAGAAAAAGAAGAATTAAAATTAGAAGATAAATTGACAGCTATGGCAAGAATAGAAAGGGAAAACGAAGAAATAGATAGAAAAAAGGAAATAGAAAAAATAAAACAACAAACTACAGAAGAAATACGAAAAATAGAAGAAACTAAAAATAGTAGGATTGTTGAATTAGAAAAAGAACTACAAATGTTAAAAGATCTGTATGAAAAAAGATAGAAAGAAAAAGAAGAAAAATATAAAGAACAAAAATTATTAAACGAGATAAATCAATTTAAAGAAAAATTAGAAATAGACAATAAAGAAATAAAAGACAAGGAATTAGAAATAAATAATATAGATGTTGAAGAGACAGATAATTATGATCCAGAAGATAGTGAAACATATACAGAAATATTAACAAATACAAAAAATTTAGAAATCAATGAAAAACAAGAAGTAGTTAATGAAGAAAATTTAGAAAATATCAACACAGAAATAAATACTCTTGATAAAAAAGAAGATCAAAATATAATACCTAGTACATCAGAAATAAGGAAACCTACATATTATAAGAATAAGTTTAAAAGGTATAATCTAAAGAATGAATATGACAAATGGACACCAAAACAAATAGTTAATAAAAATTATAACTTTTTAGACTTAGATTGTGTAATAGATACAGAAAAAACAATACAATTATGGATAGGATATATGACAAAACAATTATTAGATAATAATATAAGTGTAATAGACGCACCAGAATATATAGAAAGAACACTAATAGGAACAGTGAAATTATGTTTTTTAAATCTAACTGAAAATAGTAAAAGAATATTAAGAACTGACAAACCCACAGAAGGAACATCATCAACAAAATTAACACCTATAGAATTATTAAAAAAATATGAAACAGCTATAAAAGACGAATTTAGTAGCATGACAACAAAAGAAGAAGAACAAAATGAAGAGAAAGATATAAATAGGAATTTAATGTTAAAATTAGCAATATGTAATATGTGCTACATAGATGAATGTTTTTGCGCATTTAAAGAATATTATTATAAAGGAACATATAATATAGAACAAAGTAAAGAAATAAGAAAATTATATTTTAATAAATTACCTGAACCATTTAGTTCAAAAATAATAAAAAGTTGGGATGAAACAAAAATAGTAGATACTCTAGGAGCAAGAATAAAAATTTTACAACAATGGTATAGAAACCTATGTGAAAAATACAGAGAAAAAATAAAAATGGAAAAAACATTAATAAGAAATTTAGCATGTTGCAAAGATAAAATAGCACCTCAATTTTGATGCGAAGAAAGATATTATAAGAAAAGAAAATGACATAAGAAATATAAGAAATACAAAAAATCAAAATATAAGTATAAGAAACCAAGAAAAAGATATTATGTAAAAAATTATAAACATAAAAAACCATATAGGAAAAAGAAATCTATAAAGGAATGTACTTGTTATAATTGCGGAAAAATAGGACATTTAGCTAGAGATTGTAAATTACCTAAAAACCCAAAAAATAAACAAATATCAGAAATAAAAATAGAAAATACAGAATATATGCAGATAGATTACATAGATTACGAATTAGAAAGTGAAGACAGTATATATGAAATTTCAGAGAATGAAACAGATAACGAAATAGATAGTGAATTAGACGAATTAAATGACTGAAGAAGATATAAAAATAATAACAAAAGAAGAATATTTAAATGACGAAGGAACAAATCAAAAAATAATATTTGATGAAATAAAAGGAAAAGAGTTAGACTTAAGTGTAGAAAAAATATTTAAAATACCAACAATAAAAAATATATTTACTAGAAAAAAGGAAGAATATTACGTAGTAAGCCAAAAAGAACATGTAATAGACTGTAGATATGCAAAAGGTAAAGCTAGTATACCACTAGTAACAAAAAGAATAATTAATAAAGAGATAAACGATATAAAAAGTAGAGACCCAATAAAATATGTACACCTTGGAGGTACAGAAATATTAATAAAAGCATGTTTTAGAGAAGGAATAGATACACCAATAGAATTATATTTAGCAGATGATAGAATTATAAAACCTATAGAAAAAAGCATAATAACTGCCAAAAAGGAAATTTAATATACCAAAAATTTTAATTTATAATAAGTGTGAATTATTCAGTAGCAGTAACGGATAAAAATATAGACAAATCATTAGTATTATATTGGAAAATATCAGAGATAGAATTAACCCCAGGAAGTAAAATATTTACAGCAAGATGTAAAAATCTATATGTATTAACAACGAAACACAAAATAACGGGAAAAAATAAAATTAATAAAATACAAATAGAAAGCCCTTTTGAACAATTTGTAAAAACAATTGATAATAATGATTATAGTTACAGAAATATAGACATAGAAGAAGATCTAGAAATAATAAATGATAGAATAAGTACAACAAAAAGAATAGCTTATGATAAACCGGAATCATCAAGCTCATCAAAAAGAACAAGTTATGAAACAAGTTCAATGGATAATTCAAACCAATATTACATAACAGGAAAGGTAAATGAAAAAGAATATTTAATACTCTTAAATACAGGACAAGAAGAAAATTATATAGCAAAATATCTAGTAAAAAATGAGGAAATAAAAACTGACAATAATATATGCCCAGATCTACCAAGGAGTTTAATAAATACTAAAAATATAGCAGAAAAAGAAATAATAATAGGAATAAGAAAAATAAAAATAGAATTTGAAGTAAAAGAAGAAATGCAAAAAATAGACATAATATTAGGAATAAAATGGTTAGAACAAGTAAAACCATATAATATAGAACATACACAATTAACTATAACATATAACAGAGAGAAATTATTCTTAAGAAGAGCTTTAACATAAAATGAAAATATATGTATTAATGAAGATAGTAGTAGAAGGATATTACAGTAGATATTATACGCCTATGATAGACACAGGAGCAGAAGCTAATTTATGTAGATATAATTGTTTACCAGAAAGTAAATGGGATAAATTAAAAACACCAATAATAGTTAAAGGATTTAATAACGAAGGAAGCTTAATTACTTATAAAGCTAAGAATGTAAAAACACAAGTATGGGATAAAATATTAACAATAGAAGAAATCTATAATTATGAGCTAACATCAAAAGATATACTTTTAGGAATGCCGTTTTTAGATAAATTATACCCGCATATAATAACTAGGACAGATTGGTGGTTTACAACACCATGTAAACAGAAAGTAAGAGCAAAAAGAGTTATTAATAAAATAAGAAAGAAGACTGATTGGATCAAAGGAAGTGAAAAAATTACACAAAAATTAGAAAATATAAAAAATACTGAAGATACAATAGAACTGGTCGTATTTTCAATAAATAAAAAGGAGATAACTATATTTTCAATAAATAAGATAGAAATAATTAAGAAAAAATTAGGACAGTTATATAGTGAAGATCCATTAAAAGGATGGGAAAAATATAAAACCATTATAAAAATTGAATTAATAGATAAAAATAGCATAATAACCCAGAAAGCATTAACATATAATTTTGATGATTTAAAAGAATTTAAAATGCATATAGAAGAATTATTAGAAAAACAATATATACAAAAAAGTAATAGTAAACATAATAGCCCAGCATTTATAGTAAATAAACATAGTGAACAAAAAAGAGGAAAAAGTAGAATGATTATTGATTATAGAAATTTAAATGCAAAAACAATGACTTATAATTACCCAATACCAAATAAGATATTAAAAATAAGACAAATACAAGGATATAATTATTTTAGTAAATTTGATTGTAAATCAGGATTTTACCATCTAAAGTTAGAAGAAGAATCTAAGGAATTAACCGCATTTACGGTACCACAAGGATTTTATGAATGGAATGTATTACCATTTGGATATAAAAATGCACCAGGTAGATATCAACATTTTATGGATAGTTATTTTAAACAACTACCTAATTGTATAGTATACATAGACGATATACTATTATATACAAAGACCAAAGAAGAACATTTAAAATTATTGGAACAATTTACGGATATAATAGAAAAATCGGGAATAAGTTTAAGTAAAAAGAAAGCCGAAATTATGAAAAATCAGATAGAATTTTTAGGAATACAAATAGATAAAAGTGGAGTAAAAATGCAACAACATATAGTACAAAAAATAATAAATTCGAAAGAAGAATTAGATACAAAAAAGAAATTACAATCATTTTTAGGATTAGTAAACCAAGTAAGAGAATATATACCAAAATTAGCAGAAAATCTAAAGCCCTTACAGAAAAAATTAAAAAAGGATGTAGAATATAATTATAACGAAGAAGATAAAAAACAAGTTCAGAAAATAAAAATACTTTGTAAAGAATTACCAAAATTATAATTTCCAGATGAAAATAGAAAATTCATATATATTGTAGAAGCAGATGCTAGTGAATGTAGTTATGGAGGAGTACTTAAATATAAATATGAGGAAGAAAAATTAGAACACCACTGTAGATACTACTCAGGTACATTTAATGAAACAGAAATAAAATGGGAAATAAATAGAAAAGAATTATGCTCATTATATAAATGTTTATTAGCATTTGAGCCATATATTGTATATAACAAGTTTATTGTACGAACAGATAATACACAGGTACGTTGGTGGCTAACAAAGAAAATACAAAATTCAGTTACAACAAAAGAAATTCGGAGACTAGTATTGAATATATTAAATTTTACATTTACAATTGAAGTAATTAGTACTAACAAAAATGTTATTGCAGATTACATATCAAGACAAAGCTACACAAACTGATATAATAGAAGAAGATACTCTAGAAAAAATACTCAACACCCTAACTACGCTTTCAATGAAAGTGGACAGTATGGGTAATGAGATAGAAAAGCTAAAGACTAATGAAGATAAACTGAAGTCTATAGCTACAAATCAGCTAACTCAGCAGTGTGCAGAGCTATGTCGATCGAAAGACATTAAAATTTCAGAGCTAGAAGGAGACGTTGGGATACTCCATAAAACCCATAACGTTTATCAATCTACTTCTGCAGGTACAAGCAAAGGAGTTAGGAAAAATACAAATATGAACCTAAACAAGCTATTTGATAAACCATTTATTCCAAATACACCAAAAAATCCTATGTTTATACCCCCACAAATTACCACATACCGAGAAAGCCTAAACCAAGACAAAAAGACCTATAACTATACAGCCCGAACATACGTAGAAAATATTTACAAAATACAAACCTTCTTAAATACCAACCCCAGAGCTATAAACATCCAAGAACCACATACAAATTACATAACCCAGAAGCTAACCGGATACAATAAGCTAATTGTTTTGCCCAAGACCAAACCAGGTCTAGTTAAAACCTGTTACGAATATGGATTACTTAGTACCATATATACCCAAGACGGAAATGAAATATCCAGTATACCAGAGATATATGATTCATTTAACATTTTCAAAAGAATAACCAAAGGTAACCTATTTTTTATAAAATTTTATACGGCACCAGCAGAGATATTGTATGATGAAGTTAAATCACCTATACAAGTTGTAAAAATAGGAATGACCCGAGATATGATTATACCAGAAGATATTACTCAACAACCAGAAATACCTAGAATTGAGATACCAAATTTTTATGAAAATAAGAGAATTATTGGACTATCTACGATTCTTTAAGAATTAGCAAATAATTATCGCAACAGAAATCCCATATGGAGCTATTATTCAAGAGGTAATGTAATAATATACTCAAATTCAAAGGAACTACGAGAAGCAGATATGGAAGACGTCAGGCAATGGATCTTGACTTTACTCAATCCAGAGAAAAAACCTATCGCCAGAGCTATTAGAGAAAAATTTATTTCGGAAGAATTATTAACCAGATATTGCAAGTTAATTGGACATAAATATCCAGACTATCAATGTTCAAAATGTAAGGGAGAAGATAATATTGTCCCAGAAGTTCAACTAGAATAAAAGAAGATAAGCATGCCAGCTGGAAAGATAAGATAAGAAGCAACAGATACGACAACGAAAAGATACCAATGGAAGAAGACAAGATATTAAATTATTTACATAAAATTATTAGAATTATTGTATAGACTAGACTTTTTAGCGTCCTAGCCTTTTTTAAAGGCTATATTGTATAGACTTTCTAGACTATATTGTATAGATTTTTCTTTTTTAGCCTCTTAGCAGCCTTTTTGACTTTTCAAAAGGCTATTTTAGAATTTTTTTAAACGTGTAAATTCATGTAAAGATTTTCATTCTATAAATGAAAGAAACTGAACGCATTGCAGGGCAAGCCTTCATGTGTTGAAGCAAAAACTCTCTCCTGCCCATTACAAATATTTTGCTTAGTTATTAAAAAACAGATTTATTTCAATGGAAAAATCTATGGAGGAACAACGCTCAGAAATATCAAACCTACCCGAACAGGTATATTTATTTATGATTATGAATAGCTAAATTCATAATTCCCAACAATCATGGTATGATAAAATAAATTCATATTAGTTACTTTATAGTAGAATTATTCGAAGAATAATATGTTAAGAAGTTTATTAGCAAAGTGGAAACGGAGAAAAATCCCTAAGAACTATGCCATCCTAAAGGTGAAACCAATAAGGCAAGAAGCCGTGGTGGGGAGTAACCAGAGTAGAGGCGTTGTTTAGGGGAAAATATCCAGATTACCATGTTAATAGTGATCGAAGAACGTGTTATTTAAGAATAATCTAGTATATAGTAATCTGAGATGACTATATTTTGTTATGTACATGGTTGAAGGGAATATTTTGAAAAAAGCAATTTTATGAAAATGAATAATTATTTATCTGATATGATGGTAGATAAATTTAAAATACTCATTTTGTATGCACTTAAGGATATAAAAGTAGTAGATATAAGAAAAATCATATTAGAAAAAGCATTTGGTAAATATTATATGACTAGAATAAATTACATACCATACCTACCTAACTACTCTTACAAATACTTACCATGATAAATTACATATATCTAGAATTTTAAAAAAAAATATGAGAAACATACAGTTAATAGAAAAACAGATGAAAGTAAATTTAGACAAATACATGAAAACTAAAGATATAAAATATATAAAATTTCTTAGTAAAAATATAAAAGAGTTAATAAGATTAAAACAAACAACTACAAAATATTATAATAAAATATTTAGTCAATTTTAAATGATAGATAATCTTAAAGTCTTAATCTTATATATACTTAGAGATATAGAAATTATAGATATTAAGAGAATAATATTAGAAAAAGTATTAGACTATGAAATTGAAACTATAAATTGGATAGCACAATTATACCTGGATAATTACCCAGATGGATATTATTCAGATTAAAAGATGTTAGAATATATAAGAAAAACTAGAGAAAATCAAAATAATATAAATGACGAAATTAATTATAGAAATCGAATTAGAAAAATAATGGAGAATCTAAAAGAAAAATTAATATGGATAGAAGAAACCTTGGAAAATTTAGGAAAAAGTACATGTAATAGTTTATATAATTTAAAAAACTCACTACGAGAAGAACAACACAAGATAATAAATAACATTGAAAATCTCGAATTAGATATACATTACAGTACAATTAGGGTAAATTATTATACAGAAATCTGTAACTCTACAATTACTACAGGATAAAATAATAAACTACACAAATTAATGAATTACGAAAAGAATAAATCATTAAAAGAAATAGAAACCCAACTATATAGTTCATACCTAGAATACAAAAGGTTACATATTACTAACGAGGATCCTAAAACACTAGATAATTTACTTACGATAATATCTAATCTAGAATATGAATTAATAAAACATCTTAAGTCAAGAAGATAAAAATGAAAATTATTCCAATCAATAATATTCATTATAAAAATAAATACCTACGTATTTATTATCTAGTTAAATTATCGCACCTAATCCGCACCCCCTACAAATGATACCATTTGTATCGCAAAAGCACTGCACTTAAATTTTCACTACTGCAAAGGCACTACATAGAGTTTTCACTAGAAAAATGCACCAGGCTCTCTAAACTGCATTAGTATTTGTAAGTTTGCAATGCATATTGGATTTGTCTGCCCTAAAATAGGACATATGGGTTCGTCCATCCTAAAATAGGATATTATGGGTTTGTCCACCTTAAAAAAGGATATATGGGTTAGTCTGCCCTCTAATAAGACCACTTATGCATGTTTTTCTTTCATTAAATATTTATGCTTGCTTGCCTTTACTTGCACATATCACACTTTATTTATTTCTTTTTGCACTGTATGCTATCTCTGCCTTTATTTACACGCATCACAATGAATTTATTTTATCGTTTAAGCACCGCATTTTATTTTTCCTTTACTTGCACGCATCGCTATACATTAATTTTGTCATTTAAGCAATGCATTTTATTCTTGCCTTTACTTGTACGCACCGTAATGTATTTATTTATTTAAGTACCGGATGCTATCTTTATCTTTATCTACGCACATCGCAATGCCTTAAACATTTATTTACTTTTATCATTATTATTATTTTTTTAGTTAAGCACTGCATGATATTCTTTACATTTTCTCGAAATTATTAGAGAAAATCGCACCAGGCACCGCAATACACTTTGACTCTGTCCACCCTAAAATAGGACATAGTGGGTTAGTCTGCCCTCAAATAAGACCCTTTTCATGTTTGCCTTCAATTTTACATTTATTCTTGAACATATCGCAATGCCTTAATCATTTATTTACTTTTATCATTATTATTTTTATTAATTAGTTAAGCACTGCATGTTATCCTTTAAATTTTCTCGAATTATTAGAGAAAATCGCATCGAGCTCTATGCATTGCATTGATATTTTAAAACTTGCAGTATACTTTGGGTTCGTCCACCCTAAAATAGGACACGTTGAATTTGTCCACCCTAAAATAGGACACGTTGGGTTCGTCCATCCTAAAATAGGACACATTAGGTTTGTCCACCCTAAAATAGAACACATTGGGTCCATCCACCCTAAAATAGGATATGTTAGGTTCGTCCACCCTAAAATAGGACATATTGGGTTCGTCCATCCTAAAATAGGACACGTTGGGTCCATCCACCCTAAAATAGGACACGTTGGGTCCATCCACTCTAAAATATGATATGTTGGATTCGTCCGCCCTAAAATATGACATAATTGGGTTAGTCTGCCCTCCAATAAGACATTATGCATGTTTGCCTTTAATTGAATATTTATGTTTGCATGCCTTTGATTGAAAATTTCACAATGCATTTATTTTTTATTTATTTTAGTTAGATATGCACTCCATGCTATCTTTTGAATTCCTTGAAAAACCAAGTTTAATTACTGATTTGTCCGTTATCAAGCACTACTTTTCATTGTGATTGGGTCGTCCACCCTAAAATAGGACATATTGGCAATTTGAATTTGTCCGTCCTAAAACAGGACATATTGGAATAGTCTGCCTTCTAATAAGAAGTTATATTGGGACAGTCTGCCTTCTAATAAGAATTTTACGCATGCTCGCTTTCAATTAAATATTTATACTTACTTGCATCTAATTGAACATCTAGAAGTGCCTTAATTATTTATTTATTTTCTAGATGAGCAACACATGCTATTTTTTAATTTCTCGGAAAAATCAAGTTCAACTATTCATTTGTTTGTTATTAAGCATTGATTTTGCTAATATTTCTACTTAGATCGGTGAATTTTGCAATCATAGAATCTTAAGTTGTTACTTCTAAAAAATACTGCACGCTCAACCAATCGCATCTACAGAATCGATTAATGTATTTGTCTTATGGTCTCTTTGTAAGAATTTTATTTATATATTTTCTTGTTTTACATTGTTTGCTAAATTTTCTATCAAGCTTTGGCAGGAAGTAAATTATATGCAGAAAGAGAAGGCATAGCACAACGTGGAACTGTATCTTAGCAGTGAACTGGGGTAATTTGTTGGAGAGTCAAGCTCGCCAACAATAGTCAAGGATCTACTTCCGAATCTTACTCAATCTACGTCTCACATTTGGGACGTGTAGAAAATTTTACATTAGCCTTTTATTTTTCAATTAATAAAATCTTAAATTCTACGTGTTTTCCATCTTTAGCCCCTCTTCTTTGTCTTCTTTATCAATCTTGACACTCAGTTTCATCGTAACTCAATACTGGGATAGTTTTTAGAAAGGTGTCGCTCTTTAGCTATGCATTTGCTTTATTTTCATCCAATACCTCTTTTTTTAAACCATAGTTTCAATTTCACTATCCTCTTAAAACCTTCATTTTTTATTTTATTTTTCTTACTTGTTCAAGCCTAACCTTTTGCCTAACCGCCACTGTCATTTTTAAAGCTTTGTGAGTGTTGTTTTAAACTCCACTATCTTCTCCCTTTAGCATAATTCTTGAACTATATATGGCCTGATTCTCATGCAACCCGAGATATGTAGGCAACTCGGTGATCGGAGTTCAGCCACAATTCTCCATAACATTCTTCATGCGTATCCTCCTAGATCCTGTCGACTGGGACAAAATTAGGTTTTTAGTCAACTTCTTTGTTCGAAAACTCTTTCATCCTTTCCAATCAAAGAGGGACAACTGTTGACACACAAATTTGTCCCGCTTTTCTTTCAAATAATCTCTTTGCGCTTCTAAATAATTTTGATAGCTCAAAAATAAAATAAATTATATATATATGTATGATATTCCTATAATTACGAGTTTATGAAAGTCCTGCAACTATTTGTATTTTTAAAACTAAGAATCATCGATATTATTGTTATTATTATGGTTATATGTTAAATTATCGTTGCATTTCCTAAACTTTCGCAAAAGGATATTTATTTTAGTCGAATAAGTTTTTTGGTGACTTCCTTCTTTATAACTATTATCGTTTCATCATGCAACTTTTTTTAAATATTTATATTTTAATTTCAAATGATCTTTCTCATTTATTCAAATATTTGTAACATATTTGATTAACAGTGTTATTTATATTAATTTAGAAGTCCAAAGAGTATAGGAAAGAAGACTTTTAAAATCAGCCTATTCTTTTAATATTGTTGCAATCTTGGCCCAAATTCAGGCCTGATCCATCAAAGCCCACCTCTATCTCTCCTCTCTTCCACCTCAGCACCACTTGGATGTCATGTTTGCGCCATGTAAGGTGCCAAACGGTCATGGCATACACCAAACACTCGCCTGCCACACTTTTTCACATCCTTGCACACACTCAACACCCCCTCGCCACATTTCTCCTCCGGATTGGTAAAGGTCATTCATATATAGTTAGCAAATTTAGTTGTTTCTCACCCCGTTTTCTTAGATATTAAACTTAGCATAATCGATAGGTTTCGGTATATAATTCACATTGTTTAAGATTAAAATTTGATAGACGAAAATATATCTTACAGTTTAATGGCCTAGTTATTAGAAAAAAATTGTTTTCCTTTACATTCTGATTAGTCTTACTAAGTGGTAATATGGGATTGATAAAAATGTAATTTTTACGGTAGGCAAATTTATCGTCGCTAGACTCGGAAGTCGGCCTTAATAATTTTAGATATGGTAATTCAACCTTACTTTTCATCAATTTCAAATATAAGATGACAACTTTGTCAAACCGACTTCGCGAGGCCTTTTTTGAAATTTCAAATGACAGAAAAATATTTTATTTATGTATTTATTTAGTCGTATCATAGTAAGTAGTAAATTCTCAAATCTTTATAGATTTAAGTGATTATATTTTTCTAATTATTTCTTAATTATTCATCTGGCGTAGAATAATTAATTAACCATCCTATTTGCATCTAGTTTATAGAATTTGATTAAAAATGAGAAGTGAGGGTCATTTTTATAAAAGAAAAGCGTGAATTTTTCTTGACATTTTTAACCCTTTTTTCAATAAAAAGGAAGAAAAAATCTAGATCTTTGCCTAATTTACTATATCTTTTGGAAATAACTTTCTTTTGATAATAACAATTGCATCATTTTTTAAGATGTCTTATCAAATTATCTTCGGTAATTTTGAAAAGTAGAGTTTATGACGAGGTCCTTCCAAAGTTTTCTAACCTTTCCTTATAAATACTTAGCATGTTTTATATCTTTTTAAGACCTTACTTATATTTTTCTTAATATAATTTTAATCTCTTTATCAACTTAAGTTTGACCGGTTAACCGTAGTTAGCGGATTCTTTAGGGTGCCTAATCCTCTCCCTTTAAGATAACTAGAATCCTTACCTAGAATGTTAAGTTGTGTAGACTTTAAAATGAAGTCTTTTATTTCTTTAGATCACTTAGTTTATAATAGGTGTCCTAATTCACCGTAGAACTAATTAGGTGGTGAATTTCTTTAATTTAATCAGAAGTTTGTCCAATATGTTGTACTTCGATTTGACCCGTGTTAAAATGGGGTATCACATATATAATAGTTCAAAAATACTAATTATGTTTGAAATGACAAAAGAATTTTGTTGCAAAAAAGTGTACAAAATCAAAAAAGGGTATTTTTGTAAACAAAAATTTCTTTTTATAGAAACTAAGTAAGATGTATTATTTCTTATACATCAAACCAAACAATGTATAAAAAATAATATATGCATAACTAATACAAGCATAAATAATACAAGCATTACTAACGCAAGAATTACTAATGCACTATATTTTGCATTGTTCTTATACACTCTACCAAACGACCCCTATGTAATATGACAGAGGTGAAATTTGGAGAGCCAACCAAATATTTTGTATGATTTTTAAATATTTTATGTTATTAATTATTATGATTTACAGTATGTTTAATGTAATTTTCACATAGTATAAGTCACTCTCTCTTTCTCAATTTATGTGACATTAATTTTGAGAGTCAATAAAATCTTTTAAATTGTTACTCAATAGTTATGATTTATGGTATTTTTTTATATAATTTTAAAATATATAATAGATTAAAAAAATAAAAAGAATAAAATGAAAGCGAGAAAGTACAAAGTTAAGAATATTAGATTGATAATTTGATATTTAGCCTTGGTTAAGTATTATAATTCTTCTAACGGAATCTGGATATGCAAAACTAATTAAAATATCGAATTTAGAATACACACCACAAATATAGTCTATCAGAGAATTTTAATTAAGATATGATCGTGTCGACCTAACTAATTTTAATTGTTCAAGTTTTCAGATTTTACAAATATCTAATTATTTGACGTTAAATAATTAAGTCATTCAAATAGATAGTTTGTCCATCAATTCAAAGTTGAAATTTTTCGCTTCAGATTCTATATTTCTCAGAATTCATATGTTGCGCATAACCATGCTCAAACATAACTTTATTAATTGAGTTAAACATAAATTAAACTTAATAATAATAATAATAATAATAATAATAATAATAATAATAATAATAGAAAAGGATGACGACGATGAAGACGAAAAAGATAGTATGTTATATTTTTATTATAATAGTTGATATTATTCAAAGGTACAGGAAATTAATCATCATTTCGAGAAAATTAAATTAAAGATTTATAATTCTTAATTTTAGCCACATATATCTCCTGAAATAATACATTCACAAATAATATCATCATCTTGTACACATCTTGCTCCACATATTTTTTCAAATCGTTCAATACAAAAACCTTCACATACACGATTAGCAGCAAAAGATAGGTCTTTGCATATTTTATTATAATAATTGGAACATATACATTTGTCCTGCACTAAACAACCTGTCATTATATACACAATGGTTAGTGACAAAATTAAATGAACTAGCATTTTAATTAATAGTTTAGATTTATGAGTTGTAGATATATAACAATAATGCTTGGAGATGTGCACAAGTTAACTAATAAATAAAGAATTTAACAGTATAACTATTAAGGATAGATGTGATATTGTAACACTGTATTCATTTGAACTTAGTATTTTAGACTAATAATATATAAATATATGTGTAGAAATTCATCAAAAATACAAAAAATAGTATAACTTTGCCTAAAATTTTAAGAATATAAATTTAGCATAACAACTTAAAGATTAAGCCAACAAAATTTAAGTATTGATTCTATGTCTTTGGATATAATAATTCTTTTACTTGAAAAAATAAGGATACCTGATGCAATTGCAACAAGGACAGGATAGATCACAAAGATTTTTGAGGATATAGTCATCTTTCTATCACCGATTAAAAAAATAAAGAGAAAGAAAGAGTAATTTATGTAGTCTCAATGACTTGTGAGTTTACAATGAACACTCTCCATATTTATATACAAGTTAGGCTAATTATAAGTTTAAAAACTTGACATATTAACAGTTAATTCTGATATCATAAAAAAATTATAAATATGGCTATTAAAATCTTAATTTGGACAGTTAATAAAAAATTATAAATATGACTTTCCAAATTTTTTTATAGCCAGATTTATAATCTTAAAAAAAAAATTAATAGCCATATAATCTTTTTTAAAAAAAAAAAATTAACTTGGACAGTAAATCAAAAATTATAAATATGTCTATTAAAAAAATTATAAATATGGCCTTAAAATTAAATGAAAAATCAAAGTGATGCTTTTACTTAGTCAAAAATGTCTCTGATTTACACCCCATATTGATGTGAGTTTCGATTGGATGTGATTTATACGTCAAGCATTGAAAATTATCTCTTGCACTATAAGTTAAGATTGCATATAATAAATTTTTATGATTGGATATTTTCTTGAATTCGGCGTAAAGCGAAAACCTTAGCGTATTGAGTTGTCTTTTTTGAACATAAATTTTCATTAAATTTAGACGTATAAGGACCAAATTATTCATTCTTTTTTCTACTACTTTTTAAAACTAAAGTGATCACCTTATGGGAGGCCCAAAATTCGATCAGTTTCTTTTATCTAATGATTGATTCGGCATTATAGTTGTTAAATAAGTAAATTCTCCTTTTAACCAAAAAATAAAGAAAAAAGACAACGGTAGAGAAAATGATTATTTGATGATTTTTTTATTTTTAAAAATAAAATAAGACACTTAAAGTACTGTAGGTTAATTTTCTATCATAATCCCTTTTTTTGGGTCACAGCTAACACATCTAGTAGTAAAATTTTGAAATAGTCTTTATAACATTAACGACACAATTTTTTTAATTTATAATAGTAAAATTATTAAACTAATTATTTTTAGTTTGCATTATAAGAATTCAAATTATTAAAAGGTAGGAAATTATTTATTTCAAGAAAAATAGCAAAAGAGAAAAGGAAAACAAATTAAATGCAACCCTTACTTAATTTTAGGGACATTCATCTTCTGGAAGGAGACATTCACAAACAAGATCTTTGTCATCTATCGTACATCTTGCATCACAAATTCTTCCAAATCGTCCTGAGCAAAAAGCTTTACATGCATTATTGCTAGTAATATCTAGGCATACTTTACTGTAATATGTGGAACATGAATCATAACAATGTTCATCAGATACACAACCTCTCATTAAATGCGCTTCATTAGTGATAAGATCAAAATTTTTATCGAAAATAATTTTATATATATATATATATATATATATTTACCTATTAAGCAAGTTGAGTTGTAGTCTCGTAGAATCACTATTGCAAAGGCCTCTCTTAACATCATTCCTAACCATGTTATGCAATACACCCCTATTCCCCACAGAGCCAACTATCACATAAACAAAATCCAAAGGAATTTCATTTGGGACACCATTGATGCTAAAAAAAATGCATATGCTCAGCTGGGAGGTGATCACTAAACCCAAATACATGGGAGGGTTGGGAATTCAAAAAGATAGTCTAAAGAACACTTCTATGCACACCTCTCTAGCCTGGAGGCTCATTAAAAAACCCAGACTCTCTGGTCAAGGGTTTTAGTCAACACATACTCCCAAATTAACAACAAAAGTGGGGTTTCTAGAACTTGAAAATGCATCATTAATGAAAAAAGAATTTGCAAAGAAGCCACCCTTTGGATCATCAGCAAGGGTGTAATACCCCGAAAAATCCAAACCAATATTAGAGTCATGTACCGAGTTCATGCATAGTATATCATGGTTATTTTATAGTTTTATGAGTAAGCTAGATGTATATTAAGGCTTCAAATAACTCCCAGCTATCAGACGAATCAAAATATTCCTTACCGATTGAATTCTTGAGAAGGATATTGGTATAGTCAAATTCAAACGAGCATATCTCTCATTATACTTGGAATTTTTGAGCTCATGACCTTTCAACAGATATATAATTTAATTATCTTTCCAACGATACTAATTTCGTCTAAATCTGATATCGCAGCAAAGAGTTATTCCTATTTTACTCCAGCATGTCAGGCTGGAAACAGTGTGACGACATTCGTGGTAGCTTACCACATTTCTGACGCCCTATCACGAAGGTCGTCAGCCTTAGGCAGAAACCAGCTCATAAGTGACGACATTCGTGGTAGCTTACCACATTTGTGACGCCCTATCACGAAGGTCGTCAGCCTTAGACAGAAACCAACTCCTAAGTAACGACATTCGTGGTAGCTTACCACATTTGTGACGCCCTATCACGAAAGTCGTCAGCCTTAGGCAGAAATCAGCTCCTAAGTGACGACATTCGTGGTAGCTTACCACATTTGTGACGCCTTGTCAAAAATGTCGTCAGACTTAGGCAGAAACCATCAATTCCAGCTCCTGTGTGACGATATTTTTTATGGCTTGTCACATTTTTGACGCCTTGTCACAAATGTCATCAGCTATGATTTTCAGCAACTGGGAATTTATTTTAGTAAGGGTATTTTTGTCTTTTTTCTTCACTTTCCACGACTTATAACCCTCAAGGAACGTATTATCTTTCATTCTCTTTAGTTAAACATCTCAAAAAGCTCTCTCATACACTCTCAACCATAAGATTAAGGTTTCCTCTCAAGATTAAAACTCTCAAGAACAAGCCCTAGGGTTTTCATAGAAGAGTCTATTTCAAGGAAATTTCACCGTCAATCTTCACGAATTCTTAATCTAAGGTATGCGTAGTGTTCATCTATGGATTCAATTCGTTCATAAAGATCAAGATCATGCTTTTAAATGTTATTTTGTAAACTTTTTATGGTGATATGAGCATGTACTTGTTGATGATTGTTGGTTAAGTTTCAAGATGATATCTAAAGGTGTTTTCATGGAATATATGTGGTTGTTAGTTGAAAAACACGAACTTTGGGTGGTTTGATATGATGCAAGTATGAAATCCATCTATACCTTAAAGAATGCATGCAAGGTGTTTGATAAAGTGCCTAGGATGCTACAAATTCATATTTACATGATTCCATGATATCTAAATGACAAGTCCATGTTAGTTATACACTTCAATATGGATTTCCATGCTATTTATGTGTTGTTATTGTTTTGGAATGAAGCAAGTATGATAATGGAGATATGAATTATGTACATGAAATATATCCATGTTGTCCCCTACTATGTTTGAGATGTTGAATAAATACATGAAGTATAATATCCCCTACTTATGATATTGTGAATTGTGGACTCCGATCTTGTGATCAAGTCGTGTCATGTGTGAGTCGGTTTCATTCCATCGAGTCCTGGGGGTATTCTTACCCAAAAACTATAGATGTGTGCCTAGAGCTATGTCATGTTTCACGATACTCTCAGTCATGCCATGTTCCATAGAACTCAGTTAGTCATGTGACTCAGGAAAGTTCAGTAACCCAGTTAATCTCAGTAAATCTCAGTAATCTCAGTACTTAGTGATATCGGAAGCTTCAGAAATTCTAGTGCTCTTAGTAACCTCAGTAATCTCCATAATTCAGTACTCTCAAAAATCTCATGAACTTAGTACTCAGAAAGAGTAGTAGTCTCAGCTAGTTATCATGTATCAGTAGTATTCAGTTCAAAACCTCAGTAACCTCATCAGCTAGTAGAGTCAGCCTTATTCAGATAGAAAGTAGAATTCCACAGTATTCCAAGTAAAATCTCAATAACTATAGTACTCTCTGTAAATCCTCATACATCAGTATATTCCGTCAGCTACGGAACTTAGTAAACTCAGAATCAGTTCATTTTAGTTATTCATGTTCAGTCTCTTCAGATGAGAGTAGAAGTTAGCACCGAGTGAACCCAAGGATGGGAACTCACCTACCAATTTAGGGTGTGATTCTTAGCAGTCATCCTTGTGTTCCAGAACTACGTAGCCTGCGTAGGTTGATACATCTTAACCTATCAAATTAGGGTTGATGAGGTGGCTTAACCTATCAGTTTAGGGTTCCCACCATTCTCATTTGAGTACCTGCCAGATAAGGGTCACTCATAGCTGTCCTTACCAGTGGCGCGGTATTGACACCCCTCCAGTTGGGGCAGAGATTGGACCCCAACTTAGATATATGCGTTATTGGGGCATGTCGGTTAAACAACTACTTCCCACAGTTTCAGTTATAGATTTCAGTACTGTCAGCTACAGTCACCCAGTCTCAGTAAAGAACTCAGATAGTTCTTCAGATTTCAGTATATCAGGACTGTCTGATACAGCACGGGACTCAGAAAGTTCCATCAGATTCAGGATTGTCAGATACAGTCACTCATGTTAGCATTATTACCAGTTCTCAGAACTTATACTATCAGTACTCAATTTCAGGACTGTTAAACACAGTTAATCAGACCAGTTCTTCATAATTCAAACTGTCAAAAATTATCGTTCATCTATTCAGTATCTCAGTATCAGTACACTCATGTTGTCAGTATTCAGACTCAGTAGTCAGTATCTCCACGAGTTCAGATACAGTTATGTATGCATGTATGTATTCTCACGTTCATATTAGTCAGCATTGTTCATGCATATAACCCTTTGCATTTAGCCTACCTCACTCGTATACTCAGTACATTCAGACGTACTGACGCATTTGCGCTATGGTTCTTTCTATTATGTTACACCATAGGTTCAAAGGCACGAGCTCTAGATCAGCAGTAGCATTCCAGTGTTCAGAGTTTGCAGTGAGTCCTTCTCATTCGAGGATGATATGATTATTTCTACATTTACTATTCAATTGCTAGATGGAGTTAGTTGGAGACATGTTCCTTCAACTCCTTATTCAGTTCAGTTAGAGGCTTTCAGACTAGATGTCAGATTAGATATTCAGATCTCATTATTTTTAGTATTTATGACTTGTTTTGGTATTGTTATACCTTTTTCAGATATTTTATTATCAGACGTTTATTTAGTTCAAACCTTATGACCTTTCATGTTCATGTTTCCGCATTTTATGATATATTATGCAGTATACAGGTACAAATATCATTGATGGGTTAGCTTGTGGTCCTTCGAGGTCATGAGCACCGTGTAGCATTCCGGTTCAGAAAATTGGGGTGTTACAAAGGGAGACCAAGTTAATTTCTAGATTGATAAGTGGTTACCTAACACTAAGCCTCTCTCTAATATTATTCAGAGACCTGCAACTAGAAATCTCCACCAAATCAAAGTCTCAGATATTTGGAGGAATGGTACTTGGGACTTCTCTTCCCTCCCATTTGAGTTTCCTCTCTCCACTATCCAAAGCAGCTTCTTCCCTACTACTAGGACTCCCAATGATTACCCTATGCGGGGATTAACTGTCAATGACATCTTTACCAGTAGTAGCCCTTATAAACTTATCAGCACTAGAAATAAAAAACACACCAACTCTATAGAATTCAAATGGATCTGGGCCATGAAAATTCCCAACAAGATCAAACACTTTCTTTGGCTTCTCAATCATAATAGGTTATCGTGTAACTTTACCCTCAACAAGACGAGAGTGCCTATACATCCCAACTGTTGGAAATGTAATACCATTCCTGAAATCATTGTCCACCTGTTCTGGGATTGCCCTTAGACATCTGTCATCTGGACTTGCCTATTCACTAAAATGGGATGCCCAAGACCCAACCTCCCAAATACCACAGATGATGACATGCTTGATGAGACCAAGACCTATTTTCGTAAAACCCCTTTTGACAACCACATTAGTCTTGATGTCTTAACTGTTTTTTGTCTTTGGGGGGTTTGAAAATGTTGGAATAAGAATGTTTTTAACAATTTCAATGCTTTACCAAAGTTTGAGAATGCATATGCTGCAGCTGTGGAGTTTACTTACCTGACTAACACTCCACAGACTCAAGCCCCCCAAACCATCTTTGTTTCCGTTAAATGAAACACCTCTTCAAGAGGCTCCTATAAACTTAATACCGATGGTTCATGCCTAGGAAATCCCGGAATTGAAGGTATAGGAGGCACAATTAGAAATGACAAGGGGGGCTAGATATTGGGGTTCTGTAAGAGATTTCCAAAGCAATCAACAACCAAATGGAGTTGATTGCTCTTCTGGAAGGCCTGAAGTTAGCAGAAGCTAACAACCTCTATCCTCTTGAAATTAATGTTGATTCTAAAAAGATAATCCACATGCTTAAATAGAAAATCTTCACTATAACCCAATCATTGATGCTTGTAGGTCTGTGCTGAGAAGGGTGGGACTTCCACTGGTGAAACACTATTTTCGGGAGCAGAACCAAGTGACAGACTCTCAATCAAGGGAAGGAGCAAGGATGAAAATTTTTGGCAACACCCACATTTTAGCAGTTCGACCTTTGTATGCACTAGAGCATGTCTGGTCAGACATTTTAGGAACTCAATTTAGCAGAAACATTAACCTATGTATTAACTATCAGGATTTCGATGCGGATGTTTTTGAGCCCGACTGATTAGTGGGCTATGCTTGTAACAAACTGTGCAATTTAATTTAATGCTCCTTCTTTACAAAAAAAAAATAACTATAATGCTCAGAGATTTGTAAGAGTTAATTTTACTTTATTTAATATAAATAAAAACATTAGTAATAATAATTACTAAGGATGGATGCAGTGTTAATTTTTAACTAATAGTATAAATTTATGTGCAAAATTTTACTAAAATTACAACAAATTGTATATTTGAACCCCATACAATTTGACTATAATAATTTATTGTAGAAAAAAAGATACCTAATACAGTGGCAGCACAAACAAGAAAGATCAAAAAAAGTTTTTGGAGACATTGCCATTTTTCTATCACCAATAAAAAACAATGTAGTGTATATGATTTATGAGTTATTTGGGCATACTCTCCATGTTTATATACAAGTTAGGCTAATTATAAGTATCTTAATCAAATTTTAATTTGGACCTTTCTTTAAAGACTTGACATAATATACCAATAGTTAAATTTGATTTTCTAAAAAATGATAAGTATCTATCTCTATTAAAAATTTTAATTTGGACCTTTCTTTAAAGACTTGACATAATATACCAATAGTTAAATCTGATTTCCTAAAAAATGATAAGTATCTATCTCTATTAAAAATTTTAATTTGAAGACTTGATATAATAGCAGTAGTTAAATCTGATTTCCTGCAAATTAAGTGTCTCTATTAAAATTTTAATTTGAACATTTCTCAAGGACTTGAAAAAAGATCAATAGCCAATCTTGATTCACTATTTTTGGAAGGTAATCTATTACTCACTGAAGATGTTCTGATTTACGAAAATAATAATCTATATAATACACGGCATTTACATACATGCATATATTCCAAATTCAATAAATTGTTAGGACTGAGTAAGATTTTAGTTTTAAAACACTAAGGGATCGTTTGGTAGAGTGTATAAGAATAATATAAAATATGGTGTATTAGTAATGTTTGTGTTAGTTATGCTTGCATTAGTTATGCTTGTATTTTTCTTATGCAGTGTTTGGTTCGATGTATTAAAAAAAAAACATGAATCACATAATTTCTAAAACAATTTTTTTTTTACATAATACCCTCAATATATATATTGGAAAGGATGTGGAAATTTTTTGGAGGGGTAATAGGGTCTTTAAGCATATTAATGCATACATTAGATCCGTTGCATTACTAATGTCATGGATTTTGAGGTATTAGTAATACACACCTCAATACACAATAGAGTGTATAACTAATGCATACATAGGGTAAAAAGATATATCAAACAAGGTACTACTAATACACATTAAACTAATGTATGCATTAACATTCCAATACACTCTACCAAATGAACCCTAAAGGTTTTGATAGAGTGGTAAGTACTTCTCCATATTTAATCAGAAATCTCGAGTTCGAGCCCTAAATATGGAGTCACCTTTGGTAGGAAGCGCTTTACCCCCATAGAAGGACCTCCCGACGAAAATTCAAATTAATCAAACTCTAACATGAGTAGCGGACACCGGATGACAAATTTAAAAAAAAAAAATTTAATTATAAATAAATGATTAAATGCCTATATAGCCTCTTAAACTTGATTAACCTTATAAATTAGACACTTTAATGTTAACTAGTGGTCATTGGGCACTTTAATGAGTATGTGTGTGCCATTTAAAATTATCATATATATTGTAAAACAAACATTGCATTAAACGTTGGGAGATAAACGTGTATTTTAGTAATGTTTTAAAATAGAAAAAATTACATAAACTAACAACCTTAAGATATTAATTACAATTTATAGTAATAGTTTTTAAAAATTACAACTAATAACAAAACTAGCAATATTTTACCTTACATTGGGAAAAGCGCGTGACTTTAACTCAACTTTTTTACATTCTCCCTTTTTCACGCCATATTCCAATTTCAGTTCCCTCCAACTTTTTTTTTTTTTTTTTAAATTTCATTTTTTTCTCTCAAAATCTTGATAAACTTTGCATCCAACTTTTAAGGTAAGTTTATTTTTTAAATTAATGCATGTTATATTTTTCATATAAAGTCTTTTATTTGTTTTAATGTAGATTTTTTTTTCAATTTTTCATTCTTCTTCTTCTTCGTTAATTAGGGTTTGATTATTTTTTGTTAAGTTTGTGTTGAAATCTTTGATTTTCGATAAAATGGCACAACATGTAAAGGGTAGTATTTCAGTTAGTGGTAATAAATCGATGGATTTAGTTTCCGATGAACTTCCATCTTTTAGTCTTGGCTTAACTCAAGATGAAGTTTTTAACTTGGGTTCTTCTAATATTCAGCCTAAGGAAGGTGTTAGCAGTGAAGGAGCGAGATTGAAGCACTGTAACAATCCGAAAAATATTGTGAAAAAAATGAAGCGAAAAGATTTGACAAAACCTTCATCCCCAAAAACCTAAAAAATTCAAAAATCAATGAAAAAGACAAAGCCAGATGAAAAAGGTGAATGTAATAAAATTTCAAGTCCTGTTTCATCTGATTTTGAATCAGAAGAAGAGAAAGTGGAGGAGGTATGTTTCTATTTTTTAAATTTTGTATTTTTCTTGAAAACATGTCCATAGATGTATTTTCTATATACAATTTATTAAGTATGTATTTATTTTTTCTGTTTCTTTATGATTTGAAATTTTAGTGTATATTGTGTTGTTAAGATATGAAATTGTAGCCCCTAATTATATGTATTTGTGATATTTTAGTTTCTTAAGGTTGTAAAGATATGAAATTGTAGCCCCTAATTATATGTATTTTTGTGAAATTTATAATTTGTATATACTTGTTGTATTCATAAAATACATATCTATATGTTTATTGTAATTAGTTGTATTCTATAAATACATAATTCTCACTCTTTTGACATGTAAAATATAGATATATTTTTATTTTATTTACTGTTAATGTTTGTGTTTGATATCAAGTTGTATTTTTTATTAATTTGATTTAGACAAAGTCATGTACTTTTTTTTGTTAATTTGAATGATTTTTCGACATAGTTATGTATAAATAAAATACATATGAATTTTTCTTTTTTAGATTTAATTTAGGAATAATGTAACTTTAAGTTGTATTTCATAAATACATATATGTCACTGTTTTGATATATAATTGTATTTTGTGGTGTATAGATTTTGCGTGATCAGATATACATGGTAAGAGTATTGTCAAAATTTGCTCCACATATAGGATGTCATACTGTCAATGACATTGAACATCGCATTAAGTCAACTTTAGCAAAGAATCAGTATAATATCTTTTGTAATAATAGCATATTTTATGTCTTTATGAAGAAAAAGAGTTTTGTGGTTCAAGCGCAGTTTGGAAGATGTATTATATCACTTGAGACTAAGGAAAGCACTGCAAATGTCATTGTAATTCATGCGAAGGGCACAAATCTTCATTTCAGTCCTAGAGAGTTTGTTGTGGTTACTGGTTTGAATTGTGTTTCAAACAAGGACGATTTTGTGTTTGATGGGGATCTTCCGAATAGACTTATTGAGGACTATTTTGGTGGTGCAAAGTATATTCAAAAAAGAGAATTATTTGCTGCTTTTTCTGGAAAAATATGGGGAAAAGACAATGATGAAGATGTCGTGAAGTTTGCTAATCTCTATTTTATTCATGCATTTTTGTTGTCTGTTGTTGATACTATAGTTATTCCACGACTACATTTTAATTTAGTTGAGAGTGGTCACTACAGTGATTATCCTTGGGGGTCTGTAGCATTTGAGGAATTAGCAAAGATCTTGAATAAAAAGTTAAAATCGAAAGGCAAATTTTATATGCTACATGGAATGCCTCTTGCCATTCAAATTTGATTGTACGAGTGTTTCTCCACTGTTCCTCGTAATTATACTTCAAGGGTGGACAACCAAATTCTCCGTATTTTGAATTGGAAAACAAATGCTCCCCGTCCACGATACGAATCTCTTATGGAAAGCATGTTTAATGAAGCAGATGTCAAGGTCAGTTACCTTTATATCTTTTATTCTTTATGTTATTATTTGTAAATGCGTTTAATGTTTATGCATATGTTTATATACAAAATATAGTTTTTAATGATTAGGCATGTATTTAAAGGTTAAATGTTTTCTAATGTAAGTGATTTATGTTTCAACTATCATTGGTGTTACCATCTAAAAATGAATTTTGATGAGGATGCAATATAATTGTAGGTTTCTTTTAAGAATATTGAGCCAACACGAAAGGAGATTTCATGCTTTCGGATACCCAAGAAGGTTGTTCCTGTAGGTGTAAGTCACAAAGATGATGAGGTTAATTCGATGATGATTTCCAGGATCTGTCACATCGAAAAAAATATTCAATCACCCAAAGAAAACATCATGGTGATTCATCATCTTCACCTGTCAAGAAAAAGTTAAGCAACAACATAAAGGTTTGGAAAGGCAGACACCAAAAAGGACCCCTCCACCTCGTGCTGCAAAGAAGCTTTCTGTCAGAACTCTAATTTTTATGCCGATTCAACAAAAAGAGAAAGTGTCTTCAAAGAGGAAGGACATAAACCGGTCAGCAAGCAAGAAATCTATTCCGATTGAGTCACCTGATTCGTCTTTGTACAGTTCTGGAGATGAAGATGATTTTGTTTTAAAGAAAGTGTTTCACAAGTTTCGCAATGAGGCAATTTGTTTTTAATTTTTGAATTGCTTTGTTTTCATATATAATTTATTTATTTTGAAGCAGGTTCTTCAAGAGATGAAATCCATCCGTGGCCTAATATCAACAAGGTGTGATGCAATAATGAATGCTATAAGTGAGATCAAGTTACAATAATTTTAAAAAATCTTTTGAATGTTGAATACATATACAACATATGCATTTTATGATTTATGACATACATATATAAAAAACGGTGTCTTCTTTTTATGGATTATAGGTATTTTTTTAAAAATACTAATATGTATATTCATATATGTATTCAACTAATATGTATTTTTTTTGAATGTTGAATACATATACAACATATGCATTTTATGATTTATGACATACATATATAAAAAACAGTGTCTTCTTTTTATGGATTATAGGTATTTTTTTAAAAATACTAATATGTATATTCATATATGTATTCAACTAATATGTATTTTTTTTTGAATGTTGAATACATATACAACATATGCATTTTATGATTTATGACATACATATATAAAAAACAGTGTCTTCTTTTTATGGATTATAGGTTGATTTTTTTAAATACTAATATGTATATTCATAGATACATATGAATATACAGTTGTATTATGTATTTTTTTTAATAGTATATACATATGAATATATACTTGGTAATATGCATTTTAATGCTAATATGTATATTTATATATACGTATGAATATACAGTAGGTAGTATGTATAACACATGATGTGTTAAATACATATTATGCTTATACAGTTGTGTTTGAATAAAGACAAGTGCAATATATACTGTATTTTTACATTTGTATTATGTATTTTTCCAAATCATGATATGTATAATCATATATACATATGTTGGGCAATTATAAATAGTTAGTTTAATATTATTCTTGATATTTTTTAATATTTTTTGAACTTGCAGAAAAAAGATAAGGACAATCAAGTTGACAATCCACCCATGGGTGAAGCTGTCGAGACTACACCACACCATAAATTCAGTTCAAATTTTGTGTATGATCTTTATAAGAATTCTAAAGACACATTGGTAAGTTAATTATTTACAATCATATGTATTTTATTTATACAATGTGCATTTATGTTTACATATAAGAATTATACATGTGCTACAGGTTACTGAAGAGATCAACGGGAATCAAAGCGCTAGTTTGACTAAGGTGTATAATGAGGATAAAGATGATGTTCTGGTAAATAGTTCATTTTATTTATTTCATGCTTTTTATAGAGTAGAATAATAATATTTTAATACGCTTGACTTTATCATTTATGAAAGGATAAAACTGATATTGATCAGCATGAAGCAAGAGATATATGTGAATCACCGGTATGCTGAATAAATCTATGATGTTTTTTAGTTAAAGACATCTGGTGTTGTTTTTTAATTTGTATTAATATGGTTTGTAGAACACAAAATTGGTTGATGATAATATCGGCGAAGCACATATATCAGATTCTCAATTCTCATTTTCAGATGAGGTGCTCAGAAGTATTAATCTTGATTTCATAAAATTCAATTTGGGAGTTGAAGATAAGTCTACGGTATTTTCATTCTATGTCTTCATTTATTTTCATAAGCTTTCAGATTAATAAAATATTTCTATATTTATATAGAACACAGGAGGTGCTGCAGAAACAACTGTGAATACATCAGCAGAAGATGAGTCCAAGGTATACTGGAAATATGTATTGTCTGCGTTTATTTTTTTTGCTTTAAAATCACTTTAACAAGAATTTTATATTTATTATACAAAACACAAATTATCCTTCACAAATGGATGAAAATAAATAAAAAAAATCAGTTAAATGTAGCATTGTCTGCATTTGATTATTTTGCTATTTTGCAACATTATAACATTTTTATACAGAACAATGAATGTGATGCTGAAAAGATTGTAGACACATCAGAAGATTATCAGGCTGAAATGAATAAAAATAAATCACCAAAAGATGATTCAAAGGTAGCATTCTCTGCTTTTATTTATTTTGCTAATGTTTCAACATTATAACATATTATATATTATATACAGGATAATGAATGTGATGCTGAAAAGATTTTAAATCCAGTAGAATTTAATATGGATAACTCAAATTTGAATCAACAAAATCAGTCTCTGGTCCACATTCATGTAGCGTTAACTGAAGAAAGAAAAGTTGAACAAAATTTTTCAGACTCGAAAGTCACTATTTCTGATGAGCTTTTACCGAGTCTTAATGCATATTTGAATCAAGAAAGAAGTATAATTGTACATCCATCGACAAACAAAGCATAAGAAATGCCCATGCATGTATCAAGGATTAAGCGACCATCTAAATTCAAAGAGTCACCATTCACAATGAATTTTGGTTCAGCGTCTGGTAAGTACACTAACATGTTAAATATGGTTAACAAATTTCTTTACTTTATATATTTTAAAAATAGTAATTTCTTGTTATTTTTTAATGGCTAAGAAATATGACATGTAACCTGTAAATATGCACCACTACATTAGTGACACTTCTTTGACATGATAAACTTTAGATATATATTTGTTTAGATTACTACTAAGATTTGTATTTAATGTTATGTTGCTTTTGTTATTCATTAGATTTTGGTTATGACAAGTATGTTAATTGGATTAATTCTAAACAATTAAAATACATAATTTTTATGTTAGCTTGGAATCATGTTTATATTTTGTTGTTCGATAACTTCAATATGTATAACTGATGTACTCAGAGTATAGATATGCTACAGTTATGTATATATTTTTTACACTGTAATTTTCAGATGTATTATATAAATACATCTGTTTCATTATTATGTAATATCATTGTACAGAAGTGGAGAGCAAAATATTCAATCAGAAGCATCCAATTGTATCTCATCCGATTAATGATATAGAAGACACTAAAGTTACCAACAAGTTTCTGAAGTGGCTGTCTGTGGATATTCTTAAATTTCATGCAAAAAGGTATAAATTTTAGGACCTAATTGAAATAATATTACATATAAGTTTCTGTTAATGATGAATCATTATGTTTAATAACTGAACAGAAGCAACAAGCAAGAACACTATAAGAAGGGCAAGTCCAAAATATCAGTAATCAATTTTGAAGTTTTAGTTATGGAAAACAAGAATTGATTCTACATTACGGATACTCCTGGACAATCATGGTCTGATGAGGTAAGTGTTCTGCTAATAAGTGAAAAAAAATTATATTTGAAATGAAACTTTATTCATTTTACATATGTATATTCGCAAATACATATGTAATTATTTGTTATGATGAAGTTGAAAAATTATATTTGTATATACATATGCTTTTATTCTATATGCTCTGATATATTTATATTATATATACATATGTAGTGTTACCTGCTAGGAGTTTTAATTTCACTATTTACTTTTAAGTATGTTTTTTTTGTCATAATGCAGCATATTGATGTATGCTTCTACTATCTGCGAAAGAAATCTGAGTATGATCCGAATACTTCATACAAGTACAGCACTGTAGACTGTAATTTCATGAATATTATAAATAGTGAGCTAGCTGTGTATAGAATTGATGATGATTCTCTTAATGCTGGTGGAAAGGAATACCATCTGAATGAGTACATAAATGGATTCCGCATGCATGCTACAGTGCCTTGACATACGTTTGATCATATTTTCATTCCTATCAACGTTAAGGCCAAACATCATTGGATTCTTGCGGTTATATATTTTAATGATAGATGCATTTATGTATATGATTCTTTGTCGTCTGTTGGTCATGATGCTGGGGTACTTGCTGAAGTTGAAAAGTTAGCTGAGGTTATACCTATATGTCTTGTTGGTTGTAAATTTTATGAGAAGATGGGTATTGATACTGCTAATCATCCAAATTACAAATCCTATGACAACATGGATCTATTTGATGTTTATGTTGTGGAGGATTTGCCTCAACAACCAAGTGGAAGTTTGTAAGTATTCATATACATATCAATTGTATATATACATATATATTATTTTTATAGAACTGATTCTTTATTTCTTTATATATGTATTTGCAGGGATTGTGGTTTATATATGGTGACATATGTCGAGTGTCTCACCTTTGGAGATCTTGTTTCACCTGTTGATTTTGATCCAGATCTGATTCGTACGAGATATGCTTCAATTTTGTGGAATTATGGTATGAATAAAGAAGAAGAGAATGCACAAAGTGATGATGAAGCACCAATGATACCTCCTCGTGAAATTGGTTTAACAGAAGACACTGAAATTCATGAAATTTGATGTTTTTTTTTATTTTGTTGTAGTTTACATTATTTAACATTAGTTGGACAAACAAGTTGTTGAATATTTCTTATTTTCAATCAGTAACTTTTAATGTTCAAAGATATACTATTGATTATTGGTTGTTATGTTACAGTTTAATATTGGTTCTACATATATATTTGTGTTCTACATATATTTCTTATTTTCAATCAGTAACTTTTAATGTTCAAAGATATACTATTGGTTCTTGGTTGTTATGTTACAGTGTAATATTGGTTCTAGATATATATTTGTGTTCTACATAATCATGTCTGTTTAATGTTCTACATATTTTTTCATTTCTTGTTAATGTGTAACTTTAATGCTCTACATATATATTTAATTTTTCATATTTATTTAGGAATAATTCATATCATCAGTCCTTTACATATATATTTATGAATAATAAGTAAGTTAACTTATTATTAGTTTTTATATATGTTCATACGTACTTAAAAGAGTATGATATGTATTTTTCAGATTTATGTTTAGCTTAAAGTATCTTACATATAATATCACCAAATTAGCAGTGACAACTACAATAATATAAAAAATGTTTATCAAAATTGAAAATCACATATATTTTTCATAAATGAAAAAAATCATCAATTGTTTATTCACTTAATACGTCAATCAAGTTATCGTTTGTTGTATTTCCTACATGAACGCCTATTGTGACCTTTTAATCCACATGAACTACAACAATTTTTTATCTTCTTTCCAAACACATCTTGTTCGGATTTTCCACGGTCCTTCTTCGGAGGTCTTCCAGGAGGTCGCATGTATTTCGGCGAGAGAACATCCTCATCCATAATTTCCTTCGGAATCACCCAGTCATCTTTGTATGGTAGAGGATAAATTGGAAGATCATATATTCTCAAGACGTTTTTTGGCTTGTATAGATCAGAGCAATATGGTTCCTTCTTGAAATTCTTGCTATCAAGAACTGCACAAGCATGAACACACGGTATCTCATCCAATTGAAATGCATTGCAAGAACATTTTTTTTCCATAAGAAAAATAATAAAATGTTTCTCCTTGTCGTGGACTGTATAGATGTACTCTGATGTAGGTATAACCTGAAATTATTAAAAAAAAATTAATTAGTAAAATAAAAGTCATCTCAATGTATGTATATTGCAAGTCAGCAAAATATGTATTTCTTTCCTGCATATGTATTTGTTTTACAGAATATATTTTCCTTAATTTATTATTTGAAAAAGATATATAGTTCATATAAAAAATGAAAATACTATTATATATATAAAATGATTACAAAAAATTCATCATACCTTCGTACATGTACACTCCGCTTCATTCTGTTGAAGAATTTCTTGAAATTTACCAATAAGATCCATAAAAGTATACAATGCATGTTGTCTGTTTTCACAGTTCCATCTTTCAAACATCAATCTAACTTCCTCCAGAAAATCATATATTGGTAGTTCTCTAGCTGAAACCAGCGCAACATTAATGGACTCGGCAATGTTTGAAGTCAAAGTAATGAATGCATACGATCTAGACAACTTATCGTAACCAGCCAATTTCAAGTAATTCTTCACTCTAGCATCAACTGCCTCCACTTTCTCCATTAACATGTGAAATTCAGTCTTCAAATATGATTTTTTTCATGGTATAAAAGACATCTGATAATGCATTATGTGATTTTCGAAAAAAAAAATCACATTTCCCCATAGATGCCACATACATGCATAATGTGGTACCTCATTATACATGTCACTGACAGCTTTTATGATGCTTGCATTACGATCAGAAACGAAACACATATCTTTTCTTTCACTGTATGCTTCCTTCAGATTCTCGAAAAACCACCTTCAAGATGCATCATTTTCAGAGTCCAGTACACCATAAACCAAAGAAAATATATGTCTTGCATGTTGAAAAAAAAAAAAAAGCTTAAATAATTTTTTAAAAATATAATAATGCATATGTATATTATAAATACCTACATAAACCTGGAAACATATGTGAAGTGAAATAATTAACTTCCAGTGCACAAATAGAACTATTGCATATGTAAATTATGCACATGTATATTATAAATACATACATACACCTGAAAACATTTGTGAAGTAAACTTCTTAAGTTTCAGTGCACAAATAAAACTCTACTGCACATGTATATTTTCAAATACAACTGACACTGATCACATAAACATAATTCATATATGTATATTATAAATACATACAGGTGAAAAATATTTTTTAGTCAAATACTTATCATATATATCTTACTAGCTCTATTCATGGTACACACAGTTACGAAACTGCCAGTATAAAGTCCCTTGAGATGACTTGCATCAACTACTATGACAGGTCTACAATGATCAAACCCTTGGATGAATGCAGTTAGCACTACAAATATATATAAAAACTCATTGTCTTCATTTTTTTTCATTCTTAAATGTGAACCTGGATAACTGGTGTTCAACACATGTATGTATGAAGGTAGTTTTACGTACGATGCTGATGGTTTTCCTCTTAAAGCTTCAAGTGCTTGTTCTTTAGATCGCCAACACATAATACATGTTAAATCCATACCCATGTCTTCCTTCATGTCACTTTTGATATTAGATGGACTGTATTTCCTCTTGTGGCATTTTAACTTTGATTTGACTATACCACCAATCAACTTACTAGTACCATGCAATTTATGATAAATCTTATCTTTGATCGGACATGTATGTTCAGGTAATAATTCTCTTACATAAAATATTGTAGATTCGCCGATAGCAGATGCACGGAATAAAAATTTATAATTTTTGGATCTGCACAACAATGTATAACTGCAAACAAAAACAAAGACATATGCTCAAATACAATTAACACATATTGCAAAAAAAAAAAAAAAAGTCACAATAAACTTACCATGTTTTACTAAATCGTGTAGATAGTGATTGAAACTTCTCTCAAATTGTATAATCTTTCATTATCAATTTTAATACACTTTTCAAGATATAAACTTGATTAACCTCAATATGTTTGTGATGTGGGTCTAAGATAATAACTCTAGTTGTATCCATTTCAAATGCATCCAAACATTGATTTGAAGCAGGAACAATTAACGCTCTTTCAGTACTTGTATTTACCAAGTTACTATCAGTGACAAACATCTTCATAGGTTCGCCAGTACACAACGATGAACATACCAATGTGCTAAAAATTTTCCTGTCAGAAACACTTACATACAAAGGCAAAATACTAATATCCTTCAATTCCTTTTTCTTCATAATATAGACCTTCAAACCCATGTCATTACGTATACGTATTTTCCCTGCACTATCTGTTAATTGATACTCGATTTGAATACACTTGTACGTCAAATCAACATCAATGTGAGTAGCCAGTACTATGTAAAGTTGGTCATTCGTAGAGTTTATGCTCAACAATATCGCATCACTGGTGTAATCTTCATATTGTTGTTCATATGTCCATCTACCAGAGTGTTTAATAAGAACAGTTATACTTCCCATTGTCAATCTCCAGAAATTTCAAAACAATTAAAATATTAATAAATATGAAATAAGTACTATAACACCAAGTACGACTAAAATTAATATACGATTTAAAAAAATTTCAAGCCTACGACTGCTTCAAAAATATAGGTATTTCTTCAGCAAATTTCACATTATATTTTTCTTAAACGACAACTAAAAATTAATTTGTTGATAAATACCTGTATTTGCACCTTCGTATTTTTACTATATTCTTCAAGACGTTATTCGATCAGCATAACAAAAAAAATGAAGAAAAACGTTTTTCAATTTGAATGAGTATTTTGAATTTGAATTGAAAAGTTGATTATGGAAACCGTTTTTTGAATTTGAATTTGAAGATGTAATTTAACGTTTGTGGTAACAATAGAGTTTTAAAAGGTTAAGAAATCAGTCAAATTAAGTGTTCCTTGATTTAAGGAACCATTTTTTACCATATTAAACTGAAACAGATTGGAGATATATTAAGAACACAATCTTTAATTGTATATGTATTTAACTAGCAACAGTTTACTCAAATATAAAATACATACTGCTACTTTTTGTAATTTTGAAACGGTTGCTATAAAACTTACAATTAAGACTCTATAGTTGCTATTTATGAAATTTTTCCTTTAAAATATTTGAATGTTTTTAACTTATTTTACCCTTCACTTAATTATGTTCAGAACGAGACTATTTTACTCTTCACTTAAACATTATTCTTATTAATAATTTTGAACAAAAAACAAAAGAAGTAAAATTACCTTCTAATAAATGAAAACTATTACAAAAGAAAATTAAATACCGTCCATTAAATAAATTAATTGAATAATTTAACATTTTAAAACTTATCTTAAAATATCGAGAGCACTTGCATACATTCAAAATCGTTACATTTTTCACTGAAAAAAAAAACTTATCAAATTCTTATACACGTATGTAGTCGTGAACTAATTACTTTATCATCTTTTATTTATGTTGGATAAAGTAGGAGTTACAAATAATCAAGTTAGGGCAGTATCATGATCGATTGTTAATTATTAAGGACCTTTTGTAATACTTATTTTTATATTAATTAATTTTCTAATCAAACATGATTTTTGCAACATTTTCTCCCTTCGAGCAACATCTTTTAGCTAAGGATATGTTGGGTACATTTGGATCTTCTAAAACCTCGTTTATCTTTTTTCAATTTTAGCTTTTTATGTGTTTAGTAAACCAATCGATCGCTCCTCTAGTTGAAATAATGGGGTCTTTTATTATTGCCTAGGTTCCTACGACCGATCTGTCACCCAACCTACTTAGCTTGAACAACCTAATTAAAGGCTTGGCCCCGTTCCATTCGGAGAATCACCCCTTATGGCACAACTTAATAAATTATTCTCGCAGTTCAGATAAGATTCGAATCGGAGTGAATTAGATCTCTGAAAACATGGTTCTTGCTGTTGGGTTTGAAATCGAGAGGGCGTCATGCGGAAGCTATTAGTTGCAAACTATTGAGACGATAAATCAGACGAAAAGAAAAACATACTAAAAACATGATGATTATATAGTTTGGCCAATTGACCTACATATAAAAACCTAATATAAAAGAAAACATAAAACTACTAGAGAGAAAATCTACCCCTAAACAAAACTCTTTAAATGACTACATTGTGGATGTTATTGTGTTATGGTATGAGAAGGGTCTTCTATTTATAGATGTTCAAAACCTTTCCTCCAAGAAAGAGGTTAGCCAAATATGAAAAAGAATTATATTTTTTTCTTTCAAGAAAAGTAAAAGTAATTATGGTAACTATTATTTTCCTCTTAGGAAAAAGTAAAACTTAAATATAGTAAGAAAATCTGGACAAAAACCCTAACACTTGCCTCCCTTCCTCCTTTTAACTCATCCATGGGTGATCCTTGCTCTCATGTTCCAATGTTTGCTCGTTGTTTAGGCCGTGAGTGAGATTTCTACTCATTACAGATTTAGTACATATAAATGAGGATAATTTGATATCTTCGATCTTGTTTTTCTCGGTTTAGTCTGCTAGCAGACAATCCCTTTTGTGGTGTTAACACAATTTTCTTGTATTTAACTTGTTTGTGGAATATGTGTTAGATTGATCATTTGATATTTAGCCTTAGTTTGGCATTATAATCTTTCTAATAAAATTTGGATATGCCAAAGTAATCAAAATATAAAATATAGAACACACACCAAGAATATTGTCTACCGGAAAATACTAAGATACGATCATGCTCACATGTTTGCACTTAATCACATGTTTGAATTGAGCACTGTCCAATCATTAAAATATTCTCTTTCATTAATAATTTCAACAAAAAAATTGTCTTCAAAATAAAAACACAATCAGTTGAAATTACTTGTCCAAACCTTACCACAGGATAATTAATTATTTAACTTTCTCACTTTTGTTGGTTTTCACTTTTAGAATGGTACCAATATGATGATATTATATTAGTTGTAGTGAAGCATATCTTTATTCATAAACACACTTGAAAAATAACTCCGTTGATTGAAATAAGCACAAATTTAACGTAACATTAATAACAAATAAAAAGAAACATGACATCAATTAAGACGAAGAGGATAAAACTTTACTTTTCAATATAATAATTGAAATTATTAAAAGGTAGGAAATTAATTATTTCCAGAGAAATGTGTCCACCTACGTGTATAATTTCTTTTTAAAATTCATCAAATAAATGAACTGGACCGACTCAATAACCAAAATATCCGATCCTTTACATAAATGGAAAACATATAGTATCAATTTTCTTGTGTGTATGGCCATTATCCAGAACATATAATCTCTAAAACAGAACAACTATCCACATGAAGATAGCAGTCATTTTTTATATAAGAAAAATAAACTTACCATCTACAGTGCAACAGTAGAATTAGAAGGTGCTAGCCAAGCAACAAAATAGATCAATTTAATGAAAAACTGACAATATCATTAAAAGACTGAAAAGAAAATCTGGATTGTTTGTCAAATTGATACACCTTACAAGTGTTATTTAAAAAAAAACTGCAGGAAATAATCCTTTATTCACCATTACCAGTAAGAAAATTTGGCTTAGGATTCTCTAAATGGTTGTGCAGATGTGACGAAGAGGCATTGCTGGATAATGCAAAAGGAGATGAGTTGATCTTGACAAAGAACGATTAAGGGAAAGAGAAGGACCTGACTCTTTTACCCTTTGTCATCTCACTTCGGTTTGGGTCTTTTTCATTATGGGGGTTGGATCGGATAATAAATTAAATTGTGTAATTAAAAATAAAATTTTACATGTGGATGGGGACGTGGCATGACTACGTGGCTTTTTTTTAAATTTAGGTGGCGTCCTTGGTGGACTTCTGTTAGAGCGAGGGGCATTTTTTAGCCAAATATTTAACAGAGGGGTATTTGAGCCAAAAAGCTAAAGAGGAATATTTTTGATCCATTTTAAATAATTCATGAATAATTTTGACCCTTTTTCGTTTTTTAAAAAAAATATTAATAATAACTGCTAAGGATGTGTGCAATGTCGTAACACAGTGTTCATCTGCACCTAGTATTTTTGATTGGTAATATAAATATATATGTCAAAATCCATAAATTACAGCAAATAGTCTACCTTGGACCAAAATTTTAAAAATATAAATGTTTAAATACTTAACATAATACCAGTAGTTGAATTTGTAGGATAACATAATACCAGTAGTTGAATTTGATATCCTACAAATTGATAAGTAACTCTATTAAAATCTTAATTTGGACGGTTTCTTTAAAGATTTAGAGATAATATCAAGAGTCAAATTTGATTGTTACTCTTTTTAGAAGGTTAATTAATTACTCACTAAAGGATCGTTTGGTAGAGTGTATTGTAAAATATAATGCATGCATTAGTTAATGTATACTACTAGTACCTTGTTTGGTATGTTTTTTGTCTGTGTATAACTAATAAATGTCTTAGTACAACACTTTTTCACATTTTTTCTTCCTTCTTTTTGGATCAAACACTTACTTTTGATGAACTTCAATATGAAGATAACAATCTTCTCAAGAACACACCAATAACACCTTAGCTCAGAATGAGTTAAAAATTCGATCCTATGCATCTTTCATCATTCTAAACTCATTCCACACATTATTTTGCTCAAATTCCTCACCCAAGACTTCAAATCTTTCAACCCACTTTAAACTTTTTCAGACCCAAGCTTCCAATGATAGTATAAGACTCCACATTACTCAGATTTAGCTCGAATTTGATATTTGGACTCTAATAGTGTTAGAGAACGCAAAATTTGGGATCAGTTTGTTACTCGCCATGTTGGTGCGTCAGAAGTTTGCTTCAACTGTAGAGAGACCGACTACTAGTCTAGAGAGTATCTCCAACATGGGATTTTCAGTCATTCAACTAATTTAGATCAGCTCGTGATGTTGTGGCATCTTCAGTTAGAGACAGTGTGTATGGCACCTCAATTGATGATTCAGTGAGTTGGAGTCGAGGTATTCCCCCAAATTGATTTTTTTGGGCTTGAAATTGATCTTGGATAATTGTGTTCCATCAATCCACTTGTGAAATTGATTTTGAAATATGATTTTTCACTTGGTTTGACTTACTGACCTATACTATTGCATTGCATGAATAATTAAATTTGTAAACATGAATTTTAAAGGCCTTGTTGGTCATGTTTTGGTTTGAAACTTGAATAAAGGAGGTCGAGGCAATCATCCAATTTGATTTGATAAACTAAAGGAGGTCGAGACATTCCTCCAACTTGATTTAATGAACAAAAAGGGGTTGAGGCATTCCTCCAAAATAATAGAATTATAATGTCATAATTATGAGCTTGCAAGCATACAGTATGTCGATACCAGTAGTGTGCCATTAATGGTAAATTCCTTGGGTAATGAATGGGTTATGTGAACTTATTTTAAATTGGGCCTAATAGGGGTTATGTAGCTAAGCCGTGAAGGTATGGGTCTTGGATGACTTAAGAAACTCATATTCACCGAAGTGAGGTTTGATCTTGATAACCTGTGTATATGGTTCATACTATTGATATATATTTGTATCTTAGGTTGACGTAGGGTTGGGGTATTCCCTGATATTCCTTGATACCTCCGGTTCGTACGGCTAACATGCACAAGGGCCCTTTCAGCAGGGGGAGCTGAATCCATATAGCCCATGAGTGCCTGTTTATTACGTTTGAGCTACATCGTCCAGGATAATGTTTTACTTTCATACTAAGCCTTGTTTTCTACCCCAACATGTCATATATTTATATGTATATGCGTATGTTTGTGTGCATTTGGATTTTGGACTGATTTTGAATTTATTGATCATGGCATATTATATCACTATTCTCTGAGTTACATGCTAGGGCTCATTCCATTAACCGTATTCGGACGGTGTATCCCCACGTGATGCAGGAATCGGAAATACTTCTATTTTTCATGCGCAGTGACTAGGTGATCGTGGGATAGCTCATGAGTCAGATTGAAGTGGTGAGCTTCCATGCTTAGGAAGACTTCATTTCATTATTTGGTTTCCTCATATCATATATTTTTTTTGGTCTAGTTTTGGCTATCGTCGGGGGCATGTACCGAATTAAATTGATATGGTTCTATTTAGAAGCTTTGTGAATTATAGTGGACTTGGGATTGATTGTTGAATTCTTAGACTTCTTTTGAGTCATAATTATCTGTCTTGTGATATGTTAGAAATTCCGCTGCTATACTTGAATTGTGTTCCGTTTAACTAGGCAAAGGGGGTGATCTCCGGTCCTTATTGAACTTGAGATACCTATCATGGCCAGGCCTTAGTTCGTATCGTGATATGTTGGGAGGAGAATTATATATTATTCATGTATTACTGTTTGAGTTATTTACTTATGTTCTCATAATTGTCTAGATTTCGCCTATTATTCTCTTTGGGACTCCTCTTATCTTACCTTTAGTGTATAGTCACACTTTATAACGCTTTTGCCTTAATTGAGCTCTATCGTCCTGTGATACCTACACTTCTGCATCTTTTTCTCTAATGCAGATCCTAGTACGAGTTACCATTGTTGACGTCACCTTCATGTAGAGTTGTTGATCGAAGATTAGGGTGAGCTTTTAGCATCTGGAGTTGACCTATCTCCCTCTATTGTGGAATTAGTCTTATTTTGCGCCTTATTTAGACTATTATGTATATATTACACTTGTCTAGTACTCCTAATGCTTAATAGTTCTTGTACTTATTATACTAGGTCTTGGGGATTCATTTTATATATTTTGTTCTTTCCCCGGCTATTTGTGTGCATGCTTCGTATACTTTTTCTATTAGTCGTCTTATTTACCGTTTTTACCTTGCTCTTTTGCCTTCACCTGTTAGCCTGTTACTTGTTGTTCCGGACTATGATATTGGCTTACCTAGTAGCAGGTTATAGTAGGTACCGAAATGACTTGAGATTTTGGATTGTGACTTCCAGCCTCGTCAATCAATATGTTGACTTTCATCCAAATTTCCAATTTTCAAAAATGAAAAACTTTGCAAAATGAATCCGATCATCTCGGATAGCTATTATGGAAATAAAATTATTTAATCACCAAGTTAAAGAATGATTTTTAGGATTGTAACTACATCTAAGAAAATAATGAATAAATATCTTAAAATTCGGATCGTATAGTTAGACTTTTCCTAAATTTGACCAAATTATGTTAACTGACTTTTAAGCATTTAGGTATGTAGTCCTACCATAGATCTATATATATGTATTAGCGAAGCACTATTATCTTATATTCAGAGAGTGATTATCACTCAGATATTATATTCTTTGATTCTCGCATATCTAAATATGACAAAAATGGGGGTTAGGCCTAGTAGGATTGTCGATCCGAGAAAGAAAAAAGTCCTACTAGATAAAAGATTAGAATCACTATGTAACAAAGCAAAACATTTAGAAATTTTATGTGATATCAAAATTGGTATGTTTGTTTTTACTCCTGGAGATCAGAATATTTTTTCTTGGCCATCTCTAACCCAAGCTACGGATAGGGTGAAGAACTATCTAGCTTCCTCTGACAAGCGACGCTCAATTAAGTTGGTCAAACATGAAGACTTCCTTCAGTCGGTATTGAAGGCTAAGGAAGGTAAAATTAATCAACTTGAGCAAATGGTTGAGAAGAAGGAAATGGAGTACAATTTCAATCAACTTGTCGAGGCAAGAAAAAGATTTGATGAACTTGAGGTTAGAGAAATTAGAGCGTTGATGAATCTATTTGTTGTTAAGAAGATCCAGCTGGACAAAAGGGCTAAACAACTTAATGAAAATGTTGAAACTGAAATTGATTCTAATGACTACAATGATGGAGAAGAGAATGACATGCATCTTTAATTATGTTAAGCATGCCATTTTGTTCTTTCTATTGTTATTTTGTCTTTTTCTCTTTTAATAACAGTTTCTATATATGAATTTATTTTTTGTTTTATCATCTATTTGTGTTATGGTTGTCTGCAATAATATATATATATGTATAAATATATATATATATATATATATATATCGGATATTTTATTTAAGTCCATTCAACCTTATTGTTTTATTTCTTTTTGGAATTTCATTTAAAAAGGAAAATGGTTTTTGTCTTATTAAACTATTTCAAAACTTAAAGAAAATTTTAAAATAATTTAAGAAAAGACAGAGTCGCCATTTGATTCTTACAAAAAAATATTTTATTTAAGTCCATTCAACCTTATTGTTTTATTTCTTTTTGGAATTTCATTTAAAAAAGAAAATGGTTTTGGTCTTATTAAACTATTTCAAAACTTAAAGAAAATTTCAAAATAATTTAAGAAAAGACAGACTCGCCACTCGATTCTTACAAAAAATATTAAGCAAACTTTAAAAGAATTTTTAAAAAATTAAAAATAAAAACAAACACTTAAAGTGAGAGAAAATGAGTAAGGATTCTGGTAACATCTTGTGGAGATTTTTAAGGCACTCAAGAACGTTTATAAAAATAGTTGACTAAAAGATAATTGACTGACTTTGTTAAAAAGTTTCTAAATTTTTAAGTTTTGAAATTATCCAAAGCATTTCACAAAAACTAGCATCTACATTATTCATGAAGAAAATCTATTTAACTTGAAGTGATTTTCTTGAAATAATAGAATCAAATTAGTTGCTAGTTTCTTTTTTGAAGAAGTAAGATCTTTCAAATAGATACTAGATCAAAATGAATACTCAACTAATTAATAGAAAACATGTTTAATTTCTTGAGGAAAGTTAATTTTTAAAAGGAAGTTGCTTCAACTCAAATGAACTATTAGCCACATAAACAAAAGTGAATGTCATTCTTGTAGAGTTTTCAAATATTAGCTCATTTCAAGGAGAAGTAGCAAGAGCTCGTTTTGCCAACTTTAAATTATTATACTTGTGAAAATAATGATACATAGTTTGAGAAAAAAATACAAGTTGAAAACAAAATTAAATAGCAGTTTGATGGTGATTCATTCAGATTAATTAATTAAGGTTATCGTCATTCAAACAAATAATTACAATGAACTATATATAAAGGAGAAAAAAAGAGTTAGTGCAATACCCCGTACTTTTCTTATCCCAGTTCAGCTCATAGTGCATGCATATGAGGCTAAAAATGTAAAAATTTAGCTTAGTGTTGGGGACTTAGTTTTATTTTTGGCCTCTTAAATTCGTTAATTTTTAAAGTGACCTTTCCGACCCCGAGATGTGAGTTTTTGAGTTATTTCATGTTTAGGGGTGTAAGAAGCACGTCTCGTGAAAGTTTTTGATTTTTCGGACGAGAATTGGGGAACTTTTGGATTTCTATTCCAGAACCTCACTGCGATTGTGGCGTGTCACGGTGGTATAGCGATGAGGCGCTTATCGCATCGCGGAGAAGGTGTTTTCGTCCAATTCTTGATTCATAATTAAATGCATGTGTCATGATCTTTATCCTACTGTGTGAAGTACGAGAGGAATGTTCATAGAAATCACTTAGAACAAAGTTGAGCTAAAATCCTTTGATTCGTCCAATGTTTGGTATTCGATTCTACAAGGATCTGTCACACCCCTTTTTTATGCGTACTCCAAAATATTATGGTTTAGCGCGAAAAGGTTTTATTATTTAAGTGACAAGAAATGAAAATTTATTTCGGAAAAGGATTATTTGTATTTTTTATTTAGAGTCGCCACTTGGCATAATCCGGTGTGCCAAGTCACCTTTGGGAAAATCCTTTTCGAAACCATTTGACTCTTAAATCGGTTTGCGAACAGAGATTCCGGCTAAGGAATTTTGTTGACCGAGGGGAAGGTGTTAGGCACCCCTCGATCCCGTGGTTTGACCACGGTCGCTTGGTAGAGTGTATCAACTATTTTGGCATTATGAAATGTATAAGAAAAAAACACACAAGAGCACGCAAAATAATCAAACAAGAAACAGAAACAAAACAATCCAAAAAATGTAAAGTCCAGTCCAAATTATACAGTCCAAAAATAGAAAACTACGAAAATATAAACCCTAGTCTAAACTAAATCTAGATTGAGCTCCCATGCCTTACCCGATGCTGCAGGCCTTTGATCACGAACATCCTTAGCATACAAAATTCTTCGGGGCATTCCCCGGCGAGTAAATACAAATTACCTCGGGGCATCCCCCGGTCAAATAAAATACACTTTCCAAATACGATAAACAAGACATTCAACAAATATTCCAATCATTCCAACACTACACCGATCCTAAGCTTGCCTACCCGAGCTTACTGTTTGCCTATCCGCTCGATGACATATCGCATTCAACATCAACAATGTATCAAAAATATCATAATATTCACCTTTATCAATTTTTGATTCCCGTCCCCAAATTTATTTCAAATAATATGATTAAGCATGTTTCGATTTATCAATTCACTCTTCAAAGTCCGGAACCAACATCAACCAACACGTAACACATATTCGAACATACCAAACACGCAACAAATAAATCATTCACACCCACAACATCACCAAAAGTCAAAATAAATTAAAGATTCAGTTAGAAGAAATGGACCTCGATGAAATTGATCCTTGACGATAATAAAGAAATCCGAAGACCAAAATACTCGACCGGAGAACCTCGATCGCGACGAATCCAATTCAGTATGATAAATACAAATAGGACAGATTTAAAATCGGAACGGAAACCTTGGAAACGAACCCCCAACACTCGGATTTCAAGCCATCCGTGACCGACACGATTTCAAACAGACAACCGAACTCACCGACCAATTCTGGTGGACGTTGATCGGTCACCGGTTTACTGTTTCGCCGACGAGGGTGTCGCCGGTTTTACTGTTTCAGGTGCTTGCTGTCATCGTTGGTCGGAGCGGAGGCTGATGGCGTGGCAGATCTAGTCGCTGGTTGGTGAGACAGATCTGGAAGGCGGAGAACAGAGCGGTGCCGGTGCTAGTTCGCCGGAGAAGAAGAGAAAAACAACGACTAAGAGAGAAGGCAGCACCGGCGCCGACGCCGCTGTCGTTGTGGTTGGATTTCGGGTTGGGAGAGGAGCTTGGTTACGGAAGGGATTGCCGGCGATAGAACTCTCTCCAGTGGTCTCGCCAGTGACGGTGAGAGAGGGCACTCGGTGAGCTTTTTTGAAAGAGAGAGAGTAAAGAGAGGTCTAGAGAGAGATCGGAGAGAGAGAGTTTAGAGAGAGGAAAGAAAGAAAAACTAAATTCAGATGTTTTCCTCCTTTTGGGTTACTGTTCCCTCTTTTTATTTTGTGTGTATCTGTGTATATATATTGTGTTTTGGGTATTGGGGTAGGGTAGGTGGGGTAGGGTATAGGGTGGTGTGGTTTATTTTGATTGGGTAGGTTGTTAGGATAAGATAGAATTAGTTAGAATAAGATTTGTTATCTTATTATTTATTTATTTATTTGTATTTTGTGCGGGTATAATAACATGGGTGAGGGTACGCGGTAGGATAAAAATAACAATGGGTAAAAACGACATCGGGGAGGAACGAAATTAGGTGTCTACATCATGCCCCCTTTGAATGTAAACACGCAGTGTTTTCAGACAAAGAAGTAGACAACGAGATAGAATTTTGTTCCGACCATTATTCAAAGAAAGAAACAGGAGAAAGAAGGACTAACGGGTCTTGAATTAGGACAGCCTACCCACCCAAGTTATGAAGGGATCAAGTGATAAGTATCTCCAAGGATTGGACGGAGATGAACTATACCGAGTTGGAGAGTCGAGTGAGGTTCCATCGAGGTTCCGGTCCGCGGCTCTGTTATTACATCAAAATGAAAATTACAAGTTAAAACATAAATGAAATTACAAAAATCCTATCTATACAGCTTCTGTTCGTTCTTGACTCGACTTTCATCACCCTATTCTTCAGGCGGGCTCTTGACTTGAAATTTCTTTCGACTTGTTGCTTGGCTTTCAATTACTTTGCTTTGTTGCATGACTTTTCATTTCTTCAACCTATTCTCCAGGCGGGCTACGGACTTGATATTTCATCACCCTGTTCTTCAGGCGGGCTCCTGATTTGCTATTTCATCACCCTGTTCTTCAGGCGGGCTCCTGAAACTCAAAATTAAAACTAGAACGAAAATTATCCCAAACAAGAATAATAAATAGTTAGTATTTCATTTTTGAAAGCGTTGTCCCATTTTCCAGGAGGGTCCTGAACAGAAAGTGAAATCCCATTTTTCAGGAGGGTCCTGAATTGAAAGTAAATTCCCATTTTCCAGAAGGGTCCTGAACATAAAGTAAATTCCCATTTTTCAGGAGGGTCCTGAATTGAAAGTAAATTCTCATTTTTCAGGAGGGTCCTGGACTGAAAGTAAAATTCCCATTTTCCAGAAGGGTTCTGAACATAAAGTAAAATCTCGTTTTTCAGGAGGGTCCTGAACATGAAGTAAAATCCCATTCTCCAGGAGGGTCCTGCGCATAAAGTAAAATCCCATTTTTTAGGAGGGTCCTGAACAGAAAGCAAAATCTCATTTTTCAGGAGGGTCCTGAACATAAAGTAAAATCCCATTTTTCAGGAGGGACCTGAACTGAAAGTAAATTCCCATTTTCCAGGAAGGTCCTGAACTGAAAGTAAATTCCCATTTTTCAGGAGGGTCCTGAACTGAAAGTAAATTCCCATTTTCCAGGAGGGTCCTGAATTGAAAGTAAATTCCCATTTTCCAGGAGGGTCCTGAACATGAAGTAAAATCCCATTTTTCAAGAGGGTCCTGAACATAAAGTAAATTCCCATTTTTTAGGAGGGTCCTGAATTGAAAGTAAATTCCCATTTTCCAGGAGGGTCCTGAACTGATAGTAAAATCCCATTTTTTAGAAGGTTCCTGAATTGAAAGTAAAATCCCATTTTTCAGGAAGGTCCTGGACTGAAAGTAAAATCCCATTTTTTCAGGAGGGTCCTGAACATAAAGTAAAATCCCATTTTTCAGGAGGGTCCTGAACAGAAAGTAAACTCCCATTTTTCAGGAGGGTCCTGAACATAAAGTAAAATCCCATTTTTTCAGGAGGGTCCTGAACATAAATTAAAATCCCATTCTTCAGGACCCCTGAAGAATGGGATTTTACCCCATTCTTAAAAGCCTAATATTGGTGCGGAGAGGATCAAGCCCTATAATGTATGTGTCAGGGCTTTCGATGGTGCAAAATCAAATTCCATTAGCAAAATAGAACTAATGTTGACCATAGGGCCTGTTGAGTTCGCCATAGAGTTTCAAGTATTGAATGTAGAATCCTCTTATAGTCTGTTGTTGGGAAGGACGTGGATCCACAAGGCCAAGGCGGTTGCATCTACACTGCACCAAATGATCAAGTTTGAGCATGACCGGCAAGAAGTAGTTATTCATGGTGAAGGTGATTTTTCAGCCTACGAAGATTCTCCCTTGTCTCTTATTGAAGCAAATAACGTAGAGGAGACATTCGTCTATCAAATTTTTGATACAGTGCCAGTGAATTGTATCCTTGAATGGCAGGCTATACCGGGACCACAATTGTCTTTTGCTTCTATCATGATGGTGAGTGAACTTTGGAAATATGGATTTGAGCCAGGGAAGGGTTTGGGAGCGTCTCTGCACGGTATAGTTCATCCCATATGTCCGAGTGAGAATGTGGGCACGTTTGGTATGGGATTTGAGCCTACAGCTAAAGATCTGAAAAAAGCCAAGGGAAGGAAAAAGGAAATATGGTCACTCCCTCGCCCAATGCCACTACTCAGTGAATCGTTTGTTAAGAGCGGTGTCACGAAGCATGTAGAATTTGAGTTTGAATTGGTTGATGACTTCCAGAACCTTTGTATCGAAGTTGATATGGTCGAAGCAGGAGAAGGTACCAGTATGGCAGACGTGCAATTCATAGGTCCAGCTGTACAGCTCAATAATTGGGAAGTCACTCCTCTCCCCATCCCGTATCGACAATGCTTGCAGGAGCTATGTCGACAATTTATGTTAGTAAAATTTAGGCATATTCCAAGGATTCATGATGAAATTGCTGATGCTTTAGCCACTCTGTCTTCAATGCTCCAACATCCTGACAAAGCCTATGTCGATCCAGTGCATATACAGAGTCGTGATCAGTATGCTTACTGTAATTCGATTAAAAAAGAGATCGATGGAGAACCTTGGTTTTTGGATATCAAGCGGTACATTCAGTCAGGAGAATACCCAGCATATGCCACCAACGATCAAAAGAGGAATATTAGGCGTTTGGCTAGTGGATTTTTCTTAAGTGGGGGAATCTTGTATAAGAGGACCCCAGATCTGGGACTTTTAAGGTGTGTAGATGCAAAAGAAGCCTCGGCAATCATGGTTGAAATACACTCTGGAGTATGTGGGTCGCATATGAACGGTTATGTCTTGTCAAAGAAGATTCTTCGAACAGGTTATTACTAGCTTACTATGGAGAGGGATTCTATTCAATTTGTTCGAAAGTGTCATCAATGTCAGGTGAACGGTGATCTGATACGTTCTCCTCCTGTTGAGTTGCATACAATGGCCGCTCCATGGCCATTCGTGGCTTGGGGAATGGATGTGATTGGACCGATTGAGCCGAAGGCATCAAATGGACATAGATTCATTTTTGTAGCCATTGACTACTTCACAAAGTGGGTGGAAGCAGTAACTTTCAAGTCAGTGACAAAGAAGGCTGTGGTAGATTTTGTTCATGCCAATATCATTTGTAGATTTGGAATTCCTAAGATGATCATTACAGACAATGCTGCCAATCTCAATAGTCATTTGATGCAAGAAGTGTGTCAACAGTTTAAGATCGCACATCGAAATTCTACTCCATATCGCCCAAAGGACAATGGTGCTGTAGAAGACGCCAATAAAAATATAAAAAAGATACTGCGAAAAATTGTACAAGGTTCTAGACAGTGGCATGAAAAGTTGTCGTTTGCATTGCTAGGTTATCGCACCACTGTTCGCTCTTCAACAGGGGCAACTCCATATTTATTAGTGTATGGGACAGAAGCAGTCATCCCTGCAGAAGTTGAAATTCCCTCTCTTCGAGTCATTGTAGAAGCAGAGATCGATGATGACGAATGGGTAAAAGCCCGACTGGAACATTTGAGTTTGATCGAGGAAAAAAGGCTAACGTCCGTGTGTCATGGCCAGTTGTATCAGAGGAGGATGGCTCGTGCGTATAAAAAAAAGGTCCGTCCCAGGAATTTTGAAGTTGGTCAGTTGGTATTGAGACGTATCCTTCCTCACCAGGTTGAAACGAAAGGCAAGTTCTCCCCTAACTGGCAAGGTCCCTTCGTTGTGAAGAAAGTATTACCCAATGGAGCCTTATATTTGACAGATATTGAAGGCAAAATGGCAGAAATGGCTATCAATGCTGATGCGGTCAAAAGATACTATGTATGATATTTGGTCCTTTGTTTGATTTTATTGCATGTTTAGTACTTGCATTTTTGAAGATTGATATGATGAAGGCATTTTATTCTTCTATCCAAACATTGTGTCATCTTTTGTTTACCCGTTTGAGCCTCGTTTATTTTTCTTTCATATCCCTCTTTTGGAATCAAAATAGAGTCAAAGATAAATGTCAAGAAAATAAGAATAAAAGAAAGAGTTCGAAAATAAAAGAAAAAAAATCAAATCAAAACAAAGAATAAGCTGATGGAACTACATGTGACCTGATTCTCCTCTCTCGGGAGTGAGATACGTAGGCTGCCCTATTTCGGGCTCGGTCCAACCAAATAAAGATTTAAGATTCACCCAGTCAACAAAAACTGGGGCATGAGTTAACATGTTGTTTGAGTCGATTCCAAAAGTTGTAAGTCCCATCCCCACTTCAAGTATCGTTTGAGCCCCTTACCATTTTTTCTAACCTTAACCAAAAGCCAAGTTACAACCAAAGAAAGTCCTTCAGATCAATTTTTGATAATGTTAAGGCTAAGCATGCAATGGATATTGATGATACATTGTGAGGTACCATTTATCTCCCTCAGCATAAGAAATTAGGAAAGAAATACATAAAATGAGAGAGTCTTATTGGTGAAAACCTTTGCAGGCACCATAAGGCGATGGTGAGTTGTGAGAAAATGAAAATGAGAGAGTCTTATTGGTGAAAACCTTTGCAGGCACCATAAGGCGATGGTGAGTTGAGAGAAATACAAAAATGAGAGAGTCTTATTGGTGAAAACCTTTGCGGGAACCGTAAGGCGGTGGTGAGTTGAGAGAAATACAAAAATGAGAGTCTTATTGGTGAAAGTCCTCATGGGCATCGTAGGGTGATGGAGAGTTTAAGACAAAGGCGGAAAGTGAAAAGAAAGAGATTTGTTGGCGAAAGTCTTTTTAGATGTCGTCAGTCGAATGTGATGTATGAGTCCAATGGATTTGAAGAAGCGGCTCAGTGGCAAAAGGCACGAACTCAACAACAAATGGGGAGTTTGGATAGGAAGATCAGGCAGCTCAATCCAAAATGCATGTCATACTCATTGGAGTTGGTTGTCGTATTCAGATAAGTTTTCATTTTGAATATGGGACATTGCCCTTTTCTTTCATTTACATATTCATGTTTTTGTCTTTTCTTATGTTATTTATCAAAACAAAAGTCACCATCATTTCTTTACATTTTTAAGTCAAGTCTGTGTCAACACAAGCGAGAAAGGATTTCAAAATTTACTACCAGTCTTTCCAATTATATGAGGAAAAGCCAAGGAACAGCACAGGAAAGAAATATGATCGTAATTCAACATGAAGCAAAGGAAGTCTATCAACCAACAGGCTATTGGATTCGTGGAATCATTCAGATTTGGGAAAAGAGTGCACCTCAGGGGCATGGTAAAATGAAAACACATTGTTTGAGTCAGAACTCATTTTCCTCAATCTGGATCCAGGTCAATGATGCGGTAAGACAGGGCAAGTGTTAGCAATTTGGGACAAAGATGAAAGGAACGAGTGCTGGGAAGATACCTGAAAACCCAAGATCTGCAAGCCACCATTAAGTTTTTAACTGACAAATTTTTCTTTGATTGAAACAGGGGAAAATTCGTTTCACTTGATTCAGCTACCATTGAAAATGCATATCCAAGGATTTTACTTTATGTTCAGGACCATCCTGAAAAATGGGATTTTACTTTATGTTCAGGACCCTCCTGAAAAATGGGATTTTACTTTATGTTCAGGACCCTCCTGGAAAATGGGAATTTACTTTATGTTCAGACCCTCCTGAAAAATGGGATTTTATTTTATGTTCAGGACCATCCTGAAAAATGGAAATTTACTTTCTGTTCAGGACCCTCCTGAAAAATGGGATTTTACTTTCTGTTCAGGACCCTCCTGAAAAATGGGATTTTACTTTCTGTTCAGGACCCTCCTGAAAAATGGGATTTTACTTTATGTTCAGGACCCTCCTGAAAAATGGGATCTTACTTTCTGTTCAGGACCCTCCTGGAAAATAGGAATTTACTTTATGTTCAGGACCCTCCTTAAAAATGGGATTTTACTTTATGTTCAGGACCATCCTGAAAAATGGGATTTTACTTTATGTTCAGGACCCCCCTGAAAAATAGGATTTTACTTTCTGTTCAGGACCCTCCGGAAAAATGGGATTTTACTTTATGTTCAGGACCCTCCTGAAAAATGGGATTTTACTTTCTGTTCAGGACCCTCCTGAAAAATGGGATTTTACTTTATGTTCAGGACCCTCCTGAAAAATGGGATTTTACTTCATGTTCAGGACCCTCCTGGAAAATGGGAATTTACTTTCAATTCAGGACCCTCCTGAAAAATGGGATTTTACTTTCAGTTCAGGACCCTCCTAGAAAATGGGAATTTACTTTCAGTTCAGGACCCTCCTGGAAAATGGGAATTTTCTTTCAATTCAGGACCCTCCTGAAAAATGGGAATTTACTTTCAATTCAGGACCCTCCTGAAAAATGAGAATTTACTTTTAGTTCAGGACCCTCCTGAAGAATGGGATTTTACTTTATGTTCAGGACCCTCCTGAAAAAATGGGATTTTACTTTATGTTCAGGACCCTCCTGAAAAATGGGAGTTTACTTTCTATTCAGGACCCTCCTGAAAAATAGAATTTTACTTTATGTTCAGGACCCTCCTGAAAAAATGGGATTTTACTTTCAGTCCAGGACCCTCCTGAAAAATGGGATTTTACTTTCAATTCAGGACCCTCCTGAAAATGGGATTTTACTTTCAGGTCAGGACCCTCCTGGAAAATGGGAATTTACTTTCAATTCAGGACCCTCCTGAAAAATGGGAATTTACTTTATGTTCAGGACCCTCCTGAAAAATGGGATTTTACTTCATGTTCAGGACCCTCCTGGAAAATGGGAATTTACTTTCAATTCAGGACCCTCCTGAAAAATGGGATTTTACTTTCAGTTCAGGACCCTCCTGGAAAATGGAAATTTACTTTCAGTTCAGGTCCCTCCTGAAAAATAGGATTTTACTTTATGTTCAGGACCCTCCTGAAAAATGGGATTTACTTTCTGTTCAGGACCCTCCTGAAAAATGGGATTTTACTTTATGCGCAGGACCTTCCTGGAGAATGGGATTTTACTTTATGTTCAGGACACTCCTGAAAAATGAGATTTTACTTTATGTTCAGGACCCTCCTGGAAAATAGGAATTTTACTTTCAGTCCAGGACCCTCCTGAAAAATGGGAATTTACTTTCAATTCAGGACCCTCCTGAAAAATGAGAATTTACTTTATGTTCAGGACCCTCCTGGAAAATGGGAATTTACTTTCAATTCAGGACCCTCCTGAAAAATGGGATTTCACATTCTGTTCAGGACCCTCCTGGAAAATGGGACAACGCTTTCAAAAATGAAATACTAACTATTTATAATTCTTGTTTGGGATAATTTTCGTTCTAGTTTTAATTTTGAGTTTCAGGAGCCCACCTGAAGAACAGGGTGATGAAATAGCAAGTCAGGAGCCCGCCTGAAGAACAGGGTGATGAAATATCAAGTTCGTAGCCCGCCTGGAAAATAGGTTGAAGAAATGAAAAGTCATGCAACAAAGCGAAGTAATTGAAAGCCAAGCAACAAGTCGAAAGAAATTGCAAGTCAGGAGCCCGCCTGAAGAATAGGGTGATGAAAGTCGAGTCAAGAACCAACAGAAGCTGTATAGATAGGATTTTTGTAATTTCATTTATGTTTTAGCTTGTAATTTTAATTTTGATGTAATAACAGAGCCGCGGACCGGAACCTCGACGGAACCTCACTCGACTCTCCAACTCGGTATAGTTCATCTCCGTCCAATCCATGGAGATACTTATCACTTGATCCTTTCATAACTTGGGTGGGTAGGCTGTCCTAATTCAAGACCCGTTAGTCCTTCTTTCTCCTGTTTAACTCTTTCTTTTATTCTTATTTTCTTGACATTTATCTTTGACTCTATTTTGATTCCAAAAGAGGGATATAAAAGAAAAATAAACGAGGCTCAAACGGGTAAACAAAAGATGACACAATGTTTGGATAGAAGAATAAAATGCCTTCATCATATCAATCTTCAAAAATGCAAGTACTAAACATGCAATAAAATCAAACAAAGGACCAAATATCATACATAGTATCTTTTGACCGCATCAGCATTGATAGTCATTTCTGCCATTTAGCCTTCTATATCTGTCAAATATAAGGCTCCATCTGGTAACACTTTCTTCACAACGAAGGGACCTTGCCAGTTAGGGGAGAACTTGCCTTTCGCTTCAACCTGGTGAGGAAGATACGTCTCAATACCATCTGACCAACTTCAAAATTCCTGGGAAGGACCTTTTTGTTATACGCACGAGCCATCCTCCTTTGATACAACTGGCCATGACACACGGACGTTAGCCTTTTTTCCTCGATCAAACTCAAATGTTCCAGTCGGGCTTTTACCCATTCGTCATCATCGATCTCTGCTTCTACAATGACTCGAAGAGAGGGAATTTCAACTTCTGCAGGGATGACTGCTTCTGTCCCATACACTAATAAATATGGAGTTTCCCCTGTTGAAGTGCGAACAGTGGTGCGATAACCTAGCAACGCAAACGATAACTTTTCATGCCACTGTCTAGAACCTTGTACCATTTTTCGCAGTATCTTTTTTATATTTTTATTGGCAGCTTCTACAGCACCATTGGCCTTTGGGCGATATGGAGTAGAATTTCGATGTGCGATTTTAAACTGTTGACATACTTCTTGCATCAAATGACTATTGAGATTGGCAGCATTGTCTGTAATGATCATCTTAGGAATTCCAAATCTACAAATGATATTGGCATGAACAAAATCTACCACAGCCTTCTTTGTCACTGACTTGAAAGTTACTGTTTCCACCCACTTTGTGAAGTAGTCAATGGCTACCAAAATGAATCAATGTCCATTTGATTCCTTCAGCTCAATCGGTCCAATCACATCCATTCCCCAAGCCACGAACGGCCATGGAGCGGCCATTGTATGCAACTCAATAGGAGGAGAACGTATCAAAGCGCTGTGCACCTGACATTGATGACACTTTCGAACAAATTGAATAGAATCCCTCTCCTTAGTAAGCCAATAATAACCTGCTCGAAGAATCTTCTTTGACAAGACATGACCGTTCATATGCGACCCACATACTCCAGAGTGTATTTCAACCATGATTGCCGAGGCTTCTTTTGCATCTACAAACCTTAAAATTCCCAGATCTGGGGTCCTCTTATACAAGATTCCCCCACTTAAGAAAAATCCACTAGCCAAACTCCTAATAGTCCTCTTTTGATTATTGGTGGCATATGTTGGGTATTCTCCTGACTGAATGTACCGCTTGATATCCAAAAACCAAGGTTCTCCATCGAGCTCTTCTTCAACCGCATTACAATACGCATGCTGATCACGACTCTGTATATGCACTGGATCGACATAGTCTTTGTCAGGATATTGGAGCATTAAAGACAGAGTGGCTAAAGCATCAGCAATTTCATTATGAATCCTTGGAATATGCCTAAATTTTACTAACATAAATCGTCGACATAGCTCCTGCAAGCATTGTCGATACGGGATGAGCTTCAAATCTCGCGTCTCCCAATCGCCTTGACTTTGATGGACGAGCAAATCCGAATCTCCCAACACCAATAATTCTTGGACTCCCATATCAACAACTAACCTCAAACCAAGGATGCAGGCTTCATACTCTGTCATATTGTTAGTACAGTAGAATCGAAGTTGTGTTGTTACCGGGAAATGTTGTCCCGATTTAGAGATAAGAACCGCACCTATTCCGACTCCTTTCATATTGACAGCTCCATCAAAGAATAACCTCCAACCTGGATCAGCATCTATAATGACTTCATCGACACACGACACTTCTTTGTCAGGAAAATATGTCTTTAATGGCTCGTACTCTTCATCAATGGGATTCTCAGCAAGATGATCTGCCACAGCTTGGGCTTTCATGGCGGTTCGAGTCACATATACGATGTCGAACTCGGTATGCAATAATTGCCACTTCGCCAATCGACCTGTCGGCATAGGCTTCTGAAAGATATACTTTAAAGGATCCATGCGGGAGATGAGATAAGTAGTGTAGGATGAGAGATAGTGTTTCAACTTCTGTGCTATCCAAGTTAGGGCACAACACGTCCTTTCAAGAAGAGTATACCTGGCCTCATATGAGGTGAACTTCTTGCTAAGATAATAAATAGTCTGCTCATTTTTTCCTGTGACATCATGTTGACCCAGGACACAACCGAAAGAATTGTCCATGACTGATAAAAATAAAATCAAAGGCCTACCAGGCTCCAGGGGTACCAGCACGGGAGGATTTGACAAATATCTTTTGATTCGATCGAACGCTTCCTGACATTCTTCAGTCCATTTTACCGCAACACTTTTTTTCAGCAACTTGAATATGGGCTCACAAGTGGTTGTGAGTTGAGCAATAAACCTGCTAATGTAGTTCAGTCTACCTAGAAAACTCATCACCTCCGTTCTATTCTTGGGCGGGGGTAAATCCTGAATGGCTTTGATTTTTTAGGGATCCAATTCAATTCCCCGACGGCTGACTACAAACCCCAACAGCTTTCCAGATGGAACTCCAAATACACATTTGGCCGGGTTAAGTTTGAGATTATACCTGCGAAGCCTCTCAAAGAACATTCTTAAATCTTTAACATGGTCGGCCTGACTTTTTGACTTAATAATCACATCATCCATGTAGACCTCAATCTCCTTATGCATCATGTCATGAAACATAGTGGTCATGGCTCTCATCTATGTTGCTCCAGCATTCTTCAAACCGAACGGCATCACTCGATAACAATAAGTTCCTCATGGTGTGATAAAAGATGTCTTCTCTGCGTCGTGGTCATCCATAATGATCTGATGATACCCGACATAGTAATCCACAAAAGAGGCAACCTCGTGTTTAGCACAGTTGTCTAACAAAATGTGAATGTTGTGCAGTGGAAAATCATTATTCGGACTTGCTCTGTTCAAATCACGATAATCAACGCACACTCAAATTTTGCCATTTTTCTTTGGTACGGGAACAACATTAGATAACCACATGGGATAACGAGACACTCGAATTACTTTGGCTTCAAGTTGTTTCATGATTTCCTCTTTGATTTTAATACTTACATCGGTTTTAAACTTCCTCAACTTCTGTTTGACAGGGGGGAACGCGGGATCAGTTGGCAACTTGTGAGACACTAATTCAGTGCTTAAACTGGGCATATCATCATAAGACCATGCAAAAACGTCCTTATAATCAATCAAAGCATAAATCATTCCCTCTTTTAGTTGTGGCAAAGCATGTACACTGATTTTAGTTTCCCTAACATCTTCTTGATCCCCTAGATTTATTGGCTCAGTTTCATTCAAATTAGGATTCGGTTTGTCTTCAAACTGTTCCAACTCTTTGCTTATTTCTTCTAGTGCTTGTTCCTCATCATATTCCCCATCCTGCTTCATTATATCTTGATTAGTTTGGATTTTAAAATCAGGCTGAAAATTCTGCATGCATGTCGTGTCATTAGAATTAGCATAAAGAGAACTGTGTAAGAAAAGAAAAACAAAATATATTAGACACAAAACAAAAGGTACATTGCATTTCATTAAATAAAAGATAGAAGGGTTTAAACACATATGCCATCATAACATAAACAAACTAAAGTCCGAATTACAGCCCTGAAATAACTTGGATAAACAGAAAGAAAAAATAAAATAGACTACCAAAACTCCCTCCTGACGGGGAGAGGAGTGACTTCCCAATTATTGAGCTGGACAGTTGGACCTATGAATTGCACGTCTGCCATACTGGTACCTTCTCCTGCTTCGACCATATCAACTTCGATACAAAGGTTCTGGAAGTCATCAACCAATTCAAACTCAAATTCTACATGCTTCGTGACACCGCTCTTAACAAACGATTCACTGAGTAGTGGCATTGGGTGAGGGAGTGACCATATTTCCTTTTTCCTTCCCTTGGCTTTTTTCAGATCTTCAGCTGTAGGCTCAAATCCCAGACCAAACGTGCCCATGTTCTCACTCGGACATATGGGATGAACTATACCGTGCTGAGACGCTCCCAAACCCTTCCCTGGCTCAAATCCGTATTTCCAAAGTTCACTCACCATCATGATAGAAGCAGAAGACAATTATGGTCCCGGTATAGCTATCTATTCAAGGATACGATTCACTGGCACTGTATTAAAAATTTGATAGACGAATGTCTCCTCTACGTTATTTGCTTCAATAAGAGACAAGGGAGAATCTTCGTAGGCTGACAAATCACCTTCACCATGAATAACTACTTCTTGCTGGTCATGCTCAAACTTGATCATTTGGTACAGTGTAGATGCAACCGCCTTGGCCTTGTGGATCCACGGCCTTCCCAAAAACATATTATAAGAGGATTCTACATTCAATACTTGAAACTCTATGGCGAACTCAACAGGCCCTATGGTCAACATTAGTTCTATTTCGCCAATGGAATTTGATTTTGCACCATCGAAAGCCCTGACACATACATTGTTGGGCCTGATCCTCTCCGCACCAATATTCAGCTTTTGCAAAGTAGAAATAGGGCAAATGTTTGCTCCTGAACCTCCATCAATCATAACATGAGTGACATAGAAATCTTCACACTTCACTGTAATGTAAAGGCTCCGATTATGCCTTGTACCTAAAACAGGCAATTCATCATCAGAAAAGCTAATCCGATTGACCTCAAAGATTTTTCCAACCATTTTCTCAAGCTGGTTGATTGTAATCTCCCTTGGAACATATGCTTCATTTAATACCTTCAGTAGAACATCACGATGCTCCTTGGAGTGCAACAGCAAAGATAAAAGGGAAATTTGAGCAGGGGTTTTCTTCAGCTGGTCTAATATTGAATACTCTGGCAATTTCATCTTTTTCAAAAATTCTTTGGCTTCTTCTTCGGTGATAGGCTTTTTGATAGATGACGGTCCACTCACCGTTGGCTTGGACTTTCTTAAGCTTTCAGGCACGAAACATCTTCCTGACCTATTCAAACCCCCTACCTCATCTACATCTTCCACAACTTATTTCCCATGATAGGTCATCACGGTCCATCCATAATTCCAGGGAATCCTTTTCGTATCAACTATCGGAGGTTGGGTTACCGGTTTGCGGACAATAGGCGCTGCCAGTGCTCTTTTCACCGTCAAAATGGGCTGACTCAGAGCTCCCACCACCGTCAACTTAGGTTTATCCTGACTTGAATCAACATACCTTCTGGCGCCTTGTACTGTGATCAGGGGCTTCTTTATGCTTTCTCGGGCTTTATCTTCTCTCATTCCTTCCTGGCTCAATGTGGAGTTTGCGCGCGCCACTGCGGGTAAGAAGGGGTTTGGGCATATGGATGCGCGCTATATACTGGGTAAAGGGGTGGTGGAATGGAATATAAAGGGTTTTGTGGAGGGTAGTAATGGTGGGGAGGAATATATGGAGCTTGGGCGTAGACTTGGGCTTGGGATTGGGGATAGGGGAGAGGTGGTCTTTTAGGATAAGAATGGGTTCCGTCTACGACAATCGCAACATCCTCTTTCTTTTTTTTACCTCCAAATGCGCCAGATCCACCTTGAATCATTTGTGTGGTAGCTTTTAATGCAGCAAAACTCACTATTCGACCGGTCTTAATCCCGTCCCCTACCATCTCCCCTATTTTGAGGACTTCCATAAAAGACTTTCCCATTGCCGGAAGTAAATGTTGAAAATAGGTCTCATCCTGCGCCTGAATGAAAACTTCTACCAACTTACTTACTTTCATTGGAGGTTTTACCCTAGCAGCCTGTTCATGCCACCTTATCGCGTATTCCCTAAAACCTTCAGTGCTCTTTTTCTTCATGTTGACCAAAGATTTTTTGTCCGGAATCAAGTCAATTTTGTACTGAAAATGTTGAACAAATTCAGAAGCCAAATCATCCCAACTGTTCCATTTATCGATATCCCGATCGATGAACCATTCTGAAGCCAGATCTGAAAGACTCTCGCCAAAGAAGGCCATGAGTAGTTCTTCCTTTCCTCCTGCAGCCCTCAACTGGTTGCAATAACGTCTAAAGTGTGCAACAGGATCACCGTGCCCTGTGTACTTCTCGAACTTAGGCATCTTAAAATCGGGGAGCAGGTTGATGTCTGGGAACATGCACAGGTCAGTCCAAGCCAACGGTGAGTGGACCGTCATCTATCAAAACGCCTATCACCGAAGAAGAAGCAGAAGAATTTTTGAAAAAGATGAAATTGCCAGAGTATTCAATATTAGACCAGCTGAAGAAAACCCCTGCTCAAATTTCCCTTTTATCTTTGTTGTTGCACTCCAAGGAGCATCGTGATATTCTACTGAAGGTATTAAATGAAACATATGCTCCAAGGGAGATTAAAATCAACCATCTTGAGAAAATGGTTGGAAAAATCTTTGAGGTCAATCGGATCAGCTTTTCTGATGATGAATTGCCTGTTGAAGGTACTGGGCATAATCGTGGCCTTTACATTACAGTGAAGTGTGAAGATTTCTATGTCACTCATGTTATGATTGATGGAGGTTCAGGAGCAAACATTTGCCCTATTTCTACTTTGCAAAAGATGAATATTGGTGCGGAGAGGATCAGGCCCAACAATGTATGTGTTAGGGCTTTCGATGGTGCAAAATCAAATTCCATTGGCGAAATAGAACTAATGTTGACCATAGGGCCTGTTGAGTTCTCCATAGAGTTTCAAGTATTGAATGTAGAATCCTCTTATAATCTGTTGTTGGGAAGGTCGTGGATCCACAAGGCCAAGGCGGTTGCATCTACACTGTACCAAATGATCAAGTTTGAGCATGACCGGCAAGAAGTAGTTATTCATGGTGAAGGTGATTTGTCAGCCTACGAAGATTCTCCCTTGTCTCTTATTGAAGAAAATAACATAGAGGAGACATTCGTCTATCAAATTTTTGATACTGTGCCAGTGAATCGTATCCTTGAATAGCAGGCTATACCGGGACCACAATTGTCTTCTGCTTCTATCATGATGGTGAGTGAACTTTGGAAATACGGATTTGAGCCAGGGAAGGGTTTGGGAGCATCTCTGCACGGTATAGTTCATCCCATATGTCCGAGTGAGAACGTGGGCACGTTTGGTCTGGGATTTGAGCCAACAGCTGAAGATCTGAAAAAATCCAAGGGAAGGAAAAAAGAAATATGGTCACTTCCTCGCCCAATGTCACTACTCAGTGAATCATTTGTTAAGAGCGGTGTCACGAAGCATGTAGAATTTGAGTTTGAATTGGTTGATGACTTCAAGAAACTTTGTATCTAAGTTGATATGGTCGAATTAGGAGAAGGTACCAGTATGGCAGACGTGCAATTCATAGGTCCAGCTGTCCAGCTCAATAATTGGGAAGTCACTCCTCTCCCCATCAGGAGGGAGTTTTGGTAGTCTATTTTGTTTTTTCTTTCTGTTTATCCGAGTTATTTCAGGGTTGTAATTCAGACTTTAGTTTGTTTATGTTATGTTGGCGCCTGTGTTTAAACCCTTCTATCTTTTATTTAATGAAATTCAATGTCCCTTTTGTTTTGTGTCTAATATATTTTGTTTTTCTTTTCTTACACAGTTCTCTTTATGCTGATTCTAATGACATGACATGCATGCGGAATTTTCAGCCTGATTTTAAAATCCAAACTAATCAAGATATAATGAAGCAGGATGGGGAATATGATGAGGAACAAGCACTAGAAGAAATAAGCAAAGAGTTGGAACAGTTTGAAGACAAACCGAATCCGGAGGGTCCTGAACATAAAGTAAATTCCCATTTTCCAGGAAGGTCCTGAACATAAAGTAAAATCCCATTTTTCAGGAGGGTCCTGAACATAAAGTAAAATCCCATTTTTCAGGAGGGTCCTGAACATAAAGTAAAATCCTTGGATATGCATTTCCAATGGTAGCTGAATCAAGTGAAACGAATTTGCCCCTGTTTCAATCAAAGAAAAATTTGTCAGTTAAAAACTTAGTGGTGGCTTGCAGATCTTGGCTTTTCAGGTATCTGCCCAGCACTCGTTCCTTTCATCTTTGTCCCAAATTGTTAACACTTGCCCTATCTTACCGCATCATTGACCTAGATCCAGATTGAGGGAAATGAGTTCTGACTCAAACAATGTGTTTTCATTTTACCATGCCCCTTGTTTCTTGTTTGATTATTTTGCGTGCTTTTGTGTGTTTTTTTCTTATACATTTCATAATGCCAAACTAGTTGATACACTCTACCAAGCGACCGTGGTCAAACCACGGGATCGAGGGGTTTCTAACACCTTCCCCTCGGTCAACAGAATTCCTTAGCCGGAATCTCTGTTCGCAAACCGGTTTAAGAGTCAAATGGTTTCGAAAAGGATTTTCCCAAAGGTGACTTGGCACACCGGATTATGCCAAGTGGTGACTCTGAATAAAAAATGCAAATAATCCTTTTCCGAAACAAATTTTCATTTCTTGTCACTTAAATAATAAAACCCTTTCGCGCTAAAACATAATATTTTGGAGTACGCATAAAAAAGGGGTGTGACAGCTCTGGTCGACTCACTATTCGACCGGTCTTAATCCTGTCCTCTACCATCTCCCCCATTTTGAGGACTTCCATAAAAGACTTTCCCATTGCCGGAAGTAAATGTTGAAAATAGGTCTCATCCTGCGCCTGAATGAAAACTTCTACCAACTTACTTTCTTTCATTAGAGGCTTTACCCTAGCGTCCTGTTCACGCCACTTTATCGCGTATTCCCTAAAACCTTCAGTGCTTTTTTTCTTCATGTTGACCAAAGATTTTTCGTCCGAAATCAAGTCAATGTTGTACTGAAAATGTTGAACAAATTCAGAAGCCAAATCATCCCAACTGTTCCATTTATCGATATCCCGATCGATGAACCATTCTGAAGCCAGATCTGAAAGACTCTCGCCAAAGAAGGCCATGAGTAGTTCTTTCTTTCCTCCTGCAGCCCTCAACTGGTTGCAATAACGTCTCAAGTATGCAACAGGATCATCGTGCCCTGCGTACTTCTCGAACTTAGGCATCTTAAAACTGGGGGGCAGGTTGATGTCTGGGAACATGCACAGGTTTTTATAGGAAACACTTCTATAATCTCCGATTCCTTGCAAATTCCTCATAGCTTGCTCTAAACTCTTCAGTTTCCGGGCTATAACATCATGTTCCTCCGTTGCGACAGGTTTCTCCGTATCAAATGGAAATGCAGGCAACTGAGTGTACCCATACGGTTCATTCAATTGCACAGTAGGCTCCGTAGCATAATACTGACCATCTGAAACCTTCAGTACTGGCTCACTGGAAGACCGAGGAAGCCTCATTGTGGGACGCACAGCATATATGGGAGTTTCATATGGTGGCGGGGCCACGAATACCGGTGTGATCGGTGGCGCTGGCTGAGCAGCTAGTCTTGATTGGGGAGCTGCCAAGGACACACCAGAATTGCCAGGATAATAATGTCGCGGAGTGAATCCTGGCGCGTGCTCAGGTGACTCAGTAGGAGCAGAGAATTGTGCCTGAGAGAGCGGTGGGCAATTAGAGATATTCCCGAGACCTTCAGGGAGCGGAGGAGGAGGCATTCCGCTGGCCCATGCCTGATGCAAATCTATCAATTATTGCCTGAGCCTTACTACCTCATCATTGTGTTCTGAACTTTCTTCCCTGTGATCCTGATCCGGGTCAATGAGCGAATTTTCAATCTCCCTGCTAGCCATGGCGAGCTTTGCTTTGGTCTAGTGAAGTATGGGTGACTAGACAGAGTGCTGCAAACCTACCACTGTTATCTGAAAGAACATGCTCATCAAAGACGACATCCGTTAGGATTAGGGCACACAACAAGCATGGGAGTCACATTGGTAAAATTGTCCTAAATTCATGTTCATTTCTACTAGCTTTTGAGGGTAGCGAGGTCATTTCAACATCATCCCAATTTTTATCTACATTCTTTTTTTTTCGTATCCATCTCTATTCTTTCCACTTCTCTCGTTATCTACCTTTATTTTATTATTCTTTATGGCTTTTGTTTTTTCTTTAAAAGAGGAAAAATAATGAAAAACAACGAAACAAAATGATTAGATTGAACCCAAAAGTAGGTTGCCTACATATCATGTTGTACATGAATCAGATCTTGCGTAGTTCAGGCAGCTTATGCATAAACATTACACAATTGAAGGTTTTTTTTTCACGAAACACGAAAACAAGTAAACAAAAGAAAGACGTAACATCCTAACATTTCGATGAAAGACAACAAAACATACAACGAATTTAGGACCACTTTAAAACTAAACAACAAATACAAAACAACACTTTAAACCCCTAACGATATGCGTGCAATAAAGACCCGAATATCAAAAACAACTTGACTCCGACTTAACACAGACACCAACCTACAATGACAGAAACATAAAAGACTCAAAACTATATAAAGATAAGATATGCTCTTTCAAACTGGTGCTCTGTGTGATGTCCCCGGCTGAGATGAACCCATCTGTGAAGTACCCACTTTTCCACTTAGACTTTGCAACATGTCCTGCAACGACATTTTGATACCCGGAAACAAATTTCTTGCCCGTATCCCCACCTCTTGGAGAGTACACCCGCAAAGGTTTCTCTGACACCCATCCACAGTTGTGATCAAACGCGACAACTGAACTCTCAAAAACTCCACCTTGGCACCCGGATCTTCCTGCTCATCATCTTCTACCATGATTGCTTCCTGTATTCGCCCTCTAAGTTAGGCTGGTAAGGGTCTACTAATGCCACGGGGCAGAGATTGTAGCCAGATTTCATAGTTTTGAATGCATCCTGGATTTTCCTCGAAAGTATCGACACCTAAATTTATCGCGTTATTCCAGAATTGCTCATATTTTCTTTCCCCCACGGCTTGGTCCTTAAAGTACTCTACATCTTTTAGAAGGTCCATTATTGGGGGGACGTCTTGGATCCTACCCAACTGACGCATTACCCTTCTTGGACTGTAAGGCCTAGTGCAGTTAAGTCCTATCAAAACTAGAAAGAGTTGCATTTGAGATCCAATCAAGATTTTCTTAGGACAAAACCACATATAGCACCAAAGAATGTTGTTTGGAGTTCTTGATTCAAGAAATTCGATCCAAGAATTGACTCCAATAGGAAAAGAAAATTTATCAAAACGCATTCTTTCTTGCATGGCTTGCACTCGATCATTCAGACAACGGTCGATCACATCTGCTCTAATCAAAGAAGGCGTATGCAAGTGCTCCATTATCCACAGCTACAATATCAGATTACTCCCCTCAAAAAATCGTACCCCTCCTTTTACTTTAGTTAAAGCCTTATATATTTCTGTTAAGATCATTGGTACAATGGTGACCTCATCTTTTTTCTTGAATAAAGCTATCACCACTGATTGCAGACGAGTATCGATACACCTCTCATCTAACGGGAACACTAAGATACCCAACAAAGCCAGACAGAAAACCTCAAGACGACGTTGTTCCCAGATTTTTTTGGTAGTACAGAATTCATCCCAAAAGCAGTCGAAACCCTCTAAAGACCCAAATCTAGCAAACAAATAGTCCAAGGAAATCCAAGATTGTTTGAGACATCCCAGATGCTTGTTATCTTTTAATCCACAGAGTCGAAGGAATTTCTTACGAGTATGATTGCGGGCTAAAATCATCTGCTGACCCATGTAAGTCAACCGAAACAAACAAGATATTTCTGCCAGGGTAGGAGTCAATTCACAACTTTCGAACCTAAACACCAAATTATTTGTATCCCAGAAAGTCAACGCAGCTTCTATTAAATCTGGATGAGGCGTGAGATCCATGAGTGTTACAAGATTGCCTAACACTTTCCTCACTTCATGCTTTTCGGAGTAATTGAACGTGCCCCACCACTTGATCAACTTTTTGGGTACCTTGACAACCATAAGGACTCTAGACTTTGTGGACAGATCCATCCTGTAGTAGCAGATAAGAAATTGTCTCAAAATTTGATAAGAGCAAAAGGTTCCCAACCAATGGGAATTTGATGCGGACATACGTCAATGAGACAGACCGCTTCATGACTCTAAATCGCCGAACAGTAATGCTGAATAAAATCAGCCTACTTGGCTAACAACTCTAGGTTACGGAATAAAAGACCTATCCTAAGACTAAGACGAAGACCAAAATAAAGGTTACCGGACCCACCGAGGGTTTCCTACGTATCCCGCCCCGAGGGACGGAAATCAGGTATGCGTAGTTCGTCCAGTTTGGACAACTAACGATTAACTAATAAATTAACCCTAACTTAAGAGACAAAATCAAAAACAAACGAATAAAAACTTTTTTGGATTTTTCAATTAGACACTTTAACTAAGACTGACACCATCCATTATGGAAAAAAATCTTTTTGGTATTTTTTCTTTTGACAAATACGTAGAAAAACTTTTTTTTTCTTTTACGGTACTTTGCAAAAATGTAAAAAAAATCTTTTTGAGTTTTGGATCGTGAAGAACAAAAGCCATAAAGAATTCTAAAATAAACTACGACACTCCTTTTTGATTCATTCTTTTCGACTCACTTTTTTTCTTTCTTTCTTTTTTCACACTTTACTTCTAACACATGTTTTCCCCAAATCGGTCCGTCAAATGACCACGTTACTCTCAAAGATGCAATATTTAGCACGTAGGGATGCTTTAAAGGTGAGTCTCCTACAAAGGACCGTGTGGGCCCCGCTAGGTCTCAATATGATGCACATAAGAATGACCTAAAGGCTGACCTACGTTGTGGTTTACTAACAAGGCCATTCGGGGGAGCATATGGTTGATAGTGGCTGCTTTGCTTTCCACCTACTCCATACATCCAACGGCTCCCCCCCTAAAATAAAGGTGACTCAACTAGAGTTCGTGCGCACGACGTGCGCTCCGAGACTTGTTGCAGAAAGAAGGCCGGGGGGATGGACTCATGATGACAGATATAAAGCGGTAACACATAGGATAAATACTATAAACAAAGAGCACGAAAACGCACAAAAGTAAAAACAATAACAAAACAATAATCACAAACAATGCTTATACACTCGTAATGCCAAACAAAGCCGATACGACTCAAAAATAAACTCGAATTCTAAAAAGTCCCCAGCAGAGTCGCCAGAGCTGTCACACCCCTTTTTTATGCGTACTCCAAAATATTATGTTTTAGCGCAAAAGGGTTTTATTATTTAAGTGACAAGAAATGAAAATTTGTTTCGGAAAAGAATTATTTGCATTTTTTATTCAGAGTCGCCACTTGGCATAATCCGGTGTGCCAAGTCACCTTTGGGAAAATCCTTTTCGAAACCATTTGACTCTTAAACTGGTTTGCGAACAGAGACTCCGACTAAGGAATTCTGTTGACCGAGGGGAAGGTGTTAGGCACCCCTCGATCCCGTGGTTTGACCACGGTCGCTTGGTAGAGTGTATCAACTATTTTGGCATTATGAAATGTATAAGAAAAAAAAACACAAAAGCACGCAAAATAATCAAACAAGAAACAAAAACAAAACAATCCAAAAAATGTAAAGTCCAGTCCAAATTATACAGTCCAAAAATAGAAAACTACGAAAATATAAACCCTAGTCTAAACTAAATCTAGATTGAGCTCCCATGCCTTACCCGATGCTGCAGGCCTTTGATCACGAACATCCTTAGCATAAAAAATTCTTCGGGGCATTCCCCGGCGAGTAAATACAAATTACCTCGGGGCATCCCCCAGTCAAATAAAATACACTTTCCAAATACGATAAACAAGACATTCAAAAAATATTTCAATCATTCCAACACTACACCGATCCTAAGCTTGCCTACCCGAGCTTACTGTTTGCCTACCCACTCGACGACATATCGCATTCAACATTAACAATGTATCAAAAATATCATAATATTCACCTTTATCAATTTTTGATTCCCGTCCCCAAATTTATTTCAAATAATATGATTAAGCATGCTTCGATTTATCAATTCACTCTTCAAAGTCCGGAACCAACATCAACCAACACGTAACACATATTCGAACATACCAAACACGCAACAAATAAATCATTCACACCCACAACATCACCAAAAGTCAAAATAAATTAAAGATTTGGTTAGAAGAAATGGACCTCGATGAAATTGATCCTTGACGATAATAAAGAAATCCGAAGACCAAAATACTCGACTGGAGAACCTCGATCGCGACGAATCCAATTCAGTATGATAAATACAAATGGGACAGATTTAAAATCGGAACGAAAACCTTGGAAACGAACCCCCAACACTCGGATTTCAAGCCATCCGTGACCGACACGATTTCAAACAGACAACCGAACTCACCGACCGATTCCGGTGGACGTTGATCGGTCACCAATTTACTGTTTCGCCGATGAGGGTGTCGCCGGTTTTACTGTTTCGGGTGCCTGCTGTCATCGTTGGTCGGAGTGGAGGCTGATGGTGTGGCAGATCTAGTCGCTGGTTGGCGAGACAGATCTGGAAGGCGGAGAACAGAGCGGTGCCGGCGCTAGTTCGCCGGAGGGGAAGAGAAAAACGGCGACTGAGAGAGAAGGCGGCGCCGGCACCGACGTCGCTGTCGTTGTGGTTGGATTTTGGGTTGGGAGAAGAGCTTGGTTACGGAGGGGATTGCCGGTGATAGAACTCTCTCCGGTGGTCTAGCCGGTGACGGCGAGAGAGGGCGGCCGGTGAGTTTTTTTTAAAGAGAGAGAGTAGAGAGAGGTCTAGAGAGAGATCGGAGAGAGAGAGGAAAGAAAGAAAAACTAAATTCATATGTTTTCCTCCTTTTGGGTTACTGTTCCCTCTTTTTATTTTGTGTGTATCTGTGTATATATATTGTGTTTTGGGTATTGGGGTAGGGTAGGTGGGGTAGGGTATAGGGTGGTGTGGTTTATTTTGATTGGGTAGGTTGTTAGGATAAGATAGAATTAGTTAAGATAAGATTTGTTATCTTATAATTTATTTATTTTTTTGTATTTTGTGCGGGTATAATAACATGGGTGAGGGTACGCGGTAGGATAAAAATAACAATGGGTAAAAACGACATCGGGGAGGGAAGAAATTAGGTGTCTACAGGATCTATTTTGAACGTATATAACTTTTGATATACGTGAAATTTTTAAGCTGAAGACCCACTAAATTGTAGACAATTGAATTATCTTTTCAACAATACCAATTTTGCCTTAATACGATACCCGAGCAAAAAGTTATGATCATTTTCGTCATAACTAGTAAGCCACCGTGATAAGACCGCATCGCGATGAGCCTTTAATCCGCATTCCAGTTATGAATTTTTGGTTTAAATGAGTGAGGGGCAATTGAATCTTTTTCCACCTCAACGAAATTCATAAAAACACGACTTAAGGCTTCAATTAGGGCATTATATGCCCATATTCTCTAATTTTCTCTCAAAAATAAACCCTAATCATCCCCCAAGTTCATCAATTCCCTTCCTTCCCTTTCAAGAAAATCAAGAACTCCACTGTTCCAATCCAAAGAAGCTTTCAAGAAAGTTGTTCTCTTTCAAGATTTAAGTATTAAAGGTATGTGTGATGTTCATCCATTAGCTCTTTCCATTCACTAACTAATTTTAATTGTTCAAGTTTTCAGATTTTACAAATATCTAATTATTTGACGTTAAATAATTAAGTCATTCAAATAGATAGTTTGTCCATCAATTCAAAGTTGTAATTTTTCGCTTCAGATTCTATGTTTCTCAGAATTCATATGTTGCGCATAACCATGCTCAAACATAACTTTATTAATTGAGTTAAACATAAATTAAACTTAATAATAATAATAATAATAATAATAATAATAATAATAATAATAATAATAATAGAAAAGGATGACGATGATGAAGACGAAAAAGATAGTATGTTATATTTTTATTATAATAGTTGATATTATTCAAAGGTACAGGAAATTAATCATCATTTTGAGAAAATTAAATTAAAGATTTATAATTCTTAATTTTAGCCACATATATCTCCTGAAATAATACATTCACAAACAATATCATCATCTTGTACACATCTTGCTCCACATATTTTTTCAAATCGTTCAGTACAAAAACCTTCACATACACGATTAGCAGCAAAAGATAGGTCTTTGCATATTTTATTATAATAATTGGAACATGTACATTTGTCCTGCGCTAAACAATCTGTCATTATATACACAATGGTTAGTGACAAAATTAAATGAACTAGCATTTTAATTAATAGTTTAGATTTATGAGATGTAGGTATATAACTATAATGCTTGGAGATGTGCACAAGTTAACTAATAAATAAAGAATTTAACAGTATAACTATTAAGGATAGATGTGATATTGTAACACTGTATTCATTTGAACTTAGTATTTTTGACTAATAATATATAAATATATGTGTAGAAATTCATCAAAAATACAAAAAATAGTATACCTTTGCCTAAAATTTTAAGAATATAAATTTAGCATAACAACTTAAAGATTAAGCCAACAAAATTTAAATATTGATTCTATGTCTTTGGATATAATAATTCTTTTACTTGAAAAAATAAGGATACCTGATGCAATTGCAACAAGAACAGGATAGATCACAAAGATTTTTGAGGATATAGTCATCTTTCTATCACCGATTAAAAAAATAAAGAGAAAGAAAGAGTAATTTATGTAGTCTCAATGACTTGTGAGTTTACAATGAACACTCTCCATATTTATATACAAGTTAGGCTAATTATAAGTTTAAAAACTTGACATATTAACAGTTAATTCTTATATCATAAAAAAATTATAAATATGGCTATTAAAATCTTAATTTGGACAGTTATTCAAATTAATTTGGACAGTTAATAAAAAATTATAAATATGACTTTCCAAAAAATTTTATAGCCAGATTTATAATCTTAAAAAAAATAATTAATAGCCATATAATCTTTTTTTAAAAAAAAAAAAATTAACTTGGACAGTAAATCAAAAATTATAAATATGTCTATTAAAAAAATTATAAATATGGCTTTAAAATTAAATGAAAAATCAAAGTGATGTTTTTACTTAGTCAAAAATGTCTCTGATTTACACCCCATATTGATGTGAGTTTCGATAGGATGTGATTTATACGTCAAGCATTGAAAATTATCTCTTGCACTATAAGTTAAGATTGCATATAATAAATTTTTATGATCGGATATTTTCTTGAATTCGGCGTAAAGCGAAAACCTTAGCGTATTGAGTTGTCTTTTTTGAACATAGATTTTCATTAAATTTAGACGTATAAGGACCAAATTATTCATTCTTTTTTCTACTACTTTTTAAAACTAAAGTGATCACCTTATGGGAGGCCCAAAATTCGATCAGTTTCTTTTATCTAATGATTGATTCGGCGTTATAGTTGTTAAATAAGTAAATTCTCCTTTTAACCAAAAAATAAAGAAAAAAGACAACGGTAGAGAAAATGATTATTTGATGATTTTTTTATTTTTAAAAATAAAATAAGACACTTAAAGTACTGTGGGTTAATTTTCTATCATAATCCCTTTTTTTGGGTCACGGCTAACACATCTAGTAGTAAAATTTTGAAATAGTCTTTATAACATTAACGACACAATTTTTTTAATTTATAATAGTAAAATTATTAAACTAATTATTTTTAGTTTGCATTATAAGAATTCAAATTATTAAAAGGTAGGAAATTAATTATTTCAAGAAAAATAGCAAAAGAGAAAAGGAAAACAAATTAAATGCAACCCTTACTTAATTTTAGGGACATTCATCTTCTGGAAGGAGACATTCACAAACAAGATCTTTGTCATCTATCGTACATCTTGCATCACAAATTCTTCCAAATCGTCCTGAGCAAAAAGCTTTACATGCATTATTGCTAGTAATATCTAGTCATACTTTACTGTAATATGTGGAACATGAATCATAACAATGTTCATCAGATACACAACCTCTCATTAAATGCGCTTCATTAGTGATAAAGATCAAAATTTTTATCGAAAATAATTTTTTATATATATATATATATATATATATATATATTTACCTATTAAGCAAGTTGAGTTGTAGTCTCGTAGAATCACTATTGCAAAGGCCTCTCTTAACATCATTCCTAACCATGTTATGCAATACACCCCTATTCCCCCACAGAGCCAACTATCACATAAACAAAATCCAAAGGAATTTCATTTGGGACACCATTGATGCTAAAAAAAAATGCATATGCTCAGCTGGGAGGTGATCACTAAACCCAAATACATGGGAGGGTTGGGAATTCAAAAGGTTAGTCTAAAGAACACTTCTATGCACACCTCTCTAGCCTGGAGGCTCATTAAAAAACCCAGACTCTCTGGTCAAGGGTTTTAGTCAACACATACTCCCAAAGTAACAACAAAAGTGGGGTTTCTAGAACTTGAAAATGCATCATTAATGAAAAAAGAATTTGCAAAGAAGCCACCCTTTGGATCATCAACAAGGGTGTAATACCCCGAAAAATCCAAACCAATATTAGAGTCATGTACAACTCTCATGCATAGTATATCATGGTTATTTTATAGTTTTATGAGTAATCTAGATGTATATTAAGGCTTAAAATAACTCCCAGCTATCAGACGAATCAAAATATTCCTTACCGATTGAATTCTTGAGAAGGATATTGGTATAGTCAAATTCAAACGAGCATATCTCTCATTATACTTGGAATTTTTGAGCTCATGACCTTTCAACAGATATATAATTTAATTATCTTTCCAACAATACCAATTTCGTCTAAATTTGATATCGTAGCAAAGAGTTATTCCTATTTTACTCCAGCATGTCAGGCTGGAAACAATGTGACGACATTCGTGGTAGCTTACCACATTTCTGACGCCCTATCACGAAGGTCGTCAACCTTAGGCAGAAACCAACTCATAAGTGACGACATTCGTGGTAGCTTACCACATTTGTGACGCCCTATCACGAAGGTCGTCAGCCTTAGACAAAAACCAGCTCCTAAGTAATGACATTTGTGGTAGCTTACCACATTTGTGACGCCCTATCACGAAAGTCGTCAGCCTTAGGCAGAAATCAGCTCCTAAGTGACGACATTCGTGGTAGCTTACCACATTTGTGACGCCTTGTCAAAAATGTCATCAGACTTAGGCAGAAACCATCAATTCCAGCTCCTGTGTGACGACATTTTTGATGGCTTGTCACATTTTTGACGCCTTGTCACAAATGTCGTCAGCTATGATTTTCAGCAACTGGGAATTTATTTTAGTAAGGGTATTTTGGTCTTTTTTCTTCACTTTCCACGACTTATAACCCTCAAGGAGCGTATTATCTTCCATTCTCTTTAGTTAAACATCTCAAAAAGCTCTCTCATACACTCTCAACCACAAGATTAGGGTTTCCTCTCAAGATTAAAACTCTCAAGAACAAGCCCTAGGGTTTTCATAGAAGAGTCTATTTCAAGGAAATTTCACCGTCAATCTTCACAAATTCTTAATTTAAGGTATGCGTAGTGTTCATCTATGGATTCAATTCGTTCATAAAGCTCAAGAATCACGCTTTTAAATGTTATTTTGTAAAATTTTTATGGTGATATGAGCATGTACTTGTTGATGATTGTTGTTTAAGTTTCAAGATGATATCTAAAGGTGTTTTCATGGAATATATGTGGTTGTTAGTTGAAAAACATGAACTTTGGGTGGTTTGATATGATGCAAGTATGAAATCCATCTATACCTTAAAGAATGCATGCAAGGTGTTTGATAAAGTGCCTAGGATGCTACAAATTCATATTTACATGATTCCATGATATCTAAATGACAAGTCCATGTTAGTTATACACTTCGATATGGATTTCCATGCTATTTATGTGTTGTTATTGTTTTGGAATGAAGCAAGTATGATAATGGAGATATGAATTATGTACATGAAATATATCCATGCTTTCCCCTACTATGTTTGAGATGTTGAATAAATACATGAAGTATAATATCCCCTACTTATGATATTGTGAATTGTGGACTCCGATCTTGTGATCAAGTCGTGTCATGTGTGAGTCAGTTTCATTCCATCGAGTCCGGGGGGTATTCGTACCCGAAAACTATAGATGTGTGCCTAGAGCTATGTCATGTTTCACGATACTCTCAGTCATGCCATGTTCCATAGAACTCAGTCAGTCATGTGACTCAGGAAAGTTCAGTAACCCAGTTAATCTCAGTAAATCTCAGTAATCTCAGTACTTAGTGATATCGAAAGCTTCAGAAATTCTAGTGCTCTTAGTAACCTCAGTAATCTCCATAATTCAGTACTCTCAGCAATCTCATGAACTCAGTACTCAGAAAGAGTAGTATTCTCAGCTAGTTATCATGTATCAGTAGTATTCAGTTCAAAACCTCAGTAACCTCATCAGCTAGTAGAGTCAGCCTTATTCAGATAGAAAGTAGAATTCCACAGTATTCCAAGTAAAATCTCAGTAACTATAGTACTCTCTGTAAATCCTCATACATCAATATATTTCGTCAGCTACGGAACTTAGTAAACTCAGAATCAGTTCATTTTAGTTATTCATGATCAGTCTCTTCAGATGGGAGTAGAAGTTAGCACCGAGTGAACCCAAGGATGGGAACTCACCTACCAATTTAGGGTGTGATTCTTAGCAGTCATCCTTGTGTTCGAAAACTACGTAGCCTGCGTAGGTTGATACATCTTAACCTGTCAGATTAGGGTTGATGAGGTGGCTTAACCTATCAGTTTAGGGTTCCCACCGTTCTCATTTGAGTACCTGCCAGATAAGGGTCACTCATAGCTGTCCTTACCAGTGGCGCGGTATTGACACCCCTCCAGTTGGGGCAGAGACTGGACCCCAACATAGATATATGTGTTATTGGGGCATGTCGGTTAAACAACTACTTCCCACAGTTTCAGTTACAGATTTTAGTACTGTCAGCTACAGTCACCCAGTCTCAGTAAAGAACTCAGATAGTTCTTCAGATTTCAGTATATCAGGACTGTCAGATACAGCACGGGACTCAGAAATTTCCATCAGATTCAGGATTGTCAGATACAGTCACTCATGTTGGCATTATTACCAGTTCTCAGAACTTATACTATCAGTACTCAATTTCAGGACTGTTAAACACAGTTAATCAGACCAGTTCTTCATAATTTGAACTGTCAAAAATTATCGTTCATATATTCAGTATCTCAGTATCAGTACACTCATGTTGTCAGTATTCAGACTCAGTAGTCAGTATCTCCACGAGTTCAGATACAGTTATGTATGCATGTATGTATTCTCACGTACATATTAGTCAGCATTGTTCATGCATATAACCCTTTGCATTTAGCCTACCTCACTCGTATACTCAGTACATTCAGACGTACTGACGCATTTGCGCTATGTTGCTTTCTATTATGTTACACCATAGGTTCAGAGGCACGAGCTCCAGATCAGCAGTAGCATTCCAGTGTTCAGAGTTTGCAGTGAGTCCTTCTCATTCGAGGATGATATGATTATTTCTACATTTACTATTCAATTGCTAGATGGAGTTAGTTGGAGACATGTTCCTTCAACTCCTTATTCAGTTCAGTTAGAGGCTTTCAGACTAGATGTCAGATTAGATATTCAGATCTCATTATTTTCAGTATTTATGACTTGTTTTGGTATTGTTATACCTTTTTCAGCCATTTTGTTATCAGACGTTTATTTAGTTCGAACCTTATGGCCTTTCATGTTCATGTTTCCGCATTTTATGATATATTATGTAGTATACAGGTACAGATATCATTCATGGGTTAGCTTGTGGTCCTTCGAGGTCATGAGCACCATGTAGCATTCCGGTTCAGAAAATCGGGGTGTTACAAAGGGAGACCAAGTTAATTTCTAGATTGATAAGTGGTTACCTAACACTAATCCTCTCTCTAATACTATTCAGAGACCTGTAACTAGAAATCTCCACCAAATCAAAGTCTCAGATATTTGGAGGAATGGTACTTGGGACTTCTCTTCCCTCTCATTTGAGTTTCCTCTCTCCACTATCCAAAGAAGCTTCTTCCATACTACTAGGACTCCCAATGATTACCCTACGCGGGGATTAACTGGCAATGGCATCTTTACCAGTAGTAGCCCTTATAAACTTATCAGCACTAGAAATAAAAAAAACACCAACTCTAAAGAATTCAAATGGATCTGGGCCATGAAAATTCCCAATAAGATCAAACACTTTCTTTGGCTTCTCAATCATAATAGGTTATCGTGTAACTTTACCCTCAACAAGACGAGAGTGCCTATACAGCCCAACTGTTGGAAATGTAATACCATTCCTGAAATCATTGTCCACCTGTTCTGGGATTGCCCTTAGACATCTGTCATCTGGACATGCCTATTCACTAAAATGGGATGCCCAAGAACCAACCTCCCAAATACCACAGATGATGACATGCTTGATGAAACCAAGACCTGTTTTCGTAACACCCCTTTTAACAACCACATTAGTCTTGATGTCTTAACTGTTCTTTGTCTTTGGGGGGTTTGAAAATGTTGGAATGAGAATGTTTTTAACAATCTCAATGCTTTACCCAAGTTTAAGAATGCATATGTTGCAGCTGTAGAGTTTACTTACCTGACTAACACTCCATAGACTCAATCCCCCCAAACCATCTTTGTTTCCGTTAAATAAAACACCTCTTCAAGAGGCTCCTATAAACTTAATACCGATGGTTCATGCCTAGGAAATCCCGGAATTGAAGGTATAGGAGGCACAATTAGAAATGACAAGGTGGGCTAGATATTGGGGTTTTGTAAGAGATTTCCAAAGCAATCAACAACCAAATGGAGTTGATTGCTCTTCTGGAAGGCCTGAAGTTAGCAGAAGCTAACAACCTCTATCCTCTTGAAATTAATGTTGATTCTAAAAAGATAATCCACATGCTTAAATAGAAAATCTTCACTATAACCCAATCATTGATGCTTGTAGGTCTGTGCTGAGAAGGGTGGGACTTCCACTGGTGAAACACTATTTTAGGGAGCAGAACCAAGTGACAGACTCTCAATCAAGGGAAGTAGCAAGGATGAAATTTTTTGGCAACACCCATATTTTAGCAGTTCGGCCTATGTATGCACTAGAGCATGTCTGGGCAGACATTTTAGGAACTCAATTTAGCAAAAACATTAACCTATGTATTAACTATCTGGATTTCAATGCGGATGTTTTTTAGCCCGACTGATTAGTAGGCTATGCTTGTAACAAACTGTGCAATTTAATTTAATGCTCCTTCTTTACCAAAAAAAAATAACTATAATGCTCAGAGATTTGTAAGAGTTAATTTTACTTTATTTAATATAAATAAAAACATTAGTAATAATAATTACTAAGGATGGATGCAGTGTTAATTTTTAACTAATAGTATAAATTTATGTGCAAAATTTTACTAAAATTACAACAAATTGTATATTTGAACCCCATACAATTTGACTATAATAATTTATTGTAGAAAAAAAGATACCTAATACAGTGGCAGCAAGAACAAGAAAGATCAAAAAAAGTTTTTGGAGACATTGCCATTTTTCTATCACCAATAAAAAACAATGTAGTGTATATGATTTATGAGTTTTTTGGGCACACTCTCCATGTTTATATACAAGTTAGGCTAATTATAAGTATCTTAATCAAATTTTAATTTGGACCTTTCTTTAAAGACTTGACATAATATACCAATAGTTAAATCTGATTTTCTAAAAAATGATAAGTATCTATCTCTATTTAAAAATTTAATTTGGACCTTTCTTTAAAGACTAGACATAATATCTATAGTTAAATCTGATTTCCTAAAAAATGATAAGTATCTATCTCTATTAAAAATTTTAATTTGAAGACTTGATATAATATCAGTAGTTAAATCTGATTTCCTGCAAATTAAGTGTCTCTATTAAAATTTTAATTTGGACATTTCTCAAGGACTTGAAAAAGGATCAATAGCCAATCTTGATTTACTATTTTTGGAAGGTAATCTATTACTCACTGAAGATGTTCTGATTTACGAAAATAATAATCTATATAATACACGGCATTTACATACATGCATATATTCCAAATTCAATAAATTGTTAGGACTGAATAAGATTTTAGTTTTAAAACACTAAGGAATCGTTTGGTAGAGTGTATAAGAATAATATAAAATATGATGTATTAGTAATGTTTGTGTTAGTTATGCTTTCATTAGTTATGCTTGTATTTTTCTTATGCAGTGTTTGGTTCGACGTATTAAAAATAAAACATGAATCACAAAATTTCTAAAACAAAAAAAAAATTTACCTAATACCCTCAATATATATATTGGAAAGGATGTGGAAATTTTTTTGAGGGGTAATAGGGTCTTTAAGCATATTAATGCATACATTAGATCCGTTACATTACTAATGTCATGGATTTTGAGGTATTAGTAATACACACCTCAATACACAATAGAGTGTATAACTGATGCATACATAGGGTAAAAAGATATATCAAACAAGGTACTACTAATACACATTAAACTAATGTATGCATTAACATACCAATACACTCTACCAAACGAACCCTAAAGGTTTTGATAGAGTGGTAAGTACTTCTCCATATTTAATCAGAAATCTCGAGTTCGAGCCCTAAATATGGAGTCACCTTTGGTAGGAAGCGCTTTACCCCCATAGAAGGACCTCCCGGCGAAAATTCAAATTAATCAAACTCTAACATGAGTAGCGGACACCGGATGACAAATTTAAAAAAATATATTTTAATTATAAATAAATGATTAAATGCCTATATAGCCTCTTAAACTTGATTAACCTTATAAATTAGACACTTTAATGTTAACTAGTGGTCATTGGGCACTTTAATGAGTATGTGTGTGCCATTTAAAATTATCATATATATTGTAAAACAAATTTTGCATTAAACGTTGGGAGATAAACGTGTATTTTAGTAATATTTTAAAATAGGAAAAATTACATAAACTAACAACCTTAAGATATTAAATACAATTTATAGCAATAGTTTTTAAAAATTACAAATAATAACAAAACTAGCAATATTTTACCTTACATTGGGAAAAGCGCGTGACATTAACTCAACCTTTTTACCTTCTCCCCTTTTCACGCCATATTCCAATTTCAGTTCCCTCCAACTCTTTTTTTTTTTTAAATTTTATTTTTTTCTCTCAAAATCTTGATAAACTTTGCATCCAACTTTTAAGGTAAGTTTATTTTTTCAATTAATGCATGTTATATTTTTCATATAAAGTCTTTTATTTGTTTTAGTGTCGATTTTTTTTCAATTTTTCATTCTTCTTCTTCGTCGTCAATTAGGGTTCGATTTTTTTTTATTGAGTTTGTGTTGAAATCTTTGATTTTTCGATATAATGGAACAACATGTAAAGGGTAGTATTTCAGTTAGTGGTAATAAATCGATGGCTTTAGTTTCCGATGAACTTCCATCTTTTAGTCTTGGCTTAACTGAAGATGAAGTTTTTAACTTGGGTTCTTCTAATATTCAGCCTAAGGAAGGTGTTAGCAGTGAAGGAGCGAGATTGAAGCACTGTAACAATCCGAAAAATATTGTGAAAAAAATGAAGCGAAAAGATTTGACAAAACCTTCATCCCCCAAAACCCCAAAAATTTAAAAATCAATGAAAAAGACAAAGTCAGATGAAAAAGGTGAATGTAGTAAAATTTCAAGTCTTGTTTCATCTGATTTTGAATCAGAAGAAGAGAAAGTGGAGGAGGTATGTTTCTATTTTTTAAATTTTGTATTTTTCTTGAAAACATGTCCATAGATGTATTTTCTATATACAATTTATTAGGTATGTATTTATTTTTCTGTTTCTTTATGATTTGAAATTTTAGTGTATATTGTGTTGTTAAGATATGAAATTGTAGCCCCTAATTATATGTATTTGTGATATTTTAGTTTCTTAAGGTTGTAAAGATATGAAATTGTAGCCCCTAATTATATGTATTTTTGTGAAATTTATAATTTGTATATACTTGTTGTATTCATAAAATACATATCTATATGTTTATTGTAATTAGTTGTATTCTGTAAATACATAATTTTCACTCTTTTGACATGTAAAATATAGATATATGTTTGTTTTGTTTACTGTTAATGTTTGTGTTTGATATTTAGTTGTATTTTTTATTAATTTGATTTAGACAAAGTCATGTACTTTTTCTTGTTAATTTGAATGATTTTTCGACATAGTTATGTATAAATAAAATATATATGAATTTTTCTTTTTTAGATTTAATTTAGGAATAATGTAACTTTAAGTTGTATTTCATAAATACATATATGTCACTGTTTTGATATATAATTGTATTTTGTGGTGTATAAATTTTGCGTGATCAGATATACATGGTAAGAGTATTGTCAAAATTTGCTCCACATATAGGATGCCATACTGTCAATGACATTGAACATCGCATTAAGTCAACTTTAACGAATAATCAGTATAATATCTTTTGTAATAATAGCATATTTGCTGTCTTCATGAAGAAAAAGAGTTTTGTGGTTCAAGCGTAGTTTGGATGATGTATTATATCACTTGAGACTGAGGAAAGCACTGCAAATGCCATAGTAATTCGTGCGAAGGGCACAAATCTTCATTTCAGTCCTAGAGAGTTTGTTGTGGTTACTGGTTTGAATTGTGTTTCAAACAAGGACGATTTTGTGTTTGATGGGGATCTTCCGAATAGACTTATTGAGGACTATTTTGGTGGTGCAAAGTATATTCAAAAAAGAGAACTATTTGCTGCTTTTTCTGGAAAAATATGGGGAAAAGACAATGATGAAGATGTCGTGAAGTTTGCTAATCTCTATTTTATTCATGCATTTTTGTTGTCTGTTGTTGATACTGTAGTTATTCCACGGCTACATTTTAATTTAGTCGAGAGTGGTCGCTACAGTGATTATCCTTGGGGGTCTGTAGCATTTGAGGAATTAGCAAAGAGCTTGAATAAAAAGTTAAAATCGAAAGGAAAATTTTATATGCTACATGGAATGCCTCTTGCCATTCAAATTTGGTTGTACGAGTGTTTCTCCACTGTTCCTCGTAATGTTGCTTCAAGGGTGGACAACCAAATTCTCCGTCTTTTGAATTGGAAAACAAATGCTCCCCGTCCACGATACGAATCTCTTATGGAAAGCATGTTTAATGAAGCAGATGTCAAGGTCAGTTCCTTTATATCATTTGTTCTTTATGTTATTATTTGTAAATGCGTTTAATGTTTATGCATATGTTTATATACAAAATATATTTGTCAATGATTAGGCATGTATGTAAAGGTTAAATGTTTTCTAATGTAAGTGATTTATGTTCCAACTATCATTGGTGTTACCATCTAAAAATAAATTTTGATGAGGATACAATATAATTGTAGGTTTCTTTTAAGAATATTGAGCCAACACGAAAGGAGATTTCATGCTTTCGGATACCCAAGAAGGTTGTTCCTGTAGGTGTAAGTCACAAAGATGATGAGGTTAATTCGGATGATGATTTCCAGGATCTGTCACATCCAAAAAATATTCAATCACCCAAAGAAAACATCATGGTGATTCATCATCTTCACCTGTCAAGAAAAAGTTGAAGCAACAACATAAAGGTTTGAAAAGGCAGACACCAAAAAGGACCCCTCCACCTCGTGCTGCAAAGAAGCTTTCTGTCAGGACTCCAATTTTTATGCCGATTCAACAAAAAGATAAAGTGTCTTCAAAGAGGAAGGACATAAACCGGTCAGCAAGAAAGAAATCTATTCCGATTGAGTCACCTGATTCGTCTTTGTACAGTTCTAGAGATGAAGATGATTTTGTTTCAAAGAAAGTGTTTCACAAGTTTCGCAATGAGGCAATTTGTTTTTAATTTTTGAATTGCTTTGTTTTCATATATAATTTATTTATTTTGAAGCAGGTTCTTCAAAAGATGAAATCCATCCGTGGCCTAATATCAACAAGGTGTGATGCGATAATGAATGCTATAAGTGAGATCAAGGTACAATAATTTTAAAAAATCTTTTGAATGTTGAATACATATACAACATATGCATTTTATGATTTATGACATACATATATAAAAAACAGTGTCTTCTTTTTATGGATTATAGGTATTTTTTTTTAAATACTAATATGTATATTCATATATGTATTCAAATAATATGTATTTTTTTTGAATGTGGAATACATATACAACATATGCATTTTATGATTTATGACATATATATATAAAAAACAGTGTCTTCTTTTTATGGATTATAAATTATTTTTTTTAAATACTAATATGTATATTCATAGATACATATGAATATACAGTTGTATTATGGATTTTTTTAAATAGTATATACATATGAATATACAGTTGGTAATATGCATTTTAATGCTAATATGTATATTTATATATACATATGAATATACAGTTGGTAGTATGTATAACACATGATGTGTTAAATACATATTATGCTTATACAGTTGTGTTTGAATAAAGACAAGTGAAATACATACTGTATTTTTACATTTGTATTATGTATTTTTTCAAATCATGATATGTATAATCATATATACATATGCTGGGCAATTATAAATAGTTAGTTTAATATTGTTCTTGATATTTTTTAATATTTTTTGAACTTGCAGAAAAAAAATAAGGACAATCAAGTTGACAATCCACCCATGGGTGAAGCTGTCGAGACTATACCACACCATAAATTCAGTTCAAATTTTGTGTATGATCTTTATAAGAATTCTAAAGACACATTGGTAAGTTAATTATTTACAATCATATGTATTTTATTTATACAATGTGCATTTATGTTTACATTAAGAATTATACATGTGCTACAGGTTACTGAAGAGATCAACGGAAATCAAAGCGCTAGTTTGATGAAGGTGTATAATGAGGATAAAGATGATGTTCCTGTAAATAGTTCATTTTATTTATTTCATGCTTTTTATAGAGTAGAATAATAATATTTTAATACGCTTGACTTTATCGTTTATGAAAGGATAAAACTGATATTGATCAGCATAAAGCAAGAGATATATGTGAATCACCGGTATGCTGAATATATCTATGATGTTTTTTAGTTAAATACATCTGGTGTTGTTTTTTAATTTGTATTAATATGATTTGTAGAACACAAAATTGGTTGATGATAATATCGGCGAAGCACATATATCAGATTCTCATTTTCAGATGAGGTGCTCAGAAGCATTAATCTTGATTTCATAAAATTCAATTTGGGAGTTGAAGATGAGTCTACGGTATTTGCATTCTATGTCTTCATTTATTTTCATAAGCTTTCAGATTAATAAAATATTTCTATGTTTATATAGAACACAGGAGGTGCTGCAGAAACGACTGTGAATACATCAGCAGAAGATGAGTCCAAGGTATACAGGAAATGTGTATTGTCTGCGTTTATTTCTTTTGCTTTAAAATCACTTTAACAAGAATTTTATATTTATTATACAAAACACAAATTATCCTTCACAAATGGATGAAAATAAATCAATAAAAGATCAGTTAAATGTAGCATTGTCTACATTTGATTATTTTGCTAATTTGCAACATTATAACATTTTTATACATTTTTATACAGAACAATGAATGTGATGCTGAAAAGATTGTAGACACATCAGAAGATTATCAGGCTGAAATGAATAAAAATAAATCACCAAAAGATGATTCAAAGGTAGCATTCTCTGCTTTTATTTATTTTGCTAATGTTGCAACATTATAACATATTTATATATTATATACAGGATAATGAATGTGATGCTGAAAAGATTTTAAATCCAGTAGAATTTAATATGGATAACTCAAAGTTGAATCAGCAAAATCAGTCTCCGGTCCACATTCATGTAGCGTTAACTGAAGAAAGAAAAGCTGAACAAAAATTTTCAGACTCGCAAGTCACTATTTCTGATGAGCTTTTACCGAGTCTTAATGCATATTTGAATCAAGAAAGAAGTATAATTGTACATTCATCGACTAACAAAGCGTAAGAAACGCCCATGCATGTATCAAGGATTAAGAGACCATCTAGATTCAAAGAGTCACCATTCACAATGAATTTTGGTTCAGCGTCTGGTAAGTACACTAACATGTTAAATATGGTTAACAAATTTCTTTACTTTATATATTTTAAAAATAGTAATTTCTTGTTATTTTTTAATGGCTAAGAAATATGACATGTAACCTGTAAATATGCACCACTACATTAGTGACACTTCTTTGACATGATAAACTTTAGATATGTATTTGTTTAGATTACTACTAAAATTTGTATTTAATGTTATGTTGTTTTTGTTATTCATTAGATTTTGGTTATGACAAATATGTTAATTGGATTAATTCTAAACAATTAAAATACAAAATTTTTATGTTAGCTTGGAATCATGTTTATATTTTGTTGTTCGATAACTTCAATATGTATAACTGATGTACTCAGAATATAGATATGCTACAGTTATGTATATATTTTTTACACTGTAATTTTCAGATGTATTATATAAATACATCTATTTCATTATTATGTAATATCATTGTACAGAAGGGGAGAGCAAAATATTCAATCAGAAGCATCCATTCGTATCTCATCCGATTAATGATATAGAAGACACTAAAGTTACCAACAAGTTTCTGAAGTGGCTGTCTGTGGATATTCTTAAATTTCATGCAAAAAGGTATATATTTTAGGACCTAATTGAAATAATATTTACATATAAGTTTCTGTTAATGATGAATCATTATGTTTAATAACTGAACAGAAGCAACAGGCAAGAACACTATAAGAAGGGCAAGTCCAAAATATCAGTAATCAATTTTGAAGTTTTAGCTGTGGAAAACAAGAATTGGTTCTACATTACGGATACTCCTGGACAATCATGATCTGATGAGGTAAGTGTTCTGCTAATAAGTGAAAAAAAATTATATTTGAAATGAAACTTTATTCATTTTACATATGTATATTCGCAAATACATATGTAATTATTTGTTATGATGAAGTTGAAAAATTATATTTGTATATACATATGCTTTTATTCTATATTCTCTGATTTATGTATATTATATATACATATGTAGTGTTACCTGCTAGGAGTTTTAATTTCACTATTTACTTTTAAGTATGTTTTTTTTGTCATAATGCAGCATATTGATGTATGCTTCTACTATCTGCGAAAGAAATCTAAGTATGATCCGAATACTTCATACAAGTACAACACTGTAGACTGTAATTTCATGAATATTATAAACAGTGTGCTAGCTGTGTATAGAATTGATGATGATTCTCTTAATGCTGATGGAAAGGAATACCATCTGAATGAGTACATAAATGGATTCCGCATGCATGCTACAGTGTCTTGACATACGGTTGATCATATTTTCATTCCTATCAACGTTAAGGCCAAACATCATTGGGTTCTTGCGGTTATATCTTTTAATGATAGATGCATTTATGTATATGATTCTTTGTCGTCTGCTGGTCATGATGCTGGGGTACTTGCTGAAGTTGAAAAGTTAGCTGAGGTTATACCTATATGTCTCGTTGGTTGTAAATTTTATGAGAAGAAGGGTATTGATACTGCTAATCATTCAAATTACAAATCCTATGACAACATGGATCTATTTGATGTTTATGTTGTGGAGGATTTGCCTCAACAACCAAGTGGCAGTTTGTAAGTATTCATATACATATCAATTGTATATATACATATATATTATTTTTATAGAACTGATTCTTTATTTCTTTATATATGTATTTGCAGGGATTGTGGTTTATATATGGTGACATATGTCGAGTGTCTCACCTTTGGAGATCTTGTTTCACCTGTTGATTTTGATCCAGATCTGATTCGTACGAGATATGCTTCAATTTTGTGGAATTATGGTATGAATAAAGAAGAAGAGAATGCACAAAGTGATGATGAAGCACCAATGATACCTCCTCGTGAAATTGGTTTAACAGAAGACACTGAAATTCATGAAATTTGATGTTTTTTTTTGTTGTTGTAGTTTACATTATTTAACATTAGTTGGACAAACAAGTTGTTGAATATTTCTTATTTTCAATCAGTAACTTTTAATGTTCAAGGATATACTATTGATTATTGGTTGTTATGTTACAGTTTAATATTGGTTCTACATATATATTTGTGTTCTACATATATTTCTTATTTTCAATCAGTAACTTTTAATGTTCAAAGATATACTATTGGTTCTTGGTTGTTATGTAACAGTTTAATATTGGTTCTACATATATATTTGTGTTCTACATAATCATGTCTGTTTAATGTTCTACATATTTTTTCATTTCTTGTTAATGTATAACTTTAATGCTCTACATATATATTTAATTCTTCATATTTATTTAGGAATAATTCATATCATCAGTCCTTTACATATATATTTATGAATAATAAGTAAGTTAACTTATTATTAGTTTTTATATATGTTCATACGTACTTAAAAGAGTATAATATGTATTTTTCAGATTTATGTTTAGCTTAAAGTATCTTACATATAATATCACCAAATTAACAATGACAACTACAATAATATAAAAAATGTTTATCAAAATTGAAAATCACATATATTTTTCATAAATGAAAAAAATCATCAATTGTTTATTCACTTAATACGTCAATCAAGTTATCGTTTGTTGTATTTCCTACATGAACTCCTATTGTGACCTTTTAATCCACATGAACTACAATAATTTTTTATCTTCTTTCCAAACTCATCTTGTTCGGATTTTCCACGGTCCTTCTTCGGAGGTCTTCCAGGAGGTCGCATGTATTTCGGCGACAGAACTACCTCATCCATAATTTCCTTCGGAATCACCCAGTCATCTTTGTGTGGTAGAGGATAAATTGGAAGATCATATATTCTCAAGACGGTCTTTGGCTTGTATAGATCAGAGCAATATGGTCCCTTCTTGAAATTCTTGCTATCAAGAACTGCACAAGCATGAACACACGGTATCTCATCCAATTAAAATGCATTGCAAGAACATTTTTTTTCCTTAAGAAAAATAATAAAATATTTCTCCTTGTCGTGGACTGTATAGATGTACTCTGATGTAGGTATAACCTGAAATTATTAAAAAAAAATTAATTAGTAAAATAAAAGTCATCTCAATGTATGTATATTGCAAGTCAGCAAAATATGTATTTCTTTCCTGCATATGTATTTGTTTTACAGAATATATTTTCCTTAATTTATTATTTGAAAAAGATATATAGTTCATATAAAAAATGAAAATACTATTATATATATAAAATGATTACAAAAAATTCATCATACCTTCGTACATGTACACTCCGCTTCATTCTGTTGAAGAATTTCTTGAAATTTACCAATAAGATCCGTAAAAGTATACAATGCCTGTTGTCTGTTTTCATAGTTCCATCTTTCAAACATCAATCTAACTTCCTCCAGAAAATCATATATTGGTAGTTCTCTAGCTGAAACCAGCGCAACTTTAATGGACTCGGCAATGTTTGAAGTCAAAGTAACGGATGCATACGATCTAGACAACTTATCGTAACCAGCCAATTTCAAGTAATTCTTCACTCTAACATCAACTGCCTCCACTTTCTCAATTAACATGTGAAATTCAGTCTTCAAATATGATTTTTCCATGGTATAGAAGACATCTGATAATGCATTATGTGATTTTTGAAAAAAAAAAATTACATTTCCCCATAGATGCCACATACATGCATAATGTGGTACCTCATTATACATGTCACTGACAGCTTTTATGATGCTTGCATTACGATCAGAAACGACACACATATCTTTTCTTTCACTGTATGCTTCCTTCATATTCTCGAAAAACCACCTCCAAGATGCATCATTTTCAGAGTCCAGTACACCATAAGCCAAAGAAAATATATGTCTTGCATGTTGAAAAAAAAAAAAGCTTAAATGATTTTTTAAAAATATAATAATGCATATGTATATTATAAATACCTACATAAACCTGAAAACATATGTGAAGTGAAATAATTAACTTCCAGTGCACAAATAGAACTATTGCATATGTAAATTATGCACATGTATATTATAAATACATACATACACCTGAAAACATTTGTGAAGTAAACTACTTAAGTTCCAGTGCACAAATAAAACTCTACTGCACATGTATATTTTCAAATACAACTGACACTGATCACATAAACATAATTCATATATGTATATTATAAATACATACAGCTGAAAAATATTTTTTAGTCAAATACTTATCATATATATCTTACCAGCTCTATTCATGGTACACACAGTTACGAAACTGCTAGTATAAAGTCCCTTGAGATGACTTGCATCAACTACTATGACAGGTCTACAATGATCAAACCCATGGATGAATGCAGTTAGCACTACAAATATATATAAAAACTCATTGTCTTCATTTTTTTTCATTCTTTTATGTGAACCTGGATAACTGGTGTTCAACACATGTATGTATGAAGGTAGTTTTCCGTACGATGCTGATGGTTTTCCTCTTAAATCTTCAAGTGCTTGTTCCTTAGATCGCCAACACATAATACATGTTAAATCCATACCCATGTCTTCCTTCATGTCACTTTTGATATCAGATGGACTGTATTTCCTCTTGTGGCATTTTAACTTTGATTTGACTATACCACCAATCAACTTACTAGTACCATGCAATTTATGATAAATCTTATCTTTGATCGGACATGTATGTTCAGGTAAAAATTCTCTTACATAAAACATTGTAGATTCGCCGATAGCAGATGCACGGAATAAAAATTCATAATTTTTGGATCTGCACAACAATGTATAACTGCAAACAAAAACAAAGACATATGCTCAAATACAATTAACACATATTGCCAAAAAAAAAAAAAGTCACAATAAACTTACCATGTTTTACTAAATCGTGCAGATAGTGATTGAAACTTCTCTCGAATTGTATAATCTTTCATTACCGATTTTAATACACTTTTCAAGATATAAACTTGATCAACCTCAATATGTTTGTGATGTGGGTCTGAGATAATAACTCTAGTTGTATCCATTTCAAATGCATCCAAACATTGATTTGAAGCAGGAACAATTAACGCTCTTTCAGTACTTGTATTTACCAAGTTACTATCAGTGACAAACATCTTCATAGGTTCGCCAGTACACAACGATGAACATACCAATGTGCTGAAATTTTCCTTGTCAGAAACACTTACATACAAAGGCAAAATACTAATATCCTTCAATTCCTTTTTCTGCATAATATAGACCTTCAAACCCATGTCATTACGTATACGTATTTTCCCTGCACTATCTGTTAATTGATACTCGATTTGAATACACTTGTACGTCAAATCAACATCAATGTGAGTAGCCAGTACTATGTAAAGTTGGTCATACGTAGAGTTTATGCTCAACAATATCGCATCACTGGTGTAATCTTCATATTGTTGTTCATATGTCCATCTACCAGAGTGTTTAATAAGAACAGCTATACTTCCCATTGTCAATCTCCAGAAATTTCAAAACAATAAAAATATTAATAAATATGAAATAAGTACTATAACACCAAGTACGACTAAAATTAATATACGATTTAAAAAAATTTCAAACCTACAACTGCTTAAAAAATATAGGTATTTCTTCAGCAAATTTCACATTATATTTTTCTTAAACGACAACTAAAAATTAATTTGTTGATAAATACCTGTATTTGCACCTTCGTATTTTTACTATTTTCTTCAAGACGTTATTCGATCAGCATAACAAAAAAAATGAAGAAAAACGTTTTTCAATTTGAATGAGTATTTTGAATTTGAATTGAAAAGTTGATTATGGAAACCGTTTTTGAATTTGAATTTGAAGATGTAATTTAACGTTTGTGGTAACAATAGAGTTTTAAAAGGTTAAGAAATCAGTCAAATTAAATGTTCCTTGATTTAAGGAACCATTTTTTACCATATTAAACTGAAACAGATTGGAGATATATTAGGAACACAATCTTTAATTGTATATGTATTTAACTAGCAACAGTTTACTCAAATATAAAATACATACTGCTACTTTTTGTAATTTTGAAACGGTTGCTATAAAACTTACAATTAAGACTCTATAGTTGCTATTTCTGAAATTTTTCCTTTAAAATATTTGAATGTTTTTAACTTATTTTACCCTTCACTTAATTATGTTCAGAACGAGACTATTTTACTCTTCACTTAAACATTATTCTTATTAATAATTTTGAACAAAAAACAAAAGAAGTAAAATTACCTTCTAATAAATGAAAACTATTACAAATGAAAATTAAATACCGTCCATTAAATAAATTAATTGAATAATTTAACATTTAAAACTTATCTTAAAATATCGAGAGCACTTGCATACATTCAAAATCGTTACATTTTTCACTGAAAAAAAAAAACTTATCAAATTCTTATACACGTATGTAGTCGTGAACTAATTACTTTATCATCTTTTATTTATGTTGGATAAAGTAGGAGTTACAAATAATCAAGTTAGGGCAGTATCATGATCGATTGTTAATTATTAAGGACCTTTTGTAATACTTATTTTTATATTAATTAATTTTCTAATCAAACATGATTTTTGCAACATTTTCTCCCTTCGAGCAACATCTTTTAGCTAAGGATATGTTGGGTACATTTGGATCTTCTAAAACCCCGTTTATCTTTTTTCAATTTTAGCTTTTTATGTGTTTAGTAAACCAACTGATCGCTCCTCTAGTTGAAATAACGGGGTCTTTTATTATTGCCTAGGTTCCTACGACCGATCTGTCACCCAACCTACTTAGCTTGAACAACCTAATTAAAGGCTTGGCCCCGTTCCATTCGGAGAATCACCCCTTATGGCACAACTTAATAAATTATTCTCGCAGTTCAGATAAGATTCGAATCGGAGTGAATTAGATCTCTGAAAACATGGTTCTTGCTGTTGGGTTCGAAATCGAGAGGGCGTCATGCGGAAGCTATTAGTTGCAAACTATTGAGACGATAAATCAGACGAAAAGAAAAACATACTAAAAACATGATGATTATATAGTTTGGCCAATTTACCTACATATAAAAACCTAATATAAAAGAAAACATAAAACTATTAGAGAGAAAATCTACCCCTAAACAAAACTCTTTAAATGACTACATTGTGGATGTTATTGTGTTATGGTATGAGAAGGGTCTTCTATTTATAGATGTTCAAAACCTTTCCTCCAAGAAAGAGGTTAGCCAAATATGAAAAAGAATTATATTTTTTTCTTTCAAGAAAAGTAAAAGTAATTATGGTAACTTTTATTTTCCTCTTAGGAAAAAGTAAAACTTAAATATAGTAAGAAAATCTGGACAAAAACCCTAACACTTGCCTCCCTTCCTCCTTTTAACTCATCCATGGGTGATCCTTGCTCTCATGTTCCAATGTTTGCTCGTTGTTTAGGCCGTGAGTGAGATTTCTACTCATTACAGATTTAGTACATATAAATGAGGATAATTTGATATCTTCGATCTTGTTTTTCTCTTAACTTGTTTGTGGAATATGTATTAGATTGATCATTTGATATTTAGCCTTAGTTTGGCATTATAATCTTTCTAATAAAATTTGGATATGCCAAAGTAATCAAAATATAAAATATAGAACACACACCAAGAATATTGTCTACCGGAAAATACTAAGATACGATCATGCTCACATGTTTGCACTTAATCACATGTTTGAATCGAGCACTGTCCAATCATTAAAATATTCTCTTTCATTAATAATTTTCAACAAAAAAATTGTCTTCAAAATAAAAACACAATCAGTTGAAATTACTTGTCCAAACCTGACCACAGGATAATTAATTTAGCTTAAGAAAAAAAATCGTTCAACTTTGAATAGATATCTTAATTATTTAACTTTCTCACTTTTGTTGGTTTTCACTTTTAGAATGGTACCAATATGATGATATTATATTAGCTGTAGTGAAGCAACTCTTTATTCATAAACACACTTGAAAAATAACTCCGTTGATTGAAATAAGCACAAATTTAACGTAACATTAATAATAAATAAAAAGAAACATGACATCAATTAAGACGAAGAGGATAAAACTTTACTTTTCAATATAATAATTGAAATTATTAAAAGGTAGGAAATTAATTATTTCCAGAGAAATGTGTCCACCCACGTGTATAATTTCTTTTTAAAATTCATCAAATAAATGAACTGGACCCGACCCAATAACCAAAATATCCGATCCTTTACATAAATGGAAAACATATAGTATCAATTTTCTTGTGTGTATGGCCATTATTCAGAACATATAATCTCTAAAACAGAACAACTATCCACATGAAGATAGCAGTCATTTTTTATATAAGAAAGATAAACTTATCATCTACAGTGCAACAGTAGAATTAGAAGGTGCTAGCCAAGCAACAGAATAGATCAATTTAATGAAAAACTGACAATATCATTAAAAGACTGAAAAGAAAATCTGGATTGTTTGCCAAATTGATACACCTTACAAGTGTTATTTTAAAAAAAAACTGCAGGAAATAATCCTTTATTCACCATTATCAGTAAGAAAATTTGGCTTAGGATTCTCTAAATGGTTGTGCAGATGTGACGAAGAGGCATTGTTGGATAATGCAAAAGGAGATGAGTTGATCTTGACAGAGAACGATTAAGGGAAAGAGAAGGACCTGACTCTTTTACCCTTTGTCATCTCACTTCGGTTTGGGTCTTTTTCATTATGGGGGTCGGATCGGATAATAAATTAAATTGTGTCATTAAAAATAAAATTTTACACGTGGATGGGGATGTGGCATGACTACGTGGCTTTTTTTAAATTTAGGTGGCGTCCTTGGTGGACTTCTGTTAGAGCGAGGGGCATTTTTTAGCCAAATATTTAACAGAGGGATATTTGAGCCAAAAAGCTAAAGAGGAATATTTTTGATCCATTTTAAATAATTCATGAATAATTTTGACCCTTTTTTGTTTTTTAAAAAAAATATTAATAATAACTGCTAAGGATGTGTGCAATGTCGTAACACAGTGTTCATCTGCACCTAGTATTTTTGATTGGTAATATAAATATATATGTCAAAATCCATAAATTACAGCAAATAGTCTACCTTGGACCAAAATTTTAAAAATATAAATGTTTAAATACTTAACATAATACCAGTAGTTGAATTTGTAGGATAACATAATACCAGTAGTTGAATTTGATATCCTACAAATTGATAAGTAACTCTATTAAAATCTTAATTTGGACGGTTTCTTTAAAGATTTAGAGATAATATCAAGAGTCAAATTTGATTGTTACTCTTTTTAGAAGGTTAATTAATTACTCACTAAAGGATCGTTTGGTAGAGTGTATTGTAAAATATAATGCATGCATAGGTTAATTAATTACTCACTAAAGGATCGTTTGGTAGAGTGTATTGTAAAATATAATGCATGCATTAGTTAATGTATACTACTAGTACCTTGTTTGGTATGTTTTTTGTCTGTGTATAACTAATAAATGTCTTAGTATAACACTTTTTCACTTTTTTTCTTCCTTCTTTTTGGATCAAACACTTACTCTTGATGAACTTCAATATGAAGATAACAATCTTCTCAAGAACACACCAATAACACCTTAGCTCAGAATGAGTTAAAAAATCGATCCTATGCATCTTTCATCATTCTAAACTCATTCCACACATTATTTTGCTCAAATTCCTCACCCAAGACTTCAAATCTTTCAACCCACTTTAAACTTTTTCAGACCCAAGCTTTCAATGATAGTATAAGACTCCACATTACTCAGATTTAGCTCGAATTTGATATTTGGACTCTAATAGTGTTAGAGAACGCAAAATTTGGGATCAGTTTGTTACTCTCCATGTTGGTGCGTCAGAAGTTTGCTTCAACTGCAGAGAGACCGACTACTAGTCTAGAGAGTATCTCCAACATGGGATTTCCAGTCATTCAGCTCATTTAGATCAGCTCGTGATGTTGTGGCATCTTCAGTTAGAGACAGTGTGTATGGCACCTCAATTGATGATTCAGTGAGCCTGTTACTTGTTATTCCGTACTATGATATTGACTTACCTAGTAGCAGGTTATAGTAGGTACCGAAATGACTTGAGATTTTGGATTGTGACTTCCAGCCTCGTCAATCAATATGTTGACTTTCATCCAAATTTCCAATTTTCAAAAATGAAAAACTTTCCAAAATGAATCCGATCATCTCGGATAGCTATTATGGAAATAAAATTATTTAATCACCAAGTTAAAGAACGATTTTTAGGATTGTAACAACATCAAAGAAAATAATGAATAAATACCTTAAAATTCGGATCGTATAGTTAGACTTTTCCTAAATTTGACCAAATTATGTTAACTGACTTTTAAGCATTTAGGTATGTAGTCCTACCATAGATCTATATATAGGTATTAGCGAAGCACTATTATCTTATATTCCGAGAGTGATTATCACTCAGATATTATATTCTTTGATTCTCGCATATCTAAATATGACAAAAATGGGGGTTAGGCCTAGTAGGATTGTCGATCCGAGAAAGAAAAAAGTCCTACTAGCTAAAAGATTAGAATCACTATGTAACAAAGCAAAACATTTAGAAATTTTATGTGATATCAAAATTGGTATGTTTGTTTTTACTCCTGGAGATCAGAATATTTTTTCTTGGCCATCTCTAACCCAAGCTACGGATAGGGTGAAGAACTATCTTGCTTCCTCTGACAAAAAACGCTCAATTAAGTTGGTCAAACATGAAGACTTCCTTCAGTCGGTATGGAAGGCTAAGGAAGGTAAAATTAATCAACTTGAGCAAATGGTTGAGAAGAAGGAAATGGAGTACAATTTCAATCAACTTGTCGAGGCAAGAAAAAGATTTGATGAACTTGAGGTTAGAGAAATTAGAGCGTTGATGAATTTATTTGTTGTTAAGAAGATCCAGCTGGACAAAAGGGCTAAACAACTTAATGAAAATGTTGAAACTGAAATTGATTCTAATGACTACAATGATGGAGAAGAGAATGACGGGCATCTTTAATTATGTTAAGCATGCTGTTTTGTTCTTTCTATTATTATTCTGTCTTCTTCTCTTTTAATAACAGTTTCTATATATGAATTTATTTTTTGTTTTATCATCTATTTGTGTTATGGTTGTCTGCAATAATATATATATATGTATAATATATATATATATATATATATATATATATATATATATAGATAGATAGATAGATAGATAGATAGATAGATAGATAGATAGATAGATAGGTAGATAGATAGATAGGTAGGTAGGTAGGTAGGTAGGTAGGTAGGTAGGTAGGTAGGTAGGTAGGTAGGTAGGTAGGTAGGTAGGTAGGTAGGTAGGTAGGTAGGTAGGTAGGTAGGTAGCTAGGTAGGTAGATAGCTAGGTAGATAGGTAGGTAGGTAGGTAGGTAGGTAGGTAGATAGATAGGTAGATAGGTAGATAGGTAGCTAGATAGATAGGTAGCTAGCTAGATAGCTAGATAGCTAGATAGGTAGATAGGTAGCTAGATAGCTAGATAGATAGCTAGATAGCTAGATAGCTAGATAGATAGATAGCTAGATAGATAGATAGCTAGCTAGATAGCTAGATAGATAGATAGCTAGCTAGATAGATAGATAGATAGATAGATAGATAGATAGATAGATAGATAGATAGATAGATAGATAGATAGATAGATAGATAGATAGATAGATAGATAGATAGATAGATAGATAGATAGATAGATAGATAGATAGATAGATAGATAGATAGATAGATAGATAGATAGATAGATAGATAGATAGATAGATAGATAGATAGATAGATAGATAGATAGATAGATAGATAGATAGATAGATAGATAGATAGATAGATAGATAGATAGATAGATAGATAGATAGATAGATAGATAGATAGATAGATAGATAGATAGATAGATAGATAGATAGATAGATAGATAGATAGATAGATAGATAGATAGATAGATAGATAGATAGATAGATAGATAGATAGATAGATAGATAGATAGATAGATAGATAGATAGATAGATAGATAGATAGATAGATAGATAGATAGATAGATAGATAGATAGATAGATAGATAGATAGATAGATAGATAGATAGATAGATAGATAGATAGATAGATAGATAGATAGATAGATAGATAGATAGATAGATAGATAGATAGATAGATAGATAGATAGATAGATAGATAGATAGATAGATAGATAGATAGATAGATAGATAGATAGATAGATAGATAGATAGATAGATAGATAGATAGATAGATAGATAGATAGATAGATAGATAGATAGATAGATAGATAGATAGATAGATAGATAGATAGATAGATAGATAGATAGATAGATAGATAGATAGATAGATAGATAGATAGATAGATAGATAGATAGATAGATAGATAGATAGATAGATAGATAGATAGATAGATAGATAGATAGATAGATAGATAGATAGATAGATAGATAGATAGATAGATAGATAGATAGATAGATAGATAGATAGATAGATAGATAGATAGATAGATAGATAGATAGATAGATAGATAGATAGATAGATAGATAGATAGATAGATAGATAGATAGATAGATAGATAGATAGATAGATAGATAGATAGATAGATAGATAGATAGATAGATAGATAGATAGATAGATAGATAGATAGATAGATAGATAGATAGATAGATAGATAGATAGATAGATAGATAGATAGATAGATAGATAGATAGATAGATAGATAGATAGATAGATAGATAGATAGATAGATAGATAGATAGATAGATAGATAGATAGATAGATAGATAGATAGATAGATAGATAGATAGATAGATAGATAGATAGATAGATAGATAGATAGATAGATAGATAGATAGATAGATAGATAGATAGATAGATAGATAGATAGATAGATAGATAGATAGATAGATAGATAGATAGATAGATAGATAGATAGATAGATAGATAGATAGATAGATAGATAGATAGATAGATAGATAGATAGATAGATAGATAGATAGATAGATAGATAGATAGATAGATAGATAGAAATATCGAATATCGAATATTTTATTTAAGTCCATTCAACCTTATTGTTTTATTTCTTTTTGGAATTTCATTTAAAAAGGAAAATGGTTTTTGTCTTATTAAACTATTTCAAAACTTATAGAAAATTTCAAAATAATTTAAGAAAAGACAGAGTCGCCATTTGATTCTTACAAAAAAATATTTTATTTAAGTTCATTCAACCTTATTGTTTTATTTCTTTTTGGAATTTCATTTAAGAAAGAAAATGGTTTGTGTCTTATTAAACTATTTCAAAACTTAATGAAAATTTCAAAATAATTTAAGAAAAGACAGAGTCGCCACTCGATTCTTACAAAAAATATTAATCAAACTTTAAAAGAATTTTAAAAAAATTAAAGATAAAAACAAACACTTAAAGTGAGAGAAAATGAGTAAGGATTCTGGTAACATCTTGTGGAGATTTTTAAGGCACTCAAGAACGTTTATAAAAATAGTTGACTAAAAGATAATTTGACTGACTTTGTTAAAAAGTTTCTAAATTTTTAAGTTTTGGAATTATCCAAAGCATTTCACAAAAACTAGCATCTACATTATTCATGAAGAAAATCTATTTAACTTGAAGTGATTTTCTTGAAATAATAGAATCAAATTAGTTGCTAGTTTCTTTTTTGAAGAAGTAAGATCTTTCAAATAGATACTAGATCAAAATGAATACTCAACTAATTAATAGAAAACATGTTTGATTTCTTGAGGAAAGTTAATTTTTAAAAGGAAGTTGCTTCGAACTCAAATGAACTATTAGCCACATAAACAAAAGTGAATGTCATTCTTGTAGAGTTTTCAAATATTAGCTCATTTCAAGGAGAAGTAGCAAGAGCTCGTTTTGCCAACTTTAAATTATTATACTTGTGAAAATAATGATACATAGTTTGAGAAAAAATACAAGTTGAAAACAAAATTAAATAGCAGCTTGATGGTGATTCATTCAGATTAATTAATTAAGGTTATCGTCATTCAAACAAATAATTACAATGAATTACATATAAAGGAGAAAAAAAGAGTTAGTGTAATACCCCGTACTTTTCTTATCCCAGTTCAGCTCATAGTGCATGCATATGAGGCTAAAAATTTAAAAATTTAGCTTAGTGTTGGGGACTTAGTTTTATTTTTGGCCTCTTAATTTCGTTAATTTTTAAAGTGACCTTTCCGTCCCCGAGATGTGAGTTTTTGAGTTATTTCATGTTCAGGGGTGTAAGAAGCACGTCTCGTGAAAGTTTTGGATTTTTCAGACGAGAATTGGGGCACTTTTGGATTTCTATTCCAGAACCTCACTGTGATTGTGGAGCGTCACGGTGGTATAGCGATGAGGCCCTTATCGCATCGCGGAGAAGGTGTTTTCGTCCAATTCTTGATTCATAATTGAATGCATGTGTCATGATCTTTATCCTAGTGTGTGAAGTACGAGAGGAATGTTCATAGAAATCACTTAGAACAAAGTTGAGCTAAAATCCTTTGATTCGTCCAATGTTTGGTATTCGATTCTACAAGGATCTATTTTGAACGTATATAACTTTTGATATAATTGAAATTTTTAAGCTGAAGACCCACTAAATTGTAGAGAATTGAATTATCTTTTCAACAATACCAATTTTGCCTTAATACGATACCCGAGCAAAAAGTTATGATCATTTTCATCATAACTAGTAAGCCACCGTGATAAGACCGCATCGCGATGAGCCTTTAATCCGCATTTCAGTTATGAATTTTTGGTTTAAATGAGTGAGGAGCAATTGGGTCTTTTTCCACCTCAACGAAATTCATAAAAACACGACTTAAGGCTTCAGTTAGGGCATTATATGCCCATATTCTCTAATTTTCTCTCAAAAATAAACCCTAATCATCCCCCAAGTTCATCAATTCCCTTCCTTCCCTTTCAAGAAAACCAAGAACTCCAGTGTTCCAATCCAAAGAAGTTTTCAAGAAAGTTGTTCTCTTTCAAGATTTAAGTATTAAAGGTATGTGTGATGTTCATCCATTAGCTCTTTCCATACATAGAGTCCAAAAATCCATTTTTATGTTTTAATTTTAGAAATTATATTTTAACAATGAATCATCTCTATGAAGTTTTTATGAATTTAGATTATACATCATGTTTACAAGTGTATTTCGATGGAAGGTTTCCTTATACGTTTGATTGATGAAAATTTCTTTGTTAAATCCCTAAGCATGATTTTAATATTGCAATTACGCTATTCCAGCATGTTTCATTCACTCTCATGGTTAAGTTAATGAATTTCTTGCTATTTAAATTTCAAGTTAAATTTATAATTGATTTCAAGTGGAATGGATTATTGTATGATCAAAATATTGTGGTTCTCATATCATATTCATGAGAATTCAGAATAAATCCTCAGTTTATGATTTTGTTATTTGATCGTGCTATCTCATCATGTGTAAAATGTATCCCCATGTTAAAGTCATGAACCCCGTGTGTTTGACGAAACGCCAAAGTTATAGATTTTGAATAATAATTCTCTAATATGTTTTTCAAATCTTTCATGTATTCTTATTGTTGATTCCATTGAGTACTGGAGGGTTTTGAACACCCGTTACTTAGTTGTTTGCAAAATTTCAATAGTTTCAGAACGGTTTTAGATAAACCAGTAGCAGTATCATTCAGTAGTTATCATGATCAGTTCCTTGTTCAGTTAAGCTTAGTTTAGTCTAGTAATCAGTGTCATTAAGTTGGGAGTAGGATTCAGCACCGAGCGAACCTAGGGTAGGGGGATCACTCGTCAATTAGGATTGGATCCTTAGAAGCGGTCCCTAAGTTCCAGAACTACGTAGCCAGCGTAGGTTATGAGATGTCACCCATCAGCTTAGGATTGACAATCTTTAGAGAGGTCACCCCCCAGTTTAGGACTGACACTCTCTTCGGGGTCATCCGCTAGTTTAGGACTGACTCCATAGCCATTTTAGTACCCTTGGCACGGTACTAGCACCCTATGGGTTTTAGCCGCTCATGATTGTGAAAAAATCAATAACATTTATAATAGAAAGTATAGATGAAATCACAATTATAAGATGAATAATATAATCAGAGGCGGCTCTACTTTATAAGAAAATAGGCTGACGCCTTAGGCCCCCAAATTTGAGGGGCCTCATTTTTTATAATAATATAAATAATTTTTTAAAAAAAAATTGAATATTATTTATAGAAAAAATAAATTTTTTATATAAAATAAAAGAATTATTAGAAGAAATTCATAGAAGATGATAATAAAGTTGAAGATAATGATAATGAAGCAGAAAATGATGGATAAAGCAGCAACAACAATGAACAACAAAAATCGTGAAGAGAGAGAAAACAACATCGGATGAGAAGAGAGAGAAACACGTCTTTTTCTCTCCATTTTCTGTTATATTAATTAACATTTGGATCAAAGTATAAATTTAAAAACTTGGGGCTATTTTTAAATTTTTTCAACTTTCTTAATCCATAATAAAGTAATTGTCACCTCCACTTAATTATTAAGACTTGAGTCACCTGCACCTCATTTTAAAACTCTTTTGTCACTTTTAACTAAATGTCCCTTGTAACTTAAGCTGCTCTTTTATGAAATTCAATACTTTAAGGGATCGTTTGGTACAAATACAAATAATGCATGAAATAGTAATGCATAAATTAGCAATGTTAGGATTAATAATGCAGCAGCCAGTAGTGCAGGAATTAGTTTTTAGAAGTGCTTGGTACATTGTATTAAAAACTAAATATACCATGTATTGTGTTTGGATTTAGAATTTTATAATTATTTTTATAATTATACCCTTAAATTTTTGCGGGATTTTTTATTTTAGTAGTTAACTAGTCAAATTTAATATCTAGATTACAACATAATATATTTGTGCATGAATTCTAATTAACGTGTATTTTCTTTTCTTTCTTCTTTTAAAATTTAAGTTTTCTAAATTTAAGATGCTAAAATAGTTAAAATGAAGGTGTATTAATAAATTGATTATATAGTTAATTTTCACTCTGCTTAGGTAATTATTTAATTTATTTCATCCTTAAATCGGACATATTTGACCTAGAAAAATCTAAAACAACAAATAATTATAATATTACATAAAAAAGAACACAAAAAAATATAAAGCACACTATGTAGGAACAACATGAACTCTATTTGATAATATATTTTTGAAATTTCAAAGACAAAATAATAAAAATGTAAAATATATTTTCAGTGATTAGTACTTTCCGTAAGCAAAGTGAAAAGTTGAGATTGATGGATAGTTTAGTCATTTAGGGGTTTTATCTAAGTTTGGTTAAGCCTCATATAAGTTCTTCTTCTTTTTTTTTGTAAAAATTACATATATAACGACATGTTTACTGATATTTACAAAAAATTCTAACTATTTTTAAAATTTCATAAAATCTCAGCCTTTAGCCTATGATGATACATATAATGTATGTTAGATACATTCTAAAGATATATGTTATAATTAAACTAATTAACATATTTTAAGGGATGTAACGGACTAAATAGCATTAATATAGCAATTATTCTAACTAATTATGATAAAAATGCAATAACATCCCATGATATAAGGTAATTAGTTTGTTATTGCACCTTTTTAAATAAAATCCTTTCCATAATCAGATTCCATATATCAAACAATTCATACAAAAAAAAATTTCTTGATTTTGTTTAAGGTAATTGCAATGAATATTTTAGTGTTATTACGTCATTCCGGCGTTTGGATTAACGATATAAAGTATAAGGGCTATAAGAGAGATGCAATTATTGTAAACATGTAACTTACGATAAAGTGATATCAACAATTGTTGTAGAACTAGAAATTGACGAATGCCAGAAAAAATTGAGGCTCGTTACATAGTTGATGGTAATGAGACACCATTGTTGATTCGTAATAAGATGGGTGTGAAACTTTATATCGAAATTAAGAAAAGTGAGCCTGATTTTGGAAGTATCCACTTATTATTACTACAGTAGATAAGTCTGCTAGTGAGATGTTGTTTGATGGAAAAGTTAGTGCAGTAATGTGTGTGGAAAATTCTTGTGAAACGATAGGAAGATCATTGATTGATGTGAGAGAGGAAACTCTTAAAATGAGATTGGATGATGAAGAGGTGGTCTACAAAGTTTACAAATCACTCAATCCACCTCTGCACTATAAATATTTATGCATAATCACAGATATGGAAGTGGATGAGTATGGGATGGTGGAGTGCACACCACAAAGACCTACTCGAACTATCTTGTAGAGTTGCCCAAACCACTACTCAAGTCCAAAGTTGAAAAAATAAGAAGGAGCCTGAAAAAGATGCAGACCTTAAGCGTATACTCAAGAGGTCAGATAGGAGTGAGAAGATGGCCTCCGAGTAGGAGAAAGATGATTAAGAAGTACGATTGAGATATAATTTATATGAGTCGTGTCGCAACACTAAATCAGGTCTTGCTTAGGAGGAAACTCAAGTGAAGGTAGGTATTTTATTTTTGTATTTTAGTTTTTAATTCAGGTAGTTTCAACACGCTCAGACTTGCGGGACTGAGAGGCCACCAACTGAGTAAGTAAAAGAATGGATCAATAAAGGTGTGTCCCAGAAGTTAATATGTTGAACATTTTTTAAGCTTGCCATTCTTCACCAGCCGGGGGTCACCATGCAGGTAATCGTACCGAAAGAAAAGTGATACAGAGCGGCTATTATTGACCAACCTTGTTTAGGAATGCATACGAATTTGTGAAGAAATGTGACCAGTTCCAGAGGCAAGGCTCAATTTCGAAGCACCATGAGATGCCCATGACAAAAATGCTAGAGGTTGAATTGTTCGACATCTGAGGTATTGATTTCTTAAGACCCTTCATCAGTTCCTATGGGTTCAAATATATTTTGATGTTGTAGATTATGTATCCAAATCGGTAGAAGTTGTGTCTCTGACTGACAACGAAGGTAGGAGAGTGGTTGCCCCAGTATGATTTTCAACCTTAATGAGGACGTCTTCAATGATTTTTTTGGTATACGTTCTTGTTCTATTAGCCATTTTGAGCACCATCAAACGTGGTCTCGACTTCACCATTCATTTTCCCGTCATTTTAATGCAATAGTGAATCTTTTCAAAATATTTCACAATTTCTTTTTTCACCATTTTAATTTACAACAATGAATAGTTGATTTAAATAACTATAACATATTTTTGCTTTGCTTCGAGAGTCTTTAAAAAAAAATTAGAAAAAAATTTGCGACTATTTCTTAATTTTATGTTTTGTATTTTATTTTTGTTTTGACTAGGTTAATCCGTCGGTGTAACATTTCTGCGCAAAGACGAAGGTCTTGCAATTAATCCAAAACATCTATATAATAGTTCAACAGTACTAATTATGTTTGAAATGACAAAAAAACTTTGTTGCAAGAAAGTGTACAAAATCAAAAAAAGGTATTTTTGTAAACAAAAATTTCTTTTATAGAAATTATGTAAGATGTATTATTTCTTATACATCAAACCAAACAATTTATAAGAAATAATACATGCATAACTAATACAAGCATTACTAATGCAAGCATTACTTATACACTATATTTTGCATTGTTCTTTCTTATACACTCTGCCAAGTGACCCTTATGTAATGTGACAGAGGTGAAATTTAGAGAGTCAACCAAATATTTTGTATGATTTTTAAATATTTTATGTTATTAATTATTATGATTTATAGTATGGTTAATGTAATTTTCACATAATATATGTCACTCTCTCTTTCTCAATTTATGTGACATTAATTTCGAGAGTCAATAAAATCTTTTAAATTATTACTCAATAGTTATGATTTATGATATTTTTTATATAATTTTAAAATATATAACAGATTAAAAAAATAAAAAGAATAAATTGAAAGCGAGAAAGTACAAAGTTAAGAATATTAGATCGATAATTTGATATTTAGCCTTAGTTAAGTATTATAATTCTTCTAACGGAATCTGGGTAAGCAAAACTAATTAAAATATCAAATTTAGAATATACACCACAAATATCGTCTATAAGAAAATTTTAATTAAGATATGATCGTGTCGACCTAACTAATTTTAATTGTTCAAGTTTTGATATTTTATTAATATCTAATTATTTGACATTAAATAATTAAGTCATTCGAATAGACAGTCTGTTCATCAATTCAAAGTTGTAATTTTACACTTCAGATTCTGTGTTTCTCAGAATTCATATGTTGTGCATAACCATGCTCAAACATAACTTTATTAATTGAGTTAAACATAAATTAAACTTAATAATAATAATAATAATAATAATAATAATAATAATAATAATAATAATAATAATAATAATAATAGAAAAGGATGACGACGATGAAGACGAAAAAGACAGTATGTTATATTTCTATTATAATAATTGATATTATTCAAAGGTACAGAAAATTAATCATCATTTCGAGAAAATTAAATTAAAGATTTATAATTCTTAATTTTAGCCACATATATCTCCTGAAATAATACATTCACAAACAATATCATCATCTTGTACACATCTTGCTCCACATATTTTTTCAAATCGTTCAGTACAAAAGCCTTCACATACACGATTAGCAGCAAAAGATAGGTCTTTGCATATTTTATTATAATAATTGGAACATGTACATTTGTCCTGCGCTAAACAACCTGTCATTATATACACAATGGTTAGTGACAAAATTAAATGAACTAGCATTTTAATTAATAGTTTAGATTTATGAGTTGTACATATATAACTATAATGCTTGGAGATGTGCACAAGTTAACTAATAAATAAAGAATTTAACAGTATAACTATTAAGGATAGATGTGATATTGTAACGTTGTATTCATTTGAACTTAGTACTTTTGACTAATAATATATAAATATATGTGTAGAAATTCATCAAAAATACAACAAATAGTATATCTTTGCCTAAAATTTTAAGAATATAAATTTAGCATAACAACTTAAAGATTGAGCCAATAAAATTTAACTATTGATTCTATGTCTTTGGATATAATAATTTTTTTACTTGAAAAGATAAGGATACCTGATGCAATTGCAACAAGGACAAGATAGGTCACAAAGATTTTTGAGGATATAGCCATCTTTCTATCACCGATAAAGAAAATAATAAAGAGAAAGAGAGAGTAATTTGTGTAGTCTCTATGATTTGTGAGTTTACAATGAACAATCTCCATATTTATATACAAGTTAGGCTAATTATAAGTTTAAGAACTTGACATATTAACAGTTAAATCTGATATCATAAAAAAATTATAAATATGGCTATTAAAATCTTAACTTGGACAGTTAATAAAATTAATTTGGACAGTTAATCAAAAATTATAAATATGGCTTTCCAAAAAATTTTATAGCCATATTTATAATTTTTCAAAAAAATTAATAGCCATATAATCTTAATTTCTTTTTAATTTTAAGAAATTAATTTGGACAGTTAATCAAAAATTATAAATATGGCTTTCCAAAAAATTTTATAACCATATTTATAACCTTAAAAAAATTTAATAGCCATATAATCTTAATTTTTGTTAATTTTAAAAAATTAATTTGGACAGTTAATCAAAAATTATAGATATGGCTTTCCAAGAATTCTTATAACCATATTTATAATCTTAAAAAAAAATTAATAGCCATATAATCTTAATTTTTTTTAATTTTAAAAAATTAATGTGGACAGTTAATCAAAAATTATAAATATGGCTTTCCAAAAATTTTATTGCCATATTTATAATCTTAAATTTTTTTTAATAGCCATATAATCTTATTTTTTTATTTTTAAAAAATTAATTTGGAAAAATTTAATAAAAAATTATAAGTATGGCTATTAAAAAAATTATAAATATGGCTTTAAAATTAAATGAAAAATTAAAGTGATGCTTTTACTTAATAAAAAATGTATCTGATTTACACCTCATATTGATGTGAGTTTCAAAATAGATATATGACTTGTTTTGGGGCAGAGACTGGACCCCAACATAGATATATGCGTTATTGGGGCATGTCGGTTAAACAACTACTTCCCACAGTTTCAGTTACAGATTTTAGTATTGTCAGCTACAGTCGCCCAGTCTCAGTAAAGAACTCAGATAGTTCTTCAGATTTCAGTATATCAGGACTGTCTGATACAGCACGGGACTCAGAAAGTTCCATCAGATTCAGAATTGTCAGATACAGTCACTCATGTTAGCATTATTACCAGTTCTCAGAACTTATACTATCAGTACTCAATTTCAGGACTGTTAAACACAGTTAATCAGACCAGTTCTTCATAATTTGAACTGTCAAAAATTATCGTTCATATATTCAGTATCTCAGTATCAGTACACTCATGTTGTCAGTATTCAGACTCAGTAGTCAGTATCTCCACGAGTTCAGATACAGTTATGTATGCATGTATGTATTCTCACGTTCATATTAGTCAGCATTGTTCATGCATATAACCCTTTGCATTTAGCCTACCTCACTCGTATACTCAGTACATTCAGACGTACTGACGCATTTGCGCTATGTTGCTTTCTATTATGTTACACCATAGGTTCAGAGGCACGAGCTCCAGATCAGCAGTAGCATTCCAGTGTTCAGAGTTTGCAGTGAGTCCTTCTCATTCGAGGATGATATGATTATTTCTACATTTACTATTCAATTGCTAGATGGAGTTAGTTGGAGACATGTTCCTTCAACTCCTTATTCAGTTCAGTTAGAGGCTTTCAGACTAGATGTCAGATTAGATATTCAGATCTCATTATTTTCAGTATTTATGACTTGTTTTGGTATTGTTATACCTTTTTCAGCCATTTTGTTATCAGACGTTTATTTAGTTCGAACCTTATGGCCTTTCATGTTCATGTTTCCGCATTTTATGATATATTATGCAGTATACAGGTACAGATATCATTCATGGGTTAGCTTGTGGTCCTTCGAGGTCATGAGCACCGTGTAGCATTCCGGTTCAGAAAATCGGGGTGTTACAAAGGGAGACCAAGTTAATTTCTAGATTGATAAGTGGTTACCTAACACTAATCCTCTCTCTAATACTATTCAGAGACCTGTAACTAGAAATCTCCACCAAATCAAAGTCTCAGATATTTGGAGGAATGGTACTTGGGACTTCTCTTCCCTCCCATTTGAGTTTCCTCTCTCCACTATCCAAAGCAGCTTCTTCCATACTACTAGGACTCCCAATGATTACCCTACGCGGGGATTAACTGGCAATGGCATCTTTACCAGTAGTAGCCCTTATAAACTTATCAGCACTAGAAATAAAAAACACACCAACTCTAAAGAATTCAAATGGATCTGGGCCATAAAAATTCCCAATAAGATCAAACACTTTCTTTGGCTTCTCAATCATAATAAGTTATCGTGTAACTTTACCCTCAACAAGACGAGAGTGCCTATACAGCCCAACTGTTGGAAATGTAATACCATTCCTGAAATCATTGTCCACCTGTTCTGGGATTGCCCTTAGACATCTGTCATCTGGACATGCCTATTCACTAAAATGGGATGCCCAAGAACCAACCTCCCAAATACCACAGATGATGACATGCTTGATGAAACCAAGACCTGTTTTCGTAACACCCCTTTTGACAACCACATTAGTCTTGATGTCTTAACTGTTTTTTGTCTTTGGGGGGTTTGAAAATGTTGGAATGAGAATGTTTTTAACAATCTCAATGCTTTACCCAAGTTTAAGAATGCATATGCTGCAGCTGTAGAGTTTACTTACCTGACTAACACTCCATAGACTCAAGCCCCCCAAACCATCTTTGTTTCCGTTAAATAAAACACCTCTTCAAGAGGCTCCTATAAACTTAATACCGATGGTTCATGCCTAGGAAATCCCGGAATTGAAGGTATAGGAGGTACAATTAGAAATGACAAGGTGGGCTAGATATTGGGGTTCTGTAAGAGATTTCCAAAGCAATCAACAACCAAATGGAGTTGATTGCTCTTCTGGAAGGCCTGAAGTTAGCAGAAGCTAACAACCTCTATCCTCTTGAAATTAATGTTGATTCTAAAAAGATAATCCACATGCTTAAATAGAAAATCTTCACTATAACCCAATCATTGATGCTTGTAGGTCTGTGCTGAGAAGGGTGGGACTTCCACTGGTGAAACACTATTTTAGGGAGCAGAACCAAGTGACAGACTCTCAATCAAGGGAAGTAGCAAGGATGAAATTTTTTGGCAACACCCATATTTTAGCAGTTCGGCCTATGTATGCACTAGAGCATGTCTGGGCAGACATTTTAGGAACTCAATTTAGCAAAAACATTAACCAATGTATTAACTATCTGGATTTCAATGCGGATGTTTTTTAGCCCGACTGATTAGTAGGCTATGCTTGTAACAAACTGTGCAATTTAATTTAATGCTCCTTCTTTACCAAAAAAAAATAACTATAATGCTCAGAGATTTGTAAGAGTTAATTTTACTTTATTTAATATAAATAAAAACATTAGTAATAATAATTACTAAGGATGGATGTAGTGTTAATTTTTAACTAATAGTATAAATTTATGTGCAAAATTTTACTAAAATTACAACAAATTGTATATTTGAACCCCATACAATTTGACTATAATAATTAAAGTGATGCTTTTACTTAATAAAAAATGTATCTGATTTACACCTCATATTGATGTCAGTTTCAAAATGATGTGATTTATATACGTCAAGCATTGAAAATTATCTCTTGCAATATAAGCTAAGATTACATATAATAAATTTTTATGATCGGATATTTTTTTTTAATTCGATGTAAAGCGAGAACTTTAACGTATTGAGTTATCTTTTTTTAACGTAAATTTTTATTAAATTTAGACGTAGAAGGACCAAATTATTCATTCTTTTCCTATTCCTTTTAAAACTAAAGTGATCACCAAGTGATCACCTTATGAGAGGCCCAAAATTCGATAAGTTTGCTTCATCTAATGATTGAATTGACATTATAATTGTTAAATAAGTAAATTCGTCTTTTAACCAAAAAATAAAAATAAAGACATTGATGATTTTTTTTATTTTTCAAAATAAAATAAGACACTTAAACTGTGAGTTAATTTCTTCTCATTTTTTGGGGGGAGGAGGGGGAGGGGGTCCACAGCTAACACGTCCACTATTAAAATTTTGAATTTACTCTTTATAACATTAACGACACAAATCTGTAAAAGTAAAGTTATTAAACTAGTTATTTGTAACACTAAAGAATGCATCATTTTTGTTAAAATAAAGTTACTAGACTATGTATTAATTGCCAGAAAAATCAAATACTCAAAAAATGAAATTTTCAGCTGCATTATTTATTACTACGTATATGCTATATGATTTTTTTTTTCGCTACAGACATTTGCCTTTTCATGATTTATAAAAAAAAATAATTAAATATTCGACGTCGAAAAATAGCCTGTCAAATTGATCGATCAGGTTGATAAAAGAAGTGAAAAGAAGATAAAAAAAGGATCCAAAAAGTGAAATGTAAAAGATGTTGTGTGGGGAGCATGGCAGCCACGTGTTGGGGGATGTACGATGGAGTGATTAATAAAGTGAATTAAAAATTATGAAATTAGAGATTTTAAATTTGGGCGAACATAAAAATATTAGTAAGCGATATTTTTAATATTTATTATAATTTTGACAATAGAATTATTTGTTATTTAATAATAAAAAGTGATAGATAATTAGTAAAATTAGTAAAGTGTACACAATGTGTTTATTATAGAATTAGCCTATTCATGTTTTTTTTAGTTTGTGATTTCTGTTATTATGTGTTGTTTGTTAGTATTATTTAGTGGTCTCACCTTATCATATACTCCTAAAGGTTCTTGACTAACAAAAAAAAAAGGTTTTTTATATACATGATCCACACAACTTTCATAATATAATAATTATCATATTTTCTTCCTTATAGTTTTTCCTGTCATCACTATTTGATTTATTTATTTTTTTAGTCGAGGATCTTTTAAAAATACTTTCTTTTTATTTTTCTTAAACCACATTTTATGCAATTTCATTAAATATGTCGTTGTTGCTATAGTGTAGGTGCATGATAATCCGGAATCATTCTTATAAAAAATAAGAGCCACGCGTTCGACGTACAGGCACTGCCCATTACCTCTACAACGCAAACACAAATTTTACCACTGAAACATCACCCACTTATTTCCAATCTCCTTTACAAGTACTACAACTGTTTTCTCCTATGCGGCATTCCAGCAAAAGATTACTAGAGCTTGAAGAAAGGGCAATTGTTATCTGTAATGGCCCTGCAAGCACCAAGTAGAATTCCAACTAATTTAGCCCCAATTGGTGGCAACAGTGGCCTCAGAGGGGCACCAAATGGTTTAGCTCTAAAATCTTCGTTTTTTTCTCCATCAATTCATCTCTTGCTCCCTCCTCCATCGTTGTCTGGTACTGCTCCTGCTACTGCCCCTAGAATCTCCATGCGTGTTGCCTCTAAGCAAACTTATATTTGCCGGGATTGCGGGTAATTTACTAATGTCCACTGTCTTCTTCCTACTTGTTCCTTTTGTTTCGAGGCGAATTCAAGATCTAGAATTAGTAAATTCAAAACATACGGGTAAAATTTATAACAATAGCATTTGTGTGATACTTTTTAACTGTTATAGCGAAATGTTGTTATATACATACTAATATAATGGGGACGGAGCCTGTTCTGTGACACTATTTGACTTATCTCACCGTATTTGAGAAAAGAAATACTACTCTTACTTTTGAAACTTGTAGTCTAAAATTTGTGTGGTTGTAAATATTTCATTAAGGAAAAAAATATGAATTTTAAAGTTAAATTATTTTGTAACTATAGTAAGCTGACATTCTTCTTTGTGATGGACTAACAAGAAAGGATGACACATATAATGGGCCGGCTATTTATACGGGTTAAAACTATTTAATATGTATATATATATATTAGACCTTAATCCTTTTAACTTTTTCGTATGTTTACTTTTTCATATTTTGAACCTATTTAACGAAACTCTTTACTCCGACATTAATTATAACCTAACATGAAAATCGGTTCCAAAAAAAGTTGCCGATATTAGTGAAATGTTAGTATAGAGGGTGACTGTTACATTCGTATTCAATATTATTAAACGTAATATATACATTTTAATTGTAGTTTTGTGTGCTTACTTAGTTGGAGCAGAAAACATGAGCCCAATTTAATTGATCAGTTGAACTTATAGAATTTGTTCTAAATTCGATAATTGCCAGTACTTATGTTCTCCTTGCTTAATTGGTGCTAAACTATGTGTTTTTGATGAATATAATGCAGGTATATTTACAATGACAAAACTCCTTTTGAGAAACTACCTGACAAATACTTCTGTCCTGGTATGTTACCTTTATAATCATTGAATTGACTATATACTTGACTCGTAAAAATCAGTAATCCAGTATCTGACATTATCTTGATGTGTGATTATGCAAAAACTAGTAAAGCATACTGTCACAATTTGTTAGCAATATCTTATTAGAGCTTTGGGTGTTTCTTTGGTTTAAATCGAAGTGGAAGCTTAACCTATGGAATAATTAACCATACCTTACAAAAGATGTTTCTGCACTAATCTGGCTCTGTGACAAATATATCTCATCGTTAAGATATATTTAAAGAATTTATGTTTTATGATAAGCATAGTATTTGGTAGATTTATCTAAAGTAGAACTTAGAGAAATGAAACAAATTCATAGACTGAAAATGGGTATGAGAGGTTGGTTATGGATGGATTCAGGACAGTTAGAGGTAGACTGAAGACATATGAGAGAGAGGTTTGCAATTTACCAAAGACGCTCCCCTTACTAGTTGTCATAGTACTACACTTATAGCTTTTAATTATTTGATTTGTGCTACTATCTATTGTTTCGTGTAGTTTGTCTGGAGTGGTATTTTGTTGTAGTACTATTCTGATACTAGCCATTGTTTTTGTAACTAGTTGTACTTCCATTGCATCCTTTTCTAGATTGTTCTTTCTTTAGCCGGGGGGTCTATCAGAAACAATCTCTCTAACATGCCTCTGAGATAGTGGTACGGTCTGCGTACAATCTACCCTACCCAGATCCCACTACATGGTGCAACAATGGGTATGTTATTGTTGTAAAATGGGAATTAGGTAAAATAAAGAAAGAGATATAAACTAATCTCCGAGAAGGAACGAACACCCTATTAGCTCAATGCTTTGGACCATTAATCCCTTATCCAGATGCAAACTTTAATAAGTTCACCAATCTTTTTTTTTTCCAATCTTCTAGGTTTCATAATAAATACAATTTAGCTCATAAAAGAGCATTATAGTTTCAAATCATATAAAATGGGTATGAACCCTATTCATAAAATCCGTAATTCTTTGAGCTGTTTTCCCCACTTCTTATTTGGCAGAGTTTGGCAACTTTTGTGTGTGTTGAACCTTTTAGTACTCAATTTCTTTCCCTAAATTTTGTTCGAATTATTTCTACTCTTATTTTTCTTTTAAAGAAAATCTCTTTAGCTTGTTGCTTCACAATTTACTTATGAAGGTTGTTTACCTATCTTCATTTTGGTTCCCCTGTTTAATAAATTTCAGATTCTATAGCTTTATTTTGAAAATTACTAATATAATGCTACTCACTGATGTTGCACCAGCAAAATTGTTGTATTTCTCCAATTTCTGCAGATTCAAGGTGTATATGTTTAACTACGTATAACTCCACTAATAGAACTTGGACTTAATGGATTAACGCTGTTAAATACTTAAACATGTACTTTTTATTTCTACCGTTCAAAAGCTTCCTAACTCATATTCTTTCAGTTTTTCTTTTCTTGGTATAACCATCTGGTTTCAGAGCGTGCTGGCTTAACTAATCCAAATTCACTTTGCGTAGAACTCATCGAGGAAAACCTCTCCCTACCGGAGGTTTCTTCATTCCCGGGGCTCAATCCCAAGACCTCTAGTTATGGGGGAGGGATCCCATCATCCCACCACACCCCTTGATGGTTCTTCGCTCAGTTTTTCAGTTAGCATTTATTATCCGTTATAACCATCTGATTTGTGATTGCAGTATGTGGAGCTCCGAAGAGAAGATTCAGGCCATATGAACCTAAAGTAACCAAAGATGCTAATTCCACAGAGGTTCGTAAGGCCCGGAAAGAACAGTTGAAGAGAGATGAGGCCATCGGGTAAGTGCTTTTCTTTGAAAAAATTAGCTCTTCTTTTTTCTGTTTTTTTTCTTTAATCTGAACACAAATCAACATAATGAATGATGATTCTTCGTTGGTGTATAGGAACGCACTGCCTATTGCCATTGGAGTTGGAGTTGTCGCACTTGCTGCTTTATACTTCTATGTCAACTACGGTTCCTAGATGCAAGTGGACCAAAAATATTTCATCATCTTCTGATTTACAGATCAAGGAGATTGTTAAATTTTGTATTAAAGTTTCCATGTACAATTGTTTTTTCTATCCATTCATTCTCTATATTCCACTTCTAATGTGATGGAAATATGAATTTCCTAGTATGTCATGAGAAAGAAAGACCTGAAAAATATCAGTTTAAATCAAATATATCATATTCACATGCAGGCTTGAACCGGGTCTAATTATGCTAAATACACGTCACGATATGGATTGTGTACACTCTACCCTCCCCAGATCCTATTTTGTGGGAATATACTGGGCATATTGTTGTTGTTGTACACATGTCAAGGTAAGATTAGAATGCTACTAGTCAATGGTGTACCCAGTGTAATCTCACAAAGTGAGGTATGGTAGAAGGTATGTTGATCTTATGCATCTCTAGCTTGGGCATATTGTTGTTGTTGTACACATGTCAAGGTAAGATTAGAATGCTACTAGTCAATGGTATACCCAGTGTAACCTCACAAAGTGAGGTATGGTAGAAGGTATGTTGATCTTATGTATCTCTAGCTTGGCATATTGTTGTTGTTGTACACATGTCAAGGTAAGATTAGAATGCTACTAGTCAATGGTATACCCAGTGTAATCTCACAAAGTGAGGTATGGTAGAAGGTATGTTGATCTTATGTATCTCTAGCTTGTGTGAGTTAGAGAGGTTGTTCTTGATAGGCTCTCGGCTTACATAATTCAAATTCCGTGCATGCAAATTCCAAAAATCCTAAATGGAATAGCCAATTACTCTATTATTTTCACAACATTAATACTACCTCATCTTACAAAGACATTTAACTCATCTTACAAAGACCTTGCAGTTTCTACCACATGTTTATGGCAAATACTTGCCCCTATCGGGTGTTTACACCTAACTATGTAAATTAACTAATCAACCAAGGTTAAATGCTAAAACTGTATGTGCAGATATAAACATGAAGATGGTTACCCATTCTTATGGTCCAAAAGAAACAACATCGTCATGAACAAATTATTTGGATAGTACGTTGAAATGTAACAATAACTAGAGCAGCAAAGAAACATCCATAGCTGCTCCCATGAGTTTGCTAATTGAAACATTATCATCAATGACTAAACTATCAGGAGATGATATCTCTTCTTTGTTGGCCTCTTTGAAACAGTAAACAGGTGCTTGCCAATTTGGATCCGCCAACACTCTTCCTACTTCAAATGTCATTACATGTGCAATCATACCTGCACCAACCCAACTTCTTTGGTTAATAAGTTACATATACTGACAGTAGGGGCAACTTTTACACCTAATGATGAAATTTAAGGGATTATAACGGGTTTATTTACTCACTTTTTTTTATGTTAGCACATCAAGCTCGCAATGAAAAGTAATATGTTGCCAGAGATCTAACTTAATAGTTTACACTATCTTATACTACTAATTGATAAAGCAAATGAAGTTTTACACTATATATTGTGCCACTTAAAAATTAGAGTAACCTCAATTTCTGTATAAGTTATACAACCTTTGTTAGCTAGTAATTAGTTATTCATGTACAAAACCAATCCAGCATTTGGTTTGCAGTTTAGGAACCAACATAGGTAATACATGTATAAGCTGTAAAGGAATTGATGCATTATCTTATGATGGAATAGCTATTGCCCGGGGGGCATAACGTTTTATACTACCAGTCACTCAAAGAATATCTACGCGTAAGCCTTGTTAAAATACGAGACCTGCAACCACAAAAATGCTGCTATATGAAAGCACAGCATTTTATTTTACCTGTGTAGAAAGCCCAGTAAACAGGTCTTTTAGTAACAACATCTTCATAATACCAAATGAAATCAACTTTTTCCCACACATTGCATAGAAATCCATCCATATATCTCTGTCCCAAATACTTCCCATCTTGTAACCAATTAGGTCTAAGTAATCCCACAGGAAAATGCATAACCCTACACTCCTTGTTAGCATCCAAAGTATAGTAAAACGAAGTATGGTTATCCCATTCCAAATCGTAAAGCTTCTTCCCCAATTGGTTCTGTATTATGTTGAAGTTCCTTCCGTTAGGAAAATCGTACCATAAATCAACGATCTGGAGATTTCCTTTGGTGTTATTCATGAAGAGAATTGAATGGAATTGCTCCGGCCATGGAGCTGGAATCGGGTCACCGGATTTTGATGCAATGCTGAACGTGAAGCACAGGGAAAATGCCGCCAGGAGCAGCAGGTAGAGACGGGAAATTGTAATGGATTTCCCTGAAATTGACATTTTTATTCTCTATGTTACTGGAAAGGCAGGATGAGGGGGCTTTCTGTTGTGGTTTTGCCTTTACCTTGTGTTGGCACATCACATAGTAAGAAAGTGTAGATAAGGTAGCAATAATTTGGGTAAAAGAAAAGGAAAAAATCTTTAAAGAAGAGAGAAAGTTAGACCGGGCTTGGGTTTTTAACCAGGTAAAATTTCACATATAGTCTTCTTTATTAAAGTATCTATAATTAACTTTCTATCTAAATTTCATATTTACAATTCATAAACAAAATAAATGACAATTTTATGTATTATGTATGTATATATATACAAAAAAAAAAAAAAAAAAAAGTTCATAACAGCAAAAAGAGATAAAAAAGGAAATTTTAATGTAATAAATGTTCTTAATCTTCTCCAATTTTTCATTTATTTCTCTGATATAGCAGATCAATAAATATAAATTTATGCGTTAATTACTCCCTCAAAAGTTGATAATTTTTTTAAAAAAATTGTGATCTACAGGAAAAAGTTGGTAATTCGTGCATATAAAATTCTGGTATATACGATTTACACAAATTATTTTTTTACTTGAATTTATTTACTGAAATCCTTTTTTGAATCTAATACGCAATAAAAATTGATTCAGTTTCAACATAATGAAAATCGATTTTATTATTGGTTTAAATTAGATTTTCGAAATTGAATGCACAATATAAACTTCGAAAACTTTCAAATTGTCAATTTTGTAATTACTATTATTTTTGTATACAATAACTTCAATTGTAATTTTATGTTTCAATTTTCGTATTCAATTTTTATTTTCGTAATTGTGAAAAAAAATAATCACAGAAGTTGTTAAAAGGTTATAATCCTTGTTTGTGTTAGTTTTTTTTTTTTTTTTTCTAAATCCTATTTGTAATTGCAATTTATGTGATATATTCATTCATTACTCTACTACATATTTCATAATATACAATTGACAGTCTTTTAATATTTTTTCATGTATATCTATTCACAGTATATTTGAATTTTTGTATATCTGTTAACATAAGTGTATAATTGTATTTGTATATTTGTTTTAAAGGTTAAAAAGATTGTTTTTATTATTTGTATATTTGTATATTAGTTTACATAAATTTGATATTTGTATATCTGTTGTTTGTATATCTATATATACATATATGCAAATGAAGTATACATATATTCAAATCAAAACTGTTGTTTATTATTTGTATATCTGTTGTTAGTATATTTGTATATACAAATTTGAATGATGTTTGTAAACGATATTGCAAACGAAATATACATATATTCAGTTCAAAATTGTTGTTTATTATTTATATATCTGTTGTTTGTATATCTATATATACAAATTTGAATGTTGTTTATAAACGAAATATACATATTTGTATATCTGTTGTTTGTATATCTGTATATACATATATGCAAACGAAATAAACATATACATATATGTTTATTATTTGTATATCTGTTGTTTGTATATTTGTATATACAAATTTGAATGTTTTACATAATAACAAATTTGAATGTATATGCATATATGCACTCTAAAACTGTATATATTTACATATGCATTATTCTTCAAAATGTATATGTGAAAGTTAACTGTATATACATATATGTAAATTGTATATACATGTATCAAAAATACAAACTGTATATACATACATACACTCTAACTCTGTATATATATGCATGTATTATTCTACAAAAAAAAATATACGTATCTACATATATTGAAACACAAATGTATTGTAACACCCCGTAAATTTTTTCGTACACTTATCGCGATTATATGGAGTCCTAAAGGCTTGCGTATGGGTTAAATTAAGTTTATGGTGTTCGGAAGTATCCCGTCAATAGTTGTATGTGTAGGTATTGGAATAAGCTTTCCAACGATATAAAGTTTGCCCAAAACAGAGGAGTATTTATTATAAGCGAGCACATTCGAAATTTCAAAACGGTGGCCGGGAAGCCTGTGAACAGTAAATCTGCAGGAAAATTACTGCAGCTAGGCAATTTTCTTTGGATCAACTTTAGACGATCATAACTCCTTGTACAAAAAGAACTGTGTGAGATGCTATATATCGACGAAAATCTCCGAGAGTCTTCTTTCCGATGAAATTGGTTTCATCCAAATCCAATGTCTGAGTAAGGAGATATACCCGTTTTACTACAGCCTATCAAAAAAAAACAGAATTTTGGGACAGATTTTTGGGTCAACTTTAAACGACCATAACTCCTTGTACAGGAATAACTGGGTGGTATACTTTATATGAAAATGAAAGCACTTTGAATTATCTTTCCAATGCAATTGGTTTCACCCAAATCCGATACTGGAGCAAAGAGTTATGATCGATTTACTTCAGCCTGTCAAAACTGTCCACTGGGGACAGATTCGGATTTATTTAAATTTTTAGGGCAAAATGGTCATTTTCTATTACCTCTTGGACGAAAATTGGTCTTTATAAACATACACTTAGCCTCATATATATCATATATCATCCAATTATTAAGAGAAGGTGAAACCCTAACTTAATTTCAACTTCAAATATTTTGTGATTCAACCGTAGAAAATTTGAATTGGTTCCGTAGTTGTGTTCACCATCTCGAAAGCTTCGAGAAGCACCCCATGGTTATGTAAGGAGGATTCTAAATACAAGAGTTCATTGTTAAGGTATGAATATTGTTTATTCTTGATTCTTATCCATGAATAAGTATTGATAAAGGATTATGAGTATTGTCTTGATGTTGGAAGATAACTAGAAACATAGTTATGAATTGTTTTGTATAAATTGTTGTAGTAAATTATGGAAGTTGTTGTATTGGATTATGGAGGATGAATTGTGGTGATATATCATTATATTAGTGGCTATGTATGCCTAGTGATCATGTTGGTATTGGATGGTGATTAAGAGGGGAAATAAAGGCTAAGAGTGATGTTGAGGGATATTGCATGAAAATGCATGATATGTGAATGTAATAAGAGTATAAGAGGATGTATGTAGCACTCTTATTGATGAGTTAAAGGATTACTTTCTAGACATTATTTGGTGAAGTTAATACCTAAATGGTAAGGTTTGGTTGCTAATACTAGTTTGTCACAAATGACTTATTGTAGGTAAGTGTTCGAAGAGTACGGGAAGTCAAGTTGGACTTGTATTGAAGTGGTTATATCAAGGTATGTAAGACATACTCTATCTAATCTTTGGCATGAATAATGACCCATGGCACTCTCAAGTAAGCTTCCAACATTGTCCTACGACACATGAAACATAATAACATCATTTGATCTTCGACACCACCAATTGAACTTGTTTTCACTTTTAAGATGTCCGGCTAGTCAAAAAAATATCCATATACTATTGTTGACTCCGAAATGGTTTAATGAGGTATCCATGATTCTCTACTTCATTTTCATGATATTGATTACCTATTTACATGTTTTTCCTATTGAGGTATCATGGTTTTAAGTTCCATAAGGTGTGACCACAAAGTAACCAATCTCAAAGATTAATTAAATTAAGAAATGGAATGTCTTTATTTTAAATTGATGATATGATGTATTGTATTAGTACCACTGATCAGTTGGCCATTGTATGACATATGTTATGTATTGATAAGGAATACGGGAAGTAATGATATGAAAGTAATGTGCAGGTATCCCATCAGCTCTTTTAAGTGTGGTTTACTCATACTGTTTATTCACTGGTATCTGGGTTCTGTTGATCTTTTGTATCTCATCTTGATACTCACTGTCTTACATACTCAGTACATATTTCTGTACTGACGTCCCTCGCGGGGGACCTGTATTCATGCCTGCAGGAACGGGTACTTCAGGTCGTACACCTCCGCAGTAAGAGCCAGGACATTCTGTTGATAGTGGTGAGCTCCAGTTGTTTCGGGGCATCCCAAGTCGTTTCTATATGTACTTTTGGTATTTGTATAAAAGTCTTTTGTGGGCGGGAGTTTGTCCCGACCCTAACTCAGTTGTGTATCTATGTAGAGGCTTTTGTAGACATATTGTACAGCCATAGGAGTGTTTGGTTGATAGACGTGATGGCTCTGACGGCCAATTACTGTTTATATATCTATATATATGTGTGTCTGCTGGGCTGATACAGATACTGTTTTCTTCTATTTACAACGAAGTGTTGCCCAAATTTCTAATTTTCATAAGTAATGTAAGTGTGAAAGTATAGGTTATGAACGGGTTCTCCCGGGCCTCCTCGGCTACGGGTGCCAGTCCGCTCCAATGGGATTTGGGGCGTGACAAAAGTGGTATCAGAGAGGTTCGTCCTAGTGAGTCTACAAAGCCGTGTCTACGTAGAGTCTTGTTTATCGGTGTGTTGTGCACCACATCTATAAACAGGAGGCTATGGACATTTAGGAATTGTTGTTTTTCTTCATGTCTTAGATCGTGCGATAGAGCTTATATTGTATATGAAGTCATAGTTGACCACTGAATCCATTTGTTTCTCTTATTATAGTAATGATGTCGGTTACCAGAAGCAAGAATACCGGTAAGCAAGTAGATGTGGCTGCCGGAGAGGGGACTAGTAAGTCACCCACTATACCAGCTAATCAAAGTGAGGCTCCAGCTGAGCATGCATCAGAAACTTCCCCCAGTCCGGAAGAAATAAGGGGGAGGAGAACTATATCCCCAGAGCCACCTATTAATGTTGTTGATCAAGATCTTAGAAATGCAGTGCAACTTTTGACTCGTATAGTTGCTGGGCAAGTCCAAGGGCAAGCCATTCCTGCCGCGGGTTCTAGCGGTACTGATAGGGCGGCTAGTCTTCGGACGCAAGATTTTCTTAAGATGGATCCGCCTACTTTTACCGGATCCGATCTTAATGAAGATCCGCAGGACTTTATTGATCAGATCCAAAGGGCCCTAGAGGTGATGCATGTATCGGGCAGAGAGACAGTGAAGTTAGCCGCGTATAGATTCAAAGGTGAGGCTATATATTGGTATGAAGACTGGAAACGGTCAAGGGGCATTGATGCACCCCCAGCTACTTGGAAAGAGTTCAAAGAGGCATTTATTGATCATTATCTTCCATATGAGACTCGTCAGGCCCGTGCGGATCAGTTCTTAAATCTTCGACAAGGTCATACAAGTGTGAGGGAGTATAGTCTTCGATTTAATTCCTTGTCCAGATATGCTCCTAATGTTATAGCTACTATGGATGACAGAGTTCATCGGTATGTGAATGGATTGGATCCGTATTTGGTTAGGGATTGTACTATTGTTGCACTAAATAAAGACATGGATATAGCTAGGATCCAAGCATTTGCACAGAAAATGGAAGATCAGAGGCAAAGAAGAAGAACACAGGAATTTGAAAGCGGGTCTTCTAAGAGGGCCAAATCTACAGGGCAGTTTATGGCGCCACAGGGAGGTTTTAGACCTCAATTTTCTGCTAGACCACCTAGGCCATTATTTTCTTATTCTGCAGCTAGTGCTCCACCACAGCATCAGGGGTTCAGAAGCAGTCAATTTGGGCAAAGAAGTGAGGGTCATAGTTCGCGATCAGTGGGTTATCGTGGGCAAGGGAACATGAGCCAATCGAGACCTTCTCGAGAGATATGTAATCGATGCGGAAAGCATCATATGGGCGTATGTCGAATGGGAACAAATATTTGTTATTGGTGCGGTATGATGGGGCATATGATGAGAGAATGCCCACGAAGGGGCGCAGGTGGCGTAGCACGACCTTCGGGATCAGCTGTTGCATCATTGTCACCGGTATCTTATTCTGGTAGGGGCGCACGACCTGCGGGTCACGCTAGAAATGAAACAAGAGTCGCCAGTTCCAGCGGGACTCAGAATCGCACTTATGCTTTAGCGGATCGACAAAATCTAGAGGCTTCCCCAGATGTGGTTACGGGTACGTTGTCCATATTTTTATTTGATGTATATGCTCTAATTGATCCCGGTTCTACATTATCATATGTTACTCCCTTGGTTGCTGGAAAGTTCAAAAGGACCCCCGAATTGTTAGATAAACCGTTGGAAGTGTCTACCCCGGTTGGGGAATCTATTATTGCTAGAAGAGTTTATAAAGATTGTGTAGTAACTGTGTGTGGTTGAGACACGATGGCCAATCTTGTGGAACTAGAAATGGTAGATTTTGATGTTATAATGGGTATGGATTGGTTGGCGTCTTGTTATGCCAAAATTGACTGTTGTACGAAAAAGATGTATTTACATTTTCCTGATGAAGCAGTTATTGAATGGCAAGGTAAGATTGGCGCACCAAGAGGTAGATTTATTTCTTATTTCAAAGCGAGAAAAATGATTTCCAAGGGCTACATATGTCATTTAGTTAGAGTAAAGAATACGGAATCGGAATCACCGGATCTTCACACTGTACCAGTGGTAAATGAATTTCCTGATGTATTCCCTAAAGATCTTCCAGGCTTACCTCCTGAACGAGAAGTAGAGTTTGGTATTGATGTAATACCAGGCACCCAACCAATCTCCATTCCTCCATATAGAATGGCCCCAGCAGATTTGCGAGAATTGAAAGAGCAATTGAAAGATTTGCTAGAGAAGGGATTCATAAGGCCTAGTATGTCCCCTTGGGGAGCACCAGTATTGGTTGTGCGTAAGAAAGATGGTTCGCTGAGGATGTGTATTGACTATCGGCAATTGAATAAGGTGACTATCAAGAATAAATACCCTCTTCCCCGAATTAATGATTTATTTGACCAGTTGCAGGGTGCCCAGTGTTTTTCCAAGATTGACTTGAGATCAGGCTATCATCAAGTGAGAGTCAAGGATAAATATATACCCAAGACAGCTTTCCGAACACGGTATGGTCATTATGAATTCCTGGTTATGTCATTCGGGCTGACAAATGCACCCGCAGTTTTTATGGATCTGATGAATGGGTTGTTTAAGCCGTTTCTAGATGTGTTCGTGATAGTTTTCATAGATGATATTCTGGTCTACTCTAGATCAGAAGAGGATCATGTTAATCACTTAAGGCAGGCATTGCAGATTCTTCGTGATCGTAAGTTGTATGCGAAGTTTTCTAAATGTGATTTTTGGCTCAAGTCAGTGGCATTTTTGGGCCATATTGTATCCAGTGAAGGCATAAAAGTTGACACTCAGAAGATTGAGGCTGTGAAGAATTGGCCAAGACCCACGACGCCTACGGAGATTCGTAGTTTTCTCGGGTTGGCAGGTTATTATAGAAGGTTTGTTGAAGGTTTTTCTTCTATTTCTGCACCCTTGACTAAGTTGACGCATAAAGCCTCCAAGTTTCAATGGAATGATGCCTGTGAAAAGAGTTTCCAAGATCTGAAGAGCAAGTTGACTTCTACACCGGTATTGGTGCTTCCTGAAGGCACAGAAGGGTATGCAGTGTACTGTGATGCTTCGAGAATTGGCTTAGGATGCGTATTAATGCAACATGGTAGAGTAATAGCCTATGGCTCTAGACAGTTGCGACCACATGAGAGAAATTATCCCACGCATGATCTTGAGCTAGCTGCAGTTGTATTTGCTTTGAAGATATGGCGCCACTATTTATATGGGGTTCATGTTGACATATATACCGATCATAAGAGCCTGCAATATATCTTCAGTCAGAAAGATCTAAACTTGAGGCAGCGGAGATGGCTTGAATTGTTGAAAGATTACGATGTTGATATCTTGTATCATCCAGGGAAAGCGAATGTGGTAGCGGATGCACTGAGTCGTAAGTCTAAAATAGCATCTATAGGAAAGCAGGGGATGATTAAGGATCTTCACCAACTAGCTAATTTGGGAGTTCGACTTCTCGAAACTCCAGATGAAGAGGTTATTGTACGTAATGCAGCGAAATCTTCATTGATAGCTGAAGTGAAAGAGAAGCAGTATGCAGATCCAATTTTATTGCAGCTTAAGAAGGATGTGCAGAGTGGCACGACAAAGGCATTTGAGCTTACGCGAGAAGGAGTGCTTCAGTGTCAGAGTCGTTTATGTGTACCTGATGTAGTCGAGCTAAGAAAGAGAATTATGACAGAAGCACACTGTTCAAGGTATTCCATCCATCCAGGGTCGACTAAGATGTATCAAGATTTGAAAGCAATATATTGGTGGAATGACATGAAGAAGAATATTGCCGAATTTGTAGCTGAATGTCCGAATTGTCAAAGAGTCAAAGTAGAACACCAGAAACCCGGTGGTTACATGCAATGTATAGATCTTCCCGTCTGGAAGTGGGACAAGATCAATATGGATTTCATCACGGGTTTGCCTCGTACATTTCGAAAGTTTGATTCCATATGGGTGATCATTGATAGGCTTACCAAATCCGCGCACTTCTTACCAGTTAAGACAACTTATACGGCGGAAGAGTATGCGAAGTTGTATATTAAGGAGATCGTTCAGTTACATGGAGTTCCAATTTCCATTATATCTGATCGAGGAGCCCAATTTACCGCGAATTTCTGGAAGTCTTTTCAAAGGAGTTTGGGGACACAAGTAAATCTAAGTACGGCTTTTCATCCTCAGACGGACGGACAAGCGGAACGTACCATCCAGACACTTGAAGATATGCTACGAGCATGTGTATTAGATTTCAAAGGCAACTAGGATGATCACCTACCTCTTATCGAGTTTGCCTACAATAATAGCTATCATTCAAGTATCAAAATGGCACCATATGAAGCATTGTATGGAAGAAAGTGTAGATCGCCAATAGGATGGTTTGAAGCAGGTGATGCGGTCTTGTTTGGACCGGATCTTGTTTATCAAGCAATGGAGAAGGTTAAAGTGATCCAACAACGGCTTGAAACAGCTCAAAGTCGACACAAATCTTATGTGGATGTTAGAAGAAGAGGACTTGAGTTTTCTATCGACAATTGGGTATTCTTGAAGGTATCACCAATGAAAGGAGTGATGAGGTTTGGCAAGAAAGGAAAGTTAAGTCCACGATACATAGGTCCGTACAAGATCATTCAAAGATTTGGACAAGTTGCTTATGAGTTAGAGCTACCTCAAGAGCTCTCAGCAGTTCATCCCATATTTCATGTTTCGATGCTTCGCAAGTACATCGGAGATCCATCGCACATCACTACTATGGAAGATGTACAAGTTACAGAAGATCTCACTTTTAAAGAAATGCCTATTGCTATTCTTGATCGCCAAATTAAAAAGATAAGGAATAAAGAGATAGCATCGGTAAAAGTACTTTGGAGGAATCAACAAGTTGAGGAGATCACATGGGAAGCCGAGGAAGCGATGAAGATTAAGTACCCTTACCTATTCAACGATGAGGAGGAAGTTCATGAGACGGAAGAAGAACAATAACAAGTAAGTGTTTATTTTTATGCAAGTATGTTATGATGATGAATATGTTAATTGTAACCTTGGACATGTCTTAATTGAGTAACTATGCTAACATTCGAGGACGAATGTTCTTAAGGGGGGGAGAATGTAACACCCCGTAAATTTTTTCGTACACTTATCGCGATTATATGGAGTCCTAAAGGCTTGCGTATGGGTTAAATTAAGTTTATGGTGTTCGGAAGTATCCCGCCAATAGTTGTATGTGTAGGTATTGGAATAAGCTTTCCAACGATATAAAGTTTGCCCAAAACAGAGGAGTATTTATTATAAGCGAGCACATTCGAAATTTCAAAACGGTGGCCGGGAAGCCTGTGAACAGTAAATCTGCAGGAAAATTACTGCAGCTAGGCAATTTTCTTTGGATCAACTTTAGACGATCATAACTCCTTGTACAAAAAGAACTGTGTGAGCTGCTATATATCGACAAAAAGCACCGAGAGTCTTCTTTCCGATTAAATTGGTTTCATCCAAATCCAATGTCTGAGTAAGGAGATATACCCGTTTTACTACAGCCTATCAAAAAAAAAATAGAATTTTGGGACAGATTTTTGGGTCAACTTTAAACGACCATAACTCCTTGTACAGGAAGAAATGGGTGGTATACTTTATATGAAAATGAAAGAACTTTGAATTATCTTTCCAATGCAATTGGTTTCACCCAAATCCGATACTGGAGCAAAGAGTTATGATCGATTTACTTCAGCCTGTCAAAACTGTCCACTGGGGACAGATTCGGATTTATTTAAATTTTTAGGGCAAAATGGTCATTTTCTATTACCTCTTGGACGAAAATTGGTCTTTATAAATATACACTTAGCCTCATATATATCATATATCATCCAATTATTAAGAGAAGGTGAAACCCTAGCCTAATTTCAACTTCAAATATTTTGTGATTCAACCGTAGAAAATTCGAATTGGTTCCGTAGTTGTGTTCACCATCTCGAAAGCTTCGAGAAGCACCCCATGGTTATGTAAGGAGGATTCTAAATACAAGAGTTCATTGTTAAGGTATGAATATTGTTTATTCTTGATTCTTATCCATGAATAAGTATTGATAAAGGATTATGAGTATTGTCTTGATGTTGGAAGATAACTAGAAACATAGTTATGAATTGTTTTGTATAAATTGTTGTAGTAAATTATGGAAGTTGTTGTATTGGATTATGGAGGATGAATTGTGGTGATATATCATTATATTAGTGGTTATGTATGCCTAGTGATCATGTTGGTATTGGATGGTGATTAAGAGGGGAAATAAAGGCTAAGAGTGATGTTGAGGGATATTGCATGAAAATGCATGATATGTGAATGTAATAAGAGTATAAGAGGATGTATGTAGCACTCTTATTGATGAGTTAAAGGATTACTTCCTAGACATTATTTGGTGAAGTTAATACCTAAATGGTAAGGTTTGGTTGCTAATACTAGTTTGTCACAAATGACTTATTGTAGATAAGTGTTCGAAGAGTACGGGAAGTCAAGTTGGACTTGTATTGAAGTGGTTATATCAAGGTATGTAAGACATACTCTATCTAATCTTTGGCATGAATAATGACCCATGGCACTCTCAAGTAAGCTTCCAACATTGTCCTACGACACATGACACATAATAGCATCATTTGATCTTCGACACCACCAATTAAACTTGTTTTCACTTTTAAGATGTCCGGCTAGTCAAAAAAATGTCCATATACTATTGTTGACTCCGAAATGGTTTAATGAGGTATCCATGATTCTCTACTTCATTTTCATGATATTGATTACCTATTTACATGTTTTTCCTATTGAGGTATCATGGTTTCAAGTTCCATAAGGTGTGACCACAAAGTAACCAATCTCAAAGATTAATTGAATTAAGAAATGGAATGTCTTTATTTTAAATTGATGATATGATGTATTGTATTAGTACCACTGATCAGTTGGCCATTGTATGACATATGTTATGTATTGATAAGGAATACGGGAAGTAATGATATGAAATTAATGTGCAGGTATCCCATCAGCTCTTTTAAGTGTGGTTTACTCATACTGTTTATTCACTGGTATCTGGGTTCTGTTGATCTTTTGTATCTCATCTTGATACTCACTGCCTTACATACTCAGTACATATTTCCGTACTGACGTCCCTCGCGGGGGACCTGTATTCATGCCTGCAGGAACGGGTACTTCAGGTCGTACACCTCCGCAGTAAGAGCCAGGACATTCTGTTGATAGTGGTGAGCTCCAGTTGTTTCGGGGCATCCCAAGTCGTTTCTATATGTACTTTTGGTATTTGTATAAAAGTCTTTTGTGGGCGGGAGTTTGTCCCGACTCTAACTCAGTTGTGTATCTATGTAGAGGCTTTTGTAGACATATTGTACAGCCATAGGAGTGTTTGGTTGATAGACGTGATGGCTCTGACGGCCAATTACTGTTTATATATATATATATGCGTGTCTGCTGGGCTGATACAGGTACTGTTTTCTTCTATTTACAACGAAGTGCTGCCCAAATTTCTAATTTTCATAAGTAATGTAAGTGTGAAAGTATAGGTTATGAACGGGTTCTCCCGGGCCTCCTCGGCTACGGGTGCCAGTCCGCTCCAATGGGATTTGGGGCGTGACATGTATATTGACCAACAATTCTGTTTCATGAGAATATATACAAAAAGACCTCGGAATCATTGTCAACTTCATTGCTCCCCCTTTTAGATTTAGATACCTTAAAATATTTTTTTCTTTTCGTCTTGTTAGAAGATGCAAAATTCTTTCCTTTCTTTTTTTTATAAATCATCCATAAAAAAAAAGGGGAAGTGACTTACATAATATATAAAAATTTATATTATAAAATAAAAATCCGCAAAAATGAAAAAATTATAAAAACGAAGGCGTGCTCCCCCTTTTTTATTTTTTTTGTAAAATATATGAACAACGAAGAAATTTAACGACTAACTGACATAATATATAAAAAAAAAAAAAAAAATCTAATGTCAATAAATATCCTAAACTGATTTTCTGTGGTGAAAAATTCGCAAAAATAATTTATCACAGAGAAATCAAGGATTATATTTTGTGATGTTAGAGTGACTTTGAGAGAAAAATAAGGAGAAAATAGTTGAAGAAGATGTCTAGAATAATCATGTATTATGATGTTGCCAATATTGTCGTTTCTTTAATTTAAAATCAAGGATATTAGAGTGATTTTGAGAGAAAATTAAGAAAAAAATAGTTGAAGAAGATATCATCAAAAATCTTGTGTTTTGATATTCCATTATCGTCTTTTTTTTGAGTCAATATGATAGAGAGAGAATAGAAAGAAAACACCAAAAATAAATATATGAGAGAGAAAATTGATATATACAAATCTTAATATATTTCTATAAAGGGCCCACAAAAAAAACTAACTTTTAACTACCAAATGACTATGAATTGTAATTTTTTAAAACATGAACCATATCATGTAATTAATATAGTATTTTGTCTATAATATGTAATTTTTCCTTTTAACTATACAAAAATATAGCCAATATAATTTCATAAATGAAATTCATGAACAGGAGCAGAGCTACCATCACCGAAGAAAGGTTAAATAAACACCCTTCATTAAAAAAAAATTATAAGTATATAGATTAAATATAAATATTTTTAAATATATATCTATTATTGAACACCCTTAACAAGCTAAAAATGCTTAGCTCAGCGGTAAGAGGGTACAAACTCACCTTAAGGTGCAGGTTTGAATCTAGGGCTAACATTTTACTTTTATCACCATTTTTTTTTTCTAAAAATATGAAAATCCTTAACTAAAATCGTAGCTCTGTCAAGTTGGAAAGGATAGAGCATATACATTTTGCCATGCTTCGAGGTAGAGAGATTATTTTCGAAAGAAAAAGTTCAGAAATAGCAAACTAGACTCATTAAATAGAAGACGCATACCTAAATAGCAACATGTATGTGTTTTTTATGCCCAACATTAAATAAATATAGAAATACAGTTAATTAATTTATTTTTAGGTAAGAAAAGTTTAAAAAGGTAAAATAGTTTCAGATTCCTTAAATCACGTGCTCTCAATTAATTAAAGACTGCATTTCTAAAATAGAATATTTTTTTAATGAATTTCGAAACTCAAAATAGGTTTGAGTGATTAAAAAAAAACTTTTTCATTTTTCTCTTTCTCCCCCCTTCCTTGTTTTTTTTTCATTTTTTTTTCTTTGCATTTTTTTGTAATTTCTTTTTTTATTTTTTAGATTTTTCCTTTTTTTTTCTTTCTTTCTTTGCACTTTTTTTGGTATTTTTTTCTTTATTTTTTATTTTTTGCCATTTTTTATTTTTTTTTGGTTTCTTTTTTCCTTTTCCTTTTTTTTTTTAATATATTTTTCTCGTTCTTTTTTTGTTTTTGTATTTTATATCTATACGTTTTTCATATTTTATATTTATTTGTATCAAACATATATTTTAAATAAATTTATTATTTGTACTCGAATAGTTTAACCGTTAATATGTACATTTTGTCATTTGTATTTATGTACAAATAAGTATGTGCATTAATTGAATGTTCTTGAGTCCAAAATATACAAATATACGATATATCATATATTACAAATGCAGTGTTAGTATTTTGTATGTCAAATTTATCATTTGTATTTGTATAAATATAAATATGTATCATTTGTATATGTATGATTCAAGTTGTATAAACATGTATTATTTGATACATATGTAACATTTTCATTTGTATAATTCATCATTTGTATTATTCAATTTGTATCATTCAATTAGCATCAATAAAATTCAATTCATATCAATGAATATAAACACAACTGTTCATAGAAATAAAAATAACAATTCATTTTTATTTATTTAAAAATATAGATGATGTAGTCAACTAAAAATTTAAATATGAATAAACGAAATTACGAATACAAATAAATATACGGTCAACTTAAAATAAAATTCAAAATAATTCTTTAGAAATACAAGTATATCAATGAAAATAAAAACAAAACCACAAAATGCAATTGCAATATATAATCAACAACAAATACAAAATAATTCATTAAAATATAAATGATAGTGTAAAATATAAAATACTAATGCAAGTGCAAATTATAAAATACGAATATAAATGCAAACTATAATGCAAATTATAAAATACGAATATAAATGCAAACTATAATGCAAATTATAAAATACGAATATAAATGCAAACTATAAAAGACAAATACAATTATATCAATGAATATAAAAATATAAATATAAATACTAATGCAAATACAAATATAATAAATAATTATTGTATTTTCATCATCATTCATAACTTGTGCTCCACATAATCTTATTTTTTGAAAATATAAAAATATAAAAAAGAAAAAATAGAAAGTAGAGACAGAAGAATAAAAATATAAAAATTAAGAAACACACACACAAAAAAAAACAAAAATAGAAAAAGAAAAAATGAAAAAAAAAGAAGTGAAAAGGAAAAAAAGAAAAGAAGAAGAGGGGAATAGAAGAGTAAAAAAATAAAAATAAAAATAAAATAAATAGAAAAAAAGAATAAAAAATAAAAATGTGGAAAAAAATAAAAAACTAGAAAGACAAAAATAATAAGAAAAAAAAGACTGGGAAATCGAAGAGAGAAAAAACAATAAAAAAAAATAACAAATGTTATTTTGTTATCCCACATGATTTTTTAAAAAATTTTGCTATTTAGTTTAATTATAAATTTAACTTTGTTAGTCTTTGTATTTTTCTTTTTCGAATAATCCTGACTTTTACTTATATCTTTAAAAAAAAAGTTAAACTCTCAAGCTGCATATAATAGACCTCCTAATTGAAATTCTTCTCCTAATTGAAATCCTTCTTTTAAAATTTTGATTCAGCAAGAAATAATAGAAATATTCTTTTAATATTAAACTACTAATAACTTTTAGCTGTCTGTCACGTATAATATCACATAAAAATTTCATGGGACTATGGGCGCTGAAATAAAAAATAATAATAAGAGAAATTTTAGGTGATGGCCAAACCAAAAATGACGGAGGTATAATCCAAGATTTAAATTATAAGAAAGTCATATTAATAGGTTTGGCAATTATAGACATTTTAATAGGTTTGGAAAATAATTCAGGAACAGCAACGTCATTTCAATAAAATTAGTGGCGTAAAATTAAATTTAAATAAGAAATTTTAAATATATAAATATACATATAAAAATAATATTATAATAATTTAGAGTTGTTTTTGTTTGTTGTATATTACTAGTTGTTTTTATTGTAATATTTTAAAAAGACATATAACCTTTAAGTTCACATATACTATGATTATTAGTAAAAGAAAAATTCATTCTAATTAATAAGATGTTAGTCATTTACTTCAATACATTAACTTAAATATTATTGTTAAAACAATAATTATTAATATAAAGTTTAAGTTGTTTAATTCAAAGTTCTAAGATATTTCTAGTAAAAAATTAGATAACTCTTTCTTTCTGTCTTTTTGTAAGATAATTTTTTTTATTTTTTTTTAAATTTCATTAGTTTTACCCTTGAACAACCCTTGCAGAGGGCCTTACAAAAATTATGAAATCCAACATTTTGACATTCAAAAAGACCCGAAATGCTTCTTCATCACATAACTGAGGCTTTATTCAAACAGACCCGAGATTCTAATATTTAATACACATACACATTCTTATGGTAAATATATGTACGTACGTACGGATCGATAGAGGAGTGCAAAAATCGAACCGATTGATAAACCGAATCGATTAAAATATTATTAGGTTATTGATATTGGGTTATTGGGTTAACAATTTTTATTGATTTTGTAAAAAAAATTTATTGGGTAAACGGTTCGATTTCAGTTTTAGCTTATTGAGTTATCGGTTAAACCGATAACTCAATAAGGCTACACTAAGTTATTATTTTATTCCTATTTATGTTATATATATAAATATCTCTCTCTGTATCTATATAGATACATAGATATGTGTATGCATATATATATTATATGCACTACTTATTCACAATTCAGTGATTCACAAAGTATTAACCTATTCAGGGCAACAAAGGTACAATATAAAGCTCGACGATTATCGTATTAAAAAGCTTAAAGCATTTATAGCTTCCAAAAATTAGAATTTAATTTTTTTCTAACTAACATTCAGTTCAAGTTTGAAGATTCTTAGAAACTAAAATGCATTGCGTAAGATTTTGGCGGTAACTAAGATTTTTTTATTTTTTTTTATGTTAATTGTTACTATTTCTATTTTATAAGTATTTTCTTATTGGTTAAACTGAAACCGAACCATTAAGGACCAAAAACCGATAAATCGAACCAATAACACATAAAACCGAACCGAATCGACCGATGCACACCCCTACGTATCGGGTGTTTACATCAAACTATGTGAATTTACCAATTAATCATGATTAAATGCCAGAAATCTATGCATAGATAGATTTGGTACAAACATGAATACGGATAAGTTGTTGCCCCACTATTTGATAGTACATGAAAATGTAACAACAATTAGAGCAACAAAGAAACATCCATAGCTGCTGCTCCCATGAGTCTGCCAATGGAAACATCCTTATCAGTAACTAAACTAAGAGGAGATGATATCTCTTCTTTGTTGTTGGCGTCATTGAAACAGTAAACAGGTGCTTGCCAATTTGGATCATCTAGTACTTTTCCTACTTCAAATGTCATTACATGTGAACCGGCACCTGCACAAACCCAAATTTCTTTGGTTAATAACTAACTCCTGTTCTGTCTTACCAAAGGGCGCAACTTTTACGCAATGTCCTCGAAAAGAAGTTATACGCACCGACAGTACGAGCAAATCACCTACCGCTGAAATTTAATGGATTATAACTTGAAGGGCCTGACAGAAATTGGAACTCAAACTTAGGGCTCTTCAACAAAGAAATTGCTAACAGAAATAAACCCAAGGGGCCTAGAAGTGCCTACTACTACTACACTTGGCTCTAAACATCCTCCGTCTGGTGCCTAGCAGAGCTGAGGGGGCTTCAATTCTTACTCTTTATCCCCATCTTCGCTCAGGCTTAATGGGGCGTTACTTATTAGGGGGGGGAGAGGTGAAGCCTCGAAAAAAGTCATTTAATTTTGGCGAGTCAACTACAAAAATAAACATTTCACCTCAATGTTTATATTTTGTACGGAAAATGGCACTCCAAAATAGGCAGGCTTGTAATTAAAGCAATATTACCATTGATGAAGGTCCAGAAAATAGGTCTCTTAGTAACAACATCTTCATAATACCAAACATGATCAACTCTATTCCAAACATTGCAGAGAAATCCATCCATATATCTCTGTCCCAAGTATTTTGCACCTTCAAACCAATTAGGCCTAAGTATTCCCACATTGAAATGCAAGACTCTGCACTCCTTGTTAGCATCCAAAGTGAAGTGAAAAGATGTGTGGTTATCCCATTCCACATGGTATTCTTTTTTCCCTAGTTGACTTTGTATTATGTTTAAGTTCCTTCCGTTAGGCCAATCGTACCACAAATCAGTGATCTGGAGATTTCCTTTGGTGTTGTTGTTGAAGAGAATTGAATGGAATTGTTCTGGCCATGGAGTCGGTTCTGGGTCACCGGATTCCCAGGCAGTGATGCACGTCAAGCACAGGGAAAACGACGCGAGAAGAAGATGGAGACTGGAAATTTTGATGGATTTCCCTGAAATCAACATTTTTTTTTTTTTTCTCTCTCTCTTACTGCCATTCGTTTGTTGGCCGGCTCATATAAAGAGAGGAGACATAGATAAGGTAGCAATAAATTTGGGTGAAGGGAAAGACTCTTCGAGAAAATAAATAAAATTATGTCCGGCCTGGATTTTTACACCGTTATAGTCCGACCCTTTTCCCGAAACTCGACGGCGCATAACGAGATTTTAGTACATCGAACTACCTTTTTTATCAGTAAGAAAAGTTATCAAATCAACAAACACCACAAAGAATCAAGTTACATTATTTTCTCGTCAATTTAAACATGTCAGTTGTATGTCCTTTTCAAATTCTGGTACCACGAAAAACAATTGAATATATTGTCTAAATGTTAAATAACTTGTAGCTACCCATCACGTACAAGAATACGACACAAAGTTTTCATATTTTATTTTATTAACAGCAATAACAACATGGGTGCAGCTAATACTCACCATCTATCATCACGTTATTGAGGCCTTATTCAAATAGACCTGCGGTCCTAATAATTGTTGATACACATTCATAGTAATAACATCAATTGAATATATAACGCATACATAGTAATAACATCAATTGAATATATTATAAAAAAAATAGCCCGATGCACTAATATGCTTTTACTATGCGCATAGTTGGGAGAAAAACTGCACCACTATTCTCAAGGCTTTGAACTCGTGATCACATGACAACAACTTTACTGGTTAATCCAAGGCTCCTCTTCTCTTTTTATTATCTAAATATTAAATTACTTCTAACAAATACTAGGCATATATCAAGTACAATACCGCACAAATTTTTCATGCTTTATTTTAATAATTTCCACTATCGTTTAGACTGCAACATCAAATAAGAAAACAGGAAGCATATTCAATCTGCATGTATCTCCCTTCCATTTTTTGGGATAATAAGCACCACTAAAATAGAAGACAATAAACCTCCTACATTTATGTAAGTTGCCCATATAAGTAGTACAAACCAAAATGGTGGCATTTAGGACTTCGAGTTAAACGTAAACCAAAGAAATGCTTCTTCATCGAAGGTTTTATAATAGCAATAACAACATGGGTGCAGGCCAGGGTAATACTCATCATCTATCATCACATTATTGAAGCTTTATTCAAACAGACCTGATATCTAATTATTTATTACACATACATAGTAATAATGAGTTCCTATACAAGACAGAAAAAGAACTACTGATTCCCAGCTATAGGCGCATCTCGGCCTTTCTTGATGTCATCCCACCCTCTCACCCAAGGTTTTCCTGGAACAGCACGAGTCTCTGGAGAAGCATGTTTGTCAAGGTTGTTCATAACCTTTTCACGCACAGCAGAAAACACCTACAGACGAAGTACTTATCAGATTAAATATACCATTCAAATAAACCAATCGGGTAAAATAGCAATTCTACAAGGTTCATGGCTCACAGGATTTGTATTTATTGCATCTGGGGGTTGCTCCTGACCAGTCAGCCACTTCCACAAATCCGGATTCTCCTACAGGTATAAATAGAATAAATATAGAGTAAGCCAGTTCAAGTTCACCTTCACAAAAGGAGAGTTCGCTTGCTACGACCATTTTACTGCATCTAAACAGATTATCTGTGTTTCTTTTTCCTTCAAACATTTGTTGAGGGAGGGGGTGAGGCAAGGCAAGAAGCGTTGAGAGAGATATTAGCTGATGGCTGAAGATCAGACGTCCATCATTGACAGAATCACAGAGAGAACACAATGGAAACATTGCAAACAGAGGCATTTGAACCAACTTTGAACTTTCGTATTTTATGACAATAATGGAGTAAAAACAGAAGTGCACATATTTTACGATCACTAAGCAAATCATAAAGGAAACCAGCAGATAATTACGCTCTGGTCATATTCTTTTTTCTTTGAGTTATAACCCACTACTAACTGAACCTCGTCTCTAACCAACCTTCCTACTTGTTTCTTTGTCCTTTTCACCCTTTCTTTCCTTTGTATGCCTTAATCTTACACTCCTGTAATTTATTTATTTTTCCTTTTCCAAGCATGTTTCTGAGTTCTCGTGAAAAGGCAACTAAAGTCTGACTTGGCCCCAAATTAAGCCTGAACTCATACGTCCTACTAACCAATTGACATGCTACCTGGTATACGCATAATATCTTTAATTTCTCTTAATTTGGGGAAGATGGGCAGAGTAGGAACACAGAAGACGAAAATACTCATCAAGTGCAACGCTTGCCTTTGTAAGTAATAGCAATTAAAGAGATTAAGCTCAATGTTGGTCAGCAGTTCAAGGAACCATAATTTGGGCCTCAGACCATTAAATGTAAATTTAGATGAGTTCAAGAATCAGTTACAGGTCAAATTAAAATATTGGCCCTTGGTTCATAGCACTGCCACTAGGAAATATTTGTATATGTACAGCACATGGCAGAATAAATTTATACAGGGCAGGGCTTGCTGTACTTTACTAGAATTAAAGACACCAAGAAGCAAACCACCCCATGTTAGCCCAAAGAATTAGCTCAATAGTCAAGGATCTAAAGGGCAAAAGAAAATGTCAAGTCCTAACCCCTGAAGCCAAGCTGACCATTCTTCCACTCAACCCCACCACTTCCACAATTGAAAAAAACAAGGTTAAAAGAGAAGGAATAAGTTGTCCCCAAGGAATGAAAAAAGATACACAACCTGGAAAATCACCAATATTGAACTTGATGAAATTAGTAAAATGGAAGCAACTAATACAGCTAGCCAGGGGAAAAAAACGGAAACTACACAAATTCAAATCAATTTATATCCCACAAGCGCAATAAAATGATGACCTCCATTTCCACAACTTGGAAAAGCCATTCCTTCCAGCTCCTTGAGAAGTAGAAGAGACTCAATTACTGCTGTAGCACCCTACCTTAAGCACACATACTAGACATAATTTCCAAATTATATCTAAAGATGTCGTTCGTAGGTGTGAGAGGCTAGCTTTGGATGGTTTCAGGCGGGGTAGGGGTAGGCCGAAGAAATATTGGAGAGAGGTGATCAGGCGGGACATGCGACATGGAGCAGTTACATTTCACTGAGGACATGACCCTAGATAGGAAGATCTGGAGGACGCGAATTAGGATAGAAGGCTAGTTCCAGTTTGGGTCGTTGGGGTAGGGCACTACTTGGTAGGTGTATTATTCTTGTTATGCCACCTTGTTGCATGCTTTATTACGAATTTGTTTACTACTCCTTATATTTTTCCTTGTGGGTGGCGTTTGTTCCATGCTTTATTACGGATTTGCTTATTATTCCTTGTCTTGAGCCGGGGGTCTATCGGAAACAACCTTTCTACTTCTCCGGAGGTCGTGGTATGGACTGCGTACATCTTACCCTCCCCAGACCCTGGGTTTGTTGTTGTATATCTAAAGATGTCAGCACTGGCAGATCAAGGGCTGAGCAAAGTGTTGGCAGGGGGGGGATTTGATCCCTTGTTGGAAAACTGCACAAATAGGACAAAATTGAATTGTTTTGTTACGAACTGTTGAAACCCTTGACAGAAAAGGATGTTCTTTTGCAGTTTCAAAAGGATTCAAACATTGCTCCAGTTCAGCAGTTCAAATTCTGAATGTAACACGTAGTGTTTCCCTCAATCTCCTTGTGCATAGTACTTTCTTTGCGACTGTGTGAAGTTATTGAGGATCTATTGGTGGATAACTTAAGATAAACTGTGTTCCTTTTCATTGATGACAACAACCACCATTGACAAGCATGGTCAATTAAGTGAGTTGAAATCATGTGAGAAGAAGTTCTAACTCCTAGCAGAGACACAATATGCTAGGTGATTCATCTCATCTACCTATGCCTTGGTGGGCAGGGTTACTCAGTACGTAGCAGACTTCTGGTGATTAAAATGGCAAACAATTAGAACCCCAAACAGAAACTTCTATATTGTTCACATTGAATACTCATACCTTCTAAACCAACAAAGAAAAAGATCCTTTTAATTGACTAGAGCGGCAAAAATGATGAGCTCTAATTATTGACAATCAAAATAATAAAACCCAAAGAAAAATGAGAAAGAGCAAAGAGGACTACTATAATGAAAAAGAACAAAGAATGTTACCAGGTCAAGGACATGAACAAGGGACTTAATTCCATTTTCGTCCATGGATTGTATATGTTCCTCCACCCATTTTCCAAGAACAAGGTCTAGCTCCAGGTATCCTCTTTGTTTACTACGATAAATAAGTCTGCATCCATACAACAAAAAAGAAAAAAAAATACACCAATAAGATATCATGAACCCGCCGGGTGTTCACTCGAATCCTTAGGCAAAAAATTACCCTGTATATATAAGGTGATTTTTTTAATTTTTATGTACATGTATAGATTTTGAATCCCCCCACCCACCCACCCACCCACCCACAAGATTAGAGGTTCGTTGAGTAGTTTAGGGGTTCAAAATTCACCTTGAGGTTCCAAGTTCAAATCCTTCGAACCCCTTAGGGGTTGTTTGGTAACTGGTTTGGAGATGACTTATGCATGTATTAAATTATCCATAAGAGATACCACATTTGGTAGCTGGGTTAGGAGATACATTATTCATGTATAAGATATTAATAGGCGTTTGATTTGCAATTTAGAAACCCGCATCCAAAAGTACATATGTATAACTCTAACCAGCTACCAAACGACCCCTTGGTAAAAAATTTGGATACAAATAGTAAAAACTTCAAAAGTCACCTGTTAAATAAACGTCGTTTGCTCTCTTCATCGGAAAGATCAATATTATTCAGCGAGGAAGCCTCACTTGAAGAAAGAAAACGCGAAAATGTTCCAGCTAAAGGCCTAAAAGGAGCATAACAATAGCAATTAATATATTTTGCAAAAATAACACAACACATAAAAACAATATTAAAACAGCTAATACAAGGTCAGATTATTTTATTTTTTTCAACCTGTAGAGATTGTGAGAATGAAGTGTGGAGGTTGTAACAGATGTCCTGTTAGAGGAATTGAGGATTCTAGGAATTGTGAAGACAAGTGCCCTTCGAAAATTCGCCATTTTTGTTTCTCTAAATGAAGCTATTTGAGGATCAATGGGAAGTTGAAATTTGATTTACGATTAGGGTTTAACAGCAAAGTTGAAGGTGAATTTAGGCGTGGCCTCTTGTGATCCACTATACCCCCACCCCACCCCGCCCCGCCTGTGAATACTGTTGTATTCGGGTATTTATTCAACCCGAACTGTTCCCTTTTCAAAATAAAAATAACAAAATAAATTGGGGCTAAGAGAAGAGAAATTTTGGAGAAGATTATAAGGTGGAAAATTCAAATTTTGGCATAATAAATATTATCTTCATTTTATATTAGTTGATATATTTATTTTTTTATATAATTTTTAAAGAGAAATTAATAAGGAGGGTAAATTGACTAACATGATTCTATTAAATTCACATTAAATATTGTCATTATAGAGTTAATTATTTTCGTTAAATTACTTAGAATAAAATTGAAAAAATGTATCTATTTATCTCTTGATTCTTTAAACATGTCAAATTATTTTGAGATAAAGTATTTTTGACAAACATATCAAGTAATATGAGATAGAGGGAGTAATATGACATTTAACTTGATCTCACCTAACAGTGGCGGAGCCAGAATTTCTATTAAGAGGTTCAAAAAAATAACTAAGCACGTTAACACAACCTTAAAAATAAGCGGGTCGGATTTGATTTGAGCGAGCTAACAAAGTTCAACTCTACCTCAATACGAACAACAAAATGGGAAAGTTAAACTTCTTTATTTTGATCGTGCGTTCAGACATACAATCTTTAAATTTTTTAAAAATAATTTACATATTTAGAAACTACATAAAAGTACAATAAGTTACCAGAATTGGTCTTTACATTTAAGTTGTTTATACATTAACATGATAAAATTAATACTAATCTTTCCTTAATTTTAAGGAGAAAAGATGTAAACTGCACAATTTTGTGAAAAAATAGAAACAAAAGGTGAAATAACAAGTGAGAGAGAAAGAGAAAACAAAAGGGAACAGAACGTAAAAGAGCAAAAAAGTAACTAGAGATTTAATCCAAAAACTAATATAAAAGATTGAAAAAACCGATGTTTTCAGACTTGAACCCACATGGATTGAGAAATTTTGCACCCCTTCACCATTTAACCAAGCTTTAGCCTTGTGTCAAGGGGTTTCAGTACTTAACATATATACCGTAAATCAAAATTTTAATCCTACATATATAGTGTAATTTTCCGACGAAGGGGGTTCGGATGAACCCCCGGAATTGAATGTAGATCCGCACATGTCACCTAATATCTATGCATTTAATTTTGACGTACAAATAGATACTTAAATCTGTATAAAGTTGACAAATAGAAACACATGTTCTATGTGGCGTAATATACACACGTTTGCATATGATGTATATATTTACTTGATCAACTTTATACGAATTTAGTGTCTATTTGTGCACACCCAAAATTGAAGGCATATATGTAAGTTAAAGTTAAGTTAAAAGATATTTATATATTATGTCTAAATATTTTTAACGAGAAAAAAGTTTACACATCAAGCCAATTGAGCTGTTAAGATTTTTTTTTTCGTTTGAAGGAAATTTAAAATTACAACCATTTGGGGAGAAAGGGACCAAATAGATAATGCAAAAGTAACGAAGGAAATACTTCTTGAGTCGCTCCAACCAAAGTTTTGCAAATTGGTTAAAAAACTTTTTATCTTAATAAAAAAATATCATTTGAATATGATTACACCCCATAGATGTTTAATTGTCGATTATTTTCATGAAATTTGAATTTTGAATGTGATTGTGGAGAAATTAACGTCTTTCAATATTTGCACCTGTTCTACTACTATAAGAATATGTTAATGTAATACTCTATTCAGTTGTTGAAATGTATATAGTTGTTGTTTTTAATTTGGACCAAAGAAGGTAGTTGAAATATAACGAACGCTGGAGGATTGCTCCAATTATATCGGAAGAATTTTGGGTGTTTCTGTTACATCTCTTTCTCTCTTATCAATTTTACAACCAAACCCAAATTGAGGATTGAATTAATTAATTAATTAATAATAGTAATAATGGATAAAAAGGAAAGGGCAAAGGAAAAAAAGGAGAAAAGACGCCAAGAGATCTCCCTTCTTCGTACTATTCCTTATTCTGATCACCAAAGGTCTCTTTTATTTTTATTTTTAAATTTTCTATAGCTATCATTTCTTCTTTAAATTCGCCGCGTTAAGGTTGTTTCTTGCATCTACGTTTTAGCTTCTTGAGCAAAGGTAAATCCAAGATTTCGAGTCGGTGAATTCAGAATGTCTTGATATTATTGTATGCATATGTGTGTATAAATGAATCAAAAACAATGATTTCAGTTGAACTTTTAGATTCCTAATGGATGGTTATATTTGGCAACATTTCCATGTGAATTATTTTCCCCCTGGTTTATTATTTTTATGCATAATGTTGATGGCGTTTTTGCATGATTTATAGATGGTGGTCATCTGAAACTATTGCTGTGGTGACGGGTGCAAATAGAGGGATTGGATTTGAGATTGCTCATCAACTTGCATTGCATGGGGTTACTGTTGTTCTAACGTCGCGAGAGACAGCTGTTGGGGAAGAAGCAGTGAAAGTCTTGCAAGAAGGAGGTCTAAATGTGGCATTCCATCAATTGGATATTGTGGATCCTGCATCAATCCAGGCATTTTGTGATTGGATTAAAGAAACATATGGTGGCCTTGATATACTGGTACTAATAAATTCATTCATTAATGTGATTGCCAATTTGTGTTTTGTTATTATTGATATACTGGTATGGGGCTTTGTAGATCAACAATGCAGGAGTCAATTTCAATTTAGGCAAAGATAATTCTGTTGAATTTGCTGAAATGGTAATCCAAGTTAACTACTTTGGCACAAAAAATATGATCAAAGCATTGATTCCGTTAATGAGGCCTTCTGCTGCTGGTGCTCGTATTGTTAGTGTGACCTCGCGATTGGGTAGACTTAATGGCAAACGACATGTAAGTAAGAATCTGTTGTTTCGTTCTCCTCTCTTGTCATCATTATTGGATCGTTGTTCATCCAGCTCGCTCTTTCAGCAATTCATCAAGCTTCTCAGAGTAGTTCCTGTTTAAGGCGATTTTTCATTATAACATTGCTGTCACAAAAAACATGTGTGATCGACTCATCAGAAGCTTAAACTGTTACGGAGAACACCTTTTTAATTGCTTGATTATAATGCCTCTACACGTATCCTCGCGTTCAGGGCCTGATTCATTCTTTTCATGGGCCGTGACAGTAAAATATATACTACTATAAACTTGGGATATTTTTTGTCTTTCTATGTAGTCTGTGCTAGCATGACAGCTAGATGTAGGACTCATGTTTTGTGTATATGATTGTACTTACGTTCTTCTGTTGAAAACCATTTCATATGGTTATTAATATGAGATAGAATGAGCTTATTTACCATCTGAATGTGATCTACTATCTTTGTTTGATGCTACCAGGGGATATCAAATGTCACAGTGAGACAACAGTTGGGAGATGTGGATTCGCTATCCGAGGAAGTCATCGATAAAACTATGAACACATTCTTGGAACAAGTAAAAGATGGAACTTGGGAATCAGGTGGATGGCCTCATGTGCAAACAGACTACTCATTGTCAAAGCTAGCAGTTAATGCATACACCAGGTTAATGGCGAGGATATTCGAGGACCGGCCAGAAGATCATAAGATATATATAAATTGCTATTGCCCTGGTTGGGTGAAAACTGCTATGACTGGCTGGGCTGGCCATGTTTCACCAGAAGAAGCTGCTGATACTGGTGTCTGGCTTGCTTTGCTCCCTGAAAAGTTTGTGAGTGGTAAGTTTTTCGCTGAGAGGCGCGAGATTAACTTTTAAACTGTCAGTGTATAACGATTCCCAGAATCAGCTCGATTTATTTTTGCTTTTCCCAAAAACAAGATTGTGATGGAGTTCGGATTCAACATAATCTGCATTTTCTCTTATTGAAATGCACCAAATTGATATAAGTAGAAATAGTTAAAATTTGATTGCCTAGTTTTGTATTTTTTTTAATGGTATTTTGCCCGAGGCGTCTTGATCAAGTAACAGTGGCAGATATTGATGAAGAGCAATTTATTTGTACTTATTATAGTTGTTTTATTTAAGCAGGTTGTAGGCAAGCTTGCTTTTGACCTCTGTAATGGGTTTAATAAACAGTATTATTATACATACACAAATGTTCTTGTTACGTTTCAGTTTTATTTATATAAGCCTATAGATATGTAAACTTGTCTTTTCGTGACTTGTTCAAGCTGTAGAAATAATCACTAATACTAGCAGTCATACCTCTTACGATTGCGTCTCTTTTGTAGACCTTTGATGATGGTGAAATGCATTGTGCATTAGGTTGTACTTTTATACGCCTGTAGATACGTACTGCTTTGGATATAAATATCTTAATGAAAAAGATTTTGATCTTGAAATATTACATCTTATCTCGTGTATTAAACGATCCCTATAGAGTACAAAATGGGGCAGAATAAATAATTGCAGCCACGTTTTTGTTGCATCTTAAAGTACCATGTAGAATATGGAAATTCAATGTTGATCAGCAGATAGTCCAAAAGAGTCTAGATTTGCGTGTCAAACAGAAAAGGGAAAAAGGATAAAACAAGAATTAAGACATTGACGGTGTTTTTATTTTCTTTTTAATTTGCGTAAGCATTTTCCTCCTCTTTTTTGGAAAATAAGTTCCATTTTGAATTGGTCTGTTTTGGGGTTAGATTAGACTAACTACAAATTACCATCATATCTCGAGGAACCATTCTACCTCATCACTTGGTAACATGGGGAGATGCTGCATTCTAACTTTGAACTTGCTGCATTCTAACCTTCATCTTTTTTATCGAGCCTTTTTTAATTAGTGATGGATTTAGTATTTTCAATAAAAGTTTTAGAATGTGAAGAAGTAAAAGACATGAAAAAAATCAAAAAAGATTCAACAGCTATTTATATATACATAAAAGATAATTTCAATCAGATATAAATAATAGTATTATTTTTTTTATATCCTGAAAAGAACTCCCTTAGCATTTGCTTTTGATCACTTATCTAGAAGGTGTATTTGGCAGTTGGGAATTTGGATGAAACAACTCCCCCATACCTGCATGGTACTAACTTCAAAGCAACGTTCGGTACTTTCTCCGTTTCAAAGTAACTGCATGTTTGTCCAAAAAAAAAAAATCTCAACATAGTTGATATATTTAAAAGATCAAGAAATAATTAATTAATTTTTCAATTTTAACCTTAGTAATAAAGACTATTCTCATATTAATTGAAGAAAAATTAAATAATCAAAGATTAAATAAAATAACGTCATACTAGTCAAATTACACCTATTCTTAATTTTTCCTCAAAAATTATGTAAAATTTATACACGTCAATTATTTTGAGACAGAGGAACCATTACACCATTTTTTTTCTCAAGGGAGTTGGAGCAACAAGTTGCACGTTGTTGACAGAGTTATGGTATTTAATGGAACATTAATTATATCACCATATATATATATATATATATATATATATATATATATATTACTTTTTTCATTGTTATTATAACATCAATAGTGAAATATATAATTTTGAGATTGACTAATATTTTAAAATAGAAATAGAATAAAATAATTTTAGATTTTATTCTAAAAATATTCCTAATCCCTTAGCTCAAACAACACATTTAGGTACTCCCCATTGAATTACACGAATCATATGCTTTAATTTTTTAAGATTAATTTTGGTATAAAACATGATTAGAGTTGTTTTCAAAAATATTAAGTTTGAGGATAAAGATTAATTTTCATTTAAACATTCAAAATACGATTTGTTTTGATTGAACACTTTAACACATGATAAAGTATTTTTAATAGATATTTTAACTCGGAGTTCAGAAAAAGGATCCACGTGTATTCTTGAGCATCTATTATGTAAATAAATTAATTACTTTAAATATGTCTTCTTTAATACATAACCTTAATAAGCTGTAAAATTAAGGCGTGAATATTGGTATGTATAATAAAAAAAAGTGACATATTTGAGATTAACTAATATTCTTAAATAGACACATAATAAAATAATTCTATATTTTATCCTAAAAATGTTCTTTACCTCCTTTATCAAACGAAGTCGTTAGATAATAACACGAATCATAAGCTTCAAGTTTCTAGAAATTAATTTTCCTAACGGAAAACTTGGCTACAGTTTATTTTCACAAACATTAAGTCGGAGGATAAAGATTAATTTTCATTTAGATATTCAGATTACGATTTGTTTTGATTGGACGTTTTAACACATAACAAAGATTTTTTGTTTTACATTTTTAATTCAAAATCCAAAAAAAATCAACGCGTATTCTCGAACATCTATTATGTAAATAAATTAATTACTTGAAATATGTTAGCTTCTTTAACACATAACCTCAATAAGTTGTAAAATCAAGTTTCTAGAAATTAATCTTCCTAGGAAAACTTGGCTAGAGTTCATTTTCACAAACATTAAGTTGGAGGATAAAGATCAATTTTCATTTAGACATTCAAATTACGATTTGTTTTCATTGTATATTTTAAAAACTAATAAAGTGCTTTATTTACATTTTTGACTTAAAGTCCAAAAAAGGATCTACGTGTATTTTCAAGCATCTATTATATAAATAAATAAACTACTTCAAATATGCTATTTTCTTTAACACATAACCTCAATAAGCTGTAAAATCAAGATATGAATGCCGATATGTATAATAAAATAAGTGACATGTTTGAACATTAATTAATATTCCTAAATAGATATGGGATAAAATAATTTAGCTTATTATTCTAAAAATATTCTTTATCTCCTTTGTCAGACAACACCGTTAGGTACTCCTCGTTGGATTACACAAATCATATGCTTCAAGTTTCTAGAAATTATTTTTCTAGCGGAAAACTTAGCTAGGGTTCATTTCACAAATATTAAGTTGGAGGATAAAAAATAATCTTTTCATTTAGTATTTAAATTACGATTTGTTTTGATTAGTCATTTTAACACCTAATAAAGTATTTTTATTTACATTTTTGACTCAAAGTCAAAAAAAGAATCCACATGTGTTATCGAGCATCTATTATGTAAATAAATTAGTTGCTTCAAATATGACATTTTATTAACACATAATCTCAATAAACTGTAAAATCAAAGCATGAATGTTGATAATATAATAAAATATGTGACATATTTGAGATTAACTGATGTTTTTAAATAGACATGAAATAAAATAACTTTACATTTATCCTAAATATATTCTTTATCCCCATTGTCAAATAACATGGTTAAGTACTCCCTATTGGATTACACGAATCATATGCTTTAAGTTTCTAGAAATTAATTTTCCTAGAGAAAACTTGGCTAGCGTTCATTTTCACAAACATTAATTCGGAGAATAAAGATCATTTATTTTTTTTCATCTAGACACTCAAATTACGATCTATTTTGATTGGACATTTTTAACACATAATGAAGTATTTTAATTTACACTTTTAACACAAAGTAAAAATAAAAAGATCCACATACATTTTCGAGCATCTATTATGTAAATAAATTAATTACTTCAAATATGTCACTTTCTTTAACACATAATCTCAATAAGCTGTAAAATCAAAACACAAATGCCGATATGCATAATAAAACAAGTGACATACTTGAGACTAACTGATATTCCTACATAGACACAGAATAAAATAATTTTTTATTTTATTCTAAAAATATTTTTTATCCCGTTTGCCAGACAACACCGTTAGGTACTCCACATTGGATACACGAATTATATGCTTCAGGTTTTTAGAAATTAAATTTTCTAGCAAAAAACTTGGCTAGAGTTCATTTTCACAAATATTAAGTTGGAGGATAAAGATCATATTTTTTTCATCTAGACACTCAAATTACGATCTTTTTTGACTGCACATTTCAACACATAAGAAAGTATTTTTATTTACATTTTTGGCTCAAAGTAAAAATAAAAAGATCCACACGCATTTTCGAGCATCTATTATGTAAATAAATTAATTACTTTCAATATGTCATTTTCTTTAACACATAACCTCAATAAGCTGTAAAATCAAAACCCAAAATGCTGATATGTATAATAAAATAGGTGACATACTTGAGATTAACTTATATTCCTACATAGACACAGAATAAAATAATTCTCCATTTTATTCTAAAAATATTCTCTATCCCCTTTGTCAGACAACATCATTAGGTACTCTGCATTGGATACACGAATTATATGCTTCAAGTTTCTAGAAATTAATTTTGCCAGAGAAAAACTTGTCTAGAGTTCATTTTCACAAACATTAAGTTGGAGGATAAAGATCAATTTTCATTTAGATATTCAAATTACAATTTATTTTGATTGGACAATTTAACACATAATAAAGCGTTTTTATTTTTATTTTTTTTACTCAAAGTTCAAAAAAGGATCCATATGTATTCTCGAGCAATTATTATGTAAATAAATTAATTACTTCAAATGTGTCATTTTCTTTAACACATAACCTCAATAAAATGTAAAATCAAGACATGAATGCTGATATGTATAATAAAATAGGTGACATATTTGAGGTTAACTGATATTCCTAAATAGACACATAATAAATTAATTTTGTATTTTTTCTAAAAATATTCTTCATCTCCTTTATCAGACAACATCGTTAGGGACTCTCCGTTGAATTACACAAATCATATATTTTAAGTTTCTAGAAATTACTTTTTCTAGTCGAAATATTTAGCTAGAGTTCATATTCACATATATTAAGTTGGAGGTTAAAGATTAATTATTTCATTTAGACATTCAAATTACGATATGTTTTGATTGGACATTTTAACACATATAATAAAGTGGTTCTATTATACATTTTTGACTCAAAAGTCTAAAAAAGCATCCATGTGTATTCTTGAACATCTATTATGTAAATAAATTAATCAATTCAAATATGTCATTTTATTTAACACACAACCTCAATAAGCTGTAAAATTAAGACATGAAACCTAATATTTATAATAAAATACGTGACATATTTTACCTGATTAATATGCATGCAATGAATACTCGACAACACATAAAAAAAAAATTAAAGTACAAAACCACAACAGCATAATATGTATACTCATACAACAAAGTCTGAGAAGGATAGAGTGTATGCAATTATCCGTTTTAGATAGAGCTCGAGCTCAATACATTAATTGTCGTAATAGAAATACAGAAAACAACGGTTCGTAACAAAACAAAATCACCATAAAACAATACTACAACCAATCTTATCCAAAGCAATATAAACAAAAAAAAATTAAAATTGAAGAACTTTATCATGTATTCAGCCGTTCAATAATACTACAATCATCTATCTAGTTGAAGCAATATAAACAAACACTTTTCTAAAATTGAAGAGCTTTATCATGCATTCATCCGCTCAGTAATACTACAATCATCTATCCAAACAAACACAAACAATTTTTTTCTAAAATTGAAGAACTTTATCATGCATTCATCAACTCAATAATACTACAATCATCTATCCGAAACAACATAGATAAAAACTTTTTTAAAATTGAAAAACTTTATCATGTATTTATCCGTTCAATAGTACTACAATTATCTATCCGAAACAACATAAACAAAAACTTTTCAAAAGTTAAAAAAACTTTATCATTATCATATATTCATCCGCTCAATAATACTATAATCAATCTATTTAAAATAATATAAATAAAAACTATTCTCAAATTGAAGATCTTTTATCGTTATCATGTATTCATCCGCTCAATCAAAACTCTTGTAGTAAGTAAATAAATAAATAGAGACAAAAAACATGTGTACAAATAGTCTCTTACTCGATACCATTGGAATTATATTCCTATTCCATATAAATTGACCATTCCTCCAATCCTCCTTCCCTCACCATTGCCAAAAAAAATTCACACGCACACACACACACACACTGAATTACACTTTCGCCAGTTATAAACCACATCTTCATCTTCACCGACTCACCACCGCCATCTACACTCTCATCGGTCATTTTTGTCTGTGTCCATATGTGCCTAAAACCGGCCATTGACGTTTTCTTTTTTGTTTAAAAGTGTTGTCAAACAGTATACAATAAACTAATCAGTTTTTTTTTTTTTCAACTTCCGTAGACTTTCAACTGTTCCTTTTTTTGACCCGTGAACAAGTAAGAAAACCCGTATATTACACGGGTCTATTCCTCGGATCTTCTTTGATCCTTCACAAAATATTCTCTTTTTTTTTTTTCCAATAGCAGGAACTAATTCGCTTACTGTTGCGTTTGTTTCTTTTGTAGATCTGAATTTGTTTAAAATTCCATGTGTTGAAGAAAAGAAAATTCATTATTTTTATTTATGGCTGGAGCAGCAGCGAAGCATGTGAATAACCCGGTAATGGCGGCGACTAAGAACCGACCCGGTTGCTGTAATCCGGTGAAGAAGACCGGCCCGGTTTCAATGGACCATGTATTATCAGCATTAAGGGAGACTAAGGAAGAAAGGGATTTAAGAATCAGGAGTTTGTTCAGTTTTTTTGATTCTGACAATGTGGGTTACTTGGATCATGTGAAAATTGAAAAGGGGTTGTTTGCTATGCAAATTCCAGTGGATTATAAGTTTGCTAGGGAATTGTTGGCGGAGTGTGATGGAAATAAGGATGTGAGGGTGGATTATTCGGAGTTTAGAAATTATATGGATGATAAAGAGCTGGAGTTGTATAGGATTTTTCAGGCTATTGATGTTGAGCATAATGGGTGTATCTTGCCTGAAGAACTTTGGGATGCACTTGTAAAAGCTGGTATGTACTGTTTTGCTGACTCGATTTTTTGAGTTCTTGTGCTTCCTTTACTTCCCTTTTTGTACTGCTTTGGACTATTTTCCCGTCGAATCTCCCATGACCCCACTTTGTAGGATTATACTGGGTATGTTGTTGTTGCTCTTTAATTTCTTGTTTGTGTGTAGTCATAATTGATAAAGTTACTGCCTTGTTTACTAGTACTGCTGCATTGGTGTGAATGTAGGTAATATGTGAATGTAGAATTACCTTTAGCTATCGTGCGATAGATATTACATTTATCTGTTAAGAATTTCCATCGTTGAGATCTCATTACTGGTGAGACACTTTTGTTTTGTGAGGTCAATTGTATTTCATTGGTATCGTGAAGATGATGTTGATGATGATGTGCGTATGTGTGTGTCTTGTCTTATAAAGAAAATACGCCATGATGATGTTAATATTACAAATTCCTATAAATTGTTGGGTCAATAGTTAAGTGTCCAAATATCTAGCCAGCTACCTGTACAAAAAGGTGTATTGTCCTTACAGAAGAAGATGATGATGTGCGTATGTGTGTGTCTTGGCTTATAAAGAAAATACGACATGATGATGTCAATATTAGAAATTCCTATAAACTGTTGGGTCAATAGTTAAGTGTCCAAATATCTAGCCAGCTACCTATACAAAAAGGTGTATTGTCCTTGCAGAAGAAAAACAATCAATGAAACGGAAGAGAATTTTTAATTCTCGGATTTTCAACTTATTCTTCTCTTCTTAAAGACAAATTATACTAATAGTTGTCTTCCATAGCATGTTCTTCTAGCATCCAACTTGCTTGCCATCTAACTTGCAATCGCTTCCACCATTTACATGTGGTATATTATGGATCATAAGTATAACTGTGCTGCAGAACTAATATCTATTAGGAAAATAATTCAAGTCCTCCCATGCTTCTTAGTCAATATCAACTTAGTTGTATTAATGAAAATGGTTCATGCATTCCGTGACATCACTTCCCAGCTCCAACCACTTTCCGGCCTTGTTGGGAGAAAGTGTGGCGAGTCACTATCTGTCCCTGATGTGTTATCCTTGATAGTTCTTCATTGCTCTTTCAACTGCCTCCTTTTCCAAAAGGATGTCATGCGCCTCATTTTTCGGATACTAATTACCTGGGATATGATATGCTCTAGTTTGTTGGTTACATGATTCTTTGACGCTACAAAGTCACTTTTCTGGTTGTCTTTTAGAATTGCCATGTAGGAACCTTACAGGGCCTGGTAACAAGCTTAGCTTTATGCATGAGCTTCAGTTCATTAACTATAGAATGATAATATAGCTTCAATTCATTAGCTGAAATTGCACAATCTTCATCTTCGGTTGCTAATTTTTTTTGACTGGAAGCCCTGATTTTCTGTTTCTTGGGATCCATTTCCTTCTGTACTAAGCCAAACTTTTATCCTTTACACCACAGGATGAGTAGTTAATTCTAGATTTCCATTTAGTAGGCAGGTATAAAAAAAGAAAAAGAGTGGGTGAATGCTATGCGAGAGGTTTAATAGCTCCTTTTATGTATCAAGTAGGTGTGGTGTCATCTTGCCTCGGATGATATTACATCATATTCTGATGTCACTGCGTCTTTATTGATTTGTTTGTGTTCATTATTCTTGTATAAAAAGTAACACCGGTTTTCAAGAAAACATAAGGATTGTTGCTGATTCGATGATTGATGACCTTTCTATACTATTGGTGGGTGGTGACTTTGTTACAATTTGCATTAGTTGACCGATGCTATTACGTATCTTTGGTTTTGCATTTAGATCTTTTCCTTATTTAAGCTCCTATCATTTTTCTCTATGCATTAATTCATTAATTCCTATATTTAGACATGACTAGAAAGCACGTGGAGATGTATAATGATCCCTTTTCCTAGTCAAACAAAAAGGAAGAGTATATGTACGTATGCATGTGCAATCCGTGCATGTAAATATGTACGTCAGGAATATGAGTCTTTGCATATCTTAGAACTTTGTAGGTATCTGGCTTTGATTCAGAGCATTGAGATGAAATGCTTTTCCAAAGGGATGTATTGCTCGAGTGCTTGAGGTTTCCTTTCTGTCATAGTGCTAAACTCTCGTCTGGATATATGTTTCTGGGCCATTCAGTGTTCCCCATTCTCATTTCATTTCATTATTTGTCTTCCTTTCTTCCTCTTATAAGCGAAGGCAGTTTCCTTTTTTTACAGGGATAGAAATAGATGATGATGAACTTGCACGTTTTGTGGAACATGTTGATAAGGATAATAACGGGATTATCACTTTCGAAGAATGGAGGAATTTTCTTCTACTTTATCCACATGAGGCCACCTTGGAGAATATTTACCGGTACTGGGAGAGGGTATGTCTTGTAGATATTGGTGAACAGGCTGTCATACCCGAAGGCATCAGTAAGCATGTTCATGCAGCTAAATATTTGATTGCTGGGGGAGTTGCAGGAGCTACTTCTCGTACCGTCACAGCTCCCCTTGATCTGCTAAAGGTGATTTTACAAGTTCAGACTGCTCGTGTCTCTCTTGGTTCTACTGTCCGAGAAATATGGAAGGATGGTGGTATATTGAGGTTTTTTAGGGGCAATGGACTAAATGTGATGAAGGTTGCACCTGAAAGTGCAATCAAGTTTTACTCGTACGAAATGTTGAAGAATGTCATTGCTCGTACCAAAGGTGAGGAACGGGGTGACATTGGAGCTTCTGGACGTCTTGTGGCTGGGGGCATGGCTGGTGCAGTAGCACAGACTTCTATCTATCCCATGGATCTTGTTAAGACCCGGTTACAAACTCATGTAAGTGAAGGTGGAAAGGTTCCCAGCCTGGGAAAACTATCAAAAGAAATATGGATTAAGGAGGGGCCTCGGGCCTTTTATAAAGGGCTGGTACCATCTCTTCTTGGAATTATACCTTATGCAGGCATTGATTTGGCTGCCTATGAAACGTTGAAGGATTTGTCCAGGATATATATTCTTCATGATAGTGGTATAGCTTGTAAACCTTCAGCTGCAACTAACTTATCTCCGACAAAGTGACATTAGCATATTTCTAACAATTGTGTTTGATATACAGAACCTGGCCCTCTTGTGCAACTCGGTTGTGGAACAATTTCTGGAGCGCTTGGAGCAACATGTGTTTATCCTTTGCAGGTCATAAGAACGAGGTAAATCTTCATGTTTGACTGGGCTTGATTTTAGGATTTGGATAGCCTATTTGCGCTTTACGATGCAACTTGTATTTCTTTTCATACTCAATTTCAATTCCTGCCAGAATGCAAGCTCAACCTACAAATACTAATGCTGCTTACAATGGAATGTCTGATGTGATCCGGAGAACACTTAATGATGAAGGTCGCCGGGGCTTTTACAAAGGACTCTTTCCGAATCTTCTAAAAGTAGTGCCAGCAGCAAGCATTACTTATCTCGTTTATGAATCCATGAAAAAGAGTCTAGATCTCTCTTAGGTAGTGTATAATCTGGGAAGGTTTCTCCCCATTCGACGTTAAAACAGCTGATGGCAAGGACAACGGTGATGGTGATGAAAATGAATTAGATTTATTAGTCTCATTGGTGATATGATTGTTTGAATCATACACCTGATTTTTACCTGTCAAAAAAAAAAAAACACTTAATTGAATACCCCCCATTGGATATTGAAGAAAATTTTAACAGGAGTTTTGTTCTTTGCCTGACAGAATAACTATGCTGGCAATTGAGAATAGTCTTCATTTGGATATTTCTATCCAGATTATAGGAATATCCTCTGTAAACTAATTGTAACTCTCACACACAATGTAAGGTGTAGACCTTCCATTTTTTGCTATATGAATGATCAGATCAAACTCATTTTGGACCATTTCATGGTTCGACTTTGACTGAATACTTTTTTTGGTATGTTCTTCGATTTTAGCCTTGCCCAGGCTAGAACAAAGGGGATGAATCAGCTAGTGTTTTTTGCCTCTGGAATTTGAACTTGAGATCTCACATTCCCAACCCACTTCATTGACCACTAGGCCACTTCCTTGGGTGTTGGTGTTGTCGTAGTATTTGATGTGCCAGACCATTTTAAGTATAAATTGTTTTAACGCTAAAGATGATTATTAAAAGTGAATAAAAATTTTGAGTATCTTTAAAGCTGAATTTTAAGATGCAATATGAGAAATTAGTAGGAAGGTGGAATTCACTAGCAAAAATAATTAGCCGGTTGTGTAGTACTACTGATGTTAGTAATGAACCTTGGGGACACCTCTGATATTGAGGAGAGAGTGTTGAGGGACCAAGAGACTAAAAGAATCATAAAAATAATTTGAGTTTTTATTAATAGTAAAGATATAAATTAATAGTACAGATATAGATAAGTATTAAGGAAAAGTAATTAGTATAACAAGAAGTGTTAAATTGATTATGAAAATTGAAGCCTTAGTTTGTAACAAAACTATGATCTCCTACTGTTTCTTTCTTGGGATTAAAGATTTATTCTACGTAGTAGGTGGGAAAACGTGTGTCCTACTTCGGTTATGTTAAGTTAATCATGTGACACACATAACAAAGATTTTATATTAGATAATGTTTCGAAAGGCTTACAATTTGGGTTTAGATGTTTATGGAAAATATAGTCTTATTTACTAGCTAAGCAAAATAGATTAAAGATATATTTCGTTAATTTCGAGCCAAACAAACACACTGATGATGGTTTTTTACTGGTAACAACACCCTTTTGTTTTTTTAGAATCATACAATAATTAATACTCCTATGTTATTTTGCGTCATGCGTGACATATATTCCTTCCTCTTGTATAACTTGCGTTGATAGTATATTACAGTGACTTTTCAATATTCTCTTTTTCCTCTTTGTTTCTCCATGATGAGGATTAATGTTGATTTTTTGTGGATGAGTTGTTCAACTTCTTTCCAAGTTTGGGTGGTTTCATAGTCATGAATCATGTATTATCATAACATGTTGACGCATTCTTGTGGTTTGGCCTTTTCTCTGATTCTGCGTATAACGAGCGCAAAAGCTTGGGTCGTTTGGTAGAGTGTATAAGATCAATGCAAAATATAGTGTATTAGTAATGCTTGTATTACTTATTCTTGTATTAGTTATGCATGTATTATTTCTTGTAAGACATAATACATCTTACATAATTTCTATAAAAGAAATGTTTGTTTACAAAAATACCCTTCTTTGATTTTGTACACTTTTTTGCAACAATTTTTTTTTGCCATCTTAAATATAATTAGTATTGTTGAACTAGTATATAGAGGTTTCGGATTAATTGCAAGACCTTCGTCTTTGCGCATGAAATATTATGTCAACGGATTAACATAGTCGAAACAAAAATAAAATATAAGACGTAAAATTAAGAAATAGTCTCAATTTTTTTTTGAATCTTTTTAAAGACCCTTGAAGCAAAGCAAAAATACGTTACAATTATTTACATCAATTATTCATTGTTGTAGATTAAAATGGTGGGAAAAAAATTGTGAAATATTTTGAAAAGATTCACTATTGCAAATTAAAATGACGGGAAAAGTAATTGTGAAATATTTTGAGAGGAAAATTGAGGGGTATTAAGGTCATTTAATAAGTTAATGCATGTATTAAAGATTTTGCATTACTAATACATAGAAAATGAGTGGTATTAGTAATACACAATAGAATGTATAACTAATACATTGGCTAAAAATTGTACCAAACAAGGTATTCATAATACACATTAATTAATACATGCATTATTTTTGTCAATACACTCTACCAAACGACCCCTTAGTGGCTAGTGCACCGGACTGTTCTTTTTTCAAGCAGATGCATCTTGTCCCGTGGTGGAGCTAGATATTCACCAAGAGTGTTCAAACTAAGAAGAAGTAAACTTAAGAAGCCAAAGAAGGTTCAACATTAGTATATATACGTAAAAGATATTTTTAATTACGTACAAAACTATGTAATTTTCCGTCGAAGGAGTTCAGATGAACCCCTCGGCTCTACCTGACTCCACCCTTGATCTTGCCAGTATTGTCCATTTTGAACACCCAACCTCCTCCAGTTTTTCTTTTCTCCGGTAAGTGTGCGTACTCTCTATCCTCCCCAGATCCCACTAGTGGATTACACTGTGGTAAGTTGGTACATGAATTGAAAAATTCAACATTTGTTTGAATTAAATTATGTGGAGAACTTCCTATAAGCGATTGCTAATTAATTACTGCTATCTGTAAATAAAAATAATCTATTCTCTTATGATCAGTGGCAAATATTCTTATCAATATCTCTATTGATACAACGAGGGGCAAAGCTACCTAGTCCAAAGGGGAGTCAATTGAAACTCCTTTGCTCGAAAATTACACAGCATACTGTATATTGAATCCCTTTGATTTCTTCATGTATTTACTTCTTTATGTTTCTGTCTTTAACATTTAACGCTTGTGTTACCGACTGATAGTAAGTAACAAAAACTTGGTTTATATTTTTGATAATCAACCTATATTTGCTGATTTGGGTTTAGACCATCAATTTCTTTGAGTTGACTATAATCGGTTAAATTGCACCAACGGTGTAGAATTTATTTACACTATCAGAATATATAACTTAAATCCTTCGCGGCAACGTTCATTGTTTGGATGTAGATATTCAAGCACCACTAGACTGCAGAACACATTGGTTAAAATAGAAAAGTAGGAACAGAATTGTATTTCTTGAATAGAAGGCGCATTGACTCCAACACAGTTAATACTAAAGCAACAAACAAACTGAACAGTAGTTCAACCCAAAGCTAAAAGACTTACATGTGAAACTTGAAAACCCCAAACTTATCCATGATGGATAGTAATATGAAAATACAAGAGGAAAAGAAAGAAATTAAAATCCTGGAAGAAAGGCGTTGCCTTCCCTTTGCCTCTATGACTTGCCTTTTATCCCTTGGTATCGATCGATTCACATCAGATGCACCAAAGGGTGTGACCTAGTGATCGCCATTTCCTCGAATCGTACATCACAATCCTTCTTTTTCTTCTTTCTCCACATCTTCTTGTGCTTCACAACTAACAGGACAACTTAAGTTGATGGCTTCTCTTGTTTCTACAAGTTCTATTATATAACAATCTTGGAAGCCAAGAATTTGTCCACTATATTATATTATCTGGACACAAGGTCTACCAAAATAGAGAAATGACAAATCTATATGGTCCCCCCATCCTAGTAAATATTCTTTTTGTATTAGGCCATCCTGCTTATCCACCCACTAAGGATATTTATATTCTCTCTTCCAAAAGATTTACATAACTAAATGCGCAGCGCAGTGCACTTAAACTTCCGCTCTGCAACGGGGTTTACTATTAGAAAAACAACAAATATCGATCATTCAAAACCGATCACAATAAAGTGATCGGAAAAAACCGACCACTTATGGTCGGTTTTTTAATTTATTTATTTTTTAAAAAAAAATTATTAAAAAACGACCACATGTGGTCGATGTTTTATTAGAAAATATCAAAATAAATAATCCAATAATTTTAATATTAATTGTTATATAATCCAATAATAAAAATAATAAAAAAAATATTTCTAGAAAGCGACCACTTGTGATCGGTTTTCAAAATATTTTTTTTTTTAGAAATAAAAAACCATCCACTTTTGGTCGGTTTTGAAACTAAAAAGAAAAAGAAAATACTTTTAAACATAATATTTATATGTAATCAAAATAATTATATATATGTAATCAAGTATATATATAATTTGTTTCATAAAAAATAATTATATATATAATGTAATATATATATATATAATTTTTTGAAATTACACGTAATAGATAATCAGTAATAATAATAAAAATCAATCATTCCATAATTTTTTGAAAAAATTACACTTAAAAATATATCAAATAAAAAAAAAAATTATGTTAAACATAATCTTTATATTTTATTTATGTTTCAATATCTAAAATAAATATTTTCTTTCGTATATACGTTAAATGACGTTAAACATGCATAACCTTTGTATAATGAATATGTGTATATATAGATATATATAATATGTTATGTAAGTATGTATAAGAAACCCAATATATTAAGTTAATCAAATATAATTAATCGAACACTAATGTAAGTATGTATAAGAAACACATCGCATTATATTATTGGATAATATACTTGTATACGCATGTGATGTATATAGTATGTATTTTGAAATTTATGTAGTCGATAGTGTGTATATGTGTCTGTATATATGTATATGTATATATATAATATATACATATTATACAACGACGGTATATTAATGACATAAGATAAATAATCAACCGATTATTTATTTGAGTATATGTGAAATACAATGGGATAGTCGATAATATATATATATATATGTGTGTGTGTGTATGTATAGATATATATATATAGTATATATAAACATATTATATAGTGAACGTATGTTAATGACATAAGATAAACCAATCGATAATTCAACTGAGTTTCTTTGAAATACGTAGTATATTATTATGGGGTAGTAAAATTGGGTATGTGATGTATATAGTACGTATTTGAATATTGATAGCCAATTGAATAAATTTATATATACGTATATCTCGTGTAGTGATGAAATAGATATACTATTTTATTTCAATATAATGTAAACGGATGTATATTGTTGAAGTTGTAATAACGTAAGACGACGATAATTTATCTGATTAAAACGTTATATATATATATTATATATAATTTATCTGTTATAAATATTATACAATTTATTAAAAAAATAATCTATTAAAAATTAAATTTATTAATTGTAGTTTATTAAAGTATAATTTATCAAAAACTTAGTAAAACCGACCACATACCGACCACAGGTGGTCGGTTTTTCTGTTATTTTAAAAAAATAATTAAAATCAATTTTAAACCGACCCGACCCACCCAACCCCAAATAAAGAAAAGGAAAACAGGTATAGGGCTCATAATCGCGAAGAACAACTCAAAATCGCGAAAAAACAGCTCAAAATCGCGAAAAAACAGGTTAAAATCGTTTCTTTTTCTCAAAATTATTTGAACATTGATAATTTTTTCATATGCAGGAAAAAGAACAGGGTAAGAAAATACCACATGATGTGATATACGTTGAGACTCATGTGAAGAAAAAAAAAACCCGACTGATGAAGCTGTCTGGGTTGAAGCTCGTGAAAAGCTGAACATGTAAGAAACAAATTCTGAATTTATGAATTTTTTTGTCAAAGTTGATATTATTCAGTTATAACTACTTTAATATTTTTTTACTTTTAGTATTAACTTTACTTTGAATATAGGACGAATATATGCGCCTTGTTGGTGCGTATCGTAGTAGTCAACCACTTGAAAGTCAAGGTGACCCCATTCTCAAACATGTCGAGGTGGAGTTATGGACAAAAGTTGTGGGTCCTGCAAATAGAGGCCATTTGGCCGGATACCACAACGACTATTTTAGCGATAATGTTAGGTGTTCGTCCGGCCCTGCATACCCGAGCTCTTCAGTTGATAGTGAGAGAATTGAAAGACTACAAACTACAGTTTCTCAACTCACTCAACAACTTACTGCACAACAAGAGAGGGAAAAGAAGAGGGCGAAGGCAACATCATCACGATTAAAGAAGTTGCAGCTGCAGTTGAGCACTTTCATTCAGACTATGGGGGTTATTCCTCTATGTCTTGGTGATGCACCTCGGGCTGCAAAGGGTCTAAGCCCCCTGGATGATTTCTTCACGGATGATGATATGGACGACGAAGACGAATCAGATGATGAGGATTAGTTTTTTTTATGTGTGTTGAACTTAGAATTTAGACATTTTGATGATTGAAACTATTGTTGTATTTTGATACTCAGTTTTCTTGGACACTTTGTATGTATTGTTCTCTTTTCAAAGTCTTTATATTTGATTTTTTTTGTTATTGCTGTTGTATGTATTTGATTTGATACTGCAATATTACGTTGTTGCATGCTGTAATTGGGTCTGAATTTTTTTTTTTTTTTTTTAAATTCACATAGATACCGACCACAAGTGGTCGGTTTTAAAAAATTTTCTTTTGAAAAAACCGACCACAAATGGTCGATTTTGTAATAAATAAATAAATTAATTCATTAATATACCGACCACTTGGGGTCAGTATATTATTAAATTAATTAATTAATTCATTAATATACCGACCACTTGTGGTCGGTTTATTATTAAATTAATTAATTAATTTAATAATAAACCTACCACTTGTGATCGGTATATTTTTCCCAAAAATTATTTTTTCATATTTTAATGAAATAATAATAAATTTTAAAAATATATATATATTTTTAAAAATACCGACCACTTGTGGTCGGATTTTAAAAAAGCTACCACAGGTTTTCCGACCACATTGTTTGATCGATTTTGTGGTCGATTTTTTGGTCGTTCGATTTTTCCTGTTTTTCTAGTAGTGGTTCGAGGAAGGGTCAAATTACAAAGGTCTATTTATTATATGCGGGTTACCCTGCATTTCTGCAAGTGGTTGTTTCCACGGATTGAACTGTGACCTCCTGATCACATACCAACAACTTTATCATTATGCCAAGGCTCTCCTTCAAGTCTTTTTTTAGATAAATACAACAACAACTATGCTTTAGTTGGTTAGCTATATAAATTTCCACCGTCTATGTAGCTTAGGGCGGAGCTAGGTCTTGGAAATGGGTTCGTTGAAAACTTATACTATTCTGTATATAAGGTCGAAATTACTTTTCATGTATATGGTTTCTCATCTCAATAGCTAATAAAAAGGAAGGAAATCTATTCACTCTCCATGTGGAGAAAAGCAAAAAATAAAAACGATAAAATCATTCCAGTGGAAAGTGTTGGGTTATAATTACTTCAAAAGCATTAAAATGAGGCCCTCAAACATTAAGATAATATTATAATAAGGATATGCTGAAAGAAGAAATAGAGGACCCTGTTTGCCTACTAAAAGTAGAATATGATGCAGATTGGCTTTCCCTTGATAGAGTATAATTATTTTGCACCGTCCACTTAAGAGTGCCCTAAAAATGGAGTATAAAATTACAAAATGGTTCTAAGGAATCTTGTGGAGATTGAAAGCCACCATTAAGTGGGAGAGGAGACATATTAAACCAGTAAAAAAAGACCTAAATGTGGAAAGTGTACAACACTTGTCATTTTCCATGATGTTCCCTTTTGAAAGTGAAATTATTGATAGACAAAGGAGCTAAAAAGATTAATATGCAGCTGTCCTCACTTGGATGATGGAGCTTTTCAGGATACATATTCTATAACGTTTTTTTACTATATTCAATAATATGTTTTTAGTATATTTTTATTTGTCATCTGATTTCGAACCCAACGGGGCTATCATTAGACTTTGTTTGAAAAGAAGTTCATGTGACATACCCTTCAAATTACCCCATCGACATTAAGGTTTTTACGATTCTAGTTCCTTGCTTTGATCAAAATAATCTCAAAAGTTTGTTTTTAGATCATAAAATTAAGAAACTTCCTTTTCTTGTTTAACTTTACCATATCAAACTGCAGTCGGGACAAATTGGTGCAAAGAGGAGTATTTATCTTTCATTAAGAAAAACTCTAAACTGCAACTAACACAATTATGACTCGAAGGAGACATATCTTTCATTCTACAAGTGCTTCGTAAAGTGAAAGACGCTGAACTGCAACCAACGCAATTATGAATTATGACTCGAAAGAGACACATATTTTTCATTCTACAAGTGCTTCGTAAAGTGAAAGAATAATTGTGAAGTTTATGACTGAAAGAGACATGTGAGTGGACGTGCCGGAGTGGTTATCGGGCATGACTAGAAATCATGTGGGCTCTGCCCGCGCAGGTTCTCGAATCCTGCCGTCCACGTTTCTGTTCTCCTTTTTTCATTCACTTGTTCTCCTTTTTCCACTCCACTTTCCATTTTCTCATTCACTTGTGCTAGCTATAGCTTTCAATTTACCACAATGAACAACAACAACTACTTCCATGGTTAAAATAACTTATAACAAACAATCATCATCCTACTTAATATTCACACTAAAACAACAATGCAAAACAATTTCACAGATTCATCAAGTTCATGCTCAATCCATTACCAATAACCTCCTTATCCTTCCTCAAATCCTCCATTCTTTTACCTCCCTTCTCTCTTCACTCCCTTTACAACAACCCACCCACCCCCATTTCACTCACTATGTCACCTCAATTTTCAGCCTCATTAACAGCCCATCAACTTTCTGTTACAACACCATTATTCGAGCTAACACCCTTCTTTCTTCTCCCAACACTTCCTTCTCTTACTTCCTCAAAATGCGGAGAATGTCAGTGCCACCTGATTCCCACACTTTCCCTTTCGTTCTTAAAGCTTGTGGGTTGCTGAACTCGTTGTTTCTCGGTAAGACCCTTCATTGTCAGGCGTTGAAGGTTGGGTTTTTAGCTGATGTGTTTGTATGTAATAATCTTGTTCACGTGTATAATGTGAATGGTAGTATTGGGGATGCGCTTAAGGTGTTTGACGAAAGTTGTAGCAGAGATGTTGTTTCTTATAATTTGATGATTGATGGGTGTGTTAAGGCGGGCGAGATTGGGGATGCTCGGAAAGTGTTTGATGAAATGCCTGAGAGAGATGGAGTTTCTTGGGGTACCCTTTTGGCTGGATATGCGAGAATGAATCGGTGTAGAGATGCCATTGAGTTATTTGACCAAATGGTTATGTTAAATGTGAAGTTTGATAATGTCGCGTTGGTTTCTGTTCTCTCAGCATGTGCACAACTGGGAGAGCTAGAAAAGGGGAAGTCGATACATGAATTTATTAGAAGGAAAGGGATCGCGATAGATTCATATTTGTGTACGGGTTTGGTTGATCTATATGGCAAATGCGGGTGCATTGAGGTTGCTAGAGAGTTATTTGAGACGAGCAAGGACAAGAAAGTGTTTACTTGGAACGCTATGCTAGGTGGGTTAGCGATGCATGGTCGTGGCGAGTTACTGTTTGATTACTTCGCGGAAATGGTGGAGACTGGCGTTAGGCCTGATGGGGTTACCTTTTTGGCACTGTTGGTGGGGTGTAACCATGGGGGTCATATTCATGAAGCTAGGAGGTTCTTTGGAGAAATGGAAGGGGTTTATGGTGTTCCTCGAGAACTAAAACATTATGGATGCATGGCGGATCTGCTGGCGCGTTCAGGGTTGATTAAAGAAGCTATGGAGATGGTAGAGGCGATGCCAATGGCTGGTGATGTGTTTGTCTGGGGTGGTTTGCTTGGCGGGTGCAGGATACATGGTGACGTTGAGCTGGCTGTGAAAGCTGCTGAAAATGTGATGGAGGTGAAACCTGAAGATGGTGGGGTTTATTCGATCTTGGCAAATGTCTTTGCAGATGCTGGCCGTTGGGACGACTTGGTCAATATAAGGAGAAGAAGAGACTATGCACAGATCAAGAAGAGTGCTGGTTGTAGTTTGATTCAATTGAATGGAGCGACACATGAGTTTATTTCATGGGATGAATTGCACCCTCAAAGCGACGAGATATATTCCATCTTAAATTGTCTGCAACTAAATTTGAAGCAATATTACTGTTGATAAAGATTTGATGAACCAACATTCACTTTAACCTGAGACATGCTTAAATGGAGCAGCAACATGCATAGTGTGGATTCATATACAACATAACCCAATATGCTTGGGATTGAAGTACAACTGCTGTTGTACTATTCAACTATACTACTAACAGTTATTTAATTGTAAGGGAAGTCTTGAGTTACATACATCTTAGTTCAGATTTTCTGTGTTCTCTTTTGTCCTCGACTACACGAACTTCGTTTGTTGTGTTTGTGCAACAATTTTACCCTATTTTTTTCTGCAAAAAGCTACCGCAGGCAATTCACCAGTGGATTATGCTTTATTGGGATGATTGTAAACATCTCTTCCACTCAGCCAAATTTCTCTTTGAGCAATAGAGCAGCCATTACAAAGTCATCGTACTAGTTTACTCCCACCTGCTAAACAAAACAATGAATTGTAATAAATAATGACCATAAAGATCATTGGATCCAGTTCACTACTTTTCTTTAAAGTAACTTTTTTATGTCCTTTTAGTATGTCAATACTTCAAATGAAAGCGCATAATCAGCAAGCGCAACATATAATATTGCAAATTGATTTGCTATTTCAGGGAGTAAAATCTAAATACCTGTGAAATAGTTCAAGAGGAATTTCAGCCTAAAAGAAGATTACACACATCTCTCAAAGTGATTATGCCTTCTACATGCCGGCTAGTGGGATCAATGACCACAACACGCCGCACAGCTGAAACAAAAAGAAGAGGCATTTAGACTACAAGATTATGATGCTCGCAAGAAAAATGTCAAGACAGAAAAAAAAGAAGTGGTACAAACTTGGATCTGAAAGGAGCTCCATTATCCTATACAGTGAATCAAAGCGTGTGCATGTCCTACAACGATCACGGGATGTTTCATCTAAGACCTGCAGGACCTGTAAGCCAATTTCAAACTGTTGCATCATATGCAGGAAAATAGGTAACAACAGGATTACAATTCCAAAAACTCTTTCCTCAAGAATTTACAAACAAAGTGATAGAATGCCCTCATACCCTAGAACGGACATCAACAATGGCGAACATCGTTTACAAAACAACTCCCGAGTACTTTTACCCAGAACATCAAGATGAAAGAGTTCCAAGCAAAGAGCAAAAACCAAATGGTAGGTAATAAACCAATAATTGTTTAAGAAGCTTCATATACCACACGATACCATTTAAGTCTTCATAGAGTAGTAATATTGTACGCGAAAGAACTAACTTTGAAATGTTTTAAAAAATTCACTCACTTTTGTACTCCATACAATTCTATTGCGCAGTAGCACCTCACTTATATTAGCAAGCATGATAATCTAGAGGAAACAAGAGATGGTGGACTGAAAGGAACTTACTTGAGTCATGATAATCTGGTCAAGCCGAAAGCGAGCATACACATTGTCTCTTGTCAAAGAGGTTATATCACTATATAAAGACAGTCATAATTAGAAATCTGAAGGCTTTAATTAAACCAAACAACTTCAACAATGTGCGTGAAAATAAAAAATCTTAAAAGAATTTACCATTGGAAGCGCATGGATTACCTCCGAGAGTACACATTTATAAGGGCCCCATTATCATCGACGATCGGTATTGAGCTTATCCCACCTGTCAGAGCAAGAGAACAATGTGCTTAGTACACAACGTAAGATATCTAACAAGAAAATGTTAAAAATTCTGTAATCACTGACTGGAGAGGGTAAAATCCCAATAACAATAGGAAGGGTATTATAATTCAACTATGCAATTCCTAAATTGAGATGTGGAAGTGGAAGGATCAGGTCTGTATCACATGCTTAATAGTAAATATGAACCTCACTAGCATATGGACTAGGAATAAGAAAGAATGGAAGACACAGACGGGCCGGGGGAAGGATGAAAAAACAGAAAAACCAGAGAACTTAAACCTTATTTCTCCCAGGAACCTAGCTTGCCAATAGTGAATTATCACTAAACCATGAGCCTGAGAATTGCTAGCTATGAATTTATAGGTTAGGAGCCCATTGATATCCTAAAATTGAAATCGATTCACCAAAGCTTAGTTAGACCTTCCACTAAAGATCAACAGTAACGAACATTCACTGCTTCAGTAACAGCGCTATATGTATTGACCACTGTACTGAGACTAGATATTTTTTTCTTTTAAATGAAGCTATCCTACCATACTGAACTAAGCTGTGTTGACCTTTCAAGATCACCTAGTAATGAATATTACAATAGGAACGAATACTCATCTTCTGTCGCAAAGCTTTATGCTACAACCATTGCACTGTAAAGAAGATTTTCTGTTGAATGAAGTAATGCAACCATATTGAAGAGATAGTATACAGCTAATTATAGAAGGTACATGCATCAGGAAATCAAATGCACAGTTTTCAGTAAACAGAAAGAATACTCAAAAGCACAGGCTTCACAACAGGGCACTTCCAAATTCGGTTCATCTTGTATTACTCTAGAAATACGATTGTGTACCTTCTATTAGTAATTTAAGAGTGGAACTAAGGAGGTCTCTGCTGTGTAATGTCAACAATACACGGCTGCTTGGCCTTCCAGCAACTTCTCCTGTGAAGGTGCCAAATGGAAGATTACCCACTGGTTGCTGTAGAATAGGCAGATACTCTAGAGAGTGCCTAAAATGCCTGCATATGTCTAAAATTTGACAAAATAAATAAACCCAACATAAGCCCTTGCAAAAACATCCTGTGGAAACAAAGCTTCATAATTGAAAGCAAGCTATAGGCAAACATACGCTTTAATATTCCTGCAAGGCATGCAGTATGCAACAACTGCGGAGATGACCCGTCTTCTGGTGAATGTAAAAGTGGAACTGCAGATATCTTATTTTGTAATAATGTTTGGGCCACGTCTTTCAGCGACTCATCAGGAGCAGCCTGTGATTGCAGAGAAAATAGGAGCAATGAATAGAAAGAACAAGGATTCTAATAGAAGCTGCTGTGCTAGAAAAGACAGACAATTTTCTCATGGTTAGCTAACTTGAAAATATGGTACACCCCCACCCCAAAAATAGAAACCAAATCTTGCAAGGACAGATTTGATAAACAAAAGCAAAAACATTAGTATTCCGTATAGCAATTAGAAAAGAAAGATAGTTAGCTAACACTCCAGCCAACCGAAAGATTACATACTTGCAGTACCCTTCTGTTTGGAGGTACCATAGCCCCTGACACTTCTGCATGAAATTGGAATTTTCCATATTTCCAAGCTGAAACCGTGTGCATTCCAAGCTCATCGTTGGTCAGCGTTGGATGACTTTCCTGGAGCTGTAAAAATAGTAAAACCTTGGTTGTGACATATAGGAAAGAAGCATAGATGTGTACTAGAATTTAAATATTTCCTCCAAAAGTATTCTTCTCTGGCTCAATTTTCAGCACTTCAATTCATAACTAAAAATTTAAAACTTGTTGCCAGCAACGCTTAGCAATTAAAAAGTACCTTCAACAAGATCAAAATGAAATCAGAAGCAGTAAGCATTCCCGTAATCATTGCATTCCTCTCATCCCAAAGAGGCAGCACTGCAAGTCGCTAAACATATATTCAACTAATTAACTTCAAGAAATTCCAAGCATAAAACAAAATCAACATAGAAGTTGAATGGAGGAGAAATCATTAAAGACAGGGAGATACAATTCTTAGAGCTAGTAGGATAGCATGAACTGACACGATTGCATAGATCACAACAACATACCCAGTGTAATTCCACACACAATTGCATTGGTGCCCAACCAACTATACAGGGACATTCTTTTGGCAGGATTTACCAGCACTAAGTAATATTTTTAATTTCCTATATTTTAATGAAACTAATCCAAGGAATAGATTACCTAGAGCACAACAGACTAAACAAAAGACACATCCCCATATCAGAGAAAAATTTGGCAAAAGAATATTAGACGCTGTATTCCACAACCTCCAACATAGGAACATCTGAAACAGAAATGAAGAAGCCATACCATAAATGCTCATACCTTTTATACAAAGGTCTCCCACAACCACTAGTCACTTTTTGGAATAGGCCATATAAACAAGATATCAGAGGGTAAATCAAATTGGTTTTACACAACAGGAAGTTGAAAACAACTAGGATTCTATCCCAAACTAGCAAGGGTCAACTCTATGAATTCTCAATATCCATTATGGTCTGTTTGAACCCATTTACAATACTCAATATTCAACAACTTATCGTTTAAAGCTAGGGTTTATATTTTGTATTACATGTAAATCGTTCAACATATATGGATATTTTATTTCCATTATGATTTGTGGCCTTTGACACAGGTGCGAAGCAAGTCTACGCAGAAAGGATAGGAAAAAGCTCCATACGATACGCGAGTTGTTGGTGGAATACGAGTAAGGACTTTGTTTGTCCGAGTCCATTGCTTGAAGGAGTATCTCACTTTCACTGGTACTGAGTTCTTTGCTAGTCCACATAGATTCTGAAAAAAGAAAAAAAGAATCGACTTTTGCGACAAGGCCGTGTAATTCTACCACATAGATTCTGAAAAAAGAAAAAAAGAATTGACTTTTACGACAAGGCCGTGTAATTCTAAGTCTATTCTGAATGTCCCAGCAGTCAATTTGCTCCTTTGGGCAGCAACCCTGCTGGTATTGTATTACAAAGAGAGCAACTATATCCAACAATTATTTGCCAATCCACACAATTCAATAACAAAAAACAAATCAAACTAATAGATTCATCTTAGATGGCAAACCATTTCGAAAACAAGAAATTTTTTCTTTTTCTGGTGTAATATTTGTATGGAATTGACATAGATCCAATAGTTGTATCTTGTAAACTAAAAATGCTTTGCTAAGTCTATATTGTATGTCCCAGCGGTTAGGTTTGGTCCTTAGGAAGCATTCTCACTGGTATTGGGCTTCGAGGTGAGTAACTATATCCGACAAATATTGGCCAGTCCATACAATTTAAAAACAAATAACAGATCAAAATAATAGATTCATCTCATATGGAAAACCATTCCGAAATCAAAATTTTCCTCTTTTTTTAGTTTAATATTTGTATGGTTCACACTTTCGATCCAAATATATCGTATCCTGTAAATTAAATTTTCTATCTTTTATCAAATACCTCCAATCATCATAGTGCAACATTTACGAACCGGTGCAGTTGAAGGTCTAGTATGCTATGGTCAAACCATTGCAAACAACCTTCATGTATTTTACCCAATATATTAAAATATAGTTTTAATAAAGTGCAGAAAATCTTTGGTTGTTTTGATTAACTAATCAAGTCCATATTTGAAATGTATACTTGGATATAACTGATATGCAAATCTCCAAGACAATTTACAACTTCCAGAATTTGCTTGAACAATTATTTATAACTAGCAACAACCTAGAGCTTGAGGACCAAGGTGTCTCTGACACGCGAGAGGAGCCAAGAAGACAATCAATAGTGGGCATAGAAAACCAAACCTTTTCATACATGATATGAAAAGCCTGTTCCACAGCCACTTCAGTATCTAACGCAAAGACCTGCAACAAAGAATCACCAACTAGTAGTCAGTAAATTTAACTAGAGATATTATTAAGTAAAGGCACAATATAAGGGGACACACACATAAAGACTTCCAAACCTTTCCCGAATCTGGAATCAGCTCATATGCTTGGGAAGATGACAAGAACATGAATAGACGATGCCGGGAAACATCTATTTCATTGTTTGACAATTGCATGACTGGTTCAAGTTGTAGTCCGCGTGAAGATGAAGCCTGGTTGGTATGACAACGAAATTATACGAAATTAAAATGTGAAGGAAAATGGTTGGATGTAGTCATTATGAGTGGTTTTCAGAACGAGGGACGGAAAAGGAAACTGGGCCATGAACCATATCAAGTAAGAAATTCTTTCTGATCGGCACTAACCTCTGGATGCATGCTTCTAGCAGAACCCGAGGCCAAATTTGACTGAGTATCCTCTCTTGGTAAGGCAGAAGGCATGGAACCTGATTCCTCAACAAATACTAAGTTGTTGATTTCACAATACTCATCCTGAACACAAAGCTGGTCCTGGTCGACTTGCCAGATGCCATCAACTAAGAATTTGTACTGCATAGTTCATTTGGAGCCAGTAAATTCAACTCCGTACAAAATGTGCACTTTCCTTTAACTTAAGCAGGTGTGGCTGTGCATGTATAATACGATCAGTAACTGTTACAATATGTAGAACTTTATGATACCCCTCTCTTGTGAAGAGGTACATTTGCTAAATGCTTAGCTTGTTAAGAAAACAAGGATGGTCCTGAATATCAAATGATCTACCAGAATAGACATATAAGATACAAATTTTGATCAGTAACACAGCATGCATCAAAATCAAATCATACCACAATCCTCGGGAATTAGACATGAAAAATTATTGTCAGGAGGAAAACCAATGCCCATACAGTAATACTAAATCTCGATAATATATCTACATGCCTAACTATTTGTTGATACTAAGATGACAATAAGCCATCAATGCATCTTCTTAGAGGCAGTTAAAATCCACAACACAAAAAGTGTACTGGTATTAGATGGTAAGATGGATCACAGTGAGTAATGACATATCTCCTGGAGTATTCACTTAGTCTTAATTAAGTTAACTCACTTTCAGATATAATCCATCCAATTCATTTGATCAGTTCCAAAATACCAAGTTCCCATCTCCAGAATTCGAATAAATGAGAAGTAACACTACCTGTGTTTTTCCATCATTCACATATTATCCTATCAACTCACCTTCCATCGTCCACACATTTAGCTATTATTTGAACTATCATTACCTAACCCAATTACAACAAGACAATTCAGCTTTACTTTCCTAATGTTGCTATTGCATTTTGAAATCATCTAAACTGTGAAGGAGGGAGAAAGCAATGTAGGTGATAAATTGGTATCAGTTATCCACATTATAATCCCTTAAACAATGTAGGTGAAAATCTGGTTCTCACTTATCCACTTGATATAGGCTTGAAGCACTTAGATTAGATTGTACTTGAAAAAGAACACCTAATAATCACTGTTGTTGCTTGGATATGCTACTGACTAGCTATGATTTCATCATTTTTCAGAACCTAAAGATGGATAGTGAAATTTCCAGAACTATCATATTGTGAATGAGATTAAAACACCAAGGCAGAAGCCACAGACGATAAAACCAGCAATCCAAGTTTAATTTTGACTCAGATTAAATTCTTTTGTTTTTCCAGCACTGCAATGATACACCTAACTGTTCCAGAGGAGACAGAAACTAGAAAATTTAAGGAGGGAGCAAATTAACCTTCTTATGCAATAACATCATGATTGGGAGAAATATGCGATTACAACCTTCAGAAGTACACCGCTAACTTTTGTTTTGGATAAGTATAGTCAACAAGTTAGCTGTGTACAGTGTACTGCTGAAGCCTGAAGATGAAATACCCTAAAACAAGTTACATTATTCACTTAACTTAGTCAAGAAGTAAGAGACAGAAGAAAAAGATGAGGTCGATCCTTCCGACATAAGCAGTTATGCCTTTAAACTTAAGCTTTCCTCCAGGACGGTTATTGGCCTTCAGAAACCATACACAGATATTATCTAGTTGTACAAGTAAGATTTTTTTTCAACAGACACACGTTGCAGCAATTGAAGGTGTTACAATCTGCTTGGCAACCTCCTGAGAGAGTCAAGTCAAAATGACAGAAATAAACACACATATAGCTTTTGTGAAGGAGTAAGAAAACACTAATCGGAAGGGGAAAAATCATTCATAGCAGTTAACTGGCCAGCAACTCAAGACCTCAATTATAAAGTTAACCATGAGTCTTGAAACACTCTTCCTGTTCATCCATTTCTTTACAATACCAAAATTCTAGCTCTATGAACTTGGTTAGGCCTTTGCAGCTGTACTGTATGACAAAGATGAGACCGTTTTCCCTTTACACCACATATTGGCAGAGCCAGGAATTTAGAGAAGGGTGTGCAAATTTTATTCTCAGTTGTGTTAAGGATGTGCAAAACTAAATTTACACTCATAATAGCTAATATTTAACATCTGTACACCACATAATTTCCCCGCGAAGGGCATGCACCGGACCACCCGTTGCCTAAGGTGGCTACCCCCGCGTAAGACAAAAATGTTCAAGTAGCCCTTTCTTTTGATTTTACGTCTACTTTTTACGAAACCATAGCTCAATACATAATCATCACCTAAAAGTTCAAGGAATACCTTATGATACCCGGGTGGAACATCAACAATCCTCTGGAAAACGGCAGCCGAACCCTCCACCAAATTCATCGGTATCTGCTCGCTCCATCTACAACACACAAATCTCTCAGTTCTTAGTTGGCACATAACAACAAACATGTAAAAGTGCACTTTGTAGAATCATAAAATAAGAGTTTCTTCAAAAAGAAAGATAAGCCCATTGAACCCAAGGCTGTATAGTCTAGTGGTCAATGTTCAAATTCCAGCATCGACAAAAATACTCGATGATTTCTTCTCATCTGTTCTAACCTCAAGCAACAGAGATACCTACTATCCTCTTTCCACCTGGTACTTGTTGCCGGTGAGAGGCGACAAATATGTAGTGAAATTAATAATGTCCTAACCTGGATGGACAGAGTTACGTGATATCCTCTGTCCAGTTGGTACTTATTTCTGGTGAGAGATGACAAATATCTTGTGAAATTAATAATATGCCCTAGCTTCGATAGACACAGTTACATGTTATCCTCTTTCCACCTAGTACTTTTTGGAGGTGAGAGGTGACAAATATGTCGTGAAATTAATAATCTGGTCAGATGGACAGAGTTACATGCGATCTCTTTCCACCTGGTACTTGTTGCCGCCCGCCGGTGAGAGGTGACAAATATGTCGTGAAATTAATAGTCTGTTCGAACCTCGATGGATAGAGTTATACCTACTATCCTCTGTCCAGTTGGTACTAGTTGCTGGTGAGAGGTAACAAGTATGTTGTGAAATTAATAATAGGCCCTAGCCTCGATAGACAGAGCTACCTGCTATCCTGTGTCCACATGTATCCACTTGGTACCAGTGACAGATATTTTATGAAATTAATAAAGATGTGTGCAAGGTTGGTCAGAAACCCACAAATTGAAAAAAAAAAAAAAAAAAAAAAAAAGATAAGAGCACTAGTAATTGAGAAATGGAAATTACTTACCCATGGAAGGAACCACAAAGAAAAACTTGAGTACCACCATGGCGCCATGTAAAAGTTATTAGTACCATTTCCACTTCACCCTCAGAATTCCCCTTGTATGATTTTGTATGAACACATGGTTTAGCAAAAATACAATCAACAAAATCAGTGAAGAAAAAGGGAAAATGGTGGAGCAAAAGAGCATCGGTATCTCCGAATGACAAAAAGCCAGCGAAGAGTGGAAATTAGTATTTATTTATTTATTTATTTATTTTAACAAAAATAACATCATATTAGTGTTAGTAGTATGATGTTTGAAATAGTTGCAGAAATTCTCCATTGGTTCCCTTTCCCTTTTCCCCAAGTATTGTCATTTACTTATGGGTTGTTTTCATGGTGGTTACATAATTTATTGTTTTGTATCGACATATTTGGTTAAATACGAAAGATATTTGTTTTGATTGTTAGTTAAAATTTTAGGCCGGTTTGGTCATGAGAATTTTTATTTATTTTTTTTAAAAAAAGTTTTTTATTTTATGTCAAATATAATTTTAAGTTGATGTTTGGCTATAAGAATTTTAAATATAACTTGAAATTAAATTTGAAAAAGTGAAAAGCAACAAAAAAAATCATTTTTTACTTTTTTTAAATTTTAGTTTTCATGATCAAATGGTCACAAGAGATGATGGCCATGAGAATATTTCTTTTTTTTTTTTTCAAAAAGTTACATCACTATAGTAAAAATTATAGTGTTTGGTCATGAGAATTTCAAATTATATTTAAAAGGGTGAAAATGGGTGAAACTTGTTTTTTATTTTTTTTCGTCAAAAACAATTTTAATTTATATTCATGACCAAACAAAAAATCAAACTTCTGCTCCGACTCCAATTTCAACTTCAAAAAAAATTAATTTCATGGCCAAACACCTAGAAAGGGTTAAAATACATGTAAATTATTTTAGTTTTTTTAAGTTTCATATGTGAAGCGCTTAGGTGCGTTCACTAACCACCGCTGATAGTTAAGATAAAAAAAATTACACACTCAATAATTTAGTATGAAATAAACAAACAAAATCTAAGATATAGATGTACTTTTGATAATTAATTCTAAATTTTATTGTATTACATGTTAAAATTATTTTTAGATAACCATGAAATGCCATGCTTTGTGTAATTATGGAATTGTTGTGATCACGTGTTTATTTTATTTTTTTATTAATTTTATCTTTAATTATTATTTGATAACTATATTTTGTCCTTTAATTTTACATTTTCAAAATAAATCTACCATGTACATTATTTTTCTTGTAATTTTTTTTTTTAAATTATTGATAATGATATAATGTAATGACGAAAAATAAAACAATTTATCTCACTATTGTATTGTTTAACTTTATTTTTTGGGGGGTGGGGTGGGGTTAGGATTGTTTGGCTTTAAATAGCAAGAAATTTAGTTTAGGTTTCATATGTACCATGTGTCTGTCCTTTTTTATCTTTTGAGGTTCATGATTAACGTAGACGTCTTGCGTCTACATCGGACTATACTTCATTACTTTTTCCACGCCTAGCCAAATCAGGATTTAAAAAGCGTGGGTATATCATTATCTTAACATAAACGATCAAGAATCTTTCAATAACGACTGAGGTATAGTATCGTGTCTGATCGATATCAGATTTAAGCAATGACGAAAATACAAATATATTGGTCAAATATAAATTTTAGGTTAATAAATAAATCTTAAATCCATAGAAATAAATGAGTGCAGTAGCCCAGTGGTAAAGGTTGTATTATATATCTAATCAAGGTGTCACAAGTTTGAATACTTACTACAAATTTTTGTTGTTAAAATTAACAAAACAAAATAATAGCAAAAAGAAGACTTCAGTGTCGTATTCTGTCACGACCCAAATGATGGCCATGAATGGTACCCACACTAACTTTCTTGTGGGAGAACCATCTAAAACCATCTAAATCAAACCATTACCCAATCACTTAGTCAATATTAAATGATATTTTTATAAAACCATCTTAACAATAATAATCTGGAATTAATCGTCAGTAGCGTGGAAACCAAACAATCTACTAACTGAAATTCCCAAGACCCGAAAGTCATCGTACAAGAACTACTAACAAAGATCATGTCTAAAGAGATATCCCAAAATAAAGTTAATAAAAAATATTTCATTGCCGAAAGATGGACAAGAACAAATAAAATGACCCATGGCAGCCTGGAGACGGAGTGCTCACCCTTGGATCAAGATCTTCTATCAAACTCTAGAGGTGAGATCGTGTATGAGCCTCTAGAATAATTTCTGCACTCAACAAAAGAAGAGTACGGGTAGTATCAGTACAAACTATTATGTACTGGTAGGTATTATAGGCCAACTCAACTTAATAACATGTACACAACATAAAACAAATAACAGACAAGCATCATCACATAACAAATTCTCAATGAATCAACAATACAACACCAGGTCAAACAGTGCTCACAGACAAGCCACATAACCATCAAGAGTATAAACCATACTGTAAACATCCACAAAATCAACACAAATATGTACACACATACTATGGGACTTATTTTTGCCCAAATAGTCATGACTTGCAGGGAACGATCTATGTTCATGTACCGTACCGGCGTGGTACCCGATCCAACATATACATATTCGTACCGGCGTGGTACCCGATCCAACATATACATATCCGTACCGACGTGGTACCCGATCCAATATATAAATATCTATACCGGTGTGGTACCTAATCCAACATATAAATATCCGTACGTGCGTGGTACCCGATCCAACATATACATATCCATACCGGTGTGGTACCCGATCCAACATATAAATTTTCATACCGACGTGATACCCGATCCAACATATAAATATTCATACCGGCGTGGTACCCGATCCAACATATAAATATTCGTACCGGCGTGGTACCCAATCAAATATATAAATATTCGTACCGGTGTGATACCCGATCCAACATATAAATATTCGTACCGGCGTGGTACCCGATCCAACATAAACAAGCCATATTAATATCAAATTTACACTACCTCACAACATACAACACAATGTACCAAGTTTACAAGTACACTTAACGTATAAGACAATTCTATCAAGTAAATTTTCAATAACCATTTATACATGCATCAACAGTCCAAACATCAGCAAATTTCAAGCATGTCCAAATACCAATCAACAAGTATCTAATTTAGGAGCATACACACAATTAAGTCGAGTCTAAACTCCAATTAAACCATAACCTGCCTCGCTCGAAGAATCCGAATATCACTAGTCCACCAGTGTCTTGCCCTTTCTCAATTTTTTGAAACGTTCAAAATCTGTTCAAACATATAATTCTCATATGAGTGTTAATTTAATAACGCTTGTTTAATAAATTTTTACTCTAAATACTCTAGACCTAAAATCAAATACGAAACAATAGCTCCCGAACCATCCTATACTTAAGAAGGAAATATCTAGTAACTTTACTACTTTATGAGTAAAGAAAATCATTCAACCCTATCCATTCAATCATTTATTATTCAATGATTAGCTATCCTATCATGTAGTCATCATTAGCACATGATTAGATGTACTAATTTATTCAATTCTCAGGGAATACACTCCATATACTACATCCTTGCAAAGCCTCTGGAAAACTTACCCCAATTAACCTATTCACCTGTATTATGGCCAATGATATTTTGATCACTATCTTATCATTATAAATGACGTGAATTTGCTAACCTCTTCACCTCTAATTCAAGAGAATATGATAAAATCACCCATTACATATTCTTAATGCGCAACTTCCACTAACCCTCACCTTATTTTTTATAAAACAGTGATAATAAGTCCACAATTAATAGCTAACCTGGATGTTACTTGAGAATTCTCCTTCGACGCTAGGGTATGAATGTTGTCACTCCCATGTTCAGCCCCTCTCTTGCCCAATATCTGATCTTATTGTCATTATTATAATTATAAATATAATGAACTCTTTTCACTTAATTCGATTCTTATACATAGGTCTCAAGAGTTAAAGAAATATCATTTTGACCAATAACCACCAACTAAAATAATATCTAAAATATCCAATAAATTCTCAAATAATTTTTGAGACCTCAAAAATAAATTAAACATTTATATTGACTAAAAAGTACATTCCGAACCTATTGAAAATGTAAAAATACTAACCCCAGGTCGTCTCGATCAAAAATATGATTATTATCGGATTTTAACTTTATTAAAACTAAAGGACCCAATTAATGACTTAAATCGCCTCCGAACACCTCACGAATTGGTACTACAATCCTGTAAGTCATAATTCATGTATATAAACTACCGCAAGAGCTAAAAATAGAAAAGATGAGAAAATTTCACAGATGACCGGAAGGGTCGTTACATATTCGATCCTGGGTCGCGTTGGTGGGGAACATAAGCTAGAACCAACGTGCCCAAAGTACAACAATGTCCTACAGGGTGCGCCTAATTTATATATTAGTTCTTAAGGTATATACATGTATTTACACACAAAAAAATCCGAACTTAACGGATGCACGTGTACCCCAGCCAAACACGTGGATCCACATATGTTTTCACGCATCAAATACTTCATTTTCACAAAGTCATTTTCTTTTATTTCTCAACCTCAGAAGAAAGACAAGTCTGTCACATTTCTATATATTATAAGAGTCACTTCAACATGGCAGCTTAGTGGCATTAAAAATCAATTTGAGGGCATTAAATTCTTTTTGCAAAATCATCTTGCTTGGAAAAATAGTCTTTTAATTTTTATTGTTTGGACTTTGTCAAAAGCTTTGAAAAATACCCATCTTTTTCTATTTAATTACATAAGAGACACTTCAACATGACAACTTAGTGACATTAAAAATTAATTTAAGGGCATTAAAGTCTTTTCGCAAAATTATTTTGCTTAGAAAAGTTGTCTTTTACTTTTTATTGTTTGGGGGCTTTATCAAAAACTTTGTAAAATACCCATCTTTTTCCATTTAATTACACATCATGTCATGCCATGCACAGATCTCCATTGAAGAATATGGTGGGATTCATGACTTTTGAAAATCAATTTGAGGGCATTAAAGTCTTTTCGCAAAATCATCTTGCTTAGAAAAGTTGTCTTTTACTTTTTATTGTTTGGACTTTGTCAAAAGCTTTGAAAAATACCCCTCTTTTTCTATTTAATTACACATCATGCCATGCACAAATCCGAATCCACTTAAGATATGATTCGTTCTATTGCTATAGATATGGTTATAGACGCTCTTGCAAGAGAACAATCCGGATCCACTTAAGAGCCACATGGGGTAATCATTCAGGATGTTTTGGTTAGGGAAAATGTGTTTTTTATGATATAAAAAATATTAGGGGAACCTCAAAAGGTAAGGCTTCTAGGTTCCAGCTACCATTAAGCCAGGTACTAAAGAGAGATAAGGAAGGGCTAAGGTTTGGGATGGGGCCCTGGATGATGCTCCTGGGAGAGGGGAGGTTAGGAATCCAACAGTCCCTCCAAACATCAACTTTATTACCATTGTGGATGGACCAGCAGATGGCATCCCTGCAAAGGTCTCTTCCCCTTTGGAGGCTTTTCCATGTTCTAGAGGTACCAAAAGAGCTTATGGTAGAGGAGAGCTTGAATTTATAGGTAAGAATCCTGACCCAGAGGGTTGAGGGGTTAGAGTGCATCCTCCAAGCTAGACTGCTGAGAAGGGTATCATTTTGTATGCTAGCTTTTTGGATCCCTAACCCTCCCTCCTTTTTGGGTTTAGTGATGGTATCTCATCTGACCATATGCATTTTTTTTCTAGAGTCAGTGGACCTCCAGATAAAATTCCTCTGAGATCTGTCAATTAGCTTATGTATTTTACTGGGAAGAAGGATGCATTGCATAACATGGTTTGACATGCTACCCAGACAAGCTTTATCCAGAGTAGTCCTACCAGCCATGTTGAGGTACTTAGTTTTCCAGTCTGCCAGCTTAGAGTTCATGTTATCAAGGATGACTTGAAAGTTCCCAGAGGTGGGTTTCGTGTGGAAAGTTGGGAAACCAAGGTATTTCTCAAAATAGTTACTTGTTTTGATGCCAAGGATAGAAGACAGATTGAGCTTAGAGACAACACTACAATTCTGGGAGAAGAGCACTTTGGATCTGCTGGTATTCACTCTTTGGCCTGAGTGTTTGCTGAAAATCCCCAGGGTGTTGATAATAGTGCGACAGTTATGATCAGCTCTTGCAAAGAGTGTTAAATCATCAGCAAAGAAGAGGTGGGAAATTTGAAGGGCCCTTTTGCTTTTGGAAATGAGGGACCACTGGAAGGTATCTACTTCATGGTTAATTCTTCTTGACAGAAGTTCCATGCATAAGATAAAAAGGTATGGAGACATAGGGTTCCCTTGTCTTATTCCCCTAGTAGGAATAAATTTAGGGGTTATGTTCACATTGACTAGCACCGAGATTGAGGAGGAGGAAATAAAGGAGAGGATGAGTTTCGACAACCCGATGGGAAGTTAAAGAAGGCTAGGGCTTGTCTAATGAAAGACCATTCCAACCTATCAAACGTTTTTTCCAGATCAATCTTAAGGATCATATTGGCTTTATGACCTTTCATCCTCCCGGAGTAATCCAGGTATTCCTGAACAATGATGGCATTGTCACAAGCTCTCATTTTTTAGATGAAGCTGATTTGATTGTGCCCAATTATAGATTGGAGAAGGGGTTTCAATCTATTGGTGATGATTTTAGTGATGATCTTGTAGTGGGTGTTACAAAGACCAATAGGCCTGAAGTTTTTCAAGGTGATTGCATCCTTATACTTGGGGATTAGGCACAACTAAGTAGTTTTAACAATGGAATCCATGGTCCTAGAGGTAAAGGTAGAACTGCAGAGCTCTTAGAAGAGATGAGCTATGGTATTCCAGTACTTTTGGTACATGAAGGGGTGCATCCCATCCGGCCCAGGGGCTTTGGAAGGAGCAAAGGAGAACACAACTCTCTTGATTTCCTCAAGGCTAGGGATGGAATCAAGGAAAAGGTGGTTGGAGGGATTAATGGATCCTTGACTGGGGGGTTAGTCTGGCACCTAAGGGAGGAGAAAATGTGGTCGGAAGTATAGCAGGAAGAATAGAAGGAGTTAATGGCCATAGTGAACTCTGTAGAGTCATAGATCCAAGAGCCATTATCTTGGAGGGAGTTAATAATGTTTCTTCTTCTCTTGTTAAGAGTGGAGTTATGGAATAATTTGGTGTTCCCGTCTCCATCAATGAGTCAGTTGATTCTTGATTTAAATTTTCAGAATTCATTTTCCTGGTCTAGGATGTAGTTGAACTCTTTGGTAAGGGTTCCTTCCAGCTCATGAAGGAAGGGACTGGTTGGGTACTGGGGGGACTTCTGAATCCCAGCCAGCCTAGCTAAGAGTTGCTTCTTCTTTTGAAAAATATTGCCAAAGATCTCTTTGTTTCAGGTTTTAGCTATGTCAGCAAAGGGAAGAGTGACATTTGTGAGTTCAGCTTCCTCGGAAAAGGAATTCTTGATGAGACATGACTTTGCTGGTTTGCCATAAATGGGGTACAACATTTTCATTTATATTTTCCAAATTTGATTGGTGTATTTAATTAGATCTATGCAAAATTGTTTAAATATAATATATTTAAGTAAACTAATGAAATAATTTTTCATAGTAATTAATATACTTGATAAAAGTAAATAAATTTTATTTTTTATTCAAATTTTATATCAATTTTTTATTGTTTATTTTTGTAAATTAAGAAAAATTCTTAGTTTGTTTGATAATTCCTATTTTTATCTTTAAGTATATGAAATACTTATAACCAAATTTAAAATAAAACTTAAATTTTAACGTATACTTAATAAAGTTAATATATTTTTCATATAATATTTCATCTATTTTCATTTCTATTTTTCAAAATTGTTTGGTTTATTATTATTTTTAGATCTATATAAATTATTTAAACCTAATATATTTAAGTAAATTAATGAGATAATAATTCATAATAGTTTATTATAATTAATATACTTAATAAAAGTAAAAATTTATTCTTTATTTAGATTTTATATTAAAAATAAAATTTTCTTTTTTACTTGTTTATTTAGTAAATTAAGAAAAATTGTTATTGTTGATACTAATAATCAAATTTAAATTTTAAAATATACTTAATAAAATTAATTTAGTAAAATAAATTATTTCTTACCAAATAAAAAGAAATGAAAGAAAAATATCTAATAAGATTTTACTTTTACGAGGATAAACATAATTCATTATTACATAACTTATGTAATTAGGTAGTGTTGTATATATGTGGTTCTATGATTTAGAGGATATGTGTGATATAAAACCAATGTATCGATACTGATAGTTCCCTTGTTCTTTTTATGTTTTTTCCAAATAACCCAACTATACCGTTTTGAATCTGTTTTTTTTTTTGGCATATTGAGATGTGTCTTGTCAATATTTTGTTGATTCTGTTCGTCCGACCATGTTGTATGGAGCGGAGTGTTGGCCAGTCAAGAACTCTCACATTCAAAAATTGAAGGTGGTAGAATGCGGATGTTGCGTTGAATGTGTGGTTTTACTAAGGGTGATAGAGTTCAGAATGAGACTATTTGGGAAAAGGTTGGAGTGGCTTTGGTGGAGGAAAAGATGTGGGAAGTGCGATTGAGATGGTTCGGACACGTGATGAGGAGGGGCACGGATGCCCCGGTTCGTAGGTGTGGGAGGCTAGCGTTGGATGGTTTCAGGCGGGGTAGGGATAGGCCGAAGAAATACTGGAGAGAGGTGATTAGGCGGGACATAGAGCAGTACAGCTCACTGAGGACATGACTCTAGATAGGAAGATCTGGAGGACGCAAATTAAGATAGAAAGCTAGTACCAGCTTGGGTCGTTGGGGTAGGGCATTACTTGGTCGGTATATTATTCTTGTTATGTCACCTTGTTGCATGCTTTATTACAAATTTGTTGATTATTCTTTGTTTATTATTCCTTGTGGGTGATGTATTTATGTCTTGTCATCTTGTTACATGCTTTATTACGGATTTGATTATTATTCCTTGTCTTGGGCCGTGGGTTTATCGGAAACAGTCTTTCTACTTCTCCAGAGGTAGTGGTATGGACTGCGTACATCTTACCCCCCAGACCCTACTATGTGGGAATACATTGGGTTTGTTGTTGTTGTTGTTATTATTAATTTTTTAATGCTTAAATGACCATAATTATTAATTAGGAGTATATATATAAAAATTTGATTGAAGGTCGAAATTATATCGATGCAACATAAAATGGGACGGGAAGAGTATTCATATCTTATTGAAAAATTATAAATAGCATAATTAACAACTTAAAAAAAATTAAAAGATACAAAATATTTGACTAACTGTCGAAATTATCTCAGTATTACTTAAATTGAAATAGAAGAAAGAGTATTATAAATTACAATAATTAAGAACTTAAATTATTTTAACGATTGATTATGTAAATTCTATTTATATTACATAAATTGAGATAAAAAATAATATATATTGGGCCCATGCTAACACGGGCTGTCGATATCTAGTAATATAATCAATAACCATCTGGGAATATTAATATCATTTACTCAATTAGGTTGTATTTATATTATTAAAAAGGAAGAAAACAAAAAAGAAATGGTCTCTTATGTTTGTTTAGCTTCAAATGGTCCCCAAGATAGATTCATGAGCGGTTATAATTCTCTAAATGGTAAAAGTGAACACTTTTAATATTCGTCAAACAAAAAAAAGACAAGTCTTTTTACATAATTAGCCACTTTTAGTGTAGGAGTTTAAATCCAATGCACTAATAATATTAAAAATGTTTAAGTAACTAAATCACGTAAAAAGTAATTGCATATAGTTTTATTTTTTATTTTTTTTCTCACTCTACCTGTCCGGAGAATAATTTGTGTTTCCACCTACTTTTCAACGTGACTCGAACCCTCAACTTATCATTAGATGTTTGAGGTGTTGAACCACTTAAACAAGCGTCACGTATTCAAATAACTTTATTTTAAAACTAGAGGTGCATAGCCCGTGTCAGCACGGGCCCAACACATAAATATTTTTTAGCACTAAAATTCGATATTGATGAAATATATAAACATAAATGTATACTGATTTAATTAAATATTATTAATTCTAATATATAAATGACTTATAATAATTAATTAGGGGTAATATAGTAAAAAAAATTATTAATTCTAATATATAAATGACTTATAATAATTAATTAGGGGTAATATAGTAAAAAAAATATTATTAATTCTAATATATAAATGACTTATAATAATTAATTAGGGGTAATATAGTAAATCACGAAGCAATTAGGGGTAATATAGGCAGACATGTCATCTATTTTTTAATTAAATATTATTAATTTTTGAATAAATAAATGACTTATAATAATTAATTAGGGATGATATAGTAAAATCACGGTTAAAGCAACTGAAACAAAAGTCATAAATATCTATTTTTAAAATTAAATATTATTAATTCTAATATATAAATGACTTATAATAATTAATTAAGGGTAATATAGTAAAAAATATTATTAATTCTAATATAAAAATGACTTATAATAAATAATTAAGGATAATATAGTACATCATGGAGCAATTAGGGGTAATATAGGAAGACATGCCATCTATTTTTTAATTAAATATTATTAATTTTTTAATAAATAAATGACTTATAATAATTAATTAGGGATGATATAGTAAAATCACGGTTAAAGCAGCTGAAATAAACATCATAAATATCTATTTTTTTAATTAAATATTATTAATTCTAATATATAAATGACTTACAATAATTAATTAGGGGTAATATAATAAAAATATATTATTAATTCTAATATATCAATGACCTATAATAATTAATAAGGGGTAATATAGTAAATCATGGAGCAATTAGGGGTAAAATAGTAAATGACGAAGCAGTGGTCAAAACCAAATGACTTATAATAATTAATTAGGGGTAATAAAGTAAAAAAAATATTATTAATTCTAATATATAAATGATTTATAACAATTAATTAGGGGTAATATAGTAAATTACGAAGCAATTAGGGGTAATATAGGCAGACATGTCATCTATTTTTTAATTAAATATTATTAATTCTAATATATAAATGACTTATAATAATTAATTAGGGATAATATAATAAAAAATATTATTAATTCTAATATATTAATGACTTATAATAATTAATTAGGGATAATATAGTAAATCACGGGGCAATTAGGGGTAATATAGTAAATGATAGGGGGTATTATAGTAATCTATTTTTAATTAAATATTATTAATTTTTTAATACATAAATGACTTATAATAATTAATTAGGGATAATATAGTAAAATCACGGTTAAAGCAGCTGAAACAAACATTATAAATATATATTTTTTCAATTAAATATTCTTAATTCTAATATATAAATGACTTATAATAATTAATTAGAGGTAACATAATAAAAAAATATTGTTAATTCTAATATATAAATGACTTGTAATAATTAATTAGGGATAATATAGTAAATCATGGAGCAATTAGTGTGTAATATAGTAAATGATAGGGGTAATATAGTAAATGGAGAGGTGGTTGACTTATAATAATTAATTAGGGATAATATAATAAAAAAATATTATTAATTCCAATATATAAATGACTTATAATAATTAATTATGGATAATATAGTAAACTACGGAGCAATTAGGGGTAATATAGTAAATGATAGGGGTTAATATAGTAATCTATTTTTTTGAATTAAATATTATTAATTTTTTAATACATAAATGACTTATAATAATTAATTAGGAATGATATAGTAAAATCATGGTTAAAGCAGCTGAAACAAACGTTATAAATATCTATTTTTTTAATTAAATATTATAAATTTTAATATTTAAATGACTTATAATAATTAATTAGGAGTAATATAATAAAAAAATATTATTAATTCTAATATATAAATGACTTGTAATAATTAATTAGGGATAATATAGTAAATTATGGAGCAATTAAGATGTAATATAGTAAATGATTGGGGGTAGTATAGTAAATGAAAAGGTGGTCGAAACCACCTCACTAGAGGTGCATGGCCCGTGTCAGCACAGACTCAATATTCTAGACATCTTTTAGCACTAATATTTGATATTGATGAAATACAAACATAAATGTACATTGATTTAAAACGATAACTTTTTAAATAATAACTATTTGACGGTACTCGCTAAGAAGTGAAGTTTTATAGGATAATTTTTTTCCACATGATAAGAAAGTGTGATGTGTCGTGTAGTCGAGTTATTTTAATTGTTTGATGATAAGATTGAGACATATTACAAAATATAGAAAAGATGTAGAACTAATGTTCATAGGATTATTTCATACAAAAACTGGAACAAAAGATACTTCAATTAACAATAAAGTCTTGGATCATCTTCTCAAAGATGATTATGGTTGAAGCAACTGCAACAAATATGTCATAAATGCATATTTTTCTTGTTTTAATTAAATACTATTAATTTTTTAATACATAAATGACTTATAGTAATTAATTAGGGGTGATATAGTGAAATCACGGTACAACTCTTGAAGCAGCCATGTCGAAATCAATATTTTAATTAAATATTATGAATTTTTTAATACATAAATGACTAATAAAAAATATTATTAATCATAATATATATGACTTATAATAATTAATTAGGGGTAATATAGTAAATCGTGGAGCAATTAGAGGTAATATAGTAAAATGACTTATAATAATTAATTAGGGGTAATATAATAAAAAATATTATTAATTCTAATATATAAATGACTTATAATAATTAATTAGGGGTAATATAGTAATTCACGGAGTAATTAGGAGTAATATAGTAATTGATGAAGCTCTGATCGAAATCATAGGCAGACATGTCATCTATTTTTTTTAATTAAATATTATTAATTCTAATATATAAATGACTTATAATAATTAATTAGGGGTAATATAATTAAAAAATGGTATTAATTCTAATATATAAATGACTTATAATAATTAATTAGGGGTAATATAGTCAATCACGGAGCAATCAGAGATAATATAGTAAATGACGAAGCAATTGATTTTTTAATTAAATATTATTATTTTTTAATACATAAATGACTTATAATAATTAATTAGGAATGATATAGTAAAATCACGGTTAAAGCAGCTGAAACAAACGTCATAAATATCTATTTTTTAATTGAATATTATTAATTTTAATAAATAAATGACTTCTAATAATTAATTAATTTTAATATATAAATGACTTATAATAGTTAATTAGGGGTAATATAACAAATCACCGAACAATTAGGGTTAATATAGGCAGACACGTCATCTATTTATTTAATTAAATATTATTATTTTTTTAATACATAAATAACTTATAATAATTAATTAGGGATGATATAGTAAAATCACGGTTAAAGCAACTGAAACAAAAGTCATAAATATCTATTTTTTTAATTAAATATTATTAATTCTAATATATAAATGACTTATAATAATTAATTAAGTGTAATATAATAAAAAATATTATTAATTCTAATATATAAATGACTTATAATAATTAATTAGGTGTAATATAATAAAAAATATTATTAATTCTAATATATAAATGACTTATAATAGTTAATTAGGGATAATATAGTAAATTACGGAGCATTATAAATTACAATAATTAAGAACTTAAATTAATCAAGCCCATGAATTCGTGTGAATCTAAAAAATAGACCCAAATTGAGGTGATTTTCAAATTTTAGCCTAAAATAAAAAAGTTTTCTTAAAATAGTCTTTACCTATTAACTAATATTCTTTTGGACAAAATTGCCCCTGATCAATAGAGTAAATTACATAAATGATCCTCATAATGGATAACAACTCCATATTTATATCTTTCAACTTTTATTTTTTTTCTCTTTTTAATTTTACTTTGATTTTTTTTTATAGTTTTCTCAACCCTTACTTTTTTCCTCTCAACTTTTTTTTCTTTTTTCTTTTTTCTTTTATATTATTTTTATTTTTGATTTTTTCTTTCCTCTTTTATTTTGTTCTTTTTAGTTTTTCCCAACCCTTATTTTTTTTTTCTTTACACCTTTCAACATCTACTTTTATTAAAATAAAAAACTTTTTTTTTTTCATTCATTTTTTTCTTTTAAAATTTTTCTCGACCTTTATTTTTATTTTTATCAACCTTTATTTTTTTTTCCTATTCTCTCTCAACTTCTACATTTTCTTTGATTTTTGTTTTTTTTTATATTTTTCTTCATTTTCAGGAATTTTTGTTATTTTTGTTTTTTTCTTCGATTTCTTCCATTCAAGTTATATCTCGTGAGCAAGAGTTGACACTATCACATTATAAAGGCAAGATTTACGACTTTCGAACAATAAGCTACGTTTCATGGGCAATAGTTGACACTACTACATTGTGGAGGCAAGAATATGACTTTCAAACAACAAGTTATGTTTCATGGACAAGAGTCGACACTATCACATTGTATTTTGATTTATGAGATGTTTTATAACTCTTACCTTAGAGGAAAGACTTAGCTCAGGGACTTTCAAACAACAAATTATACCCCACGGGCAAGAGTTGACTCTACCACATTATGTTTTCATTTATGAGATGTTCTACAACTATTGCCTTAGAGGCAAGACTTAGCTCAAGGACTTTCAAACAACAAATTATGCCCACGGACAAGAGTTGACACTACCACGTTATATTTTCATTTATGAGAGATTCTACAACTATTGACTTAGAGGCAAGACTTAGCTTAAGGACTTTCAAACAACAAATTATGCCCCACGGGCAAGAGTTGACTCTACCACATTATGTTTTCATTTATGAGATATTCTACAACTCTTGTCTTAGAGGCAAGACTTGACTCAAGGACTTTCAAACTACAAATTATGCTTCATGGGAAAGAGTTAACTCTACCACGTTATATTTTCATTTATGAGATGTTCTACAACTATTGTCTTAGAGGCAAAACTTGGCTCAAGGACTTTCAAACTATAAATTATGCCTTACGGGCAAGAGTTGACTTTACCACGTTATGTTTTCATTTATGAGATGTTCTACAATTATTTATTGCCTTAGAGGCAAGACTTAATTAGCTCAAGGACTTTCAAACTATAAATTATGCCCCATGGGCAAGAGTTGGCTTTGTCACGTTAAGTTTTCATTTATGAGATGTTCTACAACAATTGCCTTAGAGGCAAGACTTAGCTCAAGGACTTTCAAACTACAAATTATGTCCACGGGCAAGAGTTTACATGTCACGCCTCAAATCCTATTGGGGCGGACTGGCACCCGTAACCGAGGAGGCCCGGGAGAACCAGCTCATAACCTTATACTTCTCATGCATACCTCTATGACAACTCGAAATTCGGACAACATCATGTCGCATATAAAAAGAAATAATCACCTGTATAAACTCGAGCACACATATATATGTATATACAATACTTGGCCGTTGGTTTAACACCCCGTATTCAAGTACGTGTATTGGCGTATTCAAGTACGTGTATTGGTCTTATTTATATGGAATTAATTTTTTATTTTATTTATACTGGAATTTGCCCGTTGATGGTTCCATGCGAAGGTTATTGAATAAGCTTTCCAACGATATAAATATTTCCAAAAACGTATAGGTTTCGGATATAATCGAGCATGTTCGAAACTATAAAACGGTAGCCGGGATATTTGGGAATAGTAAATGTGCAGGAAAATTTCCTGCACACAAACTACTGAGGCCAGCCGAATTTTTGGATCAATTTTGAATAATCATAACTCCCTTAATGTAATGAACTGGGAGAGTTGCGACCTATGAAAAGAAATATATTTGAGTATTCTTTCCAATACAATTAGTTTCATCCAAATCCAACGTCTGAGTAAGGAGTTATACACGTTTTACTTCAGCCTATCAAAACAGATTTTTAGGGTCAACTTCAAACGACCATAACTCCTTATACAGGAAGAACTGGGTGGCCTACTTTATATGAAATGAAAGCCCTTTGAATTATCCTTCCAACGATACTAATTTCACCCAAATCTGATATCATAGAAAAGAGTTATGGTCGGTCTACTTTAGCTTATCAAAACAATCCACCAAAGGACAAATTTGATATTATTTAAATTTTAAAGGCATTTTGGTCATTTCCTATTATATTATGGACGGGAATATGTGTATATATACATGTATATGAGTTTAAAAACTCATTTTCATCATCAATCATTGAGAAAGAACAAACCCTAGCCAAATTTGACCTTTAAATTACTTTTGATTCAACCGTAGAAATTACAAAGTAATCTGATAACTGTGTTTGTCATCTTGAGAGCTTCGAACGACACCTATTATTTGTGCAAACAAGATTGCATAATCAATAGGTGAATTCTAAGGTATGAATATTGTTTGCCTTTGTTCTTTTCCATATGTATATGTGTGATAGAGGATTATATGTATTGGTTGTTATTGAAAGGTGATGGAAATAGGGTTATGGACTATTTTGCATGGTTTGGTTGTATCGAATTGTGGAAGGTGGATATGAGGATATACTATTGAATTGATGATTATTTATGTCTATGGCTCAATTTGGTTTAATGGATTGGTTGGAAGGATAAATGAATCCAAACTTGATATTGGAGGATGTTGTATGAATATGCATGGCATGTGAATGTAATTGAAGTATAAGAGGGTTAAAGTGACACCCTTTATGGTGTAATTAAGGCTTACTACTTAACCACTAGTTTGGTGAATTCAAATAATTGAATTGTGACGTTTGGTTGCTAATACTAGATTGCTATATATGTTCATTGTAGATAAGTAATCCGAAAAGACGGGAAGTCCATTTGGGACTAGTATTGAAGGTTCACAGTCAGGTATGCAAAGCATACTCTATACCATATCTTTGGCATGAAAGTGAACAATTGTTCAATTAAGAAAGTTTCCAAAGTTATTCAATAACATGTGATCCATAATGGTTTTGTATGATGTCCTACTTTACCAATGAACTTGTTTCCACCCTACAAGATGTCAAGACATTCCAATACTTACTTGTTTTCCAAATCTTACATGTTTATTGCACTAATGAATGTCAGAAGGTATCCGGTTACTCAAATAAGATCCATGTGCTATTAATGACTCCAAAATGTTTCATTGATATTGTAACACCCCGTATTCAAGTACGTGTATTGGCGTATTCAAGTACGTGTATTGGTCTTATTTATATGGAATTAATTTTATTTTATTTTATTTATACCGGAATTTGCCCGTCGATGGTTCCATACGAAGGTTATTGGATAAGCTTTCCAACGATATAAAGATTTCCAAGAACGGATAGGTTTCAAATATAATCGAGCACGTTTGAAACTATAAAACGGTGGCCGGGATATTGGGAATAGTAAATATGCAGGAAAATTTTCTGCACACAAACTACTGAGGCCAGCCAATTTTTTAGGTCAACTTTGAACGATCATAACTCCCTTAATATAATGAACTGGGAGAGCTACGACCTATCAAAAGAAATATCTTTGAGTCTTCTTTCCAATGCAATTGGTTTCATCCAAATCCAACGTCTGAGTAAGGAGTTATACTCGTTTTACTTCAGCCTCTCAAAACAGATTTTTAGGGTCAACTTCAAACGATCATAACTACTTGTACAGGACGAACTGGGTGGCCTACTTTATATGAAATGAAATCCCTTTGAATTATCTTTCCAACTATACTAATTTCACCCAAATCTGATATCGGTTCAAAGAGTTATGGTCGATCTACTTTAGCTTACCAAAACAGTCCACCAAAGGACAGATTTGACATTATTTAAATTTTAAAGGCACTTTGGTCATTCCCTATGATATTATGGACGGGAATATGTGTACATATACATGTATATGAGTTCAAAAACTCATTTTCATCATCAATCATTGAGAAAGAACAAACCCTAGCCAAATTTGACCTTTAAATTACTTTTGATTCAACCGTAGAAATTCCAAAGTAATCCGATAACTGCGTTTGTCATCTCGAGAGCTTCGAACGACACCTATTATTTGTGCAAACAGGATTGCATAATCAAGAGGTGAATTCTAAGGTATGAATATTGTTTGACTTTGTTCTCTTCCATATGTATATGTGTGATAGAGGATTATATGTATTGGTTGTTATTGAAAGGTGATGAAAATAGGGTTATGGACTATTTTGCTTGGTTTGGTTGTATTGAATTGTGGAGGGTGGATATGGTGATTGAGTTATGGAAGGTGGATATGGTGATATACTATTGAATTGATGATTATTTATGTCTATGACTCAATTTGGTTTAATGGATTGGTTGGAAGGATAAATGAATCCAAACTTGATATTGGAGGATGTTGTATGAATATGCATGGCATGTGAATGTAATTGGAGTATAAGAGGGTTAAAGTGACACCCTTTATGGTGTAATTAAGGCTTACTACTTAACCACTAGTTTGGTGAATTCAAATAATTGAATTATGACGTTTGGTCGCTAATACTAGATTCCTATATATGTTCATTGTAGATAAGTAATCCGAAAAGACGAGAAGTCCATTTGGGACTAGATTTGAAGGTTGACAGTCAGGTATGTAAAGCATACTCTATACCATATCTTTGGAATGAAAGTGAATAATTGTTCTATTAAGAAAGTTTCCAAAGTTATTCAGTAACATGTAATCCATAATGATTTTGTATGATGTCCTACGTTACCAATGAATTTGTTTCCACCCTACAAGATGTCAAGACATTCCAATACTTACTTGTCTTCCAAATCTTACATGTTTATTGCACTAATGAATGTCAGAAGGTATCCGGTTACTCAAACAAGATCCATGTGCTATTAATGACTCGAAAACGTTTCATTGATATACCAATAAGTTCCTACTTCATTGTTATGGCATTGATGACTCCAAAACACTTTATTGATGTGCCAATGAGTTCTTACTTCATTGTTATTGCATTGATGGTCTATTTATATGTCTCTTATTGATGTATCATTGTTTCAAAGTATCAAAAATATGGTGGCGACCGAAATAACAATCTCAAGGATTAATTGAACTAAGTGATGGAAGTTCTCTCTTATCGGGTGGTATCCCAAGGGCATAAGACTATCGTGGGTCGATCCCTATTTATGTGTTTATGGGTGGTATCCCAGGGGCATAAGCCTAGCATAGGTCGATCCCAGTTGATAGTACTGGAGGCAGCCTAATGGTCACAGTACAGTACAGTAATGATTACAAAGATGATAAGAACGAAGGTAAAGTGATTGAATAAATACAATGTACAGGTTGTCACAAGTTCTAGTAAGTGTGGTCCACTCCTATTACGATTTATTCACTTGTTTCTGATTTCTATTGAGCTCCTATATCATATGTGATTATCTACAGCTTTACATACTCAGTACATATTTCGTACTGACGTCCCCCACGGGGGACCTGCATTTTATGTTGCAGGCACAGGTACCTCAGCTCATACACCGCACAAGTAGGAGCCAGGATATCCAACTGCTTTTGGTGAGCTCCAGTTTGCTTCGGGGCTTTCCGTGTCATATCTAGTAACTTTTGGTATTGTATAGAAGTTAGTTATATGGCGGGGTGTGTCCCGACCTTAGTTAAACTCTGTGTATTATTTAGAGGCTTTGTAGACCTAATGTACAGTCAAGGTGGTATTTTGTTAATAGACGTGATGGCTCCAACGGACAAGTATTGTATATACATATATATGTATGCTCGAGCTTATACAGGTGATTATTTCCTTTTATATGCGACATGATGCTGTCCGAATTTCGGGTTGTCATAGAGGTATGCATGAGAAGTATAAGGTTATGAGCTGGTTCTCCCGGGCCTCCTCGGTTACGGGTGCCAGTCCACCCCAATAGGATTTGAGGCATGACAAAAGTGGTATCAGAGAAATTCGTCCTAGTGAGTCTACAAAGCCGTGTCTACGTAGAGTCTTATTTATCGGTGTGTCGTGCACCGCATCTATAAACAGGAGGCTATGGACATTTAGGAATTGTTTCTTTTCTTTATGTCTTAGATCGTGCGATAGAGCCTATATTGTATATGAAGTCATAGTTGACCACTGAATCTGTTTGTTTCTCTTATTATAGTAATGATGCCGGTTACCGGAAGCAAGAATACCGGTAAGCAAGTAGATGTGGCTGCCGGAGAGGGGACTAGTAAGTCACCTACTATACCAGCTAATCAAAGTAAGGCTCCAGCTGAGCATGCATCAGAAACTTCTTCCACTCCGGAAGAAATAAGGGGGAGGAGAACTATATCCCCAGAGCCACCTATTAATGTTGTTGATCAAGATCTTAGAAATGCAGTGCAACTTTTGACTCGTATAGTTGTTGGGCAAGCTTAAGGGCAAGCCATTCCTACCACGGGTCCTAGTGGTACAGATAGGGCGGCTAGCCTTCGAACACAGGATTTTTTTAAGATGGATCCTCCCACTTTTACGGGATCAGATCTTAATGAGGACCCACAGGATATTATTGATCAAATTCAAAGGGCCTTAGATGTTATACATGTAACAAGTAGAGAGACGGTAGAGTTAACGACGTTTAAATTTAAAGGGGAGGCTATATATTGGTATGAAGATTGGAAACGATCTAGGGGTATTGATGCACCCCCAGTTACTTGGAAAGAGTTCAAAGAGGCATTTCTTGATCATTATCTTCCATTCGAGATTCGTTAGGCCCGTGCTGATCAGTTTTTAAATCTTCGTCAGGGGAATATGAGCGTGAGGGAGTACAGTCTCCGATTTAATTCCTTGTCGAGATATGCTCCTAATGTTGTAGCTACTATGGATGACAGAGTTCATCAATATGTGGATAGGCTAGATCCATATCTGGTTAGAGATTGTACTACTGCCACTTTGAACAAAGATATGGACATAGCAAGGATCCAAGCTTTTGCACAGAAAATGGAAGATCAGAGGCAGAGGAGAAGAACACAGGAATCAGAAAAAGGATATTCCAAGAGGGCCAGATCTACAGGGCAGTTCATGGCATCCCAAGGAGGGTTCAGGCCACAGTTTTCTGCTAGACCACCTAGGTCATTATCTTCTTATTCTGTAGCTAGTGCCTCACCACAGTTCCAAGGGTCCAGAAGAAATCAATTTGGGCACAGAAGTGAGAGTCAGAGTTCGCGGACAGTGTGGTACCAAGGGCAAGGGAATATGAGCTAATCGAGACCTCCTCGAGAGCCATGCAATAAATGTCGAAGGTATCATTTGGGCGCATGTCGGCTGGGGACCAATGTTTGCTTTTGGTGCGGTATGTCGGGGCATATGATGAGGGAATACCCACAAAGGGACATAGGGGGTATGACATGACCTACGGGGTCATTTGTTGCATCATCATCATCGATGCCTTATTCAAGAAGGGGTGCACAACCAATGGGTCGTTTTAGAGGTGATAGAGGAGCCACGAGTTCTAGCGGGGCTCAAAATCGTACGTATGCTCTAGTGGATCGACAGAATTTAGAGGCTTCCCCAGATGTGGTTATGGGTATGTTGTCTATCTTTTCATTCAATTTATATGCCTTAATTGATCCCGGTTCTACATTATCTTATGTTACTCCATTGGTTGCTGGAAAGTTCGAAAGAATACCCGAATTGTTAGTTAAGCCATTTGAAGTGTACACACCGGTTGGGGAATCTATTATAGCTAAAAGGGTTTATCGAAACTGCATAATAACTGTTTGTGGTCGTGATACGATGGAAGATCTTGTGGAGTTAGAAATGGTAGATTTTGATGTTATAATGGGTATGGACTGGTTGACGTCTTGTTATACCACAATTGATTGTTGCACGAAAAAGGTATATTTCTATTTTTCAAATGAATCAGTCCTTGAATAGAAAGGTGAAATTAGCGCGCCAAGAGGTAGATTTATTTCTTATTTTAAGGCAAGAAGAATGATTTCCAAGGGATACATATATCATTTAGTTAGAGTAAGGGATACAGAAGCGGAGCCACCAACTCTTCACGCTGTTCCGGTGGTAAATGAATTTTCTGATGTATTTCCTGAAGATCTTCCAGGTTTGCCTCCTGAACGAGAAGTAGAGTTTGGTATTGATGTAATACCAGGCACCCAACCAATCTTCATTCCTCCGTATAGAATGACCCCAGCAGAATTACGAGAATTGAAAGAGCAATTGAAAGATTTGCTAGAGAAGGGATTCATAAGGCCTAGTATGTTCCCCTAGGGAGCGCCAGTGTTATTTGTGCGCAAAAAGGATGGCTCGCTGAGGATGTGTATTGATTATTGGCAATTTAATAAGGTGACTATTAAGAATAAATATCCTCTCCCAAGAATTGAAGATTTATTTGATCAGTTACAGGGCGCCAAGTGCTTTTCTAAGATTGATTTGAGATCAGGTTACCACCAAGTGAGGGTCAAAGAGAAGGATATTATCACGCCCCAAAATCCCATCGGGCCGGACTGGCACCCAAAGCCGAGAAGGCCCGGGAGAACCCGTTCAAATACCTGTACTTTCACTTACATGTCACCAAAAATTTGGACAGCACTTCGTTGCATATAGAAGGGTCTAATTACCTGTATCAGCACAACACGCACAAATATATATATATATATGTAGTACTTGGCCGTCGGGGCCACCATATATACAAATATAACATCACTATATAAACTTTCATGACTTTACCCTTCCTTATGTCTGCAAAGCCTCTAGGATATACATGACATAACTAGGGTCGGGACAAACCTCCCGCCCACACATGACTCTTGTACAATAACAAAACATAAGGAACCAACTCGGAAAGCTCCGAAGCAAACTGGAGCTCACCAACAATAGCTGTATGACCTGGCTCCTATCTATGCTGTGTATGAGTTGAAGCACCTGTGCCTGCAGCATGAAATACAGGTCCCCCGTGAGGGACGTCAGTACGAAATATGTACTGAGTATGTAAAGCTGTAAATAATCATATGTGATATGGGGGATCAAGAAAATCAGACACAAGTGAATAAATCATAATAGAAGTGAACCACACTTCATAAACACTTTTAGGATCATGTACATTATCATTAATCTGAATTGGGTTCTTGAATTCAAACACATTTGTGGAACGGTATACATTCGTTCATTTCATTCTTTACAATTATCATTCGCCATTACCTCCTCCTCCCGAACCTCCAACCACCTAACAATAATCAATACTGTACCGTACTGTGACCATTAGGCTGCCCCCAGTACATATCAACTGTAATCATATCAAGTATCGGGATCGGCCCATGCTAGGCTTAAGCCCATGAGCTACCACCCACATGTATATCAAGTAACACACATAAGAGATCTTTCCAATAACTTAGTTCAAAGCTTTTGAGATTATTACATTAGTGTCCATGCCAATATAGTACCTTTGGAACAATGATACATTAATAGGAACCAAGTAATAGACCTTCTATACAATAACGATGTAATAAAGACTCATTGGTACATCAACAATGTGTTTCAGAATCATCAATATCACAAAAATGAAATAGGAGCCTTTTGGTATATCAATGAAACATTTTGACACTTTATAGAATGGAAACAACTTCGTTGGTAACGTAGAACAATACATGTTTTTTGGACAACCTCAGAATCTTATTTGATGGAACATTGGTGTTTTCATGCCAAAGAACATCGTTAGAGTATGCTTTACATACCTCGTTGTAGATTCAGATACCAATTCAACACAACTTCCCGCCTTTACAAATCACTTATCTACAATGAAATGTTTGGCATCTAGTATTAGCAAACCAACACCACAATTCTCTTCCATAATTCCATACAACCAATATTTGCAAAGCATTCCAAAAACCAACTTGAACAGTAGGTTTATGTGTATATATATATATATAATCATTTCAATACCACATCATCACACCAAATCCCTTCACAATTCAACATAATCCAACCATGCACAAGAATAATCCAACATCATTTCCAATCATCTTTCAACAACAATCAAATAACATACTTCTTATGCTCACATGCATATATATACATATCCATATAAATAACACCAACATAATTTACATCCTTACCATAAAATGGCCCTTTTGATTTCGAAGTCCTGTTGGCACAAATAAGGGGTTCTTCTCGAAGCCCTCGAGACGGTGAACATAACTACGGAATCAATTTGGATTTTCTACGGTTGAATCACAAGATAATTGGAGTTGAAATTAGGCTAGGGTTTCTTATTCTTCAATAATTTGGATGATAAATGATGAATATGAGGCTAAGTATATGTATATAATGACCAATTTTCGCCATGAGGTGATGGAAAATGACCATATTGCCCTTAAAATTTAAGTAAATCCGAATCTGTCCATGGTGGACTGTTTTGTTAGGCTAAATTAAATCGACCATAACTCTTTTCTCCGATGATGGATTTGGGTGAAACCAATTGCATTAGAAATAAGACTCTCGGGGCTTCTCATCGATATATAGCAGCTCACACAGTTCATTTTGTACAAGGAGTTATGATCGTTTAAAGTCGACCCAAATATCTGTTTGGCTGCAGTACTTTTGTGTGCAGAAAATTTCTGCACATTTACTGTTCATTGCGTCCACCGTTTTCAAGTTTCGAACATGCTCGCTTACATCCGATACTCATCTGTTTTCAGAAATCTTTATATCGTTGGAAAGCTAACTCGATAAACTTTGCATAGAAACTTCGACGAGTAAATTCCGGTATAAATAAAGTCGATTCCTATACACATATAATGAAACTATACCCTGGAAACCATCTCAAAATAATCAATACTCATACTTAAACTCATATATACCTAACTTATGATCAATACATATACTCCAACACATATAACCATGGCTAATGCACGTAATTACGTATGGGGTGTTACATATCCAAGACAGTTTTCTGAACACGGTATGGTCATTATGAGTTTCTAGTTATGTCATTTGGGCTAACAAATGCACCCGCAGCTTTTATGGATTTGATGAATAGGGTGTTTAAGCCATTACTGGATGTATTTGTGATAGTTTTTATAGATGATATTCTTATTTATTCTAGATCAGAAGAGGACCATGCCAATCACTTACGACAGGCATTGCAGACTCTTCGTGATTGTAAGCTTTATGCAAAGTTCTCTAAATGTGAGTTTTGGTTAAAGTCGGTGGCATTTTTGGGTCATATTGTATCTAGTGAAGGGATAAAGGTTGATGCTCAAAAGATAGAAGTTGTGAAGAACTGGCCAAGGCCCACAACGCCTATGGAGATTCGTAGTTTTCTCGGGTTGGCCTGTTATTATAGAAGGTTTGTTAATGATTTTTCTTCCATTTCAGCACCCTTAACCAAGCTAACCCATAAAGCATCCAAATTCCAATGGAATGATACCTGTGACAAGAGTTTTCAAGATTTAAAGAACAAGTTGATTTCTACACCCGTGTTGGTACTTCCAGAAGGCACCGAAGGGTATACAGTGTATTGTGATGCTTCCAGAATTGGTTTAGGATGTGTATTGATGCAGGATGGAAAGGTAATAGCATATGCTTCTAGACAATTGCGGCCACATGAGAAAAATTATCCTACACACGATCTTGAGCTGACAACAGTTATTTTTGCTTTAAAGATATGGCGCCACTACTTATATGGGGTTCATGTTGATATATATACTGACCATAAGAGCTTTCAATATATTTTTAATCAGAAGGATCTAAATTTAAGGCAGCGGAGATGGCTTGAACTATTAAAGGACTACGATATTGATATCTTGTACCATCCAGGGAAAGCAAATGTGGTAGCTGATGCGTTAAGTCGTAAGGCTATGATGGCGCCTATAGAAAGGAAAGGGATGGTTAAAGATCTTCACCAGTTAGCTAGTTTGGTAGTTCGCCTTCTTGAATCTCCGAATAAAGAGCTTATCGTACATAATGCTGCAGAATCTTCATTAGTAGCTGAAGTGAAAGAGAAGCAATATGCAGATCCTATTTTATTATAGCTTAAGGAGAACGTTCATAGTGGTGCGACCAAGGCATTTGAGCTTACACGAGAAGGAGTACTTCAGTGCCAAAACCGATTGTGTGTGCCGGATGTAGACGGGCTAAGAAAGAAGATTATGACAGAGGCACATTTTTCAAGGTATTCCATTCATCCAGGATCAACCAAAATGTATCAAGATTTGAAAGATATGTATTGGTGGAATGACATGAAGAAGAGCATTGCAAAATTTGTAGCTGAATGTCCAAATTGTCAAAGAGTTAAAGTTGAGCACCAAAAACCCGGAGGTTATATGCAATGCATTGATCTTCCAAGCTGGAAGTGGGACATGATCAACATGGATTTCGTTATTGGTTTGCCTCGTACATCCCGAAAGTTTGATTCTATATGGGTGATTGTTGATAGGCTTACCAAATCCGCACATTTCCTACCAGTTATGACCACTTACACAGTTGAGGAGTATGCGAAGCTGTACATTAAAGAGATAGTCCGATTTCATGGAGTGTCAATTTCTATTATATCAGATTGGGGAACTCAATTTAACGCAAACTTTTGGAAGTCTTTTCAGAGGTGTTTGGGAACACAAATGAAGTTGAGTATAGCTTTTCACCCTCAAACAGATGGACAAGCAGAACGTACCATCCAAACACTTGAAGATATGCTACGAGCTTGTGTAATAGATTTTAAGAGCAACTGGGATGATCATTTACCTCTTATTGAGTTTGCCTACAATAATAGCTATCATTCAAGTATCAAAATGGCACCATATGAAGCTTTATATGGAAGGAAGTGTAGATCACCAATAGGATGGTTCGAAGTGGGTGAAACTCTTTTGTTCGGACCGGATCTTGTTTATCAAGCCATAGAGAAGTTTAAAGTAATTCAACAATGACTGAAAATAGCCCAAAGTCGACACAAGTCATATGCGGATAGTAGAAGGAGAGGGCTAGAGTTTTCTATAGGTGATTGGGTATTTTTGAAGGTATCACCAATAAAAGGGGTAATGAGATTTGGAAAGAAAGGGAAGTTGATTCCACGCTATATAGGCCCATATAATATCACTCAAAGGTTTGGACAAGTTGCATATGAATTAGAGCTACCCCAAGAGCTCTCATTAGTACATCCGGTATTTCATATGTCAATGCTTCGAAAGTGCATCAGAGATCCATCACATATCACTTCTACTGAGGATGTGCAAATTACGGAAAATCTTACCTATGAGGAAGTGCCTATTGCTATTCTAGATCGTCAAGTTAAGAAGATGAGAAATAAAGAGATAGCATCGGTGAAAGTACGTTGGAGAAATCGTCAAAGGAAAGAGATTACATGGGAAGCTGAGGAAGCAATGAAATCTAAGTACCCTCATTTGTTCAAAGTTGAAGAGGAAGTTCAAGAAACGGAGTTAGAACATTAACAAGTAAGTTTTTTTATATATGCATAGTATTTATGTGATGATGTGAATGTTAATGATGGACTTGAACTTGTTTTGGTTGAATAACTACGCTAACATTCGAGGAAGAATGTCCTAAAGGGGGGAGGATGTAACACCCCGTATTCAAGTACGTGTATTGGCGTATTCAAGTACGTGTATTGGTCTTATTTATATGGAATTAATTTTATTTTATTTTATTTTATTTTATTTATACCGGAATTTGCCCGTCGATGGTTCCATACGAAGGTCATTGGATAAGCTTTCCAACGATATAAATATTTCCAAGAACGGATAGGTTTCGGATATAATCGAGCACGTTCGAAACTATAAAACGGTGGCCGGGATATTGGGAATAGTAAATGTGCAGGAAAATTTCCTGCACACAAACTACTGAGGCCAGCCAATTTTTTGGGTCAACTTTGAACGATCATAACTCCCTTAATATAATGAAATGGGAGAGATACGACCTATCAAAAGAAATATATTTGAGTCTTCTTTCCAATGCAATTGGTTTCATCCAAATCCAACGTCTGAGTAAGGAGTTATACTCGTTTTACTTCAGCCTCTCAAAACAGATTTTTAGGGTCAACTTCAAACGATCATAACTACTTGTACAGGACGAAATGGGTGGCCTACTTTATATGAAATGAAATACCTTTGAATTATGTTTCCAACGATACCAATTTCACCCAAATCCTATATCGGAGCAAAGAGTTATGGTCGATCTACTTTAGCTTATCAAAACAGTCCACTAAAGGACAAATTTGACATTATTTAAATTTTAAAGGCACTTTGGTCATTCCCTATGATATTATGGACGGGAATATGTGTACATATACATGTATATGAGTTCAAAAACTCATTTTCATCATCAATCATTGAGAAAGAACAAACCCTAGCCAAATTTGACCTTTAAATTACTTTTGATTCAACCGTAGAAATTCCAAAGTAATCCCATAACTGCGTTTTTCATCTCGAGAGCTTCGAACGGCACCTATTATTTGTGCAAACAGGATTGCATAATCAAGAGGTGAATTCTAAGGTATGAATATTGTTTGCCTTTGTTCTCTTCCATATGTATATGTGTGATAGAGGATTATATGTATTGGTTGTTATTGAAAGGTGATGAAAATAGGGTTATGGACTATTTTGCATGGTTTGGTTGTATTGAATTGTGGAGGGTGGATATGGTGATTGAGTTATGGAAGGTGGATATGGTGATATACTATTGAATTGATGATTATTTATGTCTATGGCTCAATTTGGTTAAATGGATTGGTTGGAAGGATAAATGAATCCAAACTTGATATTGGAGGATGTTGTATGAATATGCATGGCATGTGAATGTAATTGGAGTATAAGAGGGTTAAAGTGACACCCTTTATGGTGTAATTAAGGCTTACTACTTAACCACTAGTTTGGTGAATTCAAATAATTGAATTATGACGTTTGGTCGCTAATACTAGATTCCTATATATGTTCATTGTAGATAAGTAATCCGAAAAGACGAGAAGTCCATTTGGGACTAGTATTGAAGGTTGACAGTCAGGTATGTAAAGCATACTCTATACCATATCTTTGGCATGAAAGTGAACAATTGTTCTATTAAGAAAGATTCCAAAGTTATTCAGTAACATGTGATCCATAATGATTTTGTATGATGTCCTACGTTACCAATGAATTTGTTTCCACCCTACAAGATGTCAAGACATTCCAATACTTACTTGTCTTCCAAATCTTACATGTTTATTGCACTAATGAATGTCAGAAGGTATCCGGTTACTCAAACAAGATCTATGTGCTATTAATGACTCCAAAACGTTTTATTGATATTCCAATAAGTTCCTACTTTATTGTTATGGCATTGATGACTCCAAAACACTTTATTGATGTGCCAATGAGTTCTTACTTCATTGTTATTGCATTGATGGTCTATTTATATGTCTCTTATTGATGTATCATTGTTTCAAAGTATCAAAAATGTGGTGGCGACCGAAATAACAATCTCATGGATTAATTGAACTAAGTGATAAAAGTTCTCTCTTATCGGGTGGTATCCCAGGGGCATAAGCCTATCATGGGTCGATCTCTATTTATGTGTTTATGGGTGGTATCCCAGGGGCATAAGCCTAGCATGGGTCGATCCCAGTTGATATGTACTGGAGGCAGCCTAATGGTCACAGTACAGTACAGTAATGATTACAAAGATGATAAGAATGAAGGTAAAGTGATTGAATAAATACAATGTACAGGTTGTCACAAGTTCTAGTAAGTGTGGTCAACTCCTATTACGATTTATTCACTTGTTTCTGATTTCTATTGAGCTCCTATATCATATGTGATTATCTACAGCTTTACATACTCAGTACATATTTCATACTGATGTCCCCCACGGGGGACCTGCATTTCATGCTGCAGGCACAGGTACCTCAGCTCATACACCGCACAAGTAGGATCCAGGATATCCAGCTGCTTTTGGTGAGCTCCAGTTTGCTTCGGGACTTTCCGTGTCATATCCAGTCACTTTTGGTATTGTATAGAAGTTAGTTATATGGCGGGGTGTGTCCCGACCTTAGTTAAACTCTGTGTATTATCTAGATACTTTGTAGACCTAATGTATAGTCAAGGTGGTGTTTTGTTAATAGACGTGATGGCTCCAACGGCCAAGTATTGTATATACATATATATGTGTGCTCGAGCTTATACAGGTGATTATTTCCTTTTATATGCGACATGATGTTGTCCGAATTTCGGGTTGTCATAGAGGTATGCATGGGAAGTATAAGGTTATGAGCTGGTTCTCCCGGGCCTCTTCGGTTACGGGTACCGGTCCGCCTCAATAGGATTTGAGGTTAGACAAAAGTTGTATCAGAGAAGTTCGTTCTAGTGAGTCTACAAAGCCGTGTGTACGTAGAGTCTTGTTTATCGGTTTGTCGTGCACCACATCTATAAACAGGAGGCTATGGACATTTAAGAATTGTCTCTTTTCTTCATGTCTTAGATCGTGCGATAAAGCATATATTGTATATGAAATCATAGTTGACCACTGAATCCGTTTGTTTCTCTTATTATAGTAATGATGCCGGTTACCAGAAGCTAGAATACCGGTAAGCAAGTAGATGTGGCTGCCAAAGAGGGGACTAGTAAATCACCCACTATACCAGCTAATCAAAGTGAGGCTCCAGCTGAACATACATCAGAAACTTCTTCCACTCCAGAAGAAATAAGGGGGAGGAGAACTATATCCCCAGAGCCACCTATTAATGTTGCTGATAAAGATCTTAGAAATGCAGTTCAACTTTTGACTCGTATAGTTACTGGGCAAGCTCAAGGGCAAGCGATTCCTACCACGGGTCCTAGTGGTACAGATAGGGCAGCTAGCCTTCGAACACAGGATTTTCTTAAGATGGATCCTCCCACTTTTACTGGATCAGATCTTAACGTGGACCCGCAAGACTTTATTGATCAAATTCAAATGGCCTTAGATATTATGCATGTAACGGGTAGAGAGACAGTGGAGTTAGCGACGTATAGATTCAAAGGGGAGGCTATATATTGGTAGAAGGACTGGAAACGATCTAGGGGTATTGATGCACCCCCAGCTACTTGGAAAGAGTTCAAAGAGGCATTTCTTGATCATTATCTTCCATTCGATATTCGTCAGGCCCGTGCAGATCAGTTTTTAAATCTTCGTTAGGGGAATATGAGCGTGAGAGAGTACAGTCTCCGATTTAATTCCTTGTCGAGATATGCTCCTAATGTTGTAGCTACTATGGATGACAGAGTTCATCAATATGTGGATAGGATGGATTCATATCTAGTTAGAGATTGTACTATTGCCGCTTTGAACAAAGATATGGACATAGCGAGGATCCAAGTTTTTGCACAGAAAATGGAAGATCAGAGGCAGAGGAGAAGAACACAAGAATTAGAAAGAGGATATTCCAAGAGAGCCATATCTACAGGGCAGTTCATGGCATCCCAAGAAGGGTTCAGACCATAGTTTTCTGCTAGACCACCTAGGCCATTATCTTCTTATTCTGCAGCTAGTGCCCCACCACAGTTCCAAGGGTCCAGAGAAAATCAATTTAGGCACAGAAGTGAGAGTCAGAGTTAGCGGAAAGTGGGGTACCAAGGGAAAGGAAATATGAGTCAATCGAGACCTCCTCGAGAGCCATGCAATAAATGTGGAAGGTATCATTTGGGCTCATGTTGGATGGGAACCAATGTTTGCTTTTGGTGTGGTATGTCGGGGCATATGATGAGAGAATGCCCACGAAGGGGCATGGGGGTATGGCATGACCTACGGGGTCATTTGTTGCATCATCATCATCGATGCCTTATTCAGGAAGGGGTGCAAAACCAATGGGTCGTGTTAGAGGTGATAGAGGAGCCACGAGTTCTAGCGGGGCTCAAAATCGTACGTATGCTCTAGCGGATCAACAGAATTTAGAGGCTTCCCCAGATGTGCTTACGGGTACGTTGTCTATCTTTTCATTCGATGTATATTCCTTAATTGATCTCGGTTCTACATTATCTTATGTTACCCCATTGGTTGCTGGAAAGTTCGAAATAATACCCAAATTGTTAGTTAAGCCATTTGAAGTGTCCACACCGGTTGGGAAATCTATTATAGCTAGAAGGGTTTACCGAAACTGCATAGTAACTGTTAGTGGTCGTGATACGATGGCTGATCTTATGGAGTTAGAAATGGTAGATTTTGATGTTATAATGGGTATGGACTGGTTGGTGTCTTGTTATGCCACAATTGATTACTGCATGAAAAAGGTATATTTCCATTTTCCAAATGAATCAGTCCTTGAATGGAAAGGTGAAATTGGCGCGCCAAGAGGTAGATTTATTTCTTATTTTAAGGCAAGAAGAATGATTTCCAAGGGATACATATATCATTTAGTTAGAGTAAGGGATACAGAAGCGGAGCCACCAACTCTTCACGCTGTTCCGATGGTAAATGAATTTTCTGATGTATTTCCTGAAGATCTTCCAGGTTTGCCTCCTGAATGAGAAGTAGAGTTTGGTATTTATGTAATACCAGGCACCCAACCAATCTCCATTCCTCCATATAGAATGGCCCCAGCAGAATTACGAGAATTGAAAGATCAATTGAAAGATTTGCTATAGAAGGGATTCATAAGGCTTAGTATGTCCCCCTGGGGAGCACCAGTGTTATTTGTGCGCAAAAAGGATGGCTCGCTGAGGATGTGTATTGATTATCGACAATTGAATAAGGTGACTATTAAGAATTAATATCCTCTCCCAAGAATTGATGATTTATTTGATCAGTTACAGGGCGCCAAGTGCTTTTCTAAGATTGATTTGAGGTCAGGTTACCACCAAGTGAGGGTCAAAGAGAAGGATATACCCAAGACAGCTTTTCGAACACGTTATGGTCATTATGAGTTTCTAGTTATGTCATTTGGGCTAACAAATGCACCCGCAACTTTTATGGATTTGATGAATAGGGTGTTTAAGCCATTCCTGGATGTATTTGTGATAGTTTTTATAGATGATATTCTAGTTTATTCTAGATCATAAGAGGACCATGCCAATCACTTACGACAGGAATTGCAGACTCTTCGTGATTGTAAGCTTTATGCAAAGTTCTCTAAATGTGAGTTTTGGTTAAATTCAGTGGCATTTTTGGGTCATATTGTATCTAGTGAAAGGATAAAGGTTGATGCTCAAAAGATAGAAGCTGTGAAGAACTGTCCAAGGCCCACAACGCCTACGGAGATTCGTAGTTTTCTCGGGTTGGCCGGTTATTATAGAAGGTTTTTTGAAGGCTTTTCTTCCATTTCAGCACCCTTAACCAAGCTAACCCATAAAGCATACAAATTCCAATGGAATGATGCCTGTGAGAAGAGTTTTCAAGATTTAAAGAACAAGTTGATTTCGACACCCATGTTGGTACTTCCAGAAGGCACCAAAGGGTATACAGTGTATTGTGATGCTTCCAGAATTGGTTTAGTATATGTATTGATCCATCATGTTAAGGTAATAGCATATGCTTCTAGACAATTGCGGCCACATGAGAAAAATTATCCTACACAAGATCTTGAGCTGGCAACAGTTATTTTTGCTTTAAAGATATGGCGCCACTACTTATATGGGGTTCATGTTGATATATGTACTGACCATAAGATCTTGCAATATATTTTTAATCAGAAGGATCTAAATTTAAGGTAGCGGAGATGGCTTGAACTATTAAAGGACTACGATGTTGATATCTTGTACCATCCAGGGAAAGCAAATGTGGTAGCTGATGCGTTAAGTCGTAAGGCTATGATGGTTCCTATAGAAAGGCAACGGATGATTAAAGATCTTCACCAGTTAGCTAGTTTGGGAGTTCGCCTTCTTGAAACTCCGGATAAAGAGCTTATCGTACATAATGCTGCGGAATCTTCATTAGTAGCTGAAGTGAAAGAGAAGCAAAATGCAGATCCTATTTTATTACAGTTTAAGGAGAACGTTCAGAGTGGTGCGACCAAGGCATTTGAGCTTACGCGAGAAGGAGTACTTCAGTGCCAAAACCGATTGTGTGTGCCGGATCAACCAAAATGTATCAAAATTTGAAAGATATGTATTGGTGGAATGACATGAAGAAGAGCATTGCAGAATTTGTAGCTGAATGTCCAAATTGTCAAAGAGTTAAAGTTGCGCACCAAAAACACGGAGGTTATATGCAATGCATTGATCTTCCAAGCTGGAAGTGGGACATGATCAACATGGCTTTCGTTATTGGTTTGCCTCGTACATCCCGAAAGTTTTATTCTATATGGGTGATTGTTGATAGGCTTACCAAATCCGCACATTTCCTACTAATTAGGACCACCTACACAGTTGAAGAGTATGCAAAGCTGTACATTAAAGAGATAGTCTGATTACATGGAGTGTCAATCTCTATTATATCAGATCGGGGAACCCAATTTACCGCAAACTTTTGGAAGTCTTTTCAGAGGTGTTTGGGAACACAAGTGAAGTTGAGTACAACTTTTCACCCTCAAACAGATGGACAAGCAGAACGTACCATCCAAACACTTGAAGATATTCTACGAGCTTGTGTAATAGATTCTAAGGGCAACTGGGATGATCATTTACCTCTTATTGAGTTTGCCTACAATAATAGCTATCATTCAAGTATCAAAATGGCACCATATGAAGCTTTATATGGAAGGAAGTGTAGATCACCAATAGGATAGTTCGAAGTGGGTGAAACTCTTTTGTTCGGACCGGATCTTGTTAATCAAGCCATAGAGAAGGTTAAAGTAATTCAGCAACGACTGAAAACAGCCCAAAGTCGACACAAGTCATATGCGGATAGTAGAAGGAGAGGGCTAGAGTTTTCTATAGGTGATTGGGTATTTTTGAAGGTATCACCAATGAAAGGGGTAATGAGATTTGGCAAGAAAGGGAAGTTGAGTCCACGTTATATAGGACTGTATAAGATCACTCGAAGGTTTGGACAAGTTGCATATGAATTAGAGCTACCCCAAGAGCTCTCATCAGTACATCCGGTATTTCATGTGTCAATGCTTCAAAAGTGCATAGGAGATCCATCACATATCACTTCTACTGAGGATGTGCAAGTTGCGGAAGATCTTACCTATGAGGAAGTGCCAATTGCTATTCTAGATTGCCAAGTTAAGAAAATGAGAAATAAAGAGATAGCATCTGTGAAAGTACGTTGGAGAAATCGTCAAAGGAAAGAGATTACATAGGAAGCTGAGGAAGAAATGAAATCTAAGTACCCTCATTTGTTCAAAGTTGAAGAGGAAGTTCAAGAAACGGAGTTAGAACATTAACAAGTAAGTTTTTTTTATATATGCATAGTATTTATGTGATGATGTGAATATTAATGATGGACTTGAACTTGTTTCGGTTGAATAACTATGCTAACATTCGAGGACGAATGTCCAAAAGGGGGGAAGGACGTAACACCCTGTATTCAAGTACGTGTATTGGCGTATTCAAGTACGTGTATTGGTCTTATTTATATTGAATTAATTTTTTATTTTATTTATACCGGAATTTGCCTGTCGATGGTTCCATGCGAAGGTTATTGAATAAGCTTTCCAACGATATAAAGATTTCCAAAAACGGATAGGTTTCGGATATAATCGAGCACGTTCGAAACTATAAAACGGTGGCCGAGATATTTGTGAATAGTAAATGAGCAGGAAAATTTCCTGCACACAAACTACTGAGGCCATCCAAATTTTTGGGTCAACTTCGAACGATCATAACTCCCTTAATATAATGAACTGGGAGAGATGCGACCTATTAAAAGAAATCTCTTTGAGTCTTGTTTCCAATTCAATTTGTTTCATCCAAATCCAACGTCTGAGTAAGGAGTTATACTCGTTTTACTTCAGCCTAACAAAAAAATTTTTTTGGGTCAACTTCAAACGACCATAACTCCTTATACAGGACGAACTGGGTGGCCTACTTTATATGAAATAAAATACCTTTGAATTATCCTTCCAACAATACCAATTTCACCCAAATCCGATATCGGAGCAAAGAGTTATGGTCGATCTACTTTAGCTTATCAAAACAGTCCACCAAAGGACAAATTTGATATTATTTAAATTTTAAAGGCATTTTGGTCATTTCCTATTATATTATGGATGAGAATATGTGTAGATATACATGTATATGAGTTCAAAAACTCATTTTCATCATCAATCATTGAGAAAGAACAAACTCTAGCCAAATTTGACCTTTAAATTACTTTTGATTCAACCGTAGTAATTCCAAAGTAATCCGATAACTGCGTTTGTCATCTCGAGAGCTTCGAAAGACACCTATTATTTGTGCAAATAGGATTGCATAATCAAGAGGTGAATTCTAAGGTATGAATATTGTTTGTCTTTGTTCTTTTCCATATGTATATGTGTGATAGAGGATTATATGTATTGGTTGTTATTGAAAGGTGATCGAAATAGGGTTATGGACTATTTTGCATGGTTTGGTTGTATCGAATTGTGGAAGGTGTATATGGTAATTGAGTTATGGAAGGTGGATATTGTGATATACTATTGAATTGATGATTATTTATGTCTATGGCTCAATTTGGTTTAATGGATTGGTTGGAAGGATAAATGAATCCAAACTTTATATTGGAGGATGTTGTATGAATATGCATGGCATGTGAATGTAATTGGAGTATAAGAGGGTTAAAGTGACATCCTTTATGGTCTAATTAAGGCTTACTACTTAACCACTAGTTTGGTGAATTCAAATAATTGAATTGTGACGTTTGGTTGCTAATACTAGATTGCTATATATGTTCATTTTAGATAAGTAATCCGAAAAGACGGGAAGTCCATTTGGGACTAGTATTGAAGGTTGACAGTCAGGTATGCAAAGCATACTCTATGCATGAAAGTGAACAATTGTTCAATTAAGAAAGTTTCCAAAGTTATTCAATAACATGTGATCCATAATGGTTTTGTATGATGTCCTACGTTACCAATGAACTTGTTTCCACCCTACAAGATGTCAAGACATTCCAATACTTACTTGTTTTCCAAATGTTACATGTTTATTGCACTAATGAATGTCACAAGGTATCCGGTTACTCAAACAAGATCCATGTGCTATTAATGACTCCAAAACATTTCATTGATATACCAATAAGTTCATACTTCATTGTTATGGTATTGATGACTCCAAAACACTTCATTGATGTGCCAATGAGTTCTTACTTCATTGTTATTGCATTTATGGTGTATTTATATGTCTCTTATTGATGTATCATTGTTTCAAAGTATCAAAATTGCAGTGGCGACCGAAATAACAATCTTAAAGATTTATTGAACTAAGTGATGAAAGTTCTCTCTTATCGGGTGGTATCCCAGAGGCATAAGTCTATCATGGGTAGATCCCTATTTATGTGTTTATGGGTGGTATTCCAGGGGCATAAGCCTATCATGGGTCGATCCCAGTTGATATGTATTGGAGGCAGCCTAATGGTCACAGTACAGTACAGTAATGATTACAAAGATGATAAGAACGAAGATAAAGTGATTGAATAAATACAATGTACAGGTTGTCACAAGTTCTAGTAAGTGTGGTCCATTCTTATTACGATTTATTCACTTGTTTCTGATTTCTATTGAGCTCCTATATCATATGTGATTATATATTGCTTTACATACTCAGTACATATTTCGTTCTGACGTCCCCCAAGGGGGACCTTCATTTCATGCTGCAGGCACAGGTACCTCAGCTCATACACCGCACAAGTAGGAGCCAGGATATCCAGCTGATTTTGGTGAGCTCCAGTTTGCTTCGGGGCTTTCCGTGTCATATCCAGACACTTTTGGTATTATATAGAAGTTAGTTATATGGCGGGGTGTGTCCCGACCTTAGTTAAACTCTGTGTATTATCTAGAGGCTTTGTAGACCTAATGTACAGTCAAGGTGGTGTTTTGTTAATAGACGTGATGGCTCCAACGGCCAAGTATTGTATATACATATATATGTGTGCTCGAGCGTATACAGGTGATTATTTCTTTTTATATGTGACATGATGCTATCCGAATTTCGGGGTGTCATAGAGGTATGCATGGGAAGTATAAGGTTATGAGCTAGTTCTCCCGGGCCTCTTCAGTTACGGGTGCCGGTCCTCCCCAATAAGATTTGAGGCATGATAGTTGGAGCCATCACGTCTATTAACAAAACACCACCTTGACTTTACATTAGGTCTACAAAGCCTCTAGACAATACACAGAGTTTAACTAAGGTCGGGACACACCCCGCCATATAAATAACTTCTATACAATACCAAAAGTGACTGGATATGACACGGAAAGCCCCGAAGCAAACTGGAGCTCACCAAAAGAAGCTGGATATCCTGGCTACTACTTGTGCGGTTTATGAGCTGAGGTACCTGTGCCTGCAGCATGAAATGCAGGTCCTCCGTGGGTGACGTTAGTACGAAATATGTACTGAGTATGTAAAGCTGTAGATAATTACATATGATATAGGAGCTCAATAGAAATCAGAAACAAGTAAATAAATCGTAATAAGAGTAGACCACACTTACTAGAACTTGTGACAACCTGTACATTGTATTTATTCAATCACTTTACCTTCGTTCTTATCATCTTTGTAATCATTATTGTATTGTACTGTGACCATTAGGCTGTCTCCAGTGCATATCAACTGGGATCGACCCATGATAGGCTTATGCCCCTGGGATACCACCCATAAATACATAAATAGGGATCGACCCATGATAGGCTTATGCCCTTTAGATACCACCCGATAAGAGAGAACTTTCATCACTTAGTTCAATTAATATTTGAGATTGTTATTTTGGTCGCCACCCGCATTTTTTATACTTTGAAACAATGATACATCACTAAGATACATATAAATAGACCATCAATGCAATAACAATGAAGTAAGAACTCATTGGCACATCAATGAAGTGTTTTGGAGTCATCAATGTCATAAAAATGAAGTAGGAACTTATTGGTATATCAATGAAATATTTTGGAGTCATTAATAGCACATGGATCTTATTTGAGTAACCAGATACCTTCTGACATTCATTAGTGCAATAAACATGTAACATTTGGAAAACAAGTAAGTATTGGAATGTCTTGACATCTTGTAGGGTGGAAACAAGTTCATTGGTAACGTAGGACATCATACAAAACCATTATGGATCACATGTTATTGAATAACTTTGGAAACTTTCTTAATAGAAAAATTGTTCACTTTCATGCCAAAGATATGGTATAGAGTATGCTTTACATACCTGACTGTCAACCTTCAATACTAGTCCCAAATGGACTTCCCGTCTTTTCAAATTACTTATCTACAATGAACATATATAGCAATCTAGTATTAGCAACCAAACGTCACAATTCAATTATTTGAATTCACCAAACTAGTGGTTAAGTAGTAAGCCTTAATTACACCATAAAGGGTGTCACTTTAACCCTCTTATACTCCAATTACATTCACATGCCATGCATATTCATACAACATCCTCCAATATAAAGTTTGGATTCATTTATCCTTCCAACCACTCCATTAAACCAAATTGAGCCATAGACATAAATAATCATCAAATCAATAGTATATCACCATATCCACCTTCCATAACTCAATTACCATATCCACCTTCCACAATTCGATACAACCAAATCATGCAAAATAGTCCATAACCCTATTTCCATCACCTTTCAATAACAACCAATACATATAATCCTCTATCACTCATATACATATGGAAAAGAACAATGGCAAACAATATTCATACCTTAGAATTCACCCCTTGATTATGCAATCCTGTTTTCACAAATAATAGGTGTCGTTCGAAGCTCTCGAGATGACAAACGCAGTTATCGGATTACTTTGGAATTTCTACGGTTGAGTCAAAAGTAATTTAAAGGTCAAATTTGGCTAGGGTTTATTCTTTCTCAATGATTGATGATGAAAATGAGTTTTTGAACTCATATACATGTATATATACACATATTCCCATCCATAATATAATAGGAAATGACAAAATGCCTTTAAAATTTAAATAATGTCAAATCTGTCCTTTGATGGACTGTTTTAATAAGCTAAAGTAGATCGACCATAACTCTTTGCTCCAATAGCGGATTTGGGTGAAATTGGTATCATTGGAAGGATAATTCAAAGGGATTTCATTTCATATAAATTAAACCACCCAGTTTGTCCAGTACAAGGAGTTATGGTCATTTGAAGTTGACCCGAAAAATCTATTTTGATAGGCTGAAGTAAAATCAGTATAACTCCTTACTCAGATGTTTGATTTGGATGAAACCAATTGCATTGGAAAGAAAACTCAAAGATCTTTCTTTTTATAGGTCGCATCTCTCCCAGTTCATTAAATTAAGGGAGTTATGATCATTCAAATTTGACCCAAAAATTCGGCTGGCCTCAGTAGTTTGTGTGCAGGAAATTTTCCTGCACATTTACTATTCCCAAATATCCCGACCACCGTTTTATAGTTTCGAACGTGCTCGATTATATTCGAAACCTATCCGTTTTTGAAAATTTTTATATCGTTGGAAAGCTTATTCAATAACCTTCGCATGGAACCATTGACGGGAAAATTCTGGTATAAATAAAATAAAAAATTAATTCCATATAAATAAGACCAATACACGTACTTGAATACGCCAATACACGTACTTGAATATGGGGTGTTACATCCTTCCCCCCTTTAGGACATTCGTCCTCGAATGTTAGCGTAGTTATTCAACCGAAACAAGTTCAAGTCCATCATTAATATTCACATCATCACATAAATACTTTGCATATATAAAAAAAAAACTTACTTGTTAATGTTCTAACTCCATTTCTTGAACTTCCTCTTCATCTTTGAACAAATGAGGGTACTTAGATTTTATTGCTTCCTCATCTTCCCATGTAATCTCTTCCCTTTGATGATTTCTCCAACGTACTTTCACAGATGCTATCTCTTTATTTCTCATCTTCTTAACTTGGCGATCTAGAATAACAATAGGCACTTCCTCATAGGTAAGATCTTCCGCAACTTTCACATCCTCAGTAGAAGTGATATGTGATGGATCTTCGATGCACTTTCGAAGCATTGACACATGAAATACCGGATGTACTGATGGGAGCTCTTGGGGTAGCTCTAATTCATATACAACTTGTCCAAACCTTCGAGTGATCTTATACGGGCCTATATAACGTGGAATCAACTTCCCTTTCTTGCCAAATCTCATTACCCCTTTCATTGGTGATACCTTTAAAAATACCCAGTCACTTATAGAAAACTCTAGCCCTCTCCTTCTACTATCCGCATATGACTTGTGTCGACTTTGGGCTGTTTTCAGTCGTTGCTGAATTACTTTAACCTTCTCTATGGCTTGATAAACAAGATCCGGTCCGAACAAAAGAGTTTCACCCACTTCGAACCATCCTATTGGTGATCTACACTTCCTTCCATATAAAGCTTCATATGGTGTCATTTTGATACTTGAATGATAGTTATTATTGTAGGCAAACTCAATAAGAGGTAAATGATCATCCCAGTTGCCCTTAAAATCTATTACACAAGCTCGTAGCATATCTTTAATTGTTTGGATGGTACGTTCTGCTTGTCCATCTGTTTGAGGGTGAAAAATTGTACTCAACTTCACTTGTGTTCCCAAACACCTCTGAAAAGACTTCCAAAAGTTTGCGGTAAATTGGGTTACCCGATCTGATATAATAGAGATTGGCACTCCATGTAATCGGACTATCTCTTTAATGTACAACTTCGCATACTCTTCAACTGTGTAAGTGGTCCTAACTGGTAGGAAATGTGCGGATTTGGTAAGCCTATCAACAATCACCCATATAGAATCAAACTTCCGGGATGTACGAGGCAAACCAATAACGAAATCCATGTTGATCATGTCCCACTTCTAGCTTGAAAGATCAATGCATTGCATATAACCTCCGGGTTTTTGGTGCTCAACTTTAAATCTTTGACAATTTGGACATTCAGCTACAAATTCTGCAATGCTCTTCTTCATGTCATTCCACCAATACATATCTTTCAAATTTTGATACATTTTGGTTGATCCTGGATGAATGGAATACCTTGAACAATGTGCCTCTGTCATAATCTTCTTTCTTAGCCCGTCTACATCCGGCACACACAATTAGTTTTGGCACTGAAGTACTCCTTCTCGCGTAAGCTCAAATGCCTTGGTCGTACCACTCTGAACGTTCTCCGTAAGCTGTAATAAAATAGGATCTGCATATTGCTTCTCTTTCACTTTAGCTACTAATGAAGATTCCGCAACATTATGTACGATAAGCTCTTTATCCGGAGTTTCAAGAAGGCAAACTCCCAAACTAGCTAACTGGTGAAGATCTTTAATCATCCCTTGCCTTTCTATAGGCGCCATCATAGCCTTATGACTTAACGCATCAGCTACCACATTTGCTTTCCCTGGATGGTACAAGATATCAACATTGTAGTCCTTTAATAGTTCAAGCCATCTCCGCTACCTTAAATTTAGATCCTTCTGATTAAAAATATATTGCAAGCTCTTATGGTCAGTATATATATCAACATGAACCCCATATAAGTAGTGGCGCCATATCATTAAAGCAAAAATAATTGTTGCCAGCTCAAGATCATGTGTAGGATAATTTTTCTCATGTGGCCGCAATTGTCTAGAAGCATATGTTATTGCCTTACCATGCTACATCAATACACATCCTAAACCAATTCTGGAAGCATCAAAATACACTGTATACCCTTCAATGCCTTCTGGAAGTACCAACACGGGTGTAGAAATCAACTTGTTCTTTAAATATTGAAAACTCTTCTCACAGGCATCATTCCATTGGAATTTGGATGCCTTATGGGTTAGCTTGGTTAAGGGTGTTGAAATGGAAGAAAAGCCTTCAACAAACCTTTTATAATAACCGACCAACCCGAGAAAACTACGAATCTCCGTAGGCGTTGTGGGCCTTGGCCAGTTCTTCACAGCTTCTATCTTTTGAGCTTCAACCTTTATCCCTTCACTAGATATAATATGACCCAAAAATGCCACCGACTTTAACCAAAACTCACATTTAGAGAACTTTGCATAAAGCTTACAATCACGAAGAGTCTGCAATTCCTGTCGTAAGTGATTGTCATGGTCCTCTTCTGATCTAGAATAAACTAGAATATCATCTATAAAAACTATCACAAATACATCCAGGAATGGCTTAAACACCCTATTCATCAAATCCATAAAAGTTGCGGGTGTATTTGTTAGCCCAAATGACATAACTAGAAACTCATAATAACCATTACGTGTTTGGAAAGTTGTCTTGGGTATATCCTTCTCTTTGACCCTCACTTAGTGGTAACCTGATCTCAAATCAATCTTAGAAAAGCACTTGGCGCCCTGTAACTGATCAAATAAATCATCAATTCTTAGGAGAGGATATTTATTCTTAATAGTCACCTTATTCAATAGCCGATAATCAATACACATCCTCAGCGAGCCATCTTTTTTGCGCACAAATAACATTAGTGCTCCCCAGGGGGACATACTAGGCCTTATGAATCCCTTCTCTAGCAAATCTTTCAATTGCTCTTTCAATTCTCGTAATTCTGCTGGGGCCATTCTATACGGAGGAATGGAGATTGGTTTGGTGCCTGGTATTACATCAATACCAAACTCTTCTCGTTCAGGAGGCAAACCTGGAAGATCTTCAGGAAATACATCAGAAAATTCATTTACCACCGGAACAGCGTGAAGAGTTGGTGGCTCCGCTTCTGTATCCCTTACTCTAAATAAATGATATATGTATCCCTTGGAAATCATTCTTCTTGCCTTAAAATAAGAAATAAATCTACCTCTTGGCGCGCCAATTTCACCTTTCCATTCAAGGACTGATTCATTTGGAAAATGGAAATATACCTTTTTCGTGCAGCAATCAATTGTGGCATAACAAGACGCCAACCAGTCCATACCCATTATAACATCAAAATCTACCATTTCTAACTCCACAAGATCATCCATCGTATCACTACCACAAACAGTTACTATGCAGTTTCGGTAAACCCTTCTAGCTATAATAGATTCCCCAACCGGTGTGGACACTTCAAATGGCTTAACTAATAGTTTGGGTATTCTTTCGAACATTCCAGCAACCAATGGAGTAACATAAGATAATGTAGAACCGGGATCAATTAAGGCATATACATCAAATGAAAAGATAGACAACGTACCCGTAACCACATCTGGGGAAGCCTCTAAATTCTTTCGATCCGCTAGAGCATACGTACGATTTTGAGCCCCGCTAGAACTCGTGGCTCCTCTATCACCTCTAACACGACCCATTGGTTGTGCACCCCTTCTTAAATAAGGCATCGATGATGATGATGCAACAAATAACCCCGTAGGTCGTGCCATACCCCCTATGCCCCTTTGTGGGCATTCTCTTATCATATGCCCTGACATACCGCACCAAAAGCAAACATTGGTCCCCAGCCGACATGCGCCCAAATGATACCTTCCACATTTATTGCATGGCTCTCGAGGAGGTCTCGATTGGCTCATATTCCCTTGCCCTTGGTACCCCACTATCCACAAACTCTTACTCTCACTTCTATGCCCAAATTGATTTTCTCTGGACCCTTGGAACTGTGGTGGGGCACTAGCTGCAGAATAAGAAGATAATGGCCTAGGTGGTCTAGCAGAAAACTGTGGTCTGAACCCTCCTTGGGATGCCATGAACTGCCCTGTAGATCTGGCCCTCTTGGAATATCCTCTTTCTAATTCCTGTGTTATTCTCCTCTACCTCTGATCTTCTATTTTTTGTGCAAAAGCGTGGATCCTCGTTATGTCCATATCTTTGTTCAAAGCGACAATAGTACAATCTCTAACCAGATATGGATCTAGCCTATCCACATATTGATGAACTCTGTCATCCATAGTAGTTACAACATTAGGAGCATATCTCTATAAGGAATTAAATTGGAGACTGTACTCTCTCACGCTCATATTCCCCTGACGAAGATATAAAAACTGATCTACACGGGCCTGACAAATCTCGAATGGAAGATAATGATCAAGAAATGCCTCTTTGAACTCTTTCCAAGTAGCTGGGGGTGCATCAATACCCCTAGATCGTTTCCAGTCCTCGTACCAATATATAGCCTCCCCTTTGAATCTATACGCCGCTAACTCCATTGTCTCTCTACCCGTTATATGCATAACATCTAAGGCCCTTTGAATTTGATCAATAAAGTCTTGTGGGTCCTCGTTAAGATCTGATCCAGTAAAGGTGGGAGGATCCATCTTAAGAAAATCCTGTGTTCGAAGGCTAGCCGCCCTATCTGTACCACTAGGACCCGTGGTAGGAATCGCTTGCCCTTGAGCTTGCCCAACAACTATACGAGTCAAAAGTTGCACTGCATTTCTAATATCTTGATCAGCAGCATTAATAGGTGGCTCTGAGGATATAGTTCTCCTCCCCCTTATTTCTTCCAGAGTGGAAGAAGTTTCTGATGCATGCTCAGTTGGAGCCTCACTTTGGTTAGCTGGTATAGTGGGTGACTTACTAGTCCCCTCTCCGGCAGCCACATCTACTTGCTTACCGATATTCTTACTTAGGTAACCGGCATTATTACTATAATAAGAGAAATAAACGGATTCAGTGGTCAACTATGGCTTCATAAACAATATAGGCTCTATCGCACAGTCTAACACATGAAGAAAAAAGACAATTCCTAAATGTCCATAGCCTCCTATTTATAGATGCAGTGCACGACACACCGATAAACAAGACTCTACGTAGACACGGCTTTGTAGACTCACTAGGATGAACTTCTCTGATACCACTTTTGTCACGCCTCAAATCCTATTGGGGCGGACTGGCACCCGTAACCGGGGAGGCCCGGGAGAACCAACTCATAACCTTATACTTCTCATGCATACCTCTATGACAACCCGAAATTCAGACAGCATCATGTCGCATATAAAAGGAAATAATCACCTGTATAAGCTCGAGCACACATATATATGTATATACAATACTTGGCCGTTGGAGCTATCACGTCTATTAACAAAACACCACCTTGACTGTACATTAGGTCTACAAAGCCTCTAGACAATACACAGAGTTTAACTAAGGTTGGGACACACCCCGCCATATAAATAACTTCTATACAATACTAAAAGTGACTGGATATGACACAGAAAGCCCCGAAGCAAACTGGAGCTCACAAAAAGCAGCTGGATATCCTGGCTCCTACTTATGCGATGTATGAGTTGAGGTACCTGTTCCTGCAGCATGAAATCCAGGTCCCCCATGGGGGACGTCAGTACGAAATATGTACTGAGTATGTAAAGCAGTAGATAATCACATATGATATAGGAGCTCAATAGAAATCAGAAACAAGTGAATAAATCGTAATAGGAGTGGACCACACTTACTAGAACTTGTGACAACCTGTACATTGTATTTATTCAATCACTTTACCTTCGTTCTTATCATCTTTGTAATCATTATTGTACTGTACTGTGACCATTAGGCTTCCTCCAGTACATATCAACTGGGATCGACCCATGATAGGCTTATGCCCCTGGGATACCACCCGATAAGAGAGAACTTCCATCACTTAGTTCAATTAATCTTTGAGATTGTTATTTTGGTCGCCACCGTATTTTTTATACTTTGAAACAACGATACATCAATAAGAGACATATAAATAGACCATCAATGCTATAACAATGAAGTAAGAACTCATTGGCACATCAATGAAGTGTTTTGGAGTCATCAATGCCATAACAATGAAGTAGGAACTTATTGGTATATCAATGAAACGTTTTGGAGTCATTAATAGCACATGGATCTTATTTGAGTAACCAAATACCTTATGACATTCATTAGTGCAATAAACATATAAGATTTGGAAAACAAGTAAGCATTGGAATGTCTTGACATCTTGTAGGGTGGAAACAAGTTCATTGGTAATGTAGGACATCATACAAAACCATTATGGATCACATGTTATTGAATAACTTTGGAAACTTTCTTAATAGAACAATTGTTCACTTTCATGCCAAAGATATGGTATAGAGTATGATTTACATACCTGACTATCAACCTTCAATACTAGTCCCAAATGTACTTCCCGTCTTTTCGAATTTCTTATCTACAATGAACATATATAGCAATCTAGTATTAGCAATCAAACGTCACAATTCAATTATTTGAATTCACCAAACTAGTGGTTAAGTAGTAAGCCTTAATTACACCATAAAGGGTGTCACTTTAACCCTCTTATACTCTAATTACATTCACATGCCATGCATATTCATACAACATCCTCCAATATCAAGTTTGGATTCATTTATCCTTCCAACCAATCCATTAATCCAAATTGAGTCATAGACATAAATAATCATCAATTCAATAGTATATCACCATATCCACCTTCCATAACTCAATTACCATATCCACCTTCCACAATTCAATACAACCAAACCATGCAAAATAGTCCATAACCCTATTTCCATCACCTTTCAATAACAACCAATACATATAATCCTCTATCACACATATACATATGGAAAAGAACAAAGGCAAACAATATTCATACCTTAGAATTCACCTCTTGATTATGCAATCCTGTTTGCACAAATAATAGGTGTCGTTCGAAGCTCTCGAGATGACAAACGCAGTTATCGAATTACTTTGGAATTTCTACGGTTGAATCAAAAGTAATTTAAAGGTCAAATTTGGCTATGGTTTGCTCTTTCTCAATGATTGATGATGAAAATGAGTTTTTGAACTCATATACATGTATATATACACATATTCCCGTACATAATATAATAGGAAATGACCAAAATGCCTTTAAAATTTAAATAATGTCAAATCTGTCCTTTGGTGGACTGTTTTGTTAAGCTAAAGTAGATCGACCATAACTCTTTACTCCAATATCGGATTTGGGTGAAATTGGTATCGTTGGAAGGATAATTCAAAGGGATTTCATTTCATATAAAGTAGGCCACCCAGTTCGTCCTGTACAAGGAGTTATGGTCGTTTGAAGTTGACCCTAAAAAATTGTTTTGATAGGCTGAAGTAAAACGAGTATAACTCCTTACTCAGACGTTGGATTTAGATGAAACCAATTGCATTTGAAAGAAGACTCAAATATGTTTCTTTTCATAGGTCGCAGCTCTCCCAGTTCATTATATGAAGGGAGTTATGTTCATTCAAAGTTGACCTAAAAATTTGGCTGGCCTCAGTAGTTTGTGTGCAGGAAATTTTCCTGCACATTTACTATTCCCAAATATCCCGGCCACCGTTTTATAGTTTCGAACGTGCTTGATTATATCCGAAACTTATCCATTTTTGGAAATAGTTAATTCGTTGGAAAGCTTATTCAATAACCTTCGCATGGAACCATCGACGGGCAAATTCCGGTATAAATAAAATAAAAAATTAATTCCATATAAATAAGATCAATACACGTACTTGAATACGCCAATACACGTACTTGAATACGGGGTGTTACATGACACCACCACGTTATATTTTCATTTATAAGATGTTCTACAACTATTGCCTTAGAGGCAGGACTTAGTTAGCTCAAGGACTTTCAAACTATAAATTATGCCCCATGGGCAAGAGTTGACTCTACCACGTCATGTTTTCATTTATGAGATGTTCTACAACTATTGCCTTAGAGGCAAGACTTAGCTCAAGGACTTTCAAACTACAAATTATGCCCCACGGGCAAGAGTTGACACTACCACATTATGTCTTCATTTACGAAATGTTCTACAACTCTTGCCTTAGAGGCAAGACTTAGCTCAAAGACTTTCAAGCTACAAATTATGCCCCACGGGCAAGAGTTGACACTACCACATTATGTCTTCATTTATGGAATGTTCTAGAACTCTTGCCTTAGAAGCAAGACTTAGCTCAAGGACTTTCAAATAATAAACTATGCCCCATGGGCAAGAGTTGACACTACCACATTATGTCTTTATGTATGAGATATTCTACAACTCTCACCTTAGAGACACGACTTATCTCAAGAATTTTCAAAGAACTTCGTAACAACAATTTATGCCCCTAAATTTGCTTTGATGTCAAAATAAGAAGATATCTTTGCGGATTTTCTAATTTTTTATTTATTAGCAAAATATAATAGAAGTTGAGAAAAAAAAAACTATCAAATAAAATAGAGAAATAAAAAAAGATTGAGAAAAAAAGGAAAGAAAAAAATGAAGAATTTAATAAATTGAGAAAAATAAAAATGAGAGAAAAAATAAAAATAAAGTTCGAGAAAAATGAGGGGAAAAAAAGAACTGAAAAGAGAAAAAAACGATCAAACAAAGTAGAAAAATATATTAAAAAAAAAGATAAAAAAAAAATAAAAATCAAGAAAAAAGTGAAGAATTTTAAAAATTGAGAAAATAAAAAATGAGAGGAAAGAATAAAAATAAAGTTTGAGAAAAATAAGGGGAAAAAAAGAACTGATAAAAAATAAAATTAATGGCTAAAGATAAATGAATTAAAAAAAGGGAAAAAAAAGAAATAGATAATGCTTGAGAAAAAAGAAAAAAATAAAGGTTGAGACAAATAAATTTAAAAATAAAAATAAAATTAATGGAAAAAATAAAAAGTGAAAATAATAAAAAAAAATAGAATAATAAAATTAAAGGAAAAAAAAAGTGAAATAATAAAAAATAGAATAATAAAATTAAAGGAAAAAATAAAAAGTGAAAATAATAAAGAGAAGATAAAATTTGAGATAAAATAAGTATGGAAAGTTTAAAAATATATATTTGAGGTGCTGAGGGGCAAAATGGTACTTGTACTATACTTAAAAAGTGAGGAAGGTTATTTTTTAAAGACATTTCTTATTGGGGTCAAATATCTAAAGTCACCCATATTTGGGTCTATGACATGCAATTTCGTGCATGAATTCAAAAACAAATATTTTTAGAAGGCCAACTAAAACGAAACGGAGGGAATACTATTTATCAGTCTATATTAATGCTTAATTAAGTGATTATTATCTGATAAAAATCACTTAGTAGGTTCAGGAGACTTCCATGTCCATAGCAATGACGTGGACTCATTTTCTAGTTGACACGTGCCCAACTCCCATTCGGTAAAAATCATATGGCCCTTGTCCTATTACGTCCTAGGTGTCTCCCGAACCATCTGTCCTCAACTCTATATTAAGTGGACAATCACAAGTGCAAATGTGATCAACCAAACTTGGCAATTCGATTTCGAACAAACACACCAAACTTGAAATCATATTGTAAAATTTATCAAATTCTCAACTTACTTCGATCAATTGTTTATTCCTATGGCTTTTAGATCAGCGGTAAGTTCCAATTATAACTTGATGATCATGAATAAGTTTGTTCCTTAATTATATACTCTATTATATGTAAGCTAGTTTATTATCTGTATTTATGCTACATTAAACTAAGAGAAAGCCTATTTTTGGATGTTGCAGTCTTATCTAAAATCCGCAGTAAATCACTTTAAGGGAAGTTCATCACTAAATTATGCAACAGCAGCCACTTCAAAGCTCAAGCCATTTTCACCTCTCCAACTCAAAGAGGCTGTGCCCAAGTAAGATTAATTCTCTACTCCATTACTTACTCTTTCCAATTAAGTAGCTTGATGATTGGTTTTACGGTTTACGTAGGAGAATTCAGAATTTAATTTCAACCAGTTAAAAAAATGTGTATATATCTCACTCTAAAAAGGTTAGAATTAGTTAATTCTGTCACTAATCCGTCCCTAAATTGCTTATATATAACTAACATAATCTTTTGATAATTTGTCACTAAACAATTAGATCAACAATAATTTCCCTGTGTAGCTAGCTACATATATAACTGTTTGAACCTAGAGAAGTACCTTTTCTAAATTTTGCGATGTGATGATGGCAGGTCAAGAAAGGGAGACTTTGTGCCTGTGTGCGTGGCGCTAGGGATGATCGGACTGTCGACGAGTTTCGGGGTGCACACGGCTATGCAGCAGCTAAGGCGATCCCCTAATGTGCATGTGAAGAAGTCAAGAAGGGAAACTCTGCCAGAGATAGTGGAGCCAGAACATGTTGCACAAGAGACTGATAAGTTCATAAACAAATCTTTATTCAGAAAGGTGGCTCACATTCAGGATGTTGTTAGTAGACGTGCTAATCCTCGAGACGACATTTATACCAAGTTAGTACTTGATTAGTATGGTAAAGTTATGAGTATTATACTGTTTACTCGTAGAGTAATTGCTTTTCAGTTTCTTCTCCATTTTTGTTACGAGTTTTATAGTATATGGTATTGGTACTTATTAGGAAAATTTGTGTTGCAGGAAGCCGGGCGTGGAGACGTTAAAAACTATAGGAGTGGATCCATAAGCTGTAAATCATAGGCCTTCTTGTACTGTGGAGTTTGGTTGTAATTAGAGTGTAATATTTAATTCTGTAATAGGATCCAAAGATGGTGAATAACTATGGAGTATGACCCATTTATATATATATATATATATATATATATATATATATATAGTTTCTAGTTGGTAAGATATGTGTAGATGTTTTAAGTTTACATGGTGGTGATATCTTGCTATTGTGCATGTTCATGAGTACTACGAATATATGTAGTGCAGCTTTGTGAATGCTATAGCAATTCTGATGCAATTGGGCTACTTTCCAATGCCATGTCATCGTTTTTTTGTCTTTCTCAAATCTCAATGGATCGTAGGACTTTGGAGTACTCTGTTGTTGAATACTTGCGGTAAAAAAAATTAGATACCTGCTTCTGCTTTACAATGTGTGTATACATATATATTCAAAAAAATATATCCATCTAAGTTTATGGAAGGCATTATTAGGCTTTGATTATATCTGGTGTCCATACACTAGAAGCAAGGATATAAGGCAAGACGAAAGGAGTGTTTGTACATGTTAAAGTGGGTAAAACTCCCACATTGATTGGGGATGAATGGATAATTTGCTCATATTAAGTTAGTTTTTTAGGTTGAGTTAGATTCCAGATTCATTCCACGATTCATTCTTTACTGTAATTTTTTTTCAGTAAAAAAATTTTGGTCATTAAAATACATCGAAATGATTTACTACCTGAGAATTCTACATGAAAATACCCAAATTACCTTAGTTACGCTGATTTAGATAAAATTGTATACGTGTGATTTTGACGTTCTTCATATATATAGTCAAAGAAGACGAATCAACAAGATTATAAATGATGTATTCTTTAGGTGTGACCATTAGGTTAAGAGTTTGTATCAATTTTTTTTAATAACAATAATAATATATCGAGTGAAATTTGACAAGCAGGTCTAAAAATGATTCCGAGTGTACCTAGATTCTACCGACGTGTCGTGGATTAAAAATACATGGACACATTTATATATTTCTTTGCCCTTGTTAACTTAAAATTCAAAGCGTACTTCTCATTGAGATTCTGTTAAAACACTTGGAACAATCTAATATGGGGGAAGTAGAAGGGTTTGTCAGTCAGAGGAGAATAACAATAACAATAAAAATAAATAAATAAAAGAAAAAACATAAACTTATGTATATTTAGTTAGCATGAGACACGAGTCACCGCTAGCACAAAGTGGACTTGTTAGCTGCTGACGAGTGTCCTTAATTCTGCATGTACACCCCTTCGTGGCACTTATCTATCGATGTCTCCCTCACTATATAATGATCTATCATCAATTAACCAAAAAAAAAAAAATCTCTTGAACAGTGAAAACTAACCCTCTTTACTTTATCATTTTGCTTTGCTAGTGCTTCATTCACTCTTCTACTCATATTTTGCATCATGGCATTCAGGTCTTCGGTAAGTCCAAATTCTACTTACTCCAATTTTTTTTAGTCCATTAAAAAAAAAAATAGTTTTTTTTAATATTTTAATTTTAACTTTCAGATGACAGCTTTAGGATCGCAAGATTAAAATGTATTTTGATACATTTGACACAACTTTAATTTAAGGCCACAACTTTAATTTAAGGCCATAAAATTCAAAAGTTTCTTTGTCAAGTAGTCATTCTTTTTGAAACGGAAACGGAGGGAGTACTTAATTAGTTTGTCGAGTTACATTTTGATTGTTCAACGTGTGTGTTAAACATTCATTGTAAATTTTTTGTTCAACTTTGTAGAGTTTGTGGAAATCTGTGGCTACTCGTGTTAGCGCAAATTCTGCTTTTGCAAAATCAAATGGTACAAAATGGAGGTCATATGCCAGTACTGCTGAGCATCCAGACGCCAAGCCCAGGTGAATTTTGGTTTATAGCAACTCTATTACCAAAAAGAAAAAAAAAAAAAAAGAGAGAAGGGGCAATTGCAATATGGGTACCTCATTTGTTGGTCAATTTTGATGTCCTTGTACTATTTGTGTATGCACATCTAAACTTTAATTTGCAAATGTTTGTTTTTAGTCCCTTTATATGTATCTATAAGAAATACGCATTTATGTTGATACTGTCAAATGTAGAGTACCACTACAAACTTGAGATTATACAATGCTAATTGAGTGGTTTAGCACTTAAATAACTTGTTAAACTTGTGAACACACACACACACACACACACATATTTCATGAAAAGAATCAAAAGGGTAAGAACTCAATTCCACAGGATGTTTACCCCAAATCAATAGATAAATTCCAATAGTACTATGACTTTTAGCTCTTTAATTAATGTGCTTTCTTTCCTAGCTAGTTAAATCACTTGACATATCTTAGGTACTAAGAATTTTTAATTTTCCATTTTTGGAAATAAAAGCGTATGTTGATGTTCACTTGAAAACAGGGGATTCATGAAAGGAGATTTCGTTCCAGTGTACGTGGCACTTGGACTAATAGCGCTATCGATGGGTTTTGGATTACAAACAGCGATGCATCAGCTGAAGCGGGCGCCAAATGTGTCTGTGAAGAAATCAAGGAGGGAAACTGTACCAGAAGTCACCGAACCGGAGGAGGTTGTGGATGATTCAGAAAAGTTCTTAAAGAAATCTTTCTTTCGAAAGGTGGCTCATGTTCAGGATTTTGATGATCAATCTGTCATGTCTGATCCCATCCGTGGTGATGTTCTAGCGAGGTACTCCGATATGCTTCTAGTACTTCAATTTCCTCACGTTGATTCCTCCCTCGCACCGAGGCTCTGATATCATGTTTGTCATATGTCAAGCACATGACACGTATATTGCCTTTGAGATTTGCCCCCGATACTATGTTTGTCACGGGCCAATGGATTCTTTAGTACTCCCATCATTTCTATTTGTTTGTTTGGATCAATTTGTGAAACATTTACCTTGCAGAAATGTAAATGTAAGGATACAATAGTTCCTTGTGCGCAACTGGTCTTGCAAAAATGTAAGGTGAGACTACATACATTTCTGTGGTCGGGCCCTTCTCCAGACCCTGCGCATAACGGGAGCTTAGTGCACCAAACTTTTTTTATAAAAAAAAAAAAATTGCTTGACACGATGATGGAAGTAAAGGAAACTTTTTAATATTGTGGTCTTGAACTTAAATTTCAAGATTAAAGATTTAATATCTGGATTTTATTGGTGTCATTGTAGGGAACCTCACACTGAGACATTGCAATCTGTTGGAGTGAATCCGAATGCATAATTGCTTGTAGCAAGCTCTATGCATTTTGTGGATCCAAGATTGGCAATTGGGGAGTACTTTGAAGGTGCAAGGATGGCGACGTTTTCTCCATACTTTTTGAAGAGATGTATATATAGCGTCGCATTAATAAATGAAATGCCGATATGTATGTATTTCCAGCTAATTAATGTTAAGAGAGTCGAACAAGCAGCAGTTGTATGTTTTCGGTTAATCAATGATCTTATGTTGGCTTTGGCCTTTGAAATTCTAGAAACAGGGCTAGATAGCAAGTTTTGGGTTGAATTTGTAAGTCTAAAAGAAGAATGAACCTTCACTAATTGTATTTTGCTTGCTTCAATAAAATGGATCCATCTCTTTTGACCAGTACTCTGATGAGAAGGATTAAAAACACACACACTGTATGTACTAAGTTAGTACATGTAAGTCTAGTATGCATGACTTAGTGTTTGAATTAAAACTTAGTGTTTGAATTTAAGAGTTTAATTTATGTTATTTAATTATGATTAATTAATATGTATTTAATTTAATTTAATTTAATTGTTTAAACATACTAAATAACATTAGTTTGGTCCTATGAGAATATGTCACTTCGAACACAGTACGTTTATTTCGCCTTTTCGTAACACACAAGAAGTCTGAAATATATTAGTTGAATAACTATGAATCCACTCCCCAGCTAATTCATCCGTTTTGAAATTGGCAATGACGGCTAAAGTCTCGATTTTTTCGAATTTACGTTTTAGCTTCTGCTACAAACTTGTCCAGACAATTTAAAAAAAAAAAAAACTAAAAATAGCTAGAATCATACCACTAGACCGCCAGACACTAATTAATCAAGTTGATAACTAGGGCATCATTGAAACTAAAGTAAGGGTGTCAAGTGGGCCAGGGCTTTAGGATTTCAACAGGTTATTTTTTAAAATGGGTCCGGCTAATTCGGTCCGGATCAAGTCCGGTCCAGGCCTTGCGGTTAACTGGCCCGGTTCGAATGCCTTTTTTTTTAAATAAAATAAAATAAGGGATTTTGGGTCATTTATTAAGAAAAAAAAAAAACTTTAAAAAATAATTTTTAATCCCAAAAAAAATTCTATACATACCCTACAATTTCAAATCATTTTTCACACAATTTTTCACTCTCTCAAATTTCATTCTCTCTCAATATTCAATAAATTTAATTTCTTAAAGTGTTCACTTTAATTTTTTAATTTTTCGTTTACAAAGTACTAGCGGAAGTTTCTAAAGTCGTAACCTTCGGATACTTTCAAAATTTGGTATCGTCGTTCCATCTCTTACGTTTAATTTTTATTTATTGTATTAATTGTTTAATATTTTAATTTTATTATATTTGTGTATTTTGAATATTTTTAGTTTAATTTAATTTATATTATGGATAAATTAAGAAATCTCGCTACAAAAGGTGTTAAAATTTTTTGTCCCGGAAGCGGTAGTGGTAGTAAAAAGCGAATTACTAGCGGTAGAGATAGTTCAAGTAGTAGATATACCCGTGTGTCTTCGCCTCCGGTACCGCTTGGTACACCTTTTGAGAAAGAAATAGGTGTAGGTGCTCACGATATGGATTATGTAGAAGCTCAGAAAAATTACGGTATAGAAGAAGAAAATGAAGTAGATGCGGTTAATTTAGACGAAGATAATGAAAATATTGCTGAGACACCCGTAGTAGGAGATGCTAACGTTAGATCTGAATTGGTTAATCTCCCTCCTCGTCCTCCCAGTGCCCCAAGACCTCGTAAAAGAACTAGTGTTGCATGACAATTTTTTGAACGTATATCAGATATTAAGGTGCAATGCAATATTTGTCAACAAATATATAAGCATAGAAGTGGAGGCAAGCAAGGGGTACGGGTACGTTAATGAGACATATAATTGAAGATCACAAAAGAAAGTTAAATATTGCACAAGGTAGTGGGGATGTTGGTGGGCCAACGCAAATTAGAATGGACCCAGCAACCGATCACGTAGCGAAGAAGTATAATAAATAGAGGGACTGGAAAGAAATAGCTAAAATGGTAGTTGTGGGTTGTTTACCTTTTAGTTTTCCTTCTTCTGATGTCTTTATTCATTATATACAAGCAATTTATAATCCTATGTTTAACGGTATTCCTAAAACTACTTGTCGGTCTGATATTTTTAGACTTCATTCACAATATTATTTTTATTTATCAACATTGTTAAAAAATATTCAATGTAGATTGTCCCTAACTTCTGATCTTGGTCGTGCTGTAAATAAAAATGATTATTTAACCGTTACTTGTCATTGGATGGATAGTAATTTCGTAATGCAAAAACATATTCTTGCTTTTTTATATGATGAAGATCGTAAACATACTGGACAATTTATTGTTAATTCTATTGTTAAAATTGTCGGATATTATGGTATCGAAAATAAAATTTTATGTATTGCTTTTAATAATGTTTCTAACAACAAGATTGCTATAAAAAAATTAAAATCTACGTTATCTCCGCCCTTGCCTGAAATTTTTCATATTAAGTGTGCATGTAATATATATAATTTAATTGTAAAAGATGGTCTTGAGTTTTTTGAGCTTTATATTGAAAAAATTCGTCTTGCCATTGGTTTTATTCAAGGAAATAATCGTAGATCGAGAATTAGAGAATTTAAAGTTAAATGTCAAGAAAATGGACTTACACCGATTTTGATGCCTGGGGAAATTGATACTAGATGGAATTCTACGTATGAATTTTTAAAAGCTTGTTATAAATATAGAATTCCTATTACACTAGCTTTTAACCAACATTGCGGTTCATTTGCTGATTCTGTTGATTGCATGCTACATAATTCTGATTGGGTTGTAATTAATGATCTTGTTAAGTTTTTAGAAAAAAAATTATGTAGCTACGGTTGAATTTTCTGGTGCTTATTATCCTATTGTTTGTAATATTTTGGCATATATAGCCGATATTTCTGATTTGCACAAAGAATATAAAAATAAAGAAGGTTATAAAGAAGTTGTTGGCGCAATGTTTACGAAATTTAAAAAATATTTTTTTTCAATTCCCCCTATTTACTTGGTTGGTGCTATGCTAAATCCGTGCATGAAATATAGTAGTATGTGCCACTTTAGTACTCTTATTTATACTAACTTAGAAATAAATAATAATCATGATTTTGAACAAGTACAACCTTATTTGTGGACGGCTACGGCTGATGCAGAGGATTACATAGAAAAATTATATAATCATTATGCTGATTTATTTAACTTAGCCGTACCTACAAATATCACTCCAACTGTCGCTCCTCATCCTCCCGAGGAGTCATCATCTTCTAAAAGGCCGGCACATAGTGGTTTTCCTGATTCATTTTATGATTTAAATTGTTGGAACAGTGTTAATTAGAGAACTTACACATCAACTTATCGGGAAGAGCTGAAATATTATCTTTGGACGGCACCAGAGGGTCGCAGACGACTGATCAACGCGTTGGATTGGTGGAGGAGTAATGAAACACAATATCATGTGCTTTCAAGATTAGCTAGAGATATCTTGAATGTTCCAATGTCAACCGTTGCATCAGAGAGCGCCTTTAGTCAGGGACGACAGCAGCTTGGAGACAACCGACACTCATTGAGAAACAATGCAATGAATGTTCTAGTTTGCCTCAGAGATTGGATTAGAGCGGAAAGAAGAAACCAAGGAATGGAACAGGAGCCGAGCGTCGAGCTGAAACTTGAAGAAATTATGACTTCATTGGAGAATTCAGCAGAATCAAGTCCAATGCATGGTTTTTCCCCCGTTGACTTCGACTATCCTATGCAAGTTCCCGTTAATATTAACATGAATGAGTTGGAAAAAATGATGCATGATTTGTAGATTTTCATTCATGTAAATTATAAATTTTGGATCATTTTGCAATCAATAAAATTTCCCAAATTCATTCACTCCTTGGTCCTTGCTTTTTATATTTTTTCATTTAACGATTTAAAATTTTAAATTGAATTTCTAGTTTTCTACTTTAAATTTAAAACTTACTTCTAATATATTATTAATTTACTACCAAATATTATTAATTTATTATATTAAGTAGCATATGTTTTGTATATTTGTGTATATATCTTCTATAGAAGTGTATATTTAACGTATACATGTGTATATGTTTTATAAATTAGTATATAAGTATATCTATATATATTGTAATGTATATATAATGTAGTATATTTTATAAGTAGTAGTATATATACATTGAATGGTGTGTATACACGTGCATATATCTTCTATAGAAGTGTATATTTAACGTATACATGTGTATATGTTTTATAAATTGGATATCTTCTATAGAAGTGTATATTTAACGTATACATGTGTATATATTTTATAAATTAGTATATAAGTATATCTATATATATTGTAATGTATATATAATGTAGTATATTTTATAAGCAGTAGTATATATACATTGAATGGTGCGTATACACGTGTATATATCTTCTATAGAAGTGTATATTTAACGTATACATGTGTATATGTTTTATAAATTAGTATATGAGTATATCGATATATATTGTAGTATATTTTATAAGTAGTAGTATATATACATTGTATGGTGCATATACACGTGTATATATCTTGTATATTTAACGTATACATGCGTATATGTTTTATGAATTAGTATATAAGTATATCTATATATATTGTAGTATATTTTATAAGTAGTAGTATATATATACATTGAATGGTGTGTATATATGAGTAATTGACTAATTGTGTATATGTGTATATATTTTTTAAATTCGAATGTAGTATATACTATATATATAGTGTATATATATTATTTAACGTATTTATAATGTATATGGGTGGGTATATGTAATGTATATTGAAAGAAAGTTTTTTTTTATATATTTTTTATCGGGTTTGACCGGGTTGGGTTAAGTGGGTCGGGTTAGGATGAGTTTTAATTTTTTTACTGTTTGGCCCGGCTCGGTCAGAGCCAAAACCGGCCCTCAGCCCGGTTCTTGGTTGACCCGGCCCAGCCCGTTTGACACCCATAAATTAAAGGGATCAAGTCAAGTATACATAGGTGAGCATATATTTAACGAAATTAACTAGATATTTTTTTGTTATATACTTCTGATCGTAGTTGGATCTTAGTTCTGTGTTTTGTACGAAGTTCTCCTTGTACCTTGTTTTGTAAAACAAGCAGCGATTCAAACCACACTTGAAGAAGCTCACTCCATTCAATGCCACTATGGGTGGCATAGGAATAGATGAACCTTGATGGATCTTTAGTTACGTGGTATAATTTGACTGGACTGTTTAAATAAGATAGTTTACTTTTAAAACTTATGATTTTATATACTCCTATATATATTCTTCTTCTTGTTAAAATTTAATATGGCAACCTATACTATAAAAAGCGCAATAACATATAATAATTGATTGAATGGTGCTAGTTAGTATTGCAGATTTTATTTTTTAAAACTATGTATGGTGTATATATAACTTAAATTTCAATAAGAGGATCTTAGTTGATTAACTATTTTAACCTTGTTTGTGAGGGTTTAATTTCTCATAATTACGGTGAGTACATCTCCTTCTCCCACTCCTTTTTTTAAATCCAAAAAGAAAATTAGTAAAGCAAAAACACATGTCTGTTTGAGGCTGTATAAAAAATAAAAATACAAATGTGGTCCAGAGAACGATGGACAGTGGGGTGTAAAAAGTATGTGATGGTGGCAAATACCTACTGCTTGAAAACTAACACAAATATAAATCAGTGGATTTCCAGGCCCATAGATATTGACTCGTACTGTACCCAAGGTAGTGGCCAACTTCTTTAATCCAGAACATTTTTTTTTTTCATTACTATTATGGGAGGAATTAGAGAATTAGGAAATTGATCAATTCTAACTAACAAAGTAAAATTCATATAGTAAATCGATCAACTGAGCTATTAGGATTCTCAATCTTAGGATATCTTCAAGTCGGAGATCTAGAGAAAGAAAAGATAAATAAAGATATACCTAAGCCGGTCCACATATTTTATTCTTGACTCTTCAGTTGATGAATGAGCACCCTTCTGGTATTTTACTTCACGTTTTTCCCCATGTAAATTGGGACGTGGGGATGGCTTTAATTAAACTTTATATAGAAGTGACAAATGGGGACACGTAGGGCTATCTTGTTTTACATGGTCATTAAAATTAAAGTAGTGATTAGATAAAGTAATAATCCAGTACTCATGTGATGTCAGGTAAATTAGATCACCAAATATTAGACTGATGAGTCCAATAATTAATACTATTACTATAGGCCCTGGACCTAGCTATATACATCTGGTTAGTTTCTTGGCTGGTTCTTCCAAAGAGCCAAGCAGTGAGAAACAAAAAGATCAGATGTTTTTTTTTCTCAATATATTGGAGAAGTTTTCAATGGCCCTCAAAGGCTTCCAATATTTCAGCTTCCAGCTCAGGAGTACTATAGTATGCAGTATTAAAAAAATAGTTCGATGCACAAAGCATTACCTGTCAGATAATTAATAATAACCTAGTACTGTTTTTGCTTTTGCTGCGGTGTTGAAATGTTGGAAGCTTGCGAGGCTCTTGAGGCCTTGCTCTTTTCTGTAGATCATTTTACAGTGTATTCAAAAAGGAAATAGAAAAACCATGCATGCATGGGATGAAGGAAGGAATACGTACCAACATACAAATGGGATTTAAGGTATAGTATATATGCTTTGGAAGCAAAAATTCGTGTGCACGATCAACGTAGTTTAACCTATATGTATACTCGTCCTGTCTTAATTTATGTTTCATATAGGTTGAATTCCAGAGATAAATCTTTTTAATTTTGACAATGAATTTAGACATAGAATCTCTGAGTGTTTTGAAATAGAATATACATATTAACTCGCACATTAGGTAAAAAGCACTAATTATTAGGTCAAAACATTTAAAAGTCATGATTCTCGTCTCTCACGATCCGAACACCAAGTAGTCCTTTATGTTTAATCAAAGGTCTCGGGTTGAGCCTTGCTAGGTATGGAGCAACCTTTGCTAGGGAGCCGCCTGGCCTCAATATAGGACTTTCTGGAGTGAATTCGAATTTTATCAGACCCTAATAGCAATATCGAACATCGAGTGAAAAAAAAGGGAAGGGGTGAGGGGGTGGGGTGTGTGGGAAGAGGGGAGTGGAGGCATATACAGTCCAAAAGAAAAGGTTCCTTTTGAACTTTATTGGTTTCTTCCTTTTGTTATATATTACTCAGAAAGAAACTCAATATATATTCTATAGACTATAGTAATCTGGTAAGTAGTAATTGGTGCGATTGTATTATTGATCAGGTAAAGTTTTTCTGTTTTCTTTTGGTATTTCATTGTCTAATTATTTGTTAAAGTCCTACATAATTCTGATTTGCCATCCATAAAATATGGCATCTCTCTAATTAATTAACCACCTATATATCCGATTGTCTGTGATGCTTATAATCGTTAGAGCATTGGCACCCCTTTGGATAGTACATGAGTTACTATGTAATTCGGTTGGTTTCCAATTTAATGATACAAATTTATAAATGGACAAATTAAAAGGGAAAAAAGCAACGAGCCATGCATAAATTTAGACGCCAATATTTCAAATAACAAGACAAGAGCCTGCACAACCATAACAAGAATTCCAAGTTTTTTTTTTTTTTTTTTGTTAAGAAAATAGTTCATGATATTATGATTGGCCTAGCAAATAGCAAAATCAATTCATACAAAACATTTTTTTTTAGCAAATAAGAGTTTGTATCTTAGGGTTGTCAAAAACAATTAAGTGGGATTTAAGCAGGTAACTTGGACCACTTATGTAGTTACAAGTATAAGTGCTGGTTGAAAGCATTTTTAATAAATGGTTAGAATACAAAGTCAAAATCTAAACCTTCTTTAAGCTTATTCAAAAAGAGAAGTTCAAATATATTTACAAGATACATTGAGAGAAAATGTAATTTATTAGTTCTTTTGTAACCGTGTGTTTTCAATTCTCCTTGAACGTAAGAATTCATTTGATGAGTTAGTTCTAGATAAGTTAATTCATTCCTTGAACGGATGAATTCATTTGGTGAGGAGTAAATTCATTCAATTCACCATTAACTCACTCTTGTAACATCCTTTGTTCTTCACCTATATAAACCACTCTATTTGAGAACAAAAGATACACCACCAACAAAGTAAAAGAAAAATATCTTCCTCCTAAGTTCTCTATTTTTGGGCAATAGTTTTGAGCAACCTCCAAACTTTCAGCCACGAGTGCACGTGTTTGGAAATAGTTGTGGACCTTGAAGAGCGACCGGCTAGAAGGATTTGCACCGGAGTCGGGCTGAAATCGCTTTCAAGACAATGACTTGTCACGACACAACATTTATGACTATTTTTTATAATTATTAATTTCAGTTTCATATCAATATTGTAGTACTTTTTCCAATATGTTTGAATTTAGAGTTTAACTTAATCATGATTAATTAACATGTATTTAATTTAATTTAATTACTTAACCATGATAAAAAACTTTAGTTTGGTGTATACACCCGCGGAAGCGTTTAAGTTTTTACTAGGTATTTCCTTTATTTTAATTTGTTTGTTATAGTTATTTTTTTAAAAAAATGTTTCAAAAAGAATGTCAATTTCTTTTTTCAACGACTCTTTAATTCTAACTATCTACATGACATGTTTTATGTTTAAGATGACAAGATTAAAGGACATCTAGTACATTTTATATATCTTTAATTTAAAAATATGTATTCAGAAGTTTTCTTCACTTTCTTAAATTTTGTGTCAACTCAAAATCGGACGAAAAATTGAAACAAAAGTACTAGTAACATGAGTAGATAAATATAATAATCATACAAGTCCTAACATTTAAAAAAAAGGGGCCGGTATGTGGGAAGTCTCGTCTATTAAGATTTAAGCTTCGATATTAGTAATGTCAGCGCATAACTAGGGCATATATATGTGAAAAGAAAGATTTATCCGAGGGCCATTTGTCACAAGTCTTAACCAGACTTTTCACAACAAATTACTGAGATTAAATTAAATTGAAGTGTTGTTTTTGTTTATTAATTAGAAGTCAATCCAAATTAATGTGGACATCCTCGACAACTCAAAGACACAAAAGAGTAGTCGATTCCTCCTATATATGATAATGGTATCTCTCATATTTTGATTATTTTGGTTCACTTTCTTGTCCTGTGATCCTTTGAACTTGGAAGACCAACCCCCATTTTATAGTGTGCTGTCACAATTTATTGAAGGCGAATTCTAGACAGAGAATTAAAAGGTACTGCTCAAAAAAATTTGTTCACAATGTTCCAATCAAACTAAGACAGATAAAATGAAATGAATATAACATCATGTATGCATGAAAATTTACAGAAAAAAAAAAAGTAATAAGACGAAGAAAGAGTGGTCCATCACTCCATTTGTAATCCCTATCAATGACACGTAATGGTTGCCTGGAATTACCTTTTCTTAATTAGGTGCAAGTTTGGCAGAAATTTCGTAGCCCATCCCCTCTCCAAAGGGATATTTAATAAGTATTTAACGTGAAATTTCTTAGTAAATTTGTTTGAGGACCAGATCTTTACTATTTGGGTGATGGTGTTAGAGTTTGTGTCCTACTGATTATCTTATTTTCGCCTAATTGTTGCTTATTGATGGAACGGGTTGCCTGACGTGTTCTACTGCGTTACTTCAAGGAAGCAGGCGTTACTTCAAGGAAGCAGTAAAACAGAAAGTAAAGAACACAATGATTTTTACGTGGAAAATACCCGGCTCAAAAGATGTAAAAAAACACGACCTGCACCTCTACAGGATTTAACCCCAACTTCACTAAATAACTCTGAGCCTCAACAACGACTGATTACAAAACGGTTTAACTCAACGACTAGGAATTATAAACTCTAATTCCTAACTACACACACCTCCCAAAGGTATGCGTTCCCAAAGTCTCTGAGTTTTCCCCAACTCGAAGACTATCTCCTAATTCAGTTTATAACACACTGAAACTAATATTGCATCAATAGCTCAAACACAATGAACAACTCTAAAAATCAAAGCTAAAACTCTTAGCTGGATTCTATATTTAGGACCTGGTTCTTCAATGTGTTTCTTCAGTGATTGAATAGCACTTCGTGAAGTCAATCTGTCGATTGTGTTTTTCTGCTTTGTAAGTGCGTGAATTATCTGAATGATGCATCTTCTATTTAAGCACAGCTATCCAAAGAGTCATTCTTTCTTTCAAACTCCTCCTTTAATTAAAACTCTTATGCATAGAATTCTACTTCGAGTGAGACTCCTTCTCCAATTCCAACTCTCGTCTCCTTAGTGTTGTAGTCAAACTTCAACTCTTTAAATCAACCTATCTTCAAGTATTTTACTCAACCACAACCTCTTCAATTTCTCACGTGATCAGTAGCTTGAGTATATCAGAATTAGGCTTGCTCATTCGTTCCTGACTTTCAGCAATCTTTGTTTGCATCTATCAGTAAAACCTGAAACCTGCCTTCCTATGCTTGGACCAGGTCAAGTAACATGTTTCATTCATGTGTCAGTCATCAAAAACTTCATTGATCTAACAAAGAGTCCTTCAATTTATATGTTTCCTATCTTGCGTAGACATCTTCAATCTATAGAATCTTTCTCCTTCTATACATAGGACTCTTCAGGACATTCTCAGAAGTGAAACTGACTCCTTTTTCAACTCAACTTGCTTTCCCTTATCATAAGTGTTTGAATCAAATTCAACTTGTTTTATTCCTCATGTGATCAGTAAGTTGAAGTTTCTGATTGCACTGAATTAACTCATATCAACTTGTTTCATTTATATTGTCATTCATCAAAACTTCAAGGTTTCAACAGATGGCGAGTTGATTGAGGAGGGGGGGGTTGTTAAGTTCAATATCACCTACATAAGTTTTTGGGTTCTGATCTTCGTACATAATTTGTCTAGTTTGATATTTGCATCTCATGTATAATTGGCAGGTTATTACATTAGAGTGGGATTTACCTAAACCACACCGCAACACTTTCTTGTAAAAAAAAAAGGAAAAATATAGTTAACGGAGGGATGGAAAGAACAAGGTTACAGCTATACTTTTTAATATTAAATATATATACTATTACTCCAATTTCGAAACAACAATAGAATATATTGAGGAGTAAATTAACTGGCTGGGACATACGTACCCTATAAATAGTTAATTAGCCACAACTCCCAAGCTACTTGATTCCTCCTCAGTTCAGTTCTACCTAATAGGCTAATACATTCAACAGTACACATATATAGATACAAAGCTTAAATATATGTGTGTATATACTTTTTTTTACATGAACTTTATACGAATTCAGAAGTGATTCGCCACTAGAGCGCGCGCAGACATTAATGGAAATCCAGCGTTTTCTGAACTCTCTCCCTCAATGGCTGCTCGTATATATGTTAATTAAAGAGCAGCCATGAGAGATTGAGTTCAGGAAACTCTGGCTTTCCTAGTTTTCAGATCAATCCACTATTGCCAGCCAGGCCAAAGGCTAAGTTCGTACAGTAAGTTCCTTACACATACTTTTTTTATTTTTTGCTTATCCTGGAATATTATTACTACATTAATTACCACTTCTATAGTATTGATCTTCTGCTTATCATGCACAGCTAATGGCACAGTTGCAAAGCTCATTTTGAAGAATTCTAGGTTCAATTAAAATTTCTTCCTGTAAAATTATACTGTACAAAATAAGATAATTATATTTATATGTAAAATATATTTGTTACAGGATACAGATGCACTTTTTCTGAATTCCTTGTAATTAAAATTTCTAGTTTTGCCACGGCTCACAGAGAGGGAAGTTTCAGAAGATGCTGAAAACGGAAGGCGGAGAGGACTATTATATATATATATTATATACACAATGAAGAGACCAAATTTTCATCGAAGACTGTTACGTTCACTGCTAATTAATTGGGAAGAAAGTAAGAGAAAAGGACAAGTCCTTGTTCACTCCATATCACTGCTTCATTCATAATAAGAGCTACATTATGATAGTTTTCGATTCTTCTTTTATCTCCCAATTATAAGTCAAATAAACCAGTCAACTAATTAACTCTACTCCTTCAAAAATCATGCTCCATCTCTTTGGAAACACTTTAATTTTAACTTTTACCTCATGTATTATTATTTAACACCACTAGAGTCGATCTTAGATTAAATATCATTTTAGTACACTTTATATATTTTTAATTTAAAATTAAAAAATTCAAATTTATTTTTTTTAAAACAGAGGGATATATTAGTTCCTATATATTGAAGAATTATATTTGATACCGTGAACACTCTTTCAGTCTGAGTTTATGTGACTCTTTTTTCCTTATCTAGCTATTCTTTGATTTTAACATTTTATATGGCATGCTTAGAATCACAAGATTAAAGGTTATTTAGTACATTATACATACTATCTTTTATTTAAGATTGTAAAATTTAATTTATTTTTTTTTACTTTTTAAACCATGTGCAAATAAAACTAAGACAAACAAATTGATTTAAAAAGGAAAAAAAAAATTTAACTTCAAAGTACTCATTTTATCTTTTAGAAGATAATTTATATTCACACAAAGTCTAATTATTCTACAATGTATTTAAAACACATAAATATGTAAATACTTAATTTTAAATAGTATTATTTTATTTCTGCATCCAATCAGACAGTAATTAAAAGCTCTTTTTATTTGTCATTTTCTGATCAATATCAAGAAAAAGGTACTAGTACAAAGGTAGTCCTTTAAATATTACTTCCTCCATTCTTTTTTATATACCCTTTTTTCTTTTTTAGAGTCAAACAATATAAATTTTGACCAACATTTTAAGAAGTATTCTTAATCAAATTGAAAAAGAAAAAAGAAAAATTATAAGTTATAGTGCTTTGCATATTGCTTTTGAATTTTAATTTTAAACAGTTAGATTAATCAAATTTAATTTAACTTTGAAACTTAACTAAATTGACTCACAAAAAATGAAGGACACATATTTAAAAAAAAAAATGGAGAGAGTAACGAACAAGTCTGGACTTTACAAAAACGATGTGATTCCTTTAATATTTTTTTTATATATATATATATAAAAGTAACCCTAGAAAACAGTTGAGTTTCATTGTGAACCTACTTTTTAAAATAAGATGTCGGACTCAACCTAGTACCTTTTAATATTTAGTTATTACAAATTAAATGTAAATGAAGTAACTAGCTAACTGATCCACTGAACTAAACATAATGGTAATGTTTAAAATCATTTTTGCTGCATAACTAGGGCTTAATTTAATTCCCCCTTCAGCTATATATGTGAGTGATTGGATCTGAAAAGCCTTAAAGCTATGTGGAAATTTTCAGAATCAGAACAAAAGCACTTGCATGCGCCCTAGCTATATTAAAATGTGTCTTACATATTAGTTAGACTAAACATGAGGAATTTAAGAAAGTAAAAAATACTTTTGAATTTTATCGACCTAAAATTAATTTTGTATTTAAGAAAGTAAAAGTGATTTTTGAATTTTGGCGACCTAAAACTATGGATGTGTTTAACATACAAAAACGTTCTTTGAATCTTGTGGCGTTTGAAATGCTAAATTTAAGAAGATACCAACGTATAAAAATAACATTTTTTTTTAAAAAAAAAACAGATCTAAAAGAGATAAGACATGCACATATAGTAACAACCCTCAGAATGGATATTGACAATACATTGGAAAAACGAGCGTCAGCGCAGAATTGATGCTTTAACCTCTCTTCATAAGTTCCAATCCTCTATTAAATTTTTTTTTGGTAAAATATGAATCTAAAAAGTTCTTCTGATTAATAATTAACTTTATCTTATATATCGAGACAATGTTATTTTCTGATTCACAACCATGTTCTACAAAACATTATGAGTTATTCTTCAAACAATTATCATGAAAAGCAAATTAAAGACGCTATTTCTGTTTGCTAAAAGTTCAAAAAATTCTTGAAATTTAAAAGATGAATGATTTATAGAGTAGCAAAAGTGTGCATATATAGTGTTCCATTATTAAATATACATTCTGGAGAATTAAATTGAATAAACACACACTCAACTAGTTAAATTAAAAATAGCTTGTGAATATATAATATATGTATAATCTATGTATAACATGCACATAATCGGTTAATAAGATAATGTATATCAACCCCCCCCCCACCAAAAAAAAAAAAGGTAGTAAACAGTAAATCTGGGCTATCTCCGAGGATGTTATAAGTCAATATTTTCTTCTTTTTTTTCCTTAAACCAGTAGTTACTATTTTCTTTTATCACATTTTCAAAATATTTTTAAATATTTTAAGTAATTAACTATTGTGTCTTAAGGCTGTAGTATTTTTGTATAATAATTTGTAAATATGAAAAAAAAATTAGAATATTCAATGTTCAAATTCATACGAAAAAAATGAACTGATCCTCCAAATCAGGTCACACAAAATGGTGATAAAAAAAGAGTAACTACTCACTATTCAGCACGTAGGTAAAGATAGCGACGGCCGACAGAAATTCCCATTTGAGATTGACTGATAGATTGCAACATTAAATGGGCCGGGCCGACCTAATTTCCACTTAAAGCCCATGTAAGATCAAGACCCTGTCCAGCCCAATTTCTCTAAACGACGTGTAAAATTAGGTTTTAGGTCTAACTCACACAATTGTCACACCCCTGTTTTTCACCGCATCCGACCCCGCTAGGGAGTTGGTTTTAGAGAAAATGAGTTTTTCCAATTAAAGTGACGTTTTGAGAAGGGATTGTTTTATTTACAGAGTCGTTACTTGGAATTGAGTTTGGATGTTCCAAGTCACCTTATTGAATCCCTATTCAAAAGGAAATGACTCTTCAATTTTTAATTTTTGGTCTGCGAACTAGAAATCCGGATAAGGAATTATGTTGACCGAGGGGAAGGTGTTAGGCACCCCTCGAGTCCCGTGGTTCTAGCACGATCGCTTTAATGACTTACATCTGGCTTAAATTAATTTTTTTTTGTTTTGGATTTATAATATTTGTTAGCCTAAAGTTGCTTGCCTCCTGCTTTTAACTTATTTTAAATTATTTAAAACTGTGTTGATGTGTGGCTTACCGATAGTAGTACTTTTCGGCCTCACCACGAGTTTTGGTATATTTCTTGCGCCTTTGAGGCATTTATGAGTCGTCCCCATTTTCCTAATCTAAATAAGTACCTAATGGGTTTAAAACCTACCCAACCCAATTCAATCGGCTTCAAATGGTAAATTAATTTAATTATAACGAATGGTCGGTAGCAGGGCTTTCCAACTTCATCGTTAATTTTCACTTGTATATCAAAAAACTTAATTTTCTAAAGATCAAGAACCTAAATCTTTCTTTTCGAATTCGCTCCCTCGCAAATGAGTTTTTCCTCTCTTTTATTACGGCAGAGTTTAAGGTGAACATGTACCCCATATCACTCTTACCGTACTTTGTAAATCAACTTGGATTTCGAACGTCTTAAAACTTACTGTCATAACCTTGAAGAAATTTATTTAGAATTAGCCGTCAGCATAATGCTTAATGTCAATCAACTATAAAACGAAGTCCGAATTCATAATAAACTTACAAGAAAAATAAATAAATAAAATAAAGCAACATTGTATGAACAAGCTTATGCACTATTATACTCTTTTATTGTTCAAACAACTTATAAACACAAATAATAACTGCTAATTCCAACCTCCAAAGCAAAATCATACTCATTATTGTTAAGAACGATGTGTGTAGAAGACTTTATCATACACAGTTTTATTTTTAGCATATATATTTAATAACATAACAAAATCTAACTAAATTTAATTATACAATTTTATTTTACAATATTATTATTTACTTTTAACTTTCAACACCAACTAATTTAGAGATAATAGGTAAATATGACTTTTAGCTAGAAGCACATGCATACCCTAACAGAATTTAAAGCCAATGATATTCCACATGAATAAAATACCCAAAGGGGAAAAAATAATTATCAACAAAAAGGAAAGTTTACATAATAGGGTACAAAAATCAAAGCAAAATAAAGATTGTAATTTCAAAGATGGAACTTCAGAAGTTCATACGATCTAACACATTAGTAGCGGCACATACTCACCATTAAAATAAAACCACTAAAAATAGAAAAATAAAAATTTTAATATAACGATGAAAAAGGACTTCGCATAAGATAATTAATTTTACATCTTTAAACACTAAAGACTTTAAAAAATTATCTCACTTAAAATTTAAAATCGATTTAATTGAAATTATTTTGAAAACAACAAACAAATTACAAATAAAAGACATAGAACATGAACTACATAAAATAATAAACTAAGCACATTAAATAATATAAGAAGCCATTGAAATAACTTTATTCATGCTTTGATTTCCAAAAAAGAAAAATTATAGAATAAACAATTCGGATTCGATAAGAACCTGTGTGATGGATTAAACCGAGACAAGAAGCAAGAACACCACCACCGAAAACTTCAAACGGAATTCCAAACTCAGACTCTAACTTTCCTCTCCTTTCTTTTCCTCTCTCTTTTCACCCTGATTTTTATTGTCTGTGTTTTTTCTTCTTTTGTTTCTTTGTTTTTTTTTCCTTCTTGATCCGTATGTTTTCTTTGGTTTCTTTTTTGTTGTTTCTTCCGTTCTTTTTTTTTTTTTTTTGTGCATGTGTGCATGTGTGTTATATAGGATTAGTGTATGTGTGTATTTGTGTCGTGTGTGTGTGTTATGGGAAAATGGGGGAGAGGTTTTGTGAGAGTGGGACTTGTGGGTGGTTTGGGTAGTTTAGGATTATCTTTTTTTTTTTTAATTAATATTTTAAATAAAATAAAAATAATAAAATCTATTTAAAACTAACAAAATACAAGATAAGTTAATTAGCTAGTCTTAGGAATATGGTTAAGAAATATTAATATCACAACATTCTTTATTAAAAGTTGAAAGAAGAAAACAAATATAATTTAGAGAAAAAAAAATCTTTTTTTTTCTAAAAATAAATAAACAAATAAATAAACGGTAAAATAAAAACTTATTTAAAAATGTGACTCTCTTTTTGTAGTTTTCAAAATTTTTAACGAACCTCAAAAATAAGATAAATTTAAAATGCCTAAAAATAAAAATAAAATAAAATAAAAATAAAAATTAATTGAACATTAAAATGGTATAAAATTATTAGGTTTGGGTAAAAAATTAGGTGTTTACAGAATGCCCGTCTTTGCTTGGAAATATGGAGAATTTCCAAGCAAAGAAGTAAACATGACTAATTTTGGTTCAACCATTTATTCACTAGTAAATAAGTAGAAAAGAGGTGCGACCGAGCCTTGGTTTTAGACATCCTACATATCTCGGGTTATAAGAGAATCGGGTCACATGTAGTTCAAGTGGGTGTGGGAATGAAGGGATGAGTTGGAGAGTCGATTTGAGGTCCCGTCGAGTTTTCGGTTCGTGACTCTTTTTATTACATCCGAAAAAAGAAAAAATGAAACTAAAAATGAAAGATACAAAATCCTATCTATTCTAATTGTCTTGATTCTCTTGCTTCAGATCTTTTCTTGGGTCCTCGGTTATCGCTTCACCTTCTTATGGTGGGTACCTTGATCTCAAGATTTGATCTTGAAGTTAGGATTTGAGACTTGAACTTGCAACTTGGATTGTATCATTGACACTCTTCCAAAGGATGGTTCATAGAATACTTTTGGATGTTTGTTCTCTTGATCAGGGGTTATGCAGATGATTCTTGAGATGTTGCGCCGCTACAGATGCATAGATGACTCTGTATTTTCAAACTAATCATTCTCCACTACTCAAATCAGAGATGGCATGCCATTCTCGGCATTAAACCTGTGTTTTGCAGAAAACCTGCAAGCCATCAAAGAAAACGAAACAAAACAAACAAAAATTTTCTGCCCCGAGTTTGCACTGGGAAATTTTTGTGAGTTATTAGAAAAACTACACAACAATTTAAAATAAATAAATAAAAATGATAGAAATCAAAGCTAGACATGCAATAAAATAAGATTCTTATTCTCAATAATGCAACCAAAGGAAGTTATGCCTTATGAATGCATGAAAAAAAATTAGGATTTTTGCTTCTAAAAATGTGACTAGGGATTGTCATACCCTATGAAGACATAAAGAAGAAAAATAGGAAGGTTTATTTCCTAAAATGTCAACTAGGGGATGGCGCCCTATGAAGACGAATAAGAAAAATTAGGAAATGGTATTTCCTAAGACGTCAACTAGGGGATGGAGCCCTATAAAGACGGATAAGAAAAATTAGAAAATGGTGTTTCCTAAGCTGTCAAATAGGGGATGACGCCCTATGAAGCCGGATAAGATGTCAACTAGGGGATGACGCCCTATGAAGACGAAAAAGATGTCAACTAGGGGATGACGTCCTATGAAGAAGAATAAGATGTCAACTAGGGGATGGCGCCCTATGAAGACGAGATAAAATGTCAACTAGGGGATGGAGCCCTATGAAGACGAAGAAGATGTCAACTAGGGGATGACGCCCTATGAAGACGAAAAAGATGTCAACTAGGGGATGGCGCCCTATGAAGACGAGATAAGATGTCAACCAGGGGATGACGCCATATGAAGACGAGATAAGATGTCAACTAGGGGATGGAGCCCTATGAAGACGAAGAAGATGTCAACTAGGGGATAACGCCCTATGAAGACAAAAAAGATGTCAACTAGGGGATGACGCCCTATGAAGACGAATAAAATGTCAACTAGGGGATGGCGCCCTATAAAGACGAATAAGATGTCAACTAGGGGATGACGCCCTATGAAGACGAGATTAGATGTCAACTAGGGGATGACGCCCTATGAAGACGAATAAGATTAGGATTTTTTTTTTTCATGTTAGAAAAAAAAATGCCCCAGTCTTGAATTTGAGGGGTTTTATTATTATTATTATTATTATTATTATTATATTGGTACGAACTTAGAATTATAGGAGTATAACAAAAAGAGAAAATTCAAGAAAACTTAACTTTGCTATACTTGTTTCTTTTTTTCACTAAACTTCACAAGATTGCTTTACCCCTGTTCAAACAAAGAAAAAAAAATGTGAGTTTTAAAATTGGTGGTTGGATTGTGGCCTTGAATTCCTTAGAGGTTTTCCTTATCTCTGCCCCAACTTGATACAGTTGATTCAACTAATTGGTTGGCGAGCTTGATTCTTTGTCTTTCAAATTCTGTTGCATCTCTGTTTGTTTCAGTATGATTCTGCTCTTCATTTTCAAATGCTTCACTCGTAACGCTTATCTTAACTGGCTCTTTGTCCTTGTCAAGGTGGCAAACGCCCAACAATCTCTACTCAATTTCACTGGGAGCCATGGTCAATTTTGCGCGTTTTTCTTTATTTTGCATTTGGTGCGAGACTTACCCATAAAAACAAAGCGTGTAAAAATGAAATAAGGAAAAACCAAAAGAAGGAATAAAAGAATTATGTTTGAATAGAAGGTATTTCTACCAGTAAAGTAAGAAAGCTTATTTGGAGGTGTATATTGACTTCAATAATGCGTGACACACAATTTGAAGTAGATATTTGATCCTTCAAAACTGTCTAATCTCGAATTAGGCTGCACCTTTCAATCAAATCATCCTTCTTGATCTTTGTCCTGTCATGATAAACTTTGTTTGACTAAAGTTATTTCTTCTAGGATTTTCTCAATTGACCTCTCTAATTTCGATTGTCTCGTTCATCATTGTCTTATGACGCCCCTGAGGGTTTTCACCAATAAGATTTTTATTTTTTTTATTTTTTTTGATATCTTGTGGTTCCATTTATGGGTTTTCACCTACAAGCCCTTTTTTTATATATATACATATATATACAGCACACAAGACTTGACATTCTCAAAAATTGATCGGAAGGTCTTTAATGGACAAAAGGAAAAGGATTTTTAGGATAAATTACAACTTGAGAGCCATATAAAAGTGACAATAGGATATATATCTCATCTTTTTTGAATACCAAGATTTTTTATTTTTATTTTCTTTTGTCAGACCGAACCTCAAAATAGGGCTGCCTACGTATCCATTTAGGAATCAGGTCGAACGTAGTTCAATTTAACGCATTTTATTTTATTTTTGTCGGCTCCAAAGAGGGTAAGCAAGGAAAGGTAAATAAGGCTCGAAGGGCTGACAAGGGATTAATGGCATTTAGTTAAGTAGAATGATGGTCTTTCGTCATCTCAACTTGAGAATGTTAAGCACAAGTGTGTCAAATATAATATCTTTTGACTGAATCGGCGTTGATAGCTTTTTCTGTCATTTTTCCATCCAGATCCGCAGGTTGCAAAGCTCCATTTGATAATACTTGTTTAACTATGTATGGACCTTACCAGTTTGGAGCAAACTTTCCTTTAGCCTCTTCTTGGTGTGGAAGGATGCATTTTACAACAAGTTGGCCGGCCTCGAATTTTCTAGGACGTACCTTCTTATTGTAAGCTCGCGCCATCCTCTGCTGGTATAATTGACCAAAGCAAACTGTCGTCAACCTTTTTTCATCTATTAACGATAATTGTTCTAGTCTAGACTTGACCCATTCAGTATCGTCAATTTCGACTTCACTAATGATTCGAAGCGAGGGAATTTTGACTTCTGCGGGTATCACAGCTTCAGTCCCATAGACTAGTAAATAAGGAGTTGCGCCAGTCGATGTACGGATAGTTGTACGATATCCTAAAAGATCAAACGGTAATTTCTCATGCCACTGTCGAGATCCTTGGACCATTTTCCTAAGAATCTTTTTAATATTCTTGTTCGCTGCTTCAACGGATCCATTTTCTTTAGGACGGTAAGGGGTAGAATGATGATGCACGATCTTGAATTGCTCATAAACCTCCTTCATTAGATGACTATTGAGATTGGTTGCATTGTCTGTGATAATGGACTTTGGTATACCAAAACGACATATGATGTTCGAATGAACAAAATCCACTACTATTTTCTTCGTGACTGATTTGAAAGTAGCAGCTTCTACCCATTTGGTGAAATAGTCAATAGCGACCAGTATGAATCGATGCCCATTAGAAGCTTTTGGTTCTATTGGACCGATTACATCCATGCCCCAAGCAACGAATGGCCAAGGAGCAGACATATGATGCAGCTCTGAAGGTGGCGAGTGAATCAAATCACCATGAATTTGACACTGATGACACTTGCGAACAAAGCGAAAGCAATCTCGCTCCATAGTTAACCAATAATATCCTGCCCGCATAATCTTCTTCGCTAAAACATAGTCATTCATATGCGAACCACATACCCCCGAATGTACCTAATTCATGATTCTTTCAGCTTCCTGAATATTAACACATCTCAACAAGTTCAAGTCTGGGGTTCGTTTGTACAGAATCTCCCCACTTAAGAAGAAACCATTAGCAAGTCTCCTAATAGTCCTTTTTTGATCTGCATTGGCGTGTATTGGATATTCTTTTGACTTTAGGAAACGTTTGATATCATAGTACCAGGGTTCATTATCTGGTTTTGCATCAATTATATTACAATAACCATGTTGATCTCGTATCTGTATCTCTAATGGGTCGATATGTGTATTTCCTGGGTATGGGAGCATAGAAGCTAGGGTAGCCAGGGCATCAGCCAACTCATTATGGGATTTGGGAATATATCTAAACTCGATAGACTTGAACCTTTTGCTAAGGTCTTCTAAGAACTGTTTGTATGGAATGAGCTTGATATCTCTCGTTTCCCATTCACCTTGAATTTGTCGAATGAGTAATTCGGAATCTCCCAACACCACTAGCTTGTGTACATCCAGATTTATTGCAATAATTAACCCCATGATGCAAGCTTCATATTCTGTTGTGTTATTAGTACAAAAGAAACGAAGTCGTGCTGTGGCGGGATGATGATGCCCGGTCGGTGAGACAAGAACCGCCCCAATTCCTACTCCTTTGACATTGACTGCCCCATCAAAATATAATTTCCACGCATACATATCATCTTGAACTTCTTCCTTAATTGAATTAATCTCTTTATCAGGAAAGTAAGTTCGCAAAGGCTCATAATCATTGTCAACTGGGTTCTCGGCCAAATGATCGGCCAATGCTTGTGCTTTCATAGCGGTACGAGTAACATACACAATGTCGAATTCTGTAAGTAAAATCTGCCACTTCGCCAATCTGCCTGTGGGCATAGGTTTTTGAAAAATATACTTTAAAGGATCCATTCGAGATATGAGGTAGGTTGTGTAGGACGAAAGATAGTGCTTCAACTTCAGAGCAATCCAAGTTAGGGCGCAACATGTCTTTTCTAAAAGAGTATATTTTACCTCATAACTCGTGAACTTTTTGCTCAAATAATAGATTGCTTGTTCCTTTTTGCCTGTGATATCCTGTTGTCCTAAAACACAACCAAAAGAATTGTCCATCACTGACAGATATAGAAATAAAGGCCTACCAGGTTCCGGTGGGACCAGTACTGGAGGATTTGCCAAATATTCTTTAATCTTATCAAATGATTCTTGACATTCGTCTGTCCATTGGATAGCAGCATCCTTTTTCAGCAACTTAAATATCGGTTCACATGTAGTGCTGAGCTGAGCGATGAATCTGCTTATATAATTCAGCCTTCCAAGAAAACTCATGACCTCAGTTTTATTCTTTGGAGGCGGCAATTCTCGAATGGATTTTACCTTGGAAGAGTCCAATTCAATGCCTCTACGGCTAACTATGAAACCCAAAAGTTTTTCGGATGGAACTCCAAATGCACACTTGGCTGGATTGAGCTTAAGATTATACTTTCGCAATCTTTCAAAGAATTTCCTCAAGTCATATACATGATCGACTTGTGTCTTGGACTTGATAATGACATCATCAACATATACTTCTACTTCCTTGTGCATCATGTCATGAAAAATAGTAGTCATAGCTCTCATGTACGTAGTTCCCGCATTCTTTAAACCAAATGGCATGACCCTGTAGCAATAAGTACCCCACGGGGTGGTGAAAGCAGTCTTTTTTGCATCTGTTTCATCCATCAAGATCTGGTGATATCCGGCATAACAATCCACGAAAGATTGGATCTCATGTTTAGCACAATTGTCAACAAGGATATGAATATTGGGTAGCGGAAAGTTATCTTTAGGGCTTGCTTTGTTCAAATCCCTATAATCAACACAAACTCTGATTTTTCCATCTTTCTTCGGTTTGGGCACCACATTATCCAACCATGTGGTGTACTGAGCGACTCTGATCACGTTCGCATTCAATTGCTTCATGATTTCCTCTTTGATTTTATCGCTCACGTCAGCTTTAAACTTTCTTTGCTTTTGCTGGACCGGTGAAAAATCAGGGTATGTAGGCATTTTGTGGACTACCAAATCAGTGCTTAGACCCGGTGTATCATCATAAGACCAAGCAAAAACATCCTTATACTCGAACAAAATCTGAACAATATTATTCCTGATATTTTGATCCGCATGAATACTTATTTTTATTTCTCTAACCTCCTCACCAGTTCTCAAATTTATTATCTCAGTGTTATTTAAATTGGGTTTAGGCTTATCCTCAAATTGATCCAATCCTTCTTTGACTTCCTTATCAGCTTCATTTTCATCGTATTCATCTACCGTTTGGTTTGTTGATTCGAGATTAGACAACTTTTTAGGATCTAAATGTGAACTCCGTGTGCATGCCATATTATCAGAGACAGTATTAACATAACTGAAATAAGATAAAAATAAAAATTAAAAGAGGGAAGAAAAGATAAATTTACTAGAAAACTTGAATTTCATTTCATTGAATCGGAAAGGGTAGGAGGGTTAACATGAAAGCAGAGCAACTAAACTATGTGGACTACAACCCTGAGAATAGTCCAAAATGCAAAAGAAAGAAAAACCAAACAACAAAATAAAATACCAAGACTCCTTCCTTGTGGGGAGAGGAGTGGCTTCCCAGTTAGTGAGCTTGATATTTGGCCCGACAAACTGCACATCTGCATGGCTAGGGCCTTCACCCATCTGAACCATGTTTATTTCATAAAACATTTCCTTGAGACCTTGACATATTTCATCCACATCCTTGTTAGCATATGGGTCTTGATTTTCTTCCTTTTGAGCTTTCGTGAAAGATTCGCTAATGTGTGGAACCGAACTTGTCAATTTCCAAACCTTCTTTTTCTGCTCTTTCGCCATTTTCTATCTGCTGCGGTAGGCTTAAATCCTAAGCCAAAGGTGTTGTGGCTACCACATGGATCTACAGGGTTTATAATTCCTTGCAGCAAAACCCCTAATCATTTTCCCACTTTATAACCATTTTGTAGCATTTGGCTAGCCACCATGATTGAAGTAGAAGAGAGATGAGGCCCCGGAATTGGCGTGCCTTCCACGACTTGATCATCTGTCACAATTTCAAAGGCCTGATAAATGGAAGATTCACAACCCCTTTTTGCTTCGATACAGGGTACAGAAGGATCTCGATGGATGAGAAGGTCATCCTCTCCATGTACAATGATTTCTTAATTGTCGTGTTCAAAGTTAACTACTTGATGCAAAGTAGAAGGTATAGCTCTGGCCGTATGGATCCATGGTTTTCCTAAAAGTAGGTTGTATGAAGTATCCATGTCTATTACTTGAAAGGTGATCACAAACTCAACTGGTCCAATAACCAAAGCAAGATCTATCTCCCCAATGGTGTCTCATTTTGCACCATCAAAATCCCGAACACATACATTATTGGATCGAATCCTATCTAGGCTGATTTTTAATTTTTGTAAAGTAGAGAGAGGACAGATATCTACTCCTGAACCTCCATCGATCATTACCCCTTTTATGTAATATCCTTCGCATTTGATAGTCAGATGCAAAGTCTTATTGTGACCAGAACCTTCTGTGGGTAATTCATCATCAGTGAAAGTGATTCTATTTGCTTCAAATATTCTACGAACCATCCTTTCTATTTGACAGACCTTAGTTTCCTTCTGGACGTAGGCTTCATTCAATAACTTAATCAATGCCTGATAATGTTCTTTAGAATGTAGCAGTAGGGATAATAATGAGATTTGAGCCGGGGTTTTTCTCAATTGATCGACAATGGAATAGTCTTGGGTTTTCATTTTCTTCAGAAATTCCTCAGCCTCTTCGTCTGTGACAGATTTTTTCATTGGCCCTTGACTATCTTTAAACTGTTTTGGTCTCCTTAATTCTTCTGGAGCATAGCATCTTCCTGATCGAGTCAAACCTCCTGTTTCATTTGTTTCTTCCATGACCTCTTTTCCTTTGTACATCACCGTGGTTTTGTTGTAGTTCCATGGGATGGTTTTCAAGCTTGTCACTGGGAGCTATGCTGCGTGTCTTATGACAATTGGCTCTGTTATCTTTCTCATGTTGTTGCGATGTTGGTCGAACCATGCGGGACCACTCGAAACATATAGTTTTGGCCCATCTTGTGCTATTCCCTTTAGCTTTGCAGGAACATGCAATACCATCTTTTCTGAATCACGGAGTCTTATAACGGAACTCGCTACTTTCACGATCAGTGGTTCTCTTTGCATAGACTTCAGTGCTTCACCCGAGTTCTCCTTCAAGATACCTATTTCCATCACTGCTTGGCTTGTTGGCCTGTAGTCTCTATCGTCAAAAATCATCCCCACAACGTGTGTGTTACTGTGATTGGGAAGTGGATTGTCGGTGACATTCGACGCTTCTTCTTTTTGTATTACGATTGTCTTGCTTTCGATTAACTTTTCAATGGCTCTCTTCAGATTCCAACAAATTTCGGTACTGTGACCTTGGACGTTTGAATGGTACTCACACCTTACATTAAGATCAAACCAACTTGCATTCGGATCCACTTTGAAGGGCAAAACAGGTTCAATCCATCCTAATTTGACCAATCTCCGCAACAGGCTCGTATACGATTCTCCAATTGGGGTGAAGTTTTCCCTTGGCCTCTGTTCTCTTGTATAGTCTGCCTGAACATACGGATTACAGGGGCTTGGAAATTTGGCTGCCTCGGATGAAAACCTTGTGGCGTAGGTGCCCGCCATTGTGGACGCTGAGGAGTTCGGGCATACGCTTGAGCATTAAAAACAACAGATTGAGGTGTATAATAATGTTGAGGAGGGCTGGGTTGCCCCTGTTGGACATGAACGTAAGGGGAGTTCCGTCCCCTTTGGGCATTGCCTGATCTTGATGCCATCATGGATCCTTCCTCTTTCTTTTTTCGATTTCTGAAACCACCTGATCCACTCTGAATGGCTTGTGTAGTGGCCTTGAGGGAGGTTTGGCTCACGATTTTTCCTGATTTGATGCCATTCTCCACCATTTCCCCAATTTTTATTGCTTCGACGAAAGGTTTACCAACCGCGGCTAGTAAATAATGAAAATAATCGGACTCTTGAGTTTGGAGAAAAACGTCAATCAATTCATGGTCCTTCAGTGGCGGTTTGACCCTAGATGTTTGTTCTCTCCATTTTATGGCAAACTCTCGAAAACTTTCAGATGGTTTTTTCTTTATATTAGCGAGAGAAGTGCGGTCAGGGATAATATCGAGATTGTATTGAAATTGTTGTACAAAATCCTAAGCCATATCATCCCAAACGTACCAATGGGAGATGTCTTGATCGATAAACCATTCGGAGGCTATTCCCGTCAGACTTTCTCCGAAATAGGCCATAAGCAGCTCTTTTTTCCCTCCTGCTCCTCTGAGTTGATTGCAATACCTTTTTAAGTGGGCCACTGGGTCACCATGACCACTATATTTGTCGAATTTTAGGGTCTTGAACCCTATTGGCAAATGAACATTAGGGAACATACACAGGTCTTTGAAAGAGACGCTTTTGTGTCCTCCCAATCCTTGTATGTTTCTCATACTCTGCTCTAGACTCCTCACTTTTCTAGCTATCTCTTCTCGTTCTTCATTCATAACAGCCTTCTCAATCACGATATGAGACTCAGGCTGATGAGTGGGTTGATATGAATTTACGGGTTTGAATGCCAATTCAGGAGGATAGACTTGATCATGATTTAGCTCGTTAATAGGCTTCTGTATCATTGATGGAGGATTTATATTAGTTGGCACGACCGGAATAAAAAATGGGTTGTTCGTGAATGATGGATTTGGAGGACGCATGGTGGATGTGCCAGCAGCGCTAGACACATTAGCGTATGGACCAAATCCAGGCGGATAAAGTGGATCGTCGACTTGGGCTTGAGTGGAACTGAGATGATTTGCATCTGAAAGACTAGGAATCGAGGAAGGCGGGGCTTGTTCATTCGCCCAGGCCTGATACATTTCCGCAATTTGTTGCTTCAATAACCTATTCTCCTCCAAAGATGCGAACTCTTGTGGAACTAACTGATCTCGACCTTCTTCATTATCAGATTCTGTTTCATCTTTTCGAGTCATCTTCTTTTTTCCTTTATACCTTGTGTTGTACGGGTGAGAGGCCATCTTAACCACAACCAACCACCTTACTCTCTCTCTATCTTGAAACAGAAACAAATATGTTAGGATTTAGGGCTTTAAAAATATTGATATATTCATAACAAACTCAAATGTCAAGCACCTAAGTAATTTTCTTCCTGAAATGGACTTAGGAAAACCCTCTTGTTTCATCCCGGCTTTGGTGAATCAATTTTTCCTCATTATTTAATGCCAACATCTTAAAATTGTTACTTGAAACTTGAAAAAAAAAAATTGATCGCACCCGCCGAGGGTTGCCTACGTATCATGTTTTACATGAATCAGATCATCACGTAGTTCATGGATATAGTAAAAATATATATGTATTCAGAAATAAAGAGAATAAAAACTTGAAACAAATGCGAAATTTTCCATACATTTCCAACTGTTCTTAAAACAAAGCTTTAATGAAAGGAAACTAAAATTATCTAAGACTAGAACAGACTCGGAATACTGGAGAAATACTAAAAAAAAACCTATAAAGAAACTAACTCTAAGAAAACAAGGACTTTAATAATTATCGTCAAGATGCCTTCCGAAGATGTCTTGCAACTTAATCCTCCCTCAGACTTGAGTAGATTCTGGATAATGCTTTTGGTAGATGTGGAGCGAGAGCACGTGCCTGACGGCCCAGATTTTCATCACCTCGGTGAAGATACTTAGCATAAACATTAATCAAGGTTTCACTGAGCTGAAGTACTTCTCCCCTGCCCTCAATCATACTCTTATGGCAGTTTTGCACCCAATGCTGCATAGTGCGGACGGTATGCTTTAAGTCTCTTTCTTGTTCATGAAGGTCGTCGATCTGATAGTGAAGCACCTGTCGTTAGATCATCCACTGGTTTTTCTCAACTTAAACTTCCTTCTGAAAAATCGTGAAGCGCTTCGCTGTTTCTCTTTCCTGTTCCATGGAAGTTTTTAGCTGAGCCCGAAGCTTCGACTGTGTACTTGTTAGCAAGGCCTTCTCTTTCTCAAAATCACTCGATTGCTGCTTCATAGCACCGGTGACAATATCCAAGTCTTCTTGTAGGGCATGCATGGTAACACGGTTCTCTCTCTCAATCTCCTTACGAGCCGACCTAATTCTGGCCTCAAATCTCGCCTCATGGTGAACCAATTCTTCTCTAGCCCTTTCCAAATCATTATTTAAGACGTGCAGAGTAGACTGATAGTTCTCTTCTACCTCTCGTCAAGCCTGCTTAATTCTGACTTCGATCTCCGCTTCTCGATCCACTGGCTCTCTGGCTGACCTTTCTGGCATAGCTTTAGGAGGAGGCTGGTCATGAAACCATGGCAGATACCAATAGCCTACCTCGCCCTTGTCGCGGTCTTCCACCATGTGATCGAAACCTGAAAGTACACATCCTCCCCAAATCTTAAGTATCTCAGTCTTCCTTAGAGGGATGTCAGGGAGGAATTCGTACATGAACTCTTTCATATCCTCGACTGACGGTATATGCTAACGTCGACCGAATTATCGCATGACTCATAGTGGCACGTAGGGATGAACACCTCGGAGACCCATTAAGACGATGAAGGGTCGGAAAGTAGACATATATATCACCTCTTTTGAGGGGAACCAATGATAATTCCACACTATCTTGTCCGCCGTCAACCCCTCCAAGTACTCCTTCCAAGCTCTTATTCCTTTGGGAAAGTTTTGGTCCTCCATCCTCTTCTCATGGCCATTGATATAATCATTCCATTCGACTCGAAAATCAACAACAAATGGATGATAACGAACATGCTCAAGCATCCATAACTGCAATAGAATGTTACATCCTTCAAAATAGTCCGCCCCTTTTTTGCACATCGTCAGGGCCCGATAAATGTCTGCCAAAATCATGGGCACAAGGGTGACCTTAGGATTCTTCTCAAAAGCGGTAATAAACGCAGCCAGATTGGTGCTGATTTTTCCTCCTCTCTTCGGAAATACCATGATTCCCAAAAAAGCCACTATGAATGCTTCAGAACTATGCTTTTCCCAGGTTCGGTAGCACCCCCCGTTGTTAAGTTCTGATCTAAACAACTCGAATCCCCTTTACTGACCATATCTTTCGTACAAAAATTCTAGACGAACCCATCCATTTTCTAGGCAGCCTCCTATGTTCTTCCCTTTTATGTGCAATAGCTCAAAAAAAAATTCGGAAGTGACATGCTTTGGTATCATGGGTTCTCCTCGGTGAAGGTTCTTTCCCTTTCCAATAAATGCTCATATTTCCTCCAGTGTGGGAGTGAGCTCAAAGTCGGAGAATCGGAATACGTTGTTTGAAGGATCCCAAAACTGTACCAAAGATTCTATCACGTCTCTTCGTGGTTCAACACTCAACAGACTCCTTAAAAATCCCAAGTGTTTATATACTTCTCCATGTCTATAGTCAGTCATATTGTTATACCATATCTGCAATAGCTTTGGAACTTTATCCAACACCATGAAATGAGTACTTCATCATCCCTCAGCCTCTTGTCACTCCTTCCGGATGAGTTCATATTGTCCTATAGGATAATGATGGCAAATAAGAATTCTATTTTAAACATCCTAAAGCAAGACAAAATAATTTTCGAAAGAAGTTGACAGAATGACATGGAATAAGATTTCAAAATGAGCATGAGAAAATAATAACTGACAAAACAGGAAGTATCCAAGTCTTCTAAAACATCCTAGAGTAGAGACAATAATTTGATGATGTTTGAACCAGACACATCAGGAATAATTAAATTATTAAAACAAAATAGTGGATCAAATTATTTGACAAATTTTAATTATGTTTGACAAAAATGGGCTCTATGATATTCCTAAGAGATTTTAAAACCAACGAAGATGGACAAAACAAGACCACGACGTTAAAACCACTTAATCTTTTCAGAAAAGTTCTATGTAAAAATATTATGTATTTTCTAAAATAAACCCTTAAATTTTTTTATTTAATCATTTTTCAGATCAATTAATTCACTTAAAAGCCGGTCCACATTCGATATGGCATTTCCTATAATGCAACAAGTAACACATAAAATGTACATGATGGTCTCAAAAGGTGACACCTGACCTAGACGGATCCGACCCCCCGGGTCGAGCCCCACTAAGTCAAAATTGCACGTGATACCAATAAAACGCAGTCTATTAGGGATAGCCATGTCTAAGTTCCAGTTATGCTAGGTTCAACCTGGTGGAGTTAGGTCTCTAGACTGGCGGTAAAACGAGCAGACAACTCGAGTCGGCAAGGGTCAACTTTACCGGTAGCAGGGCTTTCCGGCCTCACTGTTGGTCCCTTCCCGTCATAAATTATGGGTGACTACAGAATCCTTCCCAGGAGCGTTGCCACATCTCTGGTATCTCAAGTTCGGGAGCGTATACCGCATCTCCGGATATACAGTATCTCAGAAGACTCAGATGGGTGCGCGAGAGAAGACAATTTATATTGCAATTCAAACAATATCAAAGCGATAAACATGTAGGCAAAGAACACATTTAGGCCAACAATAGACATTATCAAAATTAAATAAAGCCAAACAAGTCAATATAAAAGCTCGAATTCTGGTTATTTTCCCAGCAGAGTCGCCATCTGTCACACCCCTGTTTTTCACCGCATCCGACCCCGCTAGGGAGTTGGTTTTAGAGAAAATGGATTTTTCCAATTAAAGTGACGTTTTGAGAAGGGATTGTTTTATTTACAGAGTCGTCACTTGGAATTGAGTTTGGGTGTTCCAAGTCACCTTATTGAATCCCTATTCAAAAGGAAATGACTCTTCAATTTTTAATTTTTGGTCTGCGAACTAGAAATCCGGATAAGGAATTCTGTTGACCGAGGGGAAGGTGTTAGGCACCCCTCGAGTCCCGTGGTTCTAGCACGGTCGCTTTAATGACTTACGTCTGGCTTAAATTAATTTTTTTTTGTTTTGGATTTATAATATTTGTTAGCCTAAAGTTGCTTGCCTCCCGCTTTTAACTTATTTTAAATTATTTAAAACTGCGTTGATGTGTGGCTTACCGATAGTAGTACTTTTCGGCCTCACCACGAGTTTTGGTATATTTCTTGCGCCTTTGAGGCATTTATGAGTCGTCCCCATTTTCCTAATCTAAATAAGCACCTAATGGGTTTAAAACCTACCCAACCCAATTCAATCGGCTTCAAATGGTAAATTAATTTAATTATAACGAATGGTCGGTAGCAGGGCTTTCCAACTTCATCGTTAATTTTCACTTGTATATCAAAAAACTTAATTTTCTAAAGATCAAGAACCTAAATCTTTCTTTTCGAATTCGCTCCCTCGCAAATGAGTTTTTCCTCTCTTTTATTACGGCAGAGTTTAAGGTGAACATGTACCCCATATCACTCTTACCGTACTTTGTAAATCAACTCGGATTTCGAACGTCTTAAAACTTACTGTCATAACCTTGAAGAAATTTATTTAGAATTAGCCATCATCATAATGCTTAATGTCAATCAACTATAAAACGAAGTCCGGATTCATAATAAACTTACAAGAAAAATAAATAAATAAATAAAATAAAGCAACATTGTATGAACAAGCTTATGCACTATTATACTCTTTTATTGTTCAAACAACTTATAAACACAAATAATAACTGCTAATTCCAACCTCCAAAGCAAAATCATACTCATTATTGTTAAGAACGATGTGTGTAGAAGACTTTATCATACACAGTTTTATTTTTAGCATATATATTTAATAACATAACAAAATCTAACTAAATTTAATTATACAATTTTATTTTACAATATTATTATTTACTTTTAACTTTCAACACCAACTAATTTAGAGATAATAGGTAAATATGACTTTTAGCTAGAAGCACATGCATACCCTAACAGAATTTAAAGCCAATGATATTCCACATGAATAAAATACCCAAAGGGGAAAAAATAATTATCAACAAAAAGGAAAGTTTACATAATAGGGTACAAAAATCAAAGCAAAATAAAGATTGTAATTTCAAAGATGGAACTTCAGAAGTTCATACGATCTAACACATTAGTAGCGGCACATACTCACCATTAAAATAAAACCACTAAAAATAGAAAAATAAAATTTTTAATATAACGATGAAAAAGAACTTCGCATAAGATAATTAATTTTACATCTTTAAACACTAAAGACTTTAAAAAATTATCTCACTTAAAATTTAAAATCGATTTAATTGAAATTATTTTGAAAACAACAAACAAATTACAAATAAAAGACATAGAACATGAACTACATAAAATAATAAACTAAGCACATTAAATAATATAAGAAGCCATTGAAATAACTTTATTCATGCTTTGATTTCCAAAAAAGAAAAATTATAGAATAAACAATTCGGATTCGATAAGAACCTGTGTGATGGATTAAACCGAGACAAGAAGCAAGAACACCACCACCGAAAACTTCAAACGGAATTTCAAACTCAGACTCTAACTTTCCTCTCCTTTCTTTTCCTCTCTCTTTTCACCCTGATTTTTATTGTCTGTGTTTTTTCTCCCTTTGTTTCTTTGTTTTTTTTTCCTTCTTGATCCGTATGTTTTCTTTGGTTTCTTTTGGTTTCTTTTTTGCTGTTTCTTCTGTTCTTTTTTTTTTTTTTTGTGCATGTGTGTTATATAGGATTAGTGTATGTGTGTGTTTGTGTCGTGTGTGTGTGTGTTATGGGAAAATGGGGGAGAGGTTTTGTGAGAGTGGGACTTGTGGGTGGTTTGGGTAGTTTAGGATTATCTTTTTTTTTTTTTTTTAATTAATATTTTAAATAAAATAAAAATAATAAAATCTATTTAAAACTAACAAAATACAAGATAAGTTAATTAGCTAGTCTTAGGAATATGGTTAAGAAATATTAATATCACAACATTCTTTATTAAAAGTTGAAAGAAGAAAACAAATATAATTTAGAGAAAAAAAAAACTTTTTTTTCTAAAAATAAATAAACAAATAAATAAACGGTAAAATAAAAACTTATTTAAAAATGTGACTCTCTTTTTGTAGTTTTCAAAATTTTTAACGAACCTCAAAAATAAGATAAATTTAAAATGCCTAAAAATAAAAATAAAATAAAATAAAAATAAAAATTAATTGAACATTAAAATGGTATAAAAATATTAGGTTTGGGTAAAAAATTAGGTGTTTACAACAATCATCAGTGTGGGACTTTTTTCATTCTTTAACACCCCACCTCATGTCGTCATCTGATGCATGGGTAATTTTTAATTTGGAGTCTCAACGTGAGATGGGTCCTACTCTAATATAATGTAAAATTAGATTTTGAGCTTAACTCACACCAAATAAGTTAGTTCGAATGGAGGAGAATTGTCACGCATTGTAAAGAGATCATTCATCTAATTAACCGACTTTTTCTCAGTCTTTAATATAAATACATTATTTATTTATTTTACAGATATATAAATTAGCCAGGTTCAAAAATAGAAGAGCCAGCTCGGGGGTCATTACACAGATTAGTTGGTTTTTTCAAAATTAGTTCCTAGGATGTTATTCCAGACAATTTTTGCTGCATATATCGGAGAAACTAAAAAATACTATGATCAGCTAAACACTTTTTTCCTTGCTCCTTCCTTAGCCAGAGCATCCACCACATACCATGCAGTTAAAAAACAAAAAAGAAAAATTCTCTTTCAATTTGTTTTTTTTTTTAAAATAAATAAATAAATTTAGTTTTCTACCGAATATGTTTAGAATCACAAAATTAAATAATTTTTTTTGATAAATTGGACATATTTTTAGTGCAAAATAACAAGATTCAAAAGTTCTACTAATTTTCTTAAACTTCATATCAAAACAAAATAAGATAAACAAATTAAAACAGATAAAGTACTAAATTCGTTTGGCCATAAATAATACTTTCTTCGTTTCAATCTACATCGTAATATTATAACATTGATGTAAAATATAATCAAATTACTAAAAGGTAATTAATTACTTATAATGAAGTTTGGTCAAGTATCACTCTGTAGAATTCTTTTTAAAACTATAACACAATAATAACATGTTTGATACTTAGTATAATTTAACAAGAGAACAATAAAATTACAAACAGGGTAGAAATAGAAAACAAGAAGAAGAGAAGAAAGGGGAAAGAGTGGTCTATTTTAATCCATATCAGTGACACGTAATGTTCACCTGGAATTACATTTTCTTAATTAACTTCCAATTAATTTTGTTGGCATTTTCACAGTACATTCTAGGAAGGAACCTAACGTGAAGTTCCTTGGTAATTTTCTTTTAGTATCAGGCTTGTAGTCGTGGAGGCAATTTCATCAGCAGTAACACTTTCTTTACAAAAGAACAAAAGGAAGCAGCAAAAATACAATGCTCACATTTTAATATATTTACTTGATTTCCAGACATATACATATATAAAATTAAATATTAAGTTGGGCCAAAATTGCCTATAAATAGCTTGCTACCTCTACATGAACTCTCAATCTAGCTCCTCTTTAATTAGTTATATGTGCATTTTTTTTTTTTACGTACAAAGTTTTAAATTATGTGCAAGAGACATTAATGGAAATTCAGAGTTTTCTGAACTCTCTCCCTCAATGGCTGCTCATGTAGCTATGCTGCTATAATTGCAGCTTCATTAAAGAGCAGCTTTGAGGGTTTGAGTTCAGATAACTCTGGCTTTCCTAGTTTTACCATATTCAAATTTGGATCACAAGTTTCTAATTCGTAATCTATGTAATCTATTTGCATATATTCTGTATTTTTTAAATAACTGTGCTCTGATACCATTTGTAGGGGGGTGCGGATTAGGTGCGTAGTTTCAACTAGATAATAAATACGTATGTATTTATTTTTATAATGATTATTATTGATTGGAATAATTTCCATTTTTATCTTCTTGACTTAAGATGTTTTATTAATTCATATTCTAAATTAGATATTATCGTGATTAAATTATCTAGTGTTTTAGGATCCTCGTTAGTAATATGTAATCTTTTGTACTCTAGGTATAAACTATATAGTTGAGTTTCTATTTCTTTTAATGATTTATTCTTTTCGTAAGATGTATCCATTAATTTATTTTATCCTATTGAAATTTTAGCAATTTCTGTGTAGTATTTTATTCTAACTTTGCTATATTCAATGCGTAGGTTTATATTTTTTATCTGACTAATTAGTATTTGTTGTTCATGTATAACTAATTTTCCATCTGTATTAAATAATTTTTCGTATGTATTAAATAAATTATTACTTGTATTTTCCTTTTCTAAGGTTAAATTTATTTTAAATAATTTTTCTTCTAGTTGTTTTTTCTCTATTTCAAGTTGATTTCTGTAATTAACTTCTTCATATATCCAATTTTGCCTTTCTCTGATTTTCTTTATATATTCTAACATCCACAGTCTTGATCTGAATAATATCCTTCTGGGTAAATGTCTTCGTATATCTGTTCCAACGCATTTATTGTTTCAATTTCGTAGTTTATTACTTCTTCTAATATTATTTTCTTAATATCTTTAATTTCTATGTCTTTAAGTATATATAAGATTAAAACTTTAAGGTAGTCTAAATGGTCTATTTTCTAAAATTGATATTTTATATCTTTATTTTCCATGTATTTGTCTATATTTTTCATCTGTTTTTCTAGTAGTTGTATGTTTCTCATATCTTTTTCTAAAAATTCTATGTAATTTATCATGCTAAGTATTTGTAAGAGTAGTTAGGTATGTGTGGTATATAATTTACTCTAGTCATGTAATATTCACCAAATGCTTTTTCTAATATGATTTTTCTTATATCTACTACAGTTATATCTTTAAGTGCATATAAAATAAGTATTTTAAATTTATCTACCATCACATCAGATAAATAATTATTCATTTTCATAAAATTGCTTTTTTCAAAATATTCCTTTCAACCATGTACATAACAAAATATAGTCATCTTAGATTACTATATACTAGATTATTCTTAAATAACATGTTCTTCGGTCACTATTAGCATGGTAATCTGGATACTTTTCCCTTAAACAGCGCCTCTACTCTGGTTACTCCCCACCACGGCTTCTTGCCTTATTGGTTTCACCTTTAGGATGGCATAGTTCTTAGGGATCTTTCTCCGTTTCCACTTTGCTAATAAACTTCTTAACATATTATTCTTCGAATAATTCTACTATAAAGTAACTAACATGAATTTATTTTATCATATCATGATTGTTGGGAATTATGAATTTAGCTATTCATAATCATAAATAAATATACCTGTTCTGGTAGGTTTGATATTTCTGTGCTTTGTTCCTCCATAGATTTTTCCATTGATATATACCTGTTTTTTAATAACTAAGCAAAATATTTATTGTGGACTTTGAGAGAATGTTTGCTTCAACGCATGAAGACTTGCTTTGCAATGCCTTCTGCTTTCTCTATTTATAGAATGAAAAATGTATAAAAGTTTTTACATCCGTATTCAATAAAATATTAAAAAACTAAAAAGCTAAAAAAAACTAAAAAGACTTAAAAGTCTTTCTTTTCACCTAACCTATAAGACTTTGAATCTACTTTACATTAACTTCTCAATAAATGCTACTAACTAATGTTACTAACTAATGTTAACTTTTACGTAACAACTTTGTACAAATAAGTCTTCCGTCTATTTTGTCATATCTGCTGTATCTCCATTATTGCTCTGGTCTTATCTTTCCAGCTGTCGTCCTTATCTTCTCATTCTAACTGCACTGCTGGGACATCATTATCTCCTCCATTACATTTTGAACATCTGTGGTCTGGATATTTGTGTCCAATAGTCTTGCAGTATCTGGTCAATAATTCTTCTGAAATAAATTTTTCTTTAATAGCTCTGGCGATAGGTTCTGTCTCTGGTTTAAGCAACGTGATAATCCATTGCCTAATAGTTTCCATATCTGTTTCTCGTAACTCTTTTGAATTCGAATATATTAATACATGGTCTCTTGAATAGTAGTTCCATATGGGATTTTGTTTGCAATATGTATTTGCTAGCTCTTGTAAAATTGTAGATAATCCGATAATCCTCTTGTTTGCATAAAATTTTGGTATCTCGATTCTGGGTATCTCTGGTTGTGAAATAATATCTTGTGGTATAATCATATCTCGTGTCATTCCTATCTTTACAACTTGTATAGGTTTTTTAACTTCATCAAATAATATCTCTGCCGGTGCCGCGTAAATTTTTATAAAGAACAAGGTACCTTTGGTTATTCTTTTAAAAATGATAAATGCTTCATATATTTCTGGTATAGTGGATATCTCAGTTCCGTCCGTGGTATATACAGTACTAAGTAGTCCATATTCGTAGCAAGTTTTAACTATATTTGGTTTGGTTTTAGGTAAGGCAATTAGTTTATTATATCCGGTCAATTTCTGGGTTATATAGTTTGTATCTGGTTCTTGGACATTTGTAGCTTTGGGGTTGCTATTTAAAAAGGTTTGTATATTGTAGATATTTTCTATGTATTTTTGGGATGTGTAGTTATAAACTTTTTTATCTTGGTTCAAACTATCTCGGTATGTGGTAATTTGTGGGGGTATAAACATGGGATTTTTTGGTGTATTTGGGGTATATGGTTTTTCAAATATTTTATTCATATTCATGTTCTGGTATCTTGGTCGACTAGCTCTTTTGCTTGTACCTGCGGAAGTAGATAGATAAACGTTATGGGTTTTATGGAGTATCCCAACGTCTCCTTCTAGCTCTGGAATTTTAATGTCTTCCGATCGACATAGCTCTGCACACTGCTGAGTTAGCTGATTTGTAGCTATAGACTTCAGTTTACCTTCATTAGTCTTTAGCTTTTCTATCTCATTACTCATACTGTCCACTTTTATTGAAAGCGTAGTTAGGGTGTTGAGTATCTTTTCTAGAGTATCTTCTTCTATAATATCAGTCTGTGTAGCTTTGTCTTGATATGTAATCTGCAATAACATTTTTGTTAGTACTGATTACTTCTATTGTAAATGTAAAATTTAATATATTCAATACTAGTCTCCGAATTTCTTTTGTTGTAACTGAATTTTGTATTTTCTTTGTTAGCCACCAGCGTACTTGTGTATTATCTGTTCGCACAATAAATTTGTTATATACAATATATGGCTCAAATGCTAACAAACATTTATATAATGAACATAATTCTTTTCTATTTATTTCCCATTTTATTTCTGTCTCATTAAACGTACCTGAGTAATATCTACAATGGTGTTCTATTTTTTCTGCTTCATATTTATATTTGAGTACTCCTCCGTAACTATATTCACTGGCATCTGCTTCTACTATGTATATAAATTTTCTATTTTCATCAGGAAATTGTAATTTTGGTAATTCTTTACAAAATATTTTTATTTTTTGAACTTGTTTTTTATCTTCTTCATTATAGTTATATTCTATATCCTTTTTTAATTTTTTCTGTAGTGGTTTTAAGTTTTCTGCTAATTTTGGAATATATTCTCTTACTTGGTTTACTAATCCTAAAAATGATTGTAATTTCTTTTTCGTATCTAATTCCTCTTTCGAATTTACTATTTTTTGTACTATATGTTGTTGCATTTTTACTCCACTTTTATCTATTTGTATTCCTAAAAATTCTATTTGATTTTTCATAATTTCAGCTTTATTTTTACTTAAACTTATTCCCGAATTTTCTATTATATCCGTAAATTGTTCTAATAATTTTAAATGTTCTTCTTTGGTCTTTGTATATAATAGTATATCGTCTATATATACTATACAATTAGGTAGTTGTTTAAAATAACTATCCATAAAATGTTGATATCTACCTGGTGCATTTTTATATCCAAATGGTAGTACATTCCATTCATAAAATCCTTGTGGTACCGTAAATGCGGTTAATTCCTTAGATTCTTCTTCTAACTTTAGATGGTAAAATCCTGATTTGCAATCAAATTTACTAAAATAATTATATCCTTGTATTTGTCTTATTTTTAATATCTTATTCGGTATTGGGTAATTATAAGTTATTGTTTTTGCATTTAAATTTCTATAATCAATAACCATTCTACTTTTTCCTCTTTTTTGTTCACTATGTTTATTTACTATAAATGCTGGGCTATTATGTTTGCTATTACTTTTTTGTATATATTGCTTTTCTAATAATTCATCTATATGCATTTTAAATTCTTTTAAATCATCAAAATTATATGTTAATGGTTTCTGGGTTATTATGCTATTTTTATCTATTAATTCAATTTTTATAGTAGTTTTATGTTTTTCCCATCCTTTTAATGGATCTTCACTATATAATTGTTCTAATTTTTTCTTAATTATTTCTATCTTATTTATTGAAAATATAGTTATTTCTGTTTTATTTATCGAAAATACAACTAATTCTATTGTATCTTCAGTATTTTTTATATTTTCTAACTTTTGTGTAATTTTTTCACTTCCTTTTATCCAATCAGTTTTCTTTCTTATTTTATTATTAACTCTTTTTGCTCTTACTTTTTGTTTACATGGTGTTGTAAACCACCAGTCTGTTCTAGTTATTATATGTGGGTATAATTTATCTAGAAACGGCATTCCTAAAAGTATATCTTTTGATGTTAGTTCATAATTATAAATTTCTTCTATTGTTAATATTTTATCCCATACTTGTGTTTTTACATTCTTAGCTTTATAAGTAATTAAGCTTCCTTCGTTATTAAATCCTTTAACTATTATTGGTGTTTTCAATTTATCCCATTTACTTTCTGGTAAACAATTATATCTACATAAATTAGCTTCTGCTCCTGTATCTATCATGGGCGTATAATATCTACTGTAATATCCTTCTACTACTATCTTCATTAATACATATATTTTCATTTTATGTTAATGCTCTTCTTAAGAATAATTTCTCTCTGTTATATGTTATAGTTAATTGTGTATGTTCTATATTATATGGTTTTACTTGTTCTAGCCATTTTATTCCTAATATTATGTCTGTTTTTTGTTTTTTGCATTTCTTCTTTTACTTCAAATTCTATTTTTATTTTTCTTATTCCTATTATTATTTCTTTTTCTGCTATATTTTTAGTATTTATTAAGCTTCTTGGTAGATCTGGGCATATAGTATTGTCGGTTTTTATTTCTTCATTTTTTACTAGATATTTTGCTATATAATTTTCTTCTTGTCCTGTATTTAATAGTATTAAATATTCTTTTTCATTTACCTTTCCTGTTATGTAATAATGGTTTGAATTATCCATTGAACTTGTTTCATAACTTATTCTTTTTGATGAGCTTGATGATTCCGGTTTATCATAAGCTGTTCTTTTTGTTGTACTTATTCTATCATTTATTATTTCTAGATTTTCTTCTACATCTATGTCTCTATAGCTATAATCATTATAGTCTATTGTTTTTACAAATTGTTCAAATGGGCTATCTATTTGTATCTTATTAATCTTATTTTTTCCCGTTATTTTATGTTTTGTTGTTAATACATATAAATTTTTGCATCTTGCTGTAAATATTTTACTTCCTGGGGTTAATTCTATTCCTGATATCTTCCAATATAATACTAGTGATTTATCTATATTTCTATCTGTTACTGCTACTGAATAATTTGCACTTATTATAAATTTAAATTTTTGGTATATTAAATTTCCTTTTATGACAGTTATTATACTTTTTTCTATAGGTTTTATAATTCTATCATCTGCTAAATATAATTCTATTGGTGTATCTATTCCTTCTCTAAAACATGCTTTTATTAATATTTCTGTACCTCCAAGGTGTACATATTTTATTGGGTCTCTACTTTTTATATCGTTTATTTCTTTATTAATTATTTTTTTTGTTACTAGTGGTATACTGGCTTTACCTTTTGCATATCTACAGTCTATCACGTGCTCTTTTTGACTTACTACATAATATTCTTCCTTTTTTCTAGTAAATATATTTTTTATTGTTGGTATTTTAAATATTTTTTCTACACTTAAGTCTAACTCTTTTCCTTTTATTTCATCAAATACATTGTTATCAAATATTATTTTTTGATCTGTTCCTTCTTCATTTAAATATTCTTCTTTTGTTAATATTTTTATATCTTCTTCAGTCATTTAATTCATCTAATTCACTATCTATTTCATTATCTGTTTCATTCTCTGAAATTTCATATATACTGTCTTCACTTTCTAATTCGTAATCTATGTAATCTATTTGCATATATTCTGTATTTTCTATTTTTATTTCTGATATTTGTTTATTTTTTGGGTTTTTAGGTAATTTACAATCTCTAGCTAAGTGTCCTAACTTTCCACAATTATAACAAGTACATTCTTTTATAGATTTTTTCTTTCTATATGGTCTCTTGTTTTTATAATTTTTTACATAATATCTTTTTCTTGGTTTTTTGTATTTATATTTTGATTTTTTGTATTTCTTATATTTCTTATGCCTTTTTCTTTTCTTATAATATCTTTCTTCGCATCCAAATTGAGGTGCTATTTTATTTTTGCAACATGCTAAATTTCTTATTAATGTTTTTTCCATTTTTATTTCTTCTCTGTATTTTTCACATAAGTTTCTATACCATTGTTGTAAAAATTTTATTCTTGCTCCTAAAGTATCTACTATTTTTGTTTCATCCCAACTTTTTATTATTTTTGAACTAAATGGTTCAGGTAATTTATTAAAATATAATTTTCTTATTTCTTTACTTTCTTCTATATTATATGCTCCTTTATAATAATATTCTTTAAATGCGCAAGTATATTCATCTATGTAACACATATTACATATTGCTAATTTTAACATTAAATTTCTATTTATGTCTTTCTCTTCATTTTGTTCTTCTTCTGTTGTTGTCATGCTACTGAATTCGTCTTTTATAGCTGTTTCATATTTTTTTAATAATTCTATAGGTGTTAATTTCATTATTCCTTCTGTGGGTTTGTCAGTTCTTAATATTTTTTTACTATTTTCAGTTAGATTTAAAAACCATAATTTTACTGTTCCTATTAGTGTTCTTTCTATATATTCTGGTGCATCTGTTACACTTATATTATTATCTAATAATTGCTTTGTCATATATCCTATCCATAATTGTATTGTTTTTTCTTTTCTGTATCTATTACACAATCTAAGTCTAGAAAGTTATAATTTTTATTAACTATTTGTTTTGGTGTCCATTTGTCATATTCATTATTTAGATTATATCTTTTAAACTTATTTTTATAATATGTAGGTTTCCTTATTTCTGATGTACTGGGTATTATATTTTGATCTTCTTTTTTATCAAGAGTATTTATTTCTGTGTTGATGTTTTCTAAATTTTCTTCATTAATTGCTTCTTGTTTTTCATTGATTTCTAAATTTTTTGTATTTGTTAATATTTCTGTATATGTTTCACTATCTTCTGAATCATAGTTGTCTGTCTCTTCAACATCTATATTATTTATTTCTAATTCTTTGTTTTTTATTTCTTTATCGTCTATTTCTAATTTTTCTTTAAATTGATTTATCTCGTTTAATAATTTTTGTTCTTTATCTTTTTCTTCTTTTTCTTTCTGTCTTTTTTCATACAGATTTTTTAACATTTGTAATTCCTTTTCTAATTCAGCAATCCTACTATTTTTAGTTTCTTCTATTTTTCGTATTTCTTCTGTAGTTTGTTGTTTTATTTTTTCTATTTCCTTTTTTCTATCTATTTCTTCGTTTTCTCTTTCTATTCTAACCATAACTGTCAATTTATCTTCTAATTTTAATTCTTCTTTTTCTAACATTAAATATAAATGTTCGCTTATTTTCTTATATCTTCTTCCTAAATTAGAAAAATACTATTCTTATTTTTAATCCTTCGTGATTTTCATATATTTTTTCGTCTATTATAAATTCTTCTTTGTTCATTTTATTGTAAATAGTTCATGTTGATATATATATTCTAAACTATCTATTTGTGATTCTAAATTTGATATTTCATCTTTTTGTGCATTTATTGAGTTTTTACTAACTCCGGCAAATATATTATAATTTAATCTTTTTGTTCTTATTTTTAATTCTTTACGTTTTTCAGATATAGTCTGTTTTAGTTCTTTGTATTTTTGTATTTTATTCATCCAAACAGTATTTATAGTATTTTGGTGGATATCTAAATCTAATTTTATCATAATTAGATGGTATATGTCTCATTCTTCTAGATTTTAAATGGATTATTAATTTTGCTTCAATACTAGATATTAAGGTAATTAGGTAAGCTAATCTTTGTGGGTTTTCTTTTGTTTTATTTAGTCTTATATATTCTGAATAATTACTAATTAAAGATTCTTTAATTTTTCTAAAAGCTTCTCTGTTTTTAAAAGGTCTTCTCATAATTAATTAATTAATTGGTTGATTATTGTAATTTTTTCATAAACTCTAAATCCAAATATATATGCTACTTCTGTATTTTTTAAATAACTGTGCTCTGATACCATTTGTAGGGGGGTGCGGATTAGGTGCGTAGTTTCAACTAGATAATAAATACGTACTTTTGGCTTTCGTTCTTGAATATTTATTTATTTTTGGTTTCTCATTCGATGTCCGGTACCCGTATTGGAGCCCGACTAATCCGGATTCGCACTGCTTTTCCGGCGAAGCGCTCCCTACCAAGGATTTTTCCATATCCAGGGCTCAAGGTTAAAGAAGGAACAGCCCCATCCGCTTCAGCTCATCCTCTGGTGGTTCATTCTTGAGTATTATATTATATTACGACTTTCTAGTTTCTAGTATTGATAATTTTTCTACTTGTCATGCAGCTCTGGAGCAATAATATGGAGGATTGTTGAAATAAAGATCAGACTATAATGATCCAGACGACCCCTCCAATAAACCGCGAGGAATTCTGAATTTAGTCGAGAGGTCACCGGTTAAAGTCGTGAAAATAGCCTTGCAAAAATGTACGATGAGGCTAGTCCGATTCTTTCTCCGTACCCTGCTTATGACGGAGAGCTTTAACGCGTCGGAATGTGCTTTATTGAAATTCATTAAAGAAAGTGTTTCAACCCTTTTAAAATAGTAGTAGTTGTGTTTCTCTAATTATAGAGTGGGAGTTTAAGCGTGAAACTCAAACTTTCAATATTTTTTGGTGTGAAACTCAAAACAAAGAATAGGATAGTTTAAGTGTTTTTGACTCTTTCACTCTTAAAGAAAAGTTCTTTTTACTCTCTTTGTTCATTTTTATTTGCTCAATATTTTAAAAATAATTGTTTAATTTTACATGTCCATTAAGAAAATCAAAGATAATTTATCGTGACTAAAATAAAACTATTCTTTTATTTATTGTTTTTCAAGAGACATTTCAAATTAAACGTGGACAAATCTATATATCTATAATCTATATCTATATCTATAATCTATATCTATAATATATTAAAAGTGTGAAGACCCTTAGAAAAGTGATTTGAACCTTTTACCCTTCATTAAAAGTTTATGTTTTAGACAAAATCGTTATTTTATAAATTTTCTTCAATTATTATATCATTATATTAATTAAAGAGTCCTATATATAAAAGAAAAATATCTTTTAAAAAATTTTCCTTAAAAAACACAAAACCAAATTAACGACCATAAAGTTACAAAAAAGAAAAAACCTTATTTAAATTTTTGAAAAAAAAAATTGAAGACACGTTTTGTTAAATTTTGAAGGAAAAAAATCCTTAAGTTTCCCAAAATAAAACCATAATTGTCCTAAAGTATTTTTATTTTTTTTAAGTTCTTTCTTTTTTTAAGGAAAAGTTTCCTTATAAATCAAAAAGTCATGCTTTTATAAAACCTAAATTGCTATTAAATTTTAGATTGTTTAGGTTTGAATCACTTTTGACTAAGAATTTCTTTAACTAATTAATTAATGACAGTTGTCTCTCTTTGTTTACATTATTCTATAAAATTTTCTTACTAATTGAAATCTTGATAGTATCTAAGATTAAAAAGATAAATCTACTCGCTATTTGAGGTAAACTTTTTTAAGAATTTTAGTATTAGTATATTCTTGAAGTTTACAATGAACAAATTATCATGTATTCTTGATAACAATTGCTAATTGAGAGGTTGTTTTTTTTGTGTGTATGTGAAATTTGAGATATTTTATGATTGTAGAGAAAATTTTGCTTGTGATTTGAGGTAAGTTTTCTAAAGTTTTTAGTATGTTCTTAATGCTTACAATCTTGATGTATCTATGATTAAAGAGATAATTTTTTTTATGATTTGATATAAATTTTAAAATTTTAATATGTTCTTGAAGTTTACAATAATAGACTATCATATATTTATGATGGATAATTGTTAATTAACAAGTTTATATTGAGAATAGTCATGATTGAAGAGATAAATTAGTTTGTGATTTGAGGTAAGTTTTCTAAGATTTTAGTATATTTTTTATGTTTATAAAAATAAATTATCATGTATTTTAATTGACATTTGCTAATTGAGAAGTTTTCTTTAGTAATTTTAGTATGTTTTTAAAGTTTAAAATAACAAATTATCATGTATTCTCGATAGATAATTGTTGATTAAGATTTTTGTTCATATTGACTTATTTAAAATTTTGACCTGATTTGTTGGATATTAAATTTCATCACAATAAATTGGTTAGTCATTCTAATTCTATATGAATTCTCTTTTAAAATTTAATAATATGCAATTGTTTCAATTGTCAGTAAATGCATATCGTCATTATTTTTAATATTCTTTTTTAGGTACAAGCTATATCATTTAAATAAATATAAAATTTAAAGACAAAAATCTACTATAATGGCTAAAACAATTGCAACAATATTTTTTTTGGTAGTATCAAAGTGATTTTATAAAACTGAATTCACTGAAGCGAGGTACACGCGAAGGGCGCGTATCCTAAACTAGTATTATAAAACAGAGGACGAAGCATAAGAGGAAGCCACATGGCAAGTTGTTATTAAGCCATGTGGCAATTCTTAGGACAAAATAATTAAGTGTTATAGTAAAAATTTTGTAATAAAGAATATTAAAAATTTGAATTTGAAAATAAAAGAGGGGAAAAAGGGAGTCCTAACTAAGCTCTAAAATTGAATTTGAAATATATTATTATTATTCTTTAAAAAAAATATTATCCTTCTTTAAAAAAAAAAATATTATATTAAAAATAGAAGCATGCTTAAAGAACTCTAATAGACTTTTACTAGTTTAAACTTATCTCTTTTAAAATTTAAATTCTAAATTATAAAAAAATATTTAAATATAATTTAATTACATATTAATAAAATATAAAAATATGATTAAAATAATAATAATAATAATTAGTAGTATAGTGGTAGGAGCAGTTGTGTTAGTACGTAGAAGTAGGGTAATAATAATAATAATAATAATAATAATAATAATAATAATATAATAATAATAATAATAATAATAGTAATAGTAATAATAATAATTTTTTTATCTTTTTAAAATTAAAGATGAGCTCCAGGACTTTTTATTTAAAAAATCCAAAAATTCAAACCTATTACTAAATCGAGTCTAAGGTGATCAGTCCAAAAGATAAAAAGAAAATTAAACAATTAAATCAAATTTGAAAGTGGAAATAATAATAATAATAATAATAATAATAATAATAATAACAATAACAATAATAATAATAATAATAATAATAATAATAATAACAATAATAATAATAATAATAATAATTAAAACACTATTAAAAACACGTTAAAACACTGTAGAAGCACTATTAAGGATTTTTAAAACAAATAATTAAATATAAGAACAAGTTTGAGCAAGTGTCTTTTTTAAAAAAAAAAAATCAATTAAATGAGTTTGAGTTCCTAATAAAATGCTAACTATTTTTTTTTCAAGTTTGAATGTAACTTCTCAGATGATTTTCTAAATTTTTAATTTTGAAATTCTAAATTATTAGATGATGATAAGTCAGAATCTTATTTTTTCTAACAAATTGATAAGTGATATATTTAAATTTTGAATTTGACTGAAATTTTGGTTGACATAAATATCCATATATGTAACATCCTATATATATTCCCTTCAATACATATAGTATCATTTAAGGTTTCTTCTTTTCTTCTTTTTTTTTTTTTTGTTAGATACAATTATTTTCATATTTAAATTGTATTTATCTCGAAAAAATTTATTTGATCATTTTATTTACAAGATTATTTTCATTATTGTTGTTAAAATTATCTTTGAATAACTATCAAAGTATGTTGATGTTTAACTTAGCTTTTAAATTTTTTTTATTGTTATTTATAATTAACGTTATATCTAATTTTTTGTCACATATATATCTACTATGGTTAAAAAGATTACAGGTAATGTTCATTATATTTGTTTGATTAATTATCAATATCTATTGTTCATGGTTAATTTAATTTTAAATTATTTTATTATTATTTATGATTAACATTTTATTTTTTGAAACAAATCTACCTATCATGGATTAATTTTTTTTTTATAGGTAATGCTCATCAGATTTCTTTGAATAGATTAGAAAGGTATGTTCTCATACTTGATTTAATTTTATAGTAACTTTACTGTTTTTTTTACTAACACTATGTTTATCTTTTGTCACAGATGTATCTAAGGAAACTGAATTTTTCACAAATCTTATGCACGAAAATCTCTCCAGAATGCAAAATGAATATTTGAGAAATCAGCAAAGTACAATTGAGAGTTGAAATATACAAAGAAAATTTATCAGACTATTTGTGTAAAGAATGAATACAAATATTTTTATGTGTTCAAATATAATATATTTCTCTATCACATTTACACATTCACTCTATTTTAAGAAGGTTATAAAAAAGATTTATATGCATTTAAATATTGCAATTGATTTATTCTTTTCATGAGTTTACTTGCAAATTTATATTTATATATAAAAAGTATTTACTAATTTTATTTGTCGTTTATATTTTTTAAAATCACACAACTAAAATCTCGATAAACAAAAAGTCACATGAGCATTATAATATAAAATTAATTAACTTAAATTTAAATTCAGTATTTTATATTTTGAAATATTAGATAAGAAGACTTAATTACTTATAAAGTGTAGCCTAAAAATATTAATTAAAAAATATGTTGGAGTAGTGATAAATTTAGTAGTAGCAGTGATAGTAATAACGATAGAAAAACAACAACAACAACTACTACTATTTTATTATTATCATCATCACTTATCTTAAATATTTATCTCAATTCAATTATATAACTTAAAATATAAATATACATATTTTTCAAGAAAAAAAAAGAATAAAGAGAATAATAAATTAATCTTCTTTTAATAATTTTGTGATCACTTATTTTATCTTTCTAACATGTAATATGTTTGAAAAATTCTATTAGTATATGTAAGTTCATAATATATATTAAAAGAGAAGAACATTATATAATATTTAAAACAATAATAAAAAATAATAATAAGTAGAAAAAGGTATTTAAAATATTCAATTGAGATGAGTAGGGGAGGAGAGGAAGTCGAATATTCAAGTTAAGAAAATTATTTGGTTTAAAACAAGATTAAAGATAAATTAAAAATATATGAAATTGCGTATTAATAGTACTGTCAAAATTATTTATACAAAGAAATCATTCGAATTAAAATATTATTGTGATCACTTATTTTATCTTTCTAACATTTAATATGTTTGAAAAAATCTATAAGTATATGTAAGTTCATAATATATATTAAAAGAGAAGAATATTATATAATATTAAAAATAATTAAAAAAAATATTGATAAGTAGAAAAAGGTATTTAAAATATTCAATTGAGATTAGTAGGGGAGGAGAGGAAGTCGAATATTCAAGTTAAGAAAATTATTTGGTTTAAAATAAGATTAAAGATTTTAAAATATATGAAATTACATATTAAAAGTAGTTAGCTATTATCATACTAAAGAGTTGTAATTGGATTCCTAATGTTGTCTATTCCTTTTTAAAATTTGAATCGGAGATACAATATCTTCTAAAGATAAACTTATAATTATTTTTTAAAAATATAGATACATATAATTATTAGTTATATTAAAAATATATATTTAAATGTAGTTTATTAAAATATTAAATGAAATATAAAAACATACTACTACTACTACTAATCAGAAATAGTAGCAGTAGTTATAGTACATAGTATATATGTTTATTAGAAGTAGTACTTAGTATGTATAGTAGTAGTATAATACAATTAATATGTTAAATGAGAAAGTATTTTTAAAATTATAACAAGTAAAATTTTAAATTTTGTATGTCATGTAAAACATCAATAAACAACGAATTAAATGAACATTAGAATATAAGAACTTAAGTGACCTAGATTTAAATTCAATATATTATATTTTGAAATGCAAGAGAAAAAAATCCAGCTACCTATGAAATGTAACAAAAAATAATAATTCAATATATTTTGGAGAAAATAATTAAAATATAGTATTTTCTTTTACAAATATTGAGGGTTGGGGTGAGGGATAAGAATTTTGAATTAAATTTGAGAATATAATGAATAAATTAAATATAAAAAAATCAGTAAAGAAATTAATTGAAATTACAAATTACTATCCATACATTTTATATTAAAAAAGAAATATATAAAGTACATGATTAAACAAAATAAATTTATAATTTTATATTAACAAAAAAATTACTTGATAATTACATTAAGCAATTTGATAAGTTAATAAAAGTCAATATCAATAATCGAATAATATTTGATAGTGAACAATGTAATAAAGAAAACTGCTGATCATTTTTATTTTTAATAATTATATGATTCATTTTTTTTTTCTTTTGATATGATTTGATTATGGGATTGTCTGGAGGAGAGGTTAAGAGGGTTGAAGACGAGTGGGGGGTGGCACGGCGGAGTGATGGCGGCGAATGGAGAATACATAGTTTAACTAAATTAATTGAACTATGTAATTTTATGAATTATTTATTATAAAAAATATGCAATATCTTAACGTGATACGATAAAGAAAAATTTATTATTTTAAACTAATAAGATAAAATTTCTAATGATTTTTTTTAAAAAAAATATTCCGTGCATCGCGCGTGTACCTATACTAATAAAGAATATAGAGAAGGAATACTGCATCTTTTTTCAATCCACCACAACTCTTGGCAATAGTTTTGATTATTTTTATCTCGTTAGCGTGCGTTAAAAAATCAACTAACCTTTCCCCCCTTGAGAAATCATATTTCCTTTTAGTTTAATTTAGTATACGAAATTTGATTTTGTGATCCTATACAAATATGATTGTAGTTGTATTTTTTTTCACAAGAGATAAGAAAAAGATCGAAAAGGAAAGAAAAAGGTTTGTAAATGAAATACATGAGATTTGTTACAATAATAATAATATATATAGCTAATGTAATTTTATAAGTGGGGTTGAAAAAAATAGATCATACATTTTACTCTTCTTTGGGGAACATTGTGAATCCGCTTACTTTGGAGAACTTAATGTATATATTTTCTAAAATTATCTCAGCTACAGGAAGGTTTAATTTCTCACTTATTGAATGTTGAGTTATCACCTAGACAATTAGGGATTAATTTCCTCTAAATATTGTATTTTTTTTCTTTTTTTCCTTTTGTGGTATCCTCATATTATAGAAATTCGAGACTCGACTTTGCCTGAAAGGTAGAGGGGTTACTTTAGATAGACCCTTGACACAAAGTTAAACAGATTAAAAATAACGAAAATAAATAAATCATGACAAAATATTATTTAAAGCATGACAATAGATATAGTTCAGAACTCTTTTAACCGACCCTACCAGGCTAAATAACAAATATTAAAAGACGAGCCTTGAATTTTACAAAAAGAATATCAAGTGTGGTCTTAACCGTTGATTTCACTAACAAAGATTGTGATTGAATGATTGGAAATCCTTCGCCCTTAATCAAAAGTTTGACTTCGAGTCCCTAGAAATGATTTTTTTTTTATTGGAGGCGCCATATCCAAAAAATTAGATTGTGTAACTAATCAAATATCAATATGGATACCGAACACTCAATTATCAAGTGAAAAAAAAGGAAAGTTTTGGTTTCATATTTGTCAAATGTAAAATAAGATGAGCAGCTTTTTGTGACATTTGAATTCTGATAGAAGAGTCTTTCTCAACTTTCTCAATTTCATTACAGGATATAAGCAAATAAAAATAATTAATTACGTGAATAAGCTACTAAACACTGATAAATTATGTTTTGGATATCGTAATTTCAAGACCACCTACTTACCATACCCCTCTAATGATTCCTGACCTAACAAGCAATGCACTTTTATAAAGAGTTGATTAATGTGTACGTCACCTTCACAATTTAACAAAATACATAAGATCCCTTTTTCCCTCTTCAATTATCTTATATCGTATCTATATATATTATAAAGCAGAGGACCAAGTATCAAAAGAAGTCAAGTGGCAGCGTAGTAATATGCCACTTGGCAATTTTAAGACAAGATTAATAGAGTTATTGTAATAAAAAAATTGAATTAAAACCTAAGGATATTTGAATTTAAAAATATTAGATTTCTTTTTAAAAAAGACTATCATTAGCTTGAAACTATGAACCTAACATTGAATAGTTCTAAATGAACTCTTACAATTCATAAATTAATTCTTTTCAATGTTATAAAATATATTTAAATATTATATAAAAGATGATAATATTAATTCTAATAATAACATTAACAATAATATTAATAATAGTATTAATAGTAGTTGTTTTAATTAGTAGTAGCAGCAGCTTTTGTTTTTCTTTAAAAAAAAAACGTGGTGGTGGATTATTAAAAACTGTTAGCCTTTGTTATAAAAAAAATATTTTTATTAGCTTAAAAATTAAAAACTCATGAATGACGAATTCTTAATAGACTTTTACCCTTTCATAAACTTATTTCTTTTAAAACTTAAATGTTATAAAAATCACATCTAAATATAATTTCTTAAATATCAAAAGAAAGACAAATATATAATAATAGTAATATTATTAATATTAATAATATTGTAATAGTAGATTTAAAGGATTACAGATATTGAATCTGAAAATTATATATATATAATTATATTATGATTTCCTTAAACAAGAAAGAAGAAAAATGATAAAACAAAAAAGTAAAGTAATTAATATAATAGAAAAAAATGCACATTAAGGATTTGGAAGGTGGGGGGGGGGGGTTAAACTAATTTTTGTAATATAATGAAGTTATTAGACAATATCATATATATGTTACTATTTATAAATTCTATAGTAGAATAAAATTTTACATTATTTTTTATAATTAGAAATCTTTGGATTGTAAATAATAAACAAAGAAATACATAAAATACAAAAACTTTTTGAATTAGATGATTGTTTTTACTATATAAATTTCGTTAGAGGTGGGGTGAGGGGGTACTAGCAATCTATTACCTTTAAATTGTGAATAATATAGTAAAAAAGTATAAAACATAATTTTTTTATAATGATATGATTATTTTTTCGTATTGATTTGATAAGAGATAGAGGGGTTGGGGTAAATGTGGATGGAAACGAGTAGAAGGGTAAATTTTTTTAATAGTTTTAATCTCAATTAGCCTTCCCAAGCGGATAAAGAAGTGGATCATCTGATCTTGAGATAGGCAAGGTAGGGGTAGGAGGGGGGGGGGGGTAGATTTTTTTTTTCTCGCATTTCATTGAGAAATAATATGTTAGTTGAACTTTTCTGTAAGGTAATATGATTTAATATGCTCAAACAAGACATTTTGATATAAAATGATTAGAAATAATATTTTAATATTATTCGCATTTCGCGCAGATACGTACACTAGTTGAATTAAAAGTCAAATTTATTTCCTAATAATCATGAATGACACATTTTACATACATACATAGTTAAAAAATTTGAAAATGACATCATGACAACTAAACTTTTGTTGCAGAATAATCAAGAAACTTTTTATGGTCAATTTTTGTAATTTTGATCAGGGGTATACAAAATCGATTTAACTGTTAAATCAAATCATAAAAATATTATTGATTTATTGGTCTTAGGTTATTGGGTTAAATACATTGAGTTATCGATTTGGTTCGATTTTAAGATTTTAGTTGATGGTCAAACCGATAATATAATAAAATTATATTAAAATTCACACTTAGATAATAGTGATCTTAGATTCAATATACATACCTTATTGAATTTTGTATTTTATAGTTGTTGTCTTAGTTCTTTAAATTTATGTAGACTTTATACATACTGTAAAACAAATGAAAACAAGAGAAAGTAAAGAAAAATTAAGCGGGTATTTTCTTATGGGTTAAATAGAAAAAACGAACCGATAAGGATCAAAAACTGATTAACCAAAAAACGATAATGAATATCTTATTGGTTCATTTATTAATTTAGCTTGTTTACAAATCAAAAATCGATAAACTGAATTGATAATGCACAAAATTGAATCGAATCGACCAATGCACATCCTTAATCTTAACCTTCCAATAATGTTAAGATGGTTGCTCACACAAGATAAAAAATTTAAAGAACGAGGCCTTGCAAGCTAAGTTGTTCGAATTTGAATGTGGGTATTCAAGACGATTGGGGATCTGAGAATCGTATTCATCAAAATTTAATTTTAAGATTCGGGAGTGTGAATTCGAGTATGAATACGGGTGCGAAGATTCGACTAAAAAAATCAAATGAATACTATTATATTTCTATTATTAATGAGTATTATCTTACTACTATATTAATTGAATTCTAATAGAAATATAAGTAATAAAGAGTCCTTTGAGATTTTTGTCTCTTTCTTCCTCCAAAGTTCGCCGACCTCTTTACTTTGAAGTTACAGTCGCCGGTCTTTCTAAGCCGAAGCGAGAGGCCAAATTTCCCCCCTCTGTTTTGGCCTGAAACTTTTAGCAAATATATATAAACAAAGAAGACAAAGGTAATGTGTAAATTTATTTTAAGGTCGAACTCTCAATTTTTTCTCAAATTTGTTTTTGATTTTGGTCAAAGTGTCTGGATTCGTTTGGCCGCCGAATCGGAGATGCACCTGCACCAATATCGATGTCGCGTTGAGACAAATTCGACAAAAAAATCGAAGAGTTCCCGCAGCATAGCTTGCAAGTACAATAAAAAAAAAATAATTCAGAATTTTTTAAAATCTATTTTGTATTTAAATCCTCTTGAAGATATGATCGAATGTCAATGCATACGACTGTCTTTTTTTTCTAGTTTAAATTTGGATATCACTTGATCAACAAAAATGTTGAATGTAGTAGTTTTCATAAATTATGTCATTAATTTTCATTCATTTTGTATGAAAAATATCTATAACTTAAAGAAATCTTCCAAATATAACTCAACAACAAATCAATCTAATTTCCAATTATGATTTCACAAAACAAAATATAGCAAGTACTCCATTATAGTATTACTCCGTTATAAGGTAAAAAACAAAATATAGTAAATACAAAATACTCCATTATAGTATCCATTAGGAAGTAATATAAAGATAAAAAAAAAAACAATAGTCAAGGGCGACCAATGGAGCGCCAAGCTGAAAACAATCTCAACCGTCGATCCAAATTTCGCTGCATTTGTACATAAACCTCGTCGCGCATGCTTACGTGGCAATCGCCCATTGGTTCACTTCACGTGGCATGAGGTTCCATTGGCTACAACAAGTCGATGCTTTTTTCTCACGAGATCTATTTATACTAATTGAATATCCCGTCCTTCTAACCTCTCTCACTCTTTTCTCTCTCGTTTCTTCCAGAGTGTTCTTCGTCTTCTCCTTGATCCAACACACCCAAACACGCCTTAGGGTTTTCCGAATTCCAGATCTCTGATACAGTTTCGAGTATTATCTTCTTCCGTAGTGTGTTATGGAAGAAAGTAAAAGGAAGATCTGTGCGCAATATGCGGTTTTGCTATTGGCTTGTTGTTTTTTCTCTCAGCTGTATGCTTCTTCAGATGTGGTGAGATTAGTATTGTGTAGCATATGGTTGTTATTTTTGTTTTTTACTGGATTGTTTGGATGATCTCTAAGGTATTGTATTGTGTTTTGCTGATCTGTAGAAGTTTTATGAGTCGTTTGATGAAGCGTTCGATGGGAAATGGATTGCGTCTGAGAAAGAGGAGTATTCAGGTGAGGTTTTGCCTGGATCTATGAAGTATTTCGTTCGTTTTTTATGTATTATATTCTGTAATTCTGGATCACTGTAGTTTATTGCATTTACTGTTCACTGTATTACCTGTGCTACTTCTTCAGATTCATTTACAAATTGTTGATAGAGTTTAATAAAGGAATCAGATGGTTGAGAAGTAATAATGCAATTTAAGGTTAAAGGGAGAAACAATGGTTAAGTAATGATGTTTTAATGTTTGAGTGGTAATAGTGGAGACATTAGTTGCTACAATGCCCTTGGCACTACTTCAGATTTATTTATAACTTGTTAATCGAGTAGGTTAGAAGAATCGTGTCAGTATGTAACACTATAGCTAAAGGAAGAAACAATGATTAAGGAGTCATAACTCGTTTTAATGTTTGCGTGCTAACTGTGGAAAAATTAGCTGCCACAATGTCCTTGGAGTAATTGGTAAAGTTGCCTCCATGTGATCAGGAGGTCACGGGCTCAAGCCTTCGAAACAGCCTCTTGCAAAAATGCAAGGTAAGGCTGCCTACAATACACCCTTGTGGTGGGGGCCTTCCTCGGACCCTGCGCTTAGCGCGGCACCGGGCTGCCCTTTTATAACTTTTTATTGGAGTAGGTTAAAAAGATGAGAAGTAATTAAGAGACATTAAGGCTATGTAAAGAAGCAATGATTGAGGAACATAAGTATGAAAACAGTGTGATGCTCTTAGCCTTTATGGATTTTTATCCTGTCTCTCAACTATGCCCAATTATTTAGTTGTAAGGCTAAAGGAAGAAGTAGTGATTAAGGAACATAATCTGTTTGAAATGTTTGCTTGGTGATGGGGGAGTGAAAATGTTGTGATGGTATTAGCTTTTATGGATGCTTGCACTTTCTATGAACTATACAGTACACAGTTATTTTGTTTAAAAGGGGGCACCTTAAAGAATGAAAGTATGAGTTGGTTTTGAAATTTGCTTTCAGCAGCGGGTCTTATGTGCAGGTGTTGTTTATGTGCCTTCTGACAAACTATTATGCAGTCCAGCATTAAAATTTTTGATTACTCATGCCAAATATGACGTGAAACCAAATTTCCATAAAGCTAATTGAAGTATCTAGTCTTTTTTACTCTCTAGTCTGCTATGTTAGTTGAAGCTGCATCTCTGATGCTGAAAGTCTTTATAAAGAAGTATTACATCTCTGAAGTAAAGCAATGTCTTTATAAATGTTTATATTGCATTTGCATTAATGAAGTGATGTGTAATCTTTGATCTTGAAAGTCTAATGGACATATAATTTTATCTCAGGTGTGTGGAAACATGCCAAGAGCGAGGGACATGATGATTATGGACTTCTAGTGAGTGAGAAGGCCAGGAAATACGCTATTGTCAAGGAGCTTGATAATGTTGTTGACCTCAAAGATGGAACTGTGGTCCTTCAATATGAGGTTCGCCTCCAGGAGGGACTTGAGTGTGGTGGTGCCTACCTAAAATACCTCCGTCCCCAGGAAGCAGGTTGGACCGCAAAGGGTTTTGATAATGAGTCTCCCTATACAATAATGTTTGGACCAGATAAATGTGGAGCCACAAACAAGGTGCACTTCATTTTGAAAAATAAGAACCCTAAGAGTGGGGAGTTCATTGAGCACCACCTCAAGTTTCCTCCTTCCGTACCTTCTGACAAACTAACCCATGTTTACACTGCTGTATTGAAACCGGACAATGAAGTTCTGATCCTGGTTGATGGGGAAGAAAAGAAGAAGGCTAACTTCCTTTCAGCTGATGATTTTGAGCCACCACTCATTCCTGCTGAGACCATTCCAGACCCAGAAGACAAGAAGCCCGAGGACTGGGATGAGAGAGCCAAAATTCCAGACCCTGATGCTAAGAAACCAGATGATTGGGATGAGGACGCACAAATGGAAATTGAAGATGAGGAAGCTGAAAAGCCTGAAGGATGGTTGGATGATGAGCCAGAGGAGATCGATGATCCTGAGGCCACAAAGCCTGAAGATTGGGATGATGAGGAGGATGGTTTATGGGAGGCTCCAAAAACTGACAACCCAAAATGTGAGGAAGCTCCTGGATGTGGGGAGTGGAAAAGACCAATGAAGAGAAATCCAGCTTACAAGGGAAAATGGCACGCTCCACTGATTGACAACCCCAATTACAAGGGTATATGGAAGCCCAGGGATATCCCAAATCCCGACTATTTTGAACTTGACAAACCCAACTTTGAGCCAATTGCAGCTATTGGCATTGAGATATGGACAATGCAAGATGGCATATTGTTTGACAATATCTTGATAGCAAGTGATGAAAAAGTTGCTGAATCATACAGGAAGACTGCCTGGAAACCCAAGTTCGATGTAGAGAAGGAGAAGCAAAAAGCCGAGGAAACAGCAGAATCTGGTGGTCTCAAAAGATACCAGGTAAAGGACTAAACTTTCTTTACCATCTAATTTCTATGCGTTGGATTTATTCTCATTTCACACAACTTGAAATATTTGGCAATACTTTGCAGAAAGTAGTATTTGACCTCCTCTACAAGGTAGCTGACGTCCCGTTCTTGGGCGAACACAAGGCCAAAGTACTGGTAAGTGTAGGAACTACTGTTTTGTTTCATTGAAGGGTTTCAGTTTGCTGCAAGTATCTAATATAATCTCGACTTATTTTTCCAGGATCTTCTCGAGAAAGCTGAGGCACAACCCAATCTCACAGTTGGTGTTGTCATCTCAGTCGTAGTTGTTTTCTTCTCAATTCTATTGAAGCTCATCTTTGGTGGGAAGAAGCAGCAGCCGCAGCCGCAGCCGGTAAGCACCAACATCCGTGCCATCTTAGTTAAAGGAACAAATCAATAAAAGAACCCCCACCTGTTTGTCTTTCTTCTTATGTCTCTGCTGTGTATGTGTATTATATGCAGGCTAGAGATAGTGCAGAGACTGAAAAAACTGATGCAGCTGAAACTTCCACTTCCAATAGTCAAGCCACAGAGGAGACGGAAGAGCAGAGTGAGGATGCTGCAGCTGCTCCTCGTAGGAGGACTAGGCGCGACAATTAGGATGGGGAAAGGCACTCCTACGGAGCGGCAATTAGGATGGGAAAAGGCACTAATGACCTCAGTCGGGCTTCTTTTAGATTTTTGAGCTAGTTGTTTTCCTGTTTTTTTTTTTTTCTCCTGTTCTCTTTCCTCAAATTCTTGATGACCAAGGCGAGCATGTTTTTCCAGCAATATGCTTCCCTGCAAAACAAGCATGTATCTCAGTAGTGTATATGGGACAATTTTTATCTGGATGTCGATTGATCAGAATATCCTCCCTATATCATAGATTTCAAAAGAATAGAATATTCTTGTTTGGTTTCTTTTGTAAAGGTCGTTGTCCTTCTAAAATTTGTTTAATTTTCTTAAGAGGCGTATGCTGAGGTTCCCTTTAATTTGGAATGTGATACTGAACTAAACATAACTCCAGGCTTCGACCGTTGCAACCTCACAGCCATTGACACCCCAACCCAATTCCTGACAATCTGTAAGATCGTTTTGTGCGGCTTACCAACTAAGGGCCATTTTGATGAGGCTGCTGATGCGCCGATAGTGGACATGAATTAGTTCAAAGGCTAGTAGTAAATAAAAGCATAAGTAAACTTCAACTAAAGGATATTATTCTATTCATTTAAATTTTAACTATTTACTGTTCATAATCTTTTAACATATAAAACAGATAAATATAAGTGTTATTAAATATGCTCACGATGCTTGTAATTTTACAAAATCAAGATATAATGAAGTATACTTTTAGTTAAAAAAAGACAAATTTTCATTGATTGAGAAATGATTAAAGAAATTAAATAAGAATATGATGTAAAAAAATATTCATAATATATAGTAATTTATTAAGAGACATGTAAATCAAAATATGAAAAGTACTTAGAAGAGAGGGAGTGTAGGATTTTCAAGTAAGCAATTAGCGTCGCGGAGTTGATGTGAAAATCGGAAAGATCCAAAATGCAATAAACAAAATATCTACATACCTTAAAATAGATATTGAAATTTTGAAACCAAAAATAAAAGCGGGCAGGGGTTGTGCCCTTTAAGATTACAGGTAATAGGTAAAAAAAATGGATAACAATTGGCTACATATAACAAACAACGAAGATGACTACACCTCAGTTATTAACATTATTAAAAAAAAATACTCCCTCAGTTAAAAAAAAAAAAAGACTGATTATTTTTTTTAGTTTGTTTTAAAAAAGAATAATTTATTTTTTTTTAAATAACTTTTTAATTTTAACTTTTCACGTGACATGTTTAAGATCACAAGATTGAATCATATTTTGACATATTTAATATATCTTTAATTTAAAAGTATAAAATTTAATAATCTTTTTTATTTTCTTAAATTCTGTGTCAAGGTAAATTCTTTTTATTGTGTGTTTTCTAAATTTGCCTTGATTTCAAGCGATAGTAGATCTTTTAAAATAATTTTTAATTGTGATTTTAGATCTAGCTCAACAACTCAACTAAACAATACTCCCGTTTTACTAATTATTAAACAAATTTGGAAAGTTCAGTCGATGAGGAGTGGAAAGGAAGCTGAGGATCCTATAATTTGGTGCATTTAACTGCCGGAAATCTAGTTCCTCATGGCAAGTGAAAAGGGTCTTCTGATACGTTCAGTTCGTTGGTTGTTGCTGTTGCACATATTGGTGCTTGTATTTAACTACGTTTCTTCATATTCATCATCAGGATATCCTGGGGATTTTACTTGCAGCAGTTCTACAGATATGGTAAATGAAGAATCTCATCTCCAGCTGGTTATTGAAAAGCTTAAACGCCCAAAGATATTACTATCACTAGCCACAAGTGGTCAACTTTAGCATGTATACTTCTTCTTGTCATCAAACTAAACATGTGTTTTCAGTGTAAATTTCACGTATGGTCACGTACAACCTGAAATTTCCAAATTTCCAGTAGATAACTCTTTTTTTTTTTTTTTTTATAAATTTATTTATAAATGCAATAAACAAAATTCAATTAAAAAGCTCCGACCAAACCCAAAATCCATATGAAGAATCAGGTTGAAACATTGTTTCCTCCTCACTAATTTTCAACAGCTTTTTGTTTTGGGGATGGGGGGGTGGAGGGAAGTGTGGTTCTGTACTCCTGTTCTGTTCTTTTGATAGTTTACTTTCTTCATTTGGAATTTTAATTGAACTTTTTATCTATTACTACTAGTTTTTCAGAAAAGGTAAAAGATGAGTTAGTTGTCCATCAGAAAGCATTTTCAGGTTGTCTGATTTTTGTGTTAATATAGTTAAAGTTTGGTGACCATCTGTATCATTTGGAAAGCAGTTCTAAATTTATAGACTGTGGTGTTTTCTGTCTAATTATGTGATCGTTAACCAGGAAAGTGAAAAATTGGGTCTTGAAAACCCCTTGGAAGAGGCCAAACATCTTCCGGTTTGTGAATGTGGATTCAAAATGTTGGACTCCAGCTTCTTGAGTAAGAATAAGGTACTATTGTGAAATTTTAATTTTTCTGGTTATCCTTGTTGCTCTGAACTAGAATATAAAGCAAGACTATATATTTGACAATAGCGTTCATTCCTTTCAGATGCTTGAAATCCAAAAGGGAGCAAACGACTTCAACAGACCTATAATCAGATCTAACCGAAAGTTGGTTGCCACTACTGATGGAGGTCTGCATAACCCGTCTTGTTTAGTCTTCAATTCAGCATGGAAGGTCCAACAGATAGAAAATGAACCAAATAAAAAGATCAATTATCCATCATCTGTTGGTATTCAGAGACCAAAAAGTGATGAGGATATCGCGTTCCTGAGTGTAAGTGATCCCATAGTAGGACTTACGTGCTCAAATTTATAAAACATTCCGTCTACTCATGCACCCATGCTGTTATATCAGATTCTTGAACTCGGGCAGCTTCTCAAGGAAAAGCTTATCACATCGGTGGAGCTGACTGGAATTTTCTTGAAGAGACTGAAGAGGTGTTTGAACTAGTGTTTGCTTCCAATTCTTTTATTGTTATTGGTATCTAGTCCTCATAATGAAATATCTACTGGGGATGTCTCAGGTATGGTCCTGTTCTTGAGTCCGTCAATGTAATTACGGAAGAATTAGCATACGAACAAGCAAAAGAGGCTGACCAACTGCTTGCTGAAGGCAAATATCTGGGTAACAGTCTGCTCATTTCCTCTCCACTAGCCTCTTTCACGTATTTCCTATTTACCTTCATAATATTGGATTTTCCATCAATCGATGAATGAACTATGCCTCAATAATAATGATTCATGTTAGATCGCCATAGATGTCAAGGACCTTTACATCTGAAAAAGGTAATGGTGTACATCCAAATTCTCCATAAAGAAAAATAAAATGTGAGCATCATAACTACAATGGAAGAAAATGATTTATGTTTATCAGCGGTATTAAAATTAGACCATCGAAATTATACATACGCCTAATCAGGGAAATCCTAAATCTTCAGGCTGCAATATTCTCCAATTTCTTCTGACTGATCTTCTCTTGATGCTGAGGTTGTTCATTTCCTATAGTTCCGTTTTCCAGAGATAGTAATTAATGCTTCCTTCACTTCTCACCTAATGCTCTGAAATAATTTTCCCTGATTTATTTTTTTAATTTAGAGGAATTAACTTAGGAATTTAGGGCATAGGTAGCTTCTTATTTCTTGGTACTTCTTTATTAAATGTGGAGAGTAATACAAAAAATGTTTTTTCCTACTTTTTGTTTGATCACTTTTCCTTGTGTCACTAATAGCCTCATAACCCTTTTTAACAATATTTTGCTCTCTCAAAGGATTACAAGTATAACATCCTCTTTTCTATATAGGTCCTCTTCATGGGATTCCCTATGGTCTTAAGGACATCATAGCAGTACCTAACTATACCACAACATGGGGTTCAACGTCTTTTAAAGACCAAGTTCTTGATATTGAAGCTTGGGTTTATAAGAGGTATAATTAACTAATCATGATATCAATGACATATGAGGCCAGATCTAGACACCCATTCTTACTGTGCGTGTATTTTAGTAATTAATATAGATATGGTTGATGCAGGCTGAAATCTGCCGGGGCAGTTCTTGTTGCAAAGTTAGTAACTGGTTCTTTAGCATATGCTGACATCTGGTTTGGTGGTAGAACAAGAAACCCGTGGAATATCGAGGAATATTCTACAGGATCATCAGCAGGGTCTGCTTCTTGCACCTCAGCAGGTATCCATGAGCTATTGATCTATCCCTGATTAGATTCCGATCTATGCATCCTGCCTTCTAAATTTGCAAATATGACAATTCTGCTCAATGTTTTATGACTTATTAGTACGCAGAACATATTGTTTGAGAGAGAGAGACTGGTATTGCAGGTTTGGTTCCGTTTGCAATCGGTTCAGAAACTGCCGGCTCCATTACCTTTCCAGCTTCTCGCTGTGGCGTGACGGCGCTGCGGCCCACTTTTGGAGCTGTTGGTCGAACGGGTATTATGAGCATAGCTGAAAGCTTGGTACTTAATATTTCTTCCACAGTGCAATTCTCTTTCCTAATACTAGTTTTTAGTATAATACACTGTAATCTAACTTCTTGTCAGGATAAAATAGGCCCTTTTTGTAGAAATTCTGTGGATTGTGCAATTGTTCTGGATGCCATTCGAGGGAAGGACCCAGATGATGTTTCATCCAGAGACATTCCCTTTACCGATCCATTCTCAGTTGATATCACAAAGCTCACTGTTGGATATCTTGAGGATGCTGATATGGAAGTAAGTAAATATTTTCCAGTATCGGAATGGGGCTGTGTTAATTAGGTTCTGTATCCTATTTGATGAATGTCTTACCTGGATTGCATTGTGATGGCGATGACAGGTTGTTCACGTACTCCAATCAAAAGGAGCGAATATGGTCCCATTTAACCTGAGTTACACTGTTGATTCTGTCCAAGGTATCCTCAATTTCACAATGGATGTTGAGATGTTGGCTCACTTTGACAAATGGCAGCGCTCAAATCTGGATGATGAATTTGAAGACCAAGATAAATGGCCTATTAGACTTCGCCGAGCACGTGCCATATCTGCCGTTGACTATTTTCAGGTTATTATCTTGATCTACAAAGTTTCTCTTGGTTTAGATGTTTAAAATTGTGTGTTTGATTAATTATCACTGGTATAGGAAGAAAAACCTTAATTAATTAAATTCTTTCAGGCATCTCAAAATCTGACTGTTTTAGTTACAGAATGGAGGTGTTAATCCACTTTTATACAGTTGTTCAAAATTTATCAATGCTAAGATCAATACGTTTATGATATTTCACCAGGCACAAAGAGCTAGAGGTATATTGATTCAGCAAGTGAGAGAAAGTTTCAAAGTTGATGCATTTATTGGAAACGCAACTGACTGGGAGAAAGTTTGTCTTGGCAATCTTGTGGGTATTCCAGTAGTAGTTGTTCCAACAGGATTCAAAAAGATATCTGATGCACCGTCAAATGATACTCGAAGGAGAAAAACAGTAACTACGGGCATATATGCTCCTCCAGACCATGATCATGTCGTAAGTGTTCTTTAGTTATGATCCTCTTGTTTAGTGTAGTAGCAATGTGTAAAGGACGTATGTGTATATTATTTTGATCTTGGATAGATGTATCGTCGTACCTTTGCTGTTGGGTCATTGGTAGTTCTGGACTCAAACAACAAATGGATGGCTTTGAACTTCTAATTTTGCTGCTTATTCCTTCACGCACTCGTTGATTTTGTTTGTTTCGTTTATGTCCAGGCCTTGGCTTTAGCAAAGGCTTATCAATCAGTCACCGATCATCATAAGCAGCGACCACCAATCGATGACCTTGGGCCAAATGATTCAATTCCGGACTCACCAAAATCCCTGTAGTTGGGTTGAACTTGAAGGTTGTTTATGCTCTCTCAAGTGCTTGATATGAACCTACATTTTCTCGAGCCTGGTGTTATTCAGACACATTTATAGTGGTTAAAACTATGAAAAACATGAAAGGAGTTCTCTGTCTGGGCCATGAGGAAGAGAAAATTCTGTAAACGTTTTCAACTTGGTATGTAGTGGATTGTTTATCCAAGCTGAAGAGTATCACTTTTTTTAATTTATAACTGCGGTGCCCAGGCCACTTTTGGAGCCTATCAACTAAATTCAAGTGATTGCTGTCACCTCCCACTAGCAATAGATACTAGATAACTGTATCCTTCAAAACTAGGCATGAGTGGCTCAAGAATAAGGCTAGTAAAACATTTGTTTTAGCCCCAAAAATTGAGACCCCAAAAATTTTAACATGAATTTTATGATTTTAATTTCACTTAAAATAATATTAAAAATTATAAAAGATAAAAGATAAAAAATTTAAATTAAATTTAAAAAGGAATTATCTAAATTTGTTTAAAATATTTTAAAACTTTTTTATCGAATCATCATATTAATAAATAAAGTTTTCACAATAGTAGTCAAGGTAATGCATTGCAAACAAATTACTAATACCTTATTAATTAAAATTAGTGCTTAATTTTATAAATAGTAAAATTACTATATGAAGTTTAATGCATAATGTCTTCTCATAATACGCACAAGAATAAAAAAATAACACTAACTTATTGATAATATTTTTATTATGTTCATATATTTAAGGCCTCGTACTAAAATTTGGCTTCAAGTGACGAACTGGGATAGATGGAAGAGGATTTTAAGATATTGTTAAATAATTTCCTATAATTTGATTTTAGATTTACTTCATCCGATTATTTAAGCACTTTATTAACCATGATTTTATACTTATTGACAGATGAATTTGGAACCGACGCAAGATACTGTCAACCTTGTTAAGCAACTTTTGTTATTTTATTGTTAATGAGTGATAATTGAAGTAAATATACACGTTTATTTCCATACTAGATGTCAGTTGTTCGTGCGCGTATGGACCCAATATTTATCTATTTGTACGTGAAAATTTGCTGGAACACAAATTTAGTTGTAAAAACTTATTTACTGTGCAGTAATAGAATGATGTTAAATTGTTCATATACATACAATTTAAAATTAGTATCCAAAAATTGAATAAAGTAACATCACGAAATCACTTGAATTTTTTTTTTAAACTGTCCTGCACTCATAGTAAGGTGAACATAAAACATATCAATTGAGATTTAGAATGATAAATAAAACACTACTATAAATCCTAAGGTTGTACATACATGTTTGATAACTTCTTGATGTGTGTAGAATAAGGAATCAGGACTTGAATTATAGAATCAAAGCATGACATATTTTAGAATTTCCAAAATCATAAATTATTGTACAAATGAGATGACCAAAGAAATTGCTTAAAAGGAAAAATATAGGCACAACTACCATGTATTCTATAGTAGAATTGGAAATCGTAATGACAAATAGTGCTTGCAGTGGATGGGGAGAATTTATAATCCCTTGAGGAGCTTCGTTTCAAGAGAAGTTGAAGACCTGCGGAAATACAAAAGATCATTTTTATTTTTTTTTAATGATGAAAGATTTCTTAACGACATAAAAAACACATCAACTGCAATTAACACACATCAACTTTGGTTGCTGATAATTATCTAGCAAAATAGACTTGTATTTCTTGGTCATTAACCACAACAATATGTATCTTACTGTCACGATCTGACCCCGGGCCTAGTCGTGACGGGTATCTCAAGCCCACCCTGAGCCAGAGATCATCCCAAAGCCTGTCCAAAACATAATACATAACAAAGAGTGGAAGACAACCACGCATGATAAGATAGTAATATAGCTTCAAAAATAAGCTCTAAGAGTCATCAAAGACCATTCAACCCACACGGATCCACAAAAACTTCTAACCAATTTGAATATCAAATTAGGTCGGGACATATCCCCGTTCATGACAATGATAATGTTAATGTGAACTTTGCAACTCTAAAGTATGTAAAGAAATCGATGGAATGACTAAGCTTTTCGGAGGATGAAAGCTCACCACTTCACCGCGAACCAACTGACGAACCTGGATCACCTAACGCTGCACAGAGATAAAGAGGTGTCCTCGTACCCTACATTATGAAACAATGTAGCGTCCTAGGAAGGCTAGCGGGGTGAGCGCTAGCATGTAATGTTGGAGTCCCACATCGGTGGGTTAAAGGGTCCTTGGTCTCCTTATATGGTCTTGGGCAATCCTCCCCTCATGAGCTAGCTTTTGAGGTTAAGTTAGGTTCAAGGTTCATTTTTTTATCATGTCTCTCAGAGATAAGGAATAAAATAATCACACCTTTGCAAAATCAAATTCGAAACTCATTGTACATGTTCACATACCAATACAAGCCAAGAACTTACCGTGTCACTAAAATGAGAAACACCTTTAGGCAATACATCATCAAATTTAAAATGTACTGCAGTATTTGCTTTCATCAGTTTCAAGTTCGACCACATCAAAGATCACATGATACTAAAGAAAATTAATGAGAAAAACAAATGAAGTGGCAACACAACTTTATTTGAATATCTCACCAATCCATGCATGTATAAGATTTAATCAGTGTCCTAATCAAATGCGATGTCTTAAAAATATTTACTTCGATACACCTGTAGTGATATACTACAAGAAATAAAGAAAAAGAGGGTGTGAGAGGCTTACCAGGTATCGCCACCGATAATTATTCATTTACTACAAAGGGCGATTCTTCCACTAAGAGGCATCACTCACTCATCAATACATGCTAAAATAGCTTACAGGATAAAGAAATAAGCAAAAACTGCCGCTAACTGCTAAAAAGCATTCTGCTTCGTGGTATTCTGATAAGAGAAAATATACTAATACTCTATGAGAATGGAATTTGAACTTATTTCAATTGTGGAAAATAGGAAGCTCACTAATTGAGTTAGCGTTCAACCTTTAATAATCATAATTCTGAAGCAAAGCTTTAATTCAATTAAGCCAAACTCATTACTTGAACTCGAGCAGATAATTTCTTGTTGAACAAATTATCAAACATATAATGAACATGAAAAATAAAAAAATAAATTCTTGAGAGAAAAATCTTAAATTTCTAATTCCGACAGTTATGAATATTTTGAATTAACTGTATACACACGATTGTAAGGTTCATTTGATTGAGATACAATAAATCAAAATTGGGTTTTACGTTTTAGGGACAAAAGCAGAACGAAAGTTACAAAAATTAAAACAACAGATAAAGCAACAAAAATAGAAAGAAGAATAAAAATTTAAAGCAACAACGAATAACAAAAATAGCACAACAAAAATAACGTCAATGCAATGGGGGGCAACATAAAAAACAACGATGAACAAAGAAGAGAGATCTAAAAGAAAGTGTAGAGAAATAAAAAGAGATGACAGCACAATGGAAAAATAACAAAGTAGATGTTCATCTTGAAAGCACACATTAGATAAAACAATGATATGGCTGCAGAAATAAGAGATCCCTAGTTGAAATTTGGCCATTAAGTCTCTTCAAGTTTTCAATTAGCAGAATAACCTACTGAGAAAATTTGTCTATTAAGCTTTTCAAGTTTTCAATTTGTAAAATGACCTACTTTTATTTTTTTCATCTGTCAGATTGATAATGTATCTGTCCGTGTATAGATCAGATCGATAACCATTATATAAATCAGATAGATAATAAATTTATCTCAAAAATAAATCATTTTCCTAAAAAAATAACTTGTAATCGAGGACTTGAAAAGGTAATTTAACAAACAATCCCGATCGGTAGAAAGAAAGCATTGAAAGTCAGCCCTTTTTAACAATGAGAGACGAAATTGCCACTACAATCAATTTTATGAACATTAAGGGCCCGTTTGGCCATAATTTTTTTTTCATTTTTTCTTTTTTTTTCTTTTTCGGAAATTGTGGTGTTTGGCCATGAAACTCCGGAAAATTATTTCGAAGTTGGATTCCAAAAAGTGAAAATAATTTTTTGTTGTTTTCATAATTTTTCACTCCCATTTTCAACTTTCATTATTATTATATATAACCCCAATCTTTAAATATTTATATAAATACCTCTTATAACTACAACCACCAAGAAAAAAATTATTATTTATTTTCTATGGTACAACACCATTTTTAATTGTTACAGATATTCTAATCTTTTTTTCTTCTTTTAACCAAAATTTACTAACGGAAAGCAAAAAATAATAAATAACAATCTATGGCGGAAATATATCAACTTTGTTTTGAATGAATTATATTATAGAATTAGAGAAAATGGTCAAATGCCCCCCAATTTTTACCCCAAATTCCAACTACACACTTATATTTTGTGGGGGTCCTATGACCCCCTAAACTATTTTAAAGTGAAATATTTACTCTCCTGAACGCTGACATAGCAAGAGAGTGTGTTTCACGTTTCACTCTCTTTAAAGAGAGTGAAAACGAATTTTTTTTATTAAAAAATTATTTTTAATATTTCTTTATTTTCTTTAATTATTATTCTTTTTTATTCATTTTCTTTCTTTCTTCTTCTTCCTCTTCTTCTTCTTCAAGAACTCAACAATGATATCCAATCCAAAATTAATTTATATCTTCTCCGATAATAAATCACAATAAACGTCAAACTACACCAACTACCATTTCATCCAAACTAACATTCACCTTCCTAAAAGCTCCATTCCTCGGAACACTAAGATTATTCAAACTTACATACTCAATAATCGAATTATCATATCAAGAATCATCGTTCTCATGAAATGAAATATAAACTTCCAACAATGCTCTATACACATTTTGTAGAATCTTAAAATCTTTTAATTTTACATCGATTGAATTTTCAATTTCAAACCATAAACCATCATTCAAATTCACATTTCTTGAAATTGAAACAATCAAATCAACACCATAATCAAAATCAACACCAAATTTTTTCACAATCATAAATTCAACATCAATTTTCATAAGTTGAGATTTTTTTTTTTTAAAAAGAAAAGAAAAAGGAACACTGAAACCTATTGGTTCCATTGACAATTCGGAGAAGACGACAAATTAGGTGAAATGAAAACTAAAGAAATGAACACTGAAGCCTTTTGGCCATTTTCTCTATAGAATTATAAGGTCTAGTACATTATGTTATTTAAAAATGAGAAATTTAATATTTTTTTCTTGTCATTCTAATTTTCTGCATATGTCATATAATGTCTATAATGATTTTAATAAATTATTAAAAAGTGGTCAATATAGTCGCATATCAAACATAACGTAACGATTCACATTGACGATTACCTTATTTTGGTTTTATGGATTTTGAACAATAAAAGTTTGTTTTCTTTACAAAAAAAAAACATATATATTCAAGGAAAATCAATATCATCAATAGAGAAAAAGGAAAAAATTAGCACTAATCTATTCAGAAATAATTCATTCATATTTTTTTAAAAAAAAGATCAAATTCAATAAAATAATTAATTCAAGTGAAAGTAATTAAGAATTTTCATCAACAAATTTAAGAATATATAAAATATATTTATATCCATCAATCATATTTATCAAAATATATTTTCTTTATTCAATCGATTATGGTTAGATAAACTTATTTAGCTCGTGTTTGTAATATTTTTATTCAAATTTTAGACGAATAACAATCATAATCATTACTTTGTTGTTAATTATTTTATCAATTGAAAACATATAAATTATTTTTTCAATATTTGGTTGTATGTTAGTAGGTAAATTAGTAGTTGAGTGATTTTGATAATTTTTAAAAGTTGAGGGCATAAAATCATATTTAAAAAAAAATAAAATCAAAAGTCTAAAAAAATTCCAAAAAATCGCCAAACACAACTCCAACTCCAACTCCAGAAAAAAGTAGTTTTTATGACCAAACGGCTACTAAATTGACATGTCCAAAGTAACTGATTTTACTTACACTTCTATAATAGTAGAACTAATATTATTAATTTTATACTCCCTTTGTTTTTAAAAAAATAACCTACTTATACTTGACACAAAGTTTAAGAAAATAAAAAAGACTTTTGAATCTTGTAGTTTTAAATTAAAATAGTGTCAAATGTACCAAAATGCTCTTTAATCTTGTGGTTATAAATATGTCACGTGGAAAATTGAAATTAAAGTATTATAAAAAAAAATTTATCTTTTTAAAATGGATTAAAAAGAAAAATAGGTTTTTTTTTTTTTTAAATAAGGAGTAACTATTTCGTACTAGCATGTATCTTTTTGCTGATAGCATCGTCATATCATTCTATTTCCCTAAAACAACAGCCTTAATTATTTGAATCTGTTAGGCTTCGCCGAAATTATTATTGGTGGTATGTAATATTAGTTTTTATTTTAATTTATTTATCTAATTTTAATTTGATATAAATTTAACAAAAAATATTTTTTAAATTTTATAATATTTTCTCTGTCTTATTTTATGTGTCGTTATTTGATTGGATGCGAAGTTTAAAAAATAAGTGATAACTTTATAAAATTTATAAAATTGTCTTTTTTAAAGTTATTTTAATGTTTACCTTTTTATTATCTTTTCTTGATAAATGGGATCCACTAAGAAAAAATGGAATGATGTCATCAAATAGTTACCAAATAAGGAAACTTAATATTACTTTTGGGACAGATAAAAAAAAAATGGCTAAATATAAAATGAAACGGAGGAGTATTATGTTTAAAAAGGATCTCGTGTGGCACAATTTTTTTTTATTCTGTTCTTAAAAAAATGATACCTTATCATTTAATTTTAAAATTTCCCCAATCATTAATGAAATGATGCAAATATCTAAACATTATTTGTTATCACAAGTTTGAGATAGTTAAAAGCACTATTATCTTTTAAACTATAGCCAAGATTGGTATAATACATGTTAATTTCATGAGATGCTAAGCATTATTCCTAAAGTCAATTTCAATGTATTATCAAAGTAAAAGTCAAGTTTCAAAAGTTTGGATCTTTTTTTTTTCCTTAAATAAGGTGTCAAATCAAATTGAAACAGAGGGAGACAAAGAAATTAAAATGAGAGGGAGTATATTATTGATGAAGTAGAAACTGTGTCGAATCAAATGGGGTTCATTGATAGCAAAGAATTTCCACAAGCTGCAAGGTTTTTTTTCGAGGGGAAGAATGAGAAGAAGTGCAGAGAAAGTTGCGTGAAGTGCAACTTATTCCTATCTATCCTATAACTTGCAATTGAGAGTATATACGAAGATCACTATTTATGGGTAAGACTGCGTACATTTACACTTTTGTGGTTCGACTCTTCCTATGATCCACGCATAGGGGGAGTTTACTTGCTCCAGATGGTAATGTAATTGCGCCTAACAAGTTGATTAGCTAACCAATGAACCCAAAGTCGATACCAAATGAAATGCAAGCCCAAAATTTTGTGCATCAGTCATTCTATGCCAATATATGTAATTTTTGATATTAAATTCCTTACATAAAGTGGCGACTTTCAGCTGTTATTTTACAGAAAAAGTGGATTTGCAAGACACGGTCGGTCACATGGCAGCCACAGCTACTTTTAACCTTACTCCTGAGTCAACGACTCAGCTAGTCAATGTTTTTATTAGTATTAAATCAATAAATTTGGGAATATCACTTTTTATAATTTTTGCTTTCAATCGGAAGGCATTGATCCAGAGTTTTTTATTTTATTTTTTACGTACTACAAAGGGTTGCCGGAAATCTAGCCCCCCATGGCTTACAACACGGCGTATTTCCGAATTCCGGGATGTTCAGTTCGTTGGTTGTTGATGACGTTGCCGATGTTGGTGATTGTATTTACTTTGTTGCTAAATAGCAATTCTGTTTCTTCATATTCACCAGCAGCATATGGGGATTTTACCTGCCGCAATTTAACAGATATGGTATGCTTTCTCTCATCCTAAAAAAAGGAATTGACAACTCTACCATTTGATCAAGTGGAATTGATAACTCTAGTATTTGATCAAGTGCAACATTTAGCTTTCTTATAGCATGGGTGCGAGCACATAATATTAGAGTACCAATTTTAGAAAATATATACGCAAAATACCTAGTTTTATGGAGAGAGCACGAGTTCTGGTGCCCCATATTTAGCCTATAAATATGGGGCACCAGAACTACTACTACAAGTAAATTGGTTCTGTGTTGTTTGATGTTACTAGAGAAGAATGCAGCAACGCTTTTATTTATCTTGTTTGATTTCCATTGCTGGCCTGCTGCTGACGTGTAGTTAATGCAAAATAATAGCTCGTGCATAACATAGATTAGAAAATCGTACCAATCCATTACTAGTCACCATCATAGTTGAGATTATGAACTTAAGGTAAATGGTAAATGGAGAATCTCATCTCCAGCTTGTTATTGAAAAGCTTAAACTACCAAAGATATTATCACTTGGTAGTGGTCGACGCAGCTTGTATCCTTCTGCTTGTCATCAAGCTATATCCACTTTCTGAACTATCATTTGTAGAGCAGTTCAGAGTTTAACAACTGTGCTTCAATCTGTCTAATTATCTGACCGTTAATCAGGAAAGAGGGAAGTTGGATCCTAAAAGCAATGGGGTATGCTCGGAAGAGGCCAAACCTCTTCCAGTTTGTGAATGTGGATTCAAAATGTTGGACTCTTCCTTCTTGAGTAAGAAGAAGGTATTGTTGCGAAAGTTCAATTTTTCTGGCTATCCTTCTTGCTTTGAACTAGAATATAAAGCAAGACTATATTTGACTATACTGTTCATTCCTTTCAGATGCGTGAAATTGAAAAGGGAGCAAACGACCTTAACATACCTATAATCAGATCAAACCTAAAGTTAGTTGCCGCTACTGACGGAGGTTTACATAACCCTTCTTGTTTAGTCTTCAATTCTGCATGGAAGGTCCAACAACTAGAACATGAACCAAACAAAAAGCTCAATTATCCATCACCTGCTAATATTCAAAGACCGAATAGTGATGAGGACATCGCGTTCATGAGTGTAAGTGCTCCATGTTATTCCCTCTAAATCGATATATCAGGACATATGCGCTCAAAATTATGGCACTTTCCTTCTACTTATACATCTATTCTGTCATATCAGATTCTTGAACTTGGGCAGCTTCTCAAGGAAAATCTAATCACATCCGTGGAGCTGACTGAAATTTTCTTGAAGAGAATCAAGAGGTGTTAGAACTACGTTTTCTTCCTATTATTTCTTGTTATTGATTGCTCATCAGTCCTCATAATGATACATTTACTAGGGGTGTCGCAGGTATGGTCCTGTCCTTGAATCTGTCGTTACAGTTACTGAAGAATTAGCATACCAACAAGCAAAGGATGCTGATCAACTGCTTGCTGAAGGCAAATATTTGGGTAACAGTCTGTCAAATTCCTCTCACGCTAACCTCTTTCATGCAGTTCCTATTTACCTTCATAATTTTGGATTTCCATCAATCAATCAATGAACATGAACTATGCCTCAATAATAATGAATTTCCCATATCCATTTCGCGCTATTCAATTTTTTTTGGATTTCCTTTATGAATTTATATATATATATATATATCTGAGCTGAGGGGATTTTGTGCAGAAGAGATGAAATAGGAACTTCATTTTAAATCGCCATAGATGTCATGGACCGTAACAGCTGAAAGAAAATGGTATTCATCCAACTTCGCTTTAAAGAAACATAAATCCGAGCATAGTAAGTACCAAGGAGAAGGGGGACCTTGGAGTAACAGATAAAGTTGTTGCCATGTGACCAGAAGGTCATGGGTTCTAGCCTTGGAAACAGCCTCTGGCATAAATGCAAGGTAAGGCTGCATACAATACACCCTGCACAGAGCAGGGGCCCTTCCCCGGAAACTGAGCAGAGCAGGAGCTTTAGTGCACCGGGCTGCCCTTTTTTTTAGTAAGTACCAAGGACGAAAGTGATTTTATGTTTATCAGCCATATCAAAATAGACCACCGAAACGTTGCATATAATCAGGAAAATCCTAATTTTCGGGCCTCAATGTTCTCCAGTTTCTTCAGATTAATCTTTTGTTGATGCTGTTATGGTTTACCTTACCCTTCAGCCACTTAGGGTTGTTCATTTCCTACAGTTAGCTTTTCTGGCCAGAGTAATCTTCCAATGTGTCCTTCACATTCTCATCTCATGCTCTGAATTGATTTCTTTTTTATTGGAGAATAATAGAAGAGTGGTTTTATTTTTACCCTTTTTGCACAATATTTTGCTGTTTAGCTTGTCTGTTTTCTCTCAAAGGGATTACACGTATAACATCTTCTTTTCTATATAGGTCCTCTTCATGGAATTCCTTATGGTCTAAAGGACATCATATCAGTACCTAACTATACCACAACATGGGGTTCAACATCTTTTAGAGACCAAGTTCTGGATATTGAAGCTTGGGTTTATAAGAGGTATTAAAAAAATCATGAAATCAATGAGGCCAGATGTAGACGTCAGTCTATATTGATATTGTGTGCGTATTTATAATATCTAGATATGGTTGATGCAGGCTGAAATCTGCTGGGGCAGTTCTTGTTGCAAAGTTAGTTACTGGTTCTTTAGCATATGATGACGTCTGGTTTGGTGGTAGAACAAGAAACCCATGGAATATCGAGGAATACTCTACGGGATCATCAGCAGGGCCTGCGTCTTGCACCTCAGCAGGTATGTTTGAGCTATTGAACTATTCCTGAATAGATCAGATAGAGGAATCCTGTCTTTTACATTTGCATATGAAAATTCAGCTCGATATCTGATGCCAGTTTGTAGCCCCCTGTTGCAATTCTGAAATGGGAAAATGATAGTCCTTTGCTGATTTATTACTGCTTAGTGGTCGGAACACGTTGTTTTGAGAGAGACTGGTATTGCAGGTTTGGTTCCATTTGCAATCGGTTCAGAAACTTCCGGCTCTATTACCTATCCAGCTTCTCGCTGTGGCGTGACGGCACTGCGGCCCACTTTTGGAGCTGTTGGTCGAACAGGTGTTATGAGCATAGCTGAAAGCTTGGTACTCATATTTCTTCCAGAGTGCAATTCCTTTCCTAATACTAGTTTTGAGTTCAATACACTGAAATAGTGAAATCTAACTTTTTGTCAGGATAAATTAGGCCCTTTTTGTAGAAATTCTGTGGATTGTGTGATTGTTATTGATGCCATTTGGGGGAAGGACCCAGATGATGTTTCATCCAGAGACATTCCCTTTAGAGATCCTTCTTCAGTTGATATCACAAAGCTCACTGTTGGATATCTTGAGGATGCTGAGATGGAAGTAAGTAAATATTTTCCAATATTGGAATGTGGCTTAGTTAATTAGGTTCTTTATCCTATTTGATGAATGTCTTAACTGGATTGTATTGTGATGGCGATGACAGGTTGTTCAGGTACTTCAATCAAAAGGAGTGAATATGGTCCCGTTTAACCTGAGTTACACTGTTGATTCTGTCCAAGGTATCCTCAATTTCACAATGGATGTAGAGATGCTGGCTCACTTCGACAAATGGCAGCGCTCGAATCTGGATGATGAATATGAAGCCCAAGATCAATGGCCTATTGAACTTCGCCGAGCACGTGCCATATCTGCCGTTGACTATTTTCAGGTAATTGTCTTGATCTACAGAGTTTCTCTTGGTTTAGATGTTCAATATTGTATTTTTGTTTAATTACCATTGGTATAGGAAAACAACTTGATTAATTAAATTCTTTCTGACATCTCAAAATCTTGCTGGCTTAGTTACGAAAAGGTGGTGTTAATCCACTTTGAAATAGTTGTTCAAAATTTGTCAACAGTCAACACTAAGATCAATACTTGTATGATATTTAACCAGGCACAAAGAGCTAGAGGTATATTGATTCAACAAGTGAGAGAAAGTTTCAAAGTTGATGCATTTATTGGAAATGCAACTGACTGGGAGAAAGTTTGTCTTGGCAATCTTGTGGGTATTCCAGTAGTAGTGGTTCCAACAGGATTCAAAAAGATATCTGATGCACCATCAAATGATACACGCAGGAGAACAACAATAACTACAGGCATATATGCTCCTCCAGATCATGATCATGTCGTAAGTGTTGTTTATTTATGATCTTCTTATTAGTGTAGTAGCAATGTGTAAAGGACGTATGTGCTATATTATTCTGGTCTTGGATAAATTGTATCATCTTTGCTTTGTTGTTGAGTCGTGGGACTTCTAGACTTAAACAAGAATTGGATGGCTTTGAACTTCTAATTTTGCTGCTTATTCCTTCATGCACTTATTGATTTTGTTTCTTTCGTTTATGTCCAGGCGTTAGCTTTAGCAATGGCTTATCAATCAGTCACCGATCATCATAAGCAGCGGCCACCAATTGATGACCTTGGGCCAAATGATTCGATTCCAGACTCACCAAAATCCCTTTAATGGGGTTGATGGTTGTTGATGCTCTTGAGTGGATATGAACCTCCATGTGCTTTAACTTGGTGTGATTCAGATTTCAGACCAACGGAGTTTTCTGTTTGGGCCACGAGGAAGAGAAAATTCTGTCTACGTCTTTTTACATTTGATCTGTAAATGATTTTTACTTTGTATTTTGTGGATTATTTATCCAAGGTCAGTATCACTTCTGCTAACAATTTGAATCATTTTTTTCCTTTTAGTTTTCCTTGATGATATGCTGTCTGAGTTGTGGTTTATTCTTGTGTCAACACAGGTAACTTTTTCCATCCATGTCCTGTATAAGGGTTGTTAGCATTATTTATTTTCTTCCTTTAAACGAAATGTTGCTGTTGCTGCCTTGAATGATTGCTATTCGCGATTACCTAATTACGATAGGATTCAGTTTTGAACATGTGCTGGAGCAACCTGTGTTCGCAACAGTTTGAACTTGTTAGTACTACTCTTTTTTTTCAGTTGAAGTTGTTATAAGTTTGTTAAATGTATAGTAACGTAAATGTCTCAGGATGATGAAAGTGGACGCATTGTTATTATACAACATTTAGTTATAGATTTAACAGCTTTGTGTCAAAACTTTATTCTACTTGCAGCAGCATATATCGTCACTCTGGTGATAGTCTTTCTTGCAGAGTTAGCCTAACTTTCTTCTATGAGAATGAAGAAGTTATATGTCATTATCAAGGTAAAATTCATAAGATATGTATGGATATTTAAGTTACCAAAAGCTTAGAAAAAAAAAGGTATTTTTTGTACTAACATAATACTACTAAATTATTTGTCGTGATTTCTAAATATTATTGTCTCAGTTATTTATCATTTTTAAAAATATCCATAGTAGCAATTGTTCTTAAAAACCGCAAACACCTCAAATATTGAATGTTGTGATGCTTAGTTGAGCATACTAAACTTTCATAAAGATATGGCCATCAATAATGTCACATGGCGTAGAAGCATCCTTTTTCGGTAGGTGACATTTACATATATTACTTTGTTTGATATGCCCCTGCAAAAGCTTTATGAGAGCATAATTATGATGAATTTATTGGTGCAGCATAAATCATAATTATGAGAATTTAAGAAAATGTCCAACTGACTTTTGAAAAGACTCTATCCAGCATTGGGTGGTCGTTAATGAGCTTAACTAAATAGATAGAGGCGAATTCATAACTTAAATGTATACGTTTATTTAAAAAAAAACAAAAAAAACATACCCATTATATTTTATATTATGTATTCATATTTAGTATTTATAGTAATTTTAGTTAATGGCTCGATGAAATCGATATGTTTGTGAAGATGCGGATTATAATTTTTATAATATCTGCAGCTGGACAGAAAAATCCTATGAACCTTCACTATCCCAGCAATTGGCTTTGGGCTTTTTATAAAATTTGTGTGAATATTAAAATTTATATACTTGACAATTGAAGCACTTCACATAATTATTGTAGCATAGACATGTCAACCTTTCAACACAAGTGGACAGTAGTTGGAGAATCGTGTTTCTCGATTTTCACACCGTAAGGGGTAATTTGGTATGCTGATAAGTTGGATGTTCATAATTGGATCTGGGTTGATTTTTAGATAAAACTAAAATTAAATTAATTTTTGTTGACTATAAAAAAATTAAAATTAAATCAAATCAAATATATTTAATACTCATTGGATTGATTATTGTTGATTTGGTTTTGTTTGAATATTTTCTTTTTAAGAAATATAATGATATTTTTTTTATTTTTATTTTTTAATATAACTAGAAAATAACTTTTCAACTTATAATCAGTTACTAACCCTTAATTGTGGTGGCTATAAGTTTATTAGATTATGAAAAGAAAATTCTAATTTGTGTACTTTAATCAAGTGAGGAATGTTGATAACAAATACAAAAGACATACTCCCTCCTCCGTTTCTTTTTAGTTGATTTTTTTTTTGAAAATATTTGTTTCGATTTACTTGTTCAAGTTGTAAAATTAAGACTATTTTACACATATTTTTTTCATTATATCCTTGATAGTATTAAATATAATCATATTTTTCAAAATTATTGAAAGTAACAATTTTATATTTTCAATACTAACTTTAAATATGAAACTTTATTTTTTCTTCTCTTTTCAAGAGTAGACTTAGGGTGTGTTTGGTATGATGGAAAATATTTTTTAGAAAATGTTTTCCTATTTTTCCTTGTTTGGTTGCAATAAAATGTTTGAAAAATATTTTCTTTTTCATCAATTTGAGGGAAAATAACTTCCCTCGTGGGCCAAGGGAAGTCATTTTTCAGAAAATGACAAATATGACTTATGACCCCATCCCCATCCCTCTTCCCCACCCCAACAACACTCATATTCACATGACTCAAAAAATTCACATTTCTCAAAAATTTACATTATTCGAAAATATTTTTCACTATATTTTGCTTCAATTTTTTACTGCTTGAAATAAAAAATAGTGAAGCCCGAATTTTTTTCATTTTCAATGTTCGTTGAATGTATTGTTATTTTCATATGCATAGAGGAAGACTTACCTATGTTACTTTTGCTAATTGCATATTTCATTTTGTAATCGATGTAACTTGTTTCACGAGGTTGAATAAGCGTGTCGTTCCGTTATATTTCTATTGATTGTAGTATCTTGAGATTGTCCTGACAAAATATTGAAAAGTGTCTCCTATATTTGCTAATTAATAGTTGCTTAAATTTAGTGATGGTAATACTTTAGTATTCGTAATTGATATTATTTGTTATGCTTTACAAATTGTTGAGTTGCGAGAGGCATTGATATACTAGTTAACAGTTAGTAGTATTTTCTAAAAAAAAATAAAAAATCACTCACAAATCAAACACTAGAAAATATTTTTCTAAAAAATAGTCTCTACTCACCAACCAAACATCATAAAATATTTTTCGGAAAATATTTTCTACTCACCAACCAAACATGAGAAAATAAGTAGAAAACCAACTTATTTTCCAGGAAAACATTTTCCATCATACCAAACACACCCTTATGCATGCATCAATTAGAATAATTGCACAAAGTTTTCATGCTTAATTGACTATTGAATTTTACAATGTCAAAAAGGGTAAAGGAGTAAAATACACTTCTAATTATTGGATTTCTTAATGGGTGTGTCAAGGCTAAAAGGGTCATCTAATTTAAAGCGGAGGGAGTATATAGGTAATTTTGTAGTTGTTTTGTTGAATAAATGCTTAAGTTGTAAATAGCTTGATTCAATTTTCGAGTTGGAACAGTTTTTTAACCAAGTTATGAACACCAGTAACAAGTATAAATAATTTTGAAATAACAATTTAGTGTCCTTCTATGTACTTTTAAAATTGTACAATTGAATTTGCTCATATAATTTTAAAATATGTGGATTAAATTGATTGGACAATGAAATTATGATGAACTAACTTACGAGAAATAAACAGAGTAAAAAAGACGATTGAACAATAAGAACTCATATAGAAAAATGAAATTGTCATAAACTTTGATGCAGCTAACTACGTTATTGAGAAATACAATAAACTTGAGATAAAAAATTAGTACTATTCTATTTATTCTTAAAATGGCATAATTAAATTTGTACATGTAGTTTAAAAATACGTGAGTTCAGTTAATCAGATAATAAAATAATTGATGAACTAACTTACGAGAAATAAATAGTAAGTAGGTAATTGAACATTTGGAACTCAAATAAGAAAGTGAAATTGCCCTAAACTCTTATGGAACTAACTACGCCACTGACAAGTATATATAAATACGCTTTGAAATAAGCATTTAATATTGTCTTAGTTATTCTTAAAATATTATATTTGAATTTGTACACGTGATTTAAACATATTTAGATTAAATTAATTCAATTGTAAGAATAAATAAACTAATTTACTGAAAAAGAAACAGTAAATAAGTAATTGAACAACAAGAATGCAGATAGGAAAATGAAAATGCTCTAAAGTTCCCATGCTAATTGTGTATTGATTTTTTTAGAACACTAGAAGTTGTGAAAGCGTAAAACTTTGAGAGCTTAATATGACACTTGTGAGAGAATGAAATTCAAATGACATGCAACGAAAATGTAAGGGGCTATTTATGACTACATATAAGCAGCAAGATTCATAAATCGTGTCCTCGTAAAGATTATTATTGTGTAACCAATAACGATGATCCCGAGATGTTGTATAATAATTTAATCATGCAATAGCACTAAATAAATTTATCTCTCTTTTTTTGATAACGCGTCTGTAATGCAACTTTTATTAACTCATGCACATCTTGTCGGTTTCACCACATGAACTTTTTGATTCACATCTGTTAAGTAAAGATTTTATCTCTTGTCTGGTTATCAATTTTAAGTTATACCACAATTAATAATTAATATTATATTAAAATAAATTGTTTCTGCCAAATGGTGTAGCAACACTACCAAAATTAATTCCTTCAGATTAAAATAGCAGAAGTGGCAAAATAAGAGTGTCTCAAATCTTTTAACAAAAATATTCATAAAAAAAATTAGTATTGACCCGTTTGTTCTGAAAATGGTAAAGTTAAATTTATACGTATCATTTAAGAATATATGAGTTAAATTAATCAGATAATAGAATTATAAAGAAATAACTTACGAAAAAAAATTAATACATAAGTAATTAAATAACATAAATTCAAATAAGAAAGTGAAATTGTCCTAAATTTCACTGCGAACTTGGCCATCAAAAAGATGATTTAGAACTATGAAATTTGTAAGAGCTTAAAACTTTAAGAGCTTATAATATTTGCGAGAATTTATTTTTTTTAAACAGCGTACAATAACAAGATAATGTGTTATTTATAATTACATATTAAACGACAAGATTCACAAATTACGCCGCATGAAATTCATTATTGCTTCTAATCATTATTGATAAGTGAAAAGATGATTTCAGCATCTTGTGTACCAATTTGATCATTTGAAAAACATAAATAACATTGATTAGATTTTATCTCGTATTTGATACCGCTTATTCAATGCAGCTTCTACTGTTTCATGCTTGACTTGCCGTTTTTATCGCATACACCTTTTAATTTAACCACCTATCGAGTTCGAATTTTGTCGTATATAGTTTTATCTTTTGTCCAATTACTAATTTAAGTTATGTCAGAATTCGTAATTAATATTCAGATATGTTATCTATATCAGATAATGTAATAATAGTACTGAAATTAAGAACAACATAAAATAATAAAATGATAAAAATATTCATATTCCGTCAAACCTTTTTTTCTACTAAAATAAACTGACGGATAATTTTATAAACAAACAACTTCATCTTTGACGGATAATTTTACAAACGAATTACTACATTGTAAAATTTATAAAATACAATTTTTTTAATATGATAATTCAAATAAGCAATAAAAAATAATATTAATTAATTAATTTAAATACAATTAATCTCAAATAACTAATTCATTATAAATTTTTTTCAAACTAAAGAAAAAAAATCAAGAAGGAAGCGCCACAAAAAAATCAAGCCCATGTTTTGCTGTTGACATAACAAGAGTCACACCTCTAAAATGACATGACAATACTTAATTGGTTGAATAATCTTACGTGGCATTCTATCGCCGTCATAACTGCAAAATCTTTTAATAAAAATATTCATATAAAAAAATTGTGTTGACCCATTTATTCTTAAAATAATACAATAAAATTTATACATATAATTTTAAAACATATGATAAACTAGTCAAATAAAAGAATTATGAAGAAATAACTTACGAAAAATAAGCAATAAATAAGTAAGTAAACAACATAAATTCCAATAAGAAAGTGAAATGTTCCTAAATTTCAATGCGAACTAGGCCATTAAAAAAATGATTTAGAACTCCGAATTTGTAAGAGTTTAAAATTTTTGAGAGCTTATAATGCTTGAGAAAAGAAAATTCAAATATCGTACAATATTTATAATTACATATTAAAGGATAGGATTCACAAATTATGCCACATGAAATTCATCATTGCTTCTAATCATTGTTGATAAATGAAGGAAAAAAACATCATTTTCAACTCATATTATACAAGAAAAGTCCAAGTCACACCTAAATTATATAAGTGATCTATTACACACCTTAACTATATAAAAGTGATATTATTACCTCCCCGCGATCCTCATTATAAGGCGCGTGTGTTACACTTATTTTAGGCGCGTCCAGCCTATTAAATAACAAAAGTAAACGGCTAAAAACATTAAGGAAAAAGGCATAGTTTCCACCCCAAACTATAATCGAAAAGTCGAATCCACACCTAAACTATATAAGTGACCTATTACACACCTTAACTATGAAAAAATGATACTTTTTACTGACGTGGTGCTGACGTGGCAGCGCGTGTAAAACACTACACCACATGCTAGTGGTGGTAGCCTGACAGGGTGTAAATAGTTTCGCTTTTTTATAGTTTAGGTGTGTAATAGGTCACTAGTATAGTTTAAGTGTGACTTCGACTTTTCGGGTATAGTTTGGGGTGAAAACGATGCCTTTTCCCATAAATGAATAAAGATGATTTTAAAATCTTCTGTATCAATTTGATCATTCAAAAAATATAAATAACATTAATTAATTTGTATCTTGTGTCTAATACCACGTATTCAATGCAACTTTTATTGATTCGTGTTCGATTTATCGCTTTTATCGCATACACCTTTCAATTCAGTCATCTATCGAGTTAGAATTTTGTCGTATACAAATTTATCTTTTGTTCAGTTACAAATCTAAGTAATATCAGAATTCGTAATTAATATTCAAATACATTGTCCATGTCAGATAATATAATAATAGATCAAAATTGAGAACAAAATAAAATAATAAAATAACAAAAATATCCACAATCCGTCATTTTTTTTTTTTAATTAAAATAAAGTGAGATAATTTTACAAACGAACAACTTGATCTTGAAACCTATACAATACATATTATTTTAATACGATAAATCAAATAGTCAATAAAAAATAATATCAAATAATTAATTTAAACACAAATAATCTCAAATAACTAATCCACTATAACTTAATTCAATGTTATTTATAATTGCATATTAGAGGACGTGATTCACAAATTATGCCGTGTGAAATTCATTATTGCTTCTAATCATTATTGATAAACGAATAAAGATAATTTCAGAATATTGTGTGCCAATTTGATCATTCAGAAAACATAAATAACATTGATTAGATTTATATCTCGTATCTGATACCGCGTGTTCAATCCAGCTTTTACTGATCATGTTCAGCTTATCGCTTTCATCACATACACCTTTTAATTCAATCACCGACCGAGTTCGGATTTTGTCGTATACAATTTTATCTTTTGTTCAATTATTAATCTAGATTATATCAGAATTCGTAATTAATATTCAGATATGTTATCCATGTTAGATAATATCATAATAGTATATAAAATAATAAAATGACAAAAATATCCATACTTCATCAAACCTTTTTGTTTACTAAAATAAAGTGGCGGGTAATTTTATAAACAAACTTCTTTATCTTTGACGGGTAATTTTACAAACAAGCAACTTTATCTTTGACTGATAATTTTACAAACGAACAACTTCATCTTAAAACTTATAAAATACACATTCTTTTTTAATTCAATAAATTCAATAATCAATAAAAAATAATATCAAATAATTAATTTAAACACAATTAATCTCAAATAACTAATCCACTGTAACTTAAGAAGAAAGCCCCACCCAATCCACTGTAACTTAAGAAGAAAGCCCCACCCAAAAATGAAGCCCATGGTTTGCTGCTGACGTGGCAAAAGTCACGCCTCTAAAATGACATGGCAATACCTAATTGGCAGAATATTCTTACGTGGCAGTCCATAGTCGTCATAACTAGTAAAAATCCGCCTGTTTTTATCGAGGTCCAAGTACAGTCACTTTTTTCAACTAACCTTCTTCTTTTAACCAAATCAAAAAAAACCGAAGCAGTATTCCTTTTAACTGCTATGGCATTTTAAGTAATTTTACCCGAAAAAGGAGGTGAATCTTTTATTCACTACCCCTCGTATATGCCTCTCTTATTCACACATATAAATTCAACTCTACTATTAGGATTTTTATTTTCTTTTTATCTATAATAAGAAATTTTCCCGATCTGAATCGCCGTCCGCCTCCGGACAACTCCGCTGCATTCTCACCGCTCGTCGGATTCCGTTCACCGTCCGTTTTGAAGAAATTCAATTTTTGTATGATTTGTTAGCTGTCTTGCTTTCAGATCGGGCACGTTAATTTTCTTTCTCTCGATCGATTCACCGTTGATTAGTTAGGTAATTGCTTATTGGATCGAGCTTATTTAATTAGCGTTTTTATAATTGAATGTTATGCTGATGTAATTCAATTATTTGTTGTTGTACGTACTTAATTAATTCATGTAAAATGTTTTGAAGATTCGGTTATTGCTACGTATATGTTTATGTTCACACTGATTATATTCACATTGATAAGTACAAACAAGTAACCGTTGTTGTTGCGGAGAAGACTGTTTTGGCATTCGCTGTTTAATTACCATACCTGAGATTTTGGTTATTATTTTGTTTAGCAAATGTTTAATTTTCCAGAGATCTGTAACCGAATTCGTTTTTTGTTTTGATTTGGTTACTCGTATTGAAGGGTTTGATTTTTCTGTACCGAAAGAGGTCCGTTGAAAAGTGTGGATGTGGATTATTTTGTTTCTGCATGTCTATATGGTCGATGAGAGCTTTTTTGTTTGATGTGAGCTGTATGATTCATGCCTCGATTGAATTTTGTTCCTAACGTGGATTGTTAATTTCAGGCATTTAGCAGTTGAAATGGCATCAACAGGATGGTTGAAGGGAAGAGTGAAAGCTGTTCCCTCTGGTGACAGTTTGGTGATCATGGGAAATTCCAAGGCTGAAATTCCGCCTGAAAAGTCTATTACCTTAGGATCTCTTATGGCTCCACGATTGGTATGACATGCATTAATAAAATTACCTTTTTTACGATCTTTATATTCAAATTGCTTGTATATTGTGTCTCTTTTTTCATCGCTCATTCTAGTTTTCCACGTGTAGGCACGTCGTGGTGGAGTGGATGAGCCATTTGCATGGCAAAGCAGAGACTTCTTGAGGAAGCTTTGCATTGGAAAGGTGTCCTTGCATTGATCATTCTAACTTTTGTGTGTGTGTGTGTTTGTATTATATTTTCTTCTCTTATTAGTAGTATAAGATTGAAATGTGTCTTTTTTATTCTTCAGGAGGTCACTTTCAAGGTGGAATATACCGTACCTTCCATAGGGCGAGAATATGGCACTGTTTTTCTTGGTGACAAGAATGTTTCCATGCTAGTTGTTTCTGCAGGCTGGGCGAAGGTTGGATTGGTGTTAATTTCTCTGTTTCTCATTGGACTTGTTTCCCACTATATCTAGCTTCATGAAATGATTAATTTTGATGGCACCAGGTCAGGGAGCAGGGTCAGCAGAAAGATGCTAACCCCTATTTAAAACCACTGCAAGATGCTGAAGAACAAGCCAAACAACAAGGTCTAGGTCGTTGGAGTAGGGTGCGTTTCTCATAGTCTTCACAACAATTAAACTGTTTTAATTATGATAAATACACCCTTCCGTGCTGAGGTGGCACATGTACTACTCTCTTGGAGGCACGTGAGAGACGAAAAAGAAGTATTAAAATCTGAATAATATGTACATGTGTCCATTCTTACAATTAATTAGTGCACATAAATAATTGACACTAAAGCTGTTCATATCCTTTTACTTATTTTTTTTCTTGTGAAATAGAGTCAAAGTTTATCATTTTTTTAGAAATACGATTAGTTTTCTCACGACATACATAAGCTGCCGGCGAATTTTTCCTGACGTTTTTCATCCATTTGTATAGCGCTGGGAGAATTTTTCTTTTCCTCGTCATTTTTTACTTGAACACTTCAGACAAAATTCACTAATGAGGAAAAAAATCTGAATGTTAGGGATTAAGTTACGAACTTAAGTTGTATGCAAGAGACCTAAACATTTTAAATCCAGATTGTATAACTTGAGTTTTTGAGAATTGGAGTGATATTTCATGGTGGGTCTGAAGGCGGACAATTATATATATGGTGGCGGAAAAATGAATTCGGTAGTAGGCATTGAATCCGGTGGTGGTGATGGGATGAATTTGTTGGTGGGTTATGTTATCCATGATGATTGCTCGAATTTTAATGATGGAAATAGTGGATTTAGTGGTGGGTGTAGAGATGGAGAAGGAATCAAACGACATGGAATACATATATACTGGATCTGACAGTTTATTTATGTGGCGCTGACATAGCAATGATGTGGAGGTGAGTGTAAAACACCTCCCATGTGAGTGGTTGTATAAGTCCTCGGGTGTGCTAAGGGTGTATTTTTTATATTTTAAAATAGTTTAGGGGGTTACTAGGACCCCCGGGTAGTTAAGGTGTGTTGCTACGATTTCGTCTAGGGAGTACTTATGCCTTTACCCTAATTCTTTTGCTTGTTATTCTTTCAACTGGAAAGGCCAGCAACTATATCTAATCTAAACTGTACTGCTCTTTTATGGGTAGCTCCTGTTACTGTTGTTTGTGTTGGCTGGTGTATCTTTCGCATAGTATCCTTTGTCCGTTTAGTTCAGTGTTCCATTTATTGTGATTAAGCTTGGGTTTTTATTTCTTCCTATTTTTGCATGCGTAGTAATTCCTGGCATACTGCTGTTTTCAGGCACCTGGTGCTTCGGAGGCATCAATTAGGAATCTACCTCCATCTGCAATCGGTGATGCTAGTAACTTTGATGCAATGGGCCTATTAGAGCAAAGTAAAGGTAAGCTTATAGAAGCATTTGTTGAGCAGGTTCGTGATGGAAGTACACTGCGAGTTTACTTGCTTCCAGACTTCCAGTTCATCCAAGTGTTCGTTGCTGGAATACAGGTTTATACAATACAAGTTAAATTTTCTTTATGACCAGTTCTTGTTACTTTACAGTTTGTTTACCCTTTTGTTTCAATATTCAGGCACCAACTATGGGAAGAAGAGCAACATCAGAAAGTATTATCAATACTAGTATTACCTCTGATGAACCAAATGGAGAATCAACAACTGAACCTCGTGCAACCCCGACATCAGCTCAGAGGTTGGCATCCTCAGCAGCATCTGTTACAGAAGTTGCTCCGGATCCTTATGGAAGAGAAGCAAAGCATTTTACTGAAACTCGTGTCTTAAATAGAGATGTGAGATTCTATTTGTTATCTCTTAATGGTTTGTGTTTCCTTTTTATTTATTTTTCTAATGTAGTTAACGTACAGGTTCGAATTGTCCTGGAGGGTGTTGACAAGTATAGCAATCTAATTGGCTCAGTGTACTACCCTGATGGAGAATCGGCAAAGGACCTTGGGTTGGAGCTAATTGAAAATGTACGCGATAGACATACTACTGCTGATACTTTAGGACATGTGTATAATATGAAACCAACCTTTTTTCACTGTAACTGGTATACTGTCATAAGCTTAGATGAGCCTTTCTTGTTGGTTCTCTCTTGTAAAGATTATTTATTTACTGATATATTTTCTTTGATTTGGAAGGCTCTTCTTTTATGGTTCGATATGCTCAACAAATTGCTTATATCTTGTTCAGTGACGCAATTAATCCTCTCATGTTAATGGTCATTAATGGAACAAATGCTGTCTTCAATATTATGCATCTGTGTGCAGTATAGACCTGTTTCCTATCATAGTCTTTATTACGTTTTCATTCAGTTTGTGCTCCCTATCATAGCCTTTATTACCATTACATTCAGTGTGTGCATTCTCTCTCTCTCATTTTGTTCCCTCGCTTGGTTTATTTATGTGGACTAGCTAGGGATCCTTTTTCACCTAAATTTATTAACTTTCTCTTGCCGTAACTTTCTATATTCAGCTTTTCTTTTATGAAATGAAGTTGTAGCATAAAGGTTGTTTATTTCCCTTGTCTCTAATTTTCAATTAGTTAACGTACTTGACAGAGATCGGCCAGTTACTCCTAATTCTTTAAAAGGAAATGTGTAATTTTTTTTTGTTTCAGAACATTTAAGATCAATCTAATCTAAAGTTTATGCCTTCCCCCCTCTTCTTTGGCATAGGGTTATGCTAAATACGTCGATTGGAGTGCAAACATGCTTGAAGTTGAAGCCAAGAAGAAGCTAAAAAGTGCTGAGCTTGAGGCCAAAAAGACTCGTTTAAGAATCTGGACGAACTATGTAGCTCCGGCAACAAATTCCAAGGCTATTCATGACCAAAATTTCACCGGAAAGGTAGCTATGAGTCAAAAGTTGTTTAAGAATTTTTACTCTCTCTCTCTCTCTCTTTCTCTCTCTTCTAACGTTTTGTGCTTGGCCTTTTCTAGGTGGTTGAGATTGTCAGTGGAGATTGTCTTGTTATAGCTGATGATTCTTTGCCATTTGGAGATCCATCAGCAGAACGGAGAGTCAATCTTTCAAGTATTAGAGCTCCTAAAATGGGGAATCCTCGTAGAGATGAAAAGCCTGCTCCGTATGCTCGTGAAGCAAAGGAATTTTTGAGAAATCGCCTTATCGGAAAACAGGTATTGCTATCTGTCATGGTATCTCTTCTCCTGAAATTAGAGTTACAGAATCAAAATGAGATGATTTACTAACCTTATATCCTTTCAGGTGCATGTTTCAATGGAGTACTCTCGGAAGGTCAGCATGGCAGATGGACCTGCTGCTCCTGCCAGCGGCGCAGATTCAAGGGTGATGGATTTTGGAACTGTATTCCTGGCGTCTAAGGATGGAGATGGTGCTGCACCACCTCCATCCGCTGCAGGCAACCAGTTGCCTGGAATGAATGTTGCTGAACTTTTGGTTGCCCGCGGTTTTGCAACTGTTGTTAGACATCGTGATTTCGAAGAGCGGTCAAATTATTATGATGCCCTTCTGTCAGCAGAATCACGTGCTACTTCTGGGAAAAAGGGCATTCATTCTCCTAAAGAGCCTCCGGTGATGCATGTAACCGACCTGCTAACGGTTAGTATCCTTCTCACTGGTTGACTCTTTTAATGTGGCGCCAAGGAACAACTAAAATTTTCTGTTTTACTTGCAGGCAGCGTCAAAGAAAGCTAGGGACTTTTTGCCTTTCTTGCAGCGTAACAGGAGGATGTCTGCTGTAGTAGAATATGTCCTTAGTGGTCATAGATTCAAACTGTTCATTCCCAAGGAGACTTGCAGCATTGCTTTCTCTATTTCTGGTGTGAGATGCCCAGGTCGTGATGAACCCTACTCTGAGGAAGCCATTGCCTTGATGAGGCGGAAGATAATGCAGAGGGATGTCGAGGTAATATTATTTCTTTCTTACATTTGTAGTTTGCTACATATGAATTTCTCTCTTATTTCATTTCTACTGCCGTCTACATAGATCGAGGTAGAAACAGTTGATAGAACAGGGACTTTCATTGGAACATTATGGGAATCAAGATCCAATGTGGCAGTGACCCTACTGGAAGCTGGTTTAGCAAGGCTTCAAACTTCTTTTGGAACTGATAGAATCGCAGAAGTTCACCTCCTCATGCAAGCTGAACAGGCTGCCAAAAGGCAGAAATTGAAGGCAAGAGCAAGATCTGTTAATACTTATTAGTCATGGTTTTGTTCTTTACTATTTATTAACAAGTACCTTAATATAGATATGGGAGAATTATGTCGAGGGAGAGGAAGTTTCCAGTGGTGGAGCAGCAGCTGAAAGACGCCAAAAAGAAGAGGCTAAGGTATTGTAATTAGATCTAGTGCTTCTCAGTTAATTATTTTTTGTGATAATTTACTATCTGGATTTCATTGTGAATACTGTTTCTTGTTATGTTTGTTTGACTTCTATACTTTTACACGTTTATGTTCTCAGGTCACTGTCACCGAAATTTTGGGTGGTGGTAAATTTTATGTTCAGTTGGTTTCCGACCAGAAAGTAGCTGCCATTCAGAAGCAACTTGCTTCTCTAAATCTTCAGGAGGCTCCTGTAATTGGTGCTTTTAATCCAAAGAAGGGTGATATTGTTCTTGCTCAATTCAGTGCTGATAACTCATGGAACCGAGCAATGGTATGTGATCCGTTAATATTATTACTCGTACTTTATTTTATGTATGTAGTTCCACAAGGCTTTGAATTGAACAGTAGAAGGTATGAAGAATTACTGAGTACTCTAACTTTGAGTTTTCTATAATTTGAATGGAAATTACTAGTTTGGATAATTGTGTGAAGTCAGACCGTTGAATCTTCCAAACTTCAAATTGCTACTTTTCACTTAAAAGTTTAAACACCCTACCCTAGTACCCTTTATGTATCAAAGAAAGTTAGAATGTTGGCTTTTCCATCAATCAAATAAACCATTTGCTTAAACTGTACTACTTTTTTTTTTCTCATCACATAAACTGTACTAGTTAATCTAGTTTTTCTTTGTTACTACACTTATATATGTTAAGAGTAAATCCCTGTTCGTGCGATGTCCTTAGCTCTTTAAAAAATACATTACTTTGTCTTGCTGCTGCTTTTGTCTCATGAATTGAACTGAACGTTCACTATCTAGTTGTCCCCTAAGCCCTTTTCTTTAGCCAATCAAGTGTATACCTTTGTTGTGGCATTACTGTAGGTCATTTAAGTCATGTCTCCTGAAGGATATAGGTGATTTTGTTATGTTCTATTTTCCTTGTCATATCATATTCTTTTTTCTGATTCCCCCCCCCCCCTTAAAAATATGTTTAGATTGTCAATGCCCCTCGCGGTGCTGTGGAATCCTCCAAAGACAAGTTTGAAGTTTTCTATGTCGATTATGGAAACCAAGAAATTGTTTCTTACAATCAGTTGCGGCCTCTTGATGCATCTGTGTCCTCCAGTCCCGGTCTTGCTCAGCTCTGCAGTCTTGCTCATATTAAAGTTCCTGGGCTAGAGGATGATTACGGTCAGGAGGCAGCTTACCGGCTAAGTGAAGTTCTTCTAAGTGGGCCTAAGGAATTTAGAGCTGTTATCGAGGAAAAAGACACTTCAGGTGGAAAAGTTAAAGGTCAAGGAACAGGGACAATCTTTTTGGTGACTTTGGTTGATCCTGAAAGTGATATCAGCATAAATGCCACCTTGCTTCAGGTCCGAAATCATAGCCTTTTATTTTAATTATGATTCGACATTATTTTACTCATTTCTATTACTTTTGGATTCTGTGAGTTTTTGAGTAGCTGCTAGGTCTCTTGTTCACTACTCTTCCAGTGTCATGAAGCAGTGCCTCCTTGCATTTGTCTGTTCAAATTCCATTTAGCTAGACTATCTTTTACCCTTGGTAGTTTTGGGTTTGAAAGACCCTAGTGCTTCCGTTGTCCTTGTGTTGAGAGTGTTCTAACAAAGGGACCTGTAAAATTTTCAGGAAGGACTTGCTAGGATGGAGAAAAGGAAGAGATGGGAGCCCAAGGACAAACAACAGGCGCTGGATGAATTGGAGAAGTATCAGACTGAAGCACGGGATAAGAGACGCGCAATGTGGGAGTATGGAGATGTCGAGTCAGATGAGGAGGATATCCCTGCTAGGAAAGGTGCTGGGAAACGGTAAATGCTGCAACAGGGTTAAAGTGGTGGCAATTGCCAATTTGGGTGGGGCTTTTCAGCCTAAAATCTACCAATCAGACCAATTGCTGTCTAAGGAAATAGAGAGGTGAAAGTTTTGAGTTAGTTTATGTGGGTGTTTACATGTAACTTTAGGAGAGAGAGACTTCAGGAGGTGAGAGAAATTTTGTTCTCTTTCTTTTTTCCCCCTTTTTACTTTTTTTTTTTTTTTTAAAATTTATGTGACTGAATAAACCTGCCAGCCTCCTTTGTAGTTCGTTCCATCAGGGATGTTATAAGTTTTATGTCAAAACTGTGAGGCAATATTTGTCTGATCGTTCCGTTATCTTAATGTTTTAAAGACTAAAGTAAAGGAAAAACAATTTCTCAATAGATTTATTGGATGTCTAAGAGGTAAAGCGTTGGTTAGGCTGGGTCGTTTGGTTGGGAACCAGTTACCCCGGGATAATTAATCTTGGAATTAATTAACCCGGGATTAGTTATCCCACATGTATCGGATAACTTATCCAATCACTTAAGGCACAAATGGTGGCATAAGTAATCCCTTCACTAACTTATTCCACCAACCAAACATGGGATAAAATAATTTCACAGTTTATTTTGGGACTATTATAACATAGACCTCACACCAAACGGCAAAATATATTACCTCTAGTCCTTCTTCCTCCATAGTCCAAACACTTCCATGAGCCCTTCCTTTCCTGGCCACACCTTCCACTTCTTTACCATTTCTCTTCCCCGTTCCTGTCGCCTATCATCTTTTCTCCAGCTTTTCACACTCCGTCAGGAAAAAGTGGGTTGTGGAATGATCGGAAGATGGAAAAGGTAGTGTTAGGTGGAAATATTATCCAACGAGAGTCTTAAAATTGGGAGATCTTGGTACTATTTGTGGTTAAAAATATGAGCACAAAGTTTGTGCAAGATCATATTTTTTGAAATTGACAAGGTTTTCAAAGGGAAAACAACAATTCATGTACTACACGTATTTATTTTACCAGCTCCAACACAAGTGTACCAAATTATTTGGACAACTGTTTTTCTCGGCTGTCCCTCTAGTCTTGTCTTGAGGGATTCAAATCTACATATCTAAACTAAAAGAATTACCTTAATCATAATAACAATAGCAAATGTAAGCCAAAAAGCACCATAGTTGTTAAATGAGTACCCCCAGATAGGAACTCAAACATGCTCAACACAAGTGGTGCCGTTAAGTCAAGCCCGGGACCTGGAGGGCTAGGGGGAGTGATTCGAAACTGCTAAGGGGATTGGACCATTGGGTTCATAAACTGCGCCCCCCACATTACCCCCTTTCATGCTGAGCTCAAAGCCCTTCTCAGGTGTCTTATCATAGCTAGACTCACAGCCTCAGACCCCTCCAAATCTATTCTAATTCAATGGAATTAGTGCATGCAATTGAGCATGACCATGTACTATTCACTAACCTTTCATCAGAGTGCAGACATCTAATGCAGGAATTGGAAACAGTTAAGGTGAGACACAATTATAGAGAGCAGAATCAAGTAGCTGACACGCTAGCTAAGGAAGGAAGGAACCACCCGCATTATGGGGCGCCACACATTTTGCTAGTTCCCCCACTGTATGCGAGCGACCACAACTATAGAAGCAGACAGTAGAGGAACTACTTTTGTTAGGAAATCGAGAACTCATGCCTACAAAGTCGGGATGTGGCTCAAATTATTAGTCCACTCTCCCCAGATTTGAATGGAGCTAGTGCTCCCATGAACAACTCTCCTTTTTTGATTATCTACTTAGTATAATTTAATCTTTATTATCAAAAGAAAGTAATTTTTTGAAAAGAGTTACCTTTTATATATAAAGTAATCTTTTGCCAAGGGGAATCGGTTGAACAATGTGGTCCCCTTCTAGATCCGCCATTGGTAATACTCACTTCGAATCTACTCTTGCCTTTCAAATTAAGCTTTCGAATTAGCTGAAGCAGACGCGGAAGAATAATTGACTCTAGATAGGAAAAGTTTTCGCTTAAGCTTTTGAACTAATTCTAAAATCACTTCAGGTTCAATTTCTGATCTGGTTGATGTTTCGACGTTCCAAATTATTGTCTTAGGCGGTGTTTGGATTTTTTTTTTTTGAGTGGATTAAAAGTTAAAAGTCAAAAGTAGGTAACAACCTAGTTTTGACTTTTGACTTTTTTAAAATTTAAGCTTAAAGTAAAGTGTTTTTAAGCATTTTTTTGTCTTTGTCAAATACTTCTAAAAATAGAAAAAATACTTAAAAGTCAAAAACATTTAAAAATAAGCCAATTCAAATACCTCTTTTAGTCCGATTAAAAAGAATGTCTCTTTAATTTTAATTTAAGACTACAAATTAAAATTTATTTTAATACTTGTATATATCTTAGTTTAAAATTATAAGATTTAATTATTTTCTTTCTTAAATTTCCTATTAGTCAAAACAGGCACACAGATCAAAATAAGACAAAAATAGAGCCCCCACGGTTTACCACTGACTTGGCAAAGTTAACATTTGTAAGTGACGTGGCACTAAATTATTGGTATATATTTCCACGTGACACACCATCGTTGTCACAAGTCTAAACTAGGAAAATCCGCCTGTCCTAATCAGGTCCAAGTACAGTCTTTTTTCTTTTTTCTTTTTCCTTTCCTTTTTATTATTTCGGTTAAGCAGTCAGTTTTTTCGATTTAATAATCACTTTTGACGAAATCAGTGTACCTTCTTTTACTAGATTTACAAAATCCACATAAAAGATATGGCATTTTAAGTAATTTTACCCAAAAAGGAGGTGAATCTTATTTTTCACTTCTCCTCTTGTATAACCGTTCACATATAAATACCCACTCTACAATAAGTTTTTTTTTTTTTTTTTTCTTATCACAAATAAAATTCTCCCCCGATCTGCTCCGCCGTCCGCCTCCGGCACAGCGTCTGCATTCTCGCCGTTCCCCGGATTCCGTTCACCGTCTTTCTAAAGCAATCCAATTTCATTTGGTAGCTGATTTGCTTTGTTAGATCCGTTACGTTACTTTGCTTTCTCTCTTTCCATCCATCTAACGATCGATCCATTCAGCGCTAGTCATTCAGGTATGCTATTGTTGTTTTAATGTATCAATTTAACTTGATTTTACAATTGAATGTATCGCCGGTGCAATCCTTTGGATGTTTCGTTACTTTTCATGTGATGTGTTTTTTTTTTACTTGCATGATGAATTCAATTCACTAGTTTGAATATTAATTTGATTTTTTGCATTCTGTAAGATGCATGATTTCTTCCCTTCTATCCTCGTTTTGGTGGATAGAGTTACCTGGTGGGAGGTGGCAGGTATCCGTATAGCGGATCGTACACGACGGTTATAGAAAAAAGAAGAAGATATATGTCTCATGTGTTTTTGTATCAATTCAACTTACTTTTACAATGGAATGTATCGCCGATGCAATTCTTTTGATGTTTCGTTACTTTTCACGTGATCCCTTTTTTCTTTAAAAAAAAAAAAAACTTGTGTAATGAATTCGAGTAGCTGGTTTGAAGATTTTCTTTTTCACTCTGCGAGATATATTTATCATGTGTTTATGCATCAAATTAACTTGCTTTTACAATTGAATGTATTGCTTCGGATATTTTGTTATTTTTCACGTGATGTTTTTCTTTTCTTTTTTAACCTTATGTGATGAATTCAATTCACTGGTTTGAAGATTTGCTTTTTTCATTCTGTAAGAGATATGTCTCATGTGTTTTTGTATCAATTCAACTTACTTTTAAAATTGAATGTATCGCCGATGCTATCCTTTGGATGTTTCGTTACTTTTCATGTGATGCCTTTTTGAGTAGCTGGTTTGAAGATTTGCTTTTTCACTCTGTAAGATATATGTCCCACGTGTTAAAAAAACACTGGGTGACCCTTGTTAGACCCCTTCATAAGAAGCTTTAATTTCAATGTTAATGATGAGGTTGACGAGGTCGTAGCTAAATACGCAAAAGATCACAATATCTTTGCGAATCTAAAGCATGAGTTGGCTGCATTCATCTGGAAGGTTGAGAAAATTGATGCCATTCCAGATGGATACTTTTCTCTGGGTTATATTGTGGCCTAAATTTGACTCTCTTTCCATGAGACCTGAAAAAATCCCCATTTCTTCCAATCTATCCTCGCCTTTGTGGATAGAGTTGCCTGGTACATGTGGGGGGTGGGAGGTGACAGATATCCCGTGGAATTAGTCGAGGCGTGCACAAGCTTGCCTGGATACCATGGTTATTGTTGAAGCGTGTGACCATCTCATCTAAAAGCTTAAGCTGTTAGGGAGAACACACTTTTTATTATTTAATTATATTCTCCACACGTTCCCTCATGTGCAGGCTTGATTTTTTTTTTCATGGGTCAAACACGTGGAACTTTTTTCTTTAATATTGGGTGGAGGTGAGATTCGATCCCAAGACCTCTGCCTGCTCTGATATCATGTTGACGTGTGTGACCATCTCATCTAAAAGCTTAAGCTGTTAGAGAGAGCACACTTTTTATTATTTAATTACTAATTATATTCTCAAAAGTTATAAAAAAGGACATATGTACTATGTGTTTAAATTGAGTTTAATAAATAAGTGGGTTACTGAAAGTGTATTGGTTAATCTTATGGACTTTGATGGAAAGTGAAAAATTATGTGACTAATTCCATGATTAGATGGTATCTATGCACAATATACAATAATGTGGCTGATACTTTTAGACGAGTGGGCATGACACATGTTAGCATGCACGCCTTGTCAGCATGACATGTGTCACACTTGTGCAATTCTAGGTCACCCAAAGGTTGATTGTAAGGAAGATATTCTATGGATGGAAAGAGGCCCTTCCTTGCTTTCAAGGTTTCGACATTTAAAGTCTTCCTTCATTAGCAGAGAGGGGCTTGCGGGGCTTATTTATTGTAAAAAAGGGAGTGAGTGTTGCAATAAGATGATAAGAAAAAAGTGAGCCCATTTCAGGTCGATTTGATTCTAAGAGCTATAAGACAACCAAAAACATAAGATCTCGAGTAAATTCCTTCATCCAAAGCAATTCTTTGGCACTTCCATCACTCTTCAGTCCAACAACTGAGCTTTGCTCAACATTTTCTGTTGATTGTCAACCTATTCAGCTGACGCTCTTTGATTAGTGATTTACCAACCACTAGGTTGATGAGGAATCTCTCCAGAATTTGCTCTTTGATCAGTGATTCATCGGCTACTAGATCCGGATCTACTGGGAAAAAGGGGCCTGAAGAGATTTTTGGGCAGAATTGGCATAATTATTACCGCGAGGATTGAGCTCCGCACCCGTGACCGGTGGTTTGAGAATGGAAGTCGAGACATTCAAAAAGAGGTTATGGCATTTCGAACCTTTGAATCAAATATTTTGATGAAAGCGGATTCTCTTTCCATCCTTCGTCATCTAGAGGAAGTAGTTTGTTTATGTAATTTTTGAACTATAAGTCGGTAATCTAATTGTGCCATTAGTTTGTATTATATCCAACGATAGTAAATATTACTAATTGGTGCATTGTAGATTGTCAAACAATGTTCTAAATTTTATAGAGCATGATCTAATGGTATACTAATTTATTAACTCAAATCATTAACGAATCAGCCTATTCTATTTGTAGCATTCTTATTATAATGTACTATTACTGTAACTATCATTGGGAGCGGTCTAACAAATTAAGCCTAATGTTTATGGAATGAGTATTGCGAGTTACATTAAGACTAACTCTTTCCAAAATTGGAAGTGCTAAAGAGATTTTGAAACTTGTCGAAGAATGCTCCTAAATTTCTAATAATCTCTTGTTAGGGCACTAATGGTACCTTGAGGACTACGGAGTTTTAATGGTTCACGTACCAATTACCATAGACGAGCATGTCCTTGAAATGACAAATATAGGAGTAAGACTTAAGACCTTGGAAATGGAGGTAGATGACAATTTCCTTGTGCAATTCATCATTAAATCATTATTGTCTGGACCTTTCTAAATGAACTACTTTATCATGAAGACAAATGGAACCTGCATGAAATGCATGAAACGTTGGCGTTGGAGGACACAAGGTTAAAGAATCAAGGAAGTCACTCCATTAACCTTGTAAGCCATCAAGAACCAGGAGAGAAAGGACAAAACACGATGAGGGTAAACAAAGGCAACATAATGTTAATGAGTTATCTCTCCAATTCCGAAGGAACATAAGAATGATAAGTGTCGTTTATTCGGAAAACATGGACATTTTCAAAAAGATTCCCAAAATTAAGGCATGGTTGGAGAAGAAATGTAAGGCATGGTTCGAGAAGGAAGTTTAACCTAGTGCTTTTATGCTATGTTGCTCGAACTTTTCAAAAACGTCATTGGGTGCGTGTCGGATCTTTCAAAAATAGTGCATTTTCGAAGGATTCGACACGGGTGCAACAACATTTTTGAAGATCCTGAGCAACTTAGCTTTTACGTGTCTCAAATCAAATCTAATTGAAGTACCTTACTATAATTGGTGGATTGACTCTGATTGTAATGTTCTTGTTTCTATTATGATGCAAGGAGTTCTTACAACACAACCATATATCAAAATTAAAGATTTGTATACATGGGAATAGAGTGAACACTCCAGTTGAAGCTCGAGACTTTTCTTTTAGTTTTAGGTACTGGTCGGACTTAAAGTTGTTTGGAACTTATTTTGTATCTTTTGTTTTAGAAATCTATTTTTGTGTCTAGGTTGGGTAAAGTTGGACACTTAAATAATTTATGCAATGGATGTTGTAGTTTGTTCGAGAATATAATCATCTCGAAGGGGAGCCTTGGAGTAATGGGTAAAGTTTCTATCATGTGACCAAGAGGTCACGGGTTCAAGCCTGGGAAACAATCCCTTGCAGAAATGTAAGGTGAGACTGCGTACAGTAGATCCTTGTGTCGGGCCCTTCCCCGGATCATGCGCGCAGTGGGAGCTTAGTGCACTAGGCTGCCTTTTTTTTTTTAATCTTAGAATATAATCATCTTAGTGGTTGTTTTGTAGAAACCAAGTCATGATAATCTACTTGTTGAAACCCTTTTAACTTTGCATCATAATTTTGAAGCTAGACGTGGTTTCTTGTTATGGATACTCTTCTTACTCGTTGCATGAACATTTAGGTCACATATTCAAAGAAAGAATAAATCCTTCTAATTTGGATTTTGTGGACCTTTAATATTTGGTGTCGATTGCATTAAAGGAACACAAAAGAAACACACAACTTCTAGAAATTATACACATTGACATATGTGGTCATTTTGAAGTAAATTCTTTCGGGACAAATAGTTAAGTTTGCAGTTTAACTATGTGAAATGAAACAAAAATTATGTTCCGTTAATAGTTAGTGTCTCACCGTTATTAAAATGGGCTATATTTTTCCTTTGTTTTCAAATGACAAAAGCTTAGTACCCGAATGATGCCACATGTCTTGCGATTAATGATTAATTTTCTTAAACTGTGTGCAAAAATTTTATCCTTAATTGTATGGACACATGACATCATCGGGTGCTAAACTTTTGCCATTTGAAAATAAGGGAAAATTTAGCCCATTTTAGTAACGATCAGGGCATCTTTGACTCTAACTATTCACGGAGGGCAAATCTATTTCATTTCGCATAGTTCAAGGGCAAATTTGACCATTTTCCCTCCTTTAAATTAAGAAAAATATTTATCACCTTTTTGATGACTTTTCACGTTGTGAATGTTCATTTGTCGCACATAAACTCATGCAATAAATATCTTTGAGGTATTTATTAATGAGATTGAAAGAAAACTAGATAAAAAGGTGAAAAAAATTCGGTCAAATTGAGGCGGTGCTATTATTGAACATACATTGTAACTAGACAACACCTTGGTCCATTTGCTAAGTTCCTTGGACATTGTAGCATATGTGCTCAATACATAATGCTAGACACACCACAACAAAATGAATTGGTAGAAAGGTGTAATCGTGCATTAAATATGAGGACTATGTTAGGCGAAGGGGAGCCTTAGAGTAACGGGTAAAGTTGCCGCCAGGTGACCAGGAGGTCACGGGTCCAAGCCTTGAAAACAACACCTTGCAGAAATGTAAGGTGAGGCTGTGTACAGTAGATCCTTGTGGTCGGGCCCTTTCCCGAACCTTGCGCACAATGGAACCTTAATATGCCAGGCTGCCCTTTCTTTTTTTTTTTCTTTGGGACTATGCTAGGTTACCTAGTAAGAACTTTGGATAGGAAGGAAACCCCGTTTAAGGCACTTGTGTGTTTGAGGTTGCCCAGTAGAAGTAAGAATTTACCATCCACAAGAAAAATCGAATTCAAGAACAATTAGTGGTTTCTTTATTGGTTATCCAGGAATATCAAAGGGGTATAAATCTAGTGTCCAAATCACAATAGGAGAATAGTTGAAACTTGAAATATTGGGTTCATTGAACATGATGAAGTTAATGGGAGTGAAGAATGCATAATTTGAAAATTAAAGAATTTAGGGTGCCAGTTCCTTTCTCCTGCACTTATTTTTCAAGAGTTGTTGCTCATGAAGTTGTTGTACAACCTAGTAATCAATAAGACCAACAAATGAATGATTCTACTACTCACAATGAAGTTGTAGTTGATGAACCTATATTAGATGAACCACCAATAGTAGCACTAAGTCTCAAATACAAGGTTGACCTGCTACTATTTCTGATGCTTATTTGGTATATCTACCTGTGTTATAAATTGATTTGGGAATTCATTTTCACAAGCCATTGAAAGTAATAGTTATGGTTAGATGCTACGAAACATGAATTGAAATCTATGGAACAGAATTAAGTTGGCCGTTATTTTATGTAGCGATGAAAACTACTTTACTTCTGCAGAGCTCTTTAACAAATTCATTTAAAGGTTTTGATTTTTCTATGCCAAAAGAGGGTCCTTAAAAATGTGAGATTTTGTTTCTGCAACGCGTCTACCTGCACGATGAGATCTCTTTGTTTGGTGTCAGCAGTATAATTCTTGCCTCAATCGATCTTTGTTACTAACTTGGATTGTTAATATCAGGCATTTAGCAGTTGAAATGGCATCAACAGGATGGTTGAAGGGAAGAGTGAAAGCTGTTCCCTCTGGTGACAGTTTGGTAATAATGGGTAGCTCCAAGGCTGAAATTCCGCCTGAAAAATCTATTACCTTAGCATCTCTAATGGCTCCACGATTGGTATGGCATGCATTAATAAACATTACCTTTTTTACGACCAGTATCTTCAAATTGTTCGTATATTTGTGTCTCTTTTTTCATTGCTCATTCTAGGTTCACACTTGTAGGCACGTCGTGGTGGAGTAGATGATCCATTTGCTTGGCAAAGCAGAGACTTCTTGAGGAAGCTTTGCATTGGAAAGGTGTCCTCGCATTGATCATTCTAACTTTTGCGTATATATATTCTCTTTTTAGTGGTATAAGATTGTAATACATCCTTTTTTTTTTCTTTAGGAGGTCACTTTCAAGGTGGAATACACTGTACCTTCCATAGGGAGAGAATATGGCACTGTTTTTCTTGGTGACAAGAATGTTTCTATGCTAGTTGTTTCTGCAGGCTGGGCCAAGGTTGGAGTGGTGTTAATTTATTTGTTACTCAGCTGACTTGTTTCCCACTGTATCTAGTTTCATGAAATGAATAATTTTGATGGAACCAGGTCAGGGAGCAGGGCCAACAGAAAGATGCTAATCCCTATTTAAAACCGCTGCAAGATGCTGAAGAACAAGCTAAGCAACAAGGTCTAGGTCGTTGGAGTAGGGTGTGTTTCTCATTTTCTCTGAAGTGTTTTTATTACTGGACAATCATTGTGAACCTTAATATTTTACCTTCTTTTGGATGGGATGGGTTGAGCCAGGGAAGACGATATTTTTCTGCAGACTGGAAAACTGAGAAACCATTTACTTCTCCTTTTTTGGACCCTAAAATTCTTGAGATGTTTTTGAGCATGTCTGCTTTCCCATTTTGTGTCTGCTTCTGTCTGCAATACACATTGACCTACAAGATTTAATCTAAAATGTATTTTGATGTTAGTACTTCAGGATATGTGTTGCGACACTGGGTCGTATCCAGGTTATTATCCTGTTTCATTTTCTTTTAATTGTTATTCTTTCAAGTAGTATTACCATCAACCAGATGTCTAGATCTAATCTAAGCTGTAGTGATCTTCTATGGGTAGCTCCTGTCGGCTTTCACTGCTGTTTGTGTTGGCTGGTGAATCTTTTGCATAGTATCTTTGTCCATTTAGTTCAATGTTCCATATATTGCGAAATTTCAAGCTTGGTACTTTTTTTTTATTTTGCTATTTTTGCATGCATAATAATTCCTGGCATACTGCTGTTTTCAGACACCTGGTGCTTCGGAGGCCTCTATTAGGAATCTACCTCCATCTGCGATCGGTGATGGTGGTAACTTTGATGCAATGGGCCTATTGGAGCAAAGTAAAGGTAAGCTTATAGAAGCATTTGTTGAGCAGGTTCGTGATGGAAGTACACTGCGAGTGTACTTGCTTCCAGACTTCCAGTTCATCCAAGTGTTTGTTGCTGGAACACAGGTCAATGCAATACAAGTTAAATTTTCTTTACAACCAGCTCTTGTTACTTTACCAGTTCGTTTACCCTTTTGTTTCAATAAACAGGCACCAACTATGGGAAGAAGAGCAACACCAGAAGCTATTATCAATACTAGTGTTACCTCTGATGAACCAAATGGAGAATCAACTATTGAACCTCGTGCAACTCAAACATCAGCGCAGAGGTTGGCATCCTCAGCAGCATCTGTAACAGAAGTTGCTCCCGATCCTTACGGCAGAGAAGCAAGGCATTTTACTGAAACTCGTGTCTTAAATAGAGATGTAAGCTTCTATTTGTTATTTCTTAATGATTTTTTTCTTTCCTGTTTATCCCTTTTCTAATGTAGTTTAAATACAGGTTCGGATTGTTCTGGAGGGTGTTGACAAGTATAGCAATCTAATTGGCTCAGTGTACTATCCTGATGGAGAATCGGCAAAGGACCTGGGGTTGGAGCTTATTGAAAATGTACGTGATATTCATAATACTGCTGATACTTTAGAACATGTGTTTAATAAGAAAATGAACTTGTAGAAAGGTCACTGTAATTGGTACACAGGTACACTGTTTTTTTATGATAGGTTTCTCCTCGAATTTCTAAACTGTCATAACCATAGATGGGCCTTTCTTGTTGATAGCTTGTAATACCTTTTGATTTTCTGTAATTCGGAATTTTACTCTTCCATATGCTCAACATGAGTGGCTTATATCTTGTTCAGTAACACAGTTAGTCCACTCATTTTTCTGGTCACGAATGGTACAAATGCAATATTCAATTTTATGCATCTGTGTGCATTTATGTACCTGTTTCCTATCATAGTCCTTATTACCTGTATATACAGTGTGCTCCTCATAGTCCTTTCCCATAAAATTCAGTGTGTGCATCATCTCTCTCTCATTTTGTATCATCTTTTGGTTTCTTTATGTGGATTAGCAAGGGATCCTCTTTGACCTAAATGTATTAACTTTCTCTTGCCATAACTTTCTTCACTTCTCTCATCTTTAATTTTCAATTTGTTACTTACTTGATGGTGATCGACTGGTTCCTCCTATCCTTTTTTAATTTTAGAAAGTTTAAGGTCAATCTATCTAAGTTTATGCCCTTCACTTTCCTTTGGCATAGGGTTATGCTAAATACGTCGATTGGAGTGCAAACATGCTTGAAGTTGAAGCCAAGAAGAAGCTGAAAAGTGCCGAGCTTGAGGCGAAAAAGACTCGCTTAAGAATCTGGACAAACTATGTAGCTCCCGCAACTAATTCCAAGGCTATTCATGACCAAAATTTCACCGGAAAGGTACCTATGAGTCAAAGGTTTGTTTAAGTTTTTTTTTTCATCTCTGTCTCTCTTTAAATATTTTGTGCTTGGCTTTTTCTAGGTGGTTGAGGTTGTCAGCGGAGATTGTCTTGTTATAGCTGATGATTCTCTACCATTTGGAGATCCATCAGCTGAACGAAGGGTCAATCTTTCAAGTATTAGGGCTCCTAAAATGGGGAATCCTCGTAAAGATGAAAAACCTGCTCCCTATGGTCGTGAAGCCAAGGAATTTTTGAGAAATCGCCTCATCGGAAAACAGGTATTGCCATCATTTCTTATATGTCCTCTCCTGATTTTAGAGTTACAGATCATCAGGAGATGATTTACAAACCTTATACCCTTTCAGGTGAATGTTTCAATGGAGTACTCTCGGAAGGTCAGCATGGCAGATGGACCTGCTGCTCCCACCAGTGCTGCAGATTCAAGGGTGATGGATTTTGGAACTGTATTCCTAGCATCCAAGGATGGGGATGATGCAACACCCACTCCATCTGCTGCAGGCAACCAGTTGCCTGGAGTGAATGTTGCTGAGCTTTTGGTTGCCCGCGGTTCTGCAACTGTTGTTAGACATCGTGATTTTGAAGAACGTTCAAACTATTATGATGCTCTTCTCACAGCAGAATCACGTGCTACTTCTGGGAAAAGGGGCATTCATTCTCCTAAAGAACCTCCAGTGATGCATGTAACAGACCTGCTAACGGTTAGTGTCCTCATCACAGATTGTCTATTTTTATGTGACGCTAAGGAATAACTAATTTTTTCTGTTTAACTTTCAGGCATCGTCAAAGAAAGCTAGAGACTTTTTGCCCTTTTTACAGCGTAACAGGAGGATGTCTGCTGTAGTAGAATATGTCCTCAGTGGTCATAGATTCAAATTGTTCATTCCCAAGGAGACTTGCAGCATTGCTTTCTCTATTTCTGGAGTGAGATGCCCAGGTCGTGGTGAACCCTACTCTGAGGAAGCCATTGCCTTGATGAGGCGGAAGATAATGCAGAGGGATGTCGAGGTAGTATTTTTTCTTTCTTACATTTGTAATGTGCTTCATATAAATTTCTCTTTTATTTCTTTCCTATTGCCTTTTACATAGATCGAGGTAGAAACAGTTGATAGAACAGGGACATTCATTGGAACAATATGGGAATCAAGATCCAATGTGGCAGTGACCCTACTGGAAGCTGGTTTAGCAAGGCTTCAAACTTCTTTTGGAACTGATAGAATCGCAGAAGTTCACCTCCTCATGCAAGCTGAACAGGCTGCCAAAAGGCAGAAATTGAAGGCAAGAGCAAGATCTTTTATACTTATTAGTCATGAATTTGTTCTTTACTATTTATTGACGCGTACCTTGATATAGATGTGGGAAAATTATGTCGAGGGAGAGGAAGTTCCCAGTGGTGGAGCAGCTGAAAGACACCAAAAGGAAGAGACGAAGGTAATGTAATTAGATCTAGTGCTTCTCAGTTAATTATTGTTTGTCATAATTTACCATCTGGATTCATTGGGAATACTATTTCGTGATATATTTGTTTGACTTCTATACTTGTACACGTTTATGTTATCAGGTCACTGTCACCGAAATTTTGGGTGGTGGTAAATTTTACGTTCAGTTGGTTTCCGACCAGAAAGTGGCCGCCATTCAGAAGCAACTTGCTTCTCTAAATCTTCAGGAGGCTCCTGTCATTGGTGCCTTTAATCCAAAGAAGGGTGATACTGTTCTTGCTCAATTCAGTGCTGATAATTCATGGAACCGAGCTATGGTATGTGATCCAATAATCCTATTGCTTGTACTTTATTTTATTTATGTAGTTCCACAAGGCTTTGAATTAAACAAGTAGAGGTATGACTTGAATTACTGAGTACTCTAACTTTGTGTATTCTATAATGTGAAAGGAAATTACTAGTTATATGAAGTCAAACCATTTATCTTCAAAATTTCAATTTGCTACTTTTCACTCAAAAAATTACACTAGCTACTCTTCACGTATCAAAGAAATTTACACTCTGTTTTCCATTAAACAAATGAACTATTTGCTTAAACTGTACTACTTTTTCTTTTGGTCATCACATCCCTGTTCATGCCAATAGTTCTTTAAACATTACATTACTTTGTCTTGAGGCTGCTCGGGTCTGCTGCGGTTGTCTCATGAATTGAACTTCGTTCATCATCTAGTTGTCCCTTGAGCCTTTTTTCTTTAGTCAATCCAATGCATGCATATCTTTTTTGGGTCAATACTGTAGGTTATAGAATTTTCGTTTCTTCTGAAGGATATAGATAATGTTACATTTTTGCTTGTCATAGTAGTATTCTTTTTCTGATTTTTCACTTTAATATATGTTTAAGATTGTCAATGCCCCTCGCGGTGCTGTGGAATCTTCCAAAGACAAGTTTGAAGTTTTCTATGTCGATTATGGAAACCAAGAAGTTGTTCCGTACAGTCAGTTGCGGCCTCTTGATGCATCTGTGTCCTCCAGTCCTGGTCTTGCTCAACTCTGTAGTCTTGCTCATGTTAAAGTTCCTGGGCTAGAAGATGATTATGGTCAGGAGGCAGCATACCGGCTAAGTGAGCTTCTTCTGAGTGGGCCAAAGGAATTCAGAGCTGTTATCGAGGAAAAAGACACTTCAGGTGGCAAAGTTAAAGGTCAAGGAACCGGGACAATCTTTTTGGTAACTTTGGTTGATCCTGAAAGTGATGTCAGTGTAAATGCTACTTTGCTTCAGGTTCGAAATCATAGCTGCTTTTATATTAATTATTTCTCTTTTCTATTACTTCTGCGAGCTTTTCAATAGCAACGAGGTCTTCTGTTCACTACCCTCTAGCCTGACAAACTTGTTTCATTAGTGAAGCAGTGGTTTGCATTTGGCTGCTCAACCCATTTGTGTCATCCTTATTGATTAAAAACTCGAAGTTAAGCTAGATTATCTTTTATCTGGTAGGTTGGGTTTTGAAAGACCCAGTGTTTCCATTCTCCTCTGCCCTCCACTTTAGGATTATGTTTTTTTTGCGCTTGTTGTTTCATGTTTTCATGTTGACTACATGATGCTCAGAGGCCCATGTCCGCTACTTGTTTTGCCAAAGTACAGCTGTTGCACTCTGCACAGTTTTGGTCTGTAGCACAAATACTGTGCAGGTGCACAGTGTACTGGAATGGACACCTGGTCCAATCAAATTTCGAACAAGATTCCTATACTCCTATAAATACAAAAGGATGCACTATTGCTCAATAGTTTTTGCAAATCTGATAAGTTCGAGTGAGGCAGTAAAAACCCTTAACAGCTCAAGATCTGAAGTTTATTTTGCTCTTAGTTTTATTGTTCTTGAGTGATGTTTTGAAACTGATTTACTCCGGTGTTGTAAAGTTTTTCTCTTGGCTTAGAGTGTTCTTAAGTAGAGTTGCCTAAGTTGTGTTGGCTAGAGTTAGTCAACTTAGAGAGAGCTTTGATAGAGTTGTTTGGTGAAGGATTGTGATAGAGTTATTGCAATCCATTGAGACTTTTGAGTTTAAGTCCAAAATTGGGTCTGTAATCATGAGTCATTCTGATTATAGTGGAGTTTGTGAAAGACTGTGAGCACAAGTCGTGGTTTTCCTCCCTTGAGCAAGGAGGTTTCCACGTAAAATCGTTTGCATTCATTTACTTTTAGTAGTCTTTTTGTGTTTCTGTTTTACTGTCATATTTCCTCCCAAGCTGTGTGGATCTCTTCGTGCGTTTCATCAGTGCTGGCGATGTTCTAATTAGGGGCCTGTAAAATTTTCAGGAAGGACTTGCTAGGATGGAGAAAAGGAAGAGATGGGAGCCCAAGGACAGACAACAGGCGCTGGATGAATTGGAGAAGTACCAGAAAGAAGCACGAGACAAGAGGCGTGCAATGTGGGAGTATGGAGATGTCGAATCAGATGACGAGGATTCTGCTATCCCTGCTAGGAAAGCTGCTGGGAAACGATGAATGCTGCAACAGAGTTAAACTGGTGGCAATTGCCAGTGCAGATGCCTTTTACAGGCTGAAGTCCCAACAATTATACAAACAAGACAATTGTTAAAAGGAAATAGAGAGGTTAAAGTTTGAGTAGCTTTAAAGTGACATGTAACTTTAGGAGAGAAATTTTGTTCTCTTTCCGCTCTTTCTTTTTCCTTTAAGTTTTTTAAGTTATATGACTCTGAATAAGCTGGTCTCCGTTGTCATTCGTTCCATTAGGGGTGATAAGCTTTATGTCAAAACTCAAAACTGTTAGGCTATATTTCTTCTGCCCGATTCCTTTATCTTTTGCTTTCTATTTGGGCAAATTTGCTGGTGGAGGTGGCAGGTATCCCGTGTAATTAGTCGAGGTGCGTGCAAGCCGGTCCGGACACCACGGTAGTCCAAATAGAAGAATTGCCGCATACCCCGTGTCCCCGGAACTATTCCTTCTGCCAATCATCTTGATCCATACAGGCGATGCAGTTCAAACAAATTTTCTAAAGCAGCTCTACGCTCAAAATTATGCTTTTGTGAAAACAAGCCATTAATGTGATTTAAGATCTGCATTTGTCTCGTATCCAAACATGAGCACAATTTCTCTATTGGTTTATTTGATTCCTTATCCCACTCTGTCAAACACCTCCTATCCAAGCAAAATATGCAATAGCTCCTTTCTAAATTTCAAGAATTATATAAAGTCATTTTAAAATTTGAGTTTAAAATATAAGACTTACTTAAACTCGGAAGCCCATTGTTGAGTAACAAGTTTCAAATTACTGTATCTTTTGATCTTATTTTAATCAAAGGACTCTTTCATATTGTGCTGGTGTTGGAGAAAATGGGAGAATTTCTAGCAAGACAACGTAAACTCTTCAACAGGTCATTTTTGTATTACCATAAATCAGTGAGTTCAGTTATGTGATTAATTTTCCAATCGGAGTCTTAAAGTTGAACTAGTTCCTTATTTTACAAATTTTGAGGCTTAGTATACAATCCTATGATTTTCAAGTTCAATAACAACAACAACATACCCAGTGTATTCCCACATAGTGGGGTCTGGGGAGGGTAGAGTGTACGCAGATCATACCACTACCTCAGGTGAAGTAGAGAGACTGTTTCCGATAGACTCCCGGCTTAGAACCGATAACAGTATTACAAACACAAAAGATAAGTGCAAAATAAACTAACACCGCTAGCAACAAGATAATTCTACCACCACAAGATAAAAATAAGAACTATCTAACCTAAATCATAGACATCACACAACACCACGCATAAAAAACTACAGACACAAAAGAACACTCCCTTATTATTACCGACACACTCCCACCCCCTAACCCTCTACTCTAATCCGCATCCTCCACACCTTCCAATCAAGGGTCATGTCCTCCGTAAGTTGTAACTGTCAAAATATGAAGTCTTTGCAAAAATCAAAGGGATTTGAGTACGAAAACCCCAGAATGTTCTAGAGAACAAGAAGAAAAACTGATCAGCTATATTTCTCTCTCTATCTCAAATGTCGATTGTCCATCTACAATAAAAATATCTAGCCTTATATATAGGTGGGCCTCATTGGATCGGACCAATACACATGAGAAAAAAAGAAATTAACTGTACAACTAATTACAAATTAGTTGGGCCTTGACTTGTGAATCTGGGTCTGTATCAACTGTAACACCCCCCCCCCTCTCGCAAGCTGGAGGGTGAGTGAACGCCCAGCTTGGATAGCATACGATGATGAGATTCACCGATCAAGGATTTAGTGAGAATATCAGGCAATTGTGAGTTAGTAGGAATGTAGTGTAAGGAAATAAGACCAACAACAAGCTTTTCACGAACAAAATGGCAGTCGAGCTCAATGTGCTTGGTACGCTCGTGAAGAATAGGATTACGAGAAATGCTTAACGCGGCCTAGTTATCACAAAAAAGAGGAACTGGTGCAACAACAGTAACAATAAGATCAGATAAAAGACGAACCAACCAAGTCAATTCAGCAACTGTCTTTCGAATAGCTCGATATTCAGCTTCAACTGAAGATAGGGAAACAGTAGGCTGCTTCTTAGACTTCCAGCAAACAGGACTATCACCCAAGGTAATCAGGAACCCAGATACAGACTTACGGAAGATAGAACAAGCTACCTAATCGGAATCAGAATATGCCTTAAGAGTGAATCAGCAGAACTGGAATGGAGAATACCCTTAGCAGGATCATGTGACAAATATCTCAAAACATGTAAAGCAGCTTGCATATGAGTAAACCTTGGAGCATTGAGAAACTGACTTAAATGTTGAACTGTAAATGAGATGTCCGATCTAGTGTGTTGCAAAAAATTCAACTTACCAACAAGCCTCCGAAAGTTGGTAGGATCGGGAAGTAAAGTTCCAGAATCAGGGAGGAGTTTTGGGTAAAGCTCCAAAGGAGTAACGACAGGAGAGCAATCAGAACAATGAAACTCCTCAATCAATTCTTTAGTGTACTTGTGTTGGTTAATAAGAAATTCCTGAGAAATCGAGTGAACTTCAAGGCCCAAAAAATAATGAACAATCCCAAGATCCTTGATCCTAAACTGAGCATCCATAAAGATTTCAGAGAATTCATCTCCACAATATCATCACCAGCCAACAAGATATCATCCACATATACAACAATGGTAACAGTGGATAGAGATGACACCTTAGTAAAAAGAGAATAGTCATTGAGGCTAGGCAAGTAGCCTCTGGAAATCAAGGCTGCAGACAACTTAGCAAACCACTGTCTAGATGCTTGTTTCAAACCATATAGAGACTTGCGGAGCTTACATGCTAAAGGGAGAGAACAACCAGAGAAGGAAGAAACAGTAAGACCCAAAGGGATTTTCATATAAACCTCCTCAGATAAGTCACCATGCAGAAATGCATTATTCACATCAAGTTGATACACAGTCCAAGATTTCTTAGCAGCAATGGCTAGAAGGCATTTTATAGTGGTAAACTTTACAACAGGAGAAAATGTCTCAGTAAAATCAATACCAGTTTTTTGAGTGTCACCTCTGACGACAAATCTTGTTTTGTACCTCTCAATAGTACCATCAGACTTATGCTTAATTTTATATACCCATTTGTATGGAATGACTTTCTTGCCTGGTGAAAGTGTGACAATGTCCCATGTGTGGTTGAGGTTCAAGGCTTGAAATTCTTTAGTCATGGCATCCTGCCAAACAGTGTGCAGGACTGCCTGGTGATAGTGTGAAGGTTCAAAAGAAGGTAAATCTGGAATAAAAGATAGGAGCACAGAATGACATACAAAATCCTGCAAGTGTGCAGGAAAATGCGTAGTTCTGAATGATCTCCTAAGAGAAGGTAGAGAAGCAGGAATAGAGGTATCTGCAGGATGAGATACAGGAAGAGGAAAGGAAGAATCTGAATTAGAAAAAAATGGAAGGATGTGAAGTATTATATGGAAACAGTGTAGAAGGTGAGGAAGTAGAAGGAAAAATATGTTCAACAAAAGTAACATCTCTAGAGTAGAATATGGTATGATTATGCAAGTGAAAGAGCTTATACCCTTTCTTTCCAAGAGCATATCCTAAGAAGATGCAAGGAATAACTCTTAACTAAAATCTATCCCTATAAGGAATGGGTACAGTAGCATGAGCTAGACAACCAAAAGATCTAAGATGAGAGTACGAAGGAGGGACACCATGAAGGACCTCATAAGGAGTTTTGTTAGAGAGGACACTAGAAGGAAAACGATTCACTAGATAGGTAGATGTGAGGATGCATTCATCCCAATATTTAGTAGGAAGTTTGGACTGAAAGAGGAGGGCCCTGACAGTTTCTTGAAGGTGTTTATGTTTTCTCTCAACTGCTCCATTTTGTTGAGGAGTGTGGGGACATGTGGTCTGATGCTGGATACCTAAAGAGGAAAGGTATTCAGAATGCGAGGTGGAAGATCCCAATTCAAAGGCATTGTCAGTACGTATGGTTTTAACATAAGTATTGAATTGGGTGGAAACCATAGAAATAAAAGCTTTGATAACAGAAAATGCATTACTTTTACAGGATAATAAATGTGTCCAGGTTACCCTACTGAAATCATCTACAATGGTCAAAAAATATTTGAAACCATTATAGGTGGCAGTGTGATAGGGTCCTCAAACATCAATGTGAACAAGTTGAAAAGCTGAAGTAGAGTGTGTAGAACTAGTGGGGAAGAAATTTCTTGTTGTCTTGCCATGGGGCATATGGGTCATGTAAAAGATTGTTTGGGAGAGAACTTAACAGATACATGAGGTATGAAGTGCATTTTAGAAAAAGGTAAATGACCCATCCTTTGATGCCACAAAACATCATTTTCATTTATTGATTCAGAGTTACAATGTTTAGGAAAAACAGGTAGAGTACAGTGATTAGTGAAAGAAGAAACAGAATAACTGTAAGGTGCTTTGGCAACAGAAAAATCAGCTCCAGCAGTAGATGAACAATTTCCAACCCAAGAAAATAATGAGCCTCACCTAAATCCTTGATTTTGAATTCTGAATCAATGAATAACTTAATGGAGCTAAGTTCAGCAAGATCATCACCGACCAATAAGATATCATCAACATAGATAGCCACAATAGCAATGGAAGATGAAGAAGATTTCGTAAATAACGAATAATCATTCAAACTAGGCACAAAACCACGAGACTGAAGAGCCTTGAATAATTTTGCATACCACTGTCGCGAGGCTTGTTTAAGGCCATAGAGTGACTTATTCAAGCGACAAACCAGCTGGACAGAGTCAGATTCGGGAACTACAAGCCCTTAGGGAATTTTCATACAGACTTCCTCGTACAAATCACCATATAAAAAAGCGTTATTGACGTCAAGTTGAAATATTTTCGATTGTTTCTTGACAGCAACAACCAAGAGACACTTAAGGGTGGTTATTTTGAAAACGGGGGAAAAAGTCTCATTGTAATCGACACCCTCTTGTTGAGTATCCCCCGAATAACCAAACGGGCTTTATATCATTCGATAGACCCATCAACCCGCTATTTGACTTTAAAAACCCATTTAGATGAGATAGCCCATTTACCGGATGGAAGGAACACAATGTCCCAAGTATGGTTAGCCTCCAAAGCCCGAAATTCATGTAACATGACAGCCTGCCAATCAGGGTGTGCAACAACCTGCTTATAAGATTTTGGCTCAATCAAACTAGGTGCAACAGATGTAGAATGATGCCTAGGATTAGAAACAGAAGAGCAAACATAATCATTGAGGTAAGAGGGGGTAGAAATAATTCGGCTAGATCTTCTAAGAGCAGGAATGGACTCAGCTACAGGAACAGGAGGAGGAACTCCTGAAATAGATGGGAGGGACTCAAAAACAAGTGGAGGTGCGGAGGAAAACAAGGGAGACATAGGTAGAGTAGCATAGGGAAAAATGGATTCATTAAAAATAACATCTCTAGAAAAAAAACTTTATGAGTAGAGAGAGAGAGAGCAATTTATATCCTTTCTTTCCAACACAGTAACCAAGGAAAATGGATGGGTGAGATTTGGACTGAAACTTGTCCCTATGAGAAATGGTAATAGCGGCATAACATAAACACCCAAAGGATTAAAGAGAAGAATAAGAAGGGGCCGAACCATGTAGTAGTTTAAAAGGTGTTTTATTATGAAGAAGATGAGAAGGAAATCTATTAATGAGATAAGTAGCAGCCAAAACGCATTCCCCCCAATATTTAACAGGTATCTTATACTGAAAAAGGAGAGCCCTAGAAGTCTCAAGAAGATGTTTATGTTTGCGTTCGACAACGCCATTTTGTTGTGGAGTGTGTGTACAAGATGTTTGATGAAAAATGCCGTGGGCTGAAAAGAATTTAACTGCCTCAGTGCTAGATCCTAGCTCAAATACATTATCAGACCGTATTGTTTGAATAGAAATACGAAAATGGTTAAGGGCATAGTAAAAAAATAATTTGAGTATAGTAAAAGCACTGGATTTAGTGAAAAGAAGATGAGTCCAAGTACATCTGGTGAAATCATCAACAATAGTCAAAAAATACTTGTACCCATTGTAAGTTTGGGTATGGTAAGGACCCCAAAGATCAAGGTGAATTAGTTGGAAAGGCTTTATAGAGTGAATGGTGCTTTCAGAAAAGGGGAGCCTTTGTTGTCTAGCCATGGGACAAATAGTACAATGAAAAGATTGTTTGGAAGGTAAAATGGATTTGAGGGATGAAATGGATCTCATCTTGGCAAAGGGCATGTGTCCAAGCCTCTGGTGCCACGAAAGATCAGTGGGAATGTTATTATCAGTAATAAGAGATGCAGGCAAATTTAAAGTCACATTAGAACAAGCAACAACTGAATCTGTTTTATTAATAGGTGAAATAAGCATAGATTTTACAAAGACATCGGCAACATCACAAGGAAATGTAGAGGTAGAACTAGTAGATGCAAAAAAAGAAAAATTAACGAAAGAACCAACAGATTCAGTAAACTGATCATGGGGAGAAATGGATGTAGGAGAACCATTTAACTGAAAAATGTAGAGTCCATTGGACAGTTTACCAACTTCCAATGGCCTCTTCAGAGAGTGGCCCTGTAAAATACAAGCAGTAGCACTAAAATAAACGACTGAATCTAATATTGAAGCATTACAAGAAAGTAAACCATCACTGTTGAAAACAGAAGTATGAACCAAACCTGTGAAGGCTAGCTGAGAAGAGGAGGGTTGAAGTTGAGGAGATGTCTGAACTTGTTGAAATAAGCTCAACAAGTGAGCATATTGTTCAGGTAAAAAACCATGAGAGGAACTGGCAGGAGTGAATGGAGCAACAGTGGAAGAATCAGAAGATTGATCTAGCTGTACACAGGCAGCAGTTCTTTTACCTTTAGAAAATTTAAAATCTGATGGGAAACCATGAAGTTTGTAGCATTGTTCCACTGTATGTCCAGGTTTCTTACAATACTTGCAAGAAACCAAGGATTTCTTGTAAGTGAATTCATAGTTGATCCTTTGAGAAAAAATTCTCGGATTGTTTGTTGAAGGTCTGGTAGAATTTTCTGGAGGTTGGGCATAGTGGGAGGCAGAACCAACTTCAACACCAGGGTATGAGTGATTTTGTCTAAATTGTGAGGTAACATGAAATGAAGTGGCATCAGGAGAGAAACTTGTCTTATCAGACTTGATTTCTCTTTGCTTCTCATCTCTTATTAACATAGCGTAAGCTTGTCCAACGGATGGGACAGGATTCATCATCAAAATATTACTACATACGGTGGAATATGTATCATTCAATCCAGAAAGAAATTGGATGAGTTGTTGTCCTTCGATCAATTAATGTAAGGCTCCACAGACACATGGTTTTCCAAAAGAATATGTACCTAACTCATCCCAAAGTCCTTTGAGTTTGGTAAAATAACTAGCTATGTCAAGAGAGCCTTGGGAGATGGAATTTATAGCACGCTGAAGACTGTAGTATTGAGACGCATTGACTACACCATATCTCTCCTCTAGATTATCCCAAGCTCCTTTAGCAGTCTTATAATAAAGAACAGTCTTAGCTATTTCTTTAGAGAGAAAATTCATTATCCAAGCCTTCAACATATTGTTACAACGTTCCCAACAAGGAGGAAGTGGAGAGTAAGCAGCGGGTTTCTCAAAAGTTCCATTTATGAGGTGCAATTTATTTTTAGCAGACAATGAAATCATCATTCTTTCCCTCCATTCTCCATAGCCGTACCAGCGAAAGAAATAGATACAAGGACAGTCCTCGAAGTATCGGATGGATGTAAGTACAAGGGATGAGAAGTATCGATACTAGGGTTAAAAGTAGTCGAAGTAGATAGATGAGCTGGATCGATAGCCATTGAATCAATCAAAATCAGCTACAGCAAGTCACTAATACAATATAAGAGCAGAGCATTGAGGGGATATCACCGTAATATGCCGAAAAAATGTCACCGCATCACTGAAATTGAAACCTACACGAATGACCTTTCAGCAAGTGAGAAGATGGATGAAACCACTTTGCCAGAGTATAGAAGGACTGATTCCGGTGAAACCATTGATTTTCGATGAAAACTATTGAAATGCCATGGACTTTGACGAACTGTAAACCAGAAAAATACCAAAAATGCGCCGATAGAAACTTAGAGGAGCACTGGATCCACCATGTTTGCTCTGATACCATGTCAAAATATGAAGTCTTTGCAAAAATACAAAGGGATTTGAGTACGAAAACCCCAGAATATTCTAGAGAACAAGAAGAAAAACTGATCAGCTATATTTCTCTCTCTATCTCAAATATCAATTGTCCATCTAAAATAAAAATATCTAGCCTTATATATAGGTGGGCCTCATTGGATCGGGCCAATACACATGAGAAAAAAAAAATTAACTGTACAACTAATTACAAATCAGTTGGGCCTTGACTTGTGAATCTGGGCCTATATCAACTGTAACAGTAACTACTCCATATCATGCCTAATCACCTCCCTCCAATATTTCTTCGGTCTACCTCTACCCCGCCTAAAACCATCCATAGCTAGTGTCTCACACCTCCGCACTGGAGCATCCGAGCCCTTCCTCATCACGTGCCCGAACCAACGTAACCTCACTTCTCGCATCTTATCCTCCACTGACGCAACTCCCACTTTCTCCCGAATAATGTCATTCCTCACCCTATTTTTCCTGGTATGTCCACCCATCCATCCCAACATTCGCATCTCCGCCACCTTCAGCTTTTGGACGTGGGAGTTCTTAACTGGCCAATATTCCGCTCCATACAACATAGCAGGCCGGACTGCCACTCTGTAGAATTTACCTTTAAGCTTCGGGGCACCTTCTTATCACATAAGACTCCCGAAGCGAGCCTCCATTTCAACCACCCTGCCCCAATACGATGCGTGACATCCTCGTCAATCTCGTCATTGCCCTGAATCACAGACCCCAGATACTTGAAACTCCCCCTTTTCTGAATGACCTGCGAGTCCAGCTTTACCACCACTCCATCCTCAAAGTATAATATCATCGTCTAAACAGAAATACTTTTTTCTTACATATTGGTATTCACACATTTCAAATAGTAAAAATCAGAAAAAGAATAAAAATAAAATCATAATTTGTGAAAGTTCTGTTCAATCGAAGCCATTAACTACAAGAACAGAAAAATGCTGCTTCAATGTTTTGACAAACCAAATAAAATGACAAAACAAAATTAGTTGAAGCCATCGATGCTCTGACTTTGTCCCAAAATGTCATCAATTTCCCAAATTGACTAATAATAATGCTATCACTTAATTTCTCTGAACCAACGTGGCTACCTTGTTGAAGTCAAAATTATTTTAGTTTCTCTTAACAAAACATTTGAAAAGGTCATCTTTTAAGGTTCAACATACAACTATCTACTTGTAATAGATATAAATCAAATCTAGGCTGCAAACATTATAATCTTTGAAACACAGAACCAAATTAAAAAAAGGTCATGTAGTTCAATTCTGTAGTTTAGTCGAGGATCTTTTTAAAACTGATTTTTTTATCTCCAAAAGATATATATAAGGTCAACGTCATTCTATACTTATCAGACCACAATTTATGAAAATTTACTGAAAATATGTTGTACATAATAATTTAGTTATGTACTTTTAAAAAGTTTTATACGAGGAATATACCTCAATCATAAAAACAGTTGGGAGTTAGCAAAGACCTTTTGGTTGTGAAAAAAATAATAACTAAAAAATAAAAAGAGAAAGATCTTTTAGTTGACTTTATGGAAGTATAAATAATTAAATACTTCAAAAAAAAATTGAAAAAGGGAAAAAGCCATGTAGGATCAGATTCTAATTTCACGTGATGCCGATTCTCTACTAGGGACCCAAAATAAGGTCCTTCTCCGATAAAGACACGTCTTTTCGAAAAACGCAACTTGCATTCCATAGAATTTATCTCAATTTACTATATATATATATATATTGCCTTCATTGGAATGCCATTCATTATTATTATTATTACATTAGAAAATCTCACCAAATACGAAACGCAATTGCTGCTATAATTTTCTAAATCTGTAAGTTCGAGTTTTTCATTATTCTGATTTGTTTTCCTCTCTCGAATTTCAATGATTTTGTATTTGGTAGTATTTAATATTGTTTTAATCCTTATTTAACCTTCCATGCAGAAAATAATTCCTGCTTTTTTAGTTGCAGAAAATAATGGTGATTTGTGTTGTTAAACTTTTTAAGGCAACTTTTTCTGTTAATAAATTGGGGTTTTTGTTTTATTTTAATAATGAAATGGATGGAAGTGTTTGTGCATTTCTGCTTAATTTAATGATTACTCTTTTGGCTGGTATGTAATGATTAAGATTTTCTTCGATGTGCCAACACTTTCTAGAAGGGCCGCATCCTGATGGTCGTGATGTAGAAAGTCTAAGCATTAGTGTCTGCTTCCACGGCTCGAACTCGTGATAGGTCAAATGGAGACAATTTCACCGTTGCTCCTAAATATGAAGTTGTTAAGCAAATAAGGAAACTTAGTTAATTTTAGGATGTGCAATGAGATTAGGAAACTTATGGCTATTAAAACAATGTAAAAGGAAACCTTTTTTTCTGGGGTGGAAAAAGAAAGAAAGAGTTGTATGATATCTAGTGGTTGTTTGTCTTTAAATGATTATGTGTCCAATTCTACAGAGATATTTGGATACAAGCGGAGATTTTTTAACTTAATTCAAGAATTTTCTGTGGAAATGGAAAGAGTATAGCTTGGGTTGCCTAAGCTTTGCAAGCTTATAGTCAGTTGATCCTGCATCGATAATGTGGTTATTATAGTCACTTCGGGCATTGATTTGTGTGGTTGCTTCATCAAGCAGCTTCTTTATATCCTTTGTATGTAGGAATTGGGGGAAACAACAACATAACCAGTGTAATCCCGCAAGTGGAGTCTGGGGAGGGTGGTGGATACGCGACCTTACCCCTACCTTGTGAAGGCAGTGGAAAGGAGAATTGAAAGAATAAATTATTTACAACGCGTGTCATGATTGTGTTTAGCATGGCAAATGCTTCTTAATCATCATAACTGGCCTGCACATTTAATATTTCTGCCCATGCTATTACTTGCTCTGAAAGCAATCCTATCTGAATATTTCTGCTGACCTTCGTCATATTTTAGGAGATGAAATGACATAGTTTAGTTTATGCTTGGGGAATTGGGACCTGCGACTAATGGAGGAGTCAGCTGTTCATGATGATATTTGATTTTATCTCATATTCTATGACACCTATCCCAGATATTGGTTTTAATCTACATGAATTCCTTACCTGTTGCAAATAATAAAATCAGTAGAGTCAAGATTTTTGCTTTTCTGATTAGTCAGGCACGCATTCGTTTGTTTCCCCTAAAGTTATATTTTAACTGTTACTCATTCTACAATACGCAGGAAAGACATTTGCATCTGAAACTTTCATTGCTACATTGTTCTTCGCTTTCTGTGAGGATGCTTAAGATCCCTCCCCACCAAGTTGCAGGACACAAAGCAGGCAATGGGAAGCTTGGTCCCCTTGTAGATGAATCAGGACGTTTCTACAAGCCTCTCCAAGGCGATGAACGAGGCTCCAATGAGCTCAAATTCTACACATCATTCTCCTCTGACACTAGGATACCAGAACACATCTCTAAATTCTTCCCTACCTTTTATGGCACTCAGCTCATAGAGGCATCCGATGGATCTGGCTTGAAACCCCACTTAGTTTTACAGGATCTTTCCGTAGGTAGAGTCAATCCATCAATTGTGGATATTAAAATGGGTTCAAGAACCTGGGCACCAGAAGCATCCGAGGAGTACATCCAGAAGTGCTTGAAAAAGGATAGAGAGACGTCGAGCCTTCCCTTAGGATTCAGGTTATCTGGGATACAAATCTACGGAAACAAAGAGTCAGGTTACTGGAAACCTGAAAGGACTTCCATGCAGAACCTTTCTGCAGAGAAACTCAAGACAATCCTGAAAAAGTTTGTTTCGTCTAACACATCGCCTGACATGAACTTGCAACCAGATTGTGCTTTCGCAGCAACTGTTTATGGCGGCTCTACTGGCATTTTATCGCAGTTACTTGAGCTGAAAGCATGGTTCGAGGATCAAACCATGTACCATTTTTATTCTTGCTCGATTCTGATGAGTTTCGAAAAGGGACTTGCATTGGAAGGAAAGAATCCTGGTGGACAGATCAAGTTGATTGATTTTGCTCATGTTATTGAAGGAAAAGGCGTCATTGATCATAACTTCTTGGGGGGTCTTTGCTCTTTGATCAAGTTCATATCTGAAATTCTTACTGCTCCCAATGAGCACATAACAGAAGTTCCCTCTGTTAATGGTGTCAACTGATTTAGCTTAAGATTAAGGCTAATTGCAACTTTTTTTTTTCGGTTGGAATTTTTATTCTGGGATTGCTATTACCCCAATTGTTAATCTCTATCGCACCCAGGATGACAATTAGACAATTTATTTTTTTCAGAAAATAAGATATTCTGAACTTCCTTTTCATAGCATATTTTTTCAAAGCATAACTGTGTACTTGCTGCAAGGATATTCGATGAGAGTGGCTTACTCCACTTTTTGTATGGTATAGCTAATCCCGTCATTTTAATACAAGAAGTTTCCTGAATTAATGGTATAAATAATTTCGCATTTTATTTCAAGATTGTTATCCCTCGTCCCCTTCCAATTTTAAATCTTCCTTAGAGGTCTCGACACGTATGGGTTACTTCGATGTTTTCGCAATGATATGAGGCCCTGAATCAAAGACAAAAATAATATTACTAGAGACCTTGCTCCTAATTCCCTCTGCTTCAAAAAATCTTTTTATTGGGGAGATCATTTACTTAAATCTGAAAAATTTTAGTGGATTTTAATGTATAATACATTACAACTATTATATCCAAAGGCGAGTAAAGTTGTTGTCATGATCAGGAAGGGTGAAAACATGCTTTGACAGAAATGTAATGTAAAGCTAGGCAGGGACGGAGTCAGCCTTTTGGTTGGGGGTTCCGAATCCCTTTCGACAGAAAAATATACCATTTATACATGGTCAAAATTATTTTCATGTATCTATTCAAGGTGTTGAACCTCTTTCGGTTAGATTTTCTTCAAATATTGGACCCCTTTATTGAAATTCTGGCACTCACGCTGAAGCTAGGTTCCACACAATAAACACTTGTGGTCTGGCTGCCATTTTATTTATGCACTTTTTTACCTTCGAAAAATCATACTAATTAATTAAATTAAACCCTTTATAATTTTTTTTAAAAAGCCATTATTTTGATGACGTGAATTTCAAAAACCCAATGCAACGACGGCTGATGAAAAATTAGGCGCCAAAACCAGTTTATAAATAGGCGAGCGCCAGAAGAAAAGTGCACGTAGCGTGATAATCAAAGAGTGAGAGATTCAGAAAATGGTGTTGATTTGCTTCGTCTTCGATCTGCGTAGCTTATCACCTCCATTGCTTCGCGATTTGAAGCAGGTAAAATTTCCACATACATTTACGCATATACAATTTCTATACCGCATTGCGTTTTTCAATTTTTCCATAATCTTCACATTTCACTCGAAATCGTGATCGATGTTTTCTTCTCTGCCATTCGATGTTACAGCTCGCAAATTTCTACCCGATATCTACATTTAGCATGAACAATTCTATACTGCAAATGAATCAAAAAACGCTTTGATATTCAAAATCGCATACTTGATTACTTATCGTTGTAATTTCTGATCGATGTTCTCTTCACTATACCAGTCGATGTTGCAGCTCGCAAATTTCTATGCGATATCGTCACCGACTTTTAGTAGTACAGGCAGTTCGAGATCGAAACCTCTGGTCGATCGCATTGGACTTTGCTATGTGTTCAAAAATCGAATATCTCGCACCGATGAAGTAAATATAGTGTCTCTTCTCTATTTCTAGTAGTGTATTCATTTTTAGGCTGAAATGCGAATTACAACTATGTTTACCTGATAAACTTATGGAAATATTGATGTGAACTGATAAATGGTGTTGTACACAGCTGAAGGTAGCTTATAGTCCACGAGGCAACTTCAGTCTCCGTGATTTCCATCATGCTGTGAACAATTTGCCTTCCGATGCCTTTTTACCTGATTTCAATAGTTCTGGTGCTCTATGTTGTAGTGGTAACTCTTACATGCTTTTTATAGGTTTTCTATAATGTAAATGTATTCAAGTTGCTGTGATTAAATTTGATTGCTGTTGTTACAATTAGCGTGGGCAACGTTTGGTGCTTGCAGATTTGAAACTTTGCAGTATCCTAAATGACAGAGTTTTGTACGCATGGGGAGGTCATGGTAAAGATATTACGAGAAAGGTGATTTTGATTAGTTCCTCCATATTTGAAACCCTGGACTCTGCTAGCAAAAAGGCTCTCGCGGTGAGGCATCTATTCTCTTTATTCCTATCATTATTCATTCTATTTTTGTTTTCCAGCCTTCGTAGTGATTATTAGATATCTTACTTGTTCAGTTGTACTACTAAATTTATAAGGATAATGAAGAAAAAGTAATGTTTTGCCTATGAAGAAATGTCTGAACCTCTTGAATTTGGAAGCTTCAGGTTGAAAATCTGGTGGTTTTTCTGACAGGATGCAGCAGATAACTGTGTTTCGGTGGAGTTTGTTTTCCTGGAGCAAAATTCAAGCCATCTTGTTGATACTCCTGGAAGTATTAACAAATTCTTGAAGCAGATTGGGGATCTTGAGAACTGCTCATTTCAAAACTATATTCCAGGTTAAGGAAACTAAATTTTTGTTCACCGCGATTTTCATGTTACGTCTTACGTCATCTTGATCTTATTGAGGGAGTATTAGAAATTGTCTAATTGAGCAATGCCATATTCATTGGTTTCTAAAGCAGATTCTTAGTTCCCTATGTTACCATAGAGATCTTTTTGTTTCAATTCTTTCATTCAGTAGGAAGTAAGCTTTCCAGATAAGATTTTAGAATGCCACTTCTCTTCCACCGATTGTAGTTTTTAACATTTACAATTATAAGACATGAAATTGTCACTGATTCAAATTAATTAGCAGTGATAATGATTTTAATGCCCATGCAGTTCTAAAATGAAAGTATCACTAGTTTTCCTTTTTCATGTGTGGTTTGTTGTGTCATTTCTTATGTCTTTGGATCCTTGTTAACGTAATGTTAATAGCAGCTAAAACATTTAGTTGCTTGAGTATTCAAAGAGGTTAATTTTACCTTGATGGATTATGAAGGTCAAACATCCTCGACTTGTTTTAATAGAATTTGAATCATAAAGGTTACCTCTCCTTCATTTAGTTCAGTGGATGAGTACACTTCTTGAACCCTGACATCTTTGTGTAATTCCCTGGGAGAAACAAGTTTTCTCTTGTTGTTATTTATAACGAAATGATCTGCAGATGGACATGCTTTGTCTGGCTTGGTAAAGAAATGGTTTCAGGAACTGAAGGAGGACTTGGAAGAACAGTTGCAGGCTTGTTTTGTCTTTGAGAGCAATCTTTTAGGCTCAACAAACCAGATATCCTGCAACTTGTGCTCATCTTTCAATCAGATAATCGATGAATTTGTTCCTTGTAAGGTATAAATGAAGTTCATTAGGATATTATGCACAACAAGTGATTTATTTCTAGAGAAGTCATAAAAATGCCTTCTTATTTTAAAGGTGAAAGTCTTGATGAGCTGGATGATAAGAACTATCTGTAAATCATTGTTTTCTCACTGTTTTGGGTTCTTCCTATGGCTACATTACATTTTTCAACTGATTGGTAGTTAACTTCAAGTTTTGGATTTGTTTTATGATGTATTTAAACTGCTTATCTGTTCTGTGATGGCCTGATGAATTGGTTTGCAAACATGTGACATTTTAGATTCTATGATTTTAACCATGAGATATTATCATAATTTGTCTGAGCAAGTTTACAATTTTGCTCTCTGAGAAAGTGTACAATTTTACATGATAGTGTACCTTTTATGAAAGTGTACAATTTAGCATGATGGTCTAATATTAGTTTCTTGCGACCAATCTTTAATAGTAAGCAGAAATTCTTTTGGCCTTGCCAAATCTGTATTATGGGCATTGTAGCTGAGAACTAGTTTTAGAGAGGAAGCATATGCTGAAATTTATCCTTCTTAGAGAATGCTTCTCTTAGAAGGCATCTTCTATCCTAAGAAGCTGCTCATAATGTTTGGTTGGTGCTTCTGAAGCTGTCACAAATCTGACAATACAAGCAGATGTTGAAATGCAAATTTAGTTTGTTTGTTCACAATAAATAAAGCACACGTTTCCCAATTGTTATAAGATAGGGTTACTGTGAATGCTATTGATATCTCTACCATTAATTGCATCAGTAAACCATTTTTTCTTCCCTGGGTGTCCAGGAGTTATACATCTCTTAGTTTCTTGTAGTTAGTGGTGCATCTCACATGAAATTTCTTACAGTTTTCGCTCCGTGGACAGTCATGCAGGTGTCATGGCATTCCATATGACAACCCACAAATGATTCGGAGCGATATGGCTTCTTGTCCAGTAACCGGTCTTGAGCTTGGAGAACTGGATGTGGTTGATAGCTCAGTGAAGATAGGAGAACATACGATCCTCTATATGCCCTCTTTCCAATGTTGCCAGGACCTTCATAAAGCTCATTTACCGATTAACTTCAATGTTATTGAAAGAACTAACTTGAGATCACTTGATGAAGGTAAGTTTGGATGGAAAGAAAAAGCATCCTGTTTTTAGATTTGCATGCTATAAATTAATTAAAGGATACAAGATATGCCATTTTCCAGATTATTAACAATAGAAATTCTAAATATTGGCATCAAAACTAAATATTGTTAATGTCTAGTCCCAGTTGAAAATATATTAATTGTGAGAATTCAAAGTCCTAACGGAGACAACTTGTATCGATGCCCTATATTTTGACTCATTACATCAATTGAAAATTCTCATGATGCACATGATTCATCAGTTTGGCACCTAATTCAAACATGCATCTGTTACCTTTTCTGTTATTGGTGATCTGCACTCAATATCAGCTTCTGTTTCTTGACAGGGATTATTTTAGGTGCTTCCTACATTGTTACCCCAGCCTTCTCTGAGTTGGATGATACTGATAAATCAGAGCTAAATGCTAAACGTAAGAGGAACGCCTACCACTATTTGGTGCAATGTATTTCGATATTATATATTGCATAAACTTGTGCAGCTTATAAAATGTTCTGGTACTCAGTCGCTGAGATTAAACTGTGAATACTCTTCATGAGGAGATCATGATCTGGCTTTGTGATTTGGCAGTTTTTCAAGTGCTGTGTGGTGTACTGCATTCCCTTGACCAGGGTTTGGTTTGTTCATCGAATTGTAGTGTAGAAACTGCAAAGCAAACTTCCTTCCTATGCTATTATATTCTTTTACCGTCAGAGAAAGGAGTGATGATTCTCAGAGTAAGTACATAGTCTCTCCAACATCTGAGCCTTTATTTTCCTGCTTAAATCAATCCGACAGCATTTGTTTTTCCTCCCTTTTGATCGACTATTAGAGTTTCTTTCCTTCTCGTTTTTGTTAACAAATGTTATGTGACAGATGATCATTTCTAGGTTTAGACTAGCAACGTGCCACCAATGAGAACATGCAATAAGTCATTGTTGTTGCTGTTGATGTTGTTTCTTTCATTTAATGTTTTTCTGTTTTTTGTTTGTCACTTATAGTTCAATTTGCCAATACATTATAACCTGCAGTGAATATTTCTTTGTTCCAACAATCGCTGGATTATTCTTGTCTTGATATGTCCAACTATCCAACAATATGTTTCTCCACTCTTTATTATGTGATGTCACTGCATAATTATATGCAGAGGCTTGCTGGTTCAGAGGAAGTCTTGCCTGTCCCTGACATAACTAATATTGCTTTCCCAGTCAGTGAGGATATTGAAAATTCTCTGCAGGCCTCTTTGCTTAAGGTCTGTTTCACTAGGGAAACTCTGTTCCTATGCTTTTAGTTGATTTGTTCCATGCATCTTTGCTTCTTACTGGAAGAAATGCCAAATTAGATGCATTAATGAGATCAAAGATAAACCAGCATCCATTTATAAATACATCAAGTGGTATAAACTGGATCTCATTTTATTTTTCTGAAGGATTTGCGGTTTCACATTCTCATCAGTAATGATAATTTAGCTTTATCTCTAATCTGTTTTGCACTTTGCTAGGTATAAAGAAAGGACTGACCTGTGCTTCGTTGGTGCATAGAGGAAATTCATTTTGGTACTTCTCCAGATTAAGTTGATGCTCTTTGTTATTATATTCCAGATCGAATTAAGAAACTATGATCCAGTTCAGCACAACAGGGGCTTCCATCAAAGACTAAACTTGCTTGTTAAAGAGAGCCTACAATTTGGGTAGCTTTCTTCTCTTCTGAAGAATTCGTTCTTCATCTGCTATGAAAAAATATTTCACCGGTCAGCCATATGATCTATGCATTGGTTGTTTCTTGAAGTTAATTCCTTTTTATCTTCCGCTAATAATGGACCTGAAATGTTTTCTGGTGGTCTATTGCAAACTGCGCTAAGTTGCTGATGTGTAATGTTGGTTACTCCTCACTATCCATTTAAGTTCCCCTTAGGTCGAGATAAATGTTCTAGGTGCTTGTTGATATTCAGTAATTAGTAGGGCATCAGTATAGCTAGTTTTGTTCAACTGGCATCTTCTCAAACATTTCTTAACTCTAGTTCCACTCTTCTGATCTAGTTAAGCACAGCACATTTTTAATTTCTAACAAAGAACTATGCTGTTTTATTAGTTGATTTTGTTAGGTCATGGAATGAGTCATTTACTTAGATCAGGAGCTATTTGATTTTATTAGGATTCACAACAAATTATGTTAGTTCTCAACTCTTGAAACAAGTTTAGGTTTTGAGCTTTAGCCCAAGCTGTCTGATCTGAAAATCAACATTCATAGTGATCGCGTGTACATCAGCATTATGTATGCAGGCATTTAGTTTATTAGTTCATCTCAATATTTTTCATTGGCATGTCAGGGACCTTCATCTTAAAAGTTGGGTTGTTTCAGGGCAATACCTGCTAAGGCTAAAGAACCGATGAAAGCGTCAAACGCAGCCCTGCAAGACCCTATAGTAGAGGATTTATCAGTTCAAGCCAACAATGTGGAGGTTATAGAAGACAACATGCTGGATAGCAAATTGACTGATGGTAAAACTGGTGCTAAAATTACAGAAGAATGGGAACAGCTGGTTGTAATAGAGATGCCAAAGATGTCTTCTCTCACTTGTATCTCCAAGCCGAAGTTGCATAAGGAGGTTTCATCTCCCCCTCAAAGTACTGGAAAACTTGATGTCAAAACTTCACGAATCCTTGAAAGACTGGAGGTACCAAAACAGCTGAAAAGAAAAGCAGCTTCCCCTACAGTGTCAGCTCCCCTTACAGTGTCAAGCTCAAAGCAGCTGAAAAGAAAGGCAGCTTCCCCTACAATGTCAGCTCCCCTTACAGTGCCAAGCTCTTCAGTAAAGAAGCCCCTGATACCCTTTGGAGACAGCAATACTGCCAGTCAGGCAATTGTTTTGAGCCAGCCCATGAAGCCCAACTTTCAGAGGCTGAAGAAGAAAAGATAACTAGGAAATCCTTTTCAAACAGAGAACTTTCAGGATGCAGAGGTCCATGAGGTCCGTCTTCTCATTCGATGTTGTTTTGGTTTTCTAGCATACCGTCTTTCATGATATAACTAATCATGTGCATAAGATGTTTTCTTATATCATGCGTCAATCTTATCGTTCTTGAACTATTCATGATAATGGATGGTCATGATTACCAACCATACCTTGCAATATACCTTTCAGATTTTGAAATGAAGAATTTTGAACTCCTCTGTGCTACTACAACTGAGTCAAGACATTGAAATTTGCTAGGGGAGTATAAGCTCGTTGTCCAGGATCAATGAACTGGAAACACAACTTAGCAAAGACAAGTTCAATTAGTTAAATTCTAATGTAATCTTACATTATGAAGCTAGGTGTATCAAACCATAGTTCTAACTTTAAGAATTTGGGTATATCAAACCATAGTTCTAACTTCAAGAAAGGTGAACGTATGTCCACCTAACATTCAGGATGAAGATTAGATATATACGCTTTGAGAGACTAGAATGACTTGTTAGTGAGTTCTATTCGTGCTTTTTTACTTCATGATTCATGAATAGTGAGGCATTATTTAGCAAATATTCGGTGGAAATAGAGCATTTAGCTCGTTTACGTATTTTCATCATATTCTTCACTCTATTTCCCTTTTCTTCATTTTTGGTCAGTTTTCATTTCTTTTCCTGGTGCATCAAAATCGTCTTTTGGTTCATGCACTGTATCTTATCAGTTCTCGGGTTTCGCTCATCAGTGGAAGAAATGCTCCATGTCAAGTCCTTCGAAATTTTTATTCTTTTTCTGTATTGTACGTAGGCACCAAACCTCTGTGTGTTAAGAGTTACCATCAGCCTGCCTGTATCCCATCATTTAGTTTCTAGAATGTGGGACCCCAAAAGACCAACTAATCTATGATTTGAAATCAGTGGATGGAATGGAATACCACTATATTCACTAGTATATATTTGTGCTAGTGGTGGGGTTTAGTCTTAAGTATATAGTACTTTTGAAACTTCTTTAACAAGAAATATAGAGGTCAAGTTGAGGCACTCAATGTCCCTTACTTCCATCTGTGCCATGACCAATTACATTTTCGTATATGATTATCGGATAAACCCATTTAAATGTGGAGAAAACGAACAGTTTTTATAATGTAGTGTCCACCTTTAAATAATCTTGAGAATCATATTGTTGTCAAATTTAGACATCTAAACCTTAACAAAAACAAACAAGCATGTTCATCTGTTTGAATTTTGTTGATCCGATTCTACCCACAATGCTTCAACATTTTTCTGGGAAGCAATTAACCATCACTGCACCACATAATTGACTAGTGTTTATAGAAAAGTTCTGTATGCTACAATACCAAAAATTGTAGTGTAATATTTTGTATCTCAGTGGTGTAAAAACAATTTAAGCATCATGTTTCTTTAACTGTTATTGCAGTAAATTTTTGTCATTGTCTTTAATAATTGTTGTCGTGTAATTTTGTGTTCAGTACTGTCAATATATTGTAGTTGGAATAATTATCAATTTCGGAATATTTCTTGCTGTATGACTATATAGTAATTTCCGAATATTACTGTCAATATAGAAAACTTTTTTGAGGATTACTATTGGGCATTGAGGACAATACCAGAACTTTATATTATAAGTAGTTTAAAAGTTCTCGGTATTGTCCTCAATACCCAATAGTCATCCTCAAAAAAGTTTTGAGGACTCAAATTTGTGAAACTATTATTGGGTATTGTCTTCATTCAGGTTTATCCTCTATCCCCCCACCCCAAACCCACTTGTCCTCTTTAGCAGTATAATGTAACATATGAAATACTGTTTTTGTGTAGGATAATCGGATTATAAAACATATGAAATATTCTTTTTGTGTAAGATAATCGGATTACTTTTACGAATTGTTTTGCTTTTCGCAGTCTCCTTTTAGAATTCACAGAGAAAAAGAAGAAAGAGATCATATTTTCATGTAGTGTTTGTGCCATAGATATTTGAGATAATACCCTATTAACCTGAATTATATCCAAAACGGCATAGACACACCAACTTAAAGGGGGTTCTATTATCCCTGAACTAATTAAAAGTGTCATTTTGACACCCTTAGTTCCTGCATGGCACAACACACTGAAGTGTCCACATAGGCACACGTGTGTGCCACGTAGGCACTAAAGGTGTCAAAATTACACTTTTAATTAATTCAGGTTAATAGGACCCCTTTGAGATGTGTCACAGTTATTTTGAATATAGTTCAGGAATAATAGGATATTTTCTCTAGATATTTAGATTTCTAGAGAATAAAGTTATTTTTTGGTGTACATGATTAGGATTCTGATTTTTTTAAGATTGCTCATCTCTTAAAAGAAAGGACGTGGGGTGTCTTTTGATTAGGAGCAAACCAAGCAATTCTTTAAGGTTTTATTTCATGCGTGAGGACATGTCATCTGGGAATAAAACGAAAGGCCCATGTTATCACTGCCTCTCTTTTTCTTTTTTTCTTTTTTCTTTTTTCTTTTTTCTTTTTTCTTTTTTCTTTTTTCTTTTTCTTTTTTATTTTTTGAAGGGGGGTGGTAGGGGGTAGATAATAACATGTTGTCATCCACATCCATCTAAATAGTAACTTAATAGCACTCAGTTATGGTATCCAAACTATGCAATTGAACTCTTTTATACAAAGCCTAGTATACAATTATTACTGGAAAACTATTTAAACATCCACATATCATGGTCAATAATTACTTAGTAGGTGGCTACTTGGCTCTTTCTTCCACCATGTAAAAGAGAAAAAAAAAAAAAAAAATAACAAAAAATGATGACAACCACCTAATTCCACGACCCAAGTATAATGTAAAATCCAAGTTTAGTGGTGGGTGATATCCATCAAAACAGGTTCAACTCCACTATTTTCTGCCTGCCTTTTGTCTTTGCCTCTTCAAGAGAACATTCTTAATTCCCTAGCATCTATCTATATACTAAAAACATTCTTATATTTTGTAATATACTAATATTATAACCACAATTAATATATATCAAATTGGTGGGCAACATTATCTGTACACAATAGGGAGAGGTGGTGGCTTCTAGAAAAACAACTTGTGTCCTTAACTGTTTTGACGAATTCTTAATGGTCCATTTGTTGATCAAAAATTTTCTTTATGGAAATCAAACTTGGTGGATGTCTTGTGTGAAAAATCCAAGGCGTGTTGTCGTAGCTCTTTGGTGAGTGCCGGTGCCCCACAGTAGAAGACTCCTGCAGAATTGTCAAAAAGGGAAAAAACGAGTTAGCCCTCGACAATTTGTGTTGACATGAATTTGAAAATGACCCCCGTGCCAATTGCTTTCACAAAGAAAAACTTATCAATTGAACATGCTTTTTCGACCGTAACAGGGACACTAGAGACGCCAAAGTCTAAAGGTCTTGTTACACGTCGAAGTTGGTATATGTGGGGATATATCTAAATAGGGAAATTTATGCTCTTAGTCCCTGAAATATCAAGTTGTAATTTTGATCATTGTGATATTTCTGGTTAAAACAACTAAAATGTGCTCTTTTGATCTTTGTGCTGGTAAATCCTTCACAAAATACACAAATTATTACTACTAACTTAATAAACCATCAACTTACACATGTATACCACAGAATTTGTATTATTACTCCATATTTAAGGCAATATAGTTCTAAATATAAGCCAACTCTGACATACTTCCTCTACCAAAAACACATTAACTAATTCAGGGTAAAAGCTCAGTAAAATATCACAAGGACCGAAATTAGTGTTCATCAGTAATTGAAGGATCGAAAGTGAAAATGAAATGAAAATCAAAAGAAAGATTAATAGTACTCACCAACTTTAGCTTCGGGGTGGTTGAGAGCAATACGTTTGTACACGTTTCGCCAATTCGGCTTAGCAAAGTGCGACTTAACTCTCGTGCCAGAAACAATGTCAACACCATTTTTGGCATGATGAAGGGACTGAAGCATAGTAATAAGAGCAGAACGAGCATCACCTTCTTCATAAACACTTGTACAATAATTGTGCATTTCAATTACTCCTTTATGGTCCATTTCAGCTGCTTCATTCATTATACCTTTGAACCAGTCAAATGAACCTTGTTCTCTTGTAACCCAATAGAAGTATGCCCTCCTTGTATTGAAGTTATTTCTTCCACTTGCTGAACCTGATTTACCCCTCTTTTGCGCAATATTGGGGCTAGCATTTGATGCTGCATTCGACCCGCCGTGCCCATTTTCTAAGGAATTTTGTTCTTCGTCCATGGCCTTCATGTTGTTGACAATGTCTTTAACTATACTGATCATTGGTGTGGCTCCAATTCCAAGACCCACCAATAAAACTACCTCATAGTTCTTGTAGTCTTGTGCTGGTGCTCCATATGGTCCATCTATCAACACTCTCGGGAAACTGCAACATATGATTTCCATTAGCTATGTTATATAATTAAGGTTTTATGGTAGAGTTTAACTTCTGGCAGACGGACAATGTACATGAATTTTTACTAATGTTATTCAGACTCTTCAAAAATATTGTTGTACTCGTGTCAGATCCTCTAAAAATCCAATAGTTTTGGATTTTATTTAAAAGGCACTTGCAAGTAATTGTGTACAATAATTGAAATTTGTAATTTGAAAAATAAAACAACCTTCTATGGCATATGTAAAAAATTATTTACATTATTTATTAGATATATGTTAAATATTTTACTAGGATAACATCTTGTCAGCAAAGATTCCATTTCCTTAGAAATATCAATCAATAATTGAGTTTTGGTTTACCCCTCCTAGTTCCTATCCCAGTAGTTTTGCCAAATAACAACCCTGCAGTACTTTAGGAAATGGTCCATTCAAATATTCTACAGATTCTTTAGGATCAAAGTGATCACGAGTTTGTTATATGCAAGTCCAGAGTGTGACCTAGTATCCATTACCAATCACAATCACTATAAGTTCCAAACTATAATGGAAAAAAGAATATAGTACCTCGGGAGTAGTGTAGTATTAAATTATCAAAAAAGTTCGTAGTATCTTATTATAGATCTCCGGATATTAAGGTGGGAAATTGTTTATCTAACTTCACAATTTCGTATCATTGTGCTCTAAAAAGTGAATATAACGGAGATGACTATAGAATTGGAAAAGGACTTACTCAGGATTATTCTCTCCTTGCAAGTAGTCAGCTCTGAGGAGTCCACTTTTCCCATTAGGTGGTGGTTGGCAAACCTAACAAAGACCAAAAATTACCATAATTAATTCCGGAAGATCAATAATTTAATACTAACATAGTGGAATTAACATGTACTTTTTGGAAAAAAATGACAAAAGGATATATATAAGGGGCTGCTTTGAAAGCTGTCATCCAAAGTGGGACAAACACGCCTCCACTATTTTTATACACATATCGCCAAAAAATGTTGCATATACATGCACATACATTTTAAGTTGTAAAGATATATTTTGATTTTATGTCATTATTATGTGCATAAATGTAAAGATATATAAATAATTATATTTAAAGGACTAACTAGTGAGTAATTACCTCAGAGAAAACAGTTTTAAGTTGTCTGGTCCAATCACCAAGAGTTCTAATATGGACACTCAGATAGTCATCTCCTGGGGCCGAAGTTATGGAAAATGGATGCCTGAAATTTTTATATGAATGTTTATCCGTAAGTCAGCAAACACTGCAGAGACTTAGTAATTAAAGGATACCAATAATTCCTGAACTTTAGTCAAATTTATGATATGAGAAATAATAACAATAATAATGGGTTTAAAAAGTTTCACCTACCACTCAAATGGAGAAACCGCAGCACAGTTGACAAACATGTATTGCCCACTTTTGTATTTGTATCCTTGTGGCTTTGACATGTGAAGGGCCAACACATTTCCTGGATATACAGCCACCTACAAATTCCCACAACCAATTAATCACTACTATTATTTCCACTCGTCTAAATTCATGAATTTTATGGAAAATTTCATTCTGGGGTCCATCAATTATTAGGAAATTTTAATTTCGATTTGATAATAATTGGCTAAACATGTGTAACTTCTAATTAACCAAAAAAGAATATTGCTTGGTCCTTTTATATACAATATTTATTCTATTTTATTAATCTTAATTATGGATTAATAAATTAAGCATATTAATATACTAATATAGCACATGGGAAGTTGAATGATTTAGCTGTTGCCTGTTCGTATCTCGTTGTGTTGATCTACAAGTTGGGGGATCATAAGTATTACTACGTTTCAATTAATGTAAGGTTAAATATATTTATATAAATATTATTATAAGAACTAAAATTATAATTTGTCAATAGTCGAGGGACTAAAATGCAAGTTTCAACTTGTACTTAGTATGAACACGAGATTTTGTCGAATTCGCCTTACCTTCAAAATCTTAACAGCTTTGATGCTTGACCTGAATGCTCTAAGTAACCTTTCACCAGCATAGAGTACTAGTGGTACAGTAAGGTACATCCATGTCTGCCCATTATGAAAAATAAATCCAAATATTAGCAAACATTTACCAATTTAGAAACATAAAATGAAAATAAAATAGTAATAATGCTAAAGATTTTGAGCATTTTACTTACCGTTCTCTTGTACCAAGTTTTGGTAATGTATAGCTTTTCTCCATGGACAATGAGTAGAGTATAGACAATGACAAATAGATGGTGCGAGTACCAAAAGGCGTTGAATCCAGTAAGCTTGTGGAAAGGTTTTGGGAAACTAACTCTTCCCCTTCTAAACCATGGGGTTGCTAGTGTAAAAGCTATTGCCATTAGCACCACCATTATAATTCCAGTTACCCCTTCAACACCCTTGATAAACCACCAATAGTTTGTGGGCTGTTCTCTAAAATAGTACTCTATTGTTTCATATTCGTCTTCGCTAGCATTCAGAACCCGAGGAAAATCACACGTTAAATGAGCCAGTCCGTGTACTCCAACCCCTAGTGCAATCGCCACTGCAATCACCTAAACAAAGACAGAAAAAGGAACTGATTAGTTTCATGTAATGAGCCATCAATCATAAAGGCCACAAAAAGTTGGACCAAATCGGACAATACCTTATCAGTTGGGCCTGAATATTAGATTTCTACGCAACTGCTTTTTAGATTACATAACAAAAAATATGCTAAATTTTCTCGAAATCAAGGAGTGATCAACTTACTTTATGAAAATTAAGATTATCGTCAAAAGGAACAGCAACACCTAATCGGGTCTTGTTACGGAGCCATGTGATGGTGTTTCTGCATACTGGGAATAAAATGATAGCCATATTGAGCTTGAGTGTTTCAGCAGCACCTTTGGCAAAACACACACAGGGACCCATGACACGATATGCAGCTTTATCTTTATACTGAATATACTTCCAAGTAAATAGACCAGCCATGATTCCAATCCACAGCAACAATACCCAAACTCTTTGCCAATTATCCATCAAAAAGTACATAAAACTCTTATACCATCTCACTATTGGATTTGGCTCTTGTGTGTGCTTAAGTTTCTGACTTAGCATTTGACTCAAGTTCCGGCTATCGCCTCCTCTCTGCACAGATTGATTCGGTGCTTGCAGTAATAGCATTTCCAAGTTCTCAATCTGTTGAATATCGTAGCATCAACAGTTAATTTTCAAGTTATTAGGACTGTAAATTTACGATTACTATTACTCTAATCAATGCCTAAAAATTACCATAATGTATCCCAAGTTGTTCGGATCCAACTCCTCCATGATCATTGCCGCGTATTCGTCAGCTTGTTTTTGGATAGTTGACAGCCTGTTTGCAGACGCACTAAGGCCAATAATCTGCAAATCACAAATAGATTTCAGAAAGAAAAAAAATAATACAAGCTCGACTTTGTCAATGCCATTCCGAGTTTCTGACGTACAATAAAAAAAGTACATACTAAATAAAACAGAATTATTCAAAAATACCTCTCTGACTTCTTCTTCTGTGATTCTGCCATCTGCATCCTTATCAACCCTGCATTATTAAATTTCATCACACGATTTAGATCTCAACAATTCAATCTGAGATGCTTAATTTACGGATATAAATGTTGAACTATAACTAATAATTAATCCTTACATGTCGAAGAAAGTCTGAAGACGTGTATCAAAACTTTGATCAGCAACTTGGTCCCAAAACTCTTTGAGCTGTGCTTTGTTAATGGAATCTGTTGTGATATTTCTCCTCCGAGCAAGCGCATCATATAGCTCTCCAGCAAAATCCTTCGACTCCTTATTCATACCTAACATCATAAAAAAAATATTTTCATTTTTCCAATTTAACAAGCTGAAGAAATCAAAACAACACGAAATTAACACTAAGATGAAGTATTCAGCACGAAATAACTTTTCATTGCGACTATAATTAAGTCAATTTACCTATGCATTCTCCAAATTTGGCTCGAGGAAGTAAGCCAGAAGTGGAAGCAGTAATTTCATCGAACCGCTTTTCGACGGCGGCCCATCCAGCGCCGCCGTCAGTTTTGCTGATGAACTTAAGACCTTTAAGTGCATGAGCAGCAGCTGATTTATTCCTATCGAATCTTCCAGTAGGAGCTGGGCGCTTATTTAACGAAGCCAATCGTTTAAGCTCTTGCGAAACTTGCCGGATTCTGGAGGAAGCATTTCGTACAAGTGAAGATCCCAAGGTAGACTTCTTCTCCAGTCCTTTAGCCAATAAAGCCAACTCCGGATCTTCCACGTCAGCACCACCGGCAGTTTTGACACTGTGTACGGCCACCGAATCTTCATGAACATCGAGAGTGATTTCCACGTAAGCATCGTCATTACTGGCACTGTTTCCGACGTCTGTTGATTCAGGTATGTTAAATCTCGCGCTCTTTTTTCCGCCTCGTTTGTTCAGCGGTCCGCTTAAAGGACCGCTGTACGACGCTCTGTCATTTCCTATTATCTCCGTATCTGAATGGTGATGGTGGTGGTGCGGGTGATGATTTTCCGAATTCTGCATAGCTCGCTCTAGTAGTTTATCTGTGACTTTTCTTCCAGAAAAAATGAAATATGAATGAATGGAATTCGAAGTTTTTCAAAATGAACGAAAATTACGATGAAAGGTATATTCCAGTTGTACCTATGAATACAAAAAGGAAAAGGATAACAGAAGTTTTAAGAGGTAAGTAAACTAATTTAGATTTTCAGATTATAGACTAATTCAATAAACAAATAAAAGATTTAGAAATTGTTCTTCTTAAGTATAACGAAGAAGTAGTGGTTATACGTTCTCTTCTACAAACAAGAGGTTCAACTTCGGGGTTTATATATAATGGCGAAAGGAAGCCGCATTCTTTTGAAAAAAAAAAAAAAAGGAAAATAGAAAAGGAGAGAGCTAGGAAAATGCATGGGACTGGTCTTTGTTTTGACCAAAGAATATCGTTTTCTATTTTTTAAATGATATTTCATAAAATTAAAAAGATATTTAATTCTTTCAATTTTATTCCTATTTAAAATAGATAAAATTTTGTATGAGTAAGATATCATTAGAGAAATACTTTCTCCGTATATAATTAATATGTTTCGCTTTACGAGAATTAATTTGAATAATCTTTGAAACTAAATTAAATTAGATTAGTTTAATATTATACATATTTTAAAAGCATGCAAAAGGTGTCATAAATTACAATCTTTCTCATGTTAATGTGATGAAAAAAGAATTACTACATCTTAAATATGATGAAAGTTTATACAATTTTATTCTCGAAAAATAAAATTTGACCAAGTAAAAGTGAACTTAATGAACGCTTCCTTTTTAAGGAAGTTAAGTTAGCAAAACACTAGTTATTTTAAAATGTATAATTCTATTACGGGGCGTGCTCAAGCTAAGCACCACTTACTTTTAAATTAGCGCGCCGAGGCATTGCATTGTTCAACGGTACAAATACAATGCATGGCGTAATATACCCTTTTTGTTATTTTCCTTCAAATAATTATTTTAAGACTTATATTATATCATCAACTTAATTAAACAAGATTCGCTCGCAACGACCCACCAACATAAAATTTATAATCTAGCGTCGCTATCCAGAAATTTAATAATTAACATGTTTAAATCTGCTTAAAAATTTCAGACAAAATACATAATTTTAATTCCAAATTTATTTTCTCAAAGAAAACCTTTAATTCGCAAGCACCATATTACATGGCTATGTTACATAATCTTCAAGGCGAGCTACGGACATTTCTAGGTCCAAAATAAATTTTAAAATTAACCATAACGAAGAGAAGGGGATGGGTATATACGATATGATTATAATTTGGAAACCTATGATTAATTATTTCAAGAAAAAAGGACTCATTTTTCCACCTTATGTATTAACGTATGATTCTATTTTGGACTTGTACTCTCGTACAATTTCTGGTAGAAAATACAATACTTGAATGGTAATTAACTAGCTAATAATAATCCTTTAGTATTAGTGCATATATATGTTTGAAATTGAAACTTCAGGAAATTTAATTTTTAGCATGGAAGTGTATTATTGATTTTTCATTATTTATTTTTTTTAGCTTAGAATGTATTATTGAATTGGTCCTTCAGGGCTTCAATATAAGTAACTATAGTCATACGTAGACATCGCTTTTGCATCAAGTGGCAAACATTAGAGACAAAATCACAAATAACTGATGAAGAAAAATAAAAGAGAGGGAAATATGAATTAGTCAACCTAGGAATAGTTATAAAAAGGAAAAAATAAGAATATAATTTTCTTATATTTTAATTTAAAAAGAAAAAGTTAACGACCAATAATTATTGTCTCAAAAGTTATTTCTACTTTAAATAATTAAAAGAAAATAGAAAAAAGAAAAAGTGATTTTGTGGGATAATTCCTAATTAACTCTAGTGTGTTCCATGCCTAAAATTGACGCTTCTATACTTCTAAATTGTTTACAAATCTATATCTTTTTTTTTAAGAATAATTAAATATGGGCAGCATCTTACTTGAGATATATTCACAAACTGTATATTTTGATAGCTCTACCCTTAGTGAGTCACAAAAAAAAAAAAATACTGCTAATAATATATAATTCAATTTTTTAAAAAAATATCTCAAGTTGCGATCATTCTCGATATATTATTATACTTAATAATTTGCACACGGAAATGCATGTGTGAACAGAGTGAACTTAGATGATAAACAAGTAAAACAAGATTTTACTTACATTACGTATTAATCAGATTGACTAACACCATTATGAGATTTATTAAATACTAAGGTAGGTAATTAACCAATAATTTCACTATCAACCTTTTCCCATAAATGATGATCATTACATCGAAAATATTCTTTTGAATTATCCTCCATTAATTTGAAATTCATACAGAATACTGTCAAGTTCAAAAAAAATATTGTCAAGAAGATATAGTTAAACTTAGCTACAAACTAAGACTTCGAAACACGTAGGTGCGGCATAGAATTGTTTGATGATGATGTGTATATTATTCCACAAAATCCACTGCATTAATGTATAAATTTGCATTTGTTCTACCTAATTAAATATTGTTAGATCAGTAATAAACAATAATTAAACTCTAGTTTATCTGGGAATATAATTAATTAATGTTATTGTTAATTAATGATGGCCTACAACGTCGAAAGACAGTTTAGAAGTATTTTGAATTGTGGACAGTGTTTAATCACAATTCACAAACAGTTTAATTTTTAAAAAATTGACTAAACCAAAGATTAGATGCTGGTCGTTATCTTCTTAATTCGCTTTCCCGTTTCAGCATATGCGCATGATTTTAGTCTGAAAATTACGTCTGTGATTGAAGTGGCAAATGAATTAGGAATTGATTTCTAATTAGATAATAACTCAGCTTTTATTTTATTATCTTTTTCTTGTAATCGTGATGTTCCTGTAAACTTGTGTGCACCTCGATGAAATCTACGAAAGATCTAGTATCTCGAACAAATGAGAAGAGTATTTTGGCTACTCTATGGTGCGCAACTTACTTCATTAACCACTACACTACACTCTTAGGTGCGTTCTACTTAAAGTTACAAAATATATTTTTATCACATAAAAATCACTGAACTTTCCTTACATACCACATCAAAAGTCTATTTTATTTATTGTAACAACAAAATCACTCAAAATTGTAATTCAAAAATAAAGGCAATACTTCCTCCATTTCAAAATAAATGAACTGTCAATCTATTTTTCAATGTTCAAAATAAATGAATTGTTCATTCTTCAAGAGACATGTTGGAATTTTCTTCCAATTTTACCCTTTCATAATGAGGTTCTTAAGTACTTCACATTTTCTAGGAGATTAATTTAAAAACAATTAAAAGAGTAATAGTGGAAAATAACTTATAGTTTATGTCCTAAAAGATTTTTCTTAAGCGATCTGTCGTACCCCAACAATTCAATTATTTTGGAATGTATGAAGTATTGTATAAGATATTTAGGCAAAATTAAAGAAAATAATTAAGTAATTTTCATTGATACGAAAGCATAAATTGAATATCATCCATAAAATTAACCCAATTAATTCGAGATGACTACTATAGTCGGTCACGAGTCACGTAGAGTAGATCTTATTACTGGTGTAATCCCACTCAGATTATCAGTTACAGGACGCAATTGATCTGTTTTTTTTTTCTTTTTGTTGTCTAAGATCTAGCAAACAATTGTACGTTTCTTTCTAGACAAACAAGTAATATTGGTCACCTTACCCAATTAATATCTTGTGTCTAATCTTTGATTACTGTTTTTGACAAATGTGGTGTTTAACAATTTTCTATTTTATGATGACAACACAGCGAAATACATACATTCAACTATCTAAGGTGTGTTTCACAACTTTACATAGGTAAATATAGTTTAAGTCATGTATCGAGGAGTAAATTTTATGGAATTCTGCGTTGGCAATATATTATAAGGCATGTTGATTTAGTATGCTAATTCTATATAATTAATCAAATGATGAAATAATTAAGGTTGTCACACCATATATATTTCAAGTAAGAGTTTTATTAAATCCAGCAATAGTAACTTTTGTGATAGTCGGAGCAAAGTATAATGATTTCTATGTAACAAAGCAGAGAAAAATGACTTTTGTGTCATGAATAAATTTACTCATTCATCAAGAGTGAAAAGATCTTTTCGTAATAGTAATAAATTTTTACTTTGTGATCGCAGATTATAAGTTAAGTATCATTTTTATCAAATTGTCAGATAATAAATTAATAATATATACTGAGAGATTTACCAATTAATTAAGGTTATAACGACCACATCTATGACTCTTTTACTCATTTATTTGATTAAATAAAAAAAGAATCTCAGCATAATTATATAATTACCGATTTGAAGCTGTCTACTAGAACCATAGAAACTTCTTTATAATTAATTCTTGTTTTTCACTAATAAAAAAAACTAGCAAAACAGATTCCTTAAGTAGTTGGGAAACTATTCTTCGAACTCAAAGACAATTTAACTTGAATTATTTAAGAAGAAGAAAACAAATTTTCCTTTTCAACGAGAAGACATTTGCCAAATTTTAAAAAAATGGTTGAGTATATTTCGTTTTAAAAAAAGAAAACCGAATCTATTTATTGTTTCATATATATGTGTTGACTAATTGCTAGCAAAATTTGACAAGCGGTGTTCAGACTAGATGCGTCTTCGTCATTAATTATATTGCAGTGTAAAGTATCGTACATTTGAATTCTTTTATCTATGATCTTCCAAAAAAGGTAGAAATTATTACAGCACGATTTCATAAAATAAGTTGATCACAGACCTATCAGACATTATCTTTTGTGATCCAAAGGCTAATTAATTCAAGAAAAATAGGTGGAACATAGAGGGTGGTTCAGTGTTGCTACAATTTTGGAAGGTGAAAATTAATGTCGTAGAAATTTACTACTATAAACTTTCCAAAAGCAGTTCCATTCATAAATTTTGTAACATGGCAGACCAAGAGCCGATAAAAAAGGACGGCAGGATGGCAAATTTATAAAACAAAGAAAGAGAATAAAGTAAAAAAAAATTGTATAAGATATAACACAAATTTACATGGAATGTGTGTTTTAAAAAATAAGAAATGATGATGACGTAGCCAAAAAAAAAAAGAAGCAAATTTGTCAGGTATTTGCGCATAAGAGGATATGGATTTGGATGGTAATAAGTTGATATTCAAGCTGCATACTCCTTTAATATGATATTTAGATAAACTTTAGCGAGGAGATTGAATCTCTAAAGGGATGATATATGACACTTATGACAGAGCAAAGATTGCTTAACATGTGTCAAAAAGAAAAATTAACAAATTTTTAAACTAACAAAATTTTGTATTAAAAGTACATGACATCTTAAATAAATTTCACTTTAAAATGAGAGAAAGAAACAAAAAAAAAATTCATAAAACATAGCACAAATTTACTTGGTATGCACTTTTGCACTAGATATAACTATGAACTAGTTTTGTGAAATTTATTAGGCCAAAATAAACCATAAGGGATCATTTGGTTGGGAAATAGTTATCCTGGAATAATTAATTTTGGGATTAGTTATTTCGGGATTATTTAGGATAACTTTTTTTTTTTTTTAGGTTTCCCAAGGTGGAAGACCCCACAGCCGGCAACCGTGAGACTGATCCTTCGTTCCACTGCACTAAACGGTAGAGAACTGGCCACAAAATTTTCTCCATTTACCAGAGGTGGGGATCGAACCCCCAACCTCTTACTTAAGAGATGAGGTGCTGAACCACCACACTAACCCTTGTGGTTTACTCAGATAACTTATCCCACTATACATATGAAATAGCTTATTTCATCACTATAGTGTAAATGATGGAATAAGTTTTAATTTTATTTTGAAATTATTTATCTCTTATACCTCACAATCAAATGACCCGCCCCAAGAGAAATACATGGTACATGCACAAGATTAGTCGAATGAAAGTGCAAGTTGCTACCAAGATAAACTAAAAACATGTCCTAATTGGGAACACGGTTATGGTTTTTGTCACCTTTTCTATCCAATTTATCCAAATGTTCTGACTTTTCTTTACTGATAGGACTTTTATTATCTGTTTGACCTATATGCAAATAATGACAAAAATATCTCCCTCCATTTTCTAATTTTCCCAAAATTAAACAAACAAACAGACGCAACAAAAATGGATTCGACACATTTTCAACCCAGGATTAATGTTTTATTTATGGATATATCTTAGGTGCAAAAACCTCTTCTAATTCAGTCAAAGCAGCAGCCTCTCTAATTAATCCACCTAATCCATTAATTTACCATGAATATTCACTTTTTTTGACTGTTAGGTCGTCATAAATCTTAGAGGTATTAAATGGTCGAATTTAATTAAATAGGTAGAATTAATAAATTGACGAGTTATTTGGATTCAAATAGGCTAAAATTCGGTTCATAAAAACCAGCATAATTCTTACTAAATTTTAATTATCTTACATAGTTTTTTTATAAATCTTTTTTAGTAACTAATAATTTACTATTATTGTTATTACGATATATATAATATCTTAAATTAAAAAAATGTATTTTAAAAAATATTTTGATAAGACTTTTTATGGATCAATTTAGGCTACATGTTAGCCCAATTTACGAGGTGAAATGAGTTGAATCAAAATGAGCTAAGCTAATAAATAAATAAATCAATAACTATTCCAAATATAAACGAATTGAACAAATTATATTTACATGGACTAAGTTTACCACCTCAAATAAATTTGACCTATTTTAATTAGAAGGTGACCTATTATATTGTCTGTTTGTTTAAAGAAATTCTTGGACAAACCCAATTTTCGTTTCTCCAACTTGGGTCTTAACGTCAAAGTTCACAATAGAAATCATTAACTGGCAAGCAATAAAGCATATTACCATCCATTATTAAAATAAAGGGAAAAGGGTCAAAAATATCTCTCTACTTTGATTAATTAGGAAAAAATGAGGGGCAAACATAACCAATTAATTAAAGTAGAGGGATATTTTTGACCATTTTTCCTAAAATAAAATGACTTATTTCTATAGTGATAGCGTAATTTTTTTTTTAAAAAAAAACACACTATCATATTACCGAAACGACGATAACATGCAATCGTCCGTAATAAATAAATATACATAACTTAGAAAAATACAATTTTAAAATATATTATAATATATCAAGTGTAATACAACAATACGTTAAAAATCAACTGAAGGAAATGGACTGGCATTACATATGCATATGTAATGGATCATGCAATAATTTTCCCTGTTAACATTATTCAATCTTAACAAGTTATTGTTCATATTTTTTTTAAATGTTGATGAATGAAGATATTCCATAGGCCACATTGGTGGTTAATGAGAAAGTGGTTCCTTATAATTTATACGAATTTCTCTCTTATGATTTAGTTTTTAGATTATAAGTTAAATTAAAGGTTTACTCAGTATAGTATTAGAGTTGCACTTTATGTTGTTCCTGAGAGATAATATTTGGGCATACACACATCCAGTATCGAACACAATGTATGTAGAAACCCCTCCCTCCAAGTTGGATTAATTAATATTTGGATTGAATTAAGATCAAGATTCATATAATAAATATCTATCATATACAATGTTATATTTAGTATTTTTTTCTAAAAGAAATACTTATATAGTATAAAAATGTTGTATTGTTAACTTTAAAAAAATTGTGAAGTGATGTGTCCAAAATTGAAATGGTTCTAGAAAGTGGAAACAACTATATAGTTTGGTAAATGAGTTGGGTAATTGATGGAGACAAAGATTGCAACTTGGTCTAATTTATTGGGTCAAATAACGTGTACCAACTTGTTTAACGATACTTATTTTGTTACCCCTTGGATTTTGTTTGTCTAATGCCGCCTCCCTATTAAATGCTAAGAATAATGGACATAGTTAGTTAAATAAATTTTCAATGAATTATAAAATGTAACAGCAGGTTATTTAATCATTATTTTATCATCAGACTGTTAATTAATATTTATTGATCTGATTGTATAAATATTCACGTATTATAGTGTGTAGACTGTAGAACTTAATTGAAATGAGCTTCTTGAAGTTTTTACAAATACTATAATATGACCTACATTTAGTAAGTACTTGTGTTATTGTATACCCTTTCAAGTCAGTGTTAATGAATTTGTGTGATACCAAAAACATGTTAGGTATACCTAAATGAATCTTACCATAACAACATGTTCAATATATCACATGTTCTATACCTCTTGGGTATTCTCCACTAATTCATGATAACTGATAATGAATAAACCAGACAATTTTTTTTACTTGGATATATCATGTAAATATTTTTATTATTTTTTTAAAATAAATTTTTAAAAATGAAGAAAATGCCATTCATATAATCTGAAGTACTGAAATTAGAAAAAGTTTCATCACTGAGTTCAATAATTGAACTCGTACATACAATATAATCATAGTAAAGATGTTGTCACTAGTGATGATGTTGATGAAATTGCGAGATTGTTCTAATGTTGTGTTTACTCCACTTTCATATGAGTTTTAGTTTTATGTGTTGATGGCTGACGGTGTTAAAAATATTTAGTATGGTAAAAATGATAATTACCAGTTATGACGTTAAAATGTTCAGAATCATTATACTATTAATTAATATAATTAAAAGTCCTAAGCAATTCAGTATCTATTCTGGTCAAGAGTGTGACATTATAAGAAACAGTACTCCAAATTAACTTTTGCTCCACGATATCAATAATATAAATAAAATTCTTCCACCATATCATATGACGACTACTTATTATCCAGTTCTTTTTTTTTATATTTTTTTTGGCTTTTTAATACTGAATGGGAATATAGTTTTAAAAAAGACCACTAGTTACATCACAAGTCATGTGCTCAACCTTTTATCATTACGTTAATAGCTTGTGCAGTAACTATTCATGAGAATATTTTCCTCTCAAAGTATACTTTATTTAATTAGTAGCTAGCTGTAGTTCATCATTTTCAGACTCTATAAATCAATGAGAATTTTATCTTAGACTAGTAATACTACTTTTCTACCGCCTTATTAATTAGTTAAATTATTAACTATAAACTAGCTAGAAAAAAACTTTCAAATGTTCTACGATAGACTGGCAGGTCTATTCTTGAAAAAGTTGGATACAATTGTCAAAAGTGCTGGTAGGTGAATTTGAAGGAAATCTTCATTTTTTTTTCTTCTCTACATTCGATGTTTGATATCAACTTTAAACTTTTATAACTAACTAGTTTAGGTGTACATGCTGAATTCAAATATTACACTAAACAGGATATTTACTTAAATAATAAAGATGAATATAATAATTAAATTTAATATCTTTTGAGTATGTAAAGATGGAGAATTTATTTATTAAACCTAATCTTTATCAAAAATATTTTTAAAAGTCGATCGGCATTCATCTACCATCTGTAAATTGCAACAAAATAATTCAATGGTAGAGACATCAAAATAATATAATTAAATCTAATTTTTACTCATAAAAAAATTCTCAAAATCGTTTAACACTCATCTACCACCCGTAAATAATAACAAAATAAGACGATAATAGAGATATTAAAATAATACAAGTAAATATAACCTTTACATAAAAAAAAAAAAAACTTAAAGCCGACCAACGTTTATCAATCACCTGTAAATTGCAACAAAATAATACGATAAAAGTGATATCAAAACAATACAATTAAACTTAAATTTTACACACAAAAAATTCTTAAAAACGATCGAGATTCATCTACGAACTCTAAAATACCAAAAAATAACAAAATAATAGAGATGTCACGATAATACGATTAAACCTAACTTTTACCTAAAAAAAAAAAAAATCAAAGCCGATCGTCTGACACTCATCTACCACCTGTAAATAATAAACAAAATAAGACGATAATAGAGATATCAAAATAATACAAGTAAATCTAACCTTTACATAAAAAAAAAGCTCAAAGTCGACCAACATTTATCTATCACTTGTAATTTGCAACAAAATAATACGATAAAAGTGATATCAAAACAATACAATTAAACTTAAATTTTACACACAAAAAATTCTCAAAACCGATCAAGATTCATCTACAAACTCTAAAATACCAGAAAATAACAAAATAATAGAGATATCACGATAATACAATTAAACCTAACTTTTACCTAAAAAAAAATTCAAAGACGATCTACATTCATATAGCATCTGTAAATTAAAATAAAACAATAATAATAAAAATATCAAAACAATATAATTAAACCTAACCTTTACACAATAAATTTTTCAAAGTCAACCGACATTCATCTACAACCTGTAAACTATAAAAAAATAAAATATAATAGTGATCACAAAGCTTTGATTTTGATCCAACTAATTCTTATCTGAGCGAAGAAGTTGAGGATTAGAAAATCAAGCATCAACCAATCTAGACATGCAATCGAATCAAGTTAAATGAGTTTTCTAATTTAACGTATAGAATTTATTTTAATGTTGGTAAGTTTTTGTCCCCATAATTAATATTGAACCACTCTTTCTATATTTAAGAGACTTTTTAATAGGAAAAAAGCCTCAATTTTACGTGAAGAAATAAAGACACAATTAATTAATTAATTGGTAACTATACATATAGCCTTTATTTAAAAAAAAAAAATGAATAAGAGTTTACTTTAAGCATTGTTCCTTATTTTACATGTTATTTTCATTTTTTTCTTATAGTGTTTTCACCTTTTTTACTTTTCAAAAATATATTTTAAAAAATTCACTTTAGCACAACAACAACAAAATAAAAGTACGTTTGATAAAGAAATTTCCTCCAAAATTATTAGTTTGTCTCCTTTTTTATTTTGGATAGTGATTTTTCTCAAAAATATAATTAATGTCTTTTTGGGTTATGAATCGTCTACTGTATATATATATACCATATATTTTAGGAGCCCCATATATTTTAGGAAGTATAGTAGAAAGGAAAATATTAATTAATTCTCCTATCATATATTTTAAGAAGTATAGTTAATATAATAAATAATAAATTTAAAAAATAGTGAAAAGATAATTTTATCTAAAGAAGAGTGTTTTAATGAAGGACAAAAAGTTTAAATCACTTTTCTAAGGGTCTTTACACTTTTAATATATTATAGATTATAGATACAGATTTATAATCATGTTGTATAAGTCCAACTAAAAAGAGGAGGCTCCCTGTTATTAGAATTTCTTCACTTTTAGAACTCGAACCTAAGATCACAATTAAAGATGAAATCTTATTAATTCATCACAATCTTTAATGGCAATGATTATTTTTAGATATCTACTCTCATGTAGTCGTATTAATTATAAAGTGCATATATAGAAGAAGTAAACAAAGAAGTTTTAATTTTCTTTGATTTCTCCTCTTATTGCAAATACACCTAATTTTTAATTAACGACAGTTGACTTTTGTGTATCAATCAATCAATTATTTTTTCAACTGACCCATTAAGTTGACCTGATCATATATTATAAACTTTTTTTGGATTGACCAGAAGAAGTTGTTGTCATTAGAATTTATTAGAAACCTTTGTAGCTCTTTCGAAGAAACACCCCCACCCCCACCCCCACCCCCTAGCTTTGTCGACAATTAAGTGATGGCACGATACGATATGCAAATATATATGAGATTACGTTTTCATGCAAGCAGCAGTATTAGTATATATTATCATATATATATATATACCAACCTCAAGGTTGACGCATGCAAATCGTAATTTCGTGGATTTTTTGCCACATATTGAGGAGATTTCTCATTTTTCAACGAATATTAGTACTGTATGCATGTGCATTAAAGATATAAAAAATATATTTTTTTTTATAATCAAATCATTGACGAGTAAAAGTTTGTTTCAGTAATTTCAAGTGTTTATATATGCCTATATTTAATCTTGGGCATTACTGGTTATTTTGAGCTAAGCTAGGTATATAATTTATTTTCTTAATCATAGTATAAGAGTTGGGCACATCCAGTTCTTCTTGGCATGGGGTGCACGGGTGTGAATTAGTGGTTCCACATCGATCGGTGGCTGAGAATGAGATGAATTAATTGTTTCTTCCTTAAATGGTGTTGGATAATATAATCACATCTCTATTTGAGTTTGAGTTATGTTCGGGTTCATTTCATCACACTATCAAAGATTATATAACATTCAAACAAACTTTGGATACCTCACGAGGTCGAGAACAACTATCTATTTTTTTCTTTGTTTCCCAAGGTATCCCCCAGACCGACAGGTCAAAGACTAATCCTCCACGGATCTGAGCTCCATTTAAGGGTTTGCCGCTGGCCAATTGGTTGCTGCATGCACAAGGTGGGAATCGAACCCCCGACACTTGCTTAAGCGACCCAGTGAGCCAAACACTAGGCCAACCAAGCTCGATTGAGAACAATTATCTATTGATCGTGTGAAAAAACTTGTCTATGTTAATCTAAATCAAAGCTAACAAAAAGTGTAAATTAAAGCGAGTTCTTTTATTAGAAACCGCACCGCTAGCATGAGAATTTAATAGTGCGAATTAAACAGCGACGATTGTTAAATGTAACTACAACTAATAATTTCGTGTTATTAATTTTATTTAATTAATAACCCATGATCGAATAATCCCTTTAAATACTTCATTCGTTCACTTTTACTTATACATATATGATGGACATTACACTTTCTTATAAAATAGTGCAGATTTTATCATAATATTTGTATTAATGGTGTATAGTAACTGGTAAAGTTGTTGTCATGTGATCAGGAGGTCACGAGTTCGAACCTTGGAAACAGTCTCTCGCAGAAATATAAGGTAAGGCTGCGTACAATACACCCTTGTGGTGAGGCTATTCCCCGGACACTGCACATAGCGATAGCTTTAGTGCACCGGACTAAACTTTTTAGTTATAACTAGTATTCGTACCCGCACGTTGCACGAAAAAATTAATAAGATATCATCATTCTTCTGGCAACCAAAAAAGAAAGAAAGAGAAAAAGTTATAGCAATTTTTTATTGAATATGCATGTAATCTAGTCTGGACACCACTATAAGAAAAAACTTATTTTTGTAAAAAGACATATAAAACGCAGGTTGTAAAGTCAGTATCGAGGCAGATAAAAAGAACTTAATTAACAAAATGGTTATTATAATTCGTTATTCTGTACTCGTTTATAGTTAGTTTGTGTTGAAATTTCTGCAATGGAACACAAAACAATCAGAATGTATTTAACATAAAACTCAAACTCGTAGAAAATATGATATTTCAGACTCTTCTAAATAAGAAAGAATTCTATAACATGTTCATACTATGTGATATAACATTGTGCAGATAATTCATTACACAATTTTCACTACACATTCTCTCCTAATTTTGAGTTCAATATCTCACCTGATTGCAATCTAGTATTCTATGAATAGTGCAGTATGTCTCCATGATATTTTAGTTTTTGGCCTTCAGAAGTTTTTATATTGGTTATACTTACAGTTATTATAAGAAGAAAATAAAGAAAAAAGAAAACATTGTTTAGGTAGTTTTGTTTTTACAAATACGTGGGTTATGGAGTTACATGTTTTTAGGGATAAGATTAGTTACTTATATTTTAAAAATTTAAAACATTTTTCTACTTGAGATTTTTAGGAAAGTTGGTTCTCCTTCATGTTTTTTTTTATAAAAAAAAAATTGTAATTGAGATTTTAAAGGAAGTTGGTTCTCATTCATATATTTTTTTTATTTAAAAATAAATAGTCTCTGAATTTAGTTGGTTATTCAGTTTTTAAAATTATATTGTAACAGTATAAAGTCTTCTACATTTTAAATATAATAATCTAATTTAAATTTAAAATGCCATTAAATTAATGTTGTTACAAAATATAAGATAAATTATAGTCGTTAGGCAAAATGCTCTTCTGGACCCTTGTACTATGTCCGTTTTGTAAGTTGGACATTTCTACTTACATGTTTATCATCTGGACCCTGAACCCACTAAAAAACAACATTTTAAACACATTTTTGGAGAGTGTAACACCCTCTCCCATGTCAGCTGTCATGTGTGCCACGTCACCTGCCACGTCATTTTCAAGTATTTCATGAAATTCCAAGTCATTTTTTAAATGGTACATGACAAATTAAAAATTAAAATTAATTTAATTAAATAAAAAAATATAAATTGTAGAAAAATTTAAATAATAATTTTTTAAAATAAATATCCAAATGATTAAATTATAAAATGTCATTTAATTTATTTGTGCTCACAAATTAAATATCAAATTCATTCCAAATAATTAAAATTCTTCTCCAACTAATTTAAATTTTTAACTATAAATTCATATATACAAACATAAATGAATTTTCGATTTTTAAATTTGAATATCTTTAACAAACATAATTAAATAAATTATTTTTATAAATTGTAGAAATTCTAATACACAAACACAATAAATTTTTAATTTAAATTTTTAATTATAAATTCTAATACACAAACACAATAAATTTAATTAAACATCAAATTTATTCCAAATAATTAAAATTTCTCTCCAATTAATTTAAAATTTTAACTATATAAATTCACATACACAAACATAATGAATTTTCAATTTTTATTTAAATATCTTTAACAATTTGTAAAAGTTACAAAATTAATCTTAAACAAAATAAAAATTTTAATTGAGAAAGTGAATAAAAAAAAATTAAAAGTAAAACAACCAAAAAACCACATCTCTCACAGGCATTTCATCAAATACCTTATACGCATTATCCATCAACCCAAATTTTGCGTACATGTACACCAAAGACGATCCAACTGCACTATTTTCCTCAACAAGATTCAATTTTGATACCAACCCATGAACCTCCATCCCAAAATCAACCAACCCAAGTTCCGCAATAGCCGAAAAAATCATTGGTAACAAAAATTGATTAGGCAAAACACTAAAACCCCACATATTGTTAAAGAGCTCAAGTGATTCTGTATATTTCCCATTGGAAAAATAAGCTTTGATTATTGAATTCCAAAGAAAAGGGTCTTTAAAAATGGTGAAATCGAATACTTTTTTCGAAGAAATGAGATGTTGTTCAATGGTAGAAGCGTAAAGAAAGATGAGTTTTGCTGCTATGTAAATGTTATTAGTGTGGCCTGTTGTGATTATCAAGGCATGGGATTGATGGAGAGGAATTTGTTGATGTTATTGTTGAGGTGGGGGACGTTAATGGCAATGCCATGGCAGCCATGGCTGGACGGGGGTGAGGGGGTGGGGTGGGGGTGGCTGGACGAGGGAGGGGGTTGGGGGAGGAGGCTGAGGGGTGGGGTGGGGGATGGACGGAGGGGGGTTTGGGGAAGGAGGGTCTTTATTTTTATTTTTAAAATTAATTATTTTTAAATTTTGAAAAATCTTTTTAAATTAAAAATGATGGAGGGAAAAAAGGCTATTTTTTATTTTTAAAATTTTAATATTATTTTTATTTTTTTAATTATTTTAATATAAAATTGGTTAAAAATTGACTCTCACTCGCACCCCCGGACGAGTGACTACACTCTCCTTGTCCTAGTCAGTCATTTAATGTCACATAGACAAAGTCAACGGTCAAGGGGTTTAAAATATTAATTTTTAGTGGGTTCAGGATCCAAATGACAAACATGTAAGTAGAAGTGTCCAACTTTCAAAACGGACATAGTACAAAGGTTCAGAATACCATTTTGCGTGTGAATTATTATGATGAATAATTCTTAATTATTTTTTTAGGTGAGTATATAATTACAACAACATTTTTACACTTTCCTTGTTCGGAAATGTGGTTTGAATCCATTGCCGTTTCACCACATATACACTTTCTCCTAATTCTCGTTTATGTCTTTTTCCTCCTCAAAATATTCATATATAATTTTAAATTTTCAAAATTCAAAAAATTTAGTGCTAAAAAGGTAAAAATTTAAATTGAATTTTTATTTTTTATTTTAAAAAATGGAATTTTCAAGTAATTACACTTGTAAGCCTAGGATACCTTTTATTTAATTTATAGATATATTTTAGATAATTTTTAAATGAACTTTTTACCTATAAATATTGATTTTTTGTAGTTGCAATTAAAAAGAAGTTGTTGCTAACTTGCTATATTGATGGGACATTAAAATCGTTGTTATTAGATATTGATGGATTTGCAGTAGATATTATCATTTTTTAAATTAATAGTAGTAGTTTAAGTTTTTATTCTTATTTCTTTTTCAGAAAATTCATATTAATTTATTGAGAAAAATTAAAATGGGGAAGTTTATTAGAAACATTTTTTCGTGAGTGTAAGATAATTTTTAATTTGTAAGTTAATTGGGAGGGAAGTTAACTGTTTCTTTTTAAAAAAAAAAAGTAGGATTTTAAAATATTTTTTTAAAAGAAAATATTGTTTTTTTGTAGTGCTGACATGTGTCATTTTTGCCTCTGCTATCTATATATATTATAAAGCAGAGGACGAACCATCAGAAGAAGACAAGTGGCAAACTATTGTCAAGCCATGTGGCAATTCTTAGGACAACTAATAAGTATTGTAATAAAAATATTAAATTAAAAAATATTAAATATTTGAATTTGAATATAATAATGCTAGAAAAAAAAATAGAAATTGCATTAACTTAAACCTAGAAACTATATTTTAAGAGTCCTAACTTAGCTCTAAAAATTAATTGATGAATCTTTCCAACCCAATAGCTTGACCTAAAAAGAGGTGTGAGTAATCTATAATCCTAATTGAAGGATTTTAACAAAAGACTACGATTTAGGATTAACTAAATTGTTTTTCATAAGACTGCTATTTAGGATTTTAATTCAAATAATCCTAACTTTAAGCAACTAAAAGAATATTTTAATCAGATAATAATTTTAAATTTTACTGATTATAACTATCTTTATAATTTTAGAGTTTTAATTTTATTTAAACTGTTTGTACTTATCATGACTTAATAGGAATTTATATTTAAAATAGTGTTATCCCAACTCTTTTATCATTATCTCTGTAATTCAAAAACTAATATATATATAGAGAGAGAGAGATAAATAAAACTAAAAGCAAGACAAGAAGCTAAATGACAATATATTAAAAAACCACGTGATAATTTTTAGGATAAAATCAAAATAATTTAAATTTGAAAATACATTATTTTATTTTATTTTTAAAAAAAGAAGGGTCACTAGCTTAAAATAAGGAACTCAAAGTTAAGAATCCTAAATTAACTTAACTATTTCAAAATAATAAAAAACTATAAATACGTGATACTAGACGTAAGAATAGTACTGGTGTTAGTTATAGTGCAGTAAAAATAATAATAATAATTTGTTCTCTATATATATAATTAGTCAAAGATATTTATGATAAGGATAAATAGGATTTGAAATATATTATTTTCCAAAGTTAGTGAAAAGATTTTGAAATTTGAATTCAAATAGAATTTGAGTTAGAATAAAATTCTAACTTTTTTTATTCTCTCTCTCTCTCTCTATATATATAAATGGTGCATAAATCAAATTTAGTTTTTCTTCTCATAATTAATCTCATTTGTCAATTGGTATATTATGTTTCAAGCTTTGCTCCCATCCTGACTCCTTGCTATATGATATTGTACAATATTTTGAAATTCAAATTTTAGATTTGGATTTATTTCTTTTGAAGGTTATATTTCTGTACCTTCTACTATTATCTTTGCTTGCTTTGTTTTATCCTAATTTCTACTTAGGATTGCTCGACTTACTTCTGTCCATACCATTGTTGATTCACTTGGCAGTGCAACCTAATAAGACAAGGGCAGTAGTTATTAAAATACCTAACAATTTTTTTGCATTAACATTTTTTATTCTTTCTCCTCAGTTCATCTTATACGAATTTAGAAAAAGAATTAGCTCAGTTTTATATATTAAAATTATACTATTTTTATGTATGTATGCATATTAAGTGAAAGTTGCACTTTATTATTTGTTAGTTTATTTTTAAATGACAAATTTAATTGAAATTGTTAATTTGATTAGCAGAAAGAACAACAAGAATAAAGGAGGGGAGAAGAAGATTGACGAAATATAAAAGAATACAACTAAAAGGTAAGAACGATGACGAGTTATATGTGATTCTAAGTGTCTCCAAATTCATCAAACCAATTTAAATTAACTCTTAAACGTGTGTTTTCACTTATCTATTTCACTAAATTATTTAAAAAAAAAAAAATTTAAGTATTGTCTTTCATATTATTATTGTTATTCCTTTTTTATGGTGCTTTGTTTCATGATTTTTACATTTAATTTTTCTTATACACATTGACAATTATAAATATTAAATTATTTATTTTTTGAATTGACAAATTATTCTTTAACTTAAATTAAAGAGAAAAGAACACACCTTGCCTTATTTTTTAATTTATTTTGTTAGAGTTATTTTGAGAAATCAAATAGAGTAAGAAAACACACTTGAAGATGTTCTTGAAAAGTTTAAACTATTAAAATATCACAAGCAACAAAATTCTATGACATTTAATTGATTAAAATATAATGTATTTGAATTTAAATTGAAGGAACATATTTGAATCGGAATTAGGTTTATTTTGAATGGAAAAATTATAACTTTTGAATCAATATTTTAGTTTTGAATTTAAAATATATAAAGTTCTTAAATGTTTTCTTTAATCATGCAAGTGCTGACATTATAGATATGACTATTGCACGACTTCAAATTACAAATATATACTAGCTACAGTCATATTGTCTTTGTAATTACAAATATGATGTGAAACTGTTCCTTCCGTCTTAAATTAACACTCCACCAAAAATAATAATAATACTTCCTAACTAAATCTAAGAATATAAGGGATATTATATATATATATATATATATATATTTATTTATTTATTTATTTTTATTTAGTAAGTTTACTTTGTATAGAAAAATTATGTTAAGAAAAGTATGTATTTGATTTTGAGATAAATTTTTATTAAATAATATTATGTCAAGAAAAAATATGTGAATCAAATGATAATATTTTTATTCAACTTAATTTGTCTGTTGCTTTTCCTCACTATTATAGCAATATTTAATGTATAATTGAAAATAAGATCAAATTATTTGATATTTGACATATAGATTTTTATATATCAAGTTAAAGATTATTTTATAAATATATTATATTTTTTTATATTTATTTGAATTCCTTTTAAAATTACCTCAACATGTTTGGTATAAATTAATTTTAAAAGAGGTCCAACATGTACATATTAAGCAACATATTGAATCTGAATTTTAGTGCAAAGACAATCAACTAAAGACTTCGTACGGATGAGATGACTTTGAAATTTAATGAACTATTTGAATATGATTAAAGTAAAGCTATTATAAGTAAGGTGGCAAGCTAATAAACTATTAAATACAAACAGTTAAACTAATAAATTCATGGACTATGTACAATATTGGATTGGGTAGATGTGGTTGGAGGAGGAAGCGGGGGGGGGGGGGGGGGAGGGAGGAGAGGCAGTAAATAACTAATACTAAAAAAAAAAATTAAAAAAAATACTTATGTTGTATTAAAAAAGTGTAGTAGATATTCATATTAAGTTACGTGAAAGACTGATTAAAGGTTATATTCTTTCTCCTCAGTTTATCTCATACGAATTTAGAAAAAGAATTAGCTCAGTTTTGTACATTAAAAGTATACTATTTTTATGTATGTATGTATATTAAGTGAAAGTTGCACTTTATTACTTGTTAGTTTATTTTTAAATGACTAATTTAATTGAAATTGTTAATTTGATTAGCAGAAAGAACAACACGAATAAAGGAAAGGAGAAGAAGATTGACGAAATATAAAAGAAGACAATTAAAAGCTAAGAACGATGACGAGTTATATGTAATTCTAAAATTACATTTTTATTAAGAAGGTTGTGTCTCCAAATTCATCAAATCAATTTAAATTAACTCTTAAACGTATGTTTTCACTTATCTACTTCACTAAATTATTTAAAAACATTTTTTTAAGTATTGTCTTTCATATTATTATTGTTATTCCTTTTTATGGTGCTTTGTTTCATGACTTTTACATTTAATTTTTTATATACGCACTGACAATTATAAATATTAAATTATTTTTTTTTTGAATTGACAAATTATTCTTTAACTTAAATTAAAGAGAAAAGAACACACCTTGCCTTGCTTTTTAATTTATTTTGTTCGAGTTATTTTGAGAAATCAAATAGAGTAAGAAAACACACTTGAAGATGTTCTTGAAAAGTTTGAACTATAAAAATATCACAAGCAACAAAGTTTTATGACATTTAATTGATTAAAATATAATGTATTTAAATTTAAATTGAAGGAACATATTTGAATCGGAATTAGGTTTATTTTGAATGGAAAAATTATAACTTTTGAATCAATATTTTAGTTTTGAATTTGAAATATATAAAGTTCTTAAATGGTTTCTTTTATCATGCAAGTGCTGACATTACAGATATGATTATTGCACGACTTCAAATTACAAATACATACTAGCTACAGTCATAGTGTCTTTGTAATTATAAATATGATGTGAAACTGTTTCTTCCGTCTTAAATTAACACTCCACCAAAATTAATAATAATACTTTCTAACTAAATCTAAGAATATAAGGGATATTATATATATATATATTTTATTTAGTAAGTTTACTTTGTATAGAAAAATTATGTTAAGAAAAGTATGTATTTGATTTTGAGATACATTTTTTATTAAATAATATTATGTCAAGAAAAAACATGTGAATCAAATGATAATATTTTTATTCAACTTAATTTGTCTATTGCTTTTCCTCACTATTATAGCAATATTTAATGTATAATTGAAAATAAGATCAAATTATTTGATATTTGACATATAGATGTTTATATATCAAGTTAAAGATTATTTTATAAATATATTATATTTTTTTATATTTATTTGAATTCCTTTTTAAATTACCTCAGCATGTTTGGTATAAATTAATTTTAAAAGAGGTCCAACATGTACATATTAAGCAACATATTGAATCTGAATTTTAGTGCAAAGACAATCAACTAAAGACTTCTAGGGATGAGATGACTTTGAAATTTAATGAACTATTTGAATATGATTAAAGTAAAGCTATTATAAGTAAGGTGACAAGCTAATAAACTATTAAATACAAGCAGTTAAAATAATAAACTCATGGACTATGTACAATGTTGGATTGGGTAGATGTGATTGGAGGAGGAAGGGGGGGGGGGGGGCAGTAAATAACTAATACTAATAAAAAAAATAAAAAAAAAAATACTTATGTTGTATTAAAAAAGTGTAGTAGACATTCATATTAAGTTACATGACAGACTGATTAAAGGTTATATTCTTTCTCCTCAGTTTATCTCATACGAATTTAGAAAAAGAATTAGCTCAATTTTATTTATTAAAATTATACTATTTTTATATATGTATATATATTAGGTGAAAGTTGCACTTTATTATTTGTTAGTTTATTTTTAAATGACTAATTTAATTGAAATTGTTAATTTGATTAGCAGAAAGAACAACAAGAATAAAGAAGGGGAGAAGAAGATTAACGGAATATAAAAGAAGACAGTTAAAAGGTAAGAACGATGACGAGTTATATGTGATTCTAAAATTACATTTTTATTAAGAAGGTTGTGTCTCCAAATTCATCAAACCATTTTAAATTAACTCTTAAACGTATGTTTTCACTTATCTATTTCACTAAATTATTTAAAAATAAATTAATAAACTATTGTTATTCCTTCTTTATGGTGTTTTGTTTCATGATTTTTACATTTAATTTTTCTTATACACATTGTCAATTATAAATATTAAATTATTTACTTTTTGAATTCACAAATTATTCTTTAACTTAAATTAAAGAGAAAAGAACACACCTTGCCTTATTTTTTAATTTATTTTGTTAGAGTTATTTTGAGAAATCAAATAGAGTACGAAAACACACTTGAAGATGTTCTTGAAAAGTTTAAACTATTAAAATATCACAAGCAACAAAATTCTATGACATTTAATTGATTAAAATATAATGTATTTGAATTTAAATTGAAGGAACATATTTGAATCGGAATTAGGTTCATTTTGAATGGAAAAATTATAACTTTTGAATCAATATTTTAGTTTTGAATTTAAAATATATAAAGTTCTTAAATATTTTCTTTTATCATGCAAGTGCTGACATTATAGATATGACTATTGCACGACTTCAAATTACAAATATATACTAGCTACAGTCATATTGTCTTTGTAATTACAAATATGATGTGAAACTGTTCCTTCCGTCTTAAATTAACACTCCATCAAAAATAATAATAATACTTCCTAACTAAATCTAAGAATATAAGGATATTATATATATATTTTATTTAGTAAGCTTACTTTGTAAAGAAAAAATATGTTAAGAAAAGTATGTATTTGATTTTGAGATACTTTTTTATTAAATAATATCATGTCAAGAAAAAGTATGTGAATCAAATGATAATATTTTTATTCAACTTAATTTGTCTGTTGCTTTTCCTCACTATTATAGCAATATTTAATGTATAATTGAAAATAAGACCAAATTATTTGATATTTGACATATAGATATTTATATACCAAGTTAAGATTATTTTATAAATATATTATAATTTTTTATATTTATTTGAATTCCTTTTAAAATTACCTCAACATGTTTGGTATAAATTAATTTTAAAAGAGGTCCAACATGTACATATTAAGCAACATATTGAATCTGAATTTTAGCGTAAAGGCAATCAACTAAAGACTTTGCAGGGACGAGAAGACTTTGAAATTTAATGAACTATTTGAATATGATTAAAGTAAAGCTATTATAAGTAAGGTGGCAAGCTAATAAACTATTAAATACAAACAGTTAAAATAATAAACTCATGGATTACGTACAATGTTGGATTGGGTAAATGTGGTTGGAGGAGGAGGGGGTGTGTGTGTGTGTGCAGTAAATAACTAATACTAAAAATAAAAATAAAAATAAATACTTATGTTGTATTAAAAAAGTGTAGTAGACATTCATATTAAGTTACGTGACAGACTGATTAAAGGTTATATTCTTTCTTCTCAGTTTATCTCATACGAATTTAGGAAAAAAATTAGCTCAATTTTGTATATTAAAAGGATACTATTTTTATGTATGTATATTAAGTGAAAGTTACACTTTATTATTTGTTAGTTTATTTTTAAATGACTAATTTAATTAAAATTGTTAATTTGATTAGCAGAAAGAACAACAAGAATAAAGAAAGGGAGAAGAAGATTGACGAAATATAAAAGAAGACAATTAAAAGGTAAGAACGATGACAAGTTATATGTGATTTTAAAATTACATTTTTATTAAGAAGGTTGTGTCTCCAAATTCATCAAACCAATTTAAATTAACTCTTAAACGTATGTTTTCACTTATCTATTTCACTAAATTATTTAAAAACATTTTTTTTAAGTATTGTCTTTCATATTATTATTGTTATTCCTTTTTATGGTGCTTTGTTTCATGATTTTTTCATTTAATTTTTCTTACACACATTGACAATTATAAATATTAAATTATTTATTTTTTGGATTGACAAATTATTCTTTAACTTAAATTAAAGAGAAAAGAACACACCTTGCTTTATTTTTTTAATTTATTTTGTTCGAGTTATTTTGAGAAATCAAATAGAGTAAGAAAACACACTTGAAAATGTTTTTGAAAAGTTTAAATTATAAAAATATCACAAGCAACAAAATTTTACGACATTTAATTGTTTAAAATATAATGTATTTGAATTTAAATTGAAGGAACATATTTGAATCGGAATTAGGTTTATTTTGAATGGAAAAATTATAACTTTTGAATCAATATTTTAGTTTTGAATTTTAAATATATAAAGTTCTTAAATGGTTTCTTTTATCATGCAAGTGCTGACATTATAGACACGATTATTGCACGACTTCAAATTACAAATATATACTAGCTAAAGTCATATTGTCTTTGTAATTACAAATATGATGTGAAACTGTTCCTTCAATCTTAAATTAACACTCCACCAAAATAATAATAATACTTCCTAACTAAATCTAAGAATATAAAGGATATTATATATATATTTTATTTAGTAAGTTTACTTTGTATAGAAAAATTATGTTAAGAAAAGTATGTATTTGATTTTGAGATACCTTTTTATTAAATAATATTATGTCAAGAAAAATTATGTGAACCGAATGATAATATTTTTATTCAACTTAATTTGTCTGTTGCTTTTCCTCACTATTTTAGCAATATTTAATGTATAATTGAAAATAAGACCAAATTATTTGATATTTGACATATAGATATTTATAGGAAAAAGGCTCAAATATGTCACTGAACTATCAGAAATGACTCATTTATGTCATCCGTTAAAAGTTGGGCTCATTTATGCCATCGCCGTTACAAAACTGACACATCCATGCGTTTACTTTTTAACAACCGTTTTTTTAAAAACAACCTTACCACGTGACAGCTTATTAGAGGGCCACGCCACTTTTTTAAAAAAATTAATTTTTTTATTTTTTTTTGACTCATTAAAAAGAATCCACCCAATTTTTTGATCCATTAAAAAATAATTTGATCTATGCTTTTAAAATTTGATTAATTTTTTCTGATCAAACAAATATTTAAAGTTTTTTTTTAAAAATCTATTACTAAAATTTATAACCAAACGCTATTCTAATTAAGCATATAGTATGTCTTAGCATACATGAAATATTTTTTCAGCCGAATGTAAGTAAATTTTTATTTTTTTAATTTTTTTATTAAGCATAGAATGACATCATCAGAATCAGGGGCGGCTCAAGCAAATTTATGGCCTAAGGCAAAAATCAAACGGAGGCCTTGCGTTTTATTTTTTTATATAAATTTCTTCTTTTTTCTATAAATAGTATTTAATATATTTCTTAAAATTTGTAATTTATTATTACTAAACAAAAATAGGCCCCTCAAATTTTGGGGTCTTAGGCGGCCGCCTTTCTCCTAAAGGGTTGAGCCGCCCCTAATCAACATTCAACATTTATACGTAACACTTTATACATCATCATTTATCATTGCAAAAACAGGAAGACGACAACATGCCGACATATATAGTATACGTAGAATTGGAAAAATGAGAAGCTAACTATTAATAATATAATAATAATATTTGAATTTTATATATCCCTTCAGTTTCAACTGAAAAATGACAAAAGCTTTAGTTAACGTGAATCTTTAAAAAAATTAAAAAAAATAAAGTGATAAAAAGCGTGGAGTGTATACTCTCTCCGTTCCCTTTTAGTTACTCGCCCGTCAATTAAAATAGCTATTTTATTATAATATATTTATTAAATGATATTTACTATTGTATTTGAAATTAATTTGAAGAAAAAAATAATTAATATTAAAGGTAAAATATGAAAACACTCTTAATATGTCAAAAATGACAAAAAAAATGAATCGAACGAGAATGTTTTAAGAATATATTCATGAAAAATTAATCAAATTTTAAAAGCATAGATCAAACTAATTTTCAATGGATCAAAAAGTTGCATGGATTCTTTTTTAATGGATAAAAAATAAAATGATGTGGCCCTCTAATAAGCTGCCACATGGCAAGGCTGTTTTTAAAAATCATCTGTTAAAAAGTCATGGCATGGATGGGCCGGTTTTGTAATGGCGATGACATGAATGAACCCAACTTTTAACGAATGACATAAATGAGTCATTTCTGATAGTTCAGTGGCATATTTGAGCCTTTTCTCATATTTATATATCAAGTTAAAGATTATTTTATAAATATATTATATTTTTTTATATTTATTTGAATTCCTTTTAAAATTGCCTCAGCATGTTTGGTATAAATTGATTTTAAAAGAGGTTCAACATGTACATATTAAGCAACATATATTGAATGTGAATTTTAGCGCAAGGACAATCAACTAAAGACTTCGTAGGGATGAGATGACTTTGAAATTTAATGAAATATTTGAATATGATTAAAGTAAAGTTATTATAAATAAGGTGGCAAGCTAATAAAATATTAAATACAAACAGTGAAAATAATAACAATGTTGTATTTGGTAGATGTGGTTGGAGGAGGAAGGGGGGGGGGGGGGTGCAGTAAATAACTAATACTAAAAAACAAATTTAAAAAATAAATATTTATGTTGTATTAAAAAAGTGTAGTAGACATTCATATTAAGTTACGTGACAGGCTGATTAAAGGTTATATTCTTTCTCCTCAGTTTACCTCAGACGAATTTAGAAAAAGAATTAGCTCAATTTTATATATTAAAAGTATACTATTTTTATGTATGTATATTAAGTGAAAGTTGCACTTTATTATTTGTCAGTTTATTTTTAAATGACTAATTTAATTGAAATTGTTAATTTGATTAGCAGAAAGAACAACAAGAATAAAGGAGGGGAGAAGAAGATTGACGAAATATAAAAGAAGACAATTAAAAGGTAAGAACGATGACGAGTTATATGTGATTCTAAAATTACATTTTTATTAAGAAGGTTGTATCTCCAAATTCATCAAATCAATTTGAATTAACTCTTAAACGTATGTTTTCACTTATCTATTTCACTAAATTATTTAAAAACATTTTTTTTTTAAGTATTGTCTTTCATATTATTATTGTTATTCCTTTTTATGGTGCTTTGTTTCATGATTTTTACATTTAATTTTTCTTATACATATTGACAATTATAAATATTAAATTATTTATTTTTTGAATTGACAAATTATTCTTTAACTTAAATTAAAGAGAAAAGAACACACCTTGCCTTATTTTTTTAATTTATTTTGTTCGAGTTATTTTGAGAAATCAAATAGAGTAAGAAAACACACTTGAAGATGTTCTTGAAAAATTTAAACTATAAAAATATCACAAGCAACAAAATTTTATGACATTTAATTGATTAAAATACAATGTATTTGAATTTAAATTGAAGGAACATATTTGAATCGGAATTAGGTTTATTTTGAATGGAAAAATTATAACTTTTGAATCAACATTTTAGTTTTGAATTTGAAATATATAAAGTTCTTAAATGGTTTCTTTTATCATGCAAGTGCTGACATTAAAGATATGACTATTGCACGGCTTCAAATTACAAATATATACTAGCTACAGTCATATTGTCTTTGTAATTACAAATATGATGTGAAACTGTTCTTTCTGTCTTAAATTAACACTCCACCAAAAATAATAATAATACTTTCTAACTAAATCTAAGAATATAAGGGATATTATATATATATATATATATATATTATTTAGTAAGTTTACTTTGTATAGAAAAATTATGTTAAGAAAAGTATGTATCTGATTTTGAGATACATTTTTATTAAATAATAATATGTCAAGAAAAAGTATGTGAATCAAATGATAATATTTTTATTCAACTTAATTCGTCTGTTGCTTTTCCTCACTATTATAGCAATATTTAATGTATAGTTGAAAATAAGACCAAATTATTTGATATTTGACATATAGATATTTATATATCAAGCTAAAGATTATTTTATAAATATATTATATATTTTTTATATTTATTTGAATTCCTTTTAAAATTACCTCAATATATTTGGTATAATTAATTTTAAAAGAGGTCCAACATGTACATATTAAGCAACATATTGAATCTGAATTTTAACGCAAAGATAGTCAACTAAAGACTTCGTAGGGATGAGATGACTTTGAAATTTAATGAAATATTTGAATATGATTAAAGTAAAGCTATTATAAGTAAGGTGACAAGCTAATAAAATATTAAATACAAACAGTTAAAATAATAAACTCATGGACTACGTACAATGTTGGATTGGGTAAATGTGGTTGGAGGAGGGGGGGGGGGGGGGCAGTAAATAACTAATACTAAATTTTTTTTTTTAAGAAAATAAATACTTATGTTGTATTAAAAAAGTGTATTAGACATTCATATTAAGTTACGTAATAGGCTGATTAAAGGTTATATTAATATTATATGCATATCATTATGACAAAAATAACAATAATAAATATATTGTAGTCCTACAATACATATCATTATGATAATTTTATTAATCCCATTTGTGAATAATAGAATAAAAAAATCTAAAACATATTTTTTTTACAATTACATAATTATTTTTTAGTATAGATTTGATTAAAAATGAAAATTGGGTGGAGGAGGGTGGGTCGGGGTGGAGGCATGGGGGGCTGAGGTGTAAAAGAAGTTTTTATTTTTTAAAAAATTGAGGGGGGGGGGGGGGGAGGAGGTGATGTGGAGGGTGGGGGGCAGGAAGGTGGATTGGGTTAGATTTTCTTTTTTGCGAATAATATAATAAAGTAAAATATGATATAGTTGCATGATTATTTTTTTAAAATATAAATTTGGTAAGAGGTTGGGTACGAGGTGAGTTTTTTTTTTTTGGGTGGGTGGGGGTGGGGGTAAATTAAAATTGGCGTGGAAGAGAAGGGGGGGTATGTGGAAGGGGAGGTGGGTAGCGGTGGGAGGCCGGTTGGGATAAATTTATATTTCACATTTTATTGAGAAATAATATAAATAATTAAAAATAATATTTTAATATTACTCGTGCATCGCACGGGTACGTATACTAATTATATATATAGAGATGGACTTTGTGAGCAATTTAGGTAATACATTAAATAGTTCTTTATAAGAGTAAAATAGAAAGAACTAAATTGTCTTTTTCTTGATTAATATTTTTAGTATTGGACAAATTAACATAAACGGAGAGAATACTTATAAAAGGAACAAAAAGAAAGTTGATGGAGCACTCAAGGGTGTGGCTTATGCGGTTCAATGAAGTTGGGTTAAACATCATGAAGTCTCGTGTTCAGTTCCCAACAGAGACAAACATGCATTAGGCGCTTTATTCTCTATTTGTTCTAGCCTTATAAACCTACACTGCTTCCAAAAAAATCTCGACTCAAGTATAACATATTCAGGTACTCGTTCGGACACCAAAGTTCTTTATTGGGTTATAAGGTTGACCTAAGTATGAATAGATAGACTCATCAACGGACACAGATTGACTTTGAGGTGTCTGGTCTATATTATATACACACATTATCATAAACCATAAAATATACTCACTAAACGCGGCTTTGTTAAGAGAAAAGTATATTCCAATTATGGCAAATCTTAAAGTTTGAACTTATAACTAAAGCATCCAATGCCAAAGGGGCATCCTTGGACATGCAATATGAAATCAAATTGGCATGTACGATTCAAGTTTTATTTGGTCATGCAATTTAATTTTTTTGTATTTTATAAATATGTAAATCCTACGAATTGTGAAGATTATCAAATTTGTCCCAAATATATTCTTATTTTAAAATATAGTTCATAAACAAGATATCATTATATTCTAAAGCGTCACATTGAAAAATTACACATGTTCGTGTTCCAATCATAAATAAATATTTCTGATTACAAATTTTCAAATATTCGTAATTTTATAAATATTCAGTTGTCAACAACAATAATAACTAGTTATTCTTTGATATGTATATTTGTGTGTGTATAATCCCTTCACATGAATACTTACAATCTCTTTATCTTTACGGTGAACATGAGTCTTTTTTGAAAAAATTAAAATGACGGTCCTTTTAACAAATTATAAACATATGGATCAACTTTAACATTTAAAATAAAATAAAATCATGATTTGAAATCCTAAATCATATTTTATTTTTGGAGAATTTGAAGCTTGAAATCATGGTATCGAATCATGATCCCAAACCACATATCCAAACACTGATTCAAAATCATGACTTCATATCACATGTCCAGATGCAAGGTAAAAGCTCACATACCTTCTATCCGAAAATAGAATAATTTCATAGGTGATCACTTAATTTTTATTTATTGTATCAAAAAAAAAATAAAAAAAATTCATAGGTGATCACTTAATTTTTATTTATTGTATCAAAAAAAATAAAAAAAAATCACTCAAATTTTGTGTAAATGTCACAAAATGTTATCACCAGACTGTCTTTCTAACCAAAAATTCACTTGACGTTGCCGAAATTTAACCGGAGAATATATCATCTTCTCCTCCCAATTACTCTTTACGTCATACTAATGAAAAGTTGTGTGTCTCTTTTACTATAAACAAAATAATTTAGTGTGAAAAACAGTATATAGTGACTTTTTTCTGAGATATTCTAATAGAGTTGTGAAGATTCTTTCATTATAAAAAGTAATTTTAATGCAATAAAATAAAAGAATAATCATTCATGAACTTAACCCATTGCAAACATCTATATTCACGAGAGAGTTTTTTGTTTGACCCTATATATACACACACACCAAAATTTGTTCTATCATAAAGAATAGTTAGTAGGTAATTAAATAATCAATGACACTATGCATCCAATTGCTTAAAATCTAATTATTTAATTGCGAGGATATATGATCAGATGAAACTTGTGCTAGTATATTTATTTAAATATTTGATTTTGTTGGGTTCGAAATCGAGAGAGCGTCATGCGGAAGCTCATAGTTTGCAAATCAATACAGTCATAATTCAGATGACAAATAAATTATATTAAGACATATTATTGGTATTATTTAGCCAATTGGCCGAAAACTAATATTAAAAAAAATATAAAACTATTGACAAATAAAATTATATTATTGATATTATTTGGCCAATTGGCCGAAAACTAATATTAAAAAAAATATAAAACTATTGGGAGAAAAAACCCCTAAACAACACTCATAAATGTTGTGTTAAGGTATGAGAAAGAGTCTTCTATTTATAGAGTTTCAAAACTTTTCGTTTAAGAAAGAGGTTTGTCAAATATGAAAAAAGATTATGTTTTTTCCTTTTAGGAAAAGTAGAAGTAATTATGCCAAAATCGAGGTTTGCCAAATATGAAAAAATATTATACTTTTCTTTCAGGAAAAATAAAAGTAATTATGCTACAATATCACTTTTATTTTCCTTCTAAGAAAAATAAAATTTAAACTTGATAAGAAAATCAGGACACTAACAAATTTTGGGGCCAATTTTTTCCACTAAACTAGTAGATTATGCATGAGCAATTAATGCTCTCTCTGGTCTATTTGCATTTTAGTTTACAAGGATTTCAATTCCGCCATTCATGCTGGAGGATTCTTCTTTGATAGGTCCATTAATCTTTTTTATAGTAAATCAATTCTGTAGGAAAAATAAAATAAATGTTCACTTTAATTATTTTTCATTGCATGACATTGACTGATTGACACGACCGCGTCAACAAACACAAGTACCCAACTATCTCTAGATGTAAAATAATGTATTTTCCACTTTATACTACTAACTTTTTAGAACCAATCGACTTATACATGAAAATAAAAATAAAAATAATTTATACGTGTAATTTCTGCTACATTTCATAGAGACAGACTAAATATATAACACATGTTGTCGAAAAGAAAAGAAAAGTAGTACATGGTTTATCTAAAAGAAAAACTTTTTAATAAAATGCAATGACACTGAACGAAAACTATAAGCGCTTTCCAAAAGGAAATTAAAGTGAAGAAAGAAAAGTGTTCACATTGCTTGAATATCTCCCTATTATATATTTCCAATCTGTCTGGTTGATGTTCTATAGTTGACAAGTAATGGACCAGTTGAGACAAAAAGAAAAAGCCAAAAAAAAAATAAAAAAATAGCTCGATGAACTAAAGTTTCTGCTATGTGTAGGGTTCAGGAAAAGAGCAGACCACGAGTGTCTATTGCATTTCTGCAAAAAAAAAATATATTTTCACGACTTGAGCCTATAACGTCACGTGACAACAACTTTATTGCGAAATATACAACAAAGAGAAAAAGAATATCCTGAAAAGATAGTTCACAAGCTTGAAATATAAACAATTAAACATTTGAAAAAATTTATCTTCTTAACAACCCAATGCAAATCCCTTCATATATTCTCACTAGATATTCTCTTCCGACAATGTTGAAAATATTAAATTACATATATTTGGTCGCAGTGATGTAAGCATTTTATTAAAAACACATATATCTGTCAATTAAAAATAAAATAGTTATATTTCATGGGAAAAATGTAAGGTTTATATGTTCTATACTAGATACTGTAACCCGTGTCAGCACGGACCCAACATATATTATATACGTTATCTCAATTTATGTTGCACAAATAGCATTTGGAGTGTCAATCAAATTTTTATTAATATAAATTTTTAAATAATTTAAGTTGCTAATCATTGTGATTTATAGTATCTTTTATGTAATTTAGTAATTTATGTTACTCGCTTTGTCCCAATTTTAGAATTTAGCGAGTCAATCAAATTTTTTTTACTAATATATTTTTAAAAATATTTTAAGTTGTTAATCTTTGTGATTTTAGTACTATCTTTTAATGTAATTTCAAATAATTTATGTTACTTGCTTTATCGCAACTTATGTGACATTATCAGAGTTTCAAAAGTCAATCATATTTTTTACTATATATTTTTAAAATATTAAAAGATGTTAATAGTTATGACTTATAATTATTTTTTTGCATAATTTTTAAATATATATTATTTTACCAAAATAAAGTAAATAAATTAAAATAATCAAAGTACTAAATTTTTAAAACATGTTAAATTCGAAAACATCATTGGGATCAACAATTTACTAAATTAAAACAATAAAACATGCAAATTATAAAATGTCAAAACAATCCTGAATTTACGTGACACAAATATAATTTAGATAATCAATCAGATTCTTAATATGTTTTTAAATATTTTAAATTGTTAGCTATTGTAATTTATAATATTTTTTTTATGTAATTTTCAAAAAATATATGTCACTCTCCTTATCCAATTTTTTGTGGCATTGATATTCAATTATATTCTTAAAATAATTCAAGTTTTTAATTATTATGATTTATTATACTTTTTCTTCTATTCCAATTTAAGTAGCACTGAAATAAATTCGAGAGATTGAAGCAACGAAGTGGATATGTCCTAAATGACTTATAATATCTAATTAAAAGTGATATAACAAAATTACTATGAGAAAATATTTGTGAATTTTTTTTAAATAAGTCTCATATAAGATGTCATGTTAATTTAAAACATCAAGAATTAATTTATCATTTTATGTCAAATTTATTTTTATTAAATATTATTAAATTTTTAATGCCTAAATGACTTATAATGATTAATTAGGGGTGATATAGTAAAATTACGGTTGAAGCAGCTGAAGTAGACATGTCATAAATGTGTATTTTACCTTTTTTTATTACATATTATTAATTTTCTTACATGTAAATGTCTTACAAGAATTAATTAGGGTAATATAGTAAAATCATGAAGCAAACATACTTGTGATTTTTTTTAAAATAAGTTTCATATAAGATGTCCTATTAATTTAAAACATCAAGAATTGATTTATCATTTATATCTATTTTATTATTTATTAAATATTTTTATTTTTTAATACTTAGATGACTTATAATAATTAATTTGAGGTGATATAATAAAACTACGATTGAAACAGCTGAAACAGACATGTCATAAATGTCTATTTTACCTTTTTTAAAATTAAGTATTATTAATCTTCTTATATATAAATGACTTAAAATAATTAATTAGGGATATTTATTATAATAAAATCACGGAGCAGCTGCAACATGTGAAAAAGCAGGCACGTTGACGAAGAGCTGTCTGCTTCTTCACTCTTATTAATAGTAGTAATAATATATTATTTACTACTATCATTTATCCGTATGACATAATAAAAAGGATATTTTAAGAATATATATTCTGATTATATAACATATAGAATAAAAATATTTTATTCTTATGGTATGGCAAAAAATATATCAAGAATATACACAAAATATGGTGATTTTACCAAACATATACTCGGTAGAAGCAGGCATCTAGTGATGGATCATCCAATAGGCCCAATAGCAAGAGTTTCATACTTTTTTCACTTTGGGTATTTTGGGAAGAAGTTGGCAAATAGCCACTTTTTGGACCTTAATTTTGTGTCATCGTATCAAATTATTCAATGTCTAAACCTTTTCAATATCAAAAAAATATTTGGACAAAAAAATTTACCTACAATACGAAAAAACTTTAGTATAACGTGTTGAAGTTCAAAACTTCTACAAGTGAAACTCCATTACACTACGTTAGAGTCCAAAGTTATCCTTTAAGGCGAAACTCTACGCGTTGGTTGGTGCTTGATTCATGGCTTTTAAAAGTGAAACTCCCAATATACCATGCTAAAGTTCCAAGACAATTTTTATTAATAAAAAAAAAATCATTTTTAATTTTTGTGGTAAGACTTATTTGAAATTTATTTGCATTATTTGTCTATTGTCATTGTTTCTTGTTTTCTGAACATTATATAATGCTTGTCCTATTGTGTAATATTATTTTTTTTCAAACTGCTTTGGTGTGTGTTACTTGAGCCAAGATTCTTTCTAAAACAAACTTTCTACCTCCATGACGTAAGGTTAAGTTCTGTCTACCATCTATCCTCTTATACCTGACTTCACATATGAGATTATACTGAATATATTATTATTATTATTATCGTTATTTAATTAAACTTCAGACACAATCACGTATAAGTTGAATCATGAAACTACAACATTGTCTTAAATTTTCTCCAAATCTTTTCCAGTTATCAGCGTCACAAGGCCCAATTAGGATACAGTTAAAGGCCCAGTAGTTTGAGAAAAGCCCAATATCTCTCTCCTTAAATATGAAATTGGAGGGAAATTTTCAATTTAGAATAAGGAACAGTTCTAGGCTTCCATTGTACTCTTCAGGTTTCGCCATTTTTTCCCTTTTTCGCAATTTTTCTCTCAATTCTCTGTATAATTTTTTTTTTAAATCTTTGCTACCTATGTTTTTTTCATACAATTTATAATTATTATTTTCTGTATTTCATTCATGAAATTATATTCAGATTGTAGTCATTTTACAAATTCGAAACGCCATAGACTCGATTTTTCTCTTCTTCCATGCAAAAAACCTAAGCCAAATGTATTTAATTCGGCGTATTTACGGATAAAAGTTCTTGGAATTCCTTTAATTCAAAAAGCTACTGGTTCTTCCTCTGATACTATACATCTCAAACCCTATAAACCTTACTCCATTGGCCGTAATTGTAGCCGTTGTGATTTCATATTCGAAGATAATCGAGTGAGTAATATTCATTGCCAGATTCTTTTTGATCCCCTGAACAAGAAACTGTACTTGTGTGATGGATTATTTTTTCGTTCGAGTAAGTTTAGGGTTTCGTTGAATGGGGTGTTTGTTAATGGGGTTAGAGTTGGAAAAGGCGAGGTTGTGGAGATTTATGTCGGTGATGAGGTTACGTTTGGATGTGGAAGTCGAGGGATGTGTTGTATGGGGTTAAAGATAGGATTTTGTTTGCAAAAGTTGATGTTTGTTCAGGAGGTTGAGGATAGGAATGTAGGTGGAAAAAATGATGTATTACCCACAGATTGTTGTCCAGTTGGGTATGCAGGTTATGGACTTGTTTCTAAAGCAAATGTGTTGTTAAATACGTGTAGGGAGATATTAAGTAGCAACCATCCTGTGTTGCGTATCCACAAATGTGTTATTCGTGATTATGGAAGGGGAGTTAGATGTCGTGGTAGAATTGGAGTCAATGAGGATTTTAATTTCTCGGTAGCTAGTGTTCTTGGAGTACATTCTGGTGAAAAAGCCTGTAGGAAAGATGTATTTCTTGTTGTGGATGAACCTGGCAAGGATCGGGAATGTGACCTCCCCAAAGATGCTGCCCTTGATATTGCGGTGGAAGCATGTCATGTCGATGGGAAGGGTGCGGAACAAGTCAATAATGATGGAGCATCTCATGAGAATGGCGTCAATGCCATTGGAAGAGATGAAGCTTTATCTCTAGGGTGTATGACCAAGGAGGTTGTTGGTCAACTTGATGATACAACGAAAGAGAAAAGCAGAACTGGTGTTGTTCCACCTCCAGGAAAGAAGTTCGTTTTGAATCGACTGACTAGTGAAGGGCCACCATCCCTTTCGGAAGATCCTAATGCTGTATCACTGCCGGAGCTTCTTTACCCAATTGAGAATATTGAACAACTACTTATTGCAACATTTACTGCTGATATACCATGGTAAGTCAAACTTGCTTGGTTGCATTTTTTATTAGCTTCTATTTTTGCTGGAGTTCCTTGAAGCTTATAAGGCAACTGACGTTACATATTCAAGATAGCCAGTTACATGGTTTGGAATATATGTATATGTCCAGGCTAATGTAGCTTTTGTTCTTTAATTTTATTCTGAATGGATCTTTCTTATAGGTTTGTGTCCTACTGCGAGATTCCAGCCGATCTACCTGTTACCATCGCTTGCCACAATGCTGAAAGGTGTTGGAGTTCGAGCCCTGATAAAAGAAGCTCAAAGCCTTACCCAGATTTTCCAAACCTAGTTGTTGTGTAGGTCGACATCCCCCTCCCCCTCTTTTCTTTTTCATTCTGCTTTGCCAAATGGTTATGCTATCAGGAGCATGTGCTAGAAATGGTTGACTTTCTTAAACTGCTTAAGAATGTAACAGCAGACAACTTTTGATCACATGAATTCCTGATTACAGTTATCCTCCATTTCCTGAGGTGATAGCATTTGGTCAAGACCTGAGGAAATCAGGCATTGGTTGCCATCATCCAAAGTTGCTTGTGTTGCAAAGGAGAGATAGCCTCCGTGTTGTGATCACATCTGCTAATTTGGTGGCAGGACAGGTGCTTGTTTAATCACCTCTCCTCTCTGTTGCTTTGTGGGAATCAGCTCATTCTTTCTCTTATGACGTATTAAATTATTAGGTGAACTTGAAAGGAACATGTTCTTTTTGGCACCACTCACTTAATAGTTCAGTTTGTCTTCTTCGTGTTTCCTTTTTCGTCAGTACACTTGTTAATCTTGATAACCTGTTAAGGTGCTCACAGTAAGTTTTTTGGCTAAAAGTTTGCCTAATTGAGCATATCAAATATTTTTACACATGCAACATTGAGTTGGTCTGCGAAGCAGGAGTTAAGAGTCCATCAGGTATTCTTAAACAAAAAAAAAAGTAGATTAGAGATTGTCCTCGACTTTGGAAGAGGAGTAATCTAGATATGTCGTTCATAAGAAGTGCCCTATATCCTATGTATATTTGTTAATCATCTAACTATTAGCTCTAAGAACTGTTTTTGTCCAGATGTACTGATGTTTTCTACTCAAATGCCACAGTGGTGCAGAGTGACGAATACAATCTGGTGGCAGGATTTCCCTCGCCTGGATGTGCCAGATTACTTATCACTGTTCACATCAATTTCTGAAGTGGGAAATAATGGACATTTGGTATCTGATTTTGCTGCTCAATTAGCTGGATTCATGGCCTCTATGGTAGCTGATGTACCTAGTCAGGCCCATTGGATCCTGGAGCTGGCAAATTACGACTTTAAAGGAAGTTCTGGCTATCTGGTTGCCTCTGTACCTGGAGTTCACTCAAGTCGCATTCCTTGTATATCAAAACCGAAACATTTCTTAGGGGTCGGTGCCCTCTGTCCCTGTGAATTTGTGTGTCTTGGCTGATGTAGTGTTGCTATATGTCTTTCTTATGGTTAAGCACCTGATTGAACTGTTATATGTATTTCTTATGATAACGTGCCTAATTGAACTGTTATATGTCTTTCTTATGGTAAAGTGCCTGATTGAACTGTTAGATGTCTTTCTTATGGTAGAGTGCCTGATTGAACAGTTGAACATTATATTTTCTGTTGTTGCAGAGGATTTTAAAGCAATTACCTGTTAGTGTGTAAATACATGAAAGCAAATATAAAAACTTTTTTACAGTGATCTTCGTACTTTTTACAGCTTACACCTGCTGTTGACTTATGCTTTGTGGTGTTAATAAACAGTGCATGTAAGACATGATATTGCCAGTGGATGTGCTATGGAAAAAGATGCAGTTGGATATCTTTGCACATCAATCTGAAATATGAATTTAAGAAATTTAATTACTGATGATTTTTGCTTAAATAGAAATACAATCTCTTTCCTTTTCTCTATGCCCCCCCCCCCCCCCCCCCCCACACACACACAAAAAAAAAAAAAAAAAGGCTCTGTGAATGCATTTGTTCCAGCTTTTATAGGCATGGACATTTTAAGGTTGAGATTTGAGAATATAAAGTTTCTCAAAATAAAGAGTATTACATACACTAAAAAACAGGGGTAGTTTTTCTCATTCGCCTTGGCCCTGGGGATCAAATTTGTTGAGTAGTCCGAGTTTCTCACGACAATTTGTTAGCTTTACGTGTTCCATTATCTTAAATTTAGAACAGCTCCCTGTTGATTGAATGGGTGAAAAGGTATTCACCTGAAGATTATCTAAATAAATCCACCCCATTACATTAAGGTTTTATGTTAAGAAGATCTGTTTACCTGTTGTCTGAATAAAATCCACTTTAAAATTCTGATATAAGGAGATATGAAAACTCAGAAGAGAGAATTATCTTTCTCCTAATATCAGAATTTTATTTTTTTTCAGTTTCAAAAAATAAAAATCTGATATTAGGAGAAAAAAGGTTCTCTCTTCTAAGTTTTCATATCTCATGAGCTATGCTGTTTTGTAAATTCCCTCATGTATATAGTTCAACTAGTTGAATATTCTTTCATTGTTTCCCCTTTTTATCACTTCTATTAGTAAGGGATAACCTGGAGGCATTTTATTTGGGTGTGGTTGGTGAAGTGAAGTTTGAAGTGAACTACTTGTACTACTGTAGGGTGATTGTTTGCCAGAGTTATGTTACTTTAAGTCAGTGGGTTCTGTTGAAGCATCAGTGGCTGGTCTAAGTCATCTCTTCCGTACTTCAGCGGATCTTAATGGAGCACGGCTGAAGAAACTTGCAGCTTACCTTAGGAGATGTGGTGAAGATGTATCTGGAATGTCAGAAGTTATTCTAAGAAGAGACTCAAATATACCAGCTGATGCAAATGCTGTTAGCATTCATGTACCTAATCCTGAAGATCTTTCTTTAGGGGGTAAATTACTTTCCACTTCATATATATATGTTTGAAAAGGAAGATTAGCTGATTTATACTATTATCTGGGTCATCTGTATTGAAATGTAAATGATTAGTATCTTCACTAGGGTCAGTTGGATTTCCAAGAAATTCCACTTGACAGTGATTCTTTTCTCATGTTCATTTCCTTAATCAGAAGCGACTTTATTATAAATGCCGGTGGGGGTGGCTGTGACATACTAATGGTCAGAGCAGCTTGAAGAATGAAATCTAGAAGTAGTTTCAGCTTTATGACAGCAATTTAGCAAGAGCTGAATTTTGCATTTCACTTAACATCTATCTAAGGAAGGAGCTCAGTCTTGTTCTTGTTAACATCTTACTTTTTTGTCGCTTTGTAAGAGGGGCAGACTATTAAATTACATAGTACCATAGATTTGAATATTCCTTTGTGTTCTTCTCTTTGCCAAGTTATTCTTCTGGTTATTAATTTTGAACCAATTCTTTTGCTTTTGTGTGTTCTAGAATGTGTTCAACTTGGATTTCTTCCGAAGAATTATGCAAAGTGGGTTGCGCCACTCTCGGACAGTGGTATTTTTGTGTTTTCTGCTTATATTTTTCCAAGTGAAGTTCTTAGTGCTGCTTTAGAGGGAAGCAGCAGCAAAGTACAGTTGATACTGCATGTATCACAGGTATTCATCTGTGACACTCTTTTAGTTATTCTTTTGAACTGATTTTTCATGTGTCTAGTAGAGTCACGTTGAGATCACAACCTTTCAGGGTCCATCCTTTTCAGCCATTTCAGAAATTATTAGAGCTGAACACGTTTCTGCAATCTGCACACTTATTGCATCTCTTCAGAGGTGTTGGGGAATCTGGCGGATTCAAGAGGTAATTTTCTGAAAAGGTCGGACATATATGTCAAATCTAAACTGATTCTCGATTGGTGCAATTAAAGTAACTACTATGTCTTGGGCCTGTAGACGTTACTGGTCACCATTGTTTTGGTGTCAGCCCCATATAGTTTTCAACCATGGGCTTACAGGCACTGTATTTCAGTTGTGACAAATGTTCTTAAAACCCGTGCTTTGTACCCCCTCTCATGTTGCCACCCTAAGTGTAGCAGTTGTATAGACCGCAATCAAGTCAAAAGTAACAAACAGTTACAATTAACATCACAAAATAGAAAATTTTCTATGTACACCTTGTTCTGTGTGGACTTATTTTTTTTGGCTCAAGTGATGGTTTACCTTGGATACCGTGGTCTAATGGCTTATGGGGCTTTGGCATGATTTAGTCAATTTTATTCTTAATGCATTATCCATCGCTTTCACAATTTTCTCAAGATAGCCATTGTTACTGCACATCACTTTCACAAGTTCTCCAAATTTTTTTCGAACGAGCTTGCGGTTGTTGGGTAAGTCTGACTGTAGGGTGGTGTTCAGTAAAAACATGGCACATCACACATGATTGTTGCATCTTTGAAGACTTCACTCTTTCTGTGAGTTCCTATGAAGGTTTATTAGCATTATGTATACACCAATTCTGTTGAGATTACAGATGTATGCTATTTACTCGTTATACAGTTTAAGAGTATATGACCTATTGTGGTAATTTCACAATGAAAGGGCATACATATTAATAGATGCATCATTTTCCAGGAGAGTCTAATTTTTGGTATTTTAGGTGTACGATGAGCAATAGCTTCTTGTTTAGTGGATCTAGAAGCATGCAAAATATTTATGTCGGGCGGTGTTTCAAAATGTATGTATAAGTGGAAGTTGGAACAGTCAGCCGGAAAATAAAGTTCGGCAGATTTAATTTTTCGATAGATAACATCTTTATCTCTAACAGTTATATCCCGACTTTCACATTTCCTTCTGTTGCATCTTGAATTCAGGTTTTGGGTCAGTTTAAATGGCCGGAACATTTAGAAACTGATTTTGTATTTGGTGAGTTTTTCATGATTACTCGGTGCTTATCATGCTCTGTCCTTTAAAATATATTGAGTTAAATCATTTTTAATTATTGTTGCTATTTTGTTAAGGTGCATCGTCAATTGGGTCCATCAATGCAAAGTTTTTAGCTGCATTTTCAACAGCAGCTGGGAAGCGGTCATCAAGGTTCTCTGAATCGGAGGAATCTGATCCAGATGTGAGTAGCTATCATGAAACTGTATGATTTGGCTTGAGTACTATGTTATTATTAGGTTCAGAGATTGTCCTTGATTTTTCTGGTAGTGGGGCTGCTGGAGTGTGAGCCAAGAATTGAGGAACCCATCGATTAGAATTATTTTTCCTACCATTGAACGAGTGAAAAATGCGTGCAGTGGAATCTTGGCATCCAGGCGCATATTGTGCTTTTCACAGGTAGATTAATTTGATCTCTCCTTTGGTCCTTAATTCAAGTTTTTCATTTTTGCTAAAGAAAAACGATTGTGGCTTTATCTCCCAAGGTAGGGACTAAGGTCTACGTACAGTCTACCCCTCCCCATACTGCACTTGTGGGATTACACTGGGTATTCTTGTCGTTGTTGTAGTGAAAAACAATTGTGTATGACAACTGGAAGAATGAATTTCCTCTTTCTTATCAAGTCATTGTGCAATCATTTACTCCAATTTAAGTAAAAGGCTTTACTTGATATTTTGTTTCTCAGAAAACTTGGCATCGGTTGAAAACTATGGGCATTCTACATGATGCTGTTCCTTATTATGGCAACAGAATTGGGTATCCCATGCATGTCAAGGTAAAAGCAACCAGAACGCAATTGAATAATTTCTTCTATGACACATCTGACAGTTAATTATGTTAGTCCTAAAAGTAGGGTTCTTCTTAAAACACGGGTGTTCTTGAAAATGCTACAAGAGATAGTTTTTTGCTTGTTTTTTCCATCGAGGAACAATGAGGAAATCAGTTATTGTTCTAAATTCTAATATAAATTGTCCAGTTGCTGCTTCACTATCTGGCCTCGCTGTTTTGCAGACAAATATCCTTTGAGATATAAAACCAAGTTAATTTGTTTCATGCTATTGGTGGTCTAAGTTTTTATATGCTCGTTTCTTGTGCTGACGTTCTGGGAAAATCCTGATGCTAATTGCATTCGTAACTCTCAACTAGTGGTTTTATTGCCTTGTGATATGCCATGGTCAATTTTCTACTTGATGTTTATGATGATCTTATCTTGTGTATTCTTTTAACCCATGTTGGTTTCTATTGGAACAAACGGGGCAAGTCTTTTTCATCTTTTCTAGAAATCTCAGAAGACTTTTAGTTTCCCGGGTTTTATGGTTTCTACAACAGTGGAAACTAAAAAAATAAATAATAGATTTGAGCAAAATATTTTAGGCTCGAAAGATGTGCTTCTTTTACATGCAAAATCATCATTTCCTGTTTGCCAGAGACTCATATCTCACATTGCTCCCCCACACCACATACACGCACCTCACAATATCTCTGGTTAAGAACAGTGTCAAGGTGTCGATTTAGATAATGAGTTCTTATTCATGTTCAGTGCTCACTTGGAAGTTACTAATAACAACAAAATATATATATGAGGTGGGCAGGTTGCTCGAAGAAGATTTCTATCGAGGAAAGGTGCATCCTCCTTCGGATGGGTTTATTGTGGATCACACAATTTCAGTGAAGCTGCATGGGGGCGTCAGGTTTCTGGTTTACATGACAAGAAAATCAATGGAAATAAAAGTTATTCTAGTTTAGGTTCGAGACTTCACATCTCTAACTATGAACTAGGTATCTTATTTATTACTCCCCCTCCAGATGCTGAAGTAAAGACAAACCAAAGGACAAACTTAGATGATATAGTTCTACCCTTTGTCGTGCCTGCACCAAAATACAGACCGTCAGACAAGCCTGCTACCCCACAGGAGATGAGGGAAGCTTTGATCGAGCAAACTAAGTGTCAGAGAGATGTATGTGGGGCAGCAAAAGAGTCAGACAAATGGATGCAGGAAGAAATTCCTGAGGAAGAGGAAGCGATTGAGGCTACCGACTTTGTCGTTAAGGAGAAAGAAGATGAGAAGGCTTATGCAGAGGAACTATGGAGTCAAGTTGATTCATCAGAGAACTGTTAGAATCTTAAACCAATCACATTCAGGTATAATAATGTAGGACTAGATATACGGTAGCTGCTTGGTCCAAGCTATTCTGATGATACCAAAGTTTAACCTCTCCCTTTCTTTTACTTTAGGGGGGGGGGGGGGTCACATAGAATATAAAGATTGTTGTATGATTATTGTCGAAAAAGAGAATCTTTAGTAAGATGTGAAAATGTATGTATCATTGTACTTGTAAAGGTAAAGAAAAGGACATTGTATAAGTCATGATTTATAAAGAGGAAATAAAACAGTGTTTGGACAGCTGCTTTCTTTTGATTTTTCTACCATCGACATAGGATGTCAACTGTAACAATCTGGCACGTTTTCCTCAAGTGCAGAATTATTTAATTTTCATTAAAGTTGAAAACTTGGAGATATTTTATATACAAATACTGATTTTAGCTTGTTTAATTGGTTTGCTACAGCCTACAGTTGACTTTTCTAAGTCTTTGGCTCATTTCGTGGCATTAAGAAAAATAGTAATAAATAGAAAGTATAGTTTTACTATTATGGGTGGGAAAAATAAAGCTAATTTTTTTGAATTCCTAATAAAACACTTATTTTGAGACTTCCCCCCCCCCCCCCCCCCCCCTTTTTTTGGTAAAATGATGTTTTTTGCACGAAGGGAGCAAGAAACAGACTCCGGTTTAGGTTGCTTTCTTATTGACCAAAATAAATAAATAAATAAGACAAAAAGTTTCTCTGTGGCAAGAAAGTGGAATGGTCCAAGACGTAAGGAAATTTTGGCAATTTGATGGTATTATTATTTAATTAATAGATAAAGTATAAAACCGGTACAAAGAAAAATCGTTTGATATGTGAATAGGAACTGGAATTAGCAGAATTAGAGTGTAGATGATGATAATAAAGATTAAAAACATTAGCATTAGGAGTATATTTTAACTAAAGAAAAAGGCCAATTGAATGTCCCTTTCCTTTCGGCCACATGTTTTAACTGTTAATTTCTGAAAGTTGCTTACACTTCATGTCGTCTATTGCAATTATTAGCTTTCCCTCTTCATGTTTGATAAGAAGAAAATTGTTTTCAATTGCACAAAATTAAGTCGTTCATGCACCTTGCTCACGTTTTTTAGTCTGACTTAATCCAGTCAAAAGAGCATTGGTCCAATTGGCTTTTGATTGGAATATTCTGAATCTCTATAGTCATCAGCCCATTTCTTTGGCTCCAAGTGGACCAATAATGGGATCACACAAAGGATGAAAAGACAGGAGCTTATTTTAGTGAGTACTGCCTTCATTCTTAAGGTGGACGTGTCAAATTAAATATGATCAAGTAAAAATAAACGAAAAGAGTATATATTAATATAGCTTTTTTTTTTTTAATAATATGTGATTTCTCGGAGGAGTATTATATACCAAAAGAAAATCTTCAAGCGTTCAGGTACTTGAACTATTCAATACCCTATAATGGTTGTTATGCCTAATTTTATCTAAAGTACACATGTTACTTATCCCCTCAGAAATTAAATTGGAAACAAGTACTAGTAACATTTGGAAAAGTAAATTTATAATAAGCACATAAAAAGGAAAACATAAACCTTAAATGTCGTTAAAAAAATGAGTATGTAGAAATGAGAATGGACATATTTTGTCCCCTCTGAAAAATGAGAATTTGTTTGAATCAAAAGCAAACAAGGCATCCTTTCCGTAAGCTTCTTTTTCTCCTGTCTTATGTCTAAGGAATTGCGTGCATCTACTGGATTCTATGCATTATTCTTGTTTATCCATCCCTATACACACAACCCCACTCAAGACGGAGCCAGTTCTTTTGTAGGAGTTCATTTGACCGAAAAATATATCATTTGTATATGATTAAAATTATTTTTATGTATATATAGTAGGTGTTGAACTCCTTTTCGACTAAGTTTTCATCAAATATTGAACCCTTAGTTGAAATCCCGGCTCCGCCTCTGCCTCCGCCCCCGCCCAACTCTTCTGCTGGGTCCTTTACTTGAATGATTAAATCATGTTAGGAATAGTCATCATAATTGTACCAGACAAAATAAAATAAATTAAGGCAAATACTTGAAGAGTAAATAACACTCAACTGTATGATCTACTGATTAATGCATGGAGATAAAAATCATGAACAATAATGTGCAATCCTTTTCTCTAAGTTATGATAAATGGAAGCAGAAAGATGCATCATTATGCATGCAACTAGATCAAATGTTGATTACCAAAAAAATTACTTAAAAACTAAAAATAGATCAAAATGTTGCTCCATATAATAACAAAGTCTTAATTTTACTTGGTAAATATGCTTCAATTATTATAGGATTTGAAAGCTGTACGTACAATGAATAATATTAGATACCCAATTATTATCAATTTTTCTTAAGACAAAAGATATAATCTGTAGAAAGGAAAACACAATTTGTACTCTTTTTTTTCTTGTCAGTATCAGTATTCTTAAAAAAAAAGACACATTTAGGCATAAGTCATTTTTTTTCCGGGCACAGACTCTTTTGAATATAAATTTAGCACTTTTCTCCCCCTTTTTATTCACCCAAAAAAATTTGCCTTTAACGTGTTGTCTTCTCCAATCTCCAAATTCCAACTCTCCCTCCCGAGGGCTTCCATTTAACAACTTTTCTTTATATATATAAAAAAATTATTACACAGTTTATGAATCCTTGAAAATAAAAAGTTCATTTTCCGCTTTTGACTTTTTATTTCCTTCATCTTCATCTTCTTTGTTGTTCGTTTTTTTTTTTTTCTTTCTTTGTTCCTGTTTATTGATTTTTAGTTGTAATTTATACTTTGCTGAAGAATTTTTCTGGTTATTGTTGAATGGAGTTATCTTGTTCTTCTCCACTTTCGGTGAACTCCACCCTAAGCTTCAATCGCTATGTTTCTGCATACCCAAACAGAAGGTGTAAAACAGTTTTCTCCCTTTTCCCATATTGCCCTTCTTCTACCTCTCATATTACTACTACTTGTAGTACTAGCAGTTCTACTTCTACCCTTTTTGGAATTTCACTTTCTCATAGCCCCTGCAGTTCAATTCCACGTAAAATCAAGCGTTCTTTGTATATTGTATCTGGGGTGTTCGAGAGATTTACTGAAAGATCAATTAAAGCTGTGATGTTTTCGCAGAAGGAGGCAAAGGCTTTGGGCAAAGATATGGTGTTTACGCAGCATCTTTTACTTGGTCTTATCGCCGAGGATCGGAGTTCTGGTGGGTTTCTTGGGTCACGGATAACTATTGAGAAGGCGCGTGAAGCTGTTACGAGTATTTGGCATGATGAATTGGAGAATGATAAGGGGAAATTGGAGAGTGAGGACTCTGGTTCTGCTACTTCAGCTACTGATGTGGCGTTTTCGTCGGGTACTAAGAGGGTTTTTGAGGCTGCTGTTGAGTATTCGAGGACTATGGGGTATAATTTTATTGCTCCTGAACATATTGCTATTGGTTTGTTTACTGTTGATGATGGCAACGCTGGTCGTGTGCTCAAGAGGTATTATAAGATAGTCATTTTCATGAAAGCTTTTTTCTTTTTGGTAGTACTTTTGTTTTCAGTATATGCACTGCTGGTTTTTTGATTGAGCAAGCAAGTAATGAATGATGAGTGTTAGATTAAGTTTACCGTCATGCCAAAAAGCTATAGCTGATAGCAAGAGCGCAACTTTATTTCTCGACTATGTCCACCAAGCAAGTTCCATGTTCCATCGTGACTCCGACCCGGGCCATCCCAGCCCTCTTGTGGGCCTTGCTATAGGCAGCATGTTGGCGTTACCTAATAATGAGGATATGTAAGAACAAAAATAGTAGGAGTTTTGATCAGCAGAAATGTCTTGGGATCACGAATAGATTAGTTAATGATTTCTTATTTTGAAATCCAAAAACAGCTTCTAAAATTGAGGAATGGAATGTTGTTTGTGACTGTATGATAGGAATCAATCAACTTATCGTATAATTCTAGGAATATGGAGTTGGGATTCGGTAGAAAGTCCTCCTTGACTCATCTGTTCTTGCTTGCCATAATTTACATTCTGTATAAACTTCTCATTTAGTGCTGTTCTGGCTCCAAGGTATAGAAGATACTTAACTTTGTATTCTGTCTTGAACTTATGAATGGTATTTGTCTTTTCTTGTCTTCTTTTTACATGTATGTACATATTCTTTTGAAAGTTGTAGGCCTGAGAATCATAGCTTAATACTGACCTCCTGTTGATAAGCAATTCTGTATTCTCAATGATGTGTTATGCATGAACAATTGTTCTGCTTTACCTCATGTTTTTTCTGAAAGCTATGAGTAGAATATGGGTATGAACGTTGAGTTATTACTTTGCATGCAAATTTGTTTCACCATACTTGCAGAATCAAGGTAGTAGAAGTCAAAAGGCTCTTGAGACACTGCATACTGATTTAGTTGTCGATAAATAGATAAACAAACAATCCTTACTGATTTCTTGTTTGTTGTAAATTTATATGTTGCAATGCCACCAGCTTGGTTAATATCCGTCTTTACCTTCCTGATTGAGTATAATATGTCTTCTGTCTTGCAATATGATTATCTTTCTGTCGTCTTCAAACGTAATGCATATAAGACTTGCATGGAGGTAGACTGACCTAATTTCAGGTTAGGAGCAAATGTAAATTATCTGGCAGCTGAGGCAATTTCCAGGCTTCAAGGAGAGCTTGCTAAAGATGGTAGAGAGCCAATTTCATTCAAAAGATCACGTGAGAAATCCTTTCCTGGAAAAATAACTATCGACAGATCTGCGGAGAAAACAAATGGTATGGCCAGTTCCTCTCACTCTCTTGTTAGTGTTTGTTTCAGCATACTGTCTCAAATGAGTTTTGTTTCAAGCAGAGAAAAATGTTCTGGAGCAATATTGTGTAGATCTTACTGCCCGTGCAAGTGAGGGCCTTATAGATCCAGTAATTGGCAGGGACACTGAAGTTCAGAGAATGATCGAGATACTCTGCCGTCGAACCAAAAACAATCCTATTCTGCTTGGTCAAGCTGGAGTTGGCAAAACAGCTATAGCTGAAGGGCTGGCGATAAACATTGCTGAAGGAAATATTCCTGCATTTTTAATGGTGGGTTTTATTCCGATTTTCATTTTTCTTTCTTTCCTTTTTTTTTTTGGGATTCCGTGACCCATTTATCAATCTAATATGCATTTCCTATATTTTTGTTCCACTAGCTACTGCACCAACTTAACTAGTGGTTTTCTGCTATGTACACAGAAAAAGCGGGTAATGTCTTTAGACATTGGCCTATTGATTTCAGGTGCGAAGGAGAGGGGTGAACTAGAGGCGCGTGTGACTACATTAATTAAGGAGGTAAAGAAGTCAGGTGAGCATAGAATGGAAGTAAAATTTGGTCAAATTCTTTGATCATCGGCTAAGCCTAGTGACATAATTTGCAGGCCATATCATTCTGTTCATAGATGAGGTCCACACTCTTGTCGGTGCTGGCACAGTTGGACGGGGAAATAAGGGCTCTGGTCTTGACATTGCTAACTTGCTAAAGCCACCACTTGGCCGGGGTGAACTGCAGGTAATTTCCTGTTCTGGTTCCCTGCACTACTCTATGTAGTTGCATTCATAATGGTGGGCTTCCATTCTTAGACGTAAAAGGTGTGATGAACTTGTCAAATAAACTATTGGTTACTCTGTTGGTCGGGGAGGAATGTTTCGAGCCATTGACACATGCATATTTTCTTCAGCGATGCTGAATTAATTTTTCAGGAGTTGGTTTTGGTGTAACTCTGCTGTATTCTTTGAGCATATGTTCTTTTATCCTCTTATTGTCCCTTGACCTGCTTGTTCCTCAAATTTACTACTACAACAGCAACAACAACATACCCAGTGTATTCCCACAAAATGGGATCTGGGGAGGGGAAAGTGTACGCAGTCCATACCACTACCTCAGATAGAGTAGAGAGGTTGTTTCCGATAGACCCCCGGCATTCCTCAAAGTTACTATCAAATATAAATTTGTGTTTGAATATTAAATTTACAAAACAGAGAAAAGACCCCGCTGAAAAAACACAGCTTATCCTTTTACGTAGATCTGCACCTAAGGTTCTTCCTATTCTTTGAGAAAAGGATATCCCAACAGACGCATTGGTGCCTACACACAAAAGAACACAAATATTTTTATATTCATATGTCTTAATGTGTGTGTTTTACATCTATGCATATCCTTTGATATTTGTTGTTTAAACTCAAATGATCATTTGATGTTTAGAATCTGGATTTATGAACTTTGCGCATAAACTTTTTTCTTGCAACAGTGTATTGCATCTACCACCATGGATGAGTTCAGATTGCATATTGAGAAAGACAAGGCCTTTGCCCGAAGGTTCCAGCCTGTCTTGATTAATGAACCTAGTCAGGTGAATAATACTGTATGCATATGTATGCACAAGTGGGTGTGTAATGTCCTAACAGATTTTCCTGTTCCTAAATTATATAGGCGGATGCTGTCCAGATACTGTTGGGGTTGCGTGAAAAATATGAGTCACATCATAAGTGTAGATACAGTCTGGAAGCCATAAATGCTGCTGTGCAACTATCAGCAAGATATATACCGGATAGGTATCTTCCTGACAAAGCCATTGATCTTATTGACGAGGCTGGTAGTAAATCTCGTATGCAAGCTCACAAAAGAAGAAAGGAACAGCAGATTTCTGTACTCTCACAACCACCAAGTGATTATTGGCAGGAAATTAGAGCTGTTCAAGCCATGCATGAAGTGGTAACTGTCTGTCTAGATTTTGCACGTCGTTAAAAATTTGAACTTCCTTATGTGATCTAAATACAACAACCTGTGCCCTCTTTTCAAACAGATCCTGGCAAGCAAGCTGACTGAAAATGATGATGCGTTGAATGATGGCGGTGAACTTCATTCTCAGCAAGCTTCGTCTTCTACATCTGCTGAAGATGAGTATGTACCTGCCTCCATATTCCTGCAAGGCATTATAATAGAACAGAGATCATCTGAAGTCTTTAAACCAGGAGTAAATTAACTTACATTCTTTGATTTTACTCTAGACCCCCAGTAGTTGGACCTGAGGAAATAGCAGCAGTTGCTTCACTCTGGACAGGCATTCCCCTTAAGCAGCTTACTGTTGATGAAAGAATGCTTCTGGTTGGTCTTGATGAGCAGCTTAAGAAAAGGGTTGTTGGTCAGGATGAGGCTGTTACATCCATTTGTCGGGCTGTTAAGAGATCCAGAACTGGCCTCAAGGACCCAAATAGACCAATGTCAGCGATGCTCTTCTGTGGTCCTACTGGAGTTGGAAAATCTGAACTGGCTAAAGCTTTGGCAGCATCTTATTTTGGTTCCGTAAGTATTAATATAATAAGCTGTTTTGCATCATTCATCAAAAAGAATGTGTCTCTAGATTAAACAATTGAGTAGAAATATAAACCTCTAAGTGATATTACTTCCCCATGATTTTGGTCATCTAAACATAGAATATATTTGGAATGCAATTTTAGTGACTCGAGGCAAGAGGACGAAGTGGGGTGAGCTTGGACTCCCAGGATGTTTGTAAGAGGGATAGTTTTAAGTATCTTGGGTCTATGATCCAGGGGAATGGTGAGATTGATGAGGATGTTTCTAAACGTATTGGAGCAAGTTGGATGAAGTGGAGGCTCGCCTCGGGAGTGTTGTGCGATAAGAAGGTGCCCCTTAAGCTTAAAGGCAAATTCTATAAAGTGGCAGTTCGTCCGGCCATGTTGTATGGAGCGGAGTGTTGGCCAGTTAAGCACGTTCACATTCAAAAATTGAAGGTGGCGGAAATGAGAATGTTGCGTTGGATGTGTGGGCTTACTAGAGGGGACAGAGTTAGGAATGAGATTATCCGGGAGAAGGTGGGAGTGGCTTTGGTGGAGGACAAGATGCGGGAAGGAAAGCTGAGATGGTTTGGGCATGTGATGATGAGGGGCGCGGATGCCCCGGTTCGTAGGTGTGAGAGGCTAGCGTTGGATGGTTTCAAGAGGAGTAGAGGTAGGCCGAAGAAATACTGGAGGGAGGTGATTAGACATGACATGGAGCAGCTTCAGCTTACTGAGGACATGACCCTAGATAGGAAGGTGTGGAGGTCGAGGATAAGGGTAGAAGACTAGTGTTAGTGTGTGGGTTGAAGGAAGCAGTCAGGAGAGTTCTTGTGTAGCCGGGTTAGTAATCATAGGACAGTGTACATAGGTGTTTTTGGTATGTGAGTGTATGTTACTAGTAGGTGGGTGTCCTATTTCTTATTTCTTAGTTCCTATTTTTCTTATTCCGTGTTGCTCTTATTTCCCGTATTTCATATGTCTATGATTTTTATTTTATTATTTCTTATTCATTATTTCGGTTATGTCATCCATCCCCTTGTTTACTATCCTTTATCTTGAGCCAGGGTCTATCGGAAACAACCTCTCTACTTCTTCGGAGGTAGCGGTATGGACTGCGTACATCTTACCCTCCCCAGACCCGGGAATACACTGGGTTTGTTGTTGTTGTTGTTGTTGTTGTTGTTGTGTTGTTAAACATAGAATATATTGATCAGGATTCCTGGCTGCATAATTTGGGCAAACAAAGTCTACCTTTATTAATCTGTCAGAATTTGTGAAGAATTTTGTTGGATAAGAAATCTGCTTTTGATCTTTTCATTCTAGATGCCTTAGTTTTCACCAGACAGTCACCAAGTTTTTGCTGCTGAAAATTTTGTTCAAAAAGTTGCAATCCAGCCACTTATGTGGCAATGGATAGGTATTGGTGATATTAGTAGTGTTCTTAGGACCGTTTTGGTGCTGATAGTTACTGGTAGTGATTATTTGGATAAAGAAAGTATTAAACTATGATAGTATGACTCTGCTGATTGTGTTTTAGCTGGTCCTCGACACAGAAAATAATAAAGAAAAGAGAGAGGCAAAGGATGCTGGAGCATGTGCTGTGTGGCCATTATAGGTTTCTTTGGCTATTACGTGAAGTGCTGGAGACGCCACCAATTAATGTTGTTGGTGTACGACTTCTGATTATTGGTGGCCTCTAATAAGTACTGCAAGTTTAGACATACGTGTGGCTCTATTATTGGACTATTGCAAATCTCTTTTTCCATTGCCAGGATCAGATATTCCTTCATCCATTTCAATAATGAAATGAAGGCGAGCATTTTTATGTATCTGAAAAATCTGCTACATTAACTAGATCCTTGCATCCACCTCCCTGACCCCAAAAGAAAGAACAGAAGAAGTCTCTAATCACCTAATCCGTTGAAAAATAGAGAACTCTCTAGTCACGTAGATTAGATGCACGTAATTTGGTAATAAATCAAAATTACTGAATGAGCTCGAGCGTACGTATGCGTTTAATCTTGTCATAACTTTGAATTTGGATCTCTTGGTTCTAGACGGTTTGTGACGTTAGTGAATGATTGAATGAAATAAATTCACCTGAACAACATTCTCAGTTCAACCTTCTAGATTAAGTTGTGGATAAGATAGCATCAAGAATTATACATCTATTATAGCTCACCATTAGGTTGCTAGAGTTATATTTGTTATCTTTGGTTTTGTTCTGTCTAAAGGATCACTTGGTTTTGTGGATTCTATATACTCACTGAATTATCTTTTGGTGTTGCCCAGGAATCTGCCATGCTAAGATTGGATATGAGTGAATACATGGAGCGGCATACTGTGAGCAAGTTAATTGGATCGCCTCCTGGTTATGTAGGCTATGGAGAAGGAGGGACTCTTACTGAAGCTATCCGAAGAAAGCCCTTCACTGTGGTGCTGCTAGATGAGATTGAAAAGGCTCATCCCGACATATTCAATATTCTCCTTCAGTTGTTTGAAGATGGTCACCTGACAGACTCTCAGGTTTGATTTTAAATATTCCACATGATAGATTGTAAAAGTTAGTCTTAAAAATATTCCACTGAAGAATTTCTTTATCCTTGGATCTTGGCGTTGCTAATTATGGGATTTTGATTCAACAGGGAAGAAGAGTGTCATTCAAGAATGCCTTGATAGTTATGACTTCTAATGTGGGTTCGACAGCCATTGTAAAGGGTAGACAGAATACCATTGGCTTCTTGCTTGCTGACGATGAGTCAGCTGCCTCCTATGCTGGTATGAAAGCAATAGTGTTGGAGGAGCTCAAAACATATTTCCGCCCAGAGCTGTTGAACAGGATAGATGAAGTAGTGGTATTCCGTCCACTAGAGAAGCCCCAGGTTCGTATAATATACCTCTACATCTTGTAGCCCATTTGATGACCATTAGTTTGATTCAAGAAGTTGCATTGATCTGAGAACTGAGATGGACCATATGACGATCTTTCATTCTGGCGCATTTCTTTAGAAAGTAATTGGCTACTGTGAGTAACTGCTTTGTATTTTTTTCGTTTCAGATGCTCGAGATATTAAACCTGATGCTGCAGGAGGTAAGAGCTAGGCTCGTTTCGTTAGGGATAAGTTTGGAGGTATCAGAAGCAGTAATGGAGTTAATATGCCAACAAGGATATGACAGAAACTATGGTGCACGCCCTCTAAGGAGGGTTGTTACTCAAATGGTTGAAGATCTGCTGAGTGAATCTGTACTTTCTGGGGATTTCAAGCCTGGTGATGTTGCTATGATTCATTTAGATGAATCTGGAAATCCTGTTGTCATTAACCAGTCAAGCCAGGGTATCCAATTGTCTGATTCGAATGAAAATCCAGTTGTTGCCAACCGGTGAAGACAGCGTATCTATTTATCTGATACAATCTGTACTGTTAAAGGTAATAACAACATGATATAGCTCCCTGTATATGAGTTAACTTTTTTGTATAGTTTTAGATATAGCTGATTCATACATGTAAAGACATGCCGCAGAATTCTTTCAATAAATGTATACTCTTACAATAATTGTAGTATATTGATGATCAATGTATTTAAGGCTACAAAATTTGTTCTGCTAAAAGATATAGAAGCCAACCATAGTTCACCTTATTTTGTCGATCCTCTTTTATTAAGATAGAAGATGGCTTTGGTTGTCGATATTCTATCCATCCCCTATGTGATTTGTTAATCACCACAACCTTCAGATAATCAGATGTAAGAAAGAGAATTAAGAAAAAGGCAGGACTTGCCAAACGCATTTTTGTTTACTACAACTTTTGACACACTACTAATTTAGCTTTGTCACCTGATGCTTACAAGCTAAGATTTGATAAACTTGGCAGCTAGTCTTCTAAAATCAAAATGCAAGAAAAGGTCTCAGTACACAGCAGAATACAATGGCTTAAGTTACAAAAGAGCTCTTCATACACAGATAAACCGTGTGCGACTGAACAGTGCTGGCATCTGAATGCTCCAACTCAATTACACATTAACCCAAACTGTCTACTCCTGAAAAAAAAGAGAACAAACAGGCAGAGAGAATTAGGTGTTGTAAACAGTACGGGCAATTTTCTGAAATTCACAATGGAAGATAAATATTCTTCTTCATGTAAGCTAATGCAAATACAAACCCAGTTCCAGCTGATAACCCAAAAAGCCTGAACAGGAGGAAGGATAATAGTCATTAAATTTTTATTTAGTTAATTTGCACCTGCTCCATATCTGTAGGACCATCATCAGTTTTCTGTTCAGGTACATCTTCCTCAGTCTTGTTAGCTTTATCATCGCCATCTGTTACCATCTTGTCTTCTTTTTTAGCAGCGACATCGTAATCACCAAGATTTAAATCTGCAGGAAGCTGGCCTGACTTCAATGCCTGCACAATTTACACATCATCGTAAGTTCCCAAAACAAACTAGAAAAAGAAAGGGAACATGAGCAAGGTCTAAGAGGAAAAATGACAAATAAACTAGTTTCAGTAAATCAAAACTTTGTGTATCACCTGTTCAAGTCTAGCCACCTCCTCAAGAGTTTGGGAATTCACAATGGCAGCCTGCACATGCAAGAAGAGCAATTAATTGAACCGAAAAAAGGAAATGGCTGTCCTATTTACATCTGGATTTGGTCCTCTTTTCCCAATCCGTGATAGGTGAGTCATTCGGCATGCTTCAGTTTACCATGTACAGTTCTATAATCAAGAAATTCATACATATACCAAATTCAGTTTCATAATTAATGAGAAAAGCATAATGCGTCAAGGCCAATAAGTATAAGCTCCTTCTAGCCTCCCTTTGGCTACGCTTCACTGACATAAGCAAGAAATTCCAGTGGACATGGGGTGCTCCTATTAGAATAAAAAAGCCAACTATTTAATTCTGACCCCAAGTCACTGCAAGAGGCTGATGAGTTTTCTAAAAAGATTGCAATAAGTAAGCCCCATACACAGAAGGTACTGTGCTTCTATAATTCAATATATAGCTTTTTTTCTAATTGTTTCTCTCTATATGACCTACAAATTATAAGTAATAAAGATTGCTTTTGTTAACCGGTACATCTTCTTAAAAAATATTTCATTTTATGTTTGGTTGTGTTGCTGAAACTAGTTGATTGTGATCTTTATAAGGGCAGAGAACTATTCCATAAAGCTGTACAAAGAGTATTTTTATTTTGTTTGTATGTGTGTGCAGTGGTGGTGGGGGCAATTACAACTGAAGTCTAGCCAAAAACAACCCAAACATAAAGCAGATACTGAGTAATTGACCTCTTGTACATAGACAGTGAATACATTGGTCCTATCCATGTTTTTTAGAACAGGCAGGTTGGTCCTATCCATATTTCATAGGACCAATTGCCAACCTACCCAAACAATCTGTTCCATCATCCTAATCCTTAAAAATGCATTCAAAGAAGCGGAAGAAAGAATGGGTAAGAAGAAACAGCAACTGATAAATGATATGTTGTACCTTAATTGCTATAATTTGCTCGGGTGTAGGACCAGCTGGCTTAGGTGGTTGATCTTCCTTTGGTTCCTCGGCAGGAGCCGCAACCTCAACAGGTACAGAAGTCTTCACTGACTCCTTTTTGACCAGCTCTTCAGCTTCTTGTGATGCAAATAATTTACTTGCTTCCAATCTCTCCTATAGCAACAAAATTAGATCCGACGGCTCAATACACAGCTGTTTAAAGTAACTTTATGGGTGCTTCCTCTCCCACCCCCAACCAAAAAGGAGAAAATGTAACATTTGGATTTGTTAATCATGAAGCCATATGCAACACCAGCTTCTATAGCATGGCGTACAAAATCAAGGTTAAAATACCGCACTTACGACAAATTTAAAGAACATACCCAAGAACAAATTTTAAGAACATGCCCCAGAAATTCTAGCATGAAATCAGAAACCAGTTATTTATAGAGCATCCGTGAATGAAGAGATGAGCGAGTATACATTTTTTGCTGGAGAAAATAGCTGTGTTAGAGAAGCAAGAGTGTGTATTAACATTATACATGTCAACATTGTGCGTCAAATCTCAGAATATCTCAAAACAAGAACACTTAATGTTGGCGACCTCATAATCAACATCTATATGAAGAGAGCTAGTCATGGCCTCTGCTTTAAGAAAAAAATTACATACTTCTTAAAAACGATAAAATTTCATTTAAAGTCAAATATATAGACAGACCCATAAACCTACACTATTTTTCATTTAGGCACGACTTATCTTGGGGTTTGACCTATTCAAGGAATGTAATGTCTTGTCAACTCCACTTCCATTTCAAATTCTAGCAAAGAGATTTACAAGGTCTGTCATTTATCTATGAAGGCAAGCTTGGTGCTATCTTGTGCAACTACTTCAGACAACATGCTGAACACCTCCCACTTAATTAAAGGAGCTTCTGTAAACAAAGAAGAAAAGGCTTATAACATTCTTCAAGATTGGGAACCCATTCAATGTTTCTTTTTTAATTTGACTGCAAGATATGTAATTAATTTTATACAATTTCTTGCATATTTGAGCAAACTCTGGACGGCGCCCAAGTTCAATCCAAATAGGAGGACAAAGTTGAACTAAAACCACAAGCTGAACTAAGAACGTGTTTGACAGTTCCCTACATCATTCAAATGAAGAGATGGAAGGAACAAGAAAACCCACCTTTTGTTTGACTTTCCTGAAATCCAGCAAACGCAAGGACTTCAATTTGTGAATGACATAAAGGCGATAATTTGGTCTCTTTGTGATATTGTTATCAAGCAGACTAAGAAACTTCAGCTTCGGGAGAGACTCCAGCGGATCAATTTCAACCAAATTCGTAAGTCTGTTGCTAGTAAGAATCAAGGTATGCAATTTCGGCAAAAACTCTGCAACATGAACAAACGTCACGTTAAATAAGAACCCTAATAAAATAATGAGCTAATGGTCAAAATCACACCTAAAGTATCCCGGTTTGTTTCCTATCTGAACTATCATCAACTATCAATTATTCACTTTTCATACAGAAATATAACCATCATTCAGGTAGAAGAAGTGAAATCATTGATACTTGAAGTAGCAAACTTACGCGCGCGCGCACACCTGATAGTTCGGTTATGAACCTCAAAAAACCGGGATACTTTACGAGTGTTCTTGACCATTCAACTCTAAAACAAATAGACCTACGATTACAGTGGAACATAAATACTCCAACAGTATAATGTGTCACCTCCAATGTTGGGATTGATACGCGTAACTCTATTGTTGTTCATTAACAAGGTTCCAAGTCGATTCAGATACGGAAAATTCTCAAGTTTAACAATCTCATTATCAGATAAATCAATCGTATCAAATTGATCCTGTAACCAAAACAAATCAACTTCCACATAACTAAAATAATCCCAACTCAAAAAAAAAAAAAAAAAAAAAAAAAACTAACCTCAGTAGCACCTAAGTTCTCAATAACAGGAATCTTATTGCCTGTACATAAACAACAAAGTGCAAATAAAACATTAAGCCTTTTCCTTCACAAGGGTTAAAATTGGAATTGAAAAAAAAAACAAAAAACAATTAGGGTTGATGAAGAAGAAGAGGAACCTCGAAGATCTAACTCGCGTTCGCGAATGGCGTTGAAGAAATGTGGGCTTTTCCAAATCAGGTCTGCCGTTAACCTAACCATTTTTGTCCAACTACTACTACTTCTTCTTCTCCTCTTTGTATAAACAGCCGATATACAAAGAAGAAAAACCCCTCTGTTTCACTTGGTTGAGGTTTATATGAAAGCCCGCTTATGAGTATACTGGAGAAACTAAGGTAAGTTTACTATATTGCCCTTCGTCGGCCATGTGCTCTATTTTGTTGTTGGACAGTGAAGATATAATATAAGGAGGGCTATATTACTACTGTTAAGAGCCCATTTGGTATAACGATACGAGGGCTATATTACTGCTGTTAAGAGCCCATTTGGATAAGATTAAAAAAATAGTAGCTTTTTTTTAGCTTAAGTGACTAAAAATTTAAAATAAGATGAGTGCTTATAAATTAAGCAGATAAGTATTTGGATAGAAGTATTGAAACTGGAAAAAAATTGCTGATACATTTGGTATTTTTGTTATTAAAATGACTTAAATGTCCTTAAAATTATTAATACCATAAATAAGGTGAAATATTTATAATTTTTAATTTTAAAATAAATTTTTTGAACAAATCTCCGATTAATGATGGATTCGTTGAAAATAAAGAAGAAAGATGAAGAGGAAATTGGAGGGAAGAGATGAAGCGAAGCGGCAAAGAGAAAAAGAAAAAAAAAACTATATATTTAAGGGCTACAAGTTTAGGATATTGTTGGAATTGGAGAAAAATGTAAGGGATAAAATAATAAATGTTTTGGTCAAGCCTAAAAGAATTTTAATCTAAAAAACAAAAAGTTGGGGTGCCCAGTTTCTCACCTTTTCATTCTTTTAATCAGTTTTTATAGCTTTTTTTAAACACTTTTTAGTTTTACCAAACACATTAAAAAGCTAAAAAGGAGATTAAAAACTGATTTGACCAGATTTTAATCCTATTCAAACGGGCTCTAAATTGCAAAGTTGAGAGCTATATCAGCATTTTTTTCTTAATTCTTTTAAAATAATTCAAAAAAAAAAGAGTAATAATAATGTGATAATTGAAATATAATAGACAATGAATGGTACATATATTAAAAAGGAAGAAGCTACGTGTACGACTAATACAAAGACAAACATGATGCTACTACATAGAGCCATATATGGAGTCCACTAGATCGATTCAATTCAGCCTATAATTTAATAGAATTTGGTTAAAAATAAATAAAAAATTTACGGTCTATTTAAAAATAAGGTTTCTTAGCCGAGCTCAAATAAGCTAACAAAACCTATTTTAGGTATCCAAACATGTTTCACCGCAAATATCGACGGAACTACAAAAACTTTCCTTACTCCTATCTTTGCTAGAGCATTGTCAATTGCTGCAAGTAGTCGAATGAAACACTATCATAAAGGAGAGGGTGAATCAAAATATGGAATGAGGTAGTTGATATTGCCTATACTTTTGGAATTGGACAGATTTAGCCCTCAAAAACTTTGTGACATCATTTTTACGAGAATCTAAAGAACCATTGAAAAGAATGAAAGGAAAATTAGAAGGTTCGCTTGTTATTATGGTGATTGAATACAAGATTAAATAATCACCATAGCAGCAAGTGAATCTTGTGATTTTCCTTTCATTTTCTCTAGTAAAAATGATGTCACAAGTTTGTAAGGGATAAATTTGTCCTCAATCCCAAAAGTATAGGTAATATCAACGCCTCAATTTCCATCTTTTGATTCATCATCTACTTGCTATAAATTCGCACTATATTTGGGGCAAACATAATACCTGCAAAAGCAAAATAAAGTTCTCCTAGTAAATTATATTCCAGCAAGTAACTTCTTTCATAAAAAAACATTCATATCAATCACAACCATATCTCTTGTGGAAATGATTTCTTCTTATGGCCACTTATAAATTGATATAAAACTACAAATAAATTAATAAATGGTTACAAAACCAAATCTCCCTGATCTCTGCTATTTTTCATCTGATTATTTTACAAATAGGTCAGGTCGGTCTTTTAATACGATTAAAACAGTTGAAGATTGTTATCTTTGAATTGAAGCAAAAAGAGAGTAAAAAGGGAAAAAAGAGAGAGAATGAAGCAGAGGGAGTGAGCAGAAAAATGTCTTCTGCATTCCTTTGGGGACACAACAACATGCCCAGCATATTCCAACAAAATGGGGAAAAAAAAGCAGTCTGATGCACTAAAGCTATTGCTACATAGGGGGATCCGGCGAAGGACCGAACTACAACAGCTACAACAGTTTATTGTACACAACCTTACTTTGCATTTACGCATGAGGCTGTTTCCATGGCTTGAACTTGTAACCTCCGGGTCACAGCACATCAACTTTACCGATCACTCCAATGCCATTTGAGATATGACCAACAAAAATCAAGAAGAATGAGCGAAAATAAATGATAAAGAAGCAGTATTAAGTCATTTTGCCTCTAATTGATATTTTAATTTAAGTCTTCCCAGACCAATGAAATTTGGCTATGCAAGTTTAGACCCCACTGACTAAGCTTCAAAACCAACCAAAGTTTCTAAGTAGCTATTGAAACACAAAACATTTTTGTGACTCTGCGTCTTCAGAGACCGAGAGAAATCACTTCTAGGCTGGCTATACTAGAGAGAGAGATTAGATGGTGATGCCTACCCAAGGCAAAACTATCAGGGCCAGTACAAGTGGGACGAAAGATGCGCAGAGGCAACAGATGGAACAGCATCAGCTGCTCTCAAGCCACCACTCCTGTAGAGTTCACTTGCTCTAACACTATCATCACGCTGATAGGGGTCAGATGCAGAGCTCCGTCCAGCAACATCAGTGGGTATGGTGTTTGGCAAACCCCTCGAGCCTTCCAAATATGATGATGGCCCATAAGCATAGCTGTGGGAGAGCAGTCCGTCATGCACGGCTACATCACCATGCAATCCATATAGTTGACCAGCATGACTTCCTGTACACCCGGGTGTAGAATCAACTAGAATCCTTCTATGACCTCCAGCATACGAACCTGCTTGCGGAACAACATCTGTGCCTGCTGACACACCTCTCACAATTCCTGCTAGTGAGCCAACATTGTCATGCATCGAGCTTCCAACAGGTCGATGCAATACTGATGGGGACAGAGAATAAACATACATGTGGCCAGCAGTTCCACCTTCTAACAAGGTGCTGTTGCTATCAATAAGATTAACTCCTCTTTCCTGTTGTAGCCGTTGATTTGGAAAATGTGATCGTTTCGCTTCGTTGTTGCTGATCCTTCCAGATGACTCAGTTTCATCAATTTTTCTCTTTAGTGCCATCTTCGTCTCACCTTCTGCAATTTCTTTCTCCAAGCTCATTATTTTCTCATTTATTTTCCACCCAGGAAGAAGTTCTGAAAGTTTAATACCATGACGTCTCAAACATTTGGTGACAGATCTCAGAGCAGCCAAGTGCTGCTTTTTTGCAGCATTCTGTACGAAATAAACAAAATGCACAGTTAACTTGAGGAAATCAGGGGGGAGAGAGAGCATCTGTGCTGGAATAAGATTAAATAATTACCATATCAGCAAGTGACCCTTGGGATTTTCCCTTCATCTTCTTGATTAACGGCTCTTTGGACTTCCGTAAAAATGAAATCACAAGTTTTTGAGGATTAAATCTGTCCTCAATTCCAAATGTATAGGCAATATCAACTGCCTCAATTACCAACTTTTCATTCACCATCTCCTCTATTATTTCTGTCAGACATACATAAACCAGTGTTAAGCAGGCAGATAATTAGCAACTACGACAAGGTCAAATGTCATATTTGGGACAGAGACAAGGTATGAAAAACTGCAAAACGAATCATATTAGAGAGATATGATATCTTTTTTTTTTTTGAATCATATTAAGATATAATCAGATATAAGGCTACATCTTTGAAACTACAAACAACAGAAACAATCAGAAGGTTGATTGGAAGTTCAAAGCAGATATGAGGTTGAACAAGGGTCCTTGACTTGAACTTGAACAACAACAACAACAACAACCACCCAGTGAAATCCCACAAGTGAGGTGAATCATATTAAGATATAATCAGATATAAGGCTACATCTTTGAAACTACGAACAACAGAAACAATCAGAAGGTTGATCGGAAGTTCAAAGCAGATATGAGGTTGAACAAGGGTCCTTGACTTGAACTTGAACAACAACAACAACCACCCAGTGAAGTCCCACAAGTGAGGTCTGGGAAGAGTGTACGCAGACTTCAACTTGAAGTTGCACTAAATTGAAATGTTGCTCCATAGAACGAAAAAAGAAAGAAAAGGGGGACATCCTCCTGTCCCAGTATTGACTGCTTGTTCCTGTCCACAAGATTTTCTAATTGTGGTTGGGACCATAAGATTTTCTATTCCAATCATTCAAAAGCTTAGTTCATTTTCTATCCAAGAGACAACCCAACAACAACATACCCAGTATATTCCCACCAAGCGAGGTAGGGGATGATAAGTGTACGCAGTCCATACCACTACCTCAGAGGTGAGAGGTGAGGTGAGGTATAGCGACTGTTTCCGATAGACCCCCAGCAAAGCAAAGAGATAACCCAAATGCTTTAATTTTTTTTTTTATATGATAACCCCAAAATGCTTAAAATTTTTGTTATTCAAACATGAAAGTCTATCCATTCCGTATTTTTGTCTGAGTCTCAATTAACATTAGCATGATCCTCCACCCTGATCCCTTGCTAAATATTATCACCACTAGATGCACATAAAAGTACTTATTCATACTAATAAACAACTTATTCAACAGTGTTATTCAAAAACTGCAGACACTTGTTAAAAAAGGGCAGCCCGGTGCACTAAAGCTACCGCTATGCGCGGTGTCCGAGGAAGGGCCCCACCACAAAGGTGTATTGTACGCAGCCTTACCTTGCATTTCTATAAGAGGCTGTTTCCAAGGCTTGAACAGCCTAAATCAGAAAAAGAAAAACTGTGTACAAACTTTTAGATTCATCGAAAATAAGCTTAGGATCGAGTAACTTCTAATATTTACCAAGAAACAAAAAAATAAAATGAAGAAACAACAAGTGTATTATATCATCTAGTATCACCAAAAGTTGTGTCCTTCCAGTCAATTAGCAACAAGTACTACTAAGCCCCTTCAGCCTTATCACATACAAGCCAATATCTTTGCATGATTTGTTGAGTTTTTGACCAAACAGATCTTGAAGTATACCGTTAACTTAAATAACATTCTTCATGTATCTCCATGAACAAAAAAACATCTTTAATGATTTTAAAATTGAACATGTTTCATCCTCCAGTAACCTACCATTACAAAGCATGGAAAGCTGAGGTCCATAGTTAGCTAGACAACAACAACAACAACAAACCCAGTGTATTCCCACCAAGTGGGGTCTGGGGGGTAAGATGTACGCAGTCCATACCGCTACCTCCGAAGAAGTAGAGAGGTTGTTTCCGATAGACCCCGGCTCAAGATAAAGAATAGTAAACAAGGGGATGTATGAAAAGGCCAGTCCGGTGACTAAAGCTCCCGCTATGCGCAAGGTCCAAGAAAGGGCCTGACCACAAGGATCTATTAATACCACAGCCTTACCTTACATTTCTACAAGAGGATACTTGGCTAGAAAAATATTAACTCCAAAAAAAGGATACTTGGTTGGTTAGGAAGTTACTAATTTGTCGCCATTGTTGAGTTGTGAGAGGCATGAGAACTGCTCTTTTTCAACCGTCAAACAATTTTTTCTCAAAAAAAGAAAAAATTTAAATGTTAGCCTCCTTTTTTGTTTTATGTACTCCCTCCGTTTCATTTTACATGACCTCTTTTGACTTGGCACACCCATTAAGAAAACATTAATTAGAAGATGTATTTTACAAAATTAACCTTAATGATGTCTTGAAACTCTAAATCTAACTATTACTATTAATTTTTAGTTATTTAATACTAAGGGTAATATGGGAAAGAAGTAATAAAACAATCTTGATTTGCAAAAATGGACAACTAATTTGAAACAAACATATTACGAAAGAAGACCAGGTAAAATAAAATGGAGGGACTATTTTTTCCTAAATATATAAAGCCTGGTGAATGGTCTCTATCAAACTTGAAACAAGGAATCAGAGCAAGAGCTCGAAACATGGGATTCAATGGTGATATCTACAATACTCCATGAACAAAGCCCAAGAGAAAAAATGAACACAGAAGAAAATAATTGGAAAATGAATCTCATCTTCGTATCGCAATGTGCAACACAAATACATCTCCTGAGCTTAACTGACAGCTGTCAACAACTAACCTAACAATTTGTAACTACTAAACATAACCGACTATAACTACTAACACTAACCACTAACTGTACTCTAACTGCCTGCTAATATGGATATGGAAAGAAAATAAATACATACCAATCTCCAAAGGTCTAAAAGAAGAAAAGGAGAGTAAAAGAAACCGACGAGGGAAAAAAGAAACAGGAAATTAAGGAAAATATCTGTCAAATTATTTGCAGTTATAGCTAAAAAGGTGACGTGATGAGTCATATTTATCTGTGCATTTATGCCTTTCTCATGTTTGAATTATTGAATTTTCCTTATTATATGATGTAATTCCTCACATGTTTATGTCGTTTTGAAGATAGATACGCAATGAAGGTGATAGAGAGGAAAGACTCAAGCGAAAAAGATGCAAGAAATGAAAATTGGGCACAGAACTGCCCCGATCATCGCATCAGTCAAGTTTTGCCGCTGCGACGCTCCTTCAGAATTTGTTAACCAGTCCCGACCATCGCAGTGGTGGAGTTTTGTTCGTTGAGATGGCACAACCTTGTGTAAAAATTTTCAGCTTTTTAACTATTAGGGTTGAGAGGGATATAATAGGCACATTTTGAGGACGACTAGGAGGGGGAGGCTGCAACTTTGGACAGATGAATTCTTTTGGCAGAAAGAGGAGAAACTCAGGATTTTCAAGAAGGATTCAAGAGATTTAGAGTTTCTTCTAAACCTTCTCTTCCATTAATCTTGTGTTATGAACATGATGACTCTTAACTTTTGTATGATTGCTTTTACTCTATGATGGAGTGACTTTCTCGTAGTTGAGTTTTGATGAAACCTATGGTTTTATTTAGTGATTATTTTACCTTTTATATCATGTGTTTGATTGATTCCTCAAGGAGTTTATTGATTTATTAATCGCAAGAGAGATGTCAATTTTTCCATTGCTTATTTTATTAGGATGAAGTACGATGTATTAACAGTCATCAAAGAGATGCAATACAGTTGCAGACAAAATAGGCTTTAACTCCAGAATTGAAAAAAAAAAAAAGGAGGGAGAGGAGATCTTGGAATTAAAACCTATAGCAAAAAACTCAAAGTTGTTAATATCTCCATTGCTTTGATTGGGTTTGGTAGCCTTTTGATTCTATTTGTGAGAAGGAATCAGTAGTTTAAATTTAGAATTGTCACATGGATATTTGAAAGAAGTTTTTTTATAACTATAAGGAATTATTAAACACGCCTTTCGCATCTTTATATGTCTTTTTCTTTCTATTAATTGTATAACTGAAAGGAGAACAATTATTAGAAAAGTATTAGAGGGATTAAATGTATTTGCAAGAAATCTTCATACTTTAGCAGGGACTAATGAACTGCATTAATCGCTAGTTATTCCATAGGTGAATTCTTGACTCAACTCATTTATCTTCCAGAGTTACAAGCGTTTGTTCTAATTGTGTCGGCTATTTCTTTCTACAACCATTATTAATTTTAAAATCATAGTCTCAAAACTATAAGATTTCTCAAATAGCAATCAAGCAGTACGAATTAGCATATTAGCAACTCAATCCTCATGGGATTGACATTATCTATACTATCTTTGAAAAGCACGAGCATTAGATTTTATACACTGATTTTGTGACCCTCGAATTTTGACGTTATTGCAGAGGGTTAGGCAACATCTATTTGCTAATTGGTGTTGTTGCTATTTTGAGAGTGTATATAATTTTCTTTTGTTTTTTAAATCACATTTTCAAGATTTCTCTTCTAGCGCCTGACAAGTTTTGGAGAGGAAGACCTCAAGAAAATATTTCTAAATTCGAACTCATCCCAAGTGCTTCAAAGATGATTTACAACAAATCCAGGAAAAAAAAAAACAGAGCTATAGCTTTTCAAAGGATGAGAATATGTGATTATTTTGGTGGAGATCACCTCATTCATGAATGGCATGAAGGTAACTCATGTCCCTTTAGCTCATCATTTGTACAATCTTATGTCTCTTGTCCTAACAGGCAGGATGATTCATACGATTACAATTATGATTCGTTATGGAACGAATACTCGAATTATGATTGGAATCAAAGTGATATGAGACAAGCACCTCAAGGGGAGAACTGAAACTTTAGAGAGTTTTTATTTTTTAATTATTGGAGAAAACTTAAGAGAGTTATTACTTGGATTAACAAGCAAAATAGAAGAAAACTATAAAATTATAGATGAATCATCAGGCAACATGAATGCTCACTTAAAAAATATAATGACTATTTTATCATGTGAAGCATATGATGTAGCACCCAATAATTCTTTTGAGATCTCAGAGGTTCAAACTGAGAATCTTCAATAGGTGGAAAATATAGAGGAGCTAGTGTCATGTGAGAATGAGCCGAGTAATGAAGAAGAAATAGTCAAACGAGATGAGATGATTGAAGCTATCACTGAACTTGAGGAGCTCTATCTACTCGTCATGGCAAATGAAAAAGATTTAGTTAATTCTACTTCTTCAGGTGATGAGTGTATACCCAAATATTCTTATCCATATGAATCTCTCAACTTGAAAGTAAGTGAGGGGGAAGTGGTCATGAATACCAATGAAGAGGATGAATATTACTCAGACCATTATTCTTTGTTTCTTACGTCCAAAATGATCTTGTGGATTTTGTTGTTGAAAATTTCCATGGAATAGAGATCCTTTGGAAGAAAGCAAATTGGAGTTAAGGATTACCATGCATGAATATTTTGATAGCTCATGAAAAGGTCAAGAATGCAGAAAAAAGAGAGAAATGTGCGTAGAAAGAACAGATTTTAAGACGCAAGTGGCCAAATGAGCTGCAAGAAAAAACTTAAAGGAGCAAGTTACTCAACTACGTTCAGAATTAGAGATTGAATTCATAAGCTCTAAGAGGAGGAAAAGCACAAACTGTGTCTGTTCGGATGGCGGGAATGGGATTATCTCGTCATTATAGGGAAGTTTGATATGCCCTTCCTTTTCATTATTTTGTTTGTGACGTCTTGGGACAATGTTATAGTTAAGTGTGGGGGAGGTGATAAGGAAACTGGTAATCATGTATTTTCTTTGTTTTGTTTTTATCTCTTCTTTTTTTTTTTTTTAAAGACAAGTGGCAGAAATGCAAGGTAAGGCTACATACAATACACCCTTCTGGTGAGGCCTTTCCCCGGACACCGCGCAGAGAGGTAGCTTTAGTGCACCGGGCTACCCTTATTTTTCAAGACAAGTATAACTTCTTGGTGAGCCCTTACGAGGATTTCGTTCGAGCTTCAATTCTTTGCCATGGTCTTAACTCTTTCTGAAATAGGTGTCTATTATATTAGGAAGTAGGTTAACGTTTCAAGAAAAAAAGAGTTGAAGTTTTTTAAAAGGCAACCAGTGATGAGAATCTCCATTACGCGATTGAACTCCGTTTTCAAGTTTAGACTTGCATATTGAAAAAGTGAAACTGAGTGATGTTTGAATTCCATATGTCAATAGTGTGGTGAGAATGTTGTTATACTCTCGTGTTACAAGTTAGATCTAGAACTTGTCTTGCTTGTTGTTGGAGGCAAATTCCTCGAAAGTTCTCGAGTTAGGAAAGGATTGTAGGCCTTCCTTGTTTAGCCACATTTAGCCTAAATTGATAGACCCTTAATTGTAATTATCCTTTGTCATCCCTTTGTGCCATAATGAATTATCCTGTGTTTTTCTTGGCAGCCAAAGATAACCTTTAGTCAGTTTTGTGTGTTTCTATTGTTGTTCACCCTATTCACTTGGGCACATCTTACTTGAGTAAAGTGAGACTCAAGTATCGGAATTAGCGTGAAAAGAAAAGGAAAAAAAAAGCATTGTATAAGCTACAAAAGGAAAAAAAACTGAGAAATAGTTTGAAAGGAAGAAAAAATTGAAGAAAAGAAAAGGAGAAAGAAAGAAGAAAGAAGAAAAGGAACAAAATTGCAAAATATATATATATATATAGAAAGAAAAAGGGAAGGGACGACCTGGTTCATCCCTACTCCGTAGGTGTCGGGGAGGGGGGGGACCGGTCCTGGCCTCACCTACGCGTCCTCACCCCAGCTTCGCTGGAGGGACGTTTCGAACCCCCGACCTAGGCACACCACGGCAAGCAAGCTTACCGCTGAGCCAAGGCCATCCCTCTTATATATAGAAAGAAAAAGTTTGAAAAAAATAAGTGTGCTCAAGGGTTGAGTAATTATTGTGCCAAAGGGAAGTTAGTTCACTCTTGCCCATATAACCATATCCGACCTTTAGTTACATCACAATCAAATAAAAAAGTCCCTACTTGATCTTTACTCCAGAACTCATTCATTAGTGGAAACTGGAAAGCGAACAAAATAAGCTAATACTCTTCATCAAATTCTATATTACACTATTTTCTACGAGATGCTGGTAATCCCTTGTACCTTTGCCCAGGGGATGTTTTTTAATTACCATCACTTAGAAAGAGCGACTAAACGATAGGACCAGATAGGTGCAGGTAGCTTGACCACCTTACTCATCATTAAAACACAAGTTGGAAACGTAGAACAGGGAGGCAAGCCCCCCAACCCTTGTTCTCTTTTTCTCCTTGAGGATGAATCGATGTTATCCAAAGTGGAAGCCTTCCAATAGTATTGGCCATTTACCCAACTTTCCTCCGGATTTCATCAAGTAGTCATGCTAGAGACATAAGAGTCCTAGACACTTTTGGAAGCAAACCCCAGAAGAAAGATGGAGGGGGCACTACCTGCAGTTATAACAAACAAATAGGAGCACATAGCATCACTTACTGGGATTGTCGAACAGATAGCAACGTCGCATTGAGAATTAACTCTCTTCCCCATAAAGGAAATAGAGTAATTAGGTGGCATAGCTTATGTATATGTACTTTAGAACTCCACTCTCCTTTAGCTAGATAGGGACGTAAGTGTAGAATTTTCATAATATATGAAGATAAATATATGAAATTTAAAATATAGGGATTGCATTTAAAACTAGTCATATTATTTTACTTAATTACAGATGTAAGGGTGCAAGTATAAAATTTTCATAACATATGCAGATAAATATACTTAATTTTAGAAGTATAGGGACTGTAATTGAAACTGGTTAGACTACTGTAATAAGAGGTTAGTGTAATTAACCCTAATCAATTTTCACCCTGATGATAAAACCAAGAAGAATATTAGAATTAGAAAAAACATCGAGAATTGCAACAACAACAACCAAAAAAAGCTTTCTCATTCTCTCCTCTATTGCTAATTCTTCACTTTTCTACTTCTACTCTTTACTCATTTGATGGCTGGACCTACAGACTCTGCCACCGCTGCAACGCCCCAGTCACCGCCATCACCGGCCATCGAAGTGGAAACTCATCAACAAGATGAACAAGAAACAGTGAATGCTGCTTCACAGAATGTCACTCAACTATCTGAATTTCAGCAGCCACCAAATGACTCAATTGCCGATTTTCGCAAACTGTAGGATGCCTTTTCAGCATTCCAGCGCTGTTTTGCGAAGTTACAAAAACACGGTTCAATTCAGACGTTGATCGACTCTATGCGGACATCGCCCTCGACAAGGGGAGAGGCAGCCACAACAGCAGCACCAGAGGCAGAACCGTCTTCGGAATCTGATCCCTCGAAAGAAGAAGAGGCAGAGGATGTGGAGGTGAAATCCCAGAAATCCCCTGGTACAGAGTTAAAATCTACTAATTCAAAGTCAGAAAGCCTATGTGAAAAGATGGACGGTCATGGTTTACGGAAGTATATGATAGCGCATCTCGAAGATATCAATGAATTGGTTGAACAAGTCTCTAAGGCATTGAAACTCTCGCCTAATCCGGCAAAGCTTGTATTGGATTGTCTCGGGAAGTTTTATTTGCAAGGGAGTAAGGCGTATGTTAAGGGTTCACCTATGTTTAACGGAAGGAATGCTTCTATATTGGTTTTGGAGGTGCTTCTTGATGATGGAATCGACGGGCGTGTTGAGATTGAGAAAGAGGTGAAAGAAGAGGCAGAAAAGGCAGCTCTTTTATGAAGAAAGAGGTTGATTGCTGAACGAGGTGTACGAAAGGCTTATGATATGGATGCACGGGGTTTGCTATTGCTAATTGGATGTTTCGGATTCCAAGAGGATTTCAGAGGTGGCATTAGGTCAGTTACTAGGTGCCACCAAATAAAAATTGGCATCTCATTTTGGATAAATGGACAGGGTGGTGTCTTTTTGCCTATGATAAGGAAAAGAGAAAACGCCTTGAAGCTATTGACATGAATAAAAAGGGAAGGACAGTACTAGGAGAGAGCAAGCAACATCAGATAGTGCAAGACGCCAGTAAACAGAAGGAAAGAAAAACCTTCTTTTTAAGTGAACATTTTTCCAAAAGAGCAGCACCAACCAAGTGCTCATGGCTTCTTTTCAAGTGAACATTTTTCCAAAAGAGCAGCACCAAGCAAGTGCTCATGGTCAGATTTGTTCTCCCTTTAAGTATGCAAGAAGTGAAGTCCATCGTAGGGTCAAAATTATTTACATTTTTTAAGGTAATCCTGAGCTAGACAAGCTTCATGTACATCAATCCAACCAAATCAAACCATTTCTATTGGCAATCTTGGGCAGCAAACATCTTAAAAGCAAGCACCATTTAACATGAATAGCAAACAATGATTTATGCAAATGTAGCTTACAGACAAATGTAATTCGTGAAAAAAAAAAGGACCTGGAATCTTTTTCATGAAGGCATTTGATCGCGTGAGGGCACCATTCATATTCCTCTTGAACGGACTTGCCAGAAGCAAATCCCTGATATCCACATTACTAAATCCTCTTGGAATCCCGAAACACCCAATCAGCAATAGCAAACCCCGGGCATCCATATCATGAGCCTTTCGTAAACCTCCTTCAGCAATCAACCTCTTCCTCCATAAAAAAGCTGCCTTCCCAGCTTCTTCTTTCACCTCTTTCTCAATCTCAACTCCCTCGTCAACTCCCATAACCAAGAAACACTCCAAGGCCAATATCGAAGCCTTCCTTCCGTTAATAACGGGTGAACCCTTGACATACGCCTTACTTCCTTGCAAATAAAATTTCCCTAGACAATCCAATACAAGCCTCCCCGGATTAGGAGACAATTTCAATGCCTTAGAAACTTGTTCAACCAGTCCATTTATATCTTCGATATGCACTATCATATACTTCCGCAAACCACGTCCATCCATCTTCTCACACAGGCTTTCCACCTCTGAAATAGTCGATTTCAACGCCGAACAAGGGGATTTCGGTGTTTTCACCACCTCCACATCCTCCGCCTCTACTTCTTCCGAAGGATCAGATTCCGAAGACGTCTCCACCTCTGGCGCCGCTGTTGTCGCTGTCGCTGCTGATGCCGGAAGCGATGGCCGCATAGAGTCGATCAACGTCTGAATTGAACAAACGTGTTTTTGTAACTCCGCGAAACAGTTCTGGAATGCTGAAAAGGCATCCGACAGTTTGCGAAAATCAGCAATTGACTCATTCGGTGGCTGTTGTAACTCAGACTGTTGAATGATAATGTGTGAAGCAGCAGCATTCACTGTTTGTTGTTCATTTTGTTGTTGATGAGCTTCCACTTGTACAGCCGCCGGCGATGGCGGTGACTGAGGCGGCGCAGCGGTGGTAGCGATGGCGGAATCGGTCGGTTCAGCCATCAAATGAGTAATGAGTATACAAGTAGAAAGTGAAGAAATCACAATGGAGGAGAGAATGAGAAAAGCTTTTTATAGTTCTCAGTAATATTTACTTGGATTTATCATTTAGGGTTAATTACACCAACCTTTTTATATATATTTATCTTCATATATTATGAAAAAAATTGTACTAACACCTTCATATTTGTAATTAAGTAAAAAAGTATAATTAATGATTAAGAAAAAAACTAATGCTGCAAATAAAACGTTTTTAGAAAGTTTAATTTCTATGAAATTTTAAAATAAATATAAGAAAGTTATTCAAAGAAAAAGAAAAAATATATTTTGTAATACTAGTTTAGGTGTACCCTTCTCGCACGTTACCTTATTTTATTGAGTTTAAACGTTACACTAAATAGAATATTTATTTAAATAATAAAGATAAATACAATAATTAAATTCAACATCTGTTGGAGAATTTATTTAATTAAATCTAACATTTACAAAAAAAAAAAATCAAAGTTGATCGACATTCATCTACTACCTGTAACTACAACAAAACAATACAAAGATAGAGACATCAAAACAATATAATTAAATCTAACATTTACACAAAAAAATTCTTAAAGTCATCTAACACTCATCTACCACATGTAAACTATAACAAAATAATACGACAATATAGATATCAAAATAATAGAACTAAACTTTACCTTTACACCAAAAAATTCTCAAAATAGAGATATAAAAATAATACAATTAAACCTAACTTATTTCTCAAAGCCGACTGACATTCATCTACCACTTGTAAATTGATCTACGATCTGTAAACTAAAACAAAATAATGCAATAGTGATTGACATTCATCTATTACCTGTAACTATAACAAAACAATATGATGATAGAGATATCAAAATAATATAATTAAATCTAACCTTGACACAAAAATTTCTTCAAAGTCATCTAACACTCATCTACCACATGTAAACTATAATAAAATAATACGATAAAAATTTTCTCGAAGCTATCTAACACTCATCTACCACATATAAACTATAAAAAAATAATAGACAATATAGATATCAAAATAATAGAACTAAACTTTATCATTACACCCAAAAATTCTCAAAATAGAGATATAAAAACAATACAATTAAACCTAACCTTTACCTAAAAAAAAATTTCTCAAAGTCGACTGACATTCATTTACCACCTGTAAATTGATTTACGATCTGTAAATTGATTTACGATCTGTAAATTACAACAAAATAATACAATAGTGATTACAAAGCTTCAGTTTTGATGAAAATAATTCTTGTCTGAGCGAAAATTTTGACACTAAAGAATGACTTGAATGAAAATAAAGAAGATATATATACACACACGTTGAATTCTAATATGTTAATCGAAGCAAGATAGATGAACATCAATCATATTTTTCCAATAAGTAAATCAGTTTCTTTTCTAGTTTAACGTGCATCTTAATATTTATAGAAATATTTTCTTAGTAGAGTTCTATGTAGTTTTCCAATTGATCAATACAAAAAATACTAATTGATTCTCTTTTCATATAATTTAGGAGTCTCATATATTTTAGGAGTGTAGTTAATATAATAAAAAAAATGAAATAATAACTTGAAGAAAATAGTGATAGACAGTTTTGTCTAAAGAATATTCTTTTAATGAAGGTCAAAAAGTTTAAATTAATTTTTTAAGGGACTTTACATAATATATAAAGAGAGAAAGAGAGAAAGATTATAGATTTATCTTTCGAAACTCAGAAATAAGAAATGAAGATAGATTATTTGATAAAGTACATCAACTATTAATAATAACTTTCTAGCACTTTAATTACTAAGTTATTTGTAATTTTTATTACTATTGGCCATATATATCCTCTGAATTTCTTTCTTGATGGTAACATATGTAATCATCTTGATAATAAGATATATTCTAGAATATTTTAATAAAATTAGATAAATTTATCTTTTAAATTTCTTCTTGATAATAACGCATATTCCGGAATGAGCTTGATAATAAAGTAACGTCTATTTTAGAATAGCTAATTAAGCAGTATTTGAACAAATTTATCCTTTAATTTTCTTCTCAATAATAACACTTATTCTGGAATGAGTTAACATCTATTCTAACATAGCTTGATAATATTGATTTAAAAAATTTAACTTTTAATTTTATTCTTTGTAATAACAATGGTACTAAAATATCATAATGATGTTCATTCTAGAATGAGCTCAAATGAGAATTCTTAATTCTTACCCGAAACACATCATACTTGATTAGTGATAAATTCTTATTAAGTGGGAAAATATTGAATTAGCTGCAATTAATTATTTCAAATGATTCTTGAATGGTAAAACTTGTAAGTGGATTGTGTCAATCAGTGTGATATACCTTGTATTCCTATTGAAAAAAACTGTCATTTGTTTTCTTCTCATTAATAATGTCCATTTTGGAATGAGCTTGATAATAGCGTATATTTTAAATTAGCTTAAAAATATTTCTGATAGTAACGTTTATTTTTTGATGAGCTTGATAATAACGTAATATCTATTTTAGGACGATTTATTAGTATTTGGAGAAATTTATCCTTTCAATTTTCTTCTCTATAATAACGTCTATTTTGGAATGAGCCTATGCTAGAATAGCTTATTAACATTGAACAATTTTACCCTTTAATTTAAACAACATATTTAGTGTATTGGCATAAAGCAGATTTTGGGAAAGATAAAGTGTATTCATATCACTACCTCAAACGAAGTAGAGAATCCCCGACTTAGAATAAAGAATAGTATAAAAAAGATAAAACCAACAATAAAATGGGATAACACGTTAATAGGTAATTAAAAAAATAAGACACCCACAGAGTAATGTATCGAAAATCGTAAACATCACTAAAACACCACGAGTAAGAAATTATAAGACACACGTATAGCAATACGACTATAGGCACAATTACAAACAAGACTCCGAAGCGAGCCTCCATTTTAATCACCATGTACTAATACAGTTTGTGACATCTTCGTCAATCTCTCTATTCCCGTGAATCATAGAGCCAAGATGCTTAAAATTATCTCTCTTCTAAATGGCCTGGAAATGCAACTTCACTATCACGTCAGTCACATGCATCAAATCATTGAACTTACTATGAATGACCTTACAGTCTTTACTTAGTGGCCTATCACCCTTTCTAAGGAGCAAACAGTCGATCTAAGTCTTAGCTCCCGAACTACGAAAGGTATAAGGTGTTCATCCTTCTTCGAAAAACTAGAATTCACTATCACCAACACAAAGGCCCTAGTAAAATCCAAAAGAGATGATCCTTCTTCATTCCTCTTCCCAAACCCAAATCCTTCATGCACATTACCATAGCCTCTCGGTAATGTCCAGGTGTGTCCATTGAAGCCTCCTACAAAAAGCTTCTCAGTTTTTCGAACGTCTCTCACCACCTCATCTAACACCTCCCCAAAACACTTCTTCTCCTCCTCTTTCAAGGTTGTTGCTGAGCGTAAGCATCAATAATGTTCCACTTTGACCCTCCAATGACCAACTAATCGACATCAACTTATCGTTGACCCTCTTAACTTTTACCATCTGCCTCCTAAGCTCTTCATCTATTAAGATACATATTCCATTCTTGTGCCTTACACTATCCGAGTAACACAACTTATATCCGTCTACGTCCTTCGCCTTAGAACGTTCCCATTTGATCTCCTGGACACACGCTCTATTAATCTTCCCCTTCCTAAGAATCTTCACGAGTTTTATGGACTTACCTTCAAGAGTTCTTATGTTTCAAAACCCAGCTCTCAATCCAGAGGCTCTCTTATCCCACTTAACCCTACTATCCCTTGCCCCAACCTTAAATTCGGCCCTAACCCAACCCCTGTCCCCGACCACACCTTAAACCTCGAATTAGACCTTAACTCCAACCCCGACCCCGACATATGAAATGACCTAGTCTAGTATCAACCACCAAAGCCATTACTAAAAAAGAATAGAAAATAAAAAGGCACACAAACATTTTGGACAACAATAGTAAAAATGCTGAAATCTACAACGGTAAAAACACCATATGCTAGAGTTAGACGCACCTAAGGCCACAATTAGATCCCACAGGCAACTATGCAGGCACCACCAAAAGAACACCACGGAAAATTTTAGTATGAGCCTCATGCACCAAGACATACTTGCACAAGGCACCTAGTTTTTGACACATGGACCTTTTGGGTTCCACCACTTAAAAGAATTCTCATTTTTTATTTTTTTGTGTTCTCAATTATTTAACTTTTTTATTTTTTCAACAAATCACTTTTTTCTTTTTCTTTATGGGGTTAATTTTTATTTATTATTTTTTTTCTTTCTTTTTTCTTTTCTTCAGTTTTTTTCTCTTATTACTATACTAAATAAATTGAAGTTTTTATTTTTTTGCTTCGTTTTAATTTTCTCCTAATTTTTATTTATTGATATTTGTAAACAAATTATTTTTTTGGTCACTCAATCATGGTGATAATTTATACTTTTTATTATTTAATTTTCTTTTAGTGTAACAAAATTTGGATATCAAAAACTTGAAATTAAATCTCATGAGTAATAAATTTATCTTTCTTAAGTCTATATGATATTATTTATTATGATTTAGTATTATTAAAGGCATCGCTAATATTTAGAAATTAAAGACTCATCATATATTTTTTATTATTAAGGACATTTCTATAATAAAATTTAAATTGGTAGGGTCAAGAAATGGAGTGGCACCTAAATAAATGTAAATATTGATTTAATTTTCTTAATATTCTTTTCCTAATATTTTATAATTGCCCCATTTCCTAATATTTTATATTTTCCTCTAATTTCAACAATACCTCAAATTTGTAGCCCTTAAGTATATAAAGGAAAACAAAAAAAAAAAATTAAAGAAAAAAATTAACCCCAAAATAAAAAAGCAAAACAATGATTTGTCTAAATAAAAACGGCTAACTACAGAGTCTAAATAAACTCATTTTTTTGCTCTTTTATTTTGGGGTTAACTTTTTGTTTGTTTGTTTTTCTTTATTTTTATTTTTGTTCTTCTTTATCTATTTAAGCGCTACAAATTTGGGGTATTATTGAAATTAGAAGAAAATAAAAGGGATAAAAATATAAATTTCTTGATCAAACTAAAAAATTTTTAATATAAAATGTAAAAAGTTGGGGTACCCGACGTCTCATTTTTTGCTTTTTTTTAATCAAATTTGAATTTTTTTAAGTACTTTTTTATTTTACTACACATCTACAAAAAAGCTACAAAAGAAATTAAAAATTGATTTGACCAGATTTTAATCTTATCCAAACGGGGGTTAAAAGATATTTTAATTTAATTTTTATGTCTATTTAATGATGGAGAAACTCTAAAATTTTAGGAAAAAAATATTAAGAAAATTAAATCAATATTTACATTTATTTAGGACCCACTCCATTTCTTGACCCTACCAACTTTAAATTTTATTAAATAAGAGATGTCTTTAATAATAAATAATTTATGATGATTCTTTAATTTCTAAATATTAGAGATGTCTTTAATAATAGTAAACCATAATAAATAATATCATATAGACTTAAGAAAGATAAATTTATTACTTATGAGATTTAATTTCAAGTTTTTAAAAAGCTACAAAAGAGATTAAAAACTGATTTGATCAGATTTTAATCTTATTCAAATGGGATCTAAAAGATATTTAATTTTAATTTTTATGTCTATTTATTATTTAATGACGGGGCAATTTTAAAATTTTAGGAAAAGAATATTAAGAAAATTAAATCAATATTTACATTTATTTAGGTACCACTTCATTTCTTGACCTTACCAATTTTAAATTTTACTATAGAGATGTCCTTAATAATAAAAAATATATGATGATTCTTTAATTTCTAGATATTAGAGATGCCTTTAATAATAGTAGACCATACTAAATAATATCATATAGACTTAAGAAAGATAAATTTATTACTTATGACCCTACCAATTTTAAATTTTACTATAGAGATGTCCTTAATAATAAAAAATATATGATGATTCTTTAATTTCTAGATATTAGAGATGCCTTTAATAATAGTAAACCATACTGAATAATATCATATCGACTTAAGAAAGATAAATTTATTACTTATGACCCTACCAATTTTAAATTTTACTATAGAGATGTCCTTAATAATAAAAAATATATGATGATTCTTTAATTTCTAGATATTAGAGATGCCTTTAATAATAGTAAACCATACTGAATTATATCATATCGACTTAAGAAAGATAAATTTATTACTTATGAGATTTATTTTCAAGTTTGGGGCTTCGAGAAGCACCCTTTATTTTCGTGAATAAAGTTCTAGAGTCGAAAGTTCATATTCATCTTCCATTTTTAGGTATGTGGGGCTTTGCACAAGATTATCCTTTCGATCTTGTGCCCGATATTTTTGTTGAATTATATGGACATGAGATTTTACATGTTTTACCATGAATTGGAAATATGGTTTTATATCTTATATTATTGTCCATGAGCTATGGGATTATGTCATCCGATATGTGTATGATCTTGAGATGGAATTATGTCCAAAAAGTATTTGATTATGAGAGTATGATGATTTAATTTGTTAAGCCTTGATTTATACTATCATTCCACTATTTCATTATGAATTTATAATTGATATTGGAAATTATATATCCCTACTATGGGTTGATGTCTCAAGTACCTTTAAATGAGAGTTGGATGGCAAATTGAGAAATGTTGATATTGAAGTTGCAATGAGTCTTGGTATTTTTTGGATGGTTATGATGAGTTAAATTGTTGATAATATTATGTATTGAGTCTTCATATCCTTGTCCAAATGTCGAGTCGGTTATGGTTCAATGCATTGATACCTTGTTGATGTTGAGGAAGATTAAAATATTTTGAGCTAAAATGTGTTGAGTTAGGAATCCGCAAATTGATATGATTTGATAAATGAGAAGGAGATTTGATTTGGTCTTTATGATAGACCCTTGTGATGTTGTGGTGGATTTCCTAACGCGTTCTGAGCTTGTCGGGGAGTAGTACTTAGCACCGAGAGGGAAATTTGGTATTTCCCCAAACTTATGTGCCACCGTAGGGTTGTTTAATGATGATATTATTGTCCAGAGAGCCCGATTATGATTATTGCAGTTTTAAGGTCGTACTCCCTGGCAAAGAGTATGATGCTCCCGCCAACGGGGGTTTCAAACATTGGTATTCCACGTAGCTCACGTGGGGTTGTCGATTATAGGAAACTCCCCTGTCCATAAGAGTCATGTTTATTGAACTACTGAGTCACTCCGAGTTTTGATGTGGTAAGTCAAGTTTCCTATGATGATCTATAATGATTTATGAGGTTTTTCTCCTACATTTCCTATCTAAGATGTTATGAGTTGCATGATTCAATGTCACTCAAGCCAGGTGTGTCATTATGGTCCGTATGTACGTTTTTACGAAATTTATGATATTATTTATATTTTGCATGCACCCCCACATACTCAGTACGTATCTTGTGCTGACCCACATATTTCTCTATGGGCTACATTCTTACCATGATGTAGGTTCAGGTACTCAGCCGCAGCCGCGACAGTGATATCTGAGTGTCGCATCTACGTTCCTTCAGTGGTGAGTCCTCATGGTTCGAGGACCAAGTTGATAGTTTTGGTGCTGTTGTTTTGTGATCTCTTTGGTCTGTTGAGTCAGTTGGGGGTTTGTCCCAATGGCTCGTTGATTTTGCTGTATAGAGGCTATGTCAGACTAGTGTATTGTTGGGTTGGTTTGGGTATAGACATTCCATATATGTACAGTTTAACGATATTCTGTGCCATGTGCGAGGTGATATGATATGTACTTATATATATATCCTTAGCGTAGCGTGTATGTTGTTGTGTTGGAACCCAAGGGTAGTGTTTTGGCTTAAAGGGTTAGCTTGAGGCTACGTGTAGCCTTGGGCACCGTGTGGCATTTCGGGATGATATTTTGGGGCGTTACAAACTTGGTATCTGAGCCTAAGGTTGTGAAAAGTCCTAGGGGGCCTGAAAAGCCGCGTTACGTAGAGTCTTGAGCATCGGTGTATAGCGCGCCACACCTATGATCAAGAGGCTGCGGGGCATTCTAGGAAAAGTCATTTCTTTCTTTCTACAAGAGTCTATCATGCTTACAACTATTTCCTTCTGCTGTTAATTCGTGCGTTCTTATGACAGAAAATACCTCCACGTTGAGCTCGCGGAAATAACAACCAACCTCAACCAGTTGATCCGTTACATGAGACGGTATCCCATGCCGAATTTCGGGTAGCTTTTCAGACGCTAGCCGAGGCAGTTACCGCCAATACTCAGGCCAACGCTCCACCTATGCAGGAAAATAATTTGGCAGCAGCACAAATTCGTGACTTTATGTGGATGAATCCGCCAGAGTTTCATGGGTCGAGAGCAGGTGAGGATCCGCAGATGTATGTTGATGAAATGAAGAAAATACACAGATTATGCACGTGACCGAGGAAGAAAGTGTGGAGCTGGCTTCTTATCGGTTGAAGGATGTTGCCTATGACTGGGTGTAGATGTGGAATAAAGGTAGAGAGGAAGATACCACTCCGGTGACTTGGCAATTGTTCCAAGATGCTTTCTTGGATAGATTCTTTCCTCTTGAGTTACGGGAAGCTAAGATAGAGGAGTTTATGAATTTGAGACAAGGCTCCATGTCAGTTAAGGAGTATTATCATAAGTTTAATCAGCTATCGAAGTACGCTCCTAATATGATGGCTGACTCGAGGACTAGTATGAGCAAGTTTCTAACTGGGGTGTCGAGTTATGTGGTGAAAGAATTTAGATCTGCTATGATCAACAGGGAGATTGATCTTCCTAGGTTAATGATTCACGCCCAACAGATTGAGTCAGACAAGATAAAGGAAAGAGAAAGAGTAAGAGGGATTAAGAGAGTCAGATCAGAGCAACAGGGGTCTGGTCAGACTAGATTCTCTGGAGAGAGTCGCCCTTAGTTTCAGAGACGTTTATTTATACCTGTGCCTTCCTCAGCTAGTGCTCTCGTATATCGGGACAGACAGGAGCTCGAGAATAGGTCGGTACCTTCCAGGTCTTAGGACAGTGTAAGCAACCAACCTCATTCTCCTTCGTGTGCTAAGTGTGGTAAAGACCATTTTGGGGAGTGTTATATGGGGCAGCGGGGCTGTTTTGGTTGTGGCAAGTTGGTCCACATACTTAGAAACTGCCCGTATGCCAGAAAACAAAGTCGTGATGCCCGTCCCCAGAGTCAGGCTACCAGTGCCCCGCCTCTCGCAGCCCTTCCAGTTCCTCCTCGGGGTGCTTCATCTAGTACTGCTGGCGGTCAATGCCAGAATCATTTCTATGCTATACCACCTCGTCAGGAGCAGGAGGACTCTCCCGATGTTGTCACCGGTATGCTCCGTATTTTCTATTTTGATGTCTATGTATTGATGGACCCCGGTTCGAGTTTTTCTTATGTGACACCTCTGGTTCCTGTAAATTTTGAATTGGATCCTGAACTAATTTCTGAGCCTATTTTAGTTTCTACTCCAGTAGGAGAGTCTGTCATTGCTAAACGGGTGTATAAGAAATGTCCCATTACTGTCTTTCATCAGGTTATGTATGCTGATTTGATTGAGCTAGATATGGTTGACTTTGATATCATTCTGGGTATGGATTGGCTTCACTCATGCTATGCGTCTATTGATTGTCATGCCCGTGTGGTCAAGTTTTAGTTTCCTGACGAACCTATCCTCGAATGGTTCGGGAGTTCTGTGATTCCTAAGGGTCGTTTCATATCCTATCTCAAAGCTAGGAAGTTGATTTCTAAGGGTTGCATCCACCATTTGGTTCGGGTTAAAGACACTAAGTCTGAAACCCCGACCATTCAGTCAATTAATGTTGTTAATGAGTTTCTTGATATCTTTTCGGAAGATCTCCCTGGAGTACCTCTTGATAGAGAGATAGAGTTCAGGATTGACCTTCTTCCCGATACTCAGCCTATTTCCATTCCTCCGTATCGCATGGCTCCCGCAGAACTTAAAGAGTTGAAGGAGAAATTGAAAGATCTTTTAGACAAAAGCTTTATCAGACCTAGTGTGTCCCCGTGGGGTGCACTTGTCCTGTTTGTGCGTAAGAAAGATGGTTCTTTGCGGATGTGTATTGATTACCGGCAGCTTAATAGGGTTACTATTAAGAATAAATATCCGCTTCCTCGAATTGATGATTTATTTGATCAATTCCAAGGTGAGAGCTACTTTTCGAAGATAGACCTCAGATTCGGTTATCACCAACTTAAGGTTTGAGATATCCCCAAGACAGCCTTCCGAACCCGTTACGGTCATTTTGAATTTCTAGTGATGTCTTTCGGGTTAACTAATGCTCCAACGGCTTTCATGGATCTTATGAACCGTGTATTCCGGCCATATTTGGATTTATTTGTAATAGTGTTCCTTGATGATATTCTTATTTACTCCCGAAGTGAGGGTGATCATGCGGATCATCTCTGAATCGTGTTGGAAACTCTTCGAACTCATCGGTTGTATGCTAAGTTCAGTAAGTGTGAGTTCTGGCTGAACTCTGTAGCCTTCTTGGGTCATTTTGTTTCTTCCGAAGGCATTAGAGTTGATCCTCAAAAGATAGAGGCTATAAAGAGTTGGCCAAGACCTATTTCTCCTTCTGATATTCTAAGTTTCTTGGGTCTAGCTGGTTATTATCGTCGTTTTGTTGAAGGGTTTTCATTTATTGCGTCTCCTATGACCCGTTTGACCCAAAAGAAAGTGAAGTTCCTGTGGTCCGAATCTTGCGAGAAGAGTTTTCAGGAGTTGAAGACTCGACTCACTTCAACCCCTGTGTTGACTTTGCCTGACGGTGTTGATGGTTTTGTGGTGTATTGCGATGCTTCCAGAGTCGGTTTAGGTTGTGTATTGATGCAAAAGGGCAAGGTTATATGCTTCCAGGCAGCTAAAGCCTCACGAGAAAAATTATCCTACCCATGACCTTGAATTAGCTGCCGTGGTTTTTGCTTTGAAAATCTGGAGACATTATTTGTATGGTGTCCATGTCGACGTCTTCACGGACCATAAGAGCTTGCATATGTATTCACCCAAAAGGAGTTGAATCTTAGGCAGAGACGATGGTTAGAACTGTTGAAAGATTATGATATGAGCGTGCTATATCATCCGGGTAAGGCCAATGTAGTAGCAGATGCCCTTAGTCGGAAGTCCATGGGCAGCGTAGCACATGTGGAGATTGGTAAGAAGGAGTTGGCCCGTGAGGTACATCGTTTGGCTAGATTGGGGGTTAGGTTGTTTGGTGATGCTGAGGGTAGTCTAAGAGTGCAAATAGGTTCCGAATCCTCTTTAGTTTCGGAAGTGAAGGAGAAGCAAGACAGGGATGCTACCTTGGTCAGGTTAAAAGAGTCAGTTAAAGACCAAAAGGTAGAGGTTTTCTCCCAAGGGGGAGATGGCGTTTTGAGACTCCGAGAAAGATTATGTGTTCCTGATATTGATAACTTGAAGCAGAGAATTATGGCGGAAGCGCATGGTACGCGATACTCCATCATCCCGGTGCTACCAAGATGTATCATGATTTGAGGGAAATCTATTGGTGGAACGGTATGAAGAGGAACATAGCAGAATTTGTGGCAAAGTGTTCCACGTGTCAACAGGTTAAAATAGAGCATCAAAGGCCCAGTGGCGTGATGCAAGAGTTTAGCATTCCTAATTGGAAGTGGGAAGAAGTGAATATGGACTTCATAGTTGGTTTGCCTCCTTCTCGTCGCCATCATGATTCGATTTGGGTTGTCGTAGATCGGCTAACGAAATCAACTCATTTCTTGCCTGTGCATTCATCGTATACAGCTGAAGATTATGCTAGAATATATATTCAGGAACTCGTCAGACTTCATGGAATCCCTTTGGCTATTATTTCTGACAGAGGTACTCAGTTTACCTCTCAGTTTTGGAAATCTTTCCAGAAGGGTCTCGGTACCCAAATTCGTTTAAGTTCTGCTTTCCATCCGCAAACAGATGGTCAGACCGAGCGGACCATTCAGACTTTAGAAGATATGTTGAGGGCTTGTGTGCTTGATTTTAAAGGTAGTTGGGATGAGCACTTAACATTAATCGAGTTTGCTTACAATAACAGTTTTCATGCTACTATTGGAATGGCCCCGTTTGAAGCTTTGTATGGTAGAAGGTGTAGATCACCCATTGGTTGGTTTGAAGTTGGTGAGGATGCCATGACTGGACCGAATGCGGTGTTCGAGGCCATGAAGAAGGTTAAGTTAATTTGGGAAAGGTTGAAAACCGCCCAAAGTCGTCAAAAATCATACGCAGATGTAAGGAGGAAAGACCTTGAATTTGATGTTGGTGATTTAGTGTACTTGAAAGTTTCACCCATGAAATGGGTGAAGAGATTTGGGAAGAAAGGAAAACTAAGTCCCCGTTGCATTGGTCCCTCTAAGATTGTGGATCGCATTGGGAAGGTAGAGTATAAGGTTGAATTGCCCGCGGAGTTATCTAATGTCCATCCGATTTTCCATATTTCTATGCTTAAAAAGTCTATTTGTGATTCTGTTGTGATTGATCCTTCCGAAAGCTCGGGTATTCAAGATAGTCTTTCATATGAAGAGATTCCGGTTAAGGTTTTTGACTTTCAAGTTCGTAGGCTAAGAAACAAGGAAGTTTCTTTGGTTAAAGTGCTTTGGCGAAATCAATCCGTGGAGAGTGCTACTTGGGAAGCCGAAGCGGATATGTGCGCCAAATATCCCCACCTCTTTCCTACGAATCTTGAGCATGTCAAAGGTATAGTTCTCTTTTGATTTAATCCTTATTGCTATGTTTATCTTGGCTTGTGTGTTTTCTACGATATCCAAAAAAATCTAGAATGGAGTATATGCTTGGGCAAGATGATTTTTCTCTATATACTCATTTTCATAGTATTCTTGACCTATCTATCAACATTCGAGGACGAATGTTTCCAAGGGGGAGATGATGTGATGCCCCGAAATTTTTTTTCGTTAAGATCTCGGACGAAAATGTGTTGAATTATGTTCTTTATCATCATTAATAATTTTTCTGTATGGAATTTCTGGATAGGCGACCCGTCATCGGGTAGATCATAGAATAATCTTTCTAACGATATGTGGATCATCCAAAACGGACACTCGAGCAATGAGTTATGATCATTCCGATCTAATCGTGAATAGTGGTGAACAGTAAATGTGCAGGAAAAAAATACTGAGGCCAGACGAATTTTAGGGTCAACTTCAAACGATCATAACTCCTTATACATAATGATCTGGGTGAGCTACTATATATCAAAAGAAAGCTATGAAAGTCCTCTTTCCAATGAAATTGGTTTCATCCAATTTGTCCATCGGAGAAAAAATTTATGGTCGATCTACTTCATCCTATCAAAACAGTCCACCAAAGGACAGATTTGACATTATTTGATTTTTAAGGATATTTTGGTCATTCCCACTCCAATCCATCCGGGTAAATCATGTATTTAAGTCCATTAAGAGCATTCAATAGCCCATTTTTCTCCAAAATTTCCTAAGGCTCAAACCCCAATCCTACTACTCCAAATTTCATCCTTCTATGTCTCTTGATTGAACCGTAGAAATTTCAAATTGATTTGGGATTTGAGTTGATCATGTTAAGGGCTTCGAGAAGCACCCTTTATTTTCGTGAATAAAGTTCCGGAGTCGAAAGTTCATATTCATCTTCCATTTTTAGGTATGTGGGGCTTTGAACAAGATTATTCTTTCGATCTTGTGCTCGGTATTTTTGTTGAATTATATTGACATGAGATTTTACATGTTTTACCATGAATTGGAAATATGGTTTTATATCTTATATTATTGTCCATGAGCTATGGGATTATGTCATCCGATATGTGTATGATGTTGAGATGAAATTATGTCCAAAAAGTATTTGATTATGAGAGTATGATGATTTAATTTGTTAAGCCTTGATTTATACTATCGTTCCACTATTTCCTTATTATGAATTTATAATTGATATTGGAAATTCTATATCCCTACTATGGGTTGATGTCTCAAGTACCTTTAAATGAGAGTTGGATGGCAAATTGAGAAATGTTGATATTGAAGTTGCAATGAGTCTTGGTATTTTCCAAATGGTTTTGATGAGTTAAATTGTTGAAAATATTATGTATTGAGTCTTTATATCCTTGTCCAAATGTCGAGTCGGTTATGGTTCAATGCATTGATACCTTGTTGATGTTGAGGAAGATTAAAATGTTTTGAGCTAAAATGTGTTGAGTTAGGAATCCACAAATTGATATGATTTGATAAATGAGAAGGTGATTTGATTTGGTCTTTATGATAGACCCTTGTGATGTTGTGGTGGATTTCCTAACGCGTTCTGAGCTTGTCGGGGAGTAGTACTTAGCACCGAGAGGGAAATTTGGTATTTCCCCAAACCTATGTGCCACCGTAGGGTTGTTTAATGATGATATTATTGTCCAGAGAGACCGATTGTGATTATTGCAGTTTTAAGGTCGTACTCCCTGGCAAAGAGTATGATGCTCCCGCCAACGGGGATTTCAAACATTGGTATTCCACGTAGCTCACGTGGGGTTGTCGATTATAGGAAACTCCCCTGTCCATAAGAGTCATGTTTATTGAAATACCGAGTCACTCCGAGTTTTGATGTGGTAAGTCAAGTTGCCTATGATGATCTATAATGATTTATGAGGTTTTTCTCCTTCATTTCCTATCTAAGATATTATGAGTTGCATGATTCAATGTCACTCAATCCAGGTGTGTCATTATGGTCCGTATGTACGTTTTTACGAAATTTATGATATTATTTATATTTTGCATGCGCCCCCACATACTCAGTACGTATCTTGTGCTGACCCACATATTTCTCTATGGGCTACATTCTTACCATGATGTAGGTTCAGGTACTCAGCCGCAACCGCGACAGTGATATCCGAGTGCCGCATCTACGTTCCTTCAGTGGTGAGTCCTCATGGTTCGAGGACCAAGTTGCTAGTTTTAGTGTTGTTGTTTTGTGATCCCTTTGGTCTGTTGAGTCAGTTGGGGGTTTGTCCCAATGGCTCGTTGATTTTGCTGTATAGAGGCTATGTCAGACTAGTGTATTGTTGGGTTGGTTTGGGTATAGACATTCCATATATGTACAGTCTAATGATATTCCGTGCTATGTGCGAGGTGATATGATATGTACTTATATATATATCCTTAGCGTAGCGTGTATGTTGTTGTGTTGGAACCCAAGGGTAGTGTTTTGGATTAAAGGGTTAGGTTGAGGCTACGTGTAGCCTTGAGCACCGTGTGGCATCTCGGGATGATATTTTGGGGTGTTACAAGTATCTTCGCGTAGGGGAAGAACTATACCTCGCTAGCAAATTAACAGAAAATGCTATATGCGGCCTTGTAGCATTAGCGAGGTACATAAGTGCACCAATAGCACTGAGATATGGTACTTCAGGACCAAGAATCTCTTCACCCTCTTCCAAAGGTCAGAATGGATCTTCATTCACTTCGAGTGATCGGACAACCATTGGAGTACTTAATGGATATGCTTTGTCCATGTAAAATCGTTCCAAAAAACTTCGTCTGTTAAATGTTCAATTTGTAGACCAAGACAAAGTTTTGTCTTTCTAAGATCCTTTATTTCAAATTCTTTCTTTAGATTCAATTGCCTTTCGAATCTCTTTTGGGGTCCCAATGAGATTTATATCATCCATATAAACGACGAGAATAACGAACCCTGATGACGTTTTCTTAATGAAAATATAAGGACAAATAACATCGTTTATGTATCCTTCGTTTTTCAAGTACTCACTTAGGTGATTATACCACATACGCCCTGATTGTTTTAGCCCATACAACAATCTTTGTAATCTTATTGAATATAATTCTCGAGACTTTGAACTATATGCTTCAGACATTTTTAATCCTTCTAGAATTTTCATGTAAATATCATTGTCAAGTGAATCATAAAGATAGGCTGTAATCACATTCATTAGATGAATTTCAAGGTTTTCATGTACAGCTAAACCGATGAGGTATAGAAACGTTATTGTATCCATAACAGGTGAATATGTTACTTCATAGTCAACACCGGGTCTTTGAGAGAAACCTTGTACAACAAGGCATGCCTTGTATCTTAAAATTTTGTTTTTCTTATTTCTTTTACGTACGAAGACCCATTTATAGCCGACTGGTTTTATACTATCTGGGGTTTGGACTATAGGTCCGAAAACCTCCCATTAAGCAAGTGATTTCAATTCAGATTGAATCGCCTCTTGCCATTTTGGAAAAACTTTTCTTCATCGACATTCCTCGACAGAAAGAGGTTAAAGGTCCTCATTATCTTGCATGATATTTAGTGCAACATTATATGCAAAAACATTATCCACCGTAATTTTCGATCGATCTAAATTTACCTCATCATTAGTAGAACTTACTGAAAGTTCTTCATTCACTTTGAGTTATATATATATATATATATATATTCACTGATTTCTTCCGGAATATCAGGATTAATCAGATTTTGAGTCTCTTCAGAAGAATCTTTTATAATACCATCTTTATCATTTTTTGCGCTTTTTTTTCTAGGATTTTTATCCTTTGAACCCAATGGCCTGCCACGCTTCAGGCGTATTTGGGATTCAGAATCTATTACGTTAGAAGATGGTTCTTTTGGAACCTCAATTCGGACAGGAACATTCGCTGCAGGGATATGTGACTTGGTTATCCTTTTCAAATCAGTAAATGCATCTGGCATTTGATTCGCCATCTTTTGTAAGTGAATGATCTTCTGAATTTCACTTTCACATATGGGGGTACGTGGATCAAAATGTTATAATGATGAAACTTTCCACGCAATTTCTCTTTTAAGTTCATGCTTTTCTCCCCCTAATTACGGGAAATTTATTTCATCAAATCGACAATCTGCAGATCAAACAGTAAATAAATCTCCCGTCAATGGTTCAAGGTAGCGAATTATGGAGGGTGACTCAAACCCAACATATATTCCTAACCTTTTCTGGGGTCCCATCTTAGTACGCTGAGGTGGTGCAACTAGCACATATACAGCACATCCAAAAGTTTGTAGATGAAAAATATTCGGCTCATGACCCAGTACCGATTGTAACGGGGAGTACTTATTATAATGAGTTGGCCTGAGGTGAACAAGTGATGCTGCATGTAAGGTAGCATGACCCCAAACAGTAATGGACAATTTTGTTTTCATAAGTAGTGGTCTTGCTATCAATTGTAGGCGCTTAATAAATGACTCAGCAAGACCATTTTGAGTATGAACATGAGCTACTGAATGTTCAACTTGTCTCCCAACTGACATACAATAATCATCAAAATCTTGGGATGTAAATTCTCCAGCATTATCGAGGAGAATAGCTTTAATAGGATAATTTGGGAATTGCGTTCTCAATCGTATTATTTGTGCCAATAATTTTGCAAACGCCAGATTGCGAGATGAAAAGAGGCACACATGCGATTAACTTGAAGATGCGTCTATTAGGACCATAAAATATCTAAATGTCCCACTAGGTGGGTGAATAGGTCCACATATATCCCCTTGTATACATTCTAGAAACTGAGGGAATTCGATACCAACTTTTAGTAGCGATGGCCTAGTTATCAGTTTGCCTTGATAACAAGTAACACATCAAAAATTTCATCCGGTTTAAGAATCTTCAGGTTCTATAACGGATGCCCTTTTGAATTTTCAATGATTCGTTTCATCATTATTGAGCCAGGATGGCCTTTTCGATCCTGCCAGAGCACAAATGTATTTATATCAGTAAACTTCTGGTTTACAATAGAGTCTGTTTCAACTGTACTAATTTCGGCATAGTATAAGCCGGAAGACAAAGTCGGTAATTTCTCCAACATTTGTTTTTTACCTGAGACAGTCTTGGTAATGCCAAGATATTCGCCATTCATTTCATTTATTGTCTTAACATGATATCTATTTCGGCGGATATCTTTAAAACTTTATAAATTTCTTGGGGATTTAGAAGAGAATAATGCATCTTTTATAACTAATTTTGTCCCCTTAGGCAGAAATATAGTAGCTCTTCCGGAGCCTTCAATTAATTTTGAATTGCAATGGTTTCAAAGCCGCTCCTGTGTCAGCCCTGTCGGTGTGGGCTAGAGTTCATACTGAGTGCAGGCGAATCCCGGTAAGGCAGGGCAAACCTCAGTCCTGAGTGTAGGCGAATCCCATTTGGTGGGGCAAACCTCAGCGAGGACGCTGAGTCCATAAGAGGGGGTGTATGTAACAGCCCAACTTAGGAAGGAGTCCCACATCGGAAAAACACATGAGGGATACTGGGTATATAAGTAAGAAAGTCATACTTCCTATTGACGTGTTTTAAAGCCGTGCGGTCCTGGGGCCTAGAACGGAAAATATCACTAGTGGGTTGGGACGTGATAGGGGTATCTCGGGCTTGTATGGTTCGGGATGCCCGTCGCGGCCAGGGCCTCATCTCGGGTCGTGACATATCGTCACGATCGATTAGTGATCCAAATAAAATTTGAGAAGTATCCATATTCTTCAAAATAAAAATATAACCGAAATAAATATTTTAATATTACTAGCACATAACATATTTATACGATCTATATTTATATACAAGATTAGTGAACAACAGAAAATTAAACCAATAATTTTAACTGAAAATTAACATAATCGGATTATATCATTATTATCACCTACAGGGTGATTTACATGTTCTTCAAGAACTGCAAAGAAATTCAAAACTTCCAAGTCCATGGGCTCAACATTATCTTCATGGAGGAAGTTTGTTTCAACATCATTTTCTGGATTTTTAAGGGACTCCTGATATAGTTTTACAAGATGCTTTGGCGTACGATAGACACGCGTTCAGTGCCCCTTTCCTCCACATCGATAACATCTACTTTCAGAGTTTGTCCTTGGAGCTGCTTAATGAGCTTCCCCCACCTTTTGCACTGCTGGTGCTGAGGGTTATTATTTATTCCAAGATGATCACTTTGATAAAAATACCTTCCACGACCACGATTACGACCTCGATCATGACTGGGGTTAGGATTTCTTTCACGACTCATTGGATAAAAATTTACAGCATTCACTTCAGGAAATAGAGCAGTACCAGGAGTCCAACTTTTTTTATTTTTTTTTATTAAAAGCTCATTATGTTATTCAGCAACAAGAAGATGAGCAATTAATTCATAATATCTTTTAAATCTCATTTCTTGGTACTGCTGCTGCAAAAACATACTCGGGGTGGGAAAAGTAGAGAATATTTTCTCTAACATGTCGTGATCTGTTATACTTTTCCCACATAAATCAAACTGCGATTTAATTCTAAACATCGCAAAATTATATTCAGTTAATTTTTAAAGTCCTGAAATCTCAAATAGGTTCATTCATTACGAGCTTATGAAAGAATGACCAAGAATGACCATCTTCAGGTGGTCGTATCTTTCTTTTAAATTGTTCCACAATAAGAGGAGATCTTTGATCGTAAGGTATTCCATTTGTAAACCTTCGTTAAGATGATGACGAAGAAATATCATGGCCTTGGCCTTATCTTGTTCTGATGCCTTATTGTTATTATTAATGGTGTCTGCCAGACCCATTGCGTTTAAATGTATTTCTGTGTCTAGTGCCTAGGACATATAAGTTTTGCCAGATATATCCAGGGCACTTAAATCGCGTCTGAAAAGATTAGACATTATTTAAGAAAATTTAATATTAACCTTTAAATACCTTCGAAAGGGTTTTGCAGAGACTCGTGTTGATAACGTTTATGAAATTATATAAAAGGAAGAAATGAAAACTAGAGAGAATCTTGTATTAATATTTCTTATATGTTTTCTACATAAATGAAGGGCTATTTATAACCAAGCTTGATACTATTCCACCTAAGAGATGACAGATTTTGATTGGGTTAGATAAAGAGGTGGGTCATGTTCCATTTAAAATGAAACACATAGGCAACCACTATTTCTAATAGCCGCCCATATGCTTTTCTAACAGGACTAACATTTTTTAAAATTTAAAAATAATTTATTTTGATGTTGCTATGTAATACATTCTTTTAAATATTTTGAATTCATATGACGCGTGTTATTATTTAATTCATCAAATTATCATATCATCGCAAGTGTATCACACACAATTTATAATTTTTAGTTAATTATCAAAAAATTATTTAAGTAATTTAAATTCAAAGGAATAAAAGTGTTCAATAAATACAAGAGTGAGTTGAGGTGTTCAAGTGAAATATTCCAAAAAATTTAGAAGTTTGTCGATAACTCAACGGTTAAGCCCTACTTTTTATTTTTTTTTGGAAGGGGAGGAGGGGCGCTATTTCAACCAATTCTATAGAAAGAAAATAAAATCTACTCTTACCATTTCTCAACCAATTAAAATGGCATTGATTAATTTTATAATTGCATGATCCGTGTGTTTGAATTTTAAAAATAATTAACGTTTATTACTGCTATTACTAATAAATATAATATTACTATAAATTACAATGATTAATAATTTAAAATATATAAGAAATTTGGTTGACTCTTAAAATAATTATATTTGTTCCACGTAAATTGAGACAGGAGAATTGGATATATTATGTGGAAACTAAATAAAGATCCTATAAATCACAATAATTAACAATTTAATATATTTAAAAATTATATAAAAAATTTTGATCACTCCAAAGTCCATTTCTATCACATAAATTAAGTGTAATGGCCCAACTTATTATTATATTTTTTTAACAAAGAGTTAATTGGTAATTATAATTAATTATTAATATTAATTAAGGAATTAAAAGGGGACAAGCCAAAAGCCTTCATTAGTTTCATGTTAATAACATTACAAGTAGAATACTAGGGCTATATATTGCTTCATTTATTCTTGAAAGAGATCAACAAACAATTTTATAATTGCATGATCTGTGTGTTTGAATTTTAAAAATAATTAACGTTTATTACTGCTATTACTAATAAATGTAATATTACTATAAATTACAATGATTGATAATTTAAAATATATAAGAAATTTGGTTGGCTCTTAAAAATTATATTTGTTCCACGTTAATTGAGACAGAGGAATTGCATATATTATGTGAAAACTAAATAAAGATCCTATAAATCACAATAATTAACAATTTAATATATTTAAAAATTATATAACAAAATATGGTCACTCCAAATTTCATTTCTATCACATAAATTAAGTGTAATAGCCCAACTTACTATTATATTTTTTAACAAATAGTTATTGATAATTATAATTAATTATTAATATTAATTAAGGAATTAAAAGCGGACAAGCCATAGGCCTTCTTCAGTTTCACTTAATGACATTACAGGTAGAATACTAGTGCTATATACTGCTCCCTTTATTGTTGGAAGAGATCAACAAGCAGAGTAGGAGAAAAAAATATAGGTTGGAGAACATAAAAGTGAAATTAAAGCTTCTTAATTATTAAGGTATGAACTTTTTCATTGTTCTTTAGCATGTAAATTAAAATACACGTACAATAGTGCAGTGTTTGTTCATGATATTAGTGCAACAAGTTAGAATAGAAATAATTGGGGCTTATGATTGGTCTATAGTGAAGGGTTGTGCTATTACAGTAGTGATTATCCGAAGAAGAAGTAAAGTGGACTTAGTTTTAGTTTCATTAGCATGAGAAAACATCAACTCTCAACTTTGGAAGCTATTGACAGTATGCAAAGCTGAACCTTTGTTTGAGAATTTTCTTTTCCTCATCATTGATATCATGTTTGGACAGTTGTATTAAAATATTATTATTAATTCAATATTTACGGTGTGAGATACTAAGGTCTAGCTCTAAGTCTAAAAGTTATGGATATTGAAACTTGACCCGAAATAACATAATTGATATTGTTATTTAAAATTTTGTTTAGATTGATCCCGTTGGATGTAGTTTGGTTGATATCCTACACATTGCAAAGTTGAAGAATTTGTTATTAGCGAGGTAAATGAGACTTTAAACTTTGATGCTTGCTTTTCAAACCGCTTTATAAAAATAGATATATATTTTTCTGCGTAGTCCATGTGTTGGAACAAGCGTGCGGCTTGGTGGAATCGATGGTATTGACTAGTTATGGATATGTATTTGTGAAGTTTAGTGAGAACTGCTTAGTGATAATATGTGAAGTGATGTTGAGGCGTTGAACATATTTTCTTCGTTGTCGTTATAGTCTCTAGGGGCATACATAACTGTTGTAACATATTAGGGGCATACTTATGCTGCCGTAATATGTTAGGGGCTTGTACATGCTGTCGTAGAAGACTTTTGGGGCATTATATATATTGTCGTAGACTTGTCGGGGTGCTAGGTCGATCACCTTCACTGCCGTTTATGACAAGTCGTGAGAGTTGGTTTAGTTGAGATACAAAGTGGCTTTTTGAACTTACTTTTGGATCTTATTGACATTACCTTATGAGAGACAATATGTACATATTATTTGTTTATTTTGTTGTGCCTTGTATTTTCTAACACTTGTTTCAGGGGTATTAAAGTAGTGGGTCGAGGATCTTACTGGGTTATATTTATATATAGGTCACTCCTTACTTGCATATTTGCAGATACAGTTACGGAGGGAGAGACTTGTGGCTGACGGTCTTTACGTATGGATTCTGTCATTGAGGTGAGCCTTCACATTGTTCGTGGAGGCTGTCATCCAACTTTAATTATTTTTAGATTATATTTCTTTTCGTTGGGTTTGCATGCCCGAAAGCTGAACTCGTGTAACTTTGTTTAGATGCTCTATGGTCTTAGTTTGGGATTTGGGGCTTGAGAGTTATTATCTAAGTATTGTTGTTTTCATAAACCGTATTACGATAACTTGGTGGATAATTACTTTGCGTTTAATAATTATTTCATGCATTTGAAGTTGCACATGTTTTTATCTCAGTATTTGTAGACATTGCGAATGTATGAAAAATTGATTCTCCCGACAAGTGGTGTTAGCGGGGAGCCAGTCACGCCTAGGGGTTATTTTGGGATGTGACACCAACAGAAAAAAAAAGTAAAGTATATTGGGTCCAAGCTCATTTATCTAATACATACTAGATATCAAAGGCCCGTGCTAGCACAGACCCAATATATATTATTTTTTAGTCTCAATTTATGCGATATAAATAAATTTTTAATAATTAATTATATTTTTAATATATTTTTTTAGATATTTTAAGTTGTTAGCTATTGTAATTTATAATAGTCTTTTTACATTGTAATTTACTATTTTAAGCTGTTAGCCATTATATAATTTATGATACTCTCCTTATCTAAATTTTTGTAGTGCTGATAGTCAATTATATTTTAAAGACAACTTAAGTTATTAATTATTGTGATTTATAATACTTTTTCTTCTATTCCAATTTAAGTGGTACTTATATAATTTTGAAAGTCAATTAAATATCACGGTTGAAGTCGCGAAGTAGACATGTCTTAAATGACTCATGACAACTTATTAGAAGTAATACAACAAAATTACTCTAAAAAATAGTTGTGAAAAAAAATTAAACGGTCCTCATATAAGATGTCAAGTTAATTTAAAATATCAATAGTTAATTTATCATTTTTTAGTTTATTTCCTTCTTTTTATTAAATATTATTTTTTAATACTTAGATGACTCACAATAATTAATTAGAGATGAAATAATAAAATTATGATTGAAATAACTGAAACAAACATGTCATAAATGTTTATTAAATATTATTAATTTCTTAATGCGTAAATGACATGTAATAATTAATTAGGGAATAACTTATTAGAAGTGATACAAAAAAATTAATATAAAAAATAGTTTTGAAAACAATTTAGACTGGCCTCATAAAAAATGTCAAGATAATTTAAAACATCAATAGTTGGTTTATTTTATTTATTAAATATTATTAATTTTTTTAATACTTAAATGATCTATAATAATTAATTAGTGATGAAATAGTAAAATTACGATTGAAGCAATTGAAACAGACATGTCATAAATATCTATTTTATTAAATATTATTAATTTTTTAATACGTAAATAATATATAATAATTATTTAGGGGTGATATGATAAAATGACGGAGAAAGCAGCAAGTACGACCGCGCCTCCTGCTTATATTATTATTACAATATATTCCTCCAAACGTGTTGAACAATTCAGCAAGCACAGTGAAAGTTGAAAAAGCATTTATATACTGTTCTTATGAATTTGACCAGAGAAATGTATGTCATCTGGAAATTACTAAACCCCATCAAGCCATTTGCTATAAAGAAAAGAATAGCTAGGAAATCCTAAGTCCCAAAGAGGTGTAAGAAATGAGTACTAATGAAGCAACATCTCTGGTGGATCTTCCATCCCCCATCTTGCTGGACATTTTCTCAAGATTACCTCCTCCCACAGTTTTATATGTCAAAAGTGTGTGTAGAACATTTCAAAATTTAAACTTACAATCTGAATTTCCAAATTTATTACACTCACCATCTCCATCTAGCAACATCATTGTTTTCCAATCTATATCTGATGGGATTTCTTGTACCAACACTTTAAAGTACTTAAAATTTGTTGATAACCCTGAAGATCAGGGTACTCAAGATGAAATTTGTCATGATCCAAATGTTGTTGACCTTGATCTGCAACTATACTTTCCCGCTGGTACATTTTCCCTAATTGGATCGGTTCATGGCTTCCTTTGTTTAAATTACTTCCCTGATTATGTTGATAGTATTTACATCCTCAATCCGAGAACTAGAGAATATGTCATCCTTCCAGAGGCCCAAGGGTTTGGAGAGTGGCCCGATTTAGTTAACTACGGCTTTGGTTTCAATCCTGTTACATTTGAATACAAAGTGGTTAGAATTTACCAACAGGAAGTTCTAGATGATGATACTAGTTATTACAAGTCTGAAGGTCAGGTCTACACAATTGGGAAAGGGTATTGGAGAAGTGCAGGACATGTCATGTACTGTTTTGATTGCAGGCCATATGGGGTGAATCTCTATGGAAAGCTTCATTGGTTGGTTTCTGATGCCGACGGAGATGAGTTAATATGCTCGTTTGATTTGGACCATGAGTTGTTTGAATCATTCCCCACGGCTCCTGGCTACACCGTGGAATGTTATAGGAATTTGCGGAGTTTGGGGATTTTTGGACGTTGTCTATGTGTTTGTGATAATAATGCAAATAGTCATTTCGAGGTATGGGTGATGAAAGAGTACGGAGTTACTAGTTCATGGCTTAAAGAGATTGTCATAAATATAACTCCCGGATGCAATGATTGGTTGTGCAATGGAATGATATATCTGTTGAAAGTTTTGGAAGATGGAGAGGTGTTGTTCTTGTGGCGTGACCCGCATGGCTGGCACGACGATTCCTTATTCTTGCACCACCCTGTGAAGAAAATTTCGAAAAAGCTTGATGTATTTGCAGAGAACATCTTAGCATGTGGCCATATATCAACTTCCTTCTCTCTCAAGAACTTTGGAGCAGAGACTGTGAATGTCTTTTAGATTGTCAAGATTCATGTATTGTACCATTCTGTTCTATTTCTAAATTTTTGTGACTCTCTTCGGATTAAACAAGTTTGGTTAGTAAGTTTGTCTGGCTAACCAGTACCAAGGTGCCGTTTGGACATGATTTCAGATATCAATGATTTGAAATCATGTAGAGTGAAATTTCTCGCAATTTGAATTTTCTGAGTCGTATTTTTTCCTCACAAATACAAAAGTCCGACAATTTGAGAAAACTATCAAAACTTCCTCTACTCAAACCATAGTTCATAAACAAGTTATCTGAATTGATGCTTCACAACTATCTAATGTATCCCCCCGTTTCATTATTCTACTGAGGTCCCAAGTGTTGGTGTAATATACCATAATTACAATAAATGTTACAGTTGAAAATAAAATGAACAAAAGTGAAGAAAATAAAATAATTTTCTTCTTGGCTGAGGCGCGGATATCTCGTTTTCTTTAAGGAGATTCAAAATCATTGCGGCATAATCTACATCATCCAGCAATATATCTCTTGACTTGTCCCCTCCAGGATACAACAACCATCAACGATGTACAACTCAAACAACTCTGGATTAGTTGAAAAGTCCAAAACTCCACTATAAGAACACCTTCCTTCAACATATATTTACTATCTTTGTATAGTGAATATAGTTAAAAACTTAGAATATTTTCTTTGTCGCAACTCTTTCTTTCACTAATATAATAACTCTCTTTTGAATAGGGAATATAGTTGTAGACTTAAAAAAATTTTCTTTGTTCAACTCTTTCTTTCACTACTACACACTATAATCTTTTTCACACTTAGCATATTTCCTTGTACATACAATAACATGCAAGATCACCTCTATTTATAGGTGATGTATTCCTTGTATTGAATAGGAAGAATATGGTATAGTAAAGTGAGTACATGAATGGTCTATAGGTTACAAATGTTACAAGAGTTACATGCAACTAATGATCATATAAGTTACAAGAACTAATAGTCGTGAGAGTTACAAGAACTAATGGTCATCTTTACCACAATTTGGACCCGCTAACTCAAATAAATAATGTGGTGAGTTACAAAAATAATGACACCACTTTTTCCACTTTATGTGTACTAATGTCATGCACTTTAATTTATTTTAATAATAAAATGCACCAAACGATGGTAGTGACCTTGAATATCAAGCGAGCGAGTGGAATAACAAGAAAATAGTAAAACATTCGAGGCAAATAGAGAATGCTTAAAAGGAAAGCTAAAGATTTTTTTGCTTTAGGATAGAGAAAATCAGAAATTCGGATCCTTTACGGTGGGGGAGAGTGTGACTATTTTATAGGATGAGATAGTGTTATTTTTGAACCTTTAGTACCATGACCATACCCACTGCCCACTTGTCATTGAGTTGTTAAAGGATGTCAACCCAGTATTGTGTGTCTGATGCGGTTCAGCCTCGCCTGCGTACCTGAATAATCTGACACATCGTCCTTTTGTCTATCCTTTGTACGCAGACACCATCGTTGATGGACTTGGGCTACTCTGTTTGGCAAAAAGACGTCTCTATTTACCGGCATCGTTCTTGAGATGATGCCATCATGCGCCGGCTCGTAATGTTCGACCTGAGTTGACCCAATCCTTACCGAAACTATTTTACCCATACATATATAAAGTAAACGAGCACACATACAAATATATGATTTATTTAAACCTACTGGGCACACATACTAAGCTTTGCTAGGTGGTAATGAATGAGTTTTGCTTGTAAGTTGCTAATACTCTTGATCGATATATAGTCAAAAGACGTGTCAAATTTGAAGTCTTACTATTTCAAATATGTTTGCTCCTTGACTCTTGTTATGTTGCCAAGCATATGGAATTGCTAATAACTTCACCTTCTATATTCAATGCCAATTCATGTAAAAAAAATTGCGTGTTGCACAAGTTCATAGATAAGATCTAGTGTGGAATATTCCTCCATACGTGTTGACAAACTCAACAATTTCTCCTTTGGTCTAATTTTAATTTGACATAAAATTTAAGAATGTAAAATATATTAAGATGTATTTCAATTCTATGAGCTTAAACAAGTCATGTAGAAGTTGAAATTAAAGAATTACTTGAAAAGGCAAAAGGCAATCTTTTTTAAAACAAATTAAAATATAAAGTAAGACAAGCAAGTTAAAATAGAGGAAATATATTACAATAATAATTACTTACTTCGTCCATCTTTTACTTGTATATTTTATTAAAAAAATGATTTTGATAAAACTATCGAATAATTTCTTATATTCAATGGGTCATATAATAAAATTATTCCCACTATTTTTTATTTCTTTAAGATATGTGTCAAATATAACACTAAATAAATATTATTGACAGAAGGGAATACTCAAAAACGACTGAAATTTGACCACATACCGAGTGTCTTCTGGAAACAACTCCCCACCCCTAACAGCCTGTTTGGATGGTGGTTTCCCATGGTATGGTATGGTTACCATGGGAATCATGTTTGTTTTCATGATTTTCTAAAAATAGTGGTATGGTATGTTACTATTCCATGGTTTGATAACCATGGAATGAAGCAATTTATTGAACCACCAAATTGGTGGTGTGCCATGGTTTTCATTTTTCTTTTCCAACTATACCCTTATATAATTTTCTTTAATCTTATTTTATCCTTATCAACAAAATACATGCTAAGACTACGCATTTGTTAACAAGATCGAAGATTGCAAGACTTCCTGTTAGAAATATTAAAATTCAAAGAGTGAGAAAAATGATCACAGTTATTTAGTAGTAGTAGTTTTTAATGCCAATAAAAACTCAATTCGATAAAAAAAAAATGAAAATTGAAATGGAGGGAAACAGAGTGAATGCACAAAAAAACATATACATGGGAAGTGATTTTTGAACTCTAAGATACATACATGTATACCAATTGTTTTATTGATTGGGAAGTACTTCCCGATTGCATTAGTTTGCGTTCGTCAAACCTTTGTTTAGCAAATACCCTTGTGAATTTGGCGTCTTAAAAGGATCATCGGGTAGCTATGAGAAGCATCAAGAAAGAAAGGACAACTGGTTATGCTAGCACTGATATGGATAAAAGAGTTGATATCTCAAATGTATTACAATTAGGGGCATTTTAGTAAATTTACCTGTTACCATACCGTATCATACCATCAAACCAAACAAAAAACTATTATTAAACCGCAGTGAACGATACAGTCCATCCAAACATGGTACTGTACCATACCATACTATACCATACCATATTACACCATACCATACATTATGAAACACAGGTTGTAAGCCACTTGTTACAATAATAATAATCGCTATAAAGCGCAAAATATCAGTAGCTAATATATCCATACAGTTGTAAAAAATGAATGATGAAGCTGCATCCCTTGTGGATTGGGATGACAATGGTGCGGTGTGGGTGCGAGGTGGTGTGGGTTTTAAGATATGAGGGGCGGTGCGGGTTTTAAGTTATGCGGTGTGGTGCGGGTTAAAGTAAGTCTTTTTTTAAATGGTGTTGTGCGGTGCGGGTTGCGGGTATATGCGGATTTAAATTAAAAAAAAAAACTAAAAATTAGTATTGTTCTCGTGAATATACCTAAAATTATATGTGTTTTTTACTTAAATTTTATAATACTTAAAACGGCATGCATAAGACTACAAATAAATAATTTTATAGTAGTTTCTTTAACATCTCTATTCATTTGAATAAAAATATGATATTTGATCATTAGTTGTACATGTTATACTTTTTGATAATTTTTTAGTAAAAAGTGATATAATAGAAATTAATTATTATTTCCTAGTTGTAGATTTGAAAATATTATGATTTTCAATGGAGTTATAAATTTTTCGAAAAAAATAAAAATTATGAATGTGGGGCGGATTTATGCGGGTTTAAATGTGATGCGGTGCGGTTTTAAAACTTGCGGGTTTAGAAAAAACTCGCACCGCACCATTGCCATCCCTACGTTGTGGATCTTCCATCCCATATCTTGGTGGATATTCTCTCTAAATTACCTCCTAAGTGTCTCAAAATATTTTCTAAAGCTAACCTTAGATTCTGAATTTTCAAAACTATCAGAATCAACATCTCCAGCCAGTTTCATCATCAACCAATTCGGCACTACTAGGACAGGTTCTCGGACCAACACCTTAAGGTTCTTGATCATGAAATTTGCCATGATCCAAATGTTGACCTTGATCTGCTACTTCACTTTCCCGTTTATCCATTTTTCCTCTTTGGATCGGTACATGGTTTCGTTTGTTTCAATTACTTTTGTAGTGATGTTGATAGTATTAACATCCTCAACCCAAGAACTAGAGAATATATCTTCCTTCCAGAGGCACAAGGGGTACGAAAGTGGCCAAATTTAGTCACTTATGGTTTCGGTTTTGATCCTGTTAGGTTTGAGTACAAAGTGGTTAGAATTTACCACGAAGAAATTCGTGATGATACTAATAATTCTCGTTATTACAAGTCTGAAGCTCAAGTTTACACAGTTGGGAAAGGGTATTGGAGACATGTTCTGTTCTGTTTTGGATGCAGGGCATCCGGGGTGAATCTCTATGGAAAGCTTCATTGGTTGGTTTCTGATGCTAATGGAAATGAGTTAATATGTTCGTTTGATTTGGTGAATGAGTTGTTTGAATCATTCCCCACGGCTCCAGGGTTCAGTCAGGAAAATTGTCCAAATTTACGAAGTTTGGGAGTTTTTGGGCGTTGTCCATGTGTGTGTGGACAATAATATAGAGTGTAATTTTGAGGTATGGGTGATGAAAGAATACGGAGTACCTGGTTCATGGATTAAAGAGATTGTCATAAACATAGTTCCCAGATGCAACGATTGATTGTGCTATGAAATGATTAATCCGTTGCATGTTTTGGAGGATGGAGAGACGTTGTTCTTGTGGCGTGACGATTTCTTGTTCTTGCATCATCCTGTGAAGAGAACCTCGAAAAAGCTTGATGTACGTGAAGGAAACTTTTTGGCATCTGCCCATATATGGAGCTCCTTCTCGCTCAAGAGTTTTGAAGAAGAGGTTGTGAATCTGTTTTAGATTGTCAAATGCATGTATTGTGCTTGGTATATTGTTAGCATTATTCAATTCTTTGCTTTGGATTAAAAGAAATTTGGTCAGTGAGCTTGCGGTGTTGATCATCATATTTTCCAAATAGAATTATCTAATGTTATGAATTTGTATTCTTCCTTGATCCGTAAACAATCAAATCTATATCAAGATCTATAATTTATATCTATAATCTATATTTATACTCTATTACAAAAGTGATTTAAACTTTCTGCTCTGTTTTAGATTAAATCATCTTTTTACTTTTTTTTTTCCAACTAAAATCTCAAAAATAAATTATTTCAGCTTACTTTTTTTCTAACTTTATCTCCTATTTAATTTGTGAGACAAAGTTCCATTGCTCTAACTTTCCTCATAATAATAATAGATTGATTATTTAAGAGAAAAATAATTTAAAATAATGATTAACTTTCCACGAAAATTATGCATAGAAGTCCAAATTGTAAGAAGACTATATCAATTTTGTTTTTTAAAATATTTTCTATGCTCTGAGAAGTTTCAAAAAATGTTTTTCCTAAAGTTCCAAGTAAAGTTTTCCTAAAGTTCCAATAGGAACTGTCGTTCTTTAACTTTTATTAGTTTTTATTTTTGGAAAAGTTTATTTATCTATAATCTATATAATTTATATAATATAATTTATATATATATATATATATATATATATATATATATATATATATATATTAAAAATGTGAATTGAACTTTTTACCCTTCATTAAAAGATTTTGCAATAGACAAAATCACCTTTTCATTTTTTTCCTTTAATTATTATTTTATTAAATTAAGAACTCCTAAACAATATATGGAAAAAAAGATTATCGCCTAAACAATAAATTGGAACAAAAATAAGATTTTCTATTCAAAACCAAATTCCACCATTGTCGGCTGAACAAATAAATTGAAAATAACAAAAAAAAAATTATTCAAAGTTAAATTCCTTAAGTTATGGTAAGGTTTTATGGCGTACCTTAAATTCGGAAGAAAAAAAAGTTTTTCACTCAAAATCAAATTCCTATATATAGATAAGGTTTTATGGGTACAATCACTTTTCTCAACAAGAAAGGTCGGTTCCAAGGCTCCTAAGTTCATAAATATTGTGTTTTTCCCTCTTTAGTAGTCAGTATAAATACAACAACTCCTCAAATAAAGTGTAGTCAGTATCTATGACTTAAAATATTTAATAATAGTATAAAGATGTATAGCTTCAATAACTGTTTATATTGGTTCTTGCTGAATTTATTTGAGTTTAACTAATTGTTTATGTTGTTTTTGCTAAATATATTTGAATTCGGCTATTAATGTCCTTCGCAAATCATCCAGTGTGTTTGATTTTTGTTCATTGACGTTTGAGATTTTTTATGTCAATTGATTTACTTGTGAAAAAATTAAATTATTTGTATTAGCATGTGATTCTAATGAAGAATTTGTTGTGTGCATACAATTTGATTTCAGATCTTTTAATTCTCGATGGATGAACGAAGAGATACATGTTGCTATTGGCGCCCCTAAATCCCCAGAACTATGCACCCTTTGAGCTAAATAGTTCTTACGTACGTGAGGGTAACGTTTGTCCTCCTATGAAATCCACTGTTTATGTTTATTTCCTTCTATATATATATATTCCTCCTCTTAGGCAGACACTATCTCTTCCTTCTTAGAGATACTAACGGTGGTGAATCTTTTATTTTTATCCACATCTTACCACTCAAAGTTTCTAAGATTTATTGATTACAACAAGCAGCGAGAAGGTCAACAAGGGAGAAAAAGCAGTCAGACTACCTCAAAGATTATGACGTCAAATTTAAAAGTTATTCTGTGACCTTGTGTTTCTTTACTTGATACAAGTGCGATCACGTAGATGAACTTATGAGGATGTGTATTGAATTCGTCCATGTGTGTGCAAGAGAAGTGGAATTAAGGGCTTAAAACATATCAAAACAGCCACTAATTCACACTAGAGGGGCACCTAATCTCTAAGGGGCATTTTGGACCTTTTGCCTTCTATTTGTAATACACTATATAAGAAACATTTTAGGGTTACTTTACTTAGTTTTTTGATATTGAAGATTGTATAACACACTTGAAAAACACAAGTTCTCTCTTCCATAGAGACTTGGCTGAAACTAGGAAATTACTTAGGTGTGGAATCACTTTTGTTGTTTGTTTGCTTGGATCGTTGGGTGCTAGACGGATTGAGGTCCTCTCTTGTGTCCACCGCATAATATAGGTGTTTCTACTATCTTTATCAAGGGTCTTTGTGCTTTAATACACTTAGGTTTTTGATCTTTGTAGTAGTGTATGTCACACTCTCTATCATTTCCTTTGTTGTAATCTTGTAGCCGTGTGGTGTATTATTTCTCTTGTAACCCGTGTGTTGTTCTTCATCTTGCTGTTGTTAACATAGTTTGTTGTGGGCTGTTTTTAGGTGTTAAACACCACAATACATTGTGTTTTTGTTGAATCCGAGAGTGGTCACCAAAAGGGTCCACGGTTCTTTCAACTTGTGGACTGATTTTGGTGTTGTTTGTGTGTTCCTTGTAGATCTTGTATCATTTGGTATCAGAGCAAGGTTTGATTTTGTTCCAACAAAATCAATCTTGGGATTGTTATCTTGAAAATAAAATAAAAAGTGAAAAAGAAGAAAAAAAAAAGTTATTGTTCACATTATTTGGATTTTTCAAAAAAACTTGATTTTTGTGTGTTTCTAGTGTTAGATCCTTGTTCCCTAACACTATTAGAGTCTAGAAATTAAAAATCCAACAAAAATAATACTAAACCCGTTTTTGACCCTAGATCAAATTTTGAGTTTTTGATTTTGTGTTTTTCTTGTGTTTTTAGTGTTAGATTTGTGTTCTATAACACTATAGGAGTATAGGGTTCGAATTTGAACTAAATTGGAGGTAATTTGAGTCATCCACCATTGTTGAGCTTGAGTTTGAAGAAACTTGAAGGGTTATTTTCGATACAACCACAATGGAACCCGAGACTTCAAATGCTCAAACAATGGACAATAATGCCATCAATCTCATTTTGGCTCGCCTTGAAACTATGTCCCGAGATGTGGCTAGGTTGAATGTGGGTCTTGAGAAATTAGATACGGATGTTGCATCAATGAGTGAGAGATTAGAACGTGTGGAAAGTCAAAGGAGTCGACCTTCCACCCCTCAAAATATTTCCCCAACCATTACTCCCAAGGCATTGCACCAAATGAACAAGTCACCGAGCAACCACCAAATATTCCCTAAAACCGTGAGTATGATAGAGCAACCCTCCCTCCACTTCACCAATTCCAACATAACGGATTTGGAACCTAAATGCCACCAAACCCAAACCCTCCACTTATTCAAAGACCTCACTTTCCAATCCAAACTCCATTGAACCAAAGTTACTATCCTCCAAATCCGAATCCACTTAATTCAAATCCACCAAATCGTTTTGAGGGTTATGGTAGGGAGTAACAACATGGGGGTTATGGGGGTTATGGGGGTTATGGTGATGCTTACTTGAGGGAAGAAGAGGAGAAAGGTAGGCAAGGTGATTTAGGTCGAGAAGTGAGGGGTGGTAACCAAACCTGAGAGCTTGACCTCAATTCCATCAAAGTTAGTCTTCCGATCTTCAAGGGTGAGAGTGATCCCGAGGCATATCTTGCTTGGGAGTCATCTTGTGATAGGATATTCCAAGTGAATGATCTAACCGAAGAGAAGAAGAGTTGTTATGCAATCGCTCACTTTGAGGGGTATGCAAACACTTGGTGGGAGTATGTGAAGAGGTTTGGTGATGTGTTGATTGCTGGGCGGCCACCTCCATGGTTTAGATTGAGGTACCTTATGCGTCAAAGGTACTTACCCGAGGGCTACAAACAAGAACTTCTTGCCAAGTACAACTTGGGGCAAGGAAACAAAAGTGTCATGACATACTATGACAAGTTTCAACAATTGATGTTGAATCTTGACCATAGAGGAGAACAAGTGAGCCATGATATTATACGATTCAAAGTCGGGTTGAATAGGGACATAGCTTCTCGGATGATCCTCCACAAGTTTGACACGATCGATGGCATTTTCCAAGCGGCCTTGGAAATTGAAAGGGAGCTCTCGGCCTCCAAACCTAAGAATCACCAAGGACCTTCCTCAGAGTGGCACCAACATCAAGAGAATTCATCCAATGCCAATCAAACCGAGAACAAGGTTGTACAAACTGAAACCAATGTTTCCCAAAAGTATCCTCCAAGAAACGAAGGTAAACCAAATTCTACTTCTCGTTCTAAGGGATTTCAATGTTTTAAATGTCAAAGGTGGGGGCACAAGGCTAGTGAGTGACCAAACCGGAGGAATGTAATCCTTAGGGAGGAAAAATTATATTACCTTGGTGAGGAGGTAGGACTTGAATCGAATGAGGGTGATGAAAAAGCTCAAGATGGAGAGCTTGAGGCTGAGGTGGAAATTGATGAAGGTGGGGAAGATATTTGACCGGTGGATGGAGAGTGTGTTGTGCCTATGTATATGGCAAGGAGAATTATTCTTAGTGAGGTTGTGGAAGAAGAAGCCGAGAGTGAGGAGGGTGAAGAAGAGAATCCGAGAGTTAGGATTGTGGGGTTTGCCCACAAAGACCCTTTGTTTCCTACTAACAAAGATGCTAGCACTTTGCCTAGCATCCTTTCTTCTTATGTGCAAGTTAAAGAACATTTAAGTCCAAGTAGCAAGCTTGATGACCTCATGGAACCCTTGGTTGAACATCCTAACCTTGGGAGGAACATTGAAAAGATAATTCAAAGAGGAGAGCTTGTGGGTGATGATTACTTGAATTTGTGGACAAATTTCTCTCAAGATGGAGAGGATGATACAAGTGCGATCGCATAGATGAACTTATGAGGATGTGTATTAAATTCGACCATGTGTGTGTGCAAGAGAAGTGGAATTAAGGGCTTAAAACATATCAATACAACCACTAATTCACACTAGAGGGGGCACCTAATCTCTAAGGGGCATTTTGAACTTTTTGCCTTCTATTTGTAATACACTATATAAGAAACATTTTAGGGTTACTTTACTTAGTTTTTTGATATTGAAGATTGTATAACACACTTGAAAAACACAAGTTCTCTCTTCCATAGAGACTTGGCTGAAACTAGGAAACAACTTAGGTGTGGAATCACTTTTGTTGTTTGTTTGCTTGGATCGTTGGGTGCTAGACAGATTGAGGTCCTCTCTTGTGTCCACCGCATAGTGTAGGTGTTTCTACTATCTTTATCAAGGGTCTTTGTGCTTGAATACACTTAGGTTCTTGGTCTTTGTAGTAGTGTATGTCACACTCTCTATCATTTCCTTTGTTGTAATCTTGTAGCCGTGTGGTGTATTGTTTCTCTTGTAACCTGTGTGTTGTTCTTCATCTTGATGTTGTTAACATAGTTTGTTGTGGGCTGTTTTTAGGTGTTAAACACCACAATACATTGTGTTTTTGTTGAATCCGAGAGTGGTCACCAAAAGGGTCCACGGTTCTTTCAACTTGTGGACTGATTTTGGTGTTGTTTGTGTGTTTCTTGTAGATCTTGTATCATTACTGGAGCATTAACTACAGAAGTATTTTATCACAAGTAGTTCATAAGTCTCCTTTTAATTGAATTACATATTTTTCCTAAAGAGTTAATGTCCATATATGCAAATCCTTTAGAAATCTGCAGAGAGCAAACATCTTTGCACATAAGACCATTTTTTCAAGGAAGGGCAAGAGAAAATTAGCTTTATTTATTAAACGTGGGACATACACGATCTTGACTTACTAATATTTCAACATATTCCTATTCACCGGCGGGGCAACCAGTAACAACTAACAACAACTAACTAAAGGCAAATAAGACCGCAACGTGTCAAACTAAAAGATTTCACAACATATCAATAATGTGGAAAACAAATTTATAAAATATTGTATGAAGGGGATTTCTTTGATGCAGGTATATTATGGCAGTAAAGATTTTAAGTAGGAAGAGCAACTGTTTATAGAGATTGTATTGGTCGATTTTTTAGTTTCTTTTTGCAAGGGAACTGAGACAAAAGTATGAATTTTGTCATTTTAATTCTTTAGCAAGCAATTATATGTAGCCTGTAAAGTTTGGCTTGTCATAACAAGAAGAGTAATTAGAATGAATTTTTTTTTTGAATCAGAAGTTCCTATTTTTGAAATCTTAAACCATTAACACTAACCCATTTTGATACAAAACTTCTAGCAGAATTCCAAAAACCAAACGCAATCTAATTCCAGAATAAGCTTTCACAAGCTAAACCATACAGCCGCCCAGCATAATTTTTCATTATCGAATCAATTTTTGCAAAAATAGTCGATGATAATTGTTTTAAAATGTTTCAAATTACGTTGACAAAAATCAAACTAAACAGAGTGAAACATGAATGATTACGAGTCTATCTACCAAAAAAATGTTCAGCATCTTAAGAAAATAAGATCACCACTCCCTTTACTACATATCCACAAAAAATAAATAGAAAAGAAACAAAAATATTCGATACCTCAACTTCGTGAGTTTGAGCTGACATGCAAAGGTAGAGAATTCCACAATTGGATCTAAAGAACCTCTACATTGATGTGGGAAACATCGTGGCTCGAGTTAAATCGACTACTTGATAAAGAATCACAGACTGCAATTGAAGAGACTGGCCGGAGAAGAGAAAAAACTTTCAATTATCAAGCCTCGAAACTCTAAAATTACGAAAAGGAAAATGCAAAAATACTAAGAAAAGCTAAGCTATCAATTCTATGAATTTCTCACTGTTCAAAAACCAATTCTTCATTAAAAATCCTTAAGATTGAGCATAGTTGACACAGATTAAAAATGAATCCATCACTACCAGAGAAACCATTTCAAAAAAACTCTTTAAGATTCAAAAACTCAACTGCAAAAGAAATCACTAACTTTTTTTCTTCCCTCGACTGCTAAAGAAATCGATCGGCACGAGAGAATGAAATAAGGTTATTAGAATCTTATTTTTTATTTGGAGTTGTCAGAATTAGAGTTTCCTATTGTTTTAAAAAGTTTTTAGTAGTAGCATATTGGAGTTTCTTATTTTTTTTTTTAGAAACAGTTATAAATATTAAGTAAAGTTTTAAAAAGTTTTCACATTTTTATTAGAATATTATTAAGTGATGTGGACCTTCTAATAAATGCGTTAAACATTTTAAAGTCCTTTATAAAGAAATCTTTCAATTATCAAATTTTTTAGTGTATCTTATGATTACCATCTCCTTTGATTTCAATTTATACGATATGATTGAAATTTTAAGAGTCACTAAAATTTTATTTTAATTAAAATTTTATTTATATCATTTGAATATTTTAAGTTTTAAATTTTTACAAACACACGGAAACTTCTTTATAATAAAAATAATTTTTGTACAATTCAACAATTTTAAATTATTTATTATTATGATTTATAATATATTGTACATAAATTTCAAACATATAACACGTCTATATTTAAATTAACCTCAAAATTTAGAACTCTGAAGTAGTAGCTGAGAAAAAACCCTCTAAAGTAATACATTATTTAAAAAAATAAAAAATGTAGCACATTGAAAAAAAATTGTAATGAACGTGCTCTTTTGATACTTTAATAATTATATTATTCTAATTAAATAAAATCACTAAAATATGTATAATGAGAAAAAATATAAATAATTTATGAAAGAAAAATCACAGCAGCGAAACATAAATTTATATAGTGATTTTTGTTCGACAGTTTTGATTTTACATAAAATTTAAAAAGGATATTGAAGATATTTAAATTTGTGATTTTAATTTAAAAATATATAGAATATCTAAAATATTATTAAATTAATCAAATATTACCTCAAGAATACTAATTTGATAGTTGTTTAAAGTTAAGCGGGTATTAGTAATACATGAATTAGTTATGAGAGAATTTATGTATTTTTTTTTACGCAACATAGAAGTTGGAATAAGTTATACATGAATAACTTATGAAGAATTTTAATGGTAAAATCAAACATTGTATTAATTTTACTACGTTGTATATATTATACACAATTTAAATAAATGAATAACTCTACTCTTATCCAAACGGCCTCTAACATATCCAATATGTATACTAATCATCTAAAATGTCGTTAATTTTGATTAAAATATAGAAATTTGAGACTAAAAGTAACTCTCAATTAAAATAATAATTTTAAAATTAGAAAATAATATAATGATAAAATACTATTTATGGCGTCAAAACTCTGATTGTCATTAATTCAGATCATCTCAACTTATAAAAAAAAACTAAATAGTATAAGTTTATACGATGGATATATTTTTGGCTACATCTAATTTTACTCCTTAATTATTAGTGTGACAGTGATTTATTATTCCTCTTTAATTAATTATACTTTTAAAAATTTTGTATTTAATAATTTAACTTACACTCAATAATTTATTTTCTATACATATTTATTCTTAATTAACGCTTGATACACGTGCAACGCACGTACTCTAAGCTAGTAATATATTAAAAATGTGAAGATTTTTAGAAAAATGATTTGGATATTTTGTCATTCATTAAAAATTAAAAATCTCTGTAACAAATATATGGGTAGAGGTTTATTTAAAGTCTTTATTTATGGAAGGTAAAATTTAAATAGGAATCATACTCCTTTTTTCTAAAAATAAAATTTCAAGTAAGGACAATTTAAAAAGATTATATTTTTTGGTTAAAAAAAAGTTATTTATATAACAGAAACACAAATAGTGATCGTACTCCTTTTTTTTTTTTTCAAAAGCAGAGTCATCATACTCTTTTTTTCGTCTGTGTCTAATATGATTTTTTTGGGAGAAGGAATATAAAAAGTTTCAATTAAATGCAAACCGTGATTTTTGGTCCACAAATACGATTAATTGCTAATTTTTTTTTTTAAATAGTTAATATTATTTTCTATCTGATTGTGGTGGGTTGGAGTAGATATGTATATCTATCTATATCTATAATTCATAATATATTAAAAATTTAAAGGACCTTAAAAATATGATTTAAACTTTTTGTCCTTCATTAAAATTATTTATTTTAGACAAGATCGTCTTTTCATCGTTTTTTGTAATATTTAAGAATTATTAATTAATTAAATATATTTATGATAAAAAAATTTCTTATTAGTCCGTGTAGATACAGTCGTCATAATAATTGTCATAAGGATTCATATGATTAAGAAAAAGTAGGATTATAATTAACTTTTCCTACAACACACCCAACAACTATAGTTCTAATAGGCAGAATCCAAATAACAATCAAAACCTACAAAGTCTAAAACTACTAGTAAGCTAACGAACACAATTCTGAGACTGCCTTAAGAGACCATATAGAACTCTGATTATACCAAAAGAAAAAAAAAGAGTAAAGCCCCGGGGGCGGGGGGAGGGGGAGAGGGCGGGGGGATGCGGAACTGAGATAACTATCTCGGCCTGTACAAATGGGATGAAGGATGACCAGAAGCAGAGCTCTGGCCAGCAGAATAACCAGGTATGGCATTTGGCAACTGTGAAGAACCTTCCAAGTATGGTGGTGGCCTATAAGCATTACTATGCGTGGTGTTTGGCAACCCCGTAGAGCCTTCCAAGTATGGTGATGGCCTATACGCATCACTATGCATGGTGTTTGGCACACCCGCAGAACCTTCCAAGTATGGTGGCCTAGAAGCAGCACTGAGTTGGCTGTTTTGCAACCCCTTAGAGCCTTCCAAGTAAGATGATGGCCTATAAGCATAGTTGCTTGAGGCCGGTCTATCATATACAGCTGCATCCCCACGCCGACCATATAACTGACCAGCATGACTCCCTATTTGCCCTGGTGTACTATCAACTAGAGTCCCTCCATGACCTCCAGCATATGAACCTCCTTGCTGAAAAACATCAGTGCCTGCTGCTATACCTGCATGAATACCATTGGCACTTGCTGATATACCTGATCCAGTTCCACCCATGGCCACACCTCTGACAGTTCCTGCAAGTGAACCAGCAACATTTTCATGTATCGAGCCTGCAGCAGGTCCATGCAATACCGGTGAGGACACAGTATGACCATGACGGCGGCCAATAGTTAGACCTTTTACCAAGGTGTTGTTGATATTGACATGATCATCAACTCTTTGCTGTCGTAGCCATGGCGAAAAACGGAAACGTTTTGCTTCTCTATTTCTGGACCTTCTTGACGACCCAGTTTCATCATTTTTTCGCTTTTGTGCCATTTGCCTACCTGTCTGCTTATCAAATCCACCAATTTCATTCTCCAAGGCCATTATTTTCTCATCGATTTTCCACCCAGGAAGAAGTTTTGAAGCTTCAATATCGTGGAGTTTCAAACATTTGCTGACAGATGTCAGCGCAAACAAATGCTTCCGTTTTGCTTCATCCTGTACAACATAACAAATGCATGGTTAACTTGAGGAAACAGGGAGAGAAATCAGAGAGGGACTATCAGTGCTGGAATGAAATTGAAGAACTACCATTGCAGCAAGTGAATCTTTGTTTTCCTTCATTTTCTTCAGCGACTCTTCGGAATCTAGTAAAAATGATGTCAAAAGTCTCTGAGGATTAAACCTGTCCTCAATTCCAAAAGTATAGGCAACATGAACAGAGTCAACTTCCATATTTTGCTTTACCATCCCCTCAATTATTTCTGTCACAAATTTACGTAAACCAGTGTTAGAAAGACAGATAAATTAGTACTACGACAAGGTTAAATGTAATACTTGGGATAAAGAAAAGATACGAAAAACTGCAAAATGAATCACATTAAGAGAGAGCCACATATCAATGCATCATCTCTGAAACAACAAACGATGAAAACAAACATCGAAAGGCAGACTGTAACTTCCAAGCACATATAAGGTTCAAAAGGGTCCCTGAATTGAACTTTAAGATTCCTAAATTGAAAAGTTGCCCCATATACTGAGAAAGACAGAAAAGGCAAACATCTTTCTGTCCCAGTACTGACTGCTTGTTCCTGTGCATATCATTTTCTATTTCATATCATTCAAAAAGCTTAGTTCATTTTTCTCTCCAATAATGATGCTGAGAGTTCCCCAAATACTTTAAATTTGCATCATTCATATTCAGATATTGAATATCCCTTCATTCTGTGTTTGTGTAACCGGGTTTCAACTAAAATTAGCATGATCCTCCGCCATGGCTAGATATTATCGGCACCAGATTGAGCGTTGGCCTATAAACCAGTCATATCCACGTAAAAACATTTATTTACATTAATAAACAACTTATCCAATAGTGTTATTCAGAAACTGTATACAAACTTCTTTTTCGAGTTTTGATCAGAAGAAAATGAATACATGCTTTTAAAATCATTGAAATTAGCTCAATTGGTTGAGTGGCTTCAAATACTTACCAAGAAAAAAAATGAAGCAAATGAAGAAACAACAAGAAACCGTGTATACAAGCTTTGAAATAAGTTCAATTGGTTGAGTGGCTTCTAATACTTACCAAGAAACACAAATGAAGCTAAAGAAGAAACAACAAGAAACTGTATACATACTTTGAAATTAGCTCAATTGGTTGGGTGGCTTCAAATACTTACCGAGAAACACATCCAAAGCAAATCAAAAAACAAATGAATTAGATCATCCAGGATCACAAAAATTACAAGCATGATCCATCCAGTCAACTAGCAACTATTCGATAGAGTCCTACTATTCGGGTCACTGCAAGGTTAGAAAGGGCTTTCACTTCTGTTTTTTCACTTGCCCGTACACATTTCATAATTTCAGCACTTTCTTAATGCTGCAATTTCAGAACAATTACCATTTCTCAACCCAAAAGAAAAATCTTTGTAAAATGTTCTATGCATGAGATCTTAGCCAGGAAAGATATGAATTAAAAGCATGACAGCAATGTTCTTAAACAAAAAATATATAATCATCACTGTGGATTGTGATTCATTTTGGACCAGCTGCAGGAGGACCTTAGTATATCTGGGGAACTGTTGTCCTCAAAGGCCCTAGTATGGTCCAAAAGTACTAGCAGATGGGATTCTGATGCTCCGACAACTGTTTGTGAAAAGCTCAGAGGTGTTATTAGGTCAGTTACTAGGTACTACCAAGTAAAGATTGCTGTCTCAGGTTAGTTAAATGAAAAGGGTGGGAACTATTGGTGTCTCTTTGGGGCATGATGAAGGAAAGGAAAAACGCCTTTGAAGCAATTGAGATGAATATAAAAGGGGAGGACAGGACCAGGAGGAACGAAGTAACACAAAATAGTACAAGACAATAGTAAATAGAGGAGAAAGGAGAGCTTTTTTTTTGGTTTGATAAGTATATTACACTTTGTTTGGATGGTTGTTACATATTGTTACATAATATATCATATTGTATTGTACAGTATTGTATCGTAACAACTAAGATGTAACGTGCACGACACAAGTAAAATTTAAGTAACATCAAAACAAACATTGTATTAGAACACTAAACTTTATTTGCTGCTCCTAGGTAGCTTTGTTTCAATCAAGACTAGTTAAAGGGCACCAAAATTTTTTAAACTTGCATCATCTCACACGAATAGCAGATGCAGCTTACGGACAAATTGAATTGATGAAAAACAGACCTGGAGTCTTAGCCATGAGAACATTTGATCTCCTGAGGGCACCTTTAATGTGTTTGATGCGACATTTCTGAAGCAAATCCCTGATATCCTCATTTGCAAATCCTCCTGGAATCCCAAAACATCCAATAAGCAATAGCAAACCCTGCGCATCCATCTTAATAGCATTTCGTATACCTCCTTCGGTAATCAATCTCTTTCTCCATGCTAAAGCTGCCTTGTCAGCCTCATCTTTCACCCTTTTCTCGATGTTGACACTCTTGTCGATTCCCATCAACAAGAAACATTCTAAACCTAATATAGAAGCCTTGCTTAAGTCTTTAGGAAAAACTTTGCTCTTCTGTTCATAAAACTTCCCCATACATTCCAATACAAGCCTTGCTGGATTACACGCGAGTCTCAATGCCTTAGGAACTTCTTCAAGCAGTATATTCACATCTGAGATTCGCTTTGCCATGTACCTCCGAAGACCACGACCGGCCCCCGATTTGCAGATGTATTCCAGCATTGAACAAAGAGGGCGTTGAACCTCTTCACTACGATGGAATTGCACTTCTTCTCGAGCAGGGCATTGAAACTCTTCACTATTATGGGATTGCACATCTTCGCGATGAGGCGATTGCACTTCTTCTTCTTCTTCTTCTTCTTCAGAGGGGTCAGATTCCCAGGATTGTTCGGGTTCGGGTTCGAGGACTGGGGATACTGTTGTTGGTGGCGGAGATGATGCGGGTAAAGGAGTGTTATTAGTAGTAAGAAGGGGAAGAACAGAGTGAATTGCGGACCGAATGGAATCGATGTGTTGGTGTAGCTCAGTGAAGCAGCCTTGGAAAGCTGAGAGGGAGTCGGAGAGTGCGCGGAGATTGGCAATTGAGTCATAGGGATGTGTCTGCAACGAAGCGTTTACCATTTCTTGTTTGTGGGAGCTGAGATTGCACATCGACACGGATGCCCAGTGATGGCGTTGCGGTTGCGCCGGTATTTGCCATCATCGACGAAGGTGTAATCGACTTGCCACGTGTTTATCAATAAAAAAAATCAAGCTTCAAAAATACCCTTTAAATAAAATATTTTCTTAAAAAGATACCTCAAATATTCCATAAATGTATGAGATATTCATAAATCTCGAATATATTTAAATAATTTCATAAACTCATCAAATATGTCAAAGATCAAAACCCTCTCTTCTTGGTAATCAAATACATCAAGAATATCTATAAGCTCTCATTGGAGATCAAATTTAATTTTTTTTTCCACGTTCGAAAAATACGTTATTAACGACCATCGAATTACAGAGAAATTCATATGAAACCAATATATATCTACATTCGAGAAATAGACCATTAACGACCCTCGAATTACATAAAAATTCATATCAAATTCAAATATGCCTACGTTCGGGAAATGCGCTATTGACGGTCCTCGAATTACGGAGAAATTCATATCAAATTTAAATATGCATACGTTTGAAAAATACGCAACCGAAGACCCTCAAGTTATGGAGAAATTTACATTAAATTTAAATATGCCTACGTTCAAAAAATGTGCTACTGACGACCCTCGAATTATGGAGAAAATCAAGGGAAAAACAGATTTGTACCCACATCGTTTATCAATAAAAAAATCATGTTTTTCATATTTTTATATGTTATTGCAATTTATTTCTATCACTATAAAATTATGTTGGAAACAAACTTGCCCAACCAGTGGGGCCAAACTTGTCATTCATCTCTTCTCTCATAAATCAGATATGCAAATTTATAGTTGCAAGATCGTAAAGATAGAAGCTCTATGGATAGTGAGTTTCATCAAGTCTACACTCTGACAAGCCTTGAAAAGTAAATCAGATATGCAAATTTGTAGTTGCAAGACCGTAAAGATGGAAACTCTATGGATACTGAGTTTCATCAAATCTACACTCTGACAAACCTTGAAGAGTAGGGACATTTGTAGACATCAAAATTTTGTATACTCTAAAGAATCCAATTTCTGTTAAAGTTTTTGGAGTTTACTTTACCCTAAATCTAACTTGGAGGCTACTCCAATATATGAGAAATTGATGGATATTCATAAAGAGGTCAAAATCCTCTCTTCTTGATAATCAAATACATTAAGAAGATGTGCAAATCCTCATGGAGATCAAATTCAAATATTGCTATATTCGAAAAATAAGCCACTAATGCACCGCTAACAGTCCTTGAGAAATTTATGTCAATTCAAATATACCTATGTTTGGGAAATACGCTACTGATGACCCTCGAATTACAGAAAAAGTTAATATCATATTGTGGACAACGAAATTTTATTAAATGCAAATCCGTACAAAATTTGGATAATATTAAATTTAAAATATATTAGCCCCAAATAAATATTGTGGATTAATATAATTGAGCTAATTAGTTAAGTCCAAACATATATGGATTTAATTAAAGTTCAATCTCAATTGGGTTAGTCCATTAATTTGGATTAAAAATGATTAAGCCACTTTATCAAACCCAAGATGTCATCATATTAATTTGGGCTACAAATGACTGAGCCCACTTTAGCAAGCCTAAGATATCATCATATGCTAGAGGCCCAATTTGGTGCCAATTGATCTTGAGTAGGACGTATTGAACCTGAAGAACACCTGCGGCAACCTTTTCACGAACAAAGTGAATATCAATTTCAACATGCTTGGTACGAGCGTGTGCTGAACAGGATTGAGTGCCAGATAAATACTGCTAATATTGTCACAAAAAATTGTAGAGGAATAAGGAGAAATATGAAGCTCGCGTAGAAACGAATGTAACCACGTTATTTCAGCAGTTGCATGAGCAACTGCTCTGTATTCAACCCCGACACTTGATCGAGAAACAACATTTTGTTTCTTAGAAGACCAAGAAATAAGATTTTGACCAAGAAAGATGCAATATGCTGAAGTAGATCGACGAGTGGCAGGGCAGCCAGCCCAGTCTGCATCACTGTAACATTGTAAGTTGTTAGTAGAGCCACTGGGAATAAATAACTCATGATCCACAGAACCTTGCAAATATTGCAGAATTCTTTTGACGACAGTATAATGAATAGCCAAAGGAGAATGCATAAATTGAAACACTTGATTAACAGCAAAAACGATGTCTTAACGGGTAAAAGTTAAGTACTGGAGACCACCAACAAGGCTTCTGTAAAATGTTGGATCAAAAAAAGGAGGAGAATCTTCGGATTGAAGTAGAGACTTAGGAGAAAGAGGAGTTGAAACCGGTTTTGAAGATAACAAATTTGCACGACTAAGGAGGTCTTTTACATACTTGGACTGACAAAGAAAATAACCTCCATTGAGAGAAACTATAGAAATACCAAGAAAATAAGTAACTAAACCTAAATCATTCATGGAAAATTCAGATTTAAGAGTTTGAATTAAAGACTTAAGTAAAGAATTAGAAAAAGCAGTAAGGAGAATATCATCAACATAGAGAAGAAGGATAGCCATGTCTGAATTATGTTTGTAAATGAAAAGAGATGGATCAGACATACTATTTTTAAATCCATTTCGTAAAATAAAGGAAGTGAACCTATGAAACCATGCTCGACGAGCTTGTTTTAACCCATAAAGGACTTTGTTCAACCGACAAACATGATGAGGAAATTGTGGATGAACAAATCCAGTAGGTTGCTTCATGTATACCAGTTCGTCAAGATTGCCATGTAAAAAAGCATTCTTAACGTCTAATTGATGGACAAACTATTTCTTAGATGCGGCAAGGGCTAGAATAGTGTGAATGGTGACTGGTTTCACCACTGGACTAAACGTTTGATCATAGTCTAGTCCGTGTTGTTGTTTGTAGCCTTGGGCTACAAGACGAGCCTTAAAATGCTCTAGAGAACCATCAGATTTTTTTTATACGATATACCCAACGACAACTAATAATATTGGCATGCGGAGAAGGTGGAACTAATGTCCAGGTGCGATTAGCCATAAGAGCATTGTATTCGTCGGCCGTAGCACGTCTCCAATTAGGACACTTAGAAGCTTCCGAAAAAGATGAAGGTTCAGATGGAAGTGTGGAGGAATGAGAAAGAAGAGAAGCAAGGACTCGAGGCTTGAGAGACCTAGTTTGCTTACGGGTAATCATGGGATGAGTCTTTCAATTAGACGGTAAGGTTGGTATTTGATCTTGACAAGTAGAATTAAAAGGTAAATAAGTGTGAGGACTAACATTTGGAGAGGAATATGGGATGTCTTGTTGACCAGCTATTGATGTGGAGGTTGGAGTTTGGTGTCCAGTAGGTGGAGAAAAATTAGAATAAATTTGAGGTGGCAGAGATTACCTTTCTTAAGATTATGAAACTAGACTTTGAGTTGAAGTGTTCGAGAACTAACTTGATCGCGGAATAAACGCTCAATTTGAAGCCATGCATCTCTAGAAGTGAGTGAATGATTAGGCTTGATTATTGCTTGAAGAATCTCTTGAGAAATAGTTGCTTGAATCCATGAAAGAACAATGGAATCAAGTTGAATCCATTTTTGGAAGGAAGGATTAGGGACAGAGGTACGATCATCACTCAGAGTAGTAGGCTCAGGACAAGGTAAACTTCCATCAATAAATCCGTAAACACCATGACCTTTGAAAACAGGTAGGAAAATTTCTCTCCACAATATATAATTTGTATAGTCAAGAATAGTGGGAACCAGATTTTTAATGTTAGAGACAGAAATTGCAGAGGGAGAGGACGGAAGAAGGGAGGAAGCTTCAGTGAGGGAGGCCGATGAAGAAGAAACTAATTGAGTAGAGGTGTTGGAAATCATTATTCAATAAAAGAGAAAACCTAGACGTCTGATACCATGAAAGAATATATTTCTTGATAAATATAGTTTACAATACAATTATATATGTAGTTGTACATCTATAAATGAGAAGATAAGGCTAAATTTCTAACTGTAGTTATCCTCTTATGTACAATAATAATCCATAAGAATTTAAATAATTAATCGTCACTTATCACCTTTGATATTTTTCTTAATTTCTTGATATTTCAAAATGACAGCTTTAATCTGCTTATAGATTCTCTCACGGAAAACTGCAATATCGAAAATAATAAGCTTAGCAAATTAAAAGATACACAACTCCATTTTCAACGAATCTTAAACTTGTGATCTTAAACATACCGCATCACTTATGTGGTTAAGAAAAAATGTATTAAGAATAAAATAGAAACTTTAAAGTTAAGGTGTTTTCAAATATAAAATTGCGTCAATTCTTTTTTTTTTTAGAATGAACTAGCAAGAGAACAATGACACACAAAATAGAATGAGTTCTGAATTTCAAAATGGCTACTTCAAGGGTTAATAACTAGGTTTTAAATTTAATATTTGTACATATTTAATCAATTTCTTGACACAATGCACTATTTGAGCAAAAGCTACAGAGTGCCCGAGCTTCTACCTCTGCCTAGTTTGTGTTGACCCTTTCCACATTTATAGTGAAACAAATGTTAAAAAAGGCATTAAACTAGTTACCTGTAAAGTAGCATGAGTATAGAGAATAATCTTTAGCCTTCTTCTACATTGTTTATGCCTATTTGTCATTCTTATTACAAAAATCCCAATAGTCATCAAGAAACCCATGGAAGCCCAGAGAAGAAATCCATGCAGAATAATTAGAAATGACAACATAAATAGAGGTTAACGCTGATCAGCTAAATATATGGCACAAAGAAGCAGTTTTTATCCTGAATTGTGCAGAGGCCAAAGCTATATGCTTTAGACAAATGAAACAATATTTTGTTTGGGCTTGGTGTTCAGATTACGGGTTATTTATAGTGCACTAGCTTGATATCTCGACAGTTTGTATGTTAATCTTAACAGAGTTTACCTCTAAATGGAGGCTGGTGGACGGCTGCTTCACCGGCTGGTGGTGCTGCCGGCGTTGGTGGAGATGGCTGCTGGCGGCGCTGGGATTCCGTTGACGGCTGGCGGCGCTGGGATTCCGTCGACGACTGGCGGCGCTGGGATTCCGTCGACGGCTAGCGGCGCTGGGTTTCGTCGTCGTTGATATCTAGGGAGATCGAAGAGAGAGGTTTGAGAGAGGAAGAGGAGATCGAAGAGAGAGGAAGAAGGAGAGGGTGCGGCTATTTTTGTGAAAAAAATTAGGGTTTGACTTATTTTGTTTAAAAGTGTGATAAATTGTGGATTTAATCTCAGCCATTGATCGGATGAGATCAATGGCTATGATTAAAATTGAGAGGAGTCAAATAAAATTGAAATTGGGGATTTTAATTTGAGGTCAAATTGGAAATGAATTTAGGCTAAAATTGACATAGACATATATAAAATGTGGCTAGAAAGTAAATGAATTGGGAAAATTAAATTGAATTAGGGTTGCTATTTTAGGAAATGTAATTAAAATGTCGATATTAAAATAGATTACGTATATAAAAAATAATTTTTTAATAAATTTTATAATATTTATAATAATATTTAATTAATTTAATACAATGCATATATAAATATATATATATATATATATATATATAAATCAGATATTTAGTTATTTTATCATCACATTGACACGAGTAGTATATTTCCTCAATCGTATGATAATATCAATGAATTTTACAAATTACGATAAATTTTTGGTTAATTAAATTTTAATTACGATATTATACCTCATAACACAACGTGTTAATCAGATAAATTAACGCTTTTAATTAGATATATATATACCTCGTAATACGACGTGTTAATCAGATAAATTATCGATTACTTGTCTTACGTTATTATAACTTCAACAATATACGCGTATCTACATTCACACAAAATAGTATATCTATTTCCTCAATAGTATGATATCAGTGCATTATTCAAAATATTTTGATATATAGATTCAACTATCGAGCTTTCGATTACTGCATAGGTCACTATACGAGATATATGTATATATACCTCGTAATACTTGTCTTATATTATTACAACTTCAACAATATACGTGTCTCAATATTATATTGACACAAAATAGTATATCTATTTCATCACTACACGAGATATACGTATATATATATATATATATAAATATATTCAATTGGCTATCACCATTCAAATACATACTATATACATTACATACCCGATTTTACTACCCCATAATAATATACAACGTAACGTAATTCACAAATACTCAGTTGAATTATCGATTGGTTTATCTTATGTCATTAATATACGTTCACTATATTATATGTATGTACTATATATATATATATATATATATATATATATATATATATATATCCCTATACATACACACACATTTATGACATGTCTGCTTCAACTGTTTCAATCGTAATTTTACTAAATATCATCCTAATTAATTACTATAAGTCATCTAAATATTACAAAAATATATATTTAATAATAAAATAAAATAAATATAAAATAATAAGTTAACTTTTGATGTTTTAAATTAACTTCACGTCTTATATGAGGCCCATTTTTTTAAAAAAAATCACACGTACTTTTTGTAGTAATTTTGTTATATCACTTCTTATTAGTTATTGTGAATAATTTAAGACATATGTTTGTTTCTTTGCTTCAATCGTAATTTTACTGTATCACCTCTAATTAATTATTATAGTCTAAGCATTGTGCCACTTAAATTGGAATATAAGGAAAAGTTTTATAAACCACAATAATTAAAAACTTAGATTAATTAAAATATGCAATTGACTATCAATGCCACAAAATTTTGGACAAGGGGAGTAACATATAATATTTGAAAATTACATAAAAAGTATTATAAATTACAATAGTTAACAACTTAAAATATCTAAAAGTAAAAATAATTTGTTATATATTTCAAAAAGTACGTAAAAAATATTATAAATCACAATAATTAACAACTTGAAATTTTTTAAAAGATATGAAATATTTGATTGACTCTCAAAATTATATCAATGGCATTTAAATTGGAATAGAAGAATAATATAATAAATCACAATAATTAAAAACTTAAAATATTTTTAAAATATAATTGACTATCAACGCCACAAAAGTTTGGACAAGGAGAGTAACATATATTATTTGAAAACAAAAAAAATAATATAAACTACAATAGTTAACAACTTAAAATATCTAAAAACATATTAAAAGTATGATTGATTATCTAAATTTTATTTGAATCACATTGTTTGAGATCAAAAAATAACATATACTGAGCCCGTGGTAGTTTTTTTATTTTAAAAAATCAAAATAATTATTCAAATAATTTTAGTATTAATTATTATTTATTTTGCAGATGAAAAAAAATAAAAAAACCGAGCACAAGTGGCCGGTTTTTAAAATATATATATATATATATATATATATATATATATAAAAATCCGACCACAAGTGGTCGGTTTTTTTATATATTTTTTAATTTATTTTTTTCAAAAAAATCGACAACTGGTGGTCGATTTTTTTTTTTTTAAAAAAAATAATCCAAAAACCGACCACTTGTGGTTGTTTTTTTATATATATTTTTAAAATTTTTATTTTTCAAAAAAACCGATATCGTGGAGTTTCAAACATTTGCCGACAGATGTCAGCGCAAATAAATGCTTCCATTTTGCTTCATCCTGTACAACATAACAAATGCATGGTTAACTTGAGGAAACATGGAGAGAAATCAGAGAGGGGCTATCAGGGCTGGAATGAATTGAAGAACTACCATTGCAGCAAGTGAATCTTTGTTTTCCTTCATTTTCTTCAGCGACTCTTCGGAATCTAGTAAAAATTATGTCAAAAGTCTCTGAGGATTAAACTTGTCCTCAATTCCAAAAGTATAGGCAACATGAACAGCATCGACTTCCATATTTTGCTTCACCATCCCCTCAATTATTTCTGTCACAAATCTACGTAAACTAGTGTTGGGAAGGCAGATAAATTAGTACTACAACAAGGTCAAATATAATACTTGGGATAAAGAAAAGACATGAAAAACTGCAAAATGAATCACATTAACAGATAACCATATTATAAGGCATCATCTCTGACTCAGCTGTTGGAATTTCAATGCTAATAAAGCCTTCAATACTCACATCTCTTGGGATGATCTTATCCCCTACTGTCTCTGGAACATCTGGCTGACAAGGAATGATAATTTTTTCAATCAACAAAGAAATAGGGCCAGCAAAGAGAATTGTATCCACAAGGCCATGGAATACAAATTTCTAATCTCTAACAAACATGAGGGGCATCCACCAGAAGCCACATAAATATTAAATGGGAACCCTATGTAGACACGTAAAATTTATTGGGTCAAATTCATATAAAATTTGGATTTGACCCATATTTTATTGGGTTTAAAATCATTTTGGGCTATAAAAATAATAAGCTCATTTTATTCCTCATCAAGGACTTCAAGGTCCATATCACTTTGAGGCCCAAACTTATGCCACGTGTGAAATGACCTTGCATCCCAGTCAAATTAAATACCAATAAGGCGAGGCCACACAATCAAATAATGTGGCAATCCAAGTCAAATTCAAGAGCCAATGAAACATCGCCAAGTGTCCCAAATGACATGTTTTTGGCCAATCACAAGCAACCTTGTCACATAACATTTGTGATAAGCTTGAAAATTGAATGGACCAATCAGAATGAGGCAGAAGGGGTTATTTACACTTGGACTGCCTACCCCCTACAACTAAATAAAAGGGTTACATAATTTTTTGAGGTCATTCTGCAAGCATTGAAGGAAGTTTCTACATTGACTACACAACTCTACAACGAATTGACTAACGGAGTTCTGCCTGGAGATCAACTCAACAAGACGAAGTGCTGTCAGACAATTCCTGGAGATCCAAACGCATTTCTAGGAGGCTCAAATCATCCTATATTCGAGAATCATGCTATTGACGGTCCTCGAATTACGGAAAATCTTAGGAGAGAAGAATCGAGATAATAACGGAATTGTACCCACAAATTTTGTTTATATAAACTCATTATTTCTTTTTATTTATTTTTTGCTTGCAGTTAATTTTTTGCTCTTAAGAAAATTTGTTGCAAACAAATTTTGGCACGTCCAGTGGGACCAGTTCTGCTCTCCATCTCTGCTTTCTGCAAAATCAAATTCAACTACTGCTATGGACTTCGAAAATACTAAAGTTGTCCTAGGCAAGAACTCTGCTACTGCCACATCTGATGAGCTCAGCCATGTTGGTCCACTTACTCGACGCAAGTTGAAGACTAGTGGTTGGGACGGATCTGAATACTTTACTTCTTTGAAGAAGGCAAAAAAGAGCAAATCTCATATGGCGGGTGGAATCGCAACTCCTGGGGGGCAACTTGGCATCCCTGCTATGTGATGAACTTTCTCAGACTGGCATCAATTTTAGTGGATCTGAAGATTCGACTGATTCTCCAGTTTCAACAAAGGTCAATGCCTTGATGGCTGACACAACTGATATGGATGAGAAGTTCGCAATAATGGAACGAACCATTGAAGTTTTAAAGAAATTTGTTCAGGATAAAGATCATCAAATCGCTCAACTGATGAACATGTTGAAGTCCTTCGCCTCTGGATAATCGAGCCACGACCCTGTTTACCCACCCGGCTTTAATCTGCAAGATAAGAATGTCGAGAAGTCACCTAATAAGACTAAATCTCAGAAAGAGAAGCAGTCTACTTCGGTTGGAACTCTATCTATTCAATAGTTGCAAGACATGATAACTAACTCTATCAGGGCTCAATATGTCGGAGCACCACAGAGTTCGTTGTATTACTCCAAGCCTTACACAAGGCGAATTGACTGTGTATCCATGCCAATGAACTATCAACCACCAAAGATGCAATAATTTGATGGTAAGGGAAACCCGAGGCAACATATCGCCCATTTTGTTAAAACTTGTAGCAACGCTGGAACAAACGACGATCTGAGATTTAGTCTTACTAGGTGACTTCTCGACATTGTTGCAAATGAAACATCGCCAAGTGTCCCAAATGACATGTTTTTTGCCAATCACAAGCAACCTTGTCACATAACATTTGTGATAAGCTTGAAAATTGAATGGACCAATCAGAATGAGGCAGAAGGGGTTATTTACACTTGGACTGCCTACCCCCTACAACTAAATAAAAGGGTTACATAATTTTTTGAGGTCATTCTGCAAGCATTTGAGGAAGTTTCTACATTGACTACACAACTCTTCAACGAATTGACTAATGGAGTTCTGCCCGGAGATCAACTCAACAAGACGAAGTGCTGTCAGACAATTCCTGGAGATCCAAACACATTTCTAGGAGGCTCAAATCATCCTATATTCGAGAATCACGCTATTGACGATCCTCGAATTATGGAAAATCTTAGGAAAGAAGAATCGAGAGAATAACGGAATTGTACCCACAAATTTTGTTTATATAAAATCATTAATTCTTTTTATTTATTTTTTGCTTGCAGTTAATTTTTTGCTCTTAAGAAAATTTGTTGCAAACAAATTTTGGCACGCCCAGTGGGACCAGTTCTACTCTCCATCTCTGCTTTCTGTAAAATCAAATTCAACTACTACTATGGACTTCGAAAATACTTAAGTTGTCCTAGGCAAGAACTCTGCTACTGCCACATCTGATGAGCTCAGCCATGTTGGTCCACTCACTCGGTGCAAGTTGAAGACTAGTGGTTGGGACGGATCTGAATACTTTACTTCTTTGAAGAAGGCAAAAAAGAGCAAATCTCATATGGCGGATGGAATCGCAACTCCTGGGGGGCAACTTGACATCCCTGCTATGTGATGAACTTTCTCAGACTGGCATTAATTTTAGTGGATCTGAATATTCGACTGATTCTCCAGTTTCAACAAAGGTCAACGCCTTGATGGCTGACGCAACTGATATGGATGAGAAGTTCACAATAATGGAACGAACCATTGAAGTTTTAAAGAAATTTGTTCAGGATAAAGATCATCAAATCGCTCAACTGATGAACAAGTTGGAGTCTTTCACCTCTGGAGAATCGAGCCACGACCATACTTATCCACCCGACTTTACTCTGCAAGATAAGAATGTTGAGAAGTCACCTAGTAAGACTAAATCTCAGAAAGAGAAGCATTTTACTGTGGTTGGAACTCTATCTGTTCAACAGTTGCAAGACATGATAGCTAACTCTATCAGGGCTCAATATGGTAGAGCACCACAGAGTTCTTGTATTACTCCAAGCCTTACACAAGGCGAATTGACTGTCTATCCATGCCAATGAACTATCAACCACCAATGTTGCAACAATTTAATGGTAAGGGAAACCCGAGGTGACATATCGCCCACTTTGTTAAAACTTGTAGCAACGCTGGAACAAACGAAGATCTCCTGGTGAAACAGTTTGTTCCTTCATTAAAAGGGAATGCATTTGACTGGTATATCGACTTGGAGCATGAGTCAATTGATAGTTAAGAGCAACTCGAGAGGGAATTTCTCAATCGGTTTTATAGCACTCGATGAACTATGAGTATGATAGAGTTGACTGGCACTAAGCAAAGAAAGGATGAGCCTGTGGTGGATTACATCAATCGTTGAAGGTCATTGAGTTTGGACTGCAAAGATCGTCTTTCTAAAATATCCGTTGTAGAAATGTGCACTCAATGAATGCATTGGGGTCTTTTATACATACTACAAGGAATTAAACCCCGAATATTTGAAGAACTTGCTACACGAGCACATGACATGGAGTTAAGCATCGCAAGTCATGGGAAGGCATCTCTTTTTGTTGATTTTACAAAAGAAAAGGAGTTCAAGAAGGGTACGATCCTAAAGATCCATACTAAAGAATCCCTAGCGGTGAAAGCAACTTCAGTAAAGGTCACGACGAAGCAAAATGTGAAGGAAGACGAAACCCCCAAGCAACAGCCGAGGGAGGTAAAACGTCGCCCAACTTTGAAAGAGTTGGAAGCAAAGATTTACCCATTTCCAGATTCAGACGTACCTACGATCCTTGATGAATTATTGGCCAAGAAAGCCATTGATCTTCTAGAATCAAAGAGGCCCGAGGAAATTAATAGGGTTAATGATCCCAAGTACTGCAAGTTTCATCGCATCATTGGCCACCTGACGGGGAAATATTTCATCTTGAAAGAGAAAATCATGACACTAGTAAGTGAAGGAAAAATCATCATTGACATGGAAAAAACCATAGATGCAAATCATGCTAGTGTTGTCGATCAACAAAAATGCTCCATGCCGCAAACTATGCGAAGTACCATCTTATTGCAATTTGGGAGCTTCAGACCGATTGAAGTTGATTCCCCAAGAAGAACTTTTGAAGTTGCAATAGGGGTAGACGACAATTCTGAAAATGAGGAGGATGGCGGTTGGACTCTGGTTTCTCATAAGAAGCGAAGACATCAAGCGATTCCAAGAATATGACTTTCTAAGATAAAAGTGATGGGGTATAATGTGGATCAGTTACGACCATCAAAAAACATCAAGTTTAATGCTAGCATGAGGACTAGTGGTTGTGTCACAGAAGGCCCGAAGACCTATCACATTGCATGACTTTTTTTTCGAAAAAATTCCTTCAAGATAGCCAAGTTAGGGTGACACATGTAATTTCCAGCATAGAGGAACCCAAGGAAAGCAAATAAGTGCATCATCTAACAATGGCACAACAACACTATGTCAAGCCAAAAGTTGCATCGTGTTTTGTTGTAATTTCCTTAACTGATGATGACTTGTTGTTGATGTTCGGTGTATTTACACACCTAAAACACCATAATTTACCCATATTTTAGCTAAGTCTTGAGGACAAAATATATAATTCCTGCACTTTTAGTCCATTTTCCTGTAAGTCTAACCTATGTGATTAGCATGTTTTCAGGTACTAATGATGAAGATTTCAGCACTTTGTGGACCTTTGGGCAGCAAAGGAAAACTACATGTAAGAAGGAAGGCAGCTTTTGGAAGCTTGTGGACTGAATGTGATGCATGGAGAATCTGTCCCGGGCAAAATCAGTATTTCTTAATACTTAGGGGTGCAGCAGTAACTTAATAGGACTAGGACAAGGATGTTATAAAAATCCTATTTGCTGAATTTTTCAGCATTCATTGATTCATGAATTGATTCATTCGATCACTTTTAGTATTATTCAGTTTACAGATTCTATAAGTTAGAACAGAGAAACACGACTCTTTTGTGGAAGACGGCTAAGAGGAGAAACGTCATCCCTCTTTGACGTTAAAATCATCCTCTCGCAAAGATTGTTCTAGTTGCGGTATGATGATGATGTCTTCGTTGTTTTCTTTTACAATCATGAGTAGCTAAACTTCTCTGTTAGGGTTATGGAAGCCTTTTGATATACTATCTATTACTATGAGTTTGTGAATTCTTGATGCGTATGCTACTTATATCATTACTCTCTTTGTTTTAATTAAATTCTTGTGGTTGCAAACATATAGAATACGTCATTATAGCATTAACTTGTTCGAGAGAAAAGTTACATGTTTGGAAAAGAGAGTGTGACAAGGAAATAGGGCTACCAACCCCTATTTACACGTTAATGCCTTAACCGGATTAACCTCTTGGAGAGTTCGTACCATTAGTTATACGCTTTAAGCTCGAGAGAGTTAAAGTGAAATAATCCTTGATGGTTGAGAAACACTAGGATTTACCATTAGAATACGAATCTCTATAAGTGCATGCATGTCTGAATTCTGCATTACTCATAGTTAATAGATACGTAGAACTCATAAGGTGGACATAACCCTAACTTATTTTTCTCTGTGATCAAATCTTACTAAACAAAGCATTTTGTTGTTACTTTGATAGCATTAATTCACGCCACAATCCAATCCCCCCTTTTCCGTAGAATTTTTGATCAACAGTCTAATAATAGTTGCAACACTTAGTGACCAAGTATTCCCTGTGGGATTCGACACCCAATCCAGTTGGGTTCTATATTTGACAGCGACCGCTTACACTCTTATGAGAGTTGTAGTTTGGGCGTTATCAAATTTTGGCGTCGTTGCCGGGGAATACGGTTGTCAACTAAGTTTGTGATAGTTACTAGGCCCTTTGGTAAAAAATTCTCAGATTTTACTTTTAGTTGTTGTTTTTGTTTTATTCAGGTTTGTTTGAGTGCATGCCAAATACTCGAAGTTCAGGTCAACCGTTATTACCCATAAATCCTGAACCTCAACTTATTGACAGAATGGATGCACAGCGTGACATTGACAGAAGGGCGGCTCAACAGGAGCAGGCTAGATTAGCTGCACTGGCAGCTGCTCAAGTGCATCAACAGAATATTGATAACCCAGGTCAGGCAACAAATCCTGATGATGAGGACCTGGGTGATGATGAGTTACTGAATCCCAGGCATACTGATGAGGTGGTGGCACCTATGCATAGGAGGGAACGTCAAACTAGAATGAGACCTGACCACCGAGCTATGCAGGCTCCTTTTGATGATGATGATGACGATCTGGATGGAGCTGGTGCCACAGGGGCTATTATTCCTCCACCCTTGGCACCTGGATCCAAGTTCAATAGCACTAGCACCATGATTCAGCTATTGCAGCTCAAAGGTTTATTTGGTGAACTTGCAGGCGATGATCCGAATATGCATCTGGTCAATTTTATTTCAACATGCAAGTCGTTTGACAATCCAGGAGTTGGGCAGAATACAATTCGGCTGCGCTTATTTCCATTGTCTCTGTCTGGGGAGGCAACTCTATGGCTGAACGGGCTAACTCCTGATTCTATTACTAATTGGAGGCAACTGAAAGACGCTTTCCTAGAAAGATTCTTTCTGCCATCCAAGAGAGCACAGTTAAGAGATGAGATCAGCAATTTCCGACAGCTTCCAACTGAAGCTCTCCACAAAACATGGGAGAGGTTCAAGAAGAAGCTTATGCGGTGCCCAAATCATCAGATGACCAACATCCACTTGATGGAGATATTATACAGGGCTTTGAACTCAGTGACAAAGCCAGTGGTTGATAATGCTGCAGGTGGGTCATTCATGGACCTTACATTCATTGAGGTAAGTGATATGTTGGACCGTATGACAAAGTAGAGTAGAACCTGGCATACCAGGGATGCTGAGGTAGCAAGCTCTACTTTATCTGTTGGCATGACTGCAGAGCAGAGGCGTAGACAAGAGGAACGTGACCAAGATATGGCTCACATGAAAATGCAGATGGATCTTCTTACCAAGCATTTATTATCAGGGAAGACCGAAAGGGTTAAAGCCGTTGTATCACAGGGAAGATATGATTCCGATTCTGAGGGGGAAACAAATTACTTGAATAATCAGGGGGTTTCCGAGGCAATGCCTAAGGAAACCAATGTCTGAACTATTATGATAAATCTGGATACAAGGACCACGATCGAGGTGGTTGGAAGAATAAGACTGACAGAAGTGGTTTGTATGTTCCTCCTGGAAACTGTGAGGTTGTGGCGTCTGGCTCTGGAAAGATGTCCATGAATGATATGATGGCTAAGCTGTTGAAAGGGGTAGAGGTAACCAATATGGGCGTTACCGAGGTAAAGAATGATTTGTCATCAATAAATCAATTGGTTGACTCGCATTCTACTGCAATAAAATAGCTGGAGCAACAATTGAGTCAATTATCAGCGACATTCAACCAAAGAAAGGCTGGCACGCTACTTAGTGACACTGTGCAAAACCCAAGGAATGACGGATCATGTATGGCTATTACTACCCGGAGTGGTAAAGTGTTGGAAAATCCATCCAAAGGCAAGCAGGTGGTTGATGATATAACAGAGAATGTTGATGAAACAGAGTTTGAAGATGCCGTAAAAGATGAAGTGAGTGATCATGATGTTACACCTAGACGTCACCAGCCTGAAAAGAGTGATAATCGGAAGCAAGATAAAAAAGAAGTGGTGGAGAAAATGATTCCTCTTCCATCACCACCTTTTCCTCAGAGACTGAAGAAGAAGGCTGATGAAACTCCTGAAAAGGTTGATAATTGGAAGTAAGATAAAGAGGAAGTGGTGGAGAAAACGATTCCCCTTCCACCACCACCTTTTCCGCAGAGACTGAAGAAGAAAGCTGATGACACCAGGTTTAGTAAATTCATGACCATGTTGAAGCAGCTGACTATTAATGTTCTGTTGGTGGAGGCGCTGGAAAAGATGCCTGGGTATGCTAAATTCATGAAGGACCTATTGACAAAGAAACGGGCAGCAAGTTATGAGCTGGTAGATAATGTTTATCATTGCAGTGCAATCGCTACAAGATCGCTAGTACAGAAGAAGGCAGATCCTGGTGCTTTCACTATTCCTTGCACGATTGGATCGTTGGATTTTGCTAAGGTGTTGTGCGATTTGGGAGCTAGCATCAATTTGATGCCGCTAGCTATTTACAGAAAGTTGGGGTTGGGTGATCCTACACCAACTAATATGCGACTCGTGATGGCAGATAGGTCGGTAAAATGGCCTGTTGGTATCTTATATGATGTGTTGGTGAAGGTTTCCACCTTCATTTTTCCTGCAGACTTTGTTATTTTGGATTGCGAGGTGGATTCTGAAGTTCCCATAATCTTGGGACGTCCTTTCCTCGCAACTGGAAGTGTGCTTATTGATTTAAGAGCTAATGAGCTTTTATTTCGGCTGAATGACGAAGTGGTCCGTTTTGATGTATGCAAATCAATGAAGCAGCCTAGAGATATGGATGTGTTCTCTGTAGCTGATGTTTATTATGAGGATGAGAAAGAATTATCTGTAGAGAAGCAGCTTACTGTTGAGCCATTGTCTGCTGTGCTGTTGAATTTTAAGCGTGAGGAGGTTGAAGAAACCGTTTGTGCTCTAACAGGAATAAAGTCCTATTCTCATGCTACTAAGAAGCTGGACCTTGATCTTAGGAATCGACCTTCACCAACAGCGAAGACTTCCATTGAAGAGCCACCAGTGCTAGAATCGAAAGAGCTCCCCAGTCACCTAAGGTATGCGTTCTTGGGAAGTGGAAATACACTTTCGGTGAGTGTTGCGGCTGAGTTAGGTGAACAACACGTAGAGGCTCTCATCTCTGCTCTGAAGAGGTACAAGAGAGCTATGGGTTGGACTATTGATGATATAATTGGTATCCCTCCTGGGATATGTATGCACAAGAGTAATCTCGAAGAAGATTGCATACCTACAAGTAAGCATCAGTGTCGTCTGAATCCATTCAGAAAATGATGCACCATCTATCTCGGTGAAGTCTAAGTAATCGAGATAGCTATGTCGTGCCGCGACAATAAATCAAGCGCTAAATGGGAGGCAACCCATCGTTTTTATTTGTTTTGTTTACCTAGGAGTTTGTTTTGTTAAATAAAAATCCAAAAAGAAGAGTCGAGCCACGACCAAAACTAAGGCGCTTGGTGGGAGGCAACCCATCTTTCTAATCGTTTTTGTTATTTTTGATTAAGTGTAGGGGAAGACGTATAAAGGAGGATCTTGGTCTCAAATTTTGATTTGAAAGTGAGCAATGTTAAAGGTGGTAAGTGAGTAATGATGGAGCAAAAGGCTTTCGGTTAGGCATTGCCTATACAAATCTAGGCAATGGACAAGGCAAGGCCTATGTAAATCTAGACAATGGACAAGGCAAGGCCTATGCTATTGCCTTTGCTCTCTAAATCGACAATGCTATAGCATAGGCGCCGCCTATGCTCAACTAGGCAAAGCTAAAGGCGCCGCCTATGCCATTGCCTTTGCTCTCTGAATCTACAATGCCATAGCATAGGCGCCGCCTATGCCCAACTAGGCCATAGCATAGGCGCCGCCTATGTTCAACTAGGCAAAGCTAAAGGCGCCGCCTATGCCATTGCCTATGCTCACTGTTTCAACTAGGCCATAGCATAGGCGGCGCCTATGCCCAACTAGGCAATACCATAGGCGCCACCTATGCTAAGCATAGGCAAAGCATTAGGCGCCGCCTACTTATGATTTTTGACTCCTAACCCTATTTTTCATGGATCAAACCCGACCCAAGCCTTGGTCTATAAATAGAACCTCAATCTTAGAACAAAATCTCATTGTTTTCTCAAGATAGGCGCCGCCCAAGCCTCCAAATCCTCTCAAAAAAATTTCTTTTTGCTCATCTAGTCTTGTGAGTTCATCTTCCGGATCCATCACCAAGTAAGTCATTCTTTTATATTCCGTAGTTGTTGGAATACTACGTTTATAATGATTTTGAAGTGGTGTTGGTGATTAGAATGTGGTTGGTTTGTTATGATACATCTAGTTGAGTGAAAGAATACGTGTGGGTGTTCTTGACTTTGTTCCAAGTTGTATTTGATTGTTATACACTGTCATAGTTTTATGAAGTCGAAATTGTGAAGTTAATACATAATCTTGTAAGTTGAAAGCTTGAATGTTTGAATGACTCGTTCATCGAGATACCGATTATGATTGACCACAAGCATAAGATGGTGTGATTATGCCTATGCAATAACATGTTTCTATTTGTGGTACGATCCTTATGTGGTAGTTTTGTTCAAAAAGTTCATTCATCCAAACATGAAAGTATAGACAAGATTACATGAAATAGAATTGGAAAGGATAGTTAAGATGACATGAACGTATGACTGTGCTGAACATGTTGTTGGAACATATCGCCTAAATATATGTCGATGAAGACTGAGTAATCGACATCACTCACTTAATTAGTCTGTGCCAACAAATTAAGTATGGGGTGGCGCCACTACTGTTTGTTTTTCAATTGAATCTTCCGAGATGAAGCTAACATGACTCTATTTTAATCTCAGGTAGAATGGCCCCAAAAAGGACGACAAGTAAAAGAAAAAGCGTCCACCTCACAGAAAGGACATAAAAGGTCAAGAAAAGAGCAAGCTGAGTCCTCCTCTCTACAAATACCTCGACGCACTTTTGGGATCAAGTGGGGTATATTTTGAGGAAACTCTGAGGATGACGACTCTGATGATGATTCCGACGCAGGGGGTATGACCCCAGACATAGAAGAGGAGTCCGACTAATCAGATTTTCCTTATTTATTTTCCACTAAGGGCAGTGTGTCCCGTCTAAGTGTGGGGTGATGGTATTTGTATGCTTCTTGTACTTCTTTGCCTACATTTATTCTAGTTCTTGTTTGTTTTAATTAGTCGTAATTAGTTAGTTTAATTTTAGATTTTTTTAGATTTTGCATGAAATTGTTCTGATAGGCGGCATGGTATTATGACAAGAGTTTGTGCCAAAATCATTACTATTGAGATGTTTAGGCTCTAAGTGTGACTCACTGTGTGATAAGTGTGTGGTTTAATTCATTCATCTGTTGGGTCAAGAGTCTATACTGCTCCCAATAAAGTTGACCATGTGCCTTGTGTGTGTGAGGTTATAGTATATTCTGTGTTGTGACTGATGCTAGAACTTGCCTGGTGTGTGTGTAAAGCGAAATAAAGAGTGTGAGTTTAGGAGATGATTTAGGCATTTCTTTGGCAGCCTGTGATTGTTTACCTTCTTTTTACCTACCCTTGGACATTATCCTAGTTAACCCCCTTTGAGCCTTTAGCTATTTTTTTTTGACAGCCTCATATGTAGCCTAATCCATTTTTTTTCAAGACCATAATTTGATCTAAATTCCTAAGCGCTTTAAATTGTAGAGTCATGTGACAAAATAAGAGGAAAGTGGGTGAGAGTGATGCCTCAGAGTGTATTGATACTTGAAATTATTGTGAATAAGAGTGGCTATCATAGAGGTGTTTTATAAAAAAAACAGAAATAGAAAAATAAAAAATAAGTTGTATATTCTTATCTTGGTGTTTATAATTGAATAACAAAATAGGTGAAAAGGGGTGTTAGATGAAAAGAAAGGTAGAAGGGTTGTTTAAAAGAGAATGTTAATGACATAATGTGATGTATTAAAGCGCTTAGGGAAAATAGTCACTATTTCTGGCCAAAATAGTCCTACCTGTCCCTTAGCCTACATTACAACCTGTAAAGATCTATTTGATCCTAAGCTTAGCATTCTGATATTAGTGGAGCATTACACTAAGGGCAAGTCTATGGTCATCAGTTGCAACATATGAATTCTTTGTGAGAGTGAGAGCAAGGAGAATCTAATACCCATGTTCCGAAAAATGCAAAACTTGTGAGTGATTATGGGTGATATCTTATGTGAGACACACATGGTTGATGAGTTTTGGGTAGTTTTGTATGATTCTTGGTGCCTTAACTTGTGGATACGAATTAGCCATCATCACGAGTCTATGTTGGAGGTTGAATGGTTTCTAGTAGTGATCCAGAAAACTACCCTTTGTTAATAATTGTCGTGCATGTCTTGATGAATAGTTTGTGTTATTGCTATGAAATCCTAGTTAAATGTTTGCATGGACGTAATATTTTGTTCGAGGACGAACAAAGCTTTAAGTGTGGGGTGTTGATGTTGGGTGTATTTACACGCCTAAAACACCATAATTTACCCATATTTTAGCTAAGTTTTGAGGACAAAATATATAATTCCTGCACTTTTAGTCCATTTTCCTGTAAGTGAGCTAACCTATGTGATTAGCATGTTTTCAGGTACTAATGATGAAGATTTCAGCACTTTGTGGACCTTTGGGCAGCAAAGGAAAACTTCATGTAAGAAGAAAGGCAGCTTTTGGAAGCTTGTGGACTGAATGTGATGCATGGAGAATCTGTCCCGGGCAAAATCAGTATTTCTTAATACTTAGGGGTGCAGCAGTAACTTAATAGGACTAGGATAAGGATGTTATTAAAACCCTATTTGCTGAATTTTTCAGCATTCATTGATTCATGAATTGATTCATTCGATCACTTTTAGTATTATTCAGTTTACAGATTCTATAAGTTAGAACAGAGAAACATGGCTCTTTTGTGGAAGACGGCTAAGAGGAGAAACTTCATCCCTCTTTGACGTTAAAATCATCCTCTCGCGAAGATTGTTCTAGTTGCGGTATGATGATGATGTCTTCGTTGTTTTCCTTTACAATCATGAGTAGCTAAACTTCTCTGTTAGGGTTATGGAAGCCTTTTGATATACTATCTATTACTATGAGTTTGTGAATTCTTGATGCGTATGCTACTTATATCATTACTCTCTTTGTTTTAATTAAATTCTTGTGGTTGCAAACATATAGAATACGCCATTATAGCATTAACTTATTCGAGAGAAAAGTTACATGTTTGGAAAAGAGAGTGTGACAAGGAAATAGGGCTACCAACCCCTGTTTACACGTTAATGCCTTAACCGGATTAACCTCTTGGAGAGTTTGTACCATTAGTTATACGCTTTAAGCTCGAGAGAGTTAAAGTGAAATAATCCTTGATGGTTGAGAAACACTAGGATTTACCATTAGAATACGAATCTCTATAAGTGCATGCATGTCTGAATTCCGCATTACTCATAGTTAATAGATACGTAGAACTCATAAGGTGGACATAACCCTAACTTATTTTTCTCTGTGGTCAAATCTTACTAAACAAAGTATTTTGTTGTTACTTTGATAGAATTAATTCACGCCACAATCCAATCCCCCCTTTTCCGTGGAATTTTCGATCAACAGTCTAATAATAGTTGCAACACTTAGTGACCAAGTATTCCCTGTGGGATTCGACACCCAACCCAATTGGGTTCTATATTTGACAGCGACTGCTTACACTCTTAAGAGAGCTGTAGTTTTGGCGTTATCAGTTGTTAGGGTCCAAACTACATAACAGGCCTTTGTTTGTCGTATGAGCTATTCGAGAACAGCACCTCAATCGCATATTGATCGATGATGGTTCAACGGTTAATATCATGCCGACGACAGTGCTTAAAAGGTTTGGAATCTCAATTGAAGAACTGTCCCAAAGTAATATAACAATTCAAGGCTTCAATCAAGGAGGGAAGCGAGCCATGGGAAAGATTTCCATAGAATTATTCATTGGCAATATGAAATCAAACATTTTGATTCACATCATAGATGCCAAGACATTGTACAACTTGCTGCTTGGACGCGCCTGGTTGCATGAAAATGGAGTGGTGACATCTACTTTGCATCAATGCATAAAGTATATAAAGGATGGTGAGGTAGTCAAAGTTGATGCGGATATCAATCCTTCCACAGAGACAGAGTCATACTTTGCAGATGGAAAATTCTACTTAGACTCTTGTGAGTTAGATGCGAAGAAACCAACACCCTTCAATCCAATCGGGGTCAATTCAAAAGAAGAGATAGGAGTAAAAATGGGTGTTTCTAAGATGTCTAAGGAAAGAGCTAAAGGAATTGCCATTAAGTCCTCATCATTTGAAGGAGACATGAAAGCGAAGACAGATAATGAGTATTTAGTCTTTTGCTACATTCCACATGAGCGTCGAAGAGAGGGACAACCCTTGATAGAGGCGTGTACTCAACAAATTCGCCATTCAAGAAAAGAAATGAGCCATGAAATGTTTCATGATTTGAAGAAGAGTATGATTGTACCAGTCATACAAATCCAACCTACTACTCCTGAGTCCTCAAGAAATGACACCTTAGTTGAGATAAAGGTTCACTTTGATCAAAAGGCTTTCACATTACTTGAAAAATCAGGTAATGACTTCTCCAATCCGACAAGCTAGGAGAGCTCCAATATCAAGTCACTGGTGAAAAAATACACGGCCTTACAGCATCCCAAATAAAGTTGAGAAAGTAGGGACATTACGTCTCCACTCCTAAGTTTGGGCTAGGATTCAAATTGCCAGAGCCTTTTCGAATTTCAGCTAGGAAGGTGAGGGAAACGAATTCATCTCACCATATCTCAGCAAAAGGGGAAAAGAAGGGAGAGGATGAGAAAACACCACAATGGACCTCAGTGTTTGATCGCATAGGAAAATCAATACCTCGTGTCTCTGCATTTAATAGATTAGGAGGCAAAGATGGAAGTAGAGCTTCTGACTGTGTAGAAGGACGTGTTACCACCGCAAATGCCTCAATTTTTATTTGCTTGGGAACTGTAGAAAAGCCATCATCTAGAAAGACGTTGGAGCACGAACAATAATATATTTCTGAGTACATCAATGATAAGGAAATTCATAGTGCTTTCCCATCACACATAAAAAAAAGGTCTATTTTGTCAATTACCGCAGATGGCCCGCTGAAGGTAAGAAAAAGAACTATTGTCTTTACCAACCAACATCTTGGAGAAACAAAAGAGGATCAAGAGGAAGTCAATGCATCATATCATATAACGGTGGAGGACAATCCGTGCCATGATGAAATGGATGATGATGTTCAAGAAGCACCCCCTCAACTAGAGGATGGAGTACAATCGACTGTAGATAAACTCAAGGAGATAAACCTAGGTGCATTGGAGAATTCGAGCCCAACCTTTGTTAGTGCACATCTTACATCGCAAGAAGAGAGGGACTACTTTAAGTTATTAGTCGAGTACAAAGATGTCTTTGCCTGGTCATACAAAGAAATGTCTGGCCTTAGTCCTAGGGTAGTTATTCATCATTTAGGGATCAAAAAGGGGGCATGTCCTGTAAAGAAGTCACAACGAGTGTTTTTCCTTGAGTTAGTAACACAAATCGAAGTAGAGGTCAATAAGCTCATCGAAGCCGGATTTATTCAAGAGGTGAAATACCTATTATGGATCTCAAATATTGTACCTGTCAAAAAAAGAATGGCCAAATACGTGTGTACGTTGATTTTCGAGACTTGAACAAGGTGTGTCTGAAAGATGATTTTATGATACCAATCATAGAGCTCATGGTTGATGAGACGACTAGACATGAAGCTATATTACTTATGGATGGGTCTTTCGGATATAACCAAATCAGAATGTCTCCAAGAGACGAAGAATGCACTACTTTTCGAACTCCAAAAGGGACATATTGCTACAAGTTGATGCTTTTTGGTCTAAAGAATGCGGGTGCCACATACCAACGTGCAATGCAAAATATTTTTTATGACATATTGCATAAGAGGGTGGAATACTACATCAACGACTTGGTGGTTAAGACAAAGTGTAGGGACCATCATCTTGAAGATCTTCGTATTGTTTTTGAGAGGTTAAGAAAATTTGAGTTGAAAATGAACCCACTCAAACGCGCATTTTGAGTTACTTTGGGAAAGTTTCTTAGCTTTATTGTGCGTCACCGCGGAATTGAAGTTGATCCCACCAAGATTGATGTCATTCAGAAAATGCCGAAGCCAAAGAACTTGAGAGACCTCCGCAGTCTACAAGGAAATTTGGCATTCATTCAAAGATTCATCTCTAACTTGGCTGGACAGTGTTATCCATACATCCACCTAATGAAGAAATACGCCCCTTTCTACTGGGATCAATCATGTCGAAATGCTTTTGAAAGCATAAAAAAATACTTGTTGAATCCACCTGTATTAGGGGAACCAACTCCTGGGAGGCCATTGATACTCTACATTGCATTACAAGAGCGATCACTTGGAGAACTTCTGGCTCAAGATAATGAAGCTAAGAAAGAACAAGCATTGTATTATCTAAGTCGAACTTTGATAGGAGCTGAGTTAAATTATACACCCATTGAGAAAATGTTTTTCGCTTTGCTTTATGCGATAAAGAAATTAAGGCATTATTTTGAAGCATACACCATTAAGCTAATTTCCCGAGCTGATCCCGTGAAGTTTGTGATGACTCATACAGTTCTCTCAGGACGTCTAGCCAGATGGTTTATATTGTTTAACCAATATGAGATCATATACATGCCCCAAAAGGCTGTGAAAGGGCAAACACTTGCTAATTTCCTTGTTGATCATCCCCTGCCAGTAGAATGGAAGATTTTGGATGAGTTTCCTGCTGAAGATGAATTATTTACTGAAGAACCGCCAACATGGACAATGCTCTTCAATGGATCAGCGCGTCAAAAAGGTGCGGGGGCAGGTGTCGCGTTGATATCACCTGAAAGATTAATCTTGCCATTTTTCTTTGTTCTGGGTGAAACATGTTCCAATAATGCTGCAGAGTACCAAGCTCTAATTATTGGACTTGAAATGGCATCGGATATGAAGATTTCGCAATTGAACATCTATGGTGACTCTAAGTTGATCATAAATCAACTCTTAGGCAGTTACAAGGTAAAGAAGGAAGATCTTATACCATATCATCGATACACTACTTGTTTTCTTGAAAGGTTTGATCAGGTGTTCTTAAACCATGTCCCAAGAGAAGAAAATCGCATGGTGGATACTCTGGCAAACCTAGCTACGACGATGGCACTAGGAGAAAATGAGTCAACAAAGGTGCAAATACGTCATCGTTAGGTTATTCTCGGTTGCCTTGATCTTCAAGTAGATAAAAGCCTAAATACATCTGTTCGAGTTGTTGAAGAAGAATATTGGAGAAGACCACTAATTGAGTATCTCGAACATAGAAGGCTGCCCGAGGAGCCACAGAAAAGAGCAGATATTAGGAGAAGGACACCACGCTTCATCCTCCATGAGGGGATCTTATTTCGTCGTTCTTACGAGGGGTTACTCTTTCGATGTCTTAACAAAGGAGAAGCTTAACAAACAATGGAGGAAGCATATTCTGGCACATGTGGAGCACATCAATCAGGGCCTAAACTGTATTTTCGCATCAAAAGGATGGGCTACTATTGGCCAACAATGGTGATGGACTGTCTAGAGTATGCCAAAAGGTGTCAAGCATGTCAATTCCATACTAATTATATACATCAATCTCCAGAGCATCTCCATCGAACTATAGAATCATGGTCTTTCGATGCGTGAGGATTTGCTGTTATTGGACTTCTCCCAAAGTCGTTAAGAGGGCAAATGTACATCTTAGCTGCTACCGATTATTTCTCGAGATGGGCTGAAGCCGTGCCTCTAAAAGAGGTGAAAAAGAAGAATGTTATTGATTTTATCAAGTCGAAGATCATCTTTAGGTATGGCATACCAAGATACATAGTTACTGATAATGGAACACCCTTCAACAATAAGCTCATGAGGACTTTGTGCGAGAAGTTTAATTTTAAGTAGCATAAGTCTTCAATGTACAATGCACCTGCCAATGGTCTTGCTAAAACTTTTAATAAAACACTTGGTAACCCATTGAAGAAAGTGGTTGCGAGAAATAAAAGAGACTGGCATGAGAGGATTGGTGAAGCTTTGTGGGCATATCGTATGACCTGCAGAACTGCTACCCAAGCGACTCCATATTCATTGGTGTATGGTGTAGAAGCAGTTCTTCCACTAGAACAACAAATTCCATCACTAAGAATAGCGATCCAAGAAGGTCTTACAACTGAAAGTAATGCTCAACTTCGTCTGGCAGAGTTAGAGGCATTGGATGAGAAGAGATTAGAAGCACAACAAAAGTTGGAGTGTTATCAAGCTCGACTTGATAGATCTTTCAACAAGAGAGTGCGACCACAATCATTTCAAGCAGGAGACTTGGTCTTAGCAGTTTGAAGACCCATAATCCTCAGAAACGCATTGGTGACAAGTTTACATCTAAGTGGAATGGACCATATGTTGTGAAAGAAGCATATTCAAGTGGTGCTTATAAGATCGTCGATCAAGATGGTGTAAGATTTGGTCCCATCAACGGCAGGTTCCTGAAGCAGTACTTTCTATGAAGGTCGCCTATACTCCTTAAGGCACGAGTATAAACTGCATGTACACTACTGGACCGCATGAGTATAAACTGTGAAAGGCTCTAAAAAGGAAAATAATAAATAATGAAATAAAAAAAAATTTAACTCATCATCCTGAACTGCGTTATGACTTGATCCTCCCGAGGTACATAGGCAGCTTAGAGTATACTTTTACTCTAAGTTCAGTCATATGAGTTAAAAAAAAAAAGAGTAAAGAAAAAGGATTTGCCATTACTTGACATGGAAATAATACTTTGAAGTGACATAGATATCACATGAATTAGACCTTTCTTCGCTTAATTTACCACAAATGTGCAAAGGTGAAGAAACAAGTAAAGTGAAGTGGACTTTGATGGTATATCTAGATAAATCCGTATAGGATATGGTCTTGATTTTTATATATGTTGTATCTCTTGGTGTTATATTTGCAACAAAAAAGACGGCTTGTAATTCAAAGACTTCTGCGTCAAGTTATAAATTTTCTACCATAGCCACTCAAAGCTGCGAAAGAGACCCTCACGTTTCGAACTGAGCTGACTTCAATGATGAATCTATACAAATCCGTAAAGGATATGGTCTTGATTTTAACATATATTATATATCTTGGTGTTATCTTTGCAACAAAAAAGACGTCTCATAATTCAAAGACTTCTGCGTCAAGTTATGAATTTTCTACCATAGTCACTCAAAGTTGTGAAAGAGACCCTCACGTTTCGAACTGAGTTGACTTTAATGACGAATCTGTACAAATCCGTAAAGGATATGGTATTGATTTTTACATATGTAATATATCTTTGTGTTATCTTCGCAATGAAAAAGACGGTTCATAATTCAAAGGGTTATACGTCGAGTTATGAATTTTCTACCCTAGTCGCGTAAAACTATGAAATTGGATAGGTTCATAGTTAACTTCAAAAAGAAAAAATCCGGTTGATTGGAAAGAAGTTTGATTTTGATACATGTTGTCAACAGAACTCAAATTTTATTCGTGATTGGGGGCAAATTCATCTAGCTTGATCATTTAAAAAAGAAAACAGACACAACAATATTTGAATGAAAGCTAAAGGTCACTTTTATTGCACCAAAGGCAAAAATGTCACTACATCATAATAAGCAATAAAAAAATCCTAAACAAGTATCTAAACTATGGAAAAGGTTGAAATTCTAGAATTTATTGATGACTCGCCTCAACCACCTCTTTTAGTTTGGATAGTGTCTCCACTTCGTCTTCAAATAATGGATGTTTCTCTCTAATTGCATGAAGTTCGCCCTCAAAAGTGATAATCTTCTCTTGTCTTTTAGACAACCATTCTTTTTGCTCTTTTATGCATGAAATGGTCTTCTCCCTCTTCGAAGATAAGAGCTTTAGTTCTTGATCAAACTTAGCAAGATTTGCTTAAAGATCATCCATGCGCCCTCTCTCCTTGGCGTTTTTCTCTTTCGCATTAACAAGGCTTTGTTGAACATCAGAGAGCAATTTTTGATGGTTCTCTTTAGTTATTTTTTGGGATGAAGATGATTTCATTGCGTCATACTCCTCATATGTTTTTATAAAAGTATTAACTGATCCCTCTAAAATAGAGGTATTGATGGCGTTAATCCCTTTGAGTTCCTCCATAAGCATGTTCACATCATTTTTCAACTTTGAAAAGTCGTCCAAAGATTCAACAGAGAACATGGTTATCCATACATGTAATGCACCACATATCTGAAGAATATAAGACTTCTTGAAAGTAGAAATCGTCACTTTTGGTTCAAAATTTGGGGCCACAAATGATGATAAACACAATGAAGGTTCATGAACTACAGGCGACTTAGCTTGGGCAGCCACAACCTCTATGTTGTTTATCAAAGCTTCTTGACAGGAGGAGAAGATGTATCAAGGCAACTTGGACTCGTAACGCCATCAAAAATGCCATTAAGTGCATCGGTAGAAATGCCTTGGAGATTCAGCTTCAAAAAAAAAAAAAAAAAAAATATTAGCAGGGTCAATGGCACAGTGGAGCTAGGGTCATTAACATAAAATGCCTCGTTATCTATAGTAGCATTATCCAAATCAACAAACTCGCTAGATTGGTCTTTTGCCTTCTTTCTTTTGCGTTTCCAATGTTGGTCTTGATCTCCTTTCATTGAGCTAGTGTCGTCATTAGCATCTACAGCTTCATTAACTATTCGGATAGGCGGAATCTGATCTTCAAATGGCATTTTGGTTGGCATCTTTCCACTATTAGTATCTAGTAAAGAAGAATCATTGTTTCGCTTACGAGTCTTGTTCGAAGCCACAGAAGGAGTGTCATTCAATTTCAATGAAGGACGACTTGATTCTCTTCCAGTTTTCACCAACTTACCCCTTGAAGGTGAAGACTTAGAAGACACCAAGCTCGTCTTTGACTTAACAATGAAGGAAGTGGAAGACTTACCTTGTTCCGATGGACGAAGGGGAACTTTCAAGATAATTTTATTCTGCCCAACAAGGTTTGTTTGACCAATATACCACCAATTTGCATACCTATTGGTTTTTACAGGCCTTTCAGGACGTAGTTGTATACTAATGCTTGAAGAACTACTAAGATGGGTGCAAGAGTCCCAAAGTCGTACCAATTCTTTAAGTGTGTCGTCATATGGTTGTTTGATGAAGTTTCCAGGCAGGTCTTGAACAAATCCAAACTGTCGGCTGAATCTATGGGGACTGTAATTCTCCATGACAAAGTGATCATCACATTGGAGGGTAACGTAGCTTGAACGAAGACTAATGAAATAATCATTCCAAGAACTAGACAATTCTCCGTTGTCTGCTATAAACAACTCCTTGGGTTGTAGCATGGCCAAGGTGGAGAGACTGCATATATCGACATTTTGAAATAACTGTCTTGCGTTAGAAAGATCAAAGTTTCTAGCCATCATTTCCCCAGCAATCCTACACATACAAGCACCATTGTAATGGTGTGCTTGATAATAGGAGTTAAAATACGCACCAATCCATCCATAGACATATTGTATGGAAAAAATTATGTCGCCTGCACCTAAGTTTATTGAAGTTGTGATCTCTGTCAAGCCTCTGTAGATGCTAGCCGAAATGGGAATCGCTAATGCAAACCTCTCCCCATGAGCCATTAGACTTGAAATCTTAAATACGCTAGGACGGATGTGGTCAAGTTTCTTAATTGGGAGAACGAACTTTCAAATCCAGCAAGCAAGAAAAGCAGCCAAGTTCGTCTCTTCTCTAAGAGACCCTTCCACACCTAACGCAACGAAAGGGACGTTCTCTTCTTCTGTTCGCGATAAAAATGACATATCAATGTAGATGTTGGGATTGTGATTTGACTTTGGTTTAGCATGTTGTTTAGGGCCATGTGGTTGAGACTTCGTGTACCGCTCCGGTCCTTTGAACCAAAAATTCACCCAATCACGAACAGAAACCTCCTTAGACGCACCATTTGAAAGCCGATAGAATGCTGAAAATAAGTAAGCACAAGTTTTAGGCAAAAACGGTTTCCCTTGCTGATCGGTTTGTGACAATTCTTTGGACGAAGGAACGACTTCATCAAAGAAAGTTCCGTGTATTGGAAGTCCCCCAATCATACTAATATCCCACAAAGAAATAGAAAGCTCACCAATGCCGACACATATTGTATCAGTAGAGGAATGCCAAAGTTCATAGAAGGCCTGCAAAACATTCTCGTTGACGTCATACCTGAATAAAGAGGTAAAAACAGCATCGTAAATCTTAGTTTGTTCCAGCGCCTCCTTTCTATGGCTAAGGAAATACTCTACCCACTCCCAATAGCAAGTAACATAACGAAACTCACCAAAGCTTGATTGGGGATAATTCCATGTAGCAAGGCCCTTATTCGAGCCTTTGGGATATGTAGCAGCAGATTCTTTGTCATGTGTAGATGAATGCAGCACAAACGCAGTAGTATTGATGACCTTATTGAAGTCAAGGACGTCAATTTCTTCTTTTGTCGACCATTTGTCTAGATGAAGGGACATGTTAGGCGATCCTCTGTCAAGCGGGAAGGCACCTATTACCGGAGGATGAACTTTCAAGGTAAGGACGCTAGCAGGAGAATATCTTTCATCGTTTGCTATTTCAAGTAGAGGATATGGTGTCGTTTGGTCATGTAAGTTCACCATATTTTCAAATCAGTGACGATATCCTCTCCGTGTTTGAAGACCTGTCAAAGAAATTAAATTAAATGATAAATCTGCTAAAGCAAAAAGGAGTATCACAAGATGTAGGTTGTAACTTCAAAAATTTACCTGAGAAAATATAGAGGTTTTCTGCTGATGGATTTCATGTATAACGTATATCTGCTAATATAATTTTCAATGCGAAAAACGGCACTTGATTCCGATATTTTCAAGTCGAGATATGAAATTTCTCATGACGCTGTGTAAAGCTGAAATAACTAGCGAACCAAGATTAGAAGGTTGTTTTTGGAGCAATATCTGGGATGATTCAGATGCAATCTGATTGTGGTTTCCACGGGATACGTAGATCTACAAATCTACTTTTCAATGCAAAAACCGTCACCTGATTCAGATACTTCCACGTCAAGATATGGAATTTCTCATGACGCTGCACAAAGCTGAAATAACTAGCGAACCAAGATTAGAAAGCCGTATTTGGAGCGATATATGAGACGATTAAGATGCAATATGATTGTAGTTTCCGAGTGAAACGTATATCTACGAGTCTAGTTTCCAACTCAAAAAACGACTCCAGATTTCGATGTTCCTAAGTCAAGATATGAGAGTTTTCGTGAGACTGCATAAAACAAGAAAAAAGTGACAAAACAGAACTGAATGTCTGATTTTGAAACGATACCTGGGCAGATCTGGAGACAAATTGAGTGTGGTTTTCGCGTATAACGTAGCCTTGCAAGTATACTTTCCAACACTACAAGCCATTAGTGATTCAGACACCTCCACGATGCGTTATGAAGCTTCTTCCATAGACGCCCCAAAGTGCCCAAAAGCTCAATTATGACAAAAGAGCAAAAAAAAGGAGAAGAACGAGAGTTGAATTTCTGCTCAGGCTGAATTACAATGGGATGGTGATGTCCTTTTATAGCCTCTAAAAGTGATACAATAAAAATCATAGGAACACTAAACACACCCCAAATAGTCCACTAATAAAAACGATTCTTGGACCAATTGGAGACCTCACTCGGATTCGACAATGACAACAACAATAATGAAATGAAGAAGGTGTTTATCACACCAAAACAACAACAACAACAATAATATGAAGACAAGATGAACAACAATAAAGTGGTAACAATAACAACACCTCACGGGTTACATTAACAAAAACAAGAAACAATGATTACAACAAACAAGAGGATAGATAGTTAAACAAAATGAAGGTGTAATCTTAAAAACCCAAGAGCCTATTCCACTCTTAGACCTTTAACAATACACACAACGAATATCTAACTCCTACGTTGTCACAAGAGTGACCTCAATCTCCCAAGCATCCAACGTTTCCAAGCTTGAATCCAACACGAGTGATTCCACACTCAAGTTGATTTCCCTAGTTACAATTTCGGCCAAGGAGGGCCATTCTCTCAAGAGAGATGTTTCTAAGTGTTACACTTTCATATTCAACAAAAACAAAGACTAATAACCCTAAGAGATTCTATATATAGTGTATTACAAAATGGAATACAAAATGACCACAATACCTCTCAAGGGTGAGGTGCCCATAAAGTGTAACTTAGGGGTTATTTTTAGTGCATTTAAGCCCTCTTTTATACTTCACGTGTGCACTTCCTTGGACGGATTCAATACGCACTCGTTCTCGTCCATCCTCGTGGTCGAACTAGTATCAAAAAGGCCCCAGTTTGATTTCAAAAAGGAATGCTGAACAAGTTGTCTTCAAGAATAACTGGGATGTTCAAGTATCCAACATAAGTCACATTCCTAATCCTTTTTGAAGTGGGATAACAACATTATTTAATCCTATTAAAATTTGATATAAGACTAATATCTGAATCCCACAAGGTTTGGATATATTTAGTTTTAAACAGAATTTTACACTCCTAAGGAAGGGATTCACGTTATTCTACCCGAATTATGATGACTTCGAGGAGTAGGAATTCAACAAAGTGCTCGAATCCTGGAAAAAAAAGGGGGCTTCACAAATACTTCAAATCTCGTCTCTAGCAGGTCCGACAAATCAAACACCTTGACGAGCTTTGAAGTAGGGGGCATCTGTAGACACGTAAAATTTATTGGGTCAAATTCATATGAAATTTGGATTTGACCCATATTTTATTGGGTCTAAAATCATTTTGGGTTATAAAAATAATAAGCCCATTTTATTCCTCATCGGAGACTTCAAGGTCCATCTTACTTGGAGGCCCAAACTTATGCCACGTGTAAAATGACAAGGCATCCCAGTCAAATTAAAGACCAATGAGGCGAGGCCACACAATCAAATGATGTGGCAATCCAAGTCAAATTCAAGAGCCAATGAAACATCGCCAAGTGTCCCAGATGACATGTTTTTGGCCAATCAAAAGCAACCTTGTCACATAACATTTGTGATAAGCTTGAAAATTGAATGAACCAATCAGAATGAGGTAGAAGGGGTTATTTACACTTGGACTGCTACCCCTCTACAACTATAAATAGGAGGGTTACATAATTTTTTGAGGTCATTTTGCAAGTATTGGAGGAAGCTTCTGCATTGACTACACAGCTTTTCAACGAATTGACTAACAGAGTTCTGCCCGGAGATGAACTCGACAAAACGAAGTGTTGTCAGACAATTCCTGGAGATCCAAACGCATTTCTAGGAGGCTCAAATCATCCTACATTCGAGAATCACGCTACTGACGGCCCTCGGATTACGGAAAAGCTTAGGAGAGAAGAATCAAGAGAATAACGGAATTGTACCCACAAATTTTGTTTATATAAAATCATTATTTATTTTTATTTATTTTTGCTTGCAATTAATTTTTAGCTCTTAAGAAAATTTGTTGCGAACACCCCTTCCAAAGGGTGTACACATGCTTAACATTGATGGCTCAGTTGACCCTCAACCGGGATCGAAGGGGACTGGGAGGTGTCTTTAGAAACCATGAGGGCTCTTGGGAGCTGGGATTCACTGAACACCTCCCTCACACTACGCCCGTGCTTTCTGAATTGCTTGCCCTTAAGAGAGGCCACATTCTAGCCAGGGATTATAACCTTACGCCCATTCTTGTCAACATTGATTGCAAAACTGTTATTGATCTTCTTAAAAAGGATCACCCCCTTTAACATACTTTCTGAATGCAGGTTATTGCTAACGGAAATGCAGGCACCAGCTCCAATGCATGTGTTTGGGGAGCAAAATCAAGTTGCTGACCTACTAGCTGGAAAAGGAAAGAAAGCTGTGGAGCCTGGCCAACTGACCCTTTTACAAGTTCCTCCTATGTTTGTTCGAGCAGTGCTAGATGCAAACATGTCAGGAACTCCTTTTATTCGATTAGTAACAAACAATAATTTGGACCTATCTAGCCGGGTTGTGGCTGATAACTCTGTTTTGTTGGCCCTACTTCTGCCGGGGAAACTTATCTTTATTAGTTATGCTATGAAATCCCCGAATTACCAAAAAAAATAAAAATAGGAGTACTTATTTTACCACAAAAAATCATATACATCTTCAAATTTGGAAAACACCTCAAGAAGCGTTTTCATAATATTTGATTTCACTTTTTAATTTATTTTTTTCAAAAAAAACTCTAAATTTTTCATTTTTATAAAATAACCCATTTTCATAAAATTCTAGTTTTTATAAAGTTTGTTTTCACATTTTATATTTTTTAAAAAAATACAAATATTATATTAACCTTAAAATACTATGGGCTAACACAAATTCAACACCTTTTCAACTTCAAAAACAGTGAATCTATAAAGTTGGCAACCAGTAAGCAAACAAACACAAAAAATTCTGAGACCATATAGAACTCACTTCTAGACTGATTATATACCCCACCCCACCCTCACCCCCCAGGAAAAAAAAAAAAGGAGTAAAGCCCGAGGGGGGCTATGACTGCCAAAGATAAAACTATCTCGGCCTGTACAAGTAGGATGAAGGATGAGCAGACGCAGAGCTCTGGCCAGCAAAATAACCAGGTATGGCATTTGGCAACTGTGAAGAGCCTTCCAAGTATGGTGGTGGCCGATAAGCATTACTATGCGCAGTGTTTGGCAACCCCGTAGAGCCTTCCAAGTATGGTGGTGGCCTATAAGCATCACTATGCGGGGTGTTTGGCAAACCCACAGAACCTTCCAAGTATGGTGGCATAGAAGCAGCACTGAGCTGGCTGTTTTGCAACCCCTTAGAGCCTTCCACGTAAGATGATGGCCTATAAGCATAGTCGCTTGAGGCAGGTCTATCATATACAGCTGCATCCCGACGCCGACCATATAACTGACCAGCATGACTCCCTATTTGCCCTGGTGTACTATCAACTAGAGTCCTTCCATGATCTGCAGCATCTGAACCTCCTTGCTGAGCAACATCAGTGCCTGCTGCACTTGCTGATATTCCCGATCCAGTTCCACCCATGGCCACACCTCTCACAGTTCCTGCAAGTGAACCAGCAACATTTTCATGTATCGAACCTGCAGCAGGTCCATGCAATACCGGTGAGGACACAGTATGACCATGACGGCGGCCAATAGTTAGACCTTTTACCAAGGTGTTGTTGATATTGACATGATCATCAACTCTTTGCTGTCGTAGCCATGGCGAAAAACGGAAACGTTTTGCTTCTCTATTTCTGGACCTTCTTGACGACCCAGTTTCATCCAAGGTGTTGTTGATATTGACATGATCATCAACTCCTTGCTGTCGTAGTCGTAGCCATGGCGAAAAACGTAAATGTTTTGCTTCTCTATTTCTGGACCTTCTTGACGACCCAGTTCCATCATTTTTTCGCTTTTGTGCCATTTGCCTACCTGTCTGCTTATCAAATCCACCAATTTCATTCTCCAAGGCCATTATTTTCTCATCGATTTTCCACCCAGGAAGAAGTTTTGAAGCTTCAATATCGTGGAGTTTCAAACATTTGCTGACAGATATAAGCGCAAACAAATGCTTCCGTTTTGCTTCATCCTGTACAACATAACAAATGCATGGTTAACTTGAGGAAACAGGGAGAGAAATCAGAGAGGGGCTGTCAGTGCTGGAATGAAATTGAAGAACTACCATCACAGCAAGTGAATCTTTGTTTTCCTTCATTTTCTTCAGCGACTCTTCGGAATCTAGTAAAAATGATGTCAAAAGTCTCTGAGGATTAAACCTGTCCTCAATTCCAAAAGTATAGGCAACATGAACAGCGTCAACTTCCATATTTTGCTTTACCATCCCCTCAATTATTTCTGTCACAAATTTACGTAAACCAATGTTAGGAAGACAGATAAATACTACGACAAGGTCAAATGTAATACTTGGGATAAAGAAAAGACACGAAAAACTGCAAAATGAATCACATTAAGAGATAGCCACATAATAAGGCATCATCTCCGAAACAACGAACGATGAAAACAAACATCGAAAGGCAGACTGTAACTTCCAAGCACATATAAAATTCAAAAGGGTCCCTGAATTGAACTTTAAGATTCCTAAACTGAAAAGCTGCCCCATATACCGAGAAAGACAAAAAGGAAAACATCTTTCTGTCCCAGTATTGACTGCTTGTTCCTGTGCATATCATTTTCTATTTCAATCATTCAAAAGCTTAGTTCATTTTTTTCTCCAATAATGATGCTCAGAGCTCCCTAAATACTTTAAATTTGCATCATTCAAATTCAGATATTGAATATCCCTTCATTCTGTATTTGTGTAACCGGGTTTCAACTAAAATTAGCATGATCCTGCACCATGGCTAGATATTATCGGCACCAGATTGTGCGTTGGCCTATAAACCAGTCATTTCCACATAAAAGCATTTTTTTCACATTAATAAACAACTTATCCAATAGTGTTATTCAGAAACTGTATACAAACTTCTTTTTCGAGTTTTGATCAGAAGAAAATGAATACATGATTTTAAAATCATTGAAATTAGCTCAATTGGTTGAGTGGCTTCAAATACTTACCAAGAAACAAAAATGAAGCAAATGAAGAAACAACAAGAAACCGTATACAAGCTTTGAAATAAGTTCAATTGGTTGAGTGGCTTCTAATACTTACCAAGAAACACAAATGAAGCTAATGAAGAAACAACAAGAAACTGTATACATGCTTTGAAATTAGCTCAATTGGTTGAGTGGCTTCTAATACTTACCGAGAAACACATCCAAAGCAAATCAAAAAACAAATGAATTAGATCATCCAGGATCACAAAAATTACAAGCATGATCCATCCAGTCAACCAGCAACTATTCAATAGAGTCCTACTATACGGGTCACTGCAAGATTAGAAAGGGCTTTCACTTTTGTTTTTTTGCTTGCCCATACACATTTCATAATTTCAGCACTTTCTTAATGCTGCAATTTCAAAACAATTACCATTTCTCAACCCAAAAGAAAAAGCTTTGTAAAATGTTCTATGCATGAGATCTTAGCCAGGAAAGATATGAATTAAAAGCATGGCAGCAATGTTCTTATACAAAAAATATATAATCATCACCGTGGATTAAGATTCATTTTGGACCAACTACAGGAGGAGTACCTTAGAATATCCGGGGAACTGTTGTCCTCAAAGGCCTAAGTATGGTCCAAAAGTACTAGCAGATGGGATTCTGATGCTCAGACAACTGTTTGTGAAAAGCTAAGAGCTGTTATTAGGACAGTTTCGAGGTACTAACAAGTAAAGATTGCCGTCTCAGGTTAGTTAAATGAAAAGGGTGGGAACTATTGGTGTCTCTTTGGGGCATGATGAAGGAAGGGAAAAAAGCCTTTGAAGCCAATGAGATGAATATAAAAGGGAAGGACAGGACCAGGAGGAAAGAAGTAACACAAAATAGTACAAGACACTTGGAAACAACCTCGGACAGTATTGCAAGGTAAGAATGCGTACAATACACCCTTGTGGTGGGGCCCTTCCCCGGACCTGCGCATAGCGGGAGCTTTAGTGCACCGGACTGCCCTGGACTAGTAAATAGAAGAGAAAAGAAAACTTTTTTTTTTGGGTTTGATAAGTATATTACTCTTTGTTTGGATGGTTGTTACATATTGTTTCATAATATATTCTACTGTATCGTAACAACTAAGATGTGATGTGCACAATACAAGTAAGTAAAATTTAAGTAACAATCAAAACAAACATTGTATTAGAACGGTACTAAACTTTATTTGCTGCTTCTAGATAACTTTGTTTCCAAGACTAGTTAAAGGGCAACAAAAAATTTTAAACTTGCACCATCTCACAGAAATTGCAAATGCAGCTTAAAGACAAATTGAATTGATGAAAAACAGACCTGGAACCTTAGCCATAAGGACATTTGATCTCCTGAGGGCACCTTTCATTTGCTTGATGGGACCTTTCTGAAGCAAATTCCTGATATCCTCATTTGTAAATCCTCCTGGAATCCCAAAACATCCAATAAGCAACAGCAAACCCTGCGCGTCCATCCTAGTAGCATTTCGTTTGGTAATAAATCTGTTTCTCCAAGCTAAAGCAGCCTTGTCAGCTTCATCTTTCACCCTTTTGTGGATGTAAACACTCTTGTCGATTCCCATCATCAAGAAACACTCTAAAATTAATATAGAAGCCTTCCTTCCTTGGATCATGCGGAAGTCTTTAGCAAGAGATTTGCTATTCTGTTCATAAAACTTCCCCATACATTCCAATACAAGCCTTGCTGGATTAGACGCAAGTCTCAATGCCTTAGGAACTTCTTCAAGCAACCTATTCATCTCTGAGATTCGCTTTGCCATGTACCTCCGAAGAGCACGACCGTTTGCCAATTCGCAGATATTTTGCAGCTCTGAACAAAGAGGGCGTTGAACCTCTTCTCTGTGATGGAATTTCACTTCTTCATTATGATGGGATTGCGCTTCTTCACTATGATGGAATTTCACTTCTTCACTGTGATGGGATTGCGCCTCTTCTCTATGATGGAATTTCACTTCTTCACTATGATGGGATTGCGCTTCTTCGTGATGAGGCGATTGCAGTTCGTCGCCACGAGGCGATTGCACTTCTTCTTCTTCTTCTTCATCATCATCATCATCATCGTCATCGTCATCATATTCAGAGGGGTCAGATTCCCACGATTGTTCGGGTTCCGGTTCGGGTTCGGGTTCGGGGACTGGCAAAACTGCTGTTGGTGGCGGAGATGATGCGGGTAACGGAGTGGTATTAGTATTAGTAGTAAGAAGAGGGAAGACAGAGTGAATTGTGGACCGAATGGAATCGATGTGTTGGTTCAGCTCAGTGAAGCAGCGTTGGAAGGCTAAGAGGGAGTGGGAGAGTGAGCGGAGAATGGCAATAGAGTCATGGGGATGTGTCTGCAACGAAGGGTTTACAATTTCTTGTTTGTCTGGGAGCTGAGATTGCACATTGACATGGATGCCCAGTGATGGCGTTGGCGTTGCGCCGGTATTTGCCATCATCGACGAAGGCGTAGTCAACTTGCCCGTATCGGACGTCATTGTTTTGCTCTTTTCCGAGCGCAACGAAAACTGCTAATGAACCCCCACGGTGGGCCACAAGACTCACAATTAAACTTCCAAGAGTAAAATCTTTTAATTGTAATCCCTAAAAATCCTTAAAATTTTGTAAATGTTGGAAATAAATACACTATAATAATTAGGCTCCATTTGATCAAGAAAATAATAATTTCCTGAAGTTGGAGTTGGAGTAAAGACCCCGTTTCGTCATGAAAATAATAATTTTCTAAAGTTGAAGTTGAAATTGGAGTTGCGTTTGATTATGAATATAAATTTGAGTTGTTTTTAACTTTTTATGAGAGAAGTGAAAGTAAAAAAAAGGGAAAACAAGTAAAACTTCTTTTTCAATTTTTTAAAAATAATTTTTATGATCAAACACCACTAATTTTTATTTTTTCACTAAAGTGAAATATTTTTTCGAAAAAAGTGAAAGATTTCATGACCAAACACCTACTAAAACAAAAAGGGAGGAGAGAGCGGTCTATAGATATAAGAAAATAATTTTATTTTATTTTTTTGGTGTATTTTATAATGTAATATGTCATGCCTTTTATAGGCAATTTGTTACTTGAGTTAGGGTGCATTTGTTTTTTTTTTAAGATTAAGACGTCTGAATCTGAATGATTAACATGCTGCATCTAGATATAAATACTGAATGATTAAGACTGTTTGTTTTTTAACATCTGAATGTACGTAATTTATTTATTTGTAATAAATATGCAATTCAAATTTTAAAAGTAATAAAATATTATATTATATGAAAAAAATATTACATAAAGTTAAAGTATTAACTTAAACAACAAAATTATTATTTGAGTGATAATTAAAATATTTAAAGATAAATATATTATGTTAAATATAATTATTGAATTATTTAAATTATTAAAAAAAAAGATATATCGATTAAAATTATTGTGATATGATGTAATTATAAAAAATTAAATTCAACATAAAGTAATCTATCAATTAAAATGATCCAACAAACTAAAATAATTAATCATATATAATTTTGACTTAGATGCATAAATATTAAAGTATTTGAATAACTAATTAATACAATAATGGACACATGTTTATTTGTTAATCATGAAATCTGAGTGAAAATATTATTAGTAAGTTCAATGTTACGTTATGAACAGGCACACATAAGATTCTATTATCCATAGAACTACAAATTTTATAATCAAAACAAAAAATTGCAAGCAGAAATTTAGAGTTTAGCAAATAATGAATACACAAATTGATAACTAAAATATTTATAAAAAAAAATGGTGAATCATACTTAAGGGCCTGTTTGGCCATGAATTTTTTTCCTTTTTTCCGGATTTTTTTTTCGGAGTTGGAAATTGCGATGTTTGGCCATGAAAATTCGAAAAATAATTCCGATTTTTTTTTTGAAAAGAGAAAACAGGTTTTTGATGTTTTCACAATTTTTCAACTCAAATTTCAACTTTTATTATTATTACATATAACTCCAATCTTTTAAATTTTTACATAAAACTCTCCTTATAACATTGTTTTTTCAATATTACGTATATAACAGTTTTAAAGAATAAGATAATTATAATTTCAAACTTAATGTTATCCTAATTAATATATATCTCTTTTTCTCTCTCATCATTATTTTTTCCCCTTATTTAAGACATTATTTTACTGCTAATGATCCTAATTACTATAATATAATAATAATAATAATTTTTCTGTTGTGATACGGACGTTTAAGGAATTATAGTCGTGTAATTAATAATGAATAATCGTTTTCTATATTTATGGAATTAATAAAGTTGTAGCAGATTAGTTTATCACTACCACAAATTATTCTCATTTTTTATTTGATTATATATATTATATTGTGTACATCTTTATTATACTATTCAAATATAAATAGTTTATACCATATATATGCTAAAAATATAAATCGGTGATACATATTTTTCATAAAAAAAATATGTTCAACTCAACAAATTTATACCTTAAACTACAACTGTTATCTTTATATACCATAATACTTGGTATCTTTACACACAAAGTATTATATTCATACCCATAAATATATAAAGTATTATATTTATAACAGAAATATACAAAGTATGTTATATATAAAGTTTATACCGTGTATATACCATATACACACATATATAAATATACAAAGTATTAAGAAACATACTAAGCATATTTATAACATAAATATACAAGGTATGTTATATATGAAGTTTATACCATGTATATACCATATACACACATATATAAATACTAGTCATATCTTACGCACCTCGCGCGTGTATCTCGCTCAAGAAATTCAGTCGACAAAATCACTTTGATATTATAAAATTAAAGTATGCTTGAATTAAGAAATAAATTTATTTGTTTATTTAATACGAAAAACACTTAAATATAAAACTAATATACTCATACAAAAGACATAAGAGAGTATCACGTTAATTAACAATAAATGTATATAAAAAATAAATTCATGTGTATACTTATATTATTAAGTACGCACTTTAAAAAATTAGTGTGAATTATTAACCTTATTTCGGTAAATTTGCAACTCTAAATTATTGGGTTTAGTATTAAACCAAATTAACTTGTATTAAAATACAGTCAATTTAGGCAAATTTTGATACTCGTTTGTATAGAATTCTTATGTAAATATATTTATTTTGTAAAATAGCAAGTTTTAGACTAAACTTGTAGTTATTTTGATTTGTAAGGTATACCTAAATCAACAAGAACTTTAATTAATTTTAAATTCTTTAATATTTCATATAATAAGTAATAATAATTATTTAAGGAAAAAAGGTGAAAAAAGTAATTTTCTTTATTTCAAAATCTTAGTGAATGACAAAAATCTTGAATCACTTTTCTAAGAGTGGTGTACGTGATCAAAAAATTCAGCATATACATGATAGTTTATTAATGTAAACTTCAAGAATATACTAAAATTTTAGAAAACCTACTTCAAATCACAAACAAATCCATCTCTTTGATCATAAATACTAATAAGATTGTAATCATCAATAATATACTAAAAAATTCAAAACTTACCTCAAATCACAAATAATTTGTGTCTTCAATCATGTAAGATATATCAAAATTTCACTAAAACACTTCTTAATTAACAATTATCTATCAAAATACATGATAACTCATTTGTTGTAAATTTCAAAAATATATCAAAAATTTAGAAAATTTACCTCAAATCACAAAAAAAATTTATCTCTTCAATCAAACAAAATAAATGATAAACTAAACCAAAAAAAAAATCATCACATGCTATAAAACAATATGAATATAGCTTAAAAAACTCACTTGATTAGGAACAATCAATTGTATGGAGAACAAAAAAAAAAGGATATTAATAAAGTTTTTAAACTTCTCTAATATAAACACTAATATAATAAGTTTTCTACTTATTCCTTTTTTTTTTCTTTTAAACGTAAGTTAATTAGCTTTCTTCTTTTATATGAATATAAGAATATTAGTAAAGATTCTACTTCAAAGTTTACTCGTGTGAAGAGGAAAAAAAAGTTAATTTCTATTTCTAAAATTAGTGCTAATCTTTATAGTGAGCATCTCCTACGTGACGTAAATCTAAATTAATCGTAATTCAATACAATGACAAACAAGAAAAATGACCGACATTATTGTTTCAGGGCATTACTCTTCAATACAATGCATTATGTTAACTGCATCCGTTTGCAGAAGTACTCTTCCATTTGTTGTTGGAATTCATGTCTATTACTCTATTGCTATGAAACAAAAAAGAACAAAATTTCCACCCTTCGTTTTGGACAAATTTTGAGTGATATAGTTATAATAAGTTATAATTTTTATTTAAGGTAAAGTTATGATTAATTAAAATTATCTCTTCTCATATATTTTAAGACTTTTAATTTTAAAGAAAAAGGAATAATACCCACGAAAATATCCGAACCTTAACCAAAATTCCAGTGGAGCATATTGAACTTTGCGGCGGTCCTATTACCTCCTATATTTTTTTAAATGAAATTAATTCCCCCCCCCCCCCCCGGACTTTTTAAAAGTGGAATTAATCCCCCTGAAATATTATCCCCAGTTTTTACGCTAGGAGGTGCAGTACACGCGTTGCTTCTTCTCCGCTTTATCAGTTTTCAATATTTTTTCACCATTACAACCATATTAAAGATTCCAAATGATTCCATTGAGTCAATTTCAAATTTCAAGTCCATTCTTATCACTCCAAAAGTTTTCAAATTCAATTTCAAGTTTCAAACTTTGAATTCCATTGAGTTTATGAAGAAAGTTTTTTCAAATTATTGAATGGAATCTTCCATTAATTTTCCATTGAAACTCGGAAGATTCAATTAGCGAGTTCCATTAATGGAAGATTCAATGAAACTTCCTAATTGAATGGAACTCGCTAATTGAAAACTCAATGGAAGATTCAATTTCCATTAATGGAATTCGGAAGATTCAAAAAAATTAATTTCATGTATGAAGACAAAAATACGGACTGTACATGTATGAAGCTATTCAATCTTCCGTTAATGGAACTCGAAAGATTCAATTTTCATTAATGGAACTCGGAAGATTCAATTAGTGAGTTTTCGAGTTTGAATCTTCCGAATCTTCCATTGAGTTTCAATTAGCGAGTTCGAAACGGAATCTTCAAGAATTCAATTTCAATTCAACAATGGAGCAAATTCAATTTCAATTCAACAATGAAGCAACCATTGTTGAAGAAAAGAAAGAAAGAAAGAAAGAAAGAAAGAAAGAAAGAAAGAAAGAAAGAAAGAAAGAAAGAAAGAAAGAAAGAAAGAAAGAATAAAGAAGAAAGAGAATGAAAAAATAAATAAAAATATAAAACTTTAAATAATTATAAAATTAAGGAGTTGTTTGGCAAAAAAAAAAGAGTTTTATAACGTTTTTAACACTGTTCACGCGCTCAATGCGCATGACTAACACGCAATGTGCCAAGTGACAGATATATGCCACTAAAATAAGAAAAAAAAAAAGTCTGGGGGTAATAGGACCCCCGCAAAGTTCAGTATGCTCAACTGGTAATCCAGTCAAACTTCAAGTATTTTTATTAGTATTCTCCAAAAAAAAAAAACTTACCATATATTTTAAACTGTTGATCCCATATATTTTAGGAGATAATATTATAAATATAATTAAATTATAATTTTAAAAAATAGTGAAAAGACGATTTTGTCTAAAGGAGAAACTTTTAATGAAAGGCAAAAAGTTTGAATTACCTTTTTAAGGGTCTTCACACTTTTAATATATTATTATCGATATAGATACAAAGTATAAAGAAACATACTAAGCATATTTATATATTTATGGTATATGATATAATATATCATAAATATACAAAGTATGTTTTACATAGAAATAATTTATTCACACCCAGTAAAAATTTTCATTTATAAGAAAATTTTAAAAATAAATTAGCGGCACCCTAAAATTTTATAACAACTCATCATTTCCTATTTTTTAGGAACGGGAAATAAAGGAAATAAATTAAATAAATTCTTAAAAAATAAATTTATTTGAAAAATAATATTTGTTACCTAAAAAATAAGAAGCAGTGATCCGTTAATATAACATCCATATTTTAAAAATTTAAATATGAGAAAACGGCTATTAATGTAAATATTATATACGTCATAATTGAAATTTATTAAATATGACCATGTATATGTAATTATTTTTACGGAAAAGACTCAAAAATACCCCTGAACTATCTGAAATAGCTCAAAAATGCCCCTCGTTAGATTTTTGGCTCAAAAATACCCCTCCGTTAAATATTTGTCTCAAAATACCCCTCCCTCTAACAGAATTCGGAAAAGGATCAAAAATACCCCTGAACTATCTAAAATGGATCAAAAATACCACTCTGTTAAATATTTGGCTCAAAAATACCCCCCCCCCCCTCCCTTAACGAAATTAAATTATTTCGATTGAATTAAACCCTAACTTTAACTTTTTAACCCTAATACTTTAATTTTTTTTACATAAAAGTATTTTTTTAATTTTAAAAATAAGATAATGAAAAAAAGTATTTGAATTATAATATAAATTGGTTGAATTTGATTTGAAAAATAAACATACATTTATTCTAAAAAGTTATTTTCACTTTACATTTTTTAATCTTTAAAGAAATTAACGAAATATAAATTAACGAAATTAATGAAATATAAATTTTCACTTAAAAAAATTAACGAAATAAAAATTAAATGATGAACTTTATATAAATTGATGAAATAATCGAAATAATTTAATTTCGTTAAATACCCCTCTGTTAAATATTTGGCTCAAAAATACTCCTCCCCTTAACGAAATTAAATTATTTCGATTGAATTAAACCCTAACTTTAACTTTTTAATCCTAATACTTTAATTTTTTTACATAAAAGTATTTTTTTAATTTTAAAATAAGATAATGAAAAATAATATTTGAATTATAATATAAATTGGTTGTATTTGATTTGAAAAATAAACACACATTTATTCTAAAAAGGTATTTTCACTTTACATCTTTTTAATCTTTAAAGAAATTAACGAAATATAAATTTTCACTTAAAGAAATTAACGAAATATAAATTAAATGATAAACTTTATATAAATTAACGAAATAATTTAATTTCGTTAAGGGAGGGGTATTTTTGAGCCAAATATTTAACAGAGGAGTATTTTTGACCTATTTCAGACAGTTCAGGGGTATTTTTTATCCTTTTCCGAATTCTGTTAGAGGGAGGGGTATTTTTGAGCCAAATATTTAACGGACGGGTATTTTTTAGCCAAAAATCTAATGAAGGGCATTTTTGAGCCATTTCGGATAGTTCAGGGGTATTTTTGAGCCTTTTTTGTTATTTTTATAAAAGTGGCTAATTGTGTTCTTTTCCCGTCAGTAGGTAAATTTTAGTTAGGTGATTTTGATAGTTTGTAAAAGTTGGGGCATAAAATCATATTTAAAAAAATATATTCAAAAGTAAAAAAAAAAATCAAAAAATACATGGCCAAACACAACTCCAACTCCAAAAAGTTTTAGTTTTTATGGCCAAACGGCTACTAAAAGAGAAGGAAAACAAGTGAAGAGGAAGAGAGAGAGAGAAACGTGAAGAGAGGGAGAGATAACGTGAAAAGAGAGGGAGAGAGATAACGTGAAAAGAGAGAGGAAATAATGAAGTGAGAGAGTTAGGGATTATGTTTTAAAAAAAGTTTGAACGCTGTTCAGACTTCTTTTCATATGTGATCCATTCAGATGTTTTCAGATACATTAAGAGACTCTTTAAAAAAAAACAAATACACTTAATGGGCTGAAGTCTGAACCATTCCATTAAGTGCAAACAAATAGGGCCTTAGAGATATTGCTACAGTAGAAAAAGTTTTATTGTGAAAGAGGCTCACCCATTATAGTTGTGTGAGGATATTTTTTAGTGAAGAAAAAATAGCATGTCCCACACTTTTTATTTATCAATCAATTTTATATTCACATCCTTCCACCCCACCCCCACGCCCCTCGCCCCACTCGTTCACTTACCCTTCTTCTTTACACCTTTCTTTGTTCTTCACCCATTTCCTTTAACAAATTTCAAACCTCTTTTATCTTTCTCTTTTTTTTTTTTTTTTCTCTCACCGTATTGAGGCAGGTTGTATGAAATGGAGACTCGCTTCAAAAAATTTATGCTATAAGAAGGTGCCCCCAAGCTGAAAGGCAAATTCTATAGAGTTGCAGTCCGGCTTGCTATGTTGTATGGAGCGGAGTGTTGGTCGATTAAGAATTCTCATATCCAAAAGTTAAAGGTGGCGGAAATGAGGATGTTACGTTGGATGTGTGGATCCACTAGGGCTGACAGGGTTAGGAATGAAATTATTCGGGAGAAGGTGAGAGTGGTGTCAGTGGAGGATAAAATGCGGGAAGTGAGGTTGAGATGGTTTGGTCATGTGATGAGGAGAGGCACGGATGCCCCAGTTCGTAGGTGTGAGAGGTTGGCCTTGGGAGGTTTCAAACGGGGTAGGGGTAGGCCAAAGAAATACTGAAGAGAAGTGATTAAACGTGACATGGAGCAGTTATAGCTGACTGCGGACATGACCCTGGATAGGAATATATGGAGGGAAAACATTAGGATAGATAGCTGAGGGTGTGGATGAGTCGCAGACAGTATTTAGGTGGACTTTGGTGTCTTTTGTTTGGCAATGTACAGATTTTTTGTGGATGTCGTACCTATGTTATTTTATTGTGTTCTATGCTTTTGATACTTTTGTATACTGTCTTTTATTTTGTGTCGGGGGTATATCGGAAACAACCTCTCTACTTCTTTAGAGATAGTGGTATGGACTGCGTATACGTTACCCTCTCCAAACCCCCACAATGTGAGAATATACTGGATTTGTTGTTGTTGTTGTTTTCCTCTATGATAAGAAAATTGTTTTTTTTTTCCAGAAAATTAGAGCTTGTTAATTTTCAATGGTGTCTTTCAGATTTTATGAGTACCTCAAAGACAAAGAGGTGAAGATTAAAAGAATGATGAGTTTCGCTTTCTTATCAATTATCAGTTTTATAATATTATTATACGGTTCACATAAAAGGAATAACTGAATCTACAAAGTTTAAAATCAATCTGATATTGAATATATACAAAAAAAAGAAAATATGTTTACATGACACACAAACAAAAGAAATTATAACCTATCAAAAAATATTTAAATTTTACATCAATTTTCATGAGATTAGTATTAAAAATTCGTTGAGAAGTTTCAAAGTGTGGTCTGAATAATAAGACAACAGTGAAAAAGAGAGAGAGAAGAAGATTGGAAAGAAGTAGAAAGGTGAACGTGAGCCTCTCCCACTGTAATAGTGTGTAGTATGTGAATGACATTCTTATAGTGTGTGCACTATGTGAATGGCATCCACAAAATAACTTATTTATAATAGTAAGTATAATTATATTTATTTAAAAACTCAATATCTAATCGACAAATACGAATATATGAGCCAGGTAAAAATTATTTGACTTTTGAAATTTAAAATGTGTCATAAATTGAATCAATGAGATATATTGTTAATGTACTTCCTCCGTCCCATTTTACTCATTTTAAATTGGGATGACACAGCTATTAAGAAAACAATTATTGGTATTGTAACTTTACCATTTTGCCCCTTTTAATTGTGTCTTGTTGTTAGTTCCAATATTGATGAATGACCAATACCAAAACACCATTTATATTCTTAATGGTGTACTCTTAATGGTACTCCTCTTTGCAATATTTTTCAAGAATGTTAATAACATGGAGTAAGCAATTACACTAAGGGTATAATGGAAAAAAAAATTGTCTTGTCTTGATAAGTAAAAAATGACAAGTAAAATGGGATACCAAATTAGAAAATTTGGGACGGAAAAAATGGAACGGAGGAAGTATTTAGGATGCAAGAATGTAAATGTTTGCATCAAATCAATTCGATTTATTTTAATTTATTAATTTAATAAAATCAAAATTTACATTATTAATCATGATTTAGCGCTAAAATTTATATGCAAATATTTTGTACTCATAAGTTTCACAAACTAAGGACCCATTTGGCCAAAGAAATAAAAAACATATTCACTCTATATGATATTTTTGATGTTGAAAATAATTGATAGTTGTGTTTGACCATAATATTTTAGAAATAAGGCATTTCTTAAGTTAAGATAAAAAAGTTTTAGAGTTTTCTAAAAATTGAATTATTTTATGTAAACAAAAAAAATATTTTTTTTTTGAAAAAAATAAATTAAAAAGTACAAAAAGTAAATTCAAAAATAGTGAAATCACCTCTGAGGTGTTTTTCAAAATACCAAATATTGTAAAAACATTTTCAAGAAATATTTATGACCACACCAGTATTCCGAAATAAAATGAAAACATATTCTGAAATATTATGAATAATATTCATAGAAACAGAGTAATTTCCACGGATAGTCATCCATGTATTCACAATTGCCTATAAATATCACTTTTGTTTCTTTTAGGACAAGAATATCACCCAAATATTTCTATTTTCCTCAAAAAATACTTAACACTTTAAAAAACTTATTCTAACCTACTTGGCATGTCATGTTGTTAAAATCTTTTATTTTCTTAATTATAAACCTATTTAATTCTTCAAGTTCATTTATTCAAACCCACGTCTTATAAACTACAAGAAAAATCTAAATGAAAAATCTAAATTATGTAATATTTTATTTTAAAAAAAAAATTGCAAAAGAATTTACCGGTAATCTAATTTTCTACAAGTTTTTCAACCAAACTAATTTGATGGAAAACCTAAAAAAATTCTATAAAACAAAATTTGAAGGAGAAAATTTTAGATTTTTTTTTGTCAAGCAAAATTCAATAGAAAAATCTTAAAGGTAATTATCACCTGAAAATTTTAATTCGTACGTAGATCACCTACAAAATTTTAAGCAAAGTTTTATTGATAAAAAGATAATAATAAAAAATGAATTCTTCTTGAAGATTTTCCAAGTAAATTTCATAAACAAATCAAGTAAACCCACAAAGATAACATAGGCAAAAACTTTAGAAATAGAAATTTATTATTTTTAATTTCATTTTTTCATTTTCATTTTATTTTTATTATACTATATTTTATCTTATTATATAATTAAACACCAATGTATATCCTTTCCTCATACTAAACTCACAAAAAAACAAGCGATATTTGGTTGGGTACTATTTCAACGATTCATTTGTAATATTATATCATTTTGATAATATTTTTTTTTTTTTAAAATAATTTATTTCATGACTAAATAATTTTTCATTCCTTCAAAAATAGTACATTTAATATGTATATGAAAATATGAAAGCCATCATTTTCATTTCTTTTACATTTTAAGAATCTTGAGTATATGGAATAAATAACAAAATAATATTAAATTAGTACCAATTCATATAAATACCTTGAGTTTTAAAAATATTATTAAGTGAAGAAATAAATAAATTTAAAAAACTTTGAAAAGTACCAAATAAAATAATTCAATCCTTTAGTTTTACGTATACACTTGGACACACCAACTACTTCATTGATGAGTAACGTGCATTGCATTTCTAGAGAAATTATTAATGTGCATTGCATTTCTAGAGGAATTATTTTTCTTTAAGTTGTGTGATTATCTAATATTTTTATCATGTGATGTAATTTTTCTCATATCGAATAAAGAATAAATACAATTTATTTTTTATTTTTGTAAGAAAGACAAAATAAATATAAAATTTAAAGTATAGAATTAAATTGTTCTTCGATAATAAATATATCCTGTGTATTTATTTTTTTAAAAAGAAATAAGACCAAATTCTAGTTAAATAGATAAGTTAAATAGATCTATTTTTTATATCTTATATATAAAAAAAAAAAATTAATGACAAGTCATGCAAACTAGGAGAGAAGAAATATTTTTGAAGTATCAAGTATTTTTTGAGGAAAATAGGGATAGTTGGATGATATTTTTGTCCTAAGAAAAAACAAAAATAATATTTATAGGCAATTGTGAAAACATGGATGACTATCCATGGAAATTACTCCATAGAAACGCTTACTAAATCCGAATAGTTTTTCTTTCTACCTTGCTGACATACAAGCGGGGGGAGAACTTAAAAAATAAAAAGGAAAAAAAAAAATCAAAGGGTCATTTTACTGAATTGAGGACAAATAATCCCACCAAGAACTATTGCTAACTGCTAAGAAATCTAAACAAATAGTCTAGCCAGACAGACACATAAGTGAGAGAGACAAATTAATCATTCACGATGAAAAGTGAGAACTAAACCCTCTTCCACACATCCAATATCAACGTTATTCAAAATTAACCAAGGGATCGAACCACCAAGTACAAAGTTTGTCAAGTAAATTGTGTATCCAAGAAGCTCATATATGTTCTATCGCTGAGAAAATTGTAGATTGCAATTTGTACAAAACACTGCAAGTTAACACATGCAGCTAAGTCAGGGAAATATCATATTTGCGCCAATCCTACCGATTAATAACCCTTATTTCCACGAATTCGAGCTCTCATATCCACCTGAAAGAGAGAACTGTTGGTCAGATGGTATGTTGATAAGATGAAAATGCATATCAATATCACAGCGTAAAAAGGACATGCCGGATCAGGCTGACGAGAATCATGTAATCTTATTTTTGCTTGTGGGATCCAACCATGTGGTACACATTATTTACTTTGACAATCATGTGGCGTATCAGATCCTCCAGTATAATAAAGCGTTACTAGTTTTACTTAGTTAAGTCAATACGGTAATGCTATATCATCAAAATCCAGTATTAACTCATAAGAAGAACAAAGAATTCATCTATTCACAAAAGTGACACACACCATATTTTTGACACCTAAACAAATCCATGAGATACCCCACCAAGGCCAAGAAGAACAACTATAGCATTCACGTCCACAACATTATACCGAAATCAGAAATAAGTAGCGCAACACAGTACAGTTCTAACGACAAAGATGAGGTAAAAATTGCCAGCATATCTGCAGCTAGATTTGAAGTTTCACATAAAGGATTTATTTATTTGATACGTATATATATGATTTATTTCCGCCTGGTGTGTTGGTTGTCCAATACATCATCAGCTAATTGTGCATAAAAATGTAAGGGCAATTATAGGCACCACTTTAGATGTGAATATGACTAGAAAGTCAGGAGAAAAGGGGCAGGATAGCAGAAGACCTTGTATTCAGCTCAAATGCTTAATGATACAGACAACTCTCTAACTATAACCCTGAATACAGCTGTTAGATAGATGTAAGTTGTAACATCATTGACGTCCTGAATCTGATGGAATTAAGCTGAAGAATGAACTGAAATAAGGAAAATTTAGTTCACAAACGTTTCCAAATATGAAATCATTTCCAGAATTCCAGTCCGGATTAAATCTAGCCGCATAAGCTGAAATTTACCCCGTTACTATTCTCTTCATCTTAAACTTTTACATCAGGGATCTATGGAAGGCTATAAGGTTGCTGAAATAAGCCTTTATATTGTTATTCACTTGCCATATTCCCTACTTCTTAACCAATGTGTTCAGGGACCTTTAATCTGATTAATAATTTCCCTTACCAAATCAGCTTCATTTATCATAATCAATGTTTGGTCATTCAAGAACAACAACATTCCCAGTATTATCCCACGTTGGGAGAGTGGGGACCTTAACCCTACGGCCCTACCTTGCATGAGGTAGAGAGACCTAATTCAATGTTTGGTCATTACACGCTAAAATCAGATATGTACTTAATTCACACGTAATTCTCCAATAAAAGCAACCAACAGAAAACTGATTATTTAATAATCAGAGCCAGACACATTCTGAACTAGCCAAGTCCTTACTTTAATTAAGCATCTTATCTCAAATTGTTCTTCAAATTCAATTTGAAGCCATAGACATTTTAGTGGCTCCTGCATTAAGAGTTTGACAGCTCTGAAACTCTTAGAGGCCATACACTTCAAGAACCACTACGAAGAACCACAATTATCAACAGACTAGCAATTCCTATTAATATAACACAGTGAGATGCTCCTGTCTGCCACAAAGGCTGCATTATCAGATCCAAATCAAACATCACAAATATTCCTCCCTTTCAAATTGAACCTCATGGTTTTACTTTGTGGTACATAACAATTACGTCCACTCTCTTGAAATGGAATGCTTCTCATCACTTTTATGCTCCTATTTATGTGTCCCACTTCCTATCTTTGTTCATTCCAAAATCGTGTCCAGCTTTTGCCAAAGGAAAAGGTTCTTCCAACACTTATCAATATTTCTCCATTTACTATTTGCAAAAACGTGTTTCATCTACCTTCTTTTTTATTTTTATGTTAAAATGTGTTTAACATACTCCCATACCACCAAAGTTCAAAGTTAAGATACAAGGAGTTTGACGCTCAAGTTTAGAAGCAGTTATACCATAATTGAATAAAGTTTCAGCTCTGGCCTCGATAATTGCACTGCATCAAACGAGACCCCCAAATTATTTTGGTTAATCTTATTTCAAAACTGTCCAGCACTTTTCTAAATTAAAGCTCACTTTAATCTCCAACTCGATAAATCACATAAATTCAATGTACCTTCAAAAGGCATAAAAAGTTCAAAAGGAATCTCATCCGGAATACTCCAGCAGCAATGCAACAAATTGAGGACTAGTTGAATTTCTTGATCTTGAATCTATGTAGGCTCATTTAATTTTTGGGACAAGTTTAAATCAAGCTGTAAATGTAAAAGATATTCAGTTATAGTTTGGAGAAGAGGTCACGTTTGAAATCTTGCAAAGATGCAAAACAAATACATATATATCACTGACGTTGGAGGATAACTATGCGGTCCTAAGTTCATATCTCAGCAGAGGCAAAAAGCACTAGATGACTTCTTGCCATCTGCCTAAGCATTGGTTGGCAGAGTTACCCAATACTTATACTGGTGGGAGGTAACAGTCAAGGTGAACCATATGTAGTCTGGATGCCACCCAACCATTGTCATAAAAGAAAAAAGCGAAGAAGTGTTTCACAGTGTTGCAGAAAACACTCCTATCGAGGAAAATAAATGCAAAGCTCCTGTAATTTTATATACAAGAAAAGATAAGCAAAGGGCGAACCCCGATCACTGGGGTTAAATTTTTCAGAAGACCTAGGGGAGGAATGGAGGAATTGATGGCAAAGATATATTTGTTAGTAATATACTACCAAGAATCAACAATCATCAATTGATCATAATCAATTATGCTTCAATCCCACGCTAAATGGAGTTGGCTATATGAATACTCTCTAGCCTAATTCCTTATACTCTTTTCCGGGATAATACATGATAATTCCAGCAGCACCTCATAACTTGCCAAAAGAATAAGCATTTCAAAATCAATAGTGCAGATGCAGACGAGCTATACAAGACAAGTTCTTCGGATCAACGAATACATAAAGAGCCATATAAAGCTTATACAAAGAAAAAAAAAACTAGTAGTAATAAAGTACAACCTGTCCTCGTTTGCAATTGAAGTAGGTTTCCCTAAGTCCAACACATTCACTAGGAATACAGGGACTCTTCTCTTTTGCACATTCCCTGTAACTCTTCTTCTCAACCTAAAAACATCATTCCATTTCAGCAACTACACAAATTAAAGTATATAATTAACGAGACAAAGCAAAAAAAAAAAAAAAAAAAAAAGCTAACCTTAACGCAATCGGATTCACTGAGGCACTTAACCAATTCCATAGCAAGGCCCTTACAGGACTTCGCCATTTCTACCTCTCCCTTTCTTCTTTTTCTTCTTCAATAAAACCCCCTTCGATCTTTCCAGTCAACAAAGGGCCGGGCCGCCAGAGACTTTGTGAAGTTTTCTAATTGGACTGATGAACCCGCCCTTTATACTGAGTACCTGGGCCTGTAACCAGTTTCGGGTCATTTGCACTTTTGACCCAATTTTGTGTCCCTCCGAGTTGGAAAAAATAAAAATCATGGACATAATTTATATTTTCTCATTATAATATTCACAATTTATATATTTTGTTCATGCAGAAGTTATGTTCCTCGTCTTTAGAGAAATCATGTTCCACTGGGCATAAGTTTAATTTTAAAGACAAAATTAAATATTTATTCATTTAAAAGATAAATCATACAATTAAATGAGATAATGCAATAATTTAGCCACTTTTTGACTCCATTTTTAGTGTTCGGCCATTAATTGAGATGCAACTAAAAGCAGGGTAACTACACTAACTTACTAAGTACCATTGTAATTTGAATTGCATCTTTTAAACTTTAATTTTATTTTTTTATTAACTTCAGCATATCTAGAGTTTCACATATATTTTTCTCGTATTTAATTAGTATAATGATAAGGTGAAATGAATTTAATTAAAAAGGTGAGAAATTATATAGTCGATCCATATTTAAGATTAAAACATATTTGTTTTTGTTACAACTAGGATAAGTTTTATTGAAATTTATATTCACATTAAATGATGATTAAATTTTAAATAATTTTAAAACATTGACTAAAATTTAATTAGCGGTTCAAAGAGACATGCTTTTTTGTTTAGTGAAAATTATTCCAAATATATTTTTTTAGATTGTTAATTACAAGTTATAGCATAACTTTTCATTGATTACTAGACTTAAGAAATAAGTACAAGTTATAGCAACTTTTGAGAAAAGCATATTTTAATTAAATTTTCAAAAATTATTTTTTTAATATTTATTATTTGTATTATTTTCTTATATGTAACATCTAACATTTATCACTCTTAATTAAAGATCTTGAATAATTATGGCAAGTTAAGGTATTAATATTTTTTTTTTAGTAATTAAATATCAAAGTTTGTTCACAATTTAAGGAGTTATATATGGTAAATATATTTTTTAAAGTTAATAACTTATTTTATACTTTTTATTAACTTGAATAATTAACTTGATTATACAGTTTTTCATGTTTTACTATCCTGAGTTACCAATAGAAGTCTTATCACTTTACCTTTTTAACTTCTTTTTTCCTTCTTTTAACTTTATTCTACATAGCTTCACGTTTTACGGTATCTGTTTAAGTGAATTCATACTCAAGATCTTTTAATTTTTTACCAACTATCAATAAAAGTCTCCAACTCATTATTATTTACTCTTTTCAACTTACTTTTCCTTCTTTCTAGTATGATTATTGGTTTTCCAACATTTATTCACCGTTGAGCTTGATTTAATATCTTATATTTATTTTTTTATTATTTCAACGTTCGGCTATTGACTGGCACCGAGAAGCTGCATACATTGATAAATCATAGAATGAACCTTTGGAGTATGTTATTGTGAAGGATGCACCACAACAGGGACCTCAATCTAAGTAAGTTACAATTAAATTGTGTTTGTATGTATTTATATTAATATATATGTTACTTTATCAATAATTTTTCTGATTTTCTATTTTACGAAGACTGTGGTATGTTTGTATGTGCTTTTGCTGAGTTCGTTAGCCATGATGTATTTGATATCTCCAGTAGACTATTTGGTGCTTCTAACCATCGACTCAGATATGATGCACTACTATGAAATTACGTCAGACGAAAACAGAATGATGAAGTAATTAGTGAAAATGAGGCAACTGAAAATGTTACTAGCAAGCATGATGGTTTCAAAAGATCTAGGAAAGCAGTTTTGAAAATTCAAGGATACGATGATACCAGTCATAAAATAAGATTGCAGTAGACGTTTTTGTTTAGTCCTTGTGTTTTTTACGGATGTTTTGATATTTGAAAATAGTAGGGGGGGTTTCTAATAGTTGCAAGGATACCAGAATTTTTTTTGTTACTCTATATTGATTTTTGATTCTTTTTTTATTGAACTTTATTTATGTGATGAAGTAAAGCAACAGTGTTTTTAATTGGGAAAGTTTTTGTACTTGTATTAGTTCTTGTAGATTATATCATTTTCAACTCGATTTAATTGTGGCATTTGTTGCATTCAGTTGTTATACATGGTGTTTGTTGGTTGAACAAACAGATAACAAGTGCCCGATTTGATATTGGCCTTTGTTTGAATGTAATACATGATATTTTCAAATGCCGATTTGATACTGGCATTTGTTTCAAATAACACCTTTGTTTGAACTCATTTGTTTGTTGGTTGAAAATATAATGTATTTCATTCATTGTCTTTGTTCATTGAGTGTTGTTTGTTATTAGTATTACATTCACTACTGATTCTACATGTGAGCTATAACATTTTTTATTACTGCATACCAAGTTGCAACTACTGCACATTACTGTGCATTTCTGGAGTAGGTTGTTATTTTTTGCTTTGCAACATTGTATGCTTGTTCGGCTGTTAAGTAATTGGCTTTAGTAATTATTTTTTAAGTTATGGCATAATACATTATAAAGATAATACACCATTATAGGCAAACATAATACATGATAACGATCTATGACACCACTATAATCCAAAATAATACATTATAAAGATAATACACCATTATAGGCAAACATAATACATAATAACGATATTTTATTCAATATTTTCAGTCATAGTAAGTGAAAAAGAAATTCACTAACTCTCAAGAATTTAATTATTTAAAATCAATAAAAATAAATATCCATAAACACAAATTACTTAAAACGGCACAAATTTTAACAATAGAATTTATTGATCATAAACGTTTAAAAAAAAAAATATTAACATCAAAATAAAGTGAGAAACACAGATTCCCTCTTAAGCAGGTGGTGCATATTTGTGGCAAGTCTTTTTATTGTGCCCCTCACGATGACAGCTACTACATGTAACCTTTGAACGTTTACACTTGTCTTCATTTGGTGCTTTCCATCTTTCATAACATGGTCTTTCGAGAGCTCATTTTGAATTAGATGGCAATACAACTTCATCCAACACTTCACGTGATATTTTTCATGTACTTTCATAAGGAAGAGGTTCAACTGGTATGACATAAACATCTCTGAATCAACCACCACATAAGCAAGGGATAGTGTATGGTTCATATAATATACTGGTTGATTACTTTTTAACAAAACAAACAAAATGCATACATATGACATACTAGCATTATACAACGCCTGATAATTCTAATATGATTTTCATTTCGAAAAATAATTTTTTTAAAAAATAAGCATTACCTCCTGGATCCAACGTGCTCGCAGTCAGAATTTAACAAACCTGACGAATTTAACAAACAATCTTTAAATTCGTTTTGAATGAAAAATATCCATTTTCATAAAAAATGTCAAATTTTAAAAAATTCTTTAAATTCGCTTTGAATGAAAAATATTCATTTTCATAAAAAAAATTAACAAACCTGACGAATCCCATCTCACTCCATGACATATCATGCTTGAATGCAAATTAACAGAATTCATATTTGTTATCAAAAGAAATATTTTTTTTGTTTTTCTTTCAAATAATAACCATCAACAATTTGTTAGAATACGCCGAAATTATGATTTTTTGTTTACTTCAAGAAATTAATCAGGTACAAAGAGTAAGGTAGTGTATGAAGATGGAAACTCTTAATGCAAACATTAAAATAGGAGGAAAAAAAAGGTTTAAAGGAATTTGGGGATGAATAAATATCAGTAATTAAGATTTACTATATTTAAGGAAGAAAAATTATATATTAATTGTATTAAATCTTAATTTTTCTTTTTCAGTAATTACTTTTTTGTATTTTTAACAAAATAAAAAAAAACTTTTTTAACTATTTTTTTAAAATGAAAGTTGCTATTACTTGAAAACTTAATCTAATAAGTTTATATAGTTAATTTTTCCTTGTATTTATTAACAAGTTCTATATCACAAATTTCAATTTTATTTTAGATTTTTCATCGAAGAAAAGATTTTTACCTTAAACGAGATGGAAGGAGCATGTAATATCAACATATTTTATAGCAAAATTAATTTCCAAGTTATAAAAAAAATAAAATCCAAAACGATAATTTCCAGCGAAGAGGAAGATATTTGTATGATGGCATATTCTGGCACGTGCTGTTTCAACATCAAAGAGAAAATAGAGATCAAAATGCGACACGTCATTGGAGAAGATAATGAAGGCCTCATCTATGCGCAGCCAATAGTGTCACTACTATTACACACCTTTTGTAGAAAAGTAAAAATTGGGGATGGTAATTTAAAGAAGATAGAAATATAGATTTTTACATTTTACATTCACACACCAAAATAATGCATGTATTTTGGAAATGTACTTTATAAGTAACTAAAATTAATATTATATAAATGATTATCATTTTATATATTCTTCAACTCTACTTACTATTGTACTCCCTTCGTTTCACAATTCAAGATAAATGTTGAATTTTTTTCCCAAATTTACCTCCATTAAATGTACATTGGGAGTGATGTATCATGTGTCTTTGCTTTTTGAAGAGAGTAAAAATGGAAAAAACATGATAAATTTATATATATATATTTTTTTTAACATGTGTTTCAAAATTCAACAATTAACTTATTGTGGAACGAAGGGAATACTATTTTTCTTTTACTTGAATTATTTTTTGTTACTGTTGTTGTCGTTAGTACTTTTCGTGTCAGTAGTATTTCACAATAGTATTTTTTACTTTAGTATTTGTCAGCCCAGTGTTTGGAAATAGAAGTGGAAAGGAAATGTTTCTATTTTGTTCAAATTATAAGCCTTTTACATATTCACATGGATATGATCTATTATAAGGGGTCGTTTGTTGAAAAATAAGTTATTTTGAAATTATTAATTTTGGGATTAGCTAACTTCAAATTTATTATCCCATTCTCAAAGAGGGATAGAAAAAATACTATAATTTTGGGATAACTAATTTTGTTATCCCATGTATTTTTCGCAATCAAACATGAAATAAGCTCCTCTTTTAAATTAATTTCGAAATTAGTTATTCTTAACCTTCCTGCCAAATGACCCCTACGTAAATTAGTATTGACCATGCAATAAAAATTGACTTTGCTTCATGGAGTCGCGAGAAGGTAAGAACTTCAACCTATCTGATGCTTCTTCCATCAATGTGATATACAAGTGGAACATACACTATGAGTAAGTTATGCAGAAAACTGTTATTTTTTTTTGGGTACCTAACAACTTGGCGATGTAGAGTTCTACCGAGAAACATGGATTTTTGAATTTTCGCCCGTTGATTATTGATTGAGCTACTGAAATAGAACAGGATAAGAATCTTTAAAGATTGTTCCTCTCCACTTACTCGTAATAGACTTTTGAAAACATTTTTTCTTTATTTATTTGTAAAATTAGAATCACACAGAAAATGTTATTGTAATTTTATGTGTAAGTAATAAATATTTTATATCATAAGAGTTAAGATTAAAAATGAAGATTTGGATATTACTTGTTATTTTTTGGACTTCAATTATTGTTCTATCTTATGAATCAGATTCTCTACGGTATTTTATAATTACTTTCTTTTTGTTCATGAGCTAGGAATCTAGTGGAATAACCTCTCTACTTCCAAGATCCTTATAAGATCCGTCTACTCTTTACCCTGTTGAGACTCACTTTAAGAGATTATATTGATCCACATAACAATTATTTTTGAAGAGACCAAATGAGTAGCTTTCCCTTATAATTTATTTTTCATAAGAGGGTAAATTTTTTTATTACTTTTTTGAAAGAGAAAACTAAAAAGATGAGAAGGTAGCTTTGAGGATCATTCATATCTTGCTCATCCATTCTTTTGCCTCGTCTTTCTCAATACAATTACAGCTTCACACTACAAAAAGGATAGTATAGATAAAACTGAAGTAAATTTCTAAGGCTCAGGTTTCATCAAGAAAGACAAACAAGGCCCATAAAGTTGTAACCTTCCACGTAGTATATTATAAAGACAGCTCCCATTTATAATGGCGGATACTACTAGAACAACAAGCAAGATTATTGCTTCTACTCTTGAAAAAAAACACCTTGTTTTCTTCCTTTTCCATTTGCGTGTTTCCTTTTAGTTCCTTCCTCTAGTTGTATACTGTTTCAACAAGAAACCCATAGTGAAAAAGACGCAAGTTTTTTTCTATTACTGCTAGTTTTTGTTCAGTGTTCATTCATTTTCTTGATATTCTTGAAAACTGAAATGGCTGTGCCTATGGCTTCTTGTGGGAGCATTTCTGGGGTTTATGCTAACTTAAATGCAATTGAGAAAATACCCATTTCTTCAAGCCCAGGTCTCTTCAGGAGTTCTTTTGGTTTGGATCATGTACAGAAAATATGCCTTGTTCCCAAGAGGTTAGCTTCTATTTGTTATCTGTTCCTATCTGGGATTTTGTTAATTAGTTGCAGAACAACCAATACTTAAATTATCCATCTTCCTCAAGTTCATTGATTTTTTTTTTGAGTTTTCTGGGTAATTCTGGTTGATGTCTTTAAGGAATTTAATCCTGTCACTGTTTCCATTGCCCAATGTTTCAGATTAGTTTGATGGTTATCAGTTATGAGTCTTTAATTTCAGAATCTTGTTTTTTCTTTCAAGCAGTATTGAAATTTCTGTCTAGGTTCTTGTAGCTAGTTTTTTTATAGTAATGGGGAAATTTGCAAAATGATTATGACTAGAGCATCATCCCACTTGCTTAAAGTTCATAAATTTACTTTATATATCCTGGAATATAATCTATACATGTTGTGCTGCTTCAGATTGGCTTTTTCTGAGAGTACAATTATTCCAAAAGCATCTTCAACTGCAGCTGTTGAGGTATCTAATGTATACCTTAACTCATTGAAATGACTTGTTGCCCTTGTTTTGTTTTCTTAATATTTGTTTTTCATTCGTGCGGCGTGGGAATCAGGATGGAAGTTCCCAAGAGACTGTCCCGACGCCCAAAGTCATAATAGATTTGGATTCGGATCCAGAATCAACTGTAGTGGAGGTTACCTTTGGTGATCGGCTTGGGGCTCTTCTTGACACGGTAGGATTCATTATCTTCTTGATTCAATTTTCAATGTTATTGGTGGAAATTCTGGAGTCGATTGGGCAAAACTTTTACTGAATGTGTTTACAGATGAGTGCGCTGAAAAATCTTGGATTGAATGTTGTCAAGGCCAATGTCTATCTAGATTCATCAGGGAAGCACAATAAATTATGCATCACAAATGCGTAAGTCGTGTTGGATTCCATTATGTTGATCTAATGCTTTATCCTCTTTTTTGAAACTTTGTCTTTGCTAACTGAATCTGGAAATTCTGATTGTTCTGTTATTGGAGATTTTTTTAGTTCTACAGGTAGAAAGGTCGAGGATCCAGAGCTCCTTGAAGCAATTCGATTGACAATTATCAGCAATTTGATGGAGTTTCATCCGGTAGCGCTGCAATTTCAGCCGTCACACACTGGATACTTGTTAAGAGTATCTCTGTGGCGTCTTTTATGGCTGCTTCTTCTTACTGCATAATTTCTGGTGCAGGAATCTAGCTCTCAGTTAGCTATGGGTGAAGCCTTTGGTGCTTATCAACCAGCTCAAAAGGTTATAAAGCCGTTGTTATTGTAGCCCATAATTTGCCTAATAAACAACTTGCCTTTTTTTGGGAACTACTTGCATTCTAAGTTGCTCGGACTCTGTTGCCGCACCCGTGTCGGATCCTCCAAAATTGTACTACTTTTGAAAGAACCGACACGCACCCTATGATATTTTTGAAGAGTCCGAGCAACATAGCTTGCATTTACATCCCACTATTATTTGTGGGGCAGAGAGATCTTGAAAAGGATTACATTCCTTCAAGAATTACTTTATAAAACTAGTGATGCATCTTGAGCATATTCTACTTGTTTAATAATTGAGAAAAATACATCTACCTAATGCACATGATTGATGCAGAAACAGTAATTTAACTTTTTTAATCTAACGTTAACTAGTTACTTATTGTTGTTTATGGCGCCAATATTCAGCTTGACGTGGACATAGCAACCCATATCCATGTCTATGATGATGGCCCTGATCGAAGGTCTGTTTATACTATTGGCATATTTGTTGTTTTCAGACTAATGTTGATAAACTAGTAGCATGGCCATAAGATGCCATTACGTGCATAACTTGAACGACTGGTAGTGAAACATTGCTGTTTTGCAGCTTACTGTGCGTAGAGGCAGCAGACCGGCCTGGATTAATAGTTGATCTAGTCAAGATCATTACTGAAATAAACATTGACGTCATATCAGGAGAATTTGACACTGAGGTCAGGCTTTTACAGAGTTCTTTAACTTATTCATGCTTTAAAGATGATGCTACTCCTGGCGATGATGGATTAATGCGTCGACTCTATTGCAGGGACTGCTAGCGAAGGCAAAATTTCACGTAAGCTACAAGAACAAAGCTCTCATCAAGCCCCTTCAACAGGTAACTCGTGCTGCTGTGTGAAAGCAATTTCAATTGTCATATTCAGCTATTTGTTTTCAGTTATATTTAGCTCGATATAAATCATTGATGGCAACTTCAATCCATAACCTTTCAGGTTCTTGCAAACAGCCTGCGCTATTACTTGAGGAGACCAACAACAGAAGAGTCGAGTTTCTGATAGAGCGCAGCATGAGAGATAAGACAATCAATTGGTTTAACCATGCACTTTTTTAACTGTCACAGAAAAACTCATGCTGATACATTCATGAAATCTAGAAAATATAGTTTCATTACTGCTCTAACATTGTAAAATGCTACCATCTATACATCGTCTTTGAATAATTGTTTCCCCAAAATGGGAAGAGCCATTTATCACTCAGTATCAATTAAGGCTTATCACAGCCCAATTTCTTGAGTTTTCAGCTATTTAACATCACTGAAATAACAACAACAACGACATATCTACTCTAAAAAAGATTGAAGGGAGTAATAATTTTTTTTCCTGGATCTTCTGTACGTTACACGGTAGAGGGAGTTTACGGAGGGGAAGAGGAAGCAGAGAGAGAAAAAGGGCAGTCTGGTGCACTAAGCTACTGCTATGCGTGGTGTCCGGGGAAGGGCCCCACCACAAGGGTGTATTGTACACTAAGCTACCGCTATGAGTAGTGTTCGGGGAAGGGCCGCACCACAAGGTTGTATTGTACGCAGCCTTACCTTGTATTTCTGCTAGAGGCCGTTTCCAAGACTTGAACCCGTGACCTCCTGGTCACATGACAACAACTTTACCAATTACTCCAAGGCTCCCCTTCAACTAATCTCTATTCGCGCCATATAGGCCAACTAAATAAGTCTAGCGCTTCCTATTAAGTAGTTCGTCGACTCTTTAACTTATTGAATGTTGATAGGGTATGATTACGACAATAACAATAATTAAGTCTCAGTTTCAAATAAATTAATAATGCATGATTGTCTTGTTAAATTAGGTAAATGGATAGGGAAAGATGAATTTTGACAAGTTGAGAGAAGATAAGGAGTGCAAGTTGGACCACTATTTTATGGAAAAAAAAGGATAAGGGGATTGCTTCACATTGCACACACATAGTAGCCTTCATGTATTAATTTAAGTAAAATAGATATTCAGCTTCTCCAAAAGCTCTTTAATCTTTATTTTATTTTTGTTGAAGATATTCATCCAAAAGGGCCTAATTTAGAGGAACTAATTAATAATGTGATCCAACTACCTAATGTTCAAATATTGTCCCAAGTTCATGGCTATCATCATTATCAAAGGCGGATCCGGGAGTTGGAAGCTTCGGGTGTCATCCTATTTTGAACAATAACGTATACTCCGTACAGTATTTTAGAATAGTGGAATGAATATTCACAGAGTAAACTATAACTATATATTATCAACAAAGATTACTATATCATGAAGGCTTGCCTAGTTGGTGTGATCAATTGTTTTGTTAAAAGAGGTCAAGGGTTCTACTTTACATAACCGCAATTTGTTTTTTAATGAGAAGGCAGAAAGTATAATGCTAAAAAAAATTAATCTAAAAAGGAGTTCTAAGCTGGGTTTGAACACGTGCTGTTGGGGTAAAACTCAGACTTGGTATTGTGGGTGCCAAGTGTAACAATTATACGTGCGGGTGTCGTGGCACCTCAATCCTTCTACATAGATCCGCCCCTGATCATTATTAATATGTGTCTCATTATTCACAATCATCTATTATCGTCATTATCATCAACATCATTTTTATTTTTGCCGATCTTTGAAAATTGTCATTTATTTTTCGGATGGTCGCTCAATAAAGTTATTATCTCAAAAAATATTTTTTTAAAATTTAAATTTTCTTAAAAACAGAAAACAATTCTCTGAGGTAATAACAAATATTAATTGAGCAATCATATAAGAAAACAAACACATAAATTGATCAACTTATTAGTTTCAATATTAAGGTGGGGAAAACTACTTAGTTTTAATATTGGTTATGACGAGGTCCGCCGTCCACGTTAGCAGACATGAAAAATATTGAAGTCATGTTTGGTTCAAATTTAGTCAAGTCAATAAAGTATAAGACTTTGATATTATTTTATTGTATTTGCTTAATATAATTTTCTGACGAAAGAAATTCGATTTTCTTATACCACTTATATACTTTCCGTAGCCCATCAAGTCTAATTACGCACCAAATGCTTAGGCACAGATTTGTTTCAAACAGTGAAATAATAATGAACTGAAATATATGTTAATGAAATTTTTTATAATGTAACAGTGAGATTTTGAATGAGAGGATGATAATGAGTATTTTTTTTTCAAACTTAGGTAGGAATTAGACATTTAAATCAAAGGTTGGACATGGTATAGATATCAAAATTTTGTGGGACTCTACAAGAGTGGAGGCTACTCTACCACAAACTTTAACTCACTCGATCTTATAGTTAGAAGGACAACATATTTTATTGAAGAGGTTTCTCAAAATCTCATGAACTATTGAACTGTTATACTTATATTTAAGAGAGAATAAGATAAGATTGGTAGTTCTCATAAAAAAAATTATGCAATAATATTGTTACATGTGTCTATTACTTTGTCTATACATTATAATTTTTGTCTTCATTCATTATTTAATTATCATTTACGGTTGGACCTTTATAAATGAATTAGTTGAACAAAAAAACTAATCTTTGTCTTAAATTTCTAAGGTAACACTTATTGGGATGAAGGGAGTATCAAAGCTTTTCGGACTCTTATACAATCTTACATGAGTTACAAATCATAGTTCATAGACATATCGAAATATGGTAAGCCGCCAAATTAAATAAATTATATATTTTCATTTTTTTTTATAAATAAATACATATAATTTTACAAAAATTCATTGATCCGACAAATCAATAATAGTAGTAACTAACTATTCTTTGATGAAAATATTTTCACGTCAAACATGAGTCTATTTTTGTAAAATTTAAAATAATAATTTTTTTTCTTGAAAAATATAAACTTATGGACCAATTTTCATATTAAAAATTGAAATCATAATATATAATTTTGTACTAACGATAGTAATAATATAAAGTATACAAATGTTATACAATATGATCAGAGATAAAATATTATAAATAAGCTTTATAGTTGTCGAATTGCTATTTCGATAACTTAATACATCAAGAGCAAGGGGAAAAAAGATTACAAGTTGAATTTTTAATATTAATTTTAGGTCCGGACTTAGCACAGGCTGAATAGCATTAGTTCATAAAGATATCAAAATATTACATTTGTCAAAGTCGTCGCCTAACTTTTCTAATTCAAATAAGGAGGAACAGAATTGTATTTATAAATATTCATCAATAAAAACTTTATTTTATTATATTTTATCTGTGATTATAATTTATTTAACAATCACATAGTTTAGATGATAGGTTTAAACAAACATAGGAAAAATAAAATAAATATACACCTTAGTTTATGATATTTACACAAAATTCAATCTTTATAAAGTAATTATAAAAATTTCAATTAATTATGTACCTTCGTCGGATGTATCAAGAAATTAATTATATATCTTGACAGATTCAAATCAGAAAAAATGTATCTAAAGCTAATTATGTATCTTTATAATTTTTTTTTTTTTATTTTCGTTGGATATATCAGGAGCTAATTATATATATCTCAACATACCCAAATCAAAATTTTCAGTAATTATATAAAATATTGAGATTTTCCGTAATCAAATTCCAAACTGTCGAAATAGGATGCAAATGGGGTTTTGTTTTGTAATATGGGCTTCTACAATTGCATTAATCTTCTCCAAATACTTGTGACAAATACACAGTATGCAAATAAATGCTCTCTTTTTTCAGAAGATTGATTGCATAAAATACACACGATATCCCTTTTTTCCCTTTGCATTTCATTGTCAACAACCTATCAATTGTAGCAAGTAAAAACATTAAATACTTAATTAGATGAGTGCCAGGTGGCAAATGGCAACCTGCCTTCAACTACCAGATTTATGTACTCCCTCCGTTCTATTTAATTTTAAAAAAATTACTGACATAGCTAGTTTATCATTGTACGTCTACTAAATGATATTTATATTTTAATTTTAAAAAAAAATAATTAATACAAAGGGTAAAATATAATTTTTTTTTTTTATCTCTTTGTAATTTGTGAAAAATAATAAATAAAACAAGAAATCAAATTAAAAAATTTAGGACAACTAAATGGTACGGAAGGAGTATGTAATAATGTCTACAAGTCTACAATTTTCAATGTAACGTCATCATCCACAAATTTCCTAATTACTTTTCCGGACCAAATATATAGTAAGACTTTTGATCCCTTCTGTAATTATTTCTTCTGTTCACTTTTATTTATTTATATTATAAAAAATAAAAAATTTAGTGATATTTATCTAGTTGAAAAATTAATGATTAACTTTTTGAAACAATTGGGCAACATCTTGTTTTGCCAAATTATTTTAGGATTGAGGAGGATCACGACCCATTCCTTTTTTAGCCAATGTATATTCATCGGAGATTTTTTATATTTTTTACTAGAACTAGTTAAATGTACTTACTTTACACGTGTATATTGTATTAATTAATAATAAATATTTATATAAAAAAATATAATATTGTGTGTATTTTATAGGAACACAGAGTCTATTCAATGATTTACCGGCATACGTTATTCCAAAGCTTCAAAGTTAATGTCATAAAATAAGGAATAATTAACTAATATGATAAGGGCAACCTTCATCAGGAGTTGAGAATCAAAAGACTACAAATTTATACAACTAAACTTGCCACCAAAGGTAAAAACTTTGTTCTCAAATTCTGACTCAACTCAATAAACAATTCATTCCAGTTCATTACATGTATAAAACCCCTAAAATCTAAACAATAATTATGCAAATAATAGAAGAAAAATAAATTTATTCACTTTACACAATTACTGTTGAAAGAAAAACCTGACTTCCTTAGAATGATAGAATTATACAATGAAATAAATTCCACAAAAGACAAACACTGCCCTAGCCAATAAGAATCCACCGAAGGCAGAAGTAGAAGGCTCATTCGCTAGTGCAACGGAATTCTAATATCCCTTAAGAACCAACCTTTTGTAACTCTGAATGTGCGAAAACAACATCAAATTAAACATATTGACACCAACGGAGTTGATCTCTGATGGCTTAATTGATTTTGCTCCCTCGTTGGAGTTGGGGTTTAGAGGACGAATACTATTTGATTGTTCATCTTTGTGCTAAAAGCAGAACCACTATTTCAAATAACAGGACGATTTGTTATTCGTGACCAATGAGCCTAATGTAATAGAAAAGGTAAGCTGAAACCTAGAAACCACAAAGTTACATCGGAGATTCAATAACGAAAGTTACTTAAAAACATAAAAAGGATATTTTGTTGTTCTTGATCAACAACACCAACATAATTGAAAAGAAAATCTAAAACCTGAAAATTAAATCAAAGTCTTGGGGCCTGTCACCCGCTAGGATTGTGCGTGCCAACCAGGCCACAACCTTGTCAGCTATGCAGACGGCATGTGCTGAGGGAATATGTTGAAGTCGAAGATGAGGCAAAGGGGCATAACATGAGGCAACAAGCATCTATATATGTTGCATGACATGTCCTAAGAGTGACAAGGTGAGTTGGAGAGGTCTTGGTGTGAGCCCAAGGGGGCGGAGGCATGGTGAGGATCGTGTGCGGTGTCCGATGTCAGCGCCGTGCCATTTTGAGCTACAAGTGGAATCTAAGAATTCCGATTTAAAGTGTTGATATTAAGGGTACCTTATGTATGCTTACCAAATTTAGGGTCATTTGGAGTCCGTTTGGATAGGGGCTTGACTTGGCCAAAGTCCAGGGCATTGTCGTAATTTGCGGATTGGTCCGAAGGCCATAACTCATTCCATGTGTATGGGAATGGGGTGAAACATCATGGAGGTGTGAAGGAAGTCAAGAGAAAGGAGTAGGAACAAACGGCACCCAATTTGGAGGTCGGATGGATAGTCTAAGCCCCAGTATGATTCTCGGGCAAAATGATATCTAGTGGCGGACATTGGGATTATTTATTTTAAGCATATATAAGGGAGGTATACATGGTGACAGCCAACCAGCCTCCCCCGGGTGTGTCGACAGATGGCCACCCCAAGTGTGCTGCCTTGAGGGACAACCTCAAGGGCCTGCCTTGGCATGTCAAAGGAATGCGCAAGGTACTCATAGGGCTCGGGAACCCTATGGGCAATGCAGGGTCGGGTGGACTAGCGTTGAGTGCCCCGACAAGGCTAGAGGTTGACTATATGAACCGACAAGCCTCGCGGGCTGTCTAAGTGATGGAAGGATGCCTCCAAGCCGATAGAGCGATCGAGATACTCTCCCCAAGAGACTCGTGAGCTAACTTGTGAGCTTGGTCAAGGTTCAGCCAAGCAAGCAAGGGTTCGTTGGCCTAAACGCGCAGTTGTGGGGCGACACTGTGCTATGGAAGTTGGATGCAAGTTGCGTGGGCTATGTTTGGCTATGACATAAGACATGAGAGGGCATGACTAAGGAAAACGCTTGAGACAAAGGCCAAGGATTGAAGGTTGCCCTACTCGGGCGAAGTAAAGGCCAAGTGCACATGCACAAGGCGATGTCAAGCTTGAGGATAGGACTGTGCACGCTATAGCGAAGCCCAGGTCCAGGCGAGGGACGAGTATGTCCGTAGATATCCCCGGGAGCGCATATGAATGAGATCCAAAGATTAAAGGTGCGCCATAAGAATTGCTTATACGTTGGCCATGTCAGCCGACATATTGATAGAGCGGCACCAAAGGGAGAAAACCTCTGAGGCGAGTTTCCCACAGGCATAGGATCGTGCTAAAGAACTAGGAAATGAGGAAGGATGGCCCATAGTTGGGGGAACCATGGGCGTCGCACGGGCAAAATTATGTGCCGCTGACACAGTGAAAAATGAGCCCGTGACAAGTGGTATCAAAAAGTAGAATTGAGAGCAGATTGTGACTGTCATTGCAGCGATCACGTCAAAGCATAGATTGGCATTCTTCGTGCTCATGAAGATCGTTTGAGACGATGCTACCTTGTGAAGGAAATTGGTTGTATGTTGAGACGCTTGAGTTAGCTATGTCAACCAAGGCCTATCATTTCAAAATCACGCCATGTCACAGCCGTTGATTCCGCCTTCGTCTGTGGGTTGATTCATCTTCGAAGCATCCGAGAGTGATTGAGAAACCTTTAAGGGATGATTTCAAATTAGTGAGTACCGTATGCAGAGGGATTCTATGGAGGCACGTTGGACCAAAAGGTGTGGTCATCGTGTGATGCTGTTTGAGTGGAACCACAAAGTTGGAAAATCGGATAACTGGTGCTCAAATGTCCTTGATTGTGGGGAACCGTCAGTTCGTTAGAAACTCTGTTAGCGGTATGTTGGCAACTATGGTCAGAAGAGAGCATGGACTTGACAAGGACGTCAAGCAAGGTTGGTGAGGTGCATCAAAAACTTGTCAGTCAAATAGTTTGTTCATGAAAAGCAACGAGCCAGGGTTGTCATCCATGAAAGAGTCTAGGCTGAGAAAAAAAGGGATATGCCGATAAGTCGGGTGGTCAAGAGGATGAGCCATGTCTGCCAGATCGTGCAACCATGTTCCAAGAGAGTTGAAGCCGTAGACTATAAACATTGGGCTTGATCATGCTTAGATCTTGCCATGGATGCAATTAAGGCATCAAGTTGAGTGTCCACCACGAAGGTTGGACTTGAGCTTTGCCGGAAGACATGTGAAGGGGTCCGTCTAAGAAAGTCGTACTCAAGGTTGGAACTAAACCTAGCCACCTAATGGGTTGCGAAGAGTGGTAGGAGAGTCCCTAAACCTAGCCACCTAATGGGTTGCGAAGAGTGGCAGGAGAGTCCCTAAACCTAGCCATCCAATGGGTTGCGAGGAGTGGCAGGAGAGCCCCTACAGAAGAGAGTCATGCAGGATGAGTGGGCAGTGAAGCTTATGGCATGGGAAAGCGGAGCTTGCAGTTTGAGAGAGTGCTATGCAAGGCAAGAACCAGGCTAGCACCAAGCGGACCATTGGGCCGCGACAATGTAAAGAAGGACCTGAGTGCAGGCTTCTTTGCGGGAAGATGGGCGTTAAAGTTAGGTGGAGGTAAAGCCATCAGGTGTGTGAGCGGAACGCATAAACCAAACCATTTCATGGAGAGGTGTTGTGCCAAAGTACTATGGGTAAGGAAAGTCGTCAAAGTGGGATTAGCTAAAGCGCTGAAATGAATTGGGTTCCAAGTTCGAGGATGGGTTCTTTCCAAGAGTAGAAGAGCGGGTCAGAGGCCGCAAATGGGTGAACCAAGGGAGTTCTCGCCATAGGCTATCGGTACGAGGGTACCCCGAACGTCGAAGGACTACGAAAGGAAAGAGAGAGTTTTGAACGAAGTGTCTAATTCACAAAGTAGTGCGCAGATGCCAGCACTTTGAGATAAGAAGTACTTGCCAAAGGTACGTCCCAAGAGAGTGCGAGGTGCCTATGGGCGCGGATCACACGAGATGCCAGAAGGTGCCATGGTGAAGCATGGGTTTCCAAAGGCTGTTGTGAATGATGATTGGGACAAAGTTCGTAATTTAGGCTACCGCCAGTGACGTCGCTCGAGGAAAGGATATAAGGACCATAAGGGCATGGTTGGAAAAGATGCCACATCGAGGGATGCCTACCTAGCTATGTTGAGCTGAAAAGGAAAAGTCCAGGAGGGAAGATAGTTGTCTACCAGAGGCAAATGATCAAAGGGCTAGACATGCCAGGTATGGATGGGCTAGTTGGATCGCCAGGGTGGAAACAGATTCCCGAACAATATGAAGGCCGTGAGAAGCATGGTGCGGATATGACTTAAGGTCACCGCAAAATTAGTCACCAGAGGGTGCAGGTGTGGAGACACCGTCCGAGAAGAAGTGCGGAGTGCACGCTTGGATAAAACTTGGGGGAGAAGGGTAAGGGGCCTGACTCCAATTTTAAGAAGGAGCTCGCAAGAGTTCTCACACACAAGGATTTGAGGGTCGCGATGTAAATCCCCAAGGGTGCAGACTTCGGGTTGTCGTCGGTGTTGCATGTTATTGAAGACAATGACTACTTCAGATGTGTGAGGGTGTGACGCCCCAAAGTTTTGGGGCCTGTCACCTGCCAGGATTGTGCGTGCCAACCAAGCCGCAACCTTGTCAGCTATGCAGGCGGCATATGCTGAGAGAATATGCTGAAGTCGAAGATAAGGCAAAGGGGCATAACATGAGGCAAAAAACATCTATATATGTTGCATGACATGTCCTAAGAGTGCCAAGGTGACTTGGAGAGGGCTTAGTGTGAGCCCAAGGGGGTGGAGGCATGGTGAGGATCGTGTGCGGTGTCCGATGTCAGCGCCGTGCTATTTTGAGCTACAAGTGGAATCTAAGGATTCCAGTTTAAAGTGTTGATATTAAGTGTACCTTATGTATGCTTACCAAATTTGGGGTCATTTGGAGTCCGTTTGGATAGGGGCTTGACTTGGCCAAAGTCCAGTGGCATTGTCGTAATTTGCTGATTGGTCTGAAGGCCATAACTCGTTCCATGTGTATGGGAATGGGGTGAAACTTCATGGAGGTGTGAAGGAAGTCAAGAGAAAGGAGTAGGAACAAACGACACCCAATTTGGAGGTCGGATGGATAGTCTAAGCCCCAGTATGATTCTCGGGCTAAATGATGTCTAGTGGCGGACATTGGGATTATTTATTTTAAGCATAAATAAAGGGGGTATACATGGTGACAGCCTACCAGCCTCCCCCGGGTGTGTCGACAGATGGCCACCCCAAGTGTGCTGCCTTGAGGGACAACCTCAAGGGCCTGCTTTGGCATGTCAAAGGAATGTGCAAGGTACTTATAGGGCTCGGGAACCCTATGGGCAACGCAGGGTCAGGTGGACTAGCGTTGGGTGCCCCGACAAGGCTAGAGGTTGGCTATATGAACCGACAAGACCCGCGAGCTGTCTAAGTGATGGAAGGATGCCTCCAAGCCGATAGAGCGATTGAGATACTCTCCCCAAGAGACTCGTGAGCTAACTTGTGAGCTTGGTCAAGGTTCAGCCAAGCGAGCAAGGGTCCGTTGGCCTAGACGCGCAGTTGTGGGGCGACACTGTGCTATGGAAGTTGGATGCAAGTTGCGTGGGCTATGTTTGGCTATGCCATAAGACATGAGAGGGAATGACTAAGGAAGACGCTTGAGACAAAGGCCAAGGATTGAAGGTTGCCCTACTCGGGCGAAGCAAAGGCCAAGTGCACATGCACAAGGCGATGTCAAGCTTGAGGATAGGACTGTGCACGCTATAGCGATGCCCAGGTCCAGGCAAGGGACGAGTATGTTCGTAGCCATCCCCGGGAGCGCATATGGATGAGATCCAAAGATTAAAGGTGCGCCATAAGAGTTGCTTATACGTTGGCCATGTTAGCTGACATGTTGATAGAGCGGCACCAAAGGGAGCAAACCTCTGAGGCGAGCTTCCCACAGGCATAGGATCGTGCTAAAGACCTGGGAAATGAGGAAGGCTGGCCCATAGTTGGGGGAACCATAGGCGCCGCACGGACAAAATTGTGTGCCGCTGACACAGTGAAAAATGAGCCCGTGACAGTCGTCTTCATAGAACCACCACTACATCTTTGAGTGTTTTGGCTGATCTTCACTCTCCCAATAACAATATTTCGATTGCAAGAGGAAAAGAACTCTTATCTAAAATATTTTGAAGTTCCTATATTGTCCTTTATAATAGTGTCATTTTTTATACTATATGTATATTTTTTTTTACACAAATACCACTTCAAGTGCTATTATATTAATTGAATGTGTCATTGTCTTCTACAAATGATTAAAAAATTAAAGTACATAAGAGAATGTTTTATTGTACGCAACAATCTTACCCTAGATTTTTGTGGTCTAGTCTTCTTCGAACCCCGCACATTGTGTAATATGATATCTCTGACTTATTGCATGAATAGACGAAATCAGAACATTGGAGTTGTTCTTGATAAGCTTAGATCTTACACTAATTCTTAAATCTGTATTAGCAAAGTTAATGACTGTTTCTCATCATCTCCGAATGTGGGGTTCTTGTTTTACATTAGGATAAATGGAAGACATTAGTCCATACAGCAAGCATTGCCCCACAACAAAGACGGGGCGAGCCGGTGCCACAGGAGCTTTTGGACAGGGTCTTAATTGCCCATGGCTACTGGTCTAAGCAACACGGGAAGCATCATGCTGAGAACGCTGGCGCCTTAGACAACAACAACAATAATGCCGCCTCAATGTCAAGCAAGATGGCTCAGTCGGCCATATGAATCCTTACAAATTTATCAAATCTGCTGTGACTTATAATTAAAAGCATAATTAAATAATTATAACTTATAATAAACAATCTAAAAATACATATAAGATAATAATTTTTACTTTGTCACCTGTCCAATTCCAATGTAAAAAATCTGATTGATTGATAAAAGAAATGGTAGGCCAAAGTTTGAAACTCTCTTTGTAATACCTTAATTCAATCGGTCTAGATCAAATCTGTTTATCAAAGTGCTTCTCCGATTGCTCAAGACATCTCTTTTCAACTGAGAAACAAAATAAGATTATTTCGTCCATTTTTAATAAAATAGTAAAGGATATTCCATTAGTAATGGAAAAAAGAATAGGAAAAGTGTTTGCCACCGTTCAATACAACAAATAGAAAAAAAAGGTTCCCTATTAGTCTATTATACATATAAGAAAGAGCAAAAAATTGTACACTTTTATCTATCAATATAGCAGGCTTGTATATATAAACGGTTAAACTGATTGCATATGAAAAAGATATGTAGAACTATTCAAACAATGTCTCACCTAGCAACATACTCAAAGTGCAATCGTTGGATATTTTGTTGTCACTTCTTGTACACCAATGCATCCTAATCTACAAAACAAATGGCGGCGATCACTCCAATTGTGATTCAACGTTAAGATTTGAAAGAGCGAGGAGAAGAATAATTTATCAAATTAATTGAGCCTAAATTAAAAGTTTTTACATAATTCAAATAAGGAAATATTTTAATTTATTACAGAGTCAAAATCTTAAACCAAGTTGAAAATAGAAAGTGTAATTAATGTTTAGTTCGCTTACAACTTTGTCATATCAAATCATACAAAAATTAGGATCCATGATATAATTTTCTCTTATCATATATTCTACGACTCCTAAATTTTTGTATATGTCAGGTCGCTTGATAAAAATCAGGTCGTTGCATCTTTAAAAACTGCCACGACAGCGTGTCCGGAGAAATAACTTTAATTTCTTACCCTTTTTTTGGTTTGTAAAGACTCATATTAGGATTTTTTTTTAGATTAAATTTTTAGTTGGTTTCAAAGTCCTAAATATTATAAAGACAATTAAATAAAATTTAAGGTAAATCAAGTTTTACAATAATACGATTAAAGCTAATCTTTAAAAAAATTGTTCAAAATCTAATCGAATATTTATCTATAATATAGACTTGAAATTAGTGTAACTAATATAAACCACATCTTCAATCTAAAAGACTTTAACTTAAATGGTTATGTCTAATTTATTGATTTTAGTCAATATGATTTAATGTTTAATGGTTAAGCACAAAGACTAAAGTTTAAATGACTGAGAGACACACCTCGCAACAACATGGCCAAGGACACCAACTGCAACTCAACAAAGCACAACTCGATCAACTCCGCGACAAAACTTTTGTTTTAAAAGAGAAATCTACCAGCATCTAATCCTTGGTCATCTAAGACATACCAACCTGAAAACGTTACACACACAAATTTTTTATGAAAGAATTAATCAGGAAACAAAAGAATACCATGATTTTTAGGATAAGAGAAGAAAATCAAATACGTTGACACCAACAGAGCCGATATCTGATAGCATAGCAGTGATGCTAGGATATATAAGGATTGGAGTGGAGAATCGAGACTATTGTCTTGACAAGACGATCTTGTTCATGTGAAAATTGAAGTGCCTCAACAATCGCTTCCGAATAAACTCAATGCGTCGAATGAAGTGGTAAGAGCTTACCACGATTCATGAATAAATCATCAAACAACTACTTGTACAACTAAAAACAACTGGGACTAATACGTAATAAGTACATAATTTAGGCAATTGAAATCAACCAAATACTTGTACAACTAATATAGACAATTCTAGTTCAAGAGTACGAAAGCCAAATCCAGCAGTCACTTTTCCCGCTCCTCTGGTGAAGCTTCCTCCAGTTCAGCTTAGCAAATAAACCAATTGCAAATTAGTCCTGAACAAACAAACAAACCAAAGTAAATTAGCCAACTGGTAAATTTCATCACCTATATGTAAAACATCTTACAATACACACTGATAAAAAAATCAAGTAAATTACTTACCTCACTCATATCACTATTCTTTTTCTGCAAAGCCGGACAATATTCTCTCCATGTGGTCCTCTATATGCATGGATTTGAAAAGTTTCAATAGCTCCCTCCAGAGTCAACGAAGGGGGAAAAAACCCTACAGATATCGATTAGATTTTTGAGGCACATCTATTCCATATATTTTAGGATCTTTAATTTTTTTCCATAAATTTTAAGAGTCAGAAATTAAGAAAAATAATTAAAACACCCAACAAAATATTACCATATATTTAAGAATCTAGAGTAAAAACCTTCTTTATTTATTTATTTATTTATTTATTTGATATTTATTATAGTCAATATTAAATATTATAAATTGAAGAAAAAAAGGTGAAAAGACGATTTTATCTATTGTGGAGTCTTTTAATGAAGGGTAAAAAATTTGATTCACTTTTCGAAGGGTCTTCACACTTTTAATATATTATATAGATAGATTATAGATTAATGATAATAATAAAATAATAAAACAAACAAAAAGTCAATTTGATAGTATGATAAAATAATTATAAATTGAAAAAATCTAATTAGTGACTGCATTTATAAGGACAAAACAGCGTGAAAATTATAGAGCCCTAAGCAGTTTGAACTTAGGAGTCTCTAAGTTTTCCATGTTTAAAAGTCTCCTTATTTTATCACAATTCTCTTTTCATATAATTAGAAAATCAATATTATATTAATATTTAATAGTAATTTTTTAAAAAAATAGTAAAAGACAGTTTTATATATTGCAGTGTCTTTAAAGGGCAAAAAATTCGAATCACTTATAGATGATATTTATATTAATGATAATGAAATATTCTAACTTTAATTTGTTACCAACCCCTTTCATGATTCGTTGCAGGCGTTTTTTGGTGATATGATTATGGGTACCCTATGATTATTGTTTTATCCCTTCTCTTAACACGAATGATGTAAAGAAATCTACCGTATTGATTGAATTTTTGGAACAAATAGGTATATGTCAAATAGTCCCTGCAACACCAAGACTTAGTGAGGAGGTTAAGAATGCTATTCGTAGGATGTGTAGCCCGTAAAGGTAGAGCGATTGCCTAGATGAGATATCTCAGTGAAATTTAGAAAGAACACAAAAAAAAAAAAAAGGTAAATATTTATGGAGTAGCTAACTAAATTGTTTAATAATGTTTTCAAGAGAGCAAAGACATCCAAAGTATGATTCTGTTGTACAAAAATGACACACGAAAGTTCTGACGGAAGAAATCCGAACACATTTGTCAAACGTAATTGCTTGCTAACTTTCAAAATCTCCGACTATAAATCTCTATATCTTATAAAAGAATAAAGAAAAAGAGAGGACGAACGAACCAATCATAATTTATCTATATAATAGAAGCGCTGGTTTCGACCAGCTGCTTCATTATTTATTATATAACCTCTAATTATTCCGTAATTTATCATATTACCCTCAATTAATTATTATAAGTCATTTATATATTAGAATTAATAATATTTTTTACTATATCAGCTCTAATTAATTATTATAAGTTATTTGTCTATTAGAATTAATAATATTTAATTAAAAAATAGATATTTATGATGTTTGTTTCAGCTGCTTTAACCGTGATTTTACTATATCATTCCTAATTAATTATTATAAGTAATTTATGTATTAAAAAATTAATAATATTTAATTAAAAAAAATAGATGACATGTCTTCTACAGCTGGTTCAACCATAATTTTGCTAAATATCGCTCATAATTAATTATTATGAGTCAAATAAATGTTAAAAAATTAATAATATTTTAAAAAATAAAATAAACATAAAATGATAAATTAACTTTTGATGTATTAAATTAAGTTGACCTCCTTCAACTGTGATTTTACCGTATCACCCCTAATTAATTATTATAAGTCATTTATGAATTAAAAAAATCATAATATTTAATTAAAACATTGGTTTCGACATAGCTGCTTCAAGAGCTGCGCCATGATTTACTATATCACCCCTAATTAATTATTATAAGTCATTTATGTATTAGCATATTAATAGTATTTAATTAAAACAAGAAAAATATGCGTTTATGACATGTTTGTTGCAGCTGCTTCAACCATAATTTTACTAAATATCGCCCCTAATTAATTATGATGAGTCATCTAAGTATTAAAAAATTAATAATATTTAATAAAATGATAAAATCGATAAATGATAAATTAACTCTTGATGCTTTAAATTAAGTTGGCGTCATTCAACCTTGATTTTACTATATCACTCCTAATTAATTATTGTAGGTCATTTATGTATTAAATAATAATAATATTTAATTAAAAAATAAAAAATAAACATTTATAACATGTCTATTTCAGCTGTTTCAACTGTAATTTTACTAAATACCGCTCTTAATTAATCATCTAAGTATTAAAAAATTAATGATATTTAAAAGATAAAATAGACATAAAATGATAAGCAGGTAGCAGATTGACATGTTTGTTTGTGTTGCCTACTTAGATACTTCCTTTTATATTTGTGCACCCATCTATAAAAATTTCTTAACTTAGTAGTGGTTCAAAACATTTCAATATCTGTATTTATAAGTATTTTGCCTTTGAGAAGATGATCCAAGACTTTGTTGTTAATTGAAGTATCTTTGTTCCAGTTTTTGTATGAAATAATCCTATGAATATTAGTTCTACATTTTTTCTATATTTTGTAACAGGTCTCAATCTTATCATCAAACAATTAAAATAGTCCGACTACACGACATATCTCACTTTCTTATCATGTGAAAAACTATCTTATAAAACTTCACTCCTTAGCGAGTACCGTCAAATAGTTATTATTTAAAAAGTTATCTTTAAATCAATGTACATTTATGTTTGTATCTCATCAATATCAAATTTTGGTGCTAAAAAATGTCTATAGTGTTGGGCCCGTGCTGACACGGGTCATGCACCTCTAGTTGATTAATAAAAGAAGGTTAAACTATTGATCATGAAATATAATTTTTGATATTTGACTTATTGTTTCGGGTACATAATCTGTATAATTATACACTAAACTTCAACACAAGTTCAAGACTTTTTTAGGAACTTATGAAGTTTTTCAACACCTTCAACACAATTTCAATACGAACTATCAAAGAGGTGTGTTATATTTAAAGAAACAAGATGAAGTAGAAACAAAGACAAGTCCTCCGAATTCACGAAGTGTTCTTAAGGAATTAATTCCCCTCAAGTACCTGAGGTTGCGGAATTTTTCCTCCCAGGATAAAATAGCTTCACAATTAGAATGTAGCGGTACCTCAAACTTTCTGATTTTCTTCGAACCCACTCAACGGGAGATAATCACATAGAGTTTTAGAAGCAAGAGAAATGTTACTGCTATTCAGAAAATTTTGTGTTTAACCTGTGGAAAAAATGCAGGTTTGTATAGTCATGAAGTGCCCTTTCAGAAAGGAGGCAGTGGTTCATTAAAAAGGTGTATCATTTCGGAATAGTCATGTCTGTCCATTCGAAACAGTATGTCTTTTCTGAACAGTCACAACCATCCGAACAATCATCCCATTTTTCAAAACAGTGTGACATTTACTCGGAGAGTTGTGTCTCTTTCGAGCAATCTTTCAGCGTTTTCTGCAGTTAATGAAGAAAAAATATTTTTGATTTTTTCATGTCACTTGTTTTTCCCAAGTTTCAAATAAATTTTATCCAAAAAATTAATCTCATCGATCAATTGACAAATTCAAATCCGAAGCCGAGCGAGCAACGACGACAGTGTGAGGCACCTCTTGATTCTTGCCCCACTATCCACTTGAGTACACTTTCCTTTTAAATATGCTCACTTTTTCTTCAAAAATTTACTTTCAGTTTTTCATTCATACCAATTGAATCCACCATGACTAACTATAGACATTGATGAACGTGAAGACATACTATAAAATGAATAAATTTTAAGAGAAATTCTCAGATCGGAGCACTTACATCTATGAAGTTTGAATATTGATAACCCCACGAGGACAACGAGCCAAAATCATTGCACATGCAAAAATAATTCATTCACTAAGTTTTAAAGTGAACAGCAAACCTTTATTGTCTCCATAAAGTTGACTTGTTTTGATTGTTAATTAGTGAGTTTCGAACTAAAATATGTCCTATAACTAAAAAAAAGTATTAATATATGCTATATAAATTTTTTTTATCAAAATAGGGTTTGTGCACTTAATAAGTGCATAATATCTTTAACTTTGTAACGGAAGATATTTGATGGTGTTAAAAAAGTTAAAATTTACATTGTGCACTTAATAAGTGCACAATCCATTTTTTTTATGGATTGTGCACTTAATAAGTGCAAAATCCATTTTTTTATGGACTGTGCACTTATTATAGGTTGTTCATTTTTTTTTAAAGATTGTGCACTTTTTTAGTGCACAATCCATTTATTTATAGACTGTGCACTAAAAAAGTGCACAATATATTATTTTTGATTGTGTACTTTTTTAGTGAACAATTTATTTATTTATATTGTCCACTTTTTTGCATGATTGTGCACTTATTTTGGTCCTTTAATATTTTAAGTAATGAAAAAGTGATCTAAAATATTTATATCAAAAAGAATTTGTAATAAAAATTCATATTTTGTATTATAATATAAGACATGTAAATTATGTTCTACAAAGTCATTAGAGACATATGTTAAATTGGTGACACACGTATAAGTTAAATTTCAAAATATTTTCTTAAGAACTTCATAATCTACAAATTATTTTTCTACAAAATTTATTCTCTAAATTTATGATTTACGAAATTAGGTCATAATTAAGTATACTGTAATCTTCAAATATTCATTAATAAGGAGTGAAGAGTAAAAATCAATTCTTGGAAAAACTTGATTTTAAATATGATCAATCAAATTATAAGCCACTTAGAAATTGAATAAAAAAAAATATTTTTTTTTATATATAAATAAATAAATATTTCTTATGAAAAAAATATAAAACTAAAAATACTAAAAGCAAATTACTATGGAAGGACTTTGAATTAAAAGGGACAAACAAATTTGATACTTTAAGTTTTAAGAATTAGGTAAAATGGACAAAAAAAAAAATTCAGTTTTTTTTTATATATTTCCGTTCCAACAACTAAAAAGGTTGTCTCAATAACTATCGAAGTTGTTCGACAACTTTGATAGTCAACTTTGATAGTTATTGAGACAACTAACAAAGTTATCAAATAACTTTAATTGTCCCAACAACCTTTCAATTATTTAAATGATTTTATTCTTTTTAATTTAATAATATTGTGAGTCTACTTATCATTTTTTTTTAATTAAACATTTGAGGTCTTTCAACTTATTTTTCTCTACTATGCAGCGGAATCTCCCGTTGCATATATACTGACCAAGATAAACAATATAAGTCTAATCATATGCATTCGTTTAATTAAATTTCTTTTTCATCAAATTGTTCAGTATTTTGCAAAAAAGTAGACTATATAAATAAATGAATTGTGCGCTAAAAATGTGCACAATCAAAAATAATATATTGTGCATAATCTATAAATAAATGAATTGTGCACTAAAAAAATGCACAATCTTTACAAAAATGAATAATCGTGTCCAATCTATAAATAATATGAATAATAAGTGCACAGTTTATAAATAAAGAGATTGTGCACATTCCATAAAAGAATGGATTGTGCACTTATTAAGTGCAAAGTTCATAAAAAAATGAATTGTGCACTTATTAAGTGCACAATGTGAACTTTAACTTTTTTAACACCGTCAGAAATTTTCCATTACAAAGTTAAAGGTATTTTTGATGCTTTTCTTTTTATATATGGCATATATTGATACTTTTTTTAGTTGTAGGGCTGATTTTGATTTCGAATTCTTAATTAGTGAGTATATCTTCTTTTTTTAAAACAAAACAAAACTTTACATCAGTAGTACATTTTTCTTTTTTTTTTTCATCAGGAGAAGTGCATTTTTCTTTTCTTTTAATGACATTTTTTTCTTAAAGAAGAATTAATAATGTTTTAATTTGTTTCATAGCATCGTTCAAATCCTCAACCTCCAAAATTGCATCATCTAAATTTCTGAATACGTCACTACTTCTAATGGTTGATGGAGGTGCTCAATCACTGGACCAAACCTCATTTGTCAATCAAACAAAAATCTCTATTTTTATTATTTATTTTTAAAAAATTATACTTTTACTTGGTGATTTCTTCAACTTTTTTTTCGACATCAATTTTCAATTCACTAATTCAACTAATTTGAATTTGCTCCGTATAAGACTCAATAAGATAGAAAATATATTCATTCGAATTGTTTTTTTTTTTTTTTTTTTCATTTTCATAACTTATATTTGAAACATTTAATTAAGAGTAAAAATATTTATTCATCTCGTTAACAACTATTTCTGTGATACATTTTTAAATTTCAACTTGGAAGACTGTTCAGAATACATTTTTAGCTAGTATTCTTTATTATTTTTCTCTATTAATAAATGATTTGAAATTTCATAAAATCTCAAACTGATTATCAGACTTAAATATTGGCATATATTCTCATGATTATCATTAACCTTTTTAAAAAATATATGTATATTATGTACACCTATAGAAGATGCTGAGAAGTGGCAAACGACAGCAAGGTGTGAATAATATATATTAATAATCAACTATAATTAAGGTGATGGTTGTGTATATTTGCATCATATGTTATGTTTTCATTAATTTGATGTAAACATCTAGTGCGATTAATTTTTTAGGTGAATATAATATTGGGTTCAAGTTGAATGTGTGAATGAAAAATAAAAAAGAAAATAGTGAAGAGAAAGTGAGTCCACACTAAAATGAAAAGTGTGCTCAAAATGAAGAAAGTCTACTAAATTCTTCCACATTGATGGGAGAAAGAAATTTTCATGTGTTTATATTGAGAAACACATCTTCACTTGGTAAGTGAGGCAAGAACTAAAAAGTATCTTGTGTTGTCGTCGTCGCTTGCTAGGCTTCAAAATTTGGATTTGGATAATGATCGATTGATGAGATTAATTTTTTTGAACAATTTTTTTTTGAAACTTGGGAAGAAATTCAGTCCGAAAATTCAAAGAAAAGACGCAACAGTTTTGCTCCTCCATTAACGTGCATGCTTCTGCATGCAGAAAGGATGCTAAAAGCTGCTCGGAAGAGACACAACTCTGCGAGTAAAAGACACACTATTTCGAAAAAAGGTGTGACTGTTTGGATGGTTGTGACTATTCGAAAAAGTCACACTATTTCAAATGGACAGACATGACTATTTAGAAAAGATACACCTTTCTGATGAACCATTGCCACTTTTCGGAAGGGGCATTTCATGGCTATATAAACCTGCTTTTTCCACAGGCTTACCAACGAAAAAATTTCTGATTTACAAACTCTTCTTGTCTTCTAAAATACTCCGTGTGATCATCTCCCGTTGAGTGAGTTCGAAGAGAATCCGATTGTTTGAGGTACCGCTATTGTCGGGTTGTTAAGCCATTTTATCATGGGAGGAAAATTCCGCAACCTCGGGTACTTGAGGAGAATTATTTCCTTAAGGACACTCCGTGAATTCTGAGAACTTAGCTTATTTTGTTTCATCTAGTTTTCTTTATAAAAAAATACAGAATAACACACTTCTTTGAAAGGTCATTTTGATCTTGTGTTGAAGGTGTTGAAAAACTTCTAAAGTTTTCTTGAAAAATCTTAAACTTATGTTGACGTTTAGTGAACTAACATACAGATTTTGTGTACCCGAAACAACATATAAAAGCTATATGAACTATTGAATTCCAATAAAAATAAGACCAAATTGATTGTTGACCTGACTTAGCACCGCGTATTACTATTAAGATTTAAATAACACATTAACTAGTCAGTAGTCACGTTTTATTAATTCAGAAAGCCAAGCGTGCTTTCTTTTGATATGTTTAAAAATTAATTACACCTATAATTACTTAATTTATATTTTAACTTGGCAAAATTACCTTCTGGACTCCTGTACTATGTCGGTTTTGTAAGTTGAACACTTCTACTTATATGTTTGTCATTTGGACCCCTGAACTAACTAAAAAGCAACATTTTAAATCCTTTTTCGGTAAGTGTAATACACTCTCCCCCACGTCAGCTGCCACGTCTGCCACGTCATTTAAAAATAAAAGAGTATTACATTAAATTCCAAGTCATTTTTCAAATGCTACATAACAAATTAAATATTAAAATTAATTTAATTAAATAATAAAAATTTATAAATTGTAGAAAAATTTGAATAATCATGTTTTTATTTTTGCTCACAAATTAAACATCAAATTCATTTCAAATAATTAAAAATTTTCTCCAACTAATTTAAATTTTTAACTATAAATTCATATATACAAACATAATAAATTTTTTATTTTTAAATTTAAATATTTTTAACAAATTCACAAAAAGTTTAATTTTTTTCAAGCGAAATTCACTAATTTTTTTCAATATTCACTATCACTCACTTTCAATTTAAATATAAATTTTAATCCCCAAAAAAATAAAAAGATTTTAAATTTAAATTTTAATTAAAAAAATGAAAAGAATTGAATTGAGAGGAAAAATTAAAATAAAAAATAAAAAGTGAACGTGTGGGGTGGATGGGTGGGGGTGGGGGGATGGAAGAGTGTTGAGGTGGGGTGGGGGGATGGAAGGGGATGGGGGTGGGGTGGGGACGGGGCTGGGGTGGGGTGGGGAGGGGATGGACGGGGCTGGTGGGGTATGGGGGGTTGGGTACGGGCTGGGTTGGGGGTGGGGAAGGGCTGAACGGGGCTGGTGGGGTATGGGGGGTTGGGGTTGGGGACGGGCTGGGGTGGGGTGGGGAAGGGATGGACTGGTGTTGGGGTAGAGGGGCTGGGTGGGGGGTGGGGACGGGTTGGGGTGGAGTGGGGAAGGTTTTTTTTTTTTAAAAAAATATATATTATTTTTAAATTTAAAAAGATGGCGGAAAAAAGAGAGCCTTTTTTTTAAAAAAAAAATTATTTTATGGAAGGGGCTGGGGGTGGGGTGGGATGGGGCTGGGTGAGGGTGGGGATGGGCCGGGGTGGAGTGGGGAAGGGTTCTAGAAAAAAAAATAATTATTTATATATTTTTTTTTAAAAAAAAAAATTTAAAAAGATGGAGGAAAAAAAAGATTTTTTTTTTTAAATTTTAATATTTTTTTTAATGATTTTAATGTAAATTTGGTCAAAAATTGACCCCCACTCGCACCCCAGGCGAGTGACTACGTTCTCCTTGTCCTAGTCATCATTTTAATGCCACATAGGCGAGGTCAACGGTCAAAGGGTGCAAAATGTTGCTTTTTAATGGGTTCAAGGATCCAGATGACAAACATGTAAGTAGAAGTGTTCAATTTACAAAACCAACATAGTACAGGGGTCCAGAAGGTCATTTTGCCTTTTAACTTAAATATTTATAATCTCTACATAAAAAAATTTCGAAAGAAACTTTTACTGAGAAGCGTCAAAAGTCCAGAACATAGAGGAGGTAGACTTGTTTTGGTTTTGATCAATTTTAAACAACATCAATTTGGTTTGATCAATTTTAAATAGTGGCAAAATATTAAATCAGATTTTAGAGTTAATAATATGTAAAAGAAATATATTTAGGGGTAAATACGTAAGTATATATGATTATTCTTAATGGTTAACAATTTTTTTAATAAGAAAATTAAGTAGTTTGTCCTTCACTCGTAAATGTGACAACCCAATATAATAAGCCAATTTCGCAGTTAGTTTATCGGTTACAATTCGATTTTGATCAATCCTATTATTATGGGGTATTTTTAGCTTGAACATATCTCTTAAATAATACCTATTCTTAAAATATAGAAAGTATTTTCGCTAAAATATTCTTTAAGTAAATAGTACTACCTTATTTTTCTTTTTGGACTACCTAATATGTAATATGATTTTGTATTAGGTAAAAACTTGTTTAAATTAATATCTTATTATGTAAATAGTAATTTATTTTAAATTAATATAAAATCTAATCACACCATACAACATGAATTGGATGAAATATTAAGATAAGAGTATATTTCCGAGATATTCTTTAGAATATACTCTATATTGTAAATAATGTATTTGGTGGATGTTCATATACTACACATTGTAGATTCACATACTACACATTCTACATGTATTTGGTGGATGTTCATATACTACACATTGTAGATTCACATACTAAACATTCTACACATACTAGTGTAGCATGAAATTTGTGAATCTACAATCACATAGTTCACATTTTACACATACTCTTGCCTATAAAAGGCATGATATGCTACATTGTATAAATACACCAAGAAGAAGAAGAAGCAAGATCTTTTCTTATATAGATCTCTCTCCTCTCCTCTTTTGTTTTAGCATATTTCAGAATATTTACAACACGTTATCAGCACGAAGTTCTAGTCAAATTTTTTTTTCATCCGAGCAAGGAAGTTATGTTTATTGATTTTGTTAATATTATCAAATGGTAACTAGTAATTTGGTATGTACCTGATCCGCTTTGTATGAGCTTTAAACTATGAAATTGCTTCTTTTTTTGCATTAATAAATTTAGAGAAGAATTGTCTTTATATTTCACAATAAAGCTGAATTATGGCTTAAACGTCTTTATATTGGTAAGACGTTGGGTCTGAGTCCCAATGCGCCATTTAATAATAATGATGGCCGATGTAAATGTACTTTTGGTGAAAAATAATAAAATCTACTACATTGATTTCCTTCATTCTTTGATATAAATGTGGTAGCCATGCATATAAGTCTGAAAGAAGACAAGTGGTTAAAAGTGCATGTAGACGTGAAGGAACAAAGTCATAATTGTCATGACCTTGATAATAATAAAAGGAAGAGCACTATGGGTTCTCCAAATTGTCCTTCAAAAGGTGAAGATAATTTTTGTTCACCATCAATTTGGTATAAAAGTAAGTGGGCACACGGTTGTTGTGCAACATAATTTGATAGGTTTCACACGGTTGTTGTGCAACCTAATTTGATAGGTTTTACAAATCCTCCATCAAAAGAGAAAAGGATAAAAGTGAAGATACACTTGACCTTTCAAAGTGATGTTGAGATGGACCTATAAATATGATAAATGTCAAAACATGACAATGAACTTATGAAATAAATTATGAAGCACATATGATTTCAATTCTTGAAAAGAATGTGTCTTGTGTAAGCATTGTGAATGCTTGGCCATTCTTGAAAGTGAATGTGTCAAAATGTAAAAAAAATATGAATAAAGTTGTGATTATATATGGTTGGATAAATACCAAAACTCACCTCTATGGGAGGTTTGAGAAAAAAAAAGAAGACTTTTAATTTGGTATAAAAAGGTCATTGATGTTATAATATGTTTTATCATGATCTATCAAAGGATAAAAGCAAGAAATGATTCTTGCCTATAAAAAGTTTTGATCATGACCAAATATGAATATTATGATGTGGTCGAATGAATTTCTCACCGATCGCGTAAATATAGTACGCCAAAAGAACTTTGCCAAATGTTATGAAAAAATAAATTATTAAAGGCAAAAGTAAAGCAAGAAGGAGGTCTTGCATATAATAATTTGACTACAATGACTATAATTTTCTCCCTAAAAGGAGATGGTCACCATACGAATGGTGTTTTGAAATATGAGATAGTACACAAATATTTGATAGCCTCGAAAAGTTAATGTGTTACTACTCGAAGGAATGAAATTATTCAGGTCATTGAAATTGTAGTAAGTCTCCAAAAGAAACTTTTTAAGTTTCAAGAGAATTGAATTTTTTTTATATTGAGACTGTAAATTATGAAAAATTTATATCTTCAGATTACTACAATCAAAACGGGTTATAAATATTTATGAAAAAGGCTACCCATTTTCACCTATTTATTGATATAAATTTATGGGCATGGTGACAGAATCACATGCTGCAGTAAATTAAAAGTTTACAGAAAATGTATAAGTTGGCATGATCGGTTGACCATCCTGATTCTAATGTGATGCTAAAATAATTGAGAATTCATGTGATTTTATATTGAAGAAATAAAATATTCTTCAAGAATTCTCTTATGTTGCTTGTTCTCACGATGAAATATTATAGCTGTTGACACCCAATTTTTGCTCTCCGTGCCTAAAATTAACGTCTTCAGAATTTTTGTTCGTTAAAGGGTACGAAGCATAATTTTCACATCTTTTTACAATTGTTTGATAAATTATTGATAATTATCCTTTCTTTAGGATTTTAATCAATTTTTTGTCATATTTTTAGTTTTTATAATTTATTAATAATTTTTCTAATTTTAGGATTTTTATCAATTCATTATCGTTCTTAACATTTTACAATCATCCGCACACGTGCACGACATGACGTTATATATATATATATATATATATATATATATATATATATATATATATTTACAGTATTTTTAAATTAATTATATTTTAATAATTTTAATATTCTTTACATTTTTTCATTCAACATCTATATTTTACAGTCCGCAAACGCTGAGTCGGATCAATTATTTTTGTGCAGTATAATAATTTGATGTCTTATCACATCCGACAACGACTACACAATAATGTCTTGTCACGTCCGACAATGACCACTCAGTGTTGTCTTGTCACATCTGACAATGACCACTCAATGACACTACCCTTTGGACAATAACTCTATCCATTGGTCAAAAGGATGAACATCCTTTGATCAATATCTTAAAAACTAAAGGATGTGCTATTATAAAAAGAAGGGACACCCCTTTATCCATTGGATAATAGGAGTGCCCAATTTTATTATAAATAGGCAGGATAGAAGACAATTTTATTCATCTTTTCTCTCTACACACACATTTTCATACACCCACACATATTTTTTTTCTCTCTCAAATACATACACAAAAAAAAACACAAGAAAAAATCTTTCCTTATTTTTCATTTTCTCTCCCAAAAATACACAAATGCATATGCACATTTTTTAATCAAACACACATTATATTCTTCTTTCTCCCCTCTCTCAAGAATAAACAAATACACACAAATTTTTTCTCCTTTTTCTCTCTCTCAAACACACAAAAAAAACACATATACACATAAAATAAAATAAATTTTTGCTCCCTATTTTGGTGAAATTCCACCATTTTTACTAGGGATTATATATATATATATTTCTCAAGTGTTGTTGTTGCTATTCATATTTTCTTACTGTTCATGGCCGAAACTTTGTGTCCCAGTGACTTTCTTTCCTTTATCCATTTCCATCAATCTTTGTTATATTTTTTAAGGGTTTTGTTGATTGATATTTGATGTGAATTTATTTTCATATTTCTTTGTTTATGGATGCTTAATGATGGTTATTGTCACTTCTCAGTGAATGTTCATATTTTCCAATCATGTTTGAACTATTATTTCTATTTTATTACATTACTCTGTTATACAATTAGGAATTTTACTCTATTTTTGTTATTTTCAATTACTTCGTCATGGCTACATCATTTTTATTCATTAACTTTGACCTTTTTGTTATTTTATTATTTTGATCATTGATAATCGTTTGAATTGCTATGTATGATTTTGATATGCGTTCAGTGACTTTGTTAATTTTTTGTCATTTTTCATTGTTATTAAATACCATTAATTATTTGACCGATGAAAATATCTATCCGTCGGATACTTGAGGCCACCCCGTGACAAAAGACGGATTTTTATTTCTCAAAGTTTACTTATTTACATCAAAAAGAAATGCTTGGCCAATGACATTATCTCTCCGTCGGATACTTGAGGCCACCCCATTACAAAGACGGACTTTATTTTTCTCAAGTTTATTTATTCATATCAAGTATCAATACAATGGTCGATGAGAAATTATTATTAATTTGAGGCCTCCGTAAACAAAAGACGGACTTTACGGGTACAAATACGTAATAAAATAAATATTTTGGGCGATGATGAAACTTTATAACAATACAAGATTTTACAATTCAGATTTTGACAAGACGATTTAGGACGGCCAATTAATTGAGCAACCACTTCGTAGCAAAACGATTTAGGACGGCCAATTAATTGAGCAACCATTTCGCAGTCATGACTTTATCTGAGCCCACTTTTTAACAAAAAAATATCTTTTTAAATATTTATATACACACATACTTGTTCAATTTATTTTAATTATTATTTATTCGTTACTAACATTTTTACAAGTGTTTATACAGGTTATTTGGATTACTTATTGAGAGTTGCATTCAAAGAGACCCTTTTAATTTTGTATTGTATTTTTATATTTGTACAAATGTTATTATAGTGAAAACTTTATTTTTGGAGTGTTGGACGGAATTTTCTTTATACAACTTCACCTCGCATTTATGCAAACTTAGGTCGTTAATGTTTACACTAATAAATTAAATTAATCAAATTAGTTTACATATTTTGACATCTTAAACATTGTGATCTTTTTGTTAAAGTAAATCTTTACTTTTTCATAAACTTTTATCAAACAAAGAACATCATTTTTCTCTTTCTCTTCATGACATATCAAGATATACTTTCTTTCACACAACATAAAACACTTTTCTTTTCACATGTATTTTTATACATATCTTTTACATTTTTTATAATAACATGTTTTATTTATATATTTAATATACATACATCTTTACATAATTTTAAACATTTATATTATTTTATATTTAATACATACACTTCTACATTACTTTTTATACCTCCTCCCTCTTTGAAAAATTTAGTCTAGCCGGGTACCACACTTGTGGATTCTGAAGGATGCCTAACCCCTTCCCTTCGGAATAACTTGAACCCTTACCTAGAATCTCAATTGTTTTTTCGCAGACTAAAAACATTAATCGCATGTTAATACTTCAATAGGTTTCCTTATTTTCCTTAAAAAATAGGTGGCGACTCTGTGCAAATTTTCATTCTTTTAGAGTCCATAACGTCGTGCTCGTTTTAACCTCAGGTAAAAATAGGGTATGGCAATAACAACTAAAGTTATGATTATATCGTTTAAATTTTTAGAACGTGCAGCAAGGTGAATATGGGCCCATTCACCTGCCATGTGTATCATTTACTATTAAATGAGATGCATTTATGGTCGGTCACATGCGCTGCTATCAACTTGCAATTTGATTTTTGCAAGGTTGTTTGCTCAAATTGTTAAAATAAAGAGCATGGTTTCAAACTATACAAGTTGATATACTGATTGGTTTAGCAAAAAATTTTGTGCCTCCAATTATAGCGGAATGATTGATTATGAGAACAAATCTCCCAAAATTTTTTTGGTATGAGACGAGTTTAGTTAAATATAGCAACATTTGTATGCATCAAGCCAACAGGGTTCCCCTCTATTATTGGTTCAGGGTCAGAAACCAATTAAAATCTATCTATCTATCTATATATATATATATATATATATATATTGAATGTGCAATATCCACCACACACAAAGATGGATCCCCAAATAAAGTTGGGGTGAATGTTAGATTTCCTAACATTAGGGGGAGATATGATTATAGCTGACATGTATGAAATGAATTATCGAGATCCTCGTAAAAAAATAGTGAACTTGAAGTTCAATTGATAATTCATGATTTGCAAAATGTTGCAAGTTCATTGCCAGACTGATCATATGCTATAATTCAGCTATAAATGCTCCAATGAGAAGTCCTTGGAGGACAGAGTTTATGGCATGCCTGAAGCGTGACAGACAAATCGATTTCAAACATAAAATTTCTTGAAGAAGGAGAGGAGCAAATGATAAATTTGGTCAATGATAATGAGGCAAGTGCTTTAAAAAGCACTATGACATAACTCTTCATAAAACCTTGACAAAGGTTCAGGTACATGAAAATGATGAAAAAGAAGAGATCGATCTTGATATGTTATATCGTAATGGAATCGATATCAAATAACCGTCGACGGTATATTTGGTATAATGTAAAGATCACCATTATAAATGATATTGAGGATCTTGAATTTAAATCTGTTAAATAATGTGGACAGATGAAATACACAATTTAAGTATATTATTTTTCACTTGAAAAATGATGTTTTGAAATTAGCCCATAGACTAAGGTATAATGCTTGGGGGATACAAATTGGTGATTGTGTGAAAAGTAAAATCATAAGATATAAATTATGACTTGTGCCTCGAGGCATAAAGGTTATTCGCAAAGTCCTGATATTATTGTTTAGAGATGTGTTCTCCTATGGTGGATGCAATAAGATTTCTTTAAATACGACAATGTATAAAAATCTTGAATGCGTATAACGACTGACTGTCATGTCTAGTTAGATGACAAATGTTATAGGAAAATTCTTAAAGGATTTAAAAGAGATTCGATCCATTGAATATCCCAATGGCTGCGAGATTGCTTACCATAAAGAAAGATCAATTTTCATCTCATGAAAATGATTAGAAAATGTCATGTATTAATTAGTGCAATTATTGCACTTATGTATACTGCTATTCTATACATGAGATAATAGCTTTTATTAACGTAAAGTTTTTGGACTAATAGTCCGAACGCTTGAAGGTTCAAGCCAGTGGGGTACAAATGATTTTTTGTGCGAAAGCGAAATGAAAAAGGTGAAGTCGTAAGATATAAAGTACACCTTGTGGCATAAGGTTTTTCGCAAAGGCCTGACATTAAGTATGAGGAGACATATTCTCCTGTGGTGGATGGAATTACCTTCAGATCTATAATAAATTTGGCAGTTCATGAAAAGCTTGATATGCGCCTAATGGATGTTGTCACGGCCTATTTGTATGGCTCATTGGACAACAATATTTTTATGAAAATTTCAGAGTCCTTCAAAGCACCTAAAGCATATAAAAATTTGCAAGAAATTTGCTCAATAAAGCTTCAGAAATTCTTATATGAATTGAAACAATTAGGACGGATGCGGTATAATTGTCTTAGTGAATGTTTGCTAAAGAAGGGTACAAAAATGATCCTATTTGCTCTTGTGTTTTTATAAGAAGGTCTGAATATGAATTTGCTATAATAGTTGTTTATGTTGATGACTTGAATATCATTGGCACTCCCAAAGAGCTTTCAAAAGTTGTTGAGTGTTTGAAGAAAGAATTTGAAATGAAAGATCTGGGAAAGACAATTTTGTCTCGGCCTACAGATTGAGCATTTGACAAATGGAATTTTCATCTATCAATCAACATACACTGAAAAGATTTTAAAGCGATTTTACATGGATAAATCACATCCAGTGAGTACCCCTATGATTGTGAGATCGCTTGATATAAACAAAGATCCATTTCGACCTCAAGAAAATAACGAAAAGTTTCTTGGTGATGAAACTCCATATCTTAGTACAATCGGGACACTAATGTATCTTGTCAATAATACTCGATCAGATATTTATTTTGCGGTAAGTTTATTGGCAAGATTCAGCTCTTTCCCAACTAAAAGACATTGGAATGGTGTCAAACATATATTCAAATATCTTCGGGAAATCATTAATTTGGGATTATTTTATTCAAATGAATCCAAGTCAGAAATAATTGATTATGCAGATGCAGGATACTTATCTGATCCACATAAGGCTCGGTCTCAGACGGATTATTTATTTACATATGGTGGCACAACCATATCATGTCGTTTAATGAAACAAACATTAGTTGCAACTTCTTCAAATCATGTAGAAATCATTGTCATTCATGAAGAGAGCCGGAAGTGTGTTTGGTTGAGATCAATGACTCAACATATTCAGGAAATATGTGAATTTTCTTTGAATAAGGATATTCCAACTACATAGTATGAAGATAATGCTGCATGTATAGTTCAGTTGAAGGGAGGTTACATTAAAGGAGACAGAACAAAACACATTTTACCAAAATTCTTTTTCACTCTTGATCTTAAAAAGAAAGGTGAAATAGATATTCAACAAATTCGTTCAAGCAATAATCTAGCAGATATGTTCACTAAAGCATTGCCAACATCAATCTTTGAGAGATTGAGATACAAGATTGGAATGCGTCGTCTCCTAGATATTAAGTGATGTTTTTATCAGGAGGAGTACATATGCACTGCACTCTTTTTTCCTTAATCAAGGTTTTGTCCCACTGGGTTTTTTTTGGTAAAGTTTTTAATGAGGCAGCAAACAAGGCGTATTACAAATCGCTATGTACATCTTATTTTCTTTAGAATTTCTCTTCACATGAACATCCAGGGGGGAGTATTGTAAATAATGTATTTGGTGGATGTTCATATACTACACATTGTAGATTCACATGCTACACATTCTACATGTATTTGGTGGATGTTCATATACTACACATTGTAGATTCACATACTAAACATTCTACACATACTAGTGTAGCATGATGTGTGTGAATCTACAATCACATAGTTCACATTTTACACATACTCTTGTCTATAAAAGGCATGGTATGCTACATTGTATAAATACACCAAGAAGAAGAAGAAGCAAAGTCTTTTCTTATATAGATCTCTCTCCTCTCCTCTTTCGTTTTAGCATATTTCAGAATATACCTTTTTCTATATTATTCTTTTTTTCATTTTACTAGCATTCCAAGAAATCCATCTCTATATACTCTATATAATAAGAGCCACAAGATGAATAATAAACAATCCATCTACTTTTCTTGCTTCCAAATCTGTAATAAGGAAACAAAATAATTACTATCATTTAGATCTATCTTGGAAAGACAACTATTAATGAGCAGGACAACAATTATTACTAATAATATTCTTTTTATGTCATATTCTCTATTAATTAATTAATTAATTAAGTATCCAACAACATATGGTGGTGAAATTAATTTTTGAAGCCATTCCCTAACGTCTAATGCTGGGGATAATGTACCTTGCCTCAAGTAGTGTCTCGAAACATCACTTCATTGATACTAAGTAAAATACTAATATTGAATATACATCTAAGAAAATTATACATTACTTATAATGACTTATCATTTGTTCACTTCTTCAAATATTAAATATTGCCTGTCATTGCCTTAAATCTTAGCTAGCGTTTAGTTATATAGTTTTGAAAACTTATTTTCAAATATTTGTTTGGCTAAGGAATTTAATTATATTTTGAAAACTTATTTACAAAATATGCTCAAGTTTTCAACAACTTGTCTGACCCAATTTTGGAAAAAAAAAAAATTCACTTTCAGTCGTAAAACTTTAAATTCTCATCCAACTATAACTTCAAATTTCAAAACGCATTACTTCAAAAAAAAAAATTAATGCTCTTCAATCTTGTGGTATTAAATATGGAAAGTTAAAATTAAAAAGTTACTAAAAAATTAAAAAAAATTATTCTTTTTTAAACAGATTAAAAAAATAAATAAGTTATTCTTCTTTAAATGAAGAAGAATTTTGTATGCAAGGGCCAATGACCAATCTATCCTTACTGTAGGTGAAAGTGTTCCATCCACTGGCCATCAGCCAAAACCCCGTTCCAGCAAGCTGCGGTAGGTGAAAGAGCCTACGTGGAAAATGCTCAACTTCAAAATGTCAACTTTGAATTCTCAATTTTGACCCAAATACTTTATTTAACTATTTTTCTTTTAATAATCCCAATTACCCATCATCACCTAACCATAATGACCTCAATGCCCATTCACATAACTACTCTCACCAACCACAAAAACTCCCCAATTTTTTTAATAATAGTTAAAAAGAAAAACAAATTTCCAAGATATTGCCCCTGAACAACCCTTAATACCAATCAACTCCCTTTCACCTACCACGCAGTTTTGTGTCACTTGTTTCATATTTATATTCACCCAACTTTCCACATTCATCTTCAGGACACCACCGCTTAAAAAAAAACTTCCCTTTTAGCTTTTCAGCGTGCTCCAAATTTTTCCTTTTTGGGTTTTCGAAGTTCGAACTATCTAAGATGCCGATGGAAAATGAAACAAATGAATCAGTAGATTTAATCTTCCGATCTAAACTCCCTGATATTTACATCCCTAAACATTTGCCTTTACATTCTTATTGTTTCGAAAACATTTCTGAGTTTAATTCCCGTCCTTGTTTAATTGATGGTGCAAATGATCAAATCTATTCTTATGCCGAAGTTGAACTGACTTCGAGGAAAGTTGCTGTTGGTCTGAATAAATTAGGGATCCAACAGAAGGATACGATTATGATTCTCTTGCCTAATTCCCCTGAATTCGTTTTTGCTTTTATGGGTGCTTCGTATCTAGGTGCAATTTCCACAATGGCTAATCCGCTTTTCACTCCTGCAGAGGTTATTAAGCAAGCTAAAGCATCAAGCGCTAAGATTATCATCACGTTAGCTTGCTATATTGGGAAAGTAAAGGATTACGCTACTGAAAATGATGTGAAGTTAATTTGCATCGACTCTGCACCGGAAGGTTGCATTCATTTCTCCGAATTGACACAATCAGACGAACACGAAATACCTGATGTGAAAATCCAGCCTGATGACGTTGTGGCCCTGCCGTATTCCTCAGGGACCACAGGGCTACCAAAAGGAGTCATGTTGACACATAAAGGATTAGTCACCAGCGTAGCGCAACAAGTTGATGGAGAAAATGCAAATTTGTATATGCACAGTGAAGACGTGTTGATGTGTTGCTTGCCTTTGTTCCATATATACTCACTCAATTCCGTTTTGCTATGTGGATTGAGAATTGGAGCAGCCATTTTGATTATGCAGAAATTCGACATTGTTCTGTTCTTGGAGTTGATTCAGAAGTATAAGGTGACAATTGGACCATTTGTACCTCCTATTGTTCTAGCAATTGCAAAGAGTCCATTAGTTGATCACTACGATCTTTCATCAGTAAGGACAGTCATGTCTGGTGCTGCACCTTTAGGAAAGGAACTCGAAGACACTGTCCGAACCAAATTCCCTAAAGCCAAACTTGGTCAGGTAAATTTTATAAGCTAGAATTTCTTATTTATTACTACGTACGTACTTTTTATCACAAATATAGGATTTACGAGCCAAAGTTATTGAATTAAAACTGTTTTTTTAATCGTTACGTTCCCATCCTGAAGTACAATCCATGTGCGCTGATCTTAGCTGCTCTCCATCGAAATTACGAGCACATGAAAGTTGATGATTTGCTAAATACCATAGGCTTTACCTTCCCAAAAAATATACTATTTTTAAAAGATCCACAGAATCCAACATACCCACTCAAAAGTTTTACTCTAACTCTAGTCTTTGCACGTATTTTTTAAAAAATAATAGTAATTAATATTATAGAAGTTTATTTTTAAAATATTGCACCAGTAACAATGAACATAGGAAATAATTTTAATTGCACTTACGATTTTCCTAATTTAGGGGTGGTTACAAATGAATTTCGCTTGACTGAGCAAATTTTGGTAGGTAAACGTCTATTCCTCAAAAGGAAATTGTGTAAATATTGCACACCTTTGTGGACATCTTAATTTGGACTTTTCACAATACATTTGCTTTATGGGCTACTTGAGATAGTGACCAGCCGGCAGGAATATACTGTAGTATTTTAATCTTTTTTAATAAATTTCCAAATATAAATTCGTTGACTAATAAATAAATTATTAAATTAAAAATAGGGTTATGGAATGACTGAAGCTGGACCAGTTCTGGCAATGTGTTTGGCCTTTGCAAAAGAACCCTTTGAAATTAAATCAGGTGCATGTGGTACTGTTGTGAGGAATGCTGAGATGAAAATTGTGGATCCGGATACGGGTTGCTCTTTGCCCCGTAACCAACCCGGTGAAATTTGCATTCGAGGTGATCAGATCATGAAAGGTACGCCTTTATTATCGGAAAATTATAAGTGGTTACATGTCAAATTTAGTATATACGTGTTATCATTTAATGAAATATTTGGTTGAATTTAATTGAAATTCAATTATGAGAACGAAGGATAAAAATAAACCAAGTGTTTCGTTGGTATTCTATGTTAGGTGCAAATAAAGGATGTGATAAATCACCCGTTTCCGTATATATTGTAGAGAGCCAAATTCAGGCATCTATATGTGTGCATAAAATAAGTATATGACGTTACCTACCGCAAATGTGGTTGCATTCATAGCAGAATAAATGTAAGTACAGTCACAATCAAGCTAGTTCTAGTAGTCGTACTTGTATGTTAAGTTGAGCGGACTCTCCACTTTTGATGCTATATCCGTGTTGGATTTTTCAAAAATACACTATTCTTGACGAATTTGGCATGCATTCGTTGACATTTTTGAAGAGTTAAAAGAGCAGCTTGTATGTAATGTTGTAAACGTGTAGGCCTCTTACCATAAAATGATTTGAGCACAACACTGTGGAATTATTCAGTGTATTATCAACCTACCCAACTAACTTTTTGGCTTTGGTCTTTAAAGCTTTTCCCTACCATTATCAATTCTCTAGCTCAATAACCCATCAAATCTTCTAGTTATACTCCCACGGGCCCAATTTAATTGTCTCAGGACATGAATTTTAAAAAAAAAAGAGGGAGATTTTTTGAGTATTATGGTTTTAAATTAAATATTTGTGTAGTTTTTAAAATTTTATAATCTTAAACTTGCGATATAGAATTTTGGATTGCATAACTTACTAAAATAGAACGATTTAGGATATAGACCAAAAAGGAAAGTAAGACTTAAAATGGGACGGAGTTAAACTAACATTGACCACGTAAGCTTTGTTTATTTATTTGAGAATACAATATTGATGCGTATAGCCATTTCATTCGAACGTAGAAATTTTGTCTGCTCTGATACTATAGGCATCTAAATTATTACGTAAGCTTTAAAAATCGTGATCTATATTTTATCTAAAAGCTTAAGCTGTTAACGAGAACATACAGTTTTTTCTTTTTATATTACACCTCCAATGATAAATTATTTTATTGTAGGTTACTTGAACGATCTTGAGTCCACAACGAGAACAATAGACAAAGAAGGATGGTTACACACTGGCGATATAGGGTTCATCGACAACGATGACGAGCTTTTCATTGTGGACCGATTGAAGGAATTGATTAAATACAAAGGATTTCAAGTGGCCCCTGCTGAGCTTGAAGCACTTCTTGTCAACCATCCCAACATTTCTGATGCTGCTGTTGTCCCGTAAGTAAATTAAATTTTTTGTAATGTACAAACTCAAGTTAGAAAAATGGTCTAAATTATTCTCATCATTTGTTAATTGTGTCATGTAGAATGAAAGATGAGCAAGCTGGGGAAGTTCCAGTGGCTTTTGTTGTAAGGTCAAATGGATCAACAATTACTGAGGATGAAGTCAAGGATTTCGTTTCGAAGCAGGTTAGTTTTAATTTAATTTGTTCGTTTAATTAAAATTGATGTAATATTTAATTTGAATATTGATAGTAGTATTATTCCTGTTATACAACATGTATAAAAAGACCTACTTCCATTCAATATCTTCCAATAGTGTATTGTACTGGGCCAAAGATTACAACCTTCAACTTTCAATGTGCATGAGTAGAGACTTAAAAACTTGTATAAAATTGAGTAAATAGACACACACGTCCTATAAGGATAACACGTAGGATAAGAATTGGCCACGTAGGACGCCACATACGACATATGTGTCTACTTTTTAAATTTTATACAAATTTAAGTGTCTACTTGTGCACACCCAAAATTAGAGGTCATAGACGTAGTTTGATATCAGGTTAAAGCGCATGTTTATGTATTATGCCTGTTGTTATTCCCAACATCTATAATTCAAGTATAGGTGGCTAGGTGCAGTTGAAATCATATATTCCATGTTAAAAAGTACAATACATGTTTTGAATATATTTTAAAACTTCATTTCAAGTCAAATTTTGAGTCCGTTTCGGTTAATTAGCTGAATTAAAATAGCTGAAAAACGCACTTTTTTTAACTTATAGTATGTAGTTATGTATTTAAATAAAAAAGTTGAAACTAATAGTTAACAATATCAAACCAATTAGAACAGCAAGTGATTTTTCTTTGGGTTTTCAAATTTTGCAGGTGGTATTCTATAAGAGAATAAAGCGTGTATTTTTCGTGGAAACGGTACCAAAATCTCCATCAGGAAAAATTCTGAGAAAGGACTTGAGAGCTAGACTGGCTGCTGGTGTTACAAATTAATTAATTAATTCCTTTTGAGCTTGCTATTTGATGGTGCCAATTTTCAGAGATAATATATGTTGTTTGAATTGTACCCATATGTTTCACCAAAAAAAGAGAATGTGTTCGATCTGAGTTTGACAACGGGCGAAGTGTCTGTAAATTAATTTATAAGACTTGTTTATTCATCTTTTGATATTATTTATTATGTGATGCTACGGTATCGAACAAAAGTTCTTGTGAAAAAGAGTAATAACATGTGTGCACATATTAACTATTTGGAATTTTGAATCACTGATTATGTATTGTGAGGATTCACCACAAAGTCGACTACTATTTTAAAATTGTTTGTTAACTTATCACAAAACGGACTTGGTACTAGCGAGTGTATTCCCACTCGTGGGATTTTGGAAGAGGAGAGTATATGCAAGCTGCCTCATCCCACCTTGTGGCATGAGAGACTGTTTTCAAAAGACTTTCGGCTAAAATAACGCGTAACAACAGTGATTGATGAATGCAGGTTGCAGGTAATATTTTTCTATGCAAGTGGCTTAGAGTTCTAATCTTGGTGTGGTTCATAGTAGAACATATATTTATTTGCTGTTGCAGTTTAGCATGTTCTCCATTTCCAAGTCATTATAATATTATGAATCTCCTTGAATTTGTTTATAGCATATGAATCCTATATTGCATGCTTTTACTCACAAAAAAAAACGAACAATAAACTTGAGCTATGATTTTGCCTCTGGTGCACTTCTGGTGTTTGTGGACCTCTGATGTTTAAGATTCTCAAATATTGATTCGTAATCTGTATTTTTTATTTTTTTGGCAAACTCCGTTTGTTTTGAATTATGTTTTTTTTTTCTTTCAAATTAAACAGCTCAAAAGAACACATTTTAAGTAAACATATCAAAAACCTTGTTTATAAATTCAGTTCTTGCATAACCTCAAATAAGTGTGTTAACCAATACTGTAGCTACTTGAGATCCTCAAGTAAGATTTTACTTGTAAGTAATTATGTCTACATATTTATTTCTCTTTCATCTTTGCTCTTTGGGTCAGTCACTATCAGTGGATCGGATTAGGTAGTTTATAGATGGCATTTTCATAAATTATCATGCGAAAATTGACTTGATTCGGAATTTTTGGGTGAAATTAGTTCCTTAATCGGGTTAACAATCCAAAATAATATTTTCTAAACCACTATGTCTTGGTCTCTCTTATAATATAATCATGTTTATTAGCCTGAGGTAATTACCAAGAAAAGGTTAAAATTGCTGACATGAAGTGCTTAGCACTTTGCTTGTGTCACATAGAGCATCAATCTTCCAAGTATTTTCTTGGTAATCTCTTTGATGAATACTTAATTCTAAGTATCGTTCTCTAATTCCTAATAGAAGGACTATATAAAAACCTCTGCATATGCATCACATAGTGCAACAAAATCATCCAAACCAACTGGTAACAAATTCCATGGCAGACTATACTGCAGTTTTCTTTGATGATGAGGATAGTAGTACTGACATATTATCAGATGGCGAGTGCGCGGAGCAACTGCAACTCCAAGAGGTTCTTGAAACCTCTTTAGAAATGCACCATCTTAGCATGTCATCAGCCAAAGTTACATGTGCGATTTGCCTTGAGAGAAAAGGAACAGATGAAATGTTCGAACTAGAGAACTGCTCTATTCATTCTTTCTGTTCCGACTGCATAAGCCTACATGCTCAGTCCAAGATACAAGAGAAAAGCTTTCCCGTAACTTGCCCGGGTTTGAGATGTCCGGCCATAATTGAACCTGCCTCTTGTAGGTCAATCATACCTGAGGATGTTCTCGCGAGGTGGGAAGAGGGCTTGTGCGAGTCATCTATTCCTATGCGTGAAAGAATTCACTGTCCTTATAATGATTGTTCTGCGCTGTTCATTTATGATCGCGATCATGAGGAGACAATAGTCGAGTGTACATGTCCTCTGTGCCAAAGACTCTTCTGTGCACAGTGTCGTGTCCCTTGGCACGTTGGGCGTGACTGTGACATGTTTCAAAAGGAAGAAAAAGACGGGGAAGATGATTTAAAGGTTGCGACGCTTGCTAAGGAATTCAAATGGATGAAATGCCCCAACTGTAAATCAATTGTGGATAAAGTTGATGGCTGTATACACATAACATGCGTGTAAGTTTATTCTGCAATCTATAATTGTATGCGTATATGTATGGTTCCTATCGGTAGGAGGTCAAGTATCATTCAATTTTAATCTATACCTTGCAAATTAAGTAGTTTAAATTAACAGATGGACATGTGGCAAAATTATTCTGTATATGCATTGTGGATTCAGGTGTAAAGTAGAATTTTGCTACATCTGTGGAGGAATATGGAGTGAAGCTCATTGGAATTGCGAAGACTAAGAGTAGTTTCATATGATCGTGAAGGATACCTGGGTTGTGGTGCAGTAGATGGGGCTGCTCCACCCTTAACCAGAGGTAGAGGGTTCGACCCTGGTATGAAGAAAACTCTGTTGGGAGCGCTGCCACCTTAATGCTTAATGGGCCCTGCAACGCGCGCGATCCGAATTAGTCGGGGCTACAATGCGGGCACCGGACACCGGATGGGAAACCTAAAATAAGAAGGATACATGGCTTGTGTTGTTAGAATTTTGCTGATGATTGTCTAGTACTCCTTTTATACTGTATCATGTGTAGTAAAGTAAGATCTTATACGTTTTATTTTAATAAATAAATTTAAAAATTGGCTATGAAATTCATAGCAACTCTTGCTCTAAATGACCCAATATTAGTTTTTTTATGATAATCTATTTATTGAATGTTAGCAATTGAGATTTTTATTGTTTTAGGACAAAATTACTCGTCTCAACTTGAAAGGAACATGATACCTGAGCTAAAAGGAATCAACTTTTTTAATGATCAATCAAATTTTGATTCAAGCAACTTATAATATCAGAGTTTGTAGTGCTTATGTACACAGTATATAAAGCATTAAAGCTAGCTATCTTCTGGTATATACTTGACCTGGATACTAAACACCAATTGAAAAATCAAAAACTTATTAATTTGTTGTCCTCCTCCAAGTTCCTTCATTCTTAGAGACTAATATTGACAATGACACTGATACTTTAAGAATCTTGTCTTGTAACAACAACATGTCACGACAGTCCACTAAGAGTAAAGCTATGGGTTGATGACAACACGGATTGTGACCTAGTGATCAATGTAGTTAGTTGAGAACCATTAAACCTCAGTTTCAAATTCCATAAAAATTACAAACATAAGGTGATTTTTAAGTCAGAGAAAAATTATTACGAGTACGGATAATGCTGAAAAGTTAGAGAACTTACAGTTGATTATGTTGAGCAAGCTTATCAGTAACCTGATTTTGCTCCATATGTATACGCGTGCTCGATTGTCCCTGCAATCACGTAGAAATGTCAAGCAAGAAGACGTTCATGTAACATCTGAAGATCATATTTATTTAGGTATCTTACACAAATCCAATAAGTTAAGAGCTACTAATATTTTTTAGTATAACTTTGCTTAATGACATAAAGTTTCACAAATCTCATTTTGTGATACATATTTTTGTCACACCTCTTTTCCCGCTCGAGGGTCGAGGTCGAAGGATTTTTTCAATTAAAGTGACGGTTTTGAATAGGGATTAATTTATTTACAGAGTCACCACTTGGAATTGAGTTTTGGTGTTCCAAGTCACCTTTTTGAATCCCTAATCAAAAGGAAATGACTCTTTGTAAAACAGAAGATCAAGTAAAAAATTCTGTTGACCGAAGGGAAGGTGTGAGGCACCCTCAAGTCCCGTGGTTCTAGCACGGTCGCTTTTATTAACTTATCCTGACTTAAATTATTTTAATAAATTATGTTAAGGCCTAAAATCGCTCATTTTTAATTATATAAAAAATGTCTGTCTACACCTCTTATGTTAAATAAATTAATGAAAATTAATTTAAAAAGATATTTGTCAAGGTGCATTTTTGCATCCTTGAATTTTTAAAATGTCTCAGAAAGATGCGTACACCGCATTCTTAATTGAGACGACTATTTAAACGTACCTAAAATTTGCCTAGCATTAAAGGCATTGATTTGTCTCTTATAAACTCAATACAATTTTTTTTATCCATTTTTATTCTTTTCATTTTTTAAGAATTCAACCCCACAAATGGTGCCACATCTATATATTAAATGGAAACAATAAAATTACAAACACTTTGACCTTAGACCCCCAAGAATATGCACCAGTTTCTTATGCTGCAAGTGCTAATTAACTTCCATAGATTACTCATAATGACAATAGCGGAAAAACATTGATATGCATTTTTGACGAATGATTTTTAGTATTATAATTTATTAATATTATTACACATGCATTCCAAGTGCTTGAAATTAAAATTTATTTTTTACCTTCTTAGCACTAAATTAAAATTACATCTATATGGTCTCAATTTATTAAATGAAGATTACTGCATTTGTTTTTGTTTTTTAAGAGAAAAAAAAGATGGAACTGAAAGAAATTAAAAATGAAGCAAATTAATAATATAGCATGTCTGTAATAACACAGACCATACAACATGCATCAACTCATTTAAATGAAAATAGATATCACGAAGTCATATAGATACCACCTAAATGTAAATGGTAAGTAACATTGAAATCTAAGAATGGACAATGTTAAAGATGAGATCTCACATAAATAATAAAATTTTCGTACTACATGATACATAAAGCCATTTAAAAGATATTATTCATACTTCGAATTATAATAAAAACTTATAAAATAATGTAGAGATCGAATAAGAACCTGTACAACAAATTAAACTGAGTATGGAAGTAAGAACGTCGCCACCAAAAACTCAAACGGAGACCCAAAACTCGATTCGCAACTCTTCTTTTCTTCGTCTCCTCTGCTTTCTTCCCTTTCTGCTCACTATTTCTCTTCTCAAATTTTTGGTCTTTTTTAATCTCTACCCTTTTTTTTTTTTTGCCTTTTTCCTTTCAAATGTTGTTCTCTGTTGCTCTCCCACAAAATGTTTTTTTTTTCCTCCTTTATGTGTGTGTGGATGTGTAATATATAGGGGTATAAGGTGGAAAGTTGAGGGAGTTGAGGGAAATTAGGAGGTGGTTGGGGTAGTTTTTAGGATAAGATTTCTTTCTTTTTTTTTTTTTAAAGAAAAGACAAGATAAAAATAATAATAAATTAATTTTTTTTATATAAATAGAAAATGCAAGAAAATTTTATAATTATCCTAAAATAAAATATAGTCAAAAATATTAAAATTACTTGCTTATTTATTAAAATTAAAAGAAAAAAATATTTTTGAATTTCTTTTTTATAAAAAAAATAAAAATAAAAATATCTCAAAAATGTAACTTTATTTATTTGTTTTCAACTAAAATTATTAAAAATAAAATAAGAGTTAAAATAATATCGGACCAAATATAAATATTTAATACCCAAAAATATATATATTAAATTCGAGAGGGTCAAAAATTACGTGTCTACATTTTGCCCCTCTTTGTGTGAAATCTCGAAGAGTTTTCATACAAAGAAATAGACAAAGAGGTGATTTTTGATCCTCCAATTATTCGAAAAGTAAAGATAAAATGAAATAAATGATGTGACCGAGTCCTGATTTTGGACCGCCTACATATCCTGGGTTATAAGGGAATCAGGTCACTTGTAGTTCAATGAGGTAAAATGGTGAGACAATGAGTTAGAGTTTGAGTCAGGTTCCATCGAGTCTTCGGTTTGCGACTTCTGCTTTTTATATCCAAATGAAAAATAAAAAATAAAAAATAAAAATGAAGATACAAGTGAAAGATCTTATCTATTGCTCAGCTTTCCTGGAATCTTGACTTGAATCTTCATGACTTCTCAAATGGTGAGATAGTCGTTATTCTGAGTTGAATTTGATACACGAAATATTTCTCCTCGTTGGTAGTAGAGGGGAACTTGACAATTGATTTATTCTTCAGCTTTTTTTTTTCTTGGATTTGAAAATCTTCACCCGATTCTTCAGGCGGGCTCCTTACTTGCAACTGATAATGTCCACCCTATTCTTCAGGCGGGTTCCTTGATTTACAATTTCTTCACCCTGTTCTTCAGGCGGGCTCCTGAACTTTCTCGTTTATTCACCCTGCTCTTCAGGTGGGCTCTTGGACTTTCTATTTCTGATTTTTCAAATATGTTCCTGAACTCAACATAAAAGGTGAAATAGAAAAATAACATCCCATTCTTCAGGAGGGTCCTGAGCATAAAAATAAATTTTCATTCTTCAGGAGGGTCCTGAGCATAAAAATAAATTTCCATTCTTCAGGAGGGTCCTGTCCCATTCTTCAGGAGGGTTCTGAGCATAAAATAAATTCTCATTCTTCAGGAGGGTCCTGTCCCATTCCCTCCTGAGCATAAAATAATTTTTCATTCTTCAGGAGAGTACTGTCCCATTCTTCAGGAGGGTCCTAAGCATAAAATAAATTTCAGTAAACACGAACAAAATTTTTCCCCAGTTTGCACTAGTAAATTTTATGAGTGTCATCAGATCACAAATTTTGAAAAATACAGTACAGAGTGTGAATCAAAGCCCTGCTAAAGAAATGTGTCTCATCAGAGTAAAATTGATGACCAAAATTAGGAAGTGTGTCTCCTAAGAGTTAACTTGAAGGACTCCACCAGAAAGTGCGTCTTCTAAGAGTGAATGTTCAAGTTAGGAAGTGTTTCGCCTAACAAATGAAAACTGACTTATTCAGACTAGGAAGTGCGACTTCTAGGGGTTAAATGAAATGACTCGACTAGAAAGTGTGTCTTCTAGGAGTGATGGTTCAAGTTAGGAAGTGCTTCACCTAACAAATGAAAACTGACTTATTCAGACTAGAAAGTGCGTTTCCCAAGGGTTAAATGAAATGACTCGACTAGAAAGTGCATTTTCTAGGAGTGAAGATTCAAGTTAGGAAGTGCTTCACCTAACAAATGAAAACTGACTTCTTCAGACTAGGAAGTGCGTCTCCTAAGAGTTGAATGAAATGACTCGACTAGAAAGTGTGTCTTCTAGGAGTGAAGGTTCAAGTTAGGAAGTGCTTCACCTAACAAATGAAAACTGACTTATTCAGACTAGGAAGTGCGTCTCCTAAGAGTTGAATGAAATGACTCGACTAGAAAGTGTGTCTTCTAGGAGTGATGGTTCAAGTTAGGAAGTGTTTCACCTAACAAATGAAAACTGACTTATTCAGACTAGGAAGTGCATCACCTAGGGGTTAAAATGATGAGTTTTTACCATTATTGATTATCAAATCTGTGTAACAGTACTGCCTCTTGCATTTGCAGAAGTGAGAAATTGCAGCTTTTAATAGTTAAGGTTTGAAACCTTTGATATAAAGGTAACACATGTTTGTGTTTCATATAAAGAAAACTTTCTAATTTAAAAATACGGTGGTTGATTTGTGGCATTTGGCTATTGAGACGATCTCTTGCACTTGTCATGCCCAACTCCATTGCAAATCATTGATAGGTATTGTTGACTTATTGTAGTATTGACCCCAAATTCTGACTACTAAAATATTTTGACTCAAATCATATTTCTCTTGCATGATGCCTCGGGATTCAGCTTTAAATACACCTTTTATACCTTTATGAGTCTAAGAACTGTCAGATGACAAGCATTCTCGAGTACTTTACTTTATTTTTGAAACATGTTATCTTTGTGTGTTGGTTTTTTGTCTTGCTTTGCACAACTAAAAGAGTTGGTAGCAAGTTTTGAAGTCCTTCCTCACTTATCTTGACAATATTTTGACTCAAAAATACATGAAAGATGATGATAGTTATTTTCTTTTGACCACAAAGATACAAAAATCGAAAATAAAAATAGCAATAAAAATAATAAAAGAATAGAAAAGGACAATAGACATCTCTTCTTTTTTAAAAAAAATGTCAAAAAGAAAATTTTATCTGGGTGTGGCAGCTGATTCTAGTGATTATGACATGCATTTTGAATTAAACAATCTGATCTATCCAAACTAATCACTATCACTTTTTGCCCACCCACTGAATTTGAAAGGGAGCCATTCTTGAACTTGTTTCCTTTGGATTATAATCCTCCTTAGGCTAGTGACACCTCGATGGGTTTTCGCCAACAAGCCGTTCCCAATTTCTTTTCTTTTTCTTATGGTGCCCATGAAGACTTTTACCAATAAGACTCTCATTTTTATTGATCTCACAACTCACGGTCGCCTTATGATGCCCAAAAGGGTTTTCACCAATAAGACTCTCTCATTTTTTAAAATTTTTTTTTTTAGAAAATAATACTCAAAATATGAAATATCATGCACCCATAACATGTTTAGACTTGACATTCTTAAAGATTGATCTGAAGGTCTTTCTTTGGTTGTTACTTGACTTTTGAAATAGGATAGAAAGAAAGGTCGGCATGGGGCTCAAAATTTACATAACATTGGGTAAAATATACAACTTTTGGAATCGACTCTTTTAAGGAAATAAACTTTTGCCCCAGTTTTATTTCATTTCGAGTAACTTGAAATTTTTTTTGTTGGACTGAACCCCAAAGTAGGGCTGCCTACGTATCTTGTCATAGCAAGAATCAGGTCAAACGTAGTTCAGGACATTTCTTTTGCTTGAATTCGAATTTTTAATTGATTTTTTCTTTTTTTTTTTCTTTTACTCCATTTTTCTTGATACTTTCTTTTTTTTTTTTCAAATTCTATTTTGATTCCAAAAGAGGGGTACGAAAGAAAATAACACTAAAGCTCAGAAGGGGTAACAAAGGATGACACAATATTTGAGTAGTAGAATGAAATGCCTTCGTCATATCAATCTTTAAAAATACAAGTACATAACATGTAATCTGAAAGTAGAACATGAAGATCATATGCATCTTTTTCAACATTGATTGTGACTAAGCTCATGCACTTGCGTCACTTCCTTTAAGCTTGTAAAATATATATGTCCACTTATATTGTACTTTTTTCTCGATGAGTGACTCATGCCCTTTTGGAGCTAACTTCTTTTTGATTTTCCTTATAGTGGATGCTATATATCCTCCAATCGACCTCATTCAAAATTCTCGAATTGAATTTTCTAATCGATGATCAATTTATTTCCTGATTCACAAAGTGATTGTCTCAATATATTCAAAAGAGGTTGTAACTATCTCCCCAAATACCTGAACACTTTACTTATTTTCTTATATGCTTTTTTCTTTCAACTCTATCTTCTTGTCAAATATTTCAGGATTAGATTGGATTTAAAGACCAGTCTGTGAATTCAACATGCATATCACATCTCTAGAATCACCATAGAAAGTGCTCTCTAAAGAAAGAAAAAAACAACAACAAAATAATATATAATAAAAAATAAAATAAAAATAAAAAGGACACACATTTGTTGAACAAAAGATAGAAGGATTTGAATGGAAATTTTAATAAAATAAGATAAGATATATCTTAAATTTTAATCCTAAAATAATTCGGGTAGTAGAAAGAAAACAAAAAAGACTACCAAAAATCCTTTCTCGTGGGGAGCAGATTGACTTCTAAATTGCCGAACTTAATATTTTAGCCATTGAATTGCACGTCAGCCTTAATGGAGTCTCCACAATCATTGCTACATCATTTTTTTTTTCATTTTGAATTTATCACCTCAAACTCTCTCCAAAGTAAGTCATCAACAATTTCTCTTTTCCCCTACTCCTCTTCATTGATTACAAAACTTTTTCATATGAGTCAAAGGATCACCATGACCCTCGTACATGCCCAACATTGGTGTTATGGAGTTTAGAGGCAAGTGAACATTGAAACATGTAAAAATCCTTGTGAGAACTCTCTTTTTCTCTCTCAGTATTTGCATGTTTCTCATATTTTGCTCCAAATTTCTCACTTTTCAGATCATTTCTTATTATTCCTCATTTCTAACAATCTACACCAACTCATCTCAGACCCTATATCATTTTTTGTGGGTCTTCTTACTTGTTCTTTGAACATGGTGTTGTATTGGTGAGATGCCAACTTAGCCACAAACCAACCACCTTAACACTATTTTGATTTTGGAGAAAATTAATGTGTCAGAGTTCAAAATTTTTCTTTTTAAGACCACCGAATCCGTGAAGGACTGCCTACGTATCTCATTAAGATGAGAATCAGGTGTGCGTAGTTCTTAAAGTATATGTCGTACAAAATTCAGCCTCAAGACCCCTCAAGGTTCAGGGTTGTTAAGATTTATATATATATATATATATATATATATATGTAAAAACTTAGCCTCATGATCCCTAGAGATTCAGGGTTGTTAAGATTTATATATTTTTATTTATTTTGTAAAAACTTAGCCTCATGATCCCTAAAGATTCCGGGCTATTAAGATATATATAAATATTGGACCTGAGAATTAGAAAAATAATTATGAAAGTAATCATATTTTCAAAATATTCCCCAATAAATCTATGAATTTTTTTTTAAAAGATAGGGTCGTATTCTAAGAAGGACTTCCTACGTATCCCACTAAAGAGTGAGAATCAGGCCCTCGTAATTCGTGAAAACCGTAAAACTATGTTATTATAAATTTATTTAAAAAAAAAAAAAAAATTCTTTGAAAAATAATTCACTAAATTTGAGGATAATATAATCTCTTGCATTTTAAAGTTGCCTAAAAGTCGGTCAACAATCAGATAGTCTTCCAAACAAATGTCAAAGAGCTCGTAGGATGCACATGTTGGTCTTTATAAAGTAGGTCACCTGTCCTAGACAGACCCGCCCCCTGTACCGAGTCCCGCTAAGTCAAATACATATGATGCAAATAAAGCGGCACCTAATAGGGATAACCAAATTCTGAGTTTTCAGTTCTTCTAAGTTTAAGCCTAATAGGAATGGGTGTCTAGACTGGCTTACCCGAGCGGACACTCGAGCCGGGGAGAGACAACTTGGTTGGTAGCAGGGCAACACCGCCTTCGTTGTCAATTCGAACCCCGCCTAACATGTGTGACTACAATCCTTCACCAGGTGCCTTGACACTCCGGCTATCTCAAAAAGAAAGTAGGATGCATACGCTGCATTCCTTCTATCCTATTTCAGAAACTTAGAGGGGGTGCGCAAGAGAAGACAATTTATAAATACAGTTCAATCAATATCAAAGCGGTAAATAAGCGACAAGTAGCACATAAGGCCAACAAACACAATATCAACAATAATTAAAACAAGTATAAGTCAATACAAAAAGCTCGAATTCTTATAATTTTCCCAGCAGAGTTCGCCAGAGATGTCACACCCCTTTTTCCGCTCGAGGGTCGAGGTCGAGATGTTTTTCCAATTAAAGTGATGGTTTTGAATAGGAATTGATTTATTTACAGAGTCGCCACTTGAAATTGAGTTTTGGTGTTCCAAGTCACCTTTTAGAATTCCTAATCAAAAGGAAATGACTCTTTGTTGGTCTGCGAAAACAGAAGACCAGGTAAGAAATTCTGTTGACCGAAGGGAAGGTGTGACGCACCCCTCAAGTCCCGTGGTTCTAGCACGGTCGCTTTTATTAACTTATCCTGACTTAAATTATTTTAATAAATTATGTTAAGGCCTAAAATCGCTCATTTTTAATTATATCAAAAATGTTTGTCTACACCTCTTATGTTAAATAAATTAATCAAAATTAATTTAAAAAGATTTTTGTCAAGGTGCATTTTTGCATCCTTGAATTTTTAAAATATCTCAGAAAGATATGTACGCCGCATTTTTAATTGAGACGAATATTTAAACGTACCTAAAATTTGCCTAGCATTAAAGGCATTGATTTGTCTCTTATAAACTCAATACAATTTTTCTTATCCAATTTTATTCTTTTCATTTTTTAAGAATTCAACCCCACAAATGGTGCCACATCTATATATTAAATGGAAACAATAAAATTACAAACACTTTGACCTTAGACCCCCAAGAATATGCATTAGTTTCTTATGCTGCAAGTGCTAATTAACTTCCATAGATTACTCATAAGGCAAAATGACCTTCTGGACCCCTGTACTATGTCGATTTTGTAAGTTGGACAGTTCTACTTACGTGTTTGTCATCTGGACCCTTGAACCATTCAAAAGGCAACATTTTGCACCATTTGACCGTTGACCTTGCCTATGTGGCAAGGTCATGCTGACTAGGACAAGGAGAGTGTACCCACTCGCCTGGGGGTGCGAGTGGGGGTCATTTTTTGGCCAATTTAACATTAAAATAATTAAAAAATAAATAAAAAATATAAAAATTTAAAAAAATAATTAAAAAGGGTCCTTTTTTTCTCTCCATCTTTTTAAATTTAAAAATATTTTTAAATTTTTTAAAATAAATTAAAAATATTTTTTAAATTTTGAAACAAAATTAAAAATATTTTTATAAATTTAAAAAAAAATAAAAAAGGATCCTTTTTTTTCCTCCATCTTTTTTAATTTAAAAATATTTTTAAAATTTAAAAAAAAATTAAAAATATTTTTATAATTTTTTAAAAAATAATTTAAAAGGATCCTTTTTTTCCCTCCATCTTTTTTAATTTAAAAATAATTTAAAAAATTTTTAAAAAATAAAAAAATTATTTTAAAATTTTTTTTAAAAATTTTAAAAAATATATTTTTTCCCTCCCCACCCCACCCCAGCCCGTCCTCACCCCCACACCTCACCCAGCCCGTCTCCACCCCCACACACCCTAACCCCTTCTTTTTTTCCTCCATCCTTTTTAATTTAAAAATATAAAAATAATAAATTTAAAAAAAAAATCCCACCCCATCCCCTCTCCAGCCCCTCCTCACCCCACCCAGCCTCCCTCACCCCCACCCCAGCCCGTCCCCACCCCACCCATCCCCACCCACCTCTCTCCCCCAGCCCGTCCCCATCCCACCCAGCCCCACCCCACCCACAACCCCCATGCCCCTCCCAGCCCCAGCCCCACACCCCACCCAAACACACTTCCAACCCCCTCCCTCTCACACACACGTTCACTTTTTTTTTTTAATTTTAATTTTCCCTCTCAATTCAATTCCTTTCATTTTTTAATTAAAATTTAAATTTGAAATATTTTTTATTTTTTTGGGGATTAAAATTTAAATTTAAATTGAAAGTGAGTGATAGTGAATATTGAAAAAAAATAGTGAATTTCGCTTAAAAAAATTAAACTTTGTGAATTTGTTAAAAATATTCAAATTTAAAAATAAAAAATTTATTATGTTTGTATGTATGAATTTATAGTTAAAATTTAAATTAGTTGGAGAAGAATTTTAATTATTTGGAATGAATTTGATGTTTAATTTGTGAGCAAAAATAAAAACATGATTATTCAAATTTTTTTACAATTTATAATTTTTTCTTATTTAATTAAATTAATTTTAATATTTAATTTGTTATGTAGCATTTTAAAAATGACTTGGAATTTAATGTAATATTTTTTTATTTTATTTTAAATGACATGACAGATAATGTGGCAGTCGTGGCAGCTGACATGGCAGTCATGGCAGCTGACATGTCAGCTGATGTGGAGGATAGTGTGTTACACTCACCAAAAAAGAGTTTAAAATGTTGCTTTTTAGTGGGTTCAGGGGTTCAGATGACAAACATGTAAGTAGAAGTGTCCAACTTACAAAACCGACATAGAATAGGGGTCCAGAAGGTCATTTTGCCTACTCATAATGACAATAGCGGAAAAACATTGATATGCATTTTTGACGAATGATTTTTAGTATTATAATTGGAAAAAAGCATCGTTTCCACCCCAAACTATACCCGAAAAGTCGAAGCCACACCTAAACTATACTAGTGACCTATTACACACCTAAACTATAAAAAAGTGAAACTATTTACACCCTGTCAGGCTACCACCACTTGCATGTGGTGTAGTGTTTTACACGCGCTGCCACGTCAGCACCACGTCAGTAAAAAGTATCATTTTTTTTTATAGTTAAGGTGTGTAATAGGTTACTTATATAGTTTAGGTGTGGATTCGACTTTTCGACTATAGTTTGGGGTGGAAACGATGTCTTTTCCCTTAATGTTTTTAGCCGTTTACTTTTGTTATTTAATAGTCTGGACGCACCTAAAATAAGTGTAACACACGCGCCTTAGAATGGGGGTCACAGGGAGGTAATAATATCACTTTTATATAGTTAAGGTGTGTAATAGGCCACTTATATAATTTAGGTGTGGTTTAGACTTTTCTTATATAGTATGGGGTGGAAATGATGTCTTTTCCCTATTATAATTTATTAATATTATTACACATGCATTTCAAGTGCTTGGATTGTTACCATTACGACTTGAATAAAATTCTAATAGTGATAAAACATATTTATTTGTAATTATATATTTATGTGATGGAGAAACGAATATGACATATCTATTGATAGGAATTTAACGAAAATAAAAATAAAAATCACCTTTGAACTTTTCAAAATATTACATAATGAAGATATCATGGCATGCAAAAACTCAAACGGAGACCCAAAACTCGATTCACAACTCTTCTTTTCTTCGTCTCCTCTGCTTTCTTCCATTTCTGCTCACTGTTTCTCTTCTCAATTTTTTGGTCTTTTTTAATCTCTACTCCTTTTTTTTTTTTTTTTTGCCTTTTTCCTTTCAAATGTTGTTCTCTGTTACTCTCCCACAAAATGTTTTTTTTTTTCCTCCTTTACGTGTGTGTGTGGGTATGTAATATATAGGGGTATAGGGTTGGAAGTTGAGGGAGTTGAGGGAAATTAGGGAGTGGTTGGGTAGTTTTTAGGATAATTTTTTTTTTCTTTTTTCTTAAGAAAAGACAAGATAAAAATAATAATAAATTAATTTTTTTTATATAAATAGAAAATGCAAGAAAATTTTATAATTATCCTAAAATAAAATATAGTCAAAAATATTAAAATTACTTGCTTATTTATTAAAATTAAAAGGAAAAAATATTTTTGAATTTCTTTTTAATAAAAAAAATAAAAATAAAAATATCTCAAAAATGTAACTTTATTTATTTGTTTTCAACTAAAATTATTAAAAATAAAATAAGAGTTAAAATAATATCGGATCAAATATAAATATTTAATACCCAAAAATATATATATTAAATTCGGGAGGGTAAAAAATTACGTGTCTACAATTTTAAGATTTAATACATATTTTTTTTAATTTATTTATAGGCATCTTTTTTTAACTTTTATTAAATATTGTTTTGGTCATGCTATCGGTATATTGATAAGTAAATAAATATAATTCTCAAATTATTTTGTAGTAATATGTATGAATATTATTATCACTGCATTGGAGGGGCCGAGGACAGAGTTGAAGAAATTATTGAAAGTTGAAAATAGTGTCGTGATGAAAATTTTAAAAAATTTCAAAATCTATGCAAGTACTTTATTTATTGGGAGATAATTATATATCTTGACAGATCTAAAATCAAAAAAATATATCGGGAGCTAATTATGTATCTTTACAAAGAAAAAAATATATCTTTGTTGGATGTATCGAAAGCTAATTACATATCTCGACAAATTCACTATTGAGATTTCGGTAATTATGTAAATATAAAAAATTTCTGTAATTAAATTTCAAACTATCGAAATTTATATTATTATTCATAAATTTAATGAATACTATTGCTAGTTTGTTACGAAAGATACATGAGTGAAAGATTTAATTTAGCCGTGTTCTTTTTAAATTGTCTGGTTTTCAATGATGTTCTTTCAATCTAATGGATTTTAAGTTCTGTAAGGGCGTGGTATATTATTTATGAAATAACACGACACAAAAATATACTCACCAACTCTATTTTATGTGTTGTCATTTTCTTTTTGATTAGTTTATTTTTTTCATTTGATAACTATTTATTGATATTATTTTCATTTTATCTTTACTAGTTTCACTTAACAAGAAAAAAGATTACTTATTTTTTAAATTTTCTATTCAATTAAAAAATTTACATATAAAATGAGATGAAGGAAGTATTATGATAAACTTATGACTTAGCGAAAAAAGAAAAGTTAATTTATTTATCATATAAAGGGAGTGAGGAAAATTGGAGTAAAGGACGGCGCGAAACACCTCCAACTGATAGCGTTCAGATAACGTCCAACTGAAAAAGCTTTAGCGTGTGAAAAGTGATCGGCTAATACTCACTTGTTTTAATGTTGTAACGGCTAATACCAATAACAGAACTAAAGGCCCAAATTTCTTCACACAAAATTCATGGCTCTCAATTTTCACTCATCTGCTCTACTCTTCAACTTCACTCCAACAACAAAATTTAAGCATTACTCTTCTTCACTCAGTGTTCGTTGCTCCGCTCCTAGTTCTAGTGATGAAGATGCAACAAATAAGAAGGAAAAGAGACTATCTCAACAGTCCTCATGGGAAACTAAAGATTCCGAAGGCAACGATTATCTTTACAGGCTTGGTGCAGAAGCAGATAATATGAATATCGCCGTTGGTGCTAAAGCTGGTGTTATTGATAGCCTCTTCGCCGGAAATTTCCTCGGAAAAGACTGTATAACTACTTCTATTTCTACACTTAATTTTATTTTATCATATCATTGTGCTAATAGTAATTCTTTTGCTCTGTGGTTGATATTTCAGCGGATATTGTGTTTGATTATCGGCAGAAGGTGACTAGGTCGTTTGCGTATCTTCAAGGCGATTACTACGTTGCTCCCGCGTTTTTGGTACACATTTCTTTTGGTTGGTTCTTGCGATTTTGTTCTCAGAAAATTACTAATCAATTTGAGTTCCTCATCCCTTTTTTGTTTTTGTATGTTTTTGGTTTTCTTCATGTGGACAGGATAAAGTCGGTAAGTTACAGTCTGCAGCCAGTTTTTTAGCCTTACAGCGGCTCATTCTCGCGACCATTGTGTACCTTGTGTATGAGTACTGGTGTTTTGATTCTAGCATTTTTAGCTTCCTTTTGAATCTTTCCTGCTGGAGTCAATAGTAGAGATCGGTTTGTTTTCTGATGCCCTTTTGTTTATGATGGATTAGTATCACTGTTCTATTTCGCTTCTCTTTACAGTTATTACTAGCAGAAAGGCAACTTTTTCTATTGGGTTAATTCTGCAGAGAGCTTTGACTAGAATAATATGGACTTTTGATTGTTCCGAAAAGATAAAAATCAAGATTTGTTGCTATTGCATTTTCACTTTAGCAGCTAATGTAGTACTCAACGGGCAAATTGAAATTTCCTTTAGTATTGAGCTATACAGAAAACTTTATCTTGATGGCTAATTGTGGACTCAAAAGACTAATCTACTTTTTCTACACCTGGTACATAACATGTTTTCTCACTATCCATTTTTCTGTCGTTTGATTTGGATGTGTATCATAAAATTGGTATAGTAGATCACGTGTTTGGAGGATTAGCACCTACACTTCTATGCAGATCTAACATGTAAACTTGTTATTTTAGAGCTGCCTTATTTAAACACATTGGTGATAACATTTCTTTTCCTGGCCTCCTTTCAATGATGTGTGGAATCTTAATCCTTGCAGTGTGTCACATTGTGAAGAACTACATTTCTCATCTTTTGAACGCCAAAGTTCCCCTGATTCTAGGCAAGTATTTTCTCTTTCCCCTTCTGTTAGAAGCTTTAGGATATTACAAATGTATCTTACTCTGCGAAAGTATTTCTTGTACAAGGTTGATTTTTTGCTAGAGATGTGTTAGCAACATTTTCCTGCCTTGCGTTTCCTTTTAGAATAAGCCTGTGATGGTTCATATTTTTTGACTCTTGTTTTATGGTTCTTTTTTTTTTTTTTGATGAAGTAAGTGTTTTATAAATCACAGAGGCATCAAGGAGATGCATAGTTACAAAAGAAGAGATATCAGCTCATTATAAAGATAACAAAAACCTATCATAAGTCTATAGAGCTGATAAATCCAAGGTCCATCAAAGGACTAGAGAGCTAATAAAATCTAAAAAAGAATCTGTGTTGTAAGCATGGGTAAGATTAACCAAGCTAAAAAGAGTAGTCAGGCATCTGGCCTTGAGGTCGGAGCTGGCAGTTGCAATACCATCAAAACATCTTTGGTTTCTTTCCAACCATAAGCACCACAAAATGCAAAGAGGAATCATTGACCAAATCCTTCTGATGGACTTCCCAACTTTCCAAATACTCCAACAGACAAAAAGTTCCCCGACAGTGCGAGGCATAGCCTATTGTAGACCAAAAAAAGAGAGGAACATATTCCACACTTCTGTAGCAACTGGACAGTGTAAGAACAGGTGATTAATGGACTCAGAGGTGCAATTACACAAGTAACATCTATTAGCTAAAAGAAATTTCCTTTTCATGAGATTGTCTAGAGGTTAAACAAGCTCCTTGTAAGGTGATCCAGCAGAAACAAGAAACTTTTGGTGGTAATTTAGTTTTCCCGATGAGCTTCCAAGACCATTGGTAAATCAGATCCTTGTTTGAGCTCAGGAGCAGGTAACCTTCTTTGACAGAATAAGAACCATTCTTGTTGCTTCCCCACTTAAGTCTGTCAGTTCTTTGAGTGAGAATTGGACTGCTCTGCAAACTCCCAATCAAAGCTATCATGTCCTCAATTTTCCAGTCATTTAGATGTCTTCTTAGATGCAAATTCCATGCGTTATCTTCCCAGTTCTGAGCAATGGTTGAATCTGGCTTAGTAGTTATACGAAACAACCTAGGGAACACATCCTTAAGAATGATAGAGCCGAGCCATTTGTCTTTCCAGAATAGGAGATGTGCTCCATTTCCCACTTTGAAGGAGGAGTTGAGGAAGAACTCATCCCACAATCTCCTAATACCTTCCGCAATCCCAAACACATAAGGAGCTAGGACTGGGTTGGAGCACCAATGGCTAGTGCCACCATATTTGGCTAGGATAATCTCCTTCCAAAGGCCAGTGTTATCTTGGTTAAACCTCCAATGCCATTTCATTAACATACATTTGTTGTGTATTGCTACATCCTTTAACCCTAGACCACCTAGATGTTTTGGAAGAGTTACTTTTCCCACTTGACTAAATGAAACTTGTGACTTTCACTATTACCTTCCCACAAAAAAGACCTTCTTAACTTGTCGAGTTGCTCTTGAACCTCTGTTGGTGACTCTTGTTTTATGTTTCCTGAACACGATAATTGCTTTACGCTCATTTGTCAATCATGAAATGCCAGACCAAAAAATAGTTTTTGTTGTGCCTTACAGTAGCTAGCACGATCTTGATACTCATGAATACTGTTAGTTTTGCAGCAATAGATTTTGTATTATGCTCTACCAACTTTTAAACTGAATTAGGTGGATTTGAGAAGATATTGTTAAGATGATCTTTTTGTAACAGGTGTTTGGGGAGGAAAAGGGCAAGGCAAAACATTTCAGACCGAACTGGTGTTTCGGGCAATGGGAATTGAACCTGTCATTATGTCTGCAGGAGAGCTGGAATCAGAAAGAGCTGGTAGAATTATTTCCTTTAACAATATAAATTGCTCAAGAATGATGTAGATAGGAATGCCCCATGCATGACATTACTTCAAACTGGAGTATTAATTATCGTCCTTGAATGATGAAACAAAAAGAAAAAGAACCCCTTTCAACTAATAATTCTGAACTGACAGGCCAGGGTGGCAATTTACACTATGGATATACAAAAATGGCTTATGAAATCTTTCTTTCTGTGATATTTTCTAGTATGATTTGAAGAAGAAAAATAATCTTGTCAATGTTAGATCTGCTTGTTGTTTTCTTTTTTTGATGCAGGATGTGGACACAAAACTGACTCGTCATTCCTCCTTTGATATTGCTCCCACTGTCATATCTAGAAAGAGTCTGTAAAAACTTTGACTACCTTTTCTTAAAATTTTCCATGATATAACAGCACGAGGCTATGCCTAGTTAGAGCAAGCATTTTCATAGAGGAACTAAGATTTACTGTTGCTGGTTTAAAAAAAAGTATAATTGACTTAAATGAGACAAGCTAGAGGTCGCTCTCATCCAACAATTTTGTAGGTTAGTATGATAGGTGAAATCGCCTTAACCAGACATAAACGATTAAGTGAATAAAACTCTTCCCAACTCTATTTCAGGACTCATATTGTGACCATATAGGATGGCGATCATATTTATTTCCTTTTTTCTGTTTTACCTCCAAGTGAAGAGCAAAATTTTTCCTATTAGAATCTATGATTTTTTCTATCTTTTCTTAAAATTATTATTTATAGTTCTTACTTGTACATGAGTTATTTACTTATTTTCCTTTCTATCTTTCTTCTAACAGGAGAACCGGGAAAGTTAATACGTGAGCGTTATAGAACTGCTTCTCAAGTGGTTCAGAACCAAGTTAGAAGCTTTACCGCTTTTATTACCGGTATATGTATATGTTTGTATGTCTGGGTCCTGTATTCTGCGTAGGTTATGGTGTGATTTATCCACTGTTACTAAAAAATGTTACAAAAACATGCATATTTAATTCTGGGTTCAAAGGTGTAGGCATTACAAACCCTTTATCTCTCCTCTTTGGCTTTCTTGGCTTAAAGCGGGGTGGGGATGGCAACATTTCCTACTAATAGTTGCACAGTAGAATGATAACTAAAAAGGTTGTGAAATCAATTATTATCCCGCATATAGAAGAATTTCTTCCAAACATCTATTTGGGTCACTAAATTGAACTTTATGACTTTTGTGCCTTACTGAAAAATTGTCTTTATTCCTGCTTTAATTCTCTTTGGAGTCTTCCATAATGTTTAAGTAAACTACTAATGGACTGTAGATGGTTCCTATTGCTTAACAGGGGAAAATGAGTTGTTTGATGATCAACGACATTGATGCTGGCCTTGGTAGATATGGTAAGCTATATTATTTTTACTTGGATGACAGACGTACGAATCTACACTTTTTTTCCTTTTTTCCAGTTTCCATCAAGCGTCTCTTTGGTTTAAATGATTTTTCTCTTTCAGCTCTCTTTTTGACCAAGAAATAAAAACTGACATTCTCCACTAAAGAGGGGTTTTTTTTTCCTATGAAGGTAACACGCAAGTGACAGTCAACAACCAAATTGTTGTTGGAACTCTGATGAATTTGTGTGATAATCCTACAAGGGTAAGTGTAGGGCAGCAGTGGAGAGAAGGAGATATAACACACAGGATTCCCATTATTGTCACAGGCAATGATTTTTCAACAATGTATGCTCCCCTAATTCGTGATGGAAGAATGGAGAAGTTCTATTGGTATACCCCCTTCTTTCTCTTGCTTGCCGTAATCGTTAATTGGCTTCTTTTCTTGCAACTTCGGGGTATATATAGGAGTCACGGAATTACAACTAATCAGTTACTGTAGGTATGGTGCAGTCCAGAAACCTCAAAAGTTCTATCCTCCCTGGATTTTGCTTTTGCTTTTGAACATGTGAGGTTAAGTTTTATTAATGTCTTCAGCATCTAAGATGGTGCTGACTGCTGATATCCAAAAACAAGAGCAGAGCTTTTCCTGTCTAACATTGCAGTAACAAGGTCTCCACATCATTTACAAGGTCCATAATACAACAAAAAACTAAGGAAATCGTTCCTGGATTTAATTTTTGGGCCACATTCAGACCATATTAAGGGTAGAACACCTATTTGTTTTTATGAACTACCTGATGGTCCATTTGACGGACACAATGTAACTTCTTACTTCCAAGTTTATGAAAAAATATAATGCCACCGAAGCTCATATTTTACAGTGATTAAAGTAAGTACTTTTTCTACAACAACTAACTTTCTGAGCGGGAAAATGGTGATTAGTGTATATCCTTTGCCTGTTTCTTATTGATTTTAAATCATTATAAGTGTTATGCTTAAACTGAACAAAGAATTCTTGATCTATCAAAAATAATAATGCTGATTGAGAAAGGGGCTAGTCTCCTCTTCTCATCTTCCCTTTATTTAATAGTATTATTTAGTATTCTCGTAGTATTTTATTTTTTATTTTTACTACTAGTTGTTGCTTCATTTGTTTTGTTTATCTTGCTATTTGTTGTCGTTATTTGGCTTTGACTACACTTGTTTTAAGCCGGTGGTCTATTGGAAACAACCACTTTACCCTCAAAGGTAGGGATCAGGTTTGTATACATCCTACCCTCCCCAGACCCCACTTGTGGGAATTCACTGGATATATTGTTGTTGCAAATGAGTTTAGATGTTTTCGTAGATAACAAGAAGTTGTTATACATTTGATGGCGATGAGTAACTATTTTCTCTTTCATGATATAGGCAGCCCACAAAAGAAGACATCGTGAATATTGTTTGCAGAATGTATGAGAAAGATGGCATAACAAGGGATGAGGTTGCGACTATCGTTAATACATTTCCAAATCAAGGTGACTTACCATCCATGAAAGTCATTTTATTCCACTCTCACGGCGCATATACAATTTTTGATATTCTTTTGCTGGCTCTCTCATTACTCTCTCCCTCGTATCTCAATGAACAAACACTATTTATAAGGTTTACTCACTGTTTTGGTACATAAATTTGGATTTATTTCAATTTTTATCTAATAGATGGCCCAAGTATGGTGTGTTTAACACACTTCTGACAATAAGGACTTACAATCTACACCATCACATTGTTACATATGTTATTATGTGACTATGGATGATTGGCTAAGAATTGGTTAAATATTACAGTTCATGATCATAAACTGTTTATATCACTAGATTGTCATATAAATACAGCGCAATACACAGAGGTGTGAAAGGCCTTTTTCCTCTCATGTTTCTTGTTCATCTCTTGCAGCGTTGGATTTTTATGGAGCTATGAGATCTAGAACATACGATCAGTCCATCCTAAAGGTAATCTAATTTGAGCAAATGTCACTTTACGTTATTCATTGCTCTTTACCCTATAAACTTCTACTGTATCATGTTTCCTAGGCGTCTTCTTGAGCTTTTTCTTGAATTAATTGGTTATAAAGAACATTCTCTCATTTTGTCAGAGGACAGAAAAGGCTATAATGTTGCTAAAAGTTTCTCTTTGTTGAAGTCACTGGAAAAAAGACAGTTAATTGTCTACTTAATTAGCACTTAGAACTAGTTTTCAGATGATGGAAAAAAATGTAATTTGGTAAACAATGACATTATTATGTCTGGGGCAGTGGACAAAGATGGAAAGTTGCTGAATTATGATCATTGCATCTGTGTTCTGAAGCCAAGTATGCTTTTCTGTGTCAATAAAGAGAAATAAATAAATAAGTTCATGGTAAGCTCAGGAAACCAACATTCCACATTTCCCTGTACCCTGAAAGACAGCTAGATGAACATGTTGAGGTATAGATAAAAAGGTTCATGCTTTTTTGTATTTGGTTTTCTGGTTGTCCATAGCTTCACATGCTGAATCCTCTAAGAGAAGTTCACTAATGTTGTAAAAAATTATCAGGGGACAGAAATATGTATAAATTGCTCTCTCCTTAACTCCATTCCATTTACAAAGTTTTGGATGTTCTTTAATAACCCGTAGTAGATTCACATGGTTCTGTAGGTATAAATTATTCTCTTCAAGTTTTCTCAATTTACAAAGTTTGGGTGTTCTTTAATGCTTAGTGGAAATCTTGAAACTAAAATATTATGACCAATAAAGTCTCTTGGGATTGAGGTGTACTAGTTGATATCATTATTTTTGTCGAGTAATGTTTATCGTTTTCTACAGAACCTCGATATTACGTTAGGATTAGTTTGAATTTATAATCGAGGTTGGGTTACTTATTGATTGACCATAGATCAGTAAGAGCCTTTGCTAGTCTATTGCAGTACCATAGGGGCAATTCTCATTGTTTTTGGAATCAGAAGTCACAATACAGATGTTACCAAAATCATAAGGAGGTTGTTGTAACTAGGGCTGAAGAAGAGATACAAATTCAATATCTTTAGTATTCCTCTATGATGACTGGTTTTCGGCTTTGTTAAACCCTGCAGCCAGCATTACAAATTTTCAAGGTGGTAGTCCATTCCACTTTTAAGGTTCTCAAAGAGGTCTATAGAAGTAACCAACCAATTCCTTAATTAACACATATGCTTCATAAACTATTGTTGCTTGTTAATGGTGATTACTACTAATTATTTTGTGTTTGCTTCTTTTCTACCACATGTTGATACAAATTTCTAATCTAACACCAACTTTCGGAGGCTTGATTAAAATTTCAGTTACTCTGTTGTGCTTTCCACTTTTGTGTAGTGGGTTGAAGAATCTGGAGGTGCTGAAGATATTGGCAGAAGATTTCTTCGACAAAGAAAGAAAGGAGAACTCCCGGTTTTTGTTCCTCCAGAGGTAAGGCATCTTCTTTTTCTGATTTTACTTTTTCTTAGTAAGATTTTACAAATAGTGTACCAAGTGTTATGTAATTTCTTAGCTCATGGAAAATGAGATATGCTTTTACTGTAAGTTATGGGAACTTGGGACAAGACTATCTAAGAGAAGCGGATACTCAAAATCAACAGTGGGCAGTGGGATTTTGATCTTGAATGCATCTGCTGCATACCCAGAACAATGATTTTTCTGGTGGAGTCGCAGATGTAAAATGTTGAGAGGCGAAAACGGAAAACAGGTCTAGTCACCTCTCCTAATAGCCAAAATGAAGCACCTTGTTTGCAAAATCATTTCAGCCTTTCAAACAGTTTTGAAATACAAATTTAAAGATGAATATATGGTCATATGAGACGAGATAAAATGAGATGAAGTTGCGTGGGACGGTTACTTGATGTCCTATGAACACCTCTAACTGCACCAGTCTATAGGTGTAAAACCATGTAGATGAAGGAGCAAGATATGGTTAAAATCGCATGGAGGGAATTTGTCTCAAAAACCTACTATCTTTGGAACCATATAAAGCAGTGTATGGTTAAAATCGCATGGAGGGAATTTGTCTCAAAAACCTACTATCTTTGGAACCATATAAATCAGTGTTGTCAAACGCGCGCTTAATCCCTGAAACGAGGCTCAAAACGTAGAGTGCTTTGCCTCGCTTAATGTGCACTTTAGTGTCGTCATCAAGGTTCTAAGGTATACTTTCCCTTGCCAATGAGCTTCTTTTGAAGAGGCGACACTAAGCAATTAATATTTCACATTATCAGATTTTTTTTCCAATTTCTTTGTCCATATATTTGTCATGCATATAATTATTAGTCTTGGAATAGAGATATGTTTTTGTATTTTTTCTCCCTTAGCGCCTTTTTTCGTTAAAGACAACACTTTATTTGCGCTTAAAGCCCAACTAACCTTGGAATTTTTTTGATCTTCTTGTAACACTGATACAAAGTAGAGAAAATAGAACAGAATGGAAGCAAAAGATCCATTTGGGGGATACCAACTAGTTAAAGTTAAGACACAGTCATGATATTAGTCTTACATTACATGATCTGTGTACTAGAAGTCTTTTTAGTATGTTTAGAGGAGTGTATGTTAGTAGAAACTATAGAGAACTTCTAGTTTTAGAGAACACTATGTTGTTGGATATCAGAATAAAATGGGCCACGATTAAGCTAAATAGATATTAAATATTTATATAAGCGGCCTCAGCTAATCGACATTTGCATCATAGAAGCAGTTGTTGTATGGATAATCAACTCCTCAGTCACCCCAGTCCCTCTACTGCCAATACACATCCCAGTCTCTGCTCATAGTTTGTCGAGCATTCTAACTTTTCACTTTTGGGCCGTCTACTTCTTCAGGGTGTTCGGGTTTCCAGTCCTCAATTCTCATCAACAAACTCAAAGTTGCATCCTCAAACCGTTTGATTGTCACCCCCAAAATTATGCCCTGTGTTTGGTTAATTGTCCTACAGCTTCTTCAACTTTTCTGGCTGGATCAATGATGTGTCAAAACTAGGAGGGTCAATTAAAATAGAAGTACGGGTAGTAACTCAATCCGTCCAAAGTTTATTTGGGTTTAAATAGTTGGGTCAAATATGTGATGAATGACTAGATATACTTGGACAATTTCTTGTTACAATTATGTTTTAGGAAATCTATCTATCCATTCATTTCATTCTTCCCTTCTATTTTTAGTTAGAGAATGGAGTAACTTATTGAGTGCTTTTTAGCTTAGGTCTTCTTCACATAAGCAAGGTTTGAGAATCAACTTGAGGATTACTCCCTTAGACGTAAAATCGTTCACTTATTCTGCTGGTTTTATTCTCTTGTTGAACAGCAAACTGTTGAAGCCTTACTTGAATCGGGACGCTCTCTTACCGAAGAACAAAAGCTGATTATGGCGAACAAACTTTCAAAAGAATACATGAAGAACATGGATGAATAGTATGGGCGGGTGCAACTATGTGGATTCAACAGGCTTCAGGTTGATCAATTTTTGTGTATATCATTGATTGAATAACAGTAAATATATCATCCAATCAGGAGTACTGGAAAATGACAACATAAATTTATCTTGCTGAAGCTTTCTCCCTTAGCGAGATGAGGAATAGAACACAATTTTTATTGCTCGTGTAAATTACGTATATTTTAGCTGGTTGGTAAGAATAACTAGCTTTGTAATTTTTTACAAATTCGTTTTTAGTTTTATGTCTTTATTTTTATACAAAATAAATCTTGAAAGATCATTTCCTTCTATTTATTTAAATAGGAAGAGCAATATGGTGTGTTGATAAGGAAGCACATATTCATTTCTTAAAGGCCAAGGTCCCATATACTGTAATGGGTGTTAAGGTAGTTTACAAATGGACCATTTCCTTCACACCTTAACCCCACAGTTTGATGAGAATAGAATGATGCTAACTGTACTTGGTATTTTTGGAATGGAACCCTTCTTTCTTTAAACTCACTTTTTCTTTTCCTTTTTTTTTTTTAATTTATTTATTTATTTATAACCACCAAATATTCTACAAGAGCAATAATAATACTTGTATCTCAATGACTCAATCTCAAACAAGTTCGAGATCAACTACATAAATTATCACTTTTTTCATTTAACCTCAACTCAGTGACACTCATTAAGAAAAATCATATTAGAATCCACGGTGTCACACCACATAAAGTCAATTTCTCACTGGTGCTAAAATTTGAAGCATACCTAATGAACAAATAGAATCAAATACTAAGTAAATAATTAACAAAAAAAATAAAATAACAACCAGATTAATTAAATCAAAAGTCCACATTACCGTTAAAATACTATAATCAAAAGAACCATAGATTTATATTGTGAATTAATTAAATCAACCGAAAAAGAACGGCTCTTATGACGAATTTGAGGACCGTTTTGTATACATCATTCATCATGCCCAAAAAATAATAATACAATAGCAATGAAAGAGATGCCAAAGGCATTATAAATTCGGTAGAGGGACAACAAGACAAAATTCAATTGATTTTTTGCTAAGACTTTAGCATTATAGATTGTGCATTTCAATTTTCAATGACTTTGAAATGTAGGGTCTTCTTCAATCCTTGGAATATGAAACAGTTTAACTTAGTTTAATTTATATACACTATCAATATAGAAAAAAAAAAACTTCTCATTTATGGGTCATTAACTTGTAATGGAAACTTGTCTTGACAATTTATTTGATAATTGTGGTGTTTGAATCAGTTTATGTGTATCTCGACTTATTTTATGAGGTACTTGCTACCATCGACGCATCTAAAGGCTTGTTTACAAGTTATATGGACTTAATAACTTTTGCCCAAATCTTGTATACATATATTAAAAGATCCACTAAATATTTGATGGGAGCCATTATTACTGTAGAATTAACATGAGATCACAATAGGAATTCATAAACTTCAAATGATCCTAGATCAGTGTATGCAACAACTATCTCCCACCAATACAAGTATTCGGTGATTCTATGCACTAAGACTTAGTCAAATGAAAAAAATCACCTACTACTTTTCGACTTCTACTAAAATTTAAATCTAAAACCTCATGATTCTCAACGTTGAGTTATAAAAGGTTATCCATAAATAAATAAATATATATATATATATATAGTGTGTGACTTGATAGCAGATTTTTCTACACCATCCATATATATACAAGTTTTAAAGAAGTTTTGTCGATATCATTTATATATTTAGGAGTAGTACTTAATATTGCATAAAGAAAGTCCCTTCATAGTGTGGTGTAGGGTTTCTTTCAAGGTAGGTGAGCCAGTGTTTTCATGCCTCATGAAATTCCCACTTCTAAAACAGAATAGAGTGGTCCATTTTGCTAATCCATTACTTAATATCAAACTATTTTCCAAACCTAACAAAGTGCTTAATTAATTTTTTGCCTTAATGATAACTAGAGCTCTCATAAAAAGAAAAAGAAAAAACGATCCGGTGCACTAAAGCTCCCGTTATGCGAAGGATCCGATCACAAGGGTCTATTATACGCAGAAGCTATATATTTTCAAGACTTGAACCAGTGACCTTCTAATCACATGACAACAACTTTAACAGTTACTCCAAGATTACCCTTCAGCGTGGAGCTTTCACTTCACATTTTTTAAACATACAATCATCATTAGTGAAGAATAAAACCACTAAAATAGTTTGTTTTAACAAATTAATTGCCATCCCTTTAAGGAAAAAGAAATCTAAAAAATAAAATCAAAGCCACCATCTAATTGTAGATAAAACTATTTTATGGAATTAAAGTTGTAGAAGCATAAAGCTTTAGGTTCTAATTAAGTGGCTTCTAGATTTTTGAATAGTTAATACAAAAAGGTGACAATATTTGGGTCACACTAATACTAATTGTTGAAGTTAGACGAAAGGCAAACGAAATCTTTTTGTCTATCTTTTTCTTTACACTTTGTTTTCTTCTTTTTCTTTTCTTGTGTTTTTTGGAAAAGATTCCTACTAATAGATTTGTTCAATTATTAACCAATACATAATTCAAGAATTTACATGTAATTAGAACTAACTTTATCCATTCAAGTTCATTATTGTACTAAGTACTATTGGACAAGACGGAAAACAGAAATTTAGTTCACTTTATCTATCTTGTGTCCGACCCTTCGTTCACTTTTACTCGTCACGTTTTACTTTTCGAGAATTAAACTGCATAAATTTTAACTAATATTTTAAGATGTATTTTATCAAAGCTGTGCCATCTAATTGTAGATAAAACCCTTTTTATGGAATTAAGTATTTATTAAAGTTGCTGAAGAATAAAGTTTTAGGTTCTAATTAAGAGGCTTCAAGATTTTTGAATAGTTAATACAAAAAGGTGACAATATTTTTGTCACTAATACTAATAGTTGAAGTTGACGAAAGGCAAACGAAATCTTTTTGTCTATCTTTTTCTTTACACTTTTTTTTCTTCTTTTCTTCTTTTCTTTTTCTTATGTTGTATTTTTGGGGAAAGATTCTTACTAATAGATAATTACAATTATTAACCAATGCATAATTCAAGAATTTACGTATAACACAAACTTATTTGGACTAACTTTGTATGTCCATTCAAGTTCATTATTGTACTGACTGAGAATTATTGGACAAGACGGGGAACAAAAATTTAGTTGACTTTACCTTTAATTATGATGGCTATAAATTATAGATAATTAAAAAAAAACAACTTATGGATATATACTTTGTATCTTCTTTACGAATTCGTGATAGATTTATGGTGGAATGTCTCTTTAAATAAAAAATAAATTTAGTTAATCGGATACAAAGTATTTCATGTACTTAATGAAAAGAATTTCCAACAAATTATGAATGGATGAAAAAATGGATAAGCCTGTAGTAAATTTTATCATCTCATAAAAATACCTAGTTAAGATGTTTATATCAAGATCTCACTCTAAAAAAAAAATAATACAATATATATTCTTTCTTTATATATTGTTGCTCGCTTTTAATGCAGCCAAAAAACAAAAGAAAAAAAAAATTATATATATATATATATATATATATATATATATATATATATATCTTTTCAAGACTTAAAAATCAAGATAAGATTAAAACCAACATAAAGTATAGTACTTGGAAAATAAAGGGAGAAATCGACCAAAAGATTTGTTTTTGTCACTTTTTATTCTTTTAAATTTCAACTGTCCTCATGTAATTGGTCCAACTTCTTGCTCACGAAAACAAAAGCTAACTCCATGCTATTTTATCATAATAATACTATCTTCATTTTTATATGTCGCGTTTTACTTTTCTCGAGTCAAATAGTATAGACTTTAATTAATATTTAAAAATATAATTTATTATCATATTAAATTATTAATATGAGAAAGATTGCAACTTATCATATTTTACGTATATTTTTTAAATATCTAAATTTAAAATATTAAATAAATTTAATTTAATTTAATTTTAAAAGTTAGTCAAATGAACGAAGTAAAAGTAATAATTTATTTCTCTGTTTCAGTTAATTAGTCATTTTCTTTCTCAACAATAACCCCTAATTAAAGAATGAAATAATTACTATGAATTTAAAAATCCATTTCCAATTAATTAACCACGTGGTCCAAACGTCTGCCGACACTATGAAATCTTCTCTACGATCTCAGATTTGAAAAAATTATACTAGTATTTTTTATTGATACAATTCTCTCACTATAATTGACTTTTTTTTTTCTTTTTTTTCCTTTAATCCTTGGATTTTAAATTAAATAATTTTTCCACTCTACCAGTATGAACAGCTTCCTGCCACCTTTTTTTTTGTTCTTCTTCTTTTTTTTTTTTTGGGGGGGGGGGGGTGGGGTGGGGGTGGGGGGGATTTTGCTATAATTTTCAATTCATTATGTAAAAAGAAAAACAATGAACTTGAACGGCATATAACATGATAACACGAGTGACGACACAAATAATTTAATCGGAAACAACCTACCTATTTCATAAAGATAGAAGTAAGGTCCGTATTCATCTTACTTTCCTTATACTTCAGCTTATGAAATGTTTTATTCGATTCTCGCCAGATTTTACCTATGGATCGAAACTACACTGTATATATTGTTATTATCCTGAAGTTTCAAATTTAATAAGTAAAATAATTAGTTGTTTGTTTTCAGTTTTGCTCTTAATCATAAATATGAAGAAATATTAATGTGGTGTGAAAAAAGAGAAGTATTAAATAGAGATAAATAGTGAATAAGAAAAATGCCTTTCTTAACAAGCATATAAAATATGACAAATGTTTAGAACAGGAGAAAGTATTACTTATATTAACTTGAAACTAGGTGTCACTTAGGGTATAATACATTTCAAATTTTGAGGAGTCAAATAATTGCCCATTGGTACTAATTTAACATTTTTAAACAAACAAAAAAAGGTAGGTAACACTTTTTAAAAAATGCATAATTCTGAAACTCCTACTACATTATTGTATGTGTAATTATCAGAAGGACACGTTTTAAATTCTATTTAGCGATTACTTGTTTTCTTTGTCGTTTTATTGTTTTTGTTTAAACATCTTCTTAATTTCTCTAAGTAGACACTAAACAATTTAGAGTCCTATTGTTTATGAAGAATTGTAAATCTAATTAAGGAAGGAGAAATCAAATTTGATTTTGAATTCCTTTGTGTTGTCTACCCAAATTTTAGGTTCGTTAGGTTAAAACTAAGATTAAAAATTCAGAATTTTTTAGCTTATAAATTTGAAAGATCACTTATTTCTATTGCGTGCTATCATAAATGGACCATGCAAAAATATGTAACTTTTGAATAAGAAATAGTGAATGCCGAATTATTCATCATCAATATGAATGATCACCCATGGTTAATTGTGATTTAGAAAAAAAAATAGTGGCATGTTCTATAAAATGAATAAGTTAAATTTTTATCTCAAAAAAAAAATTTATCCTTTTTTTTTAGGTGATGTGCATCGTAAAAATAACGTGTATAAATAAGATTTCATTGAAAAAAAGACACAAAATTAGAAGAAGAAAGCAACATTTAATTCGATAAATCTGACACAACAAATTTATTGGATTCTATCCTTACGAAACTTTAATCACTTTTAAGTTTCACTTTAATTAATCACTTTCTTTTCTTCTTCTTTTTTTTTTCGCCTTATATACTCTTTCATGTATAATTATTCATTCACTCAAAAATTTATAAAATAATATTGATATTAATTTGCAAGAACAACTATTAGATCACTCGGCATACAAGTGCAACGAACGTGAATATCAAATTGTCAATAGTCGATATATCAATGTTCACCTATGATAATTGTGATTAGTTTTTTTAACGACATGCTTGATAAAAATGAATAAATTTAAACTTTATCTTAAAAAGAAATTTGTTTTTTCTAGTTGAGGTGAATAACGTCTACTAATAAGTTTACGTTGAAAATGATATACAAAATTAGTTGGAGGAAGCTGAAGCAGTAGATCTGCATGACTACATCTTTACGAAATTTTAATAACTTTTAAGTTTTTATTCTATTTAATCACTTTATTTTTTGTTTTATATATTTTATTCTTTCATTTATAATTATTCACTCGAATTTATATAATAATATTGATGTCGTTTTACAGTAACAAATGTTATATGACTTGACATATGCGTGCAACGTACGAGAATGTCAAATTGTCAAATATCAATATGAATGTTCTTCCATGATTAATCGTGAAAAAAAAATAAAAAATTATGGCATAGCTTACTGCAAATAACTTCGTTGACGAGGCTTTTTTATATTTGAGTTATTTCCTCTTTTAATTTCAATACTTTTATGTTAATAATCTAATAACTAGTAGTTTATGGTTATTTATATGTATTGCCTTACTTATTTTTCAAGTTCATGTATTATGATTTATCTTCTGTGGATCAATGAACTCATCATCTATAAAATGCTTTCTTTGCCCATTATTTACTTTTGCTTGGAGTTTATACAATGTTTGTATTCGATGTACCTGTTTATCGTCCTCATATACATAAATCATGTTATGCAAGTTCTATCGAATTAATTTTTCACTCTAATTTACTTCATATTAATTATTCATTTTATCATTTTTATATACTAAGCAAAATGACCAAATGAAGAACTCATATGAACCATGAAAATAACGTGTACAAATATGTTTTTATCGAAAAAGCATCGTCTCAAAAAAGGATAGTTATGCCTTTTTTATAATTATTGCGAATCTGTTAAAATAACATGTGCAAACACATTTTAACTGAAAACGCTTTTCCTCAAAAAATAATTATTTACATGTTTATATGAATCGTGAAATAACATTTGCAGACAAGTTTTAATCCAAAAAAGAAATCTCGAAAAAAGAAATTTGTTTGTTTTTTCTAGTTGAAATGAATCGTAAAAATAGCATGTGCAGACGGGTTTTTACCCAAAAAAAATTATCTTAAAAAAGAAATCCTTTTAACGATTATTTTGAATCATAAAAATATCGTATACAGACATACTTTTACCGAAAAAGACACAAGAAGGAGGAAGCACATAATTTGAAGAATCCGCACCAAGTATGCATGACTCTATCCTTATGAAATTTTAATCTCTCTCTCACACACATACATAATTTTGCAATATTAGATAATTTGAGATATGTGTGCAATGCACGTGAATGACAATCGTTAATTAATATAAACATTCACTCATCGTTAATTGTGATTAAAAAAATCTTAACTGAATATTCAATTAAAACAAATAAATTAAAAATTTATCTCGAAAAAGGACAACTGCAAATAACTTTGATGGAGAGACTCATCCAGATTTGAGTTATGTCCTCTTTTAATTCCAATACATTTATATTAATAACCTAATAACTTGTAGTTTATGCTTAATTATATGTATTACTTTACTTATTTTTCCAAGCTCATGTATTATGTTACGATTTACCTATTGTGGATCAATAAACTCATCAAGCTGATAACTCTCTTTTGCCCATTATTTGATTTTGCTTGGAGTTTTCATAAGGTTAATATTTCTTGTATCTATTTATTTTCCTCATCTACATGAAGCAGTGTTATTTAAGTTCTATCAAATTAATTTTCACTCTGATTTGCATCATAATGAATTATTTATTTGGTCATTTGCTTAGTCATGTATTTATACTAAGAAAAATGATCAAATGGAGAATTCATACGAGCCATGTTTTTATCGAAAAGTGTTGTCTCGAAAAAAAAAAAATCGGTCCCTTTTTTATAATTATAGTGAGTCCTTAAACAAGCACATTTTTATCAAAAAGAAAATTTCTCAAAAAAAATAAAAAATTATATGAGTCGTGAAATAAAGTTTGCAGACATCTTTTTATCTAAAAAAAAAAATTCTCAAAAAAAGAATTTAGTTATTTTATCTAGTTGATATAAATCGTGAAAATAACGTATGCAGTCATATTTTTAACAAAAAAAACTGTCTCAATAAAATAAAATTGTCCTTTTAAGTAATTATTTGGAGTCATAAAAATAATGTGTATGAACATATTTTTATCGAGAAAGACACAAGAAGAAAGAAGCAGGGTCCTATTCTTAGCAACGCGTCATGTCATGATTGTCATCTTTGTCTATGTGTGTATCTGAGTAGGACCTTTTCTCGTGAATTGCCTTTTTCAAAGCATGATCAAAGCCATACAGATTTTTTTATTTTTTATTTGTGTTGATCTTGTGTGTGTGTTTGCAATAGAAGGTATTAGATGATTCGAAATATGCGTGCAATGCATGTGAATTTCAATCGTTGATATAAATGTTCAACAATCGTTAATTATGATTAAAAAAACTTTAACGACATATTCGATATAAATAAATAAATTAAAATTTTATCTCGATTTTTTTTTATTCTAATTAATGTGAGTCTTAAAAATATCGTGCAATTTTTTTTATTGAAAAAAAGGAGATACGAAGGATTTAAAATCAAACAAGGAGAAAAAAAAATAAAAGAGTTAAAAATCTGTAAAGTAAAATAACTAAGGAGATAGAGGTGCCGGAAGGAAAAAATATATAATACAAGTTAAAAGGTTATTTTCTTTTTAGAAGGAAAATTAGGTGAAAAAATAAAGTGGTTTGAAGTCGAAAAGGCATTGTAGTCTTTTGATTGATTTGTGTCAATTGTGTCAAATTTATTACTATTTTGCAATAGAAAGTATTAGCTAATTCAAATATGCATGCAATGTATGTGAATGTCAATCGTTGATTAATATATATGTTCATTCGTCGTTAATTGTGACTAAAAAATTTTAGCGACATATTCGATTAAAACAAATAAATTAAAGATTTGTCTTCGAAAAGGACAACTGCAAATAACTTTTATTGCGGCGCTCATCCAGGTTTGAGTTATTTCCTCTTCCAATATCAATACTTTTATAGGGAAAAGACATTATTTCCACCCCATACTATACAAGAAAAGTCTAAGTCACATCTAAATTATATAAGTGATCTATTTAACACCTTCATTATTTAAAAGTGATATTATTACCTCCCCGCGACCCCCATTCTAAGGCGCGTGTGTTACACTTATTTTAGGCGCGTCCAGCCTATTAAATAACAAAAGTAAACGGCTAAAAACATTAAGAGAAAAGGCATCGTTTCCACCCCAAACTATAGTCGAAAAGTCGATCCACACCTAAACTATATAAGTGACCTATTACACACCTTAACTATATAAAAGTGATATTATTACCTCCCCGCGACCCCCATTCTAAGGCGCGTGTGTTACATTTATTTTAGGCGCGTCCAACCTATTAAATAACAAAAGTAAACGGCTAAAAACATTAAGGGAAAAGACATCGTTTCCACCCCAAACTATAGTCGAAAAGTCGAATCCACACTTAAACTATATAAGTGACCTATTACACACCTTAATTATGAAAAAATGATACTTTTTACTGACGTGGTGCTGACGTGGCAGCGCGTGTAAAACACTACACCACGTGCAAGTGGTGGTAGCCTGACAGGGTGTAAATAGTTTCACTTTTTTATAGTTTAGGTGTGTAATAGGCCACTAGTATAGTTTAGGTGTGACTTCGACTTTTCGAATATAGTTTGAGGTGAAAACGATGTCTTTTCCCTACTTTTATATTAATAATCTAACAACTTATAGTCTATGCTTAATTATATGTATTGGTTTATTTATTTTTAAGTTCATGTATCGTGTTGTGATTTACTTATTGTGGATCAATGAACTCATCAAGCTGATAATTTATGTGTAAAATGTTCTTTTTTGTCTATTAATTTGCTTTTGATTCGTCGTACCTATTTATTTATTTAAAAAAAAAACAAATTCAAGATTATATTTGTTTTTCTTCCTTTAACTTTTAATAAATAATCTAATGATATTAATATTTTTTTAATCATATCTCTAATACCAATCATTTAACTTACCTGTATTTTATTAGTTATAAATAAATTATTATTTTTTATTTTATTTATTTATTTATTTAAAATATTAATTTTTTTAAAAAAAGAAGGCCTAAACTACCCAAACCACCCCACAATTCCCACTTTCACTAAACCTCTCCCCCATTATCTGTCCAATTTTTCGGTAACACAAACACACGACACACATGCACAAAACACAAACATTATATAACAACACAAGAGAACACAATAGAGGGAGATTAGAGAAGGCAACAAAAAAAAGAAAATTCAGAAGACCAAAGCAAATCAAAAGAAAACATAGACAAAAAAATATACTCCCTCCCACCTGTGGAAACGGGACGGACAACAAAAGGGAAAACAACAACCAAAAATTCCTTACATTCAAAGACTTTGAGTTTTGTTCACGGTTTAAGTTCAAGGCTTCTTCTTCTTGTTGTTAGGAATTATTTTCACATGAGGTAATCCTGAACCTTTCTCTGTGTAATGTAATATAATGATTATAAACACTTGATTCCTACGTTATGAAGTTTGCTCATTTGTTATATATGATGTTTCAATATGAAGTATTTTTCTATGTTTATATTGATAAAATTTAAAGCAAAGTGTTTGGTATAATAACGTGCTTAAAGGTCCACTCATTTTTTTTTAATTTTTTTATTATTATTACTATTATTAATGTGATATTTGTATTTGTCTATCTGAGTAATATAGGAAGTGGAAATTTAGGATTATATTGACACTAACATTGTTTGCTTGAGTTGTTGTAGTCTTTTATTGCTTAATTTGACCAATTATAGATGTTGGTGAAGGAACGTGAATAATTAAAAAATTAATACACGTAAAAGATTTATTTATTTATTTTTCTTTAAAAAAGAATTAAACATGAAACGAAATCGCCACTTTAAGGAAAAGAAAGTCGCTATCGGTGAACATCTTAGAAACTGTTGTACATGAAATAGCAAACAAAATTGTACATTATATATTAAGGATGGATGGTTGAATTTTGTTTATCAAAATGATTTATTTAACTTTGTGGTTTACATATAGGCTGATGAAATAAAAGGATATAATAAAAATTTAATTTAATGAAAATTGTTAAACATAAGAGAAACTGTAGTCATGGATGATATAGTGTCCCGTTAGGAGTGGCACATTCTTTTAGTATCTCTTCACGTGAACAACCATATATTAATATCTAATTTTATTTGTTTTTAGATTGTAACATGATTAAATCATTTTACTTAATAAATTTTCTTAGTGTAATATTATCGTACTAAATATTAGTTCAGTATAAAAGAGATAGGTGAGGTAAAATAAGAGGATAACAGATTTATTTAAGGCCCATCGTAATTAAGAAAAGTAAGAGTAGAAAACTTATTTGTAAGGGAGCGAGACGGGATGCGAATTTATTCTAAACCCCATCGCATAGAAAAGAAAAGAGAGGAAAAAACAAATGTGAGGGAGTGAACTTGTAAATTAATGAGTTAGGTTCTTAACCTCTAAATAATTAAGGTTAAACATACAAGAAAAATTAACGATGAAGTTGGAAAGCCCTGCTACCAACCATCGTTATAATAAAATCAACATATCGTTTTAAAGCCGATCTAATCAGGATGGATAATTTTTTTTTACATGTTAAAATCTTGCTTAGACTTGGTAAAAATGGGAATGATTCATAAATGCCACAAAGGCGCGAGAAATATATCAAAACTCATGGTAAGGCCGAAAAGTACTACTATCGGTAAGCCACACATCAATACAGTTTTAAATATATTCAAAAATAAATAAAAGCGGGATGCAAGCATCTTTAGGGCCAACAAATATTATATATCCAAAAGATTAATTTAAGCCAGACATAAGTCATTAAAGTGACCGTGCTAGAACCACGGGACTCGAGGGGTGCCTAACACCTCCCCCTCGGTCAACAGAATTCCTTATCCGAATTTCTAGTTCGCAGGCCAAAAAAATCAAGAGTCATTTCCCTTTGAATAGGGATTCAATAAGGTGACTTGGAACACCCAAACTCAATTCCAAGTGGCGACTCTGTAAAATAAATCATCCCTATTTAAAACGTCACTTTAATTGGAAAAATCCATTTTCTCAAACCCAACTCCCTAGCGGGGTCGGGGGTGGTGAAAAATAGGGGTGTGATAGATGGCGACTCTGCTGGGGATATAACCAGAATTCGAGTTTTTATATTGATTTGTTTGGCTTTATTTAATTTTGATATTGTATATTGATGGCCTAAATGTGTTCTTTGCCTACATGTTTATCGCTTTGATATTATTTGAATTGCAATATAAAATGTCTTCTTTCGCGCACCCATCTGAGTCTTCTGAGATACTGTATATTCGGAGATGCGGTATACGCTCCCGAGCTTGAGATACCAGAGATGCGGCAACGCTCCTGGGAAGGATTCTGTAGTCACCCATGATTTAGGACGAAAAGGGACCAACAGTGAGGCCGGAAAGCCCTGCTACCGGTAAAGCTGTCTCTTGCCGACTCGAGTTGTCCGCTCGTTTTACAACCAGTCTAGATACCTAACTCCACCAGGTTGAACCTAGCATAACTGGAACTTAGACATGGCTATCCCTAATAGACTGTGTTTTATTGGTATCACGTGCATTTTTGACTTAGTGGGGCTCGACACGGGGGTAGGGTCCGTCTAGGACAGGTGTCACCTTTTGAGACCATCATGTACATTTTATGTGCTACTTGTTGCATTATAGGAAATGTCATATCGAATGTTGACCGACTTTTAAGTGAATTAATTGATCTGAAAAAAAAGGGGTTAAATAAAAAAATTTAAGGATTTATTTTAGAAAATATATAATATTTTACATAGAACTTTTCTGTAAAGATTAAGTCGTTTTAACGTCGTGGTCTCGTTATGTCCATTTTCTTTGATTTTAAAATCTCTCTTAGGAATACCATAGAACCCATTTTTGTCAAACACAGTTAAAATTTTGTCAAACAATTCGATCCACTATTTTGTTTTAATAATTTAATTTTTTCTAATGTGTCTAGTCCAAACGTCATCAAATTATTGTCTCCACTCTAGGATGTTTTAGAAGATACTTCCTGTTGTGTTGGTTACTACTTTCTCATGCTCATTTTGAAATCTTATTCCGTGCCATTCCGTCAACTTCTTTCAAAAATTATTTTTGTCTTGTTTTAGGATGCTTAAAATAGAATTCTTATTTGCTATCATTATCCTATAGGGCAATATGAACTCATTCGGAAGGAGTGACAAGAGGCCGAGGGATGATGAAGTACCACATTTCATGGTGTTGGATAAAGTTCCAAAGCTATTGCGGATATGGTATAACAATATGACTGACTATGGACAGGGAGAAGTATATAAACACTTGGGATTTTTAAGGAGTCTGTTGAGTGTTGAACCACGAAGAGACGTGATAGAATCTTTGGTAAAGTTTTGGGATCCTTCAAACAACGTATTTCGATTCTCCGACTTTGAGCTCACTCCCACACTAGAGGAAATAGGAGCATTTATTGGAAAGGGAAAGAACCTTCACCGAGGAGAACCCATGATACCGAAGCATGTCACTTCCGAAAGATTTTTCGAGCTATTGCACATAAAAGAGAAGAACATAGGAGGCTGCCTAAACAATGGATGGGTTCGTCTAGAATTTTTGTACGAAATATATGGTCAGGAAAAGGGATTCGAGTTGTTTAGATCAGAACTTAACAACGGGGGGTGCTACCGAACCTGGGAAAAACACAGTTATGAAGCATTCATAGTGGCTTTTTTGGGAATCATGGTATTTTCGAAGAGAGAGGAAAAATCAGCACCAATCTGGCTGCGTTTATTACCGCTTTTGAGAAGAATCCTAAGGTCACCCTCGTGCCCATGATTTTGGCAGACATTTATCGGGACCTGACGATGTGCAAAAATGAGACAGACTATTTTGAAGGATGTAACATTCTATTGCAGTTATGGATGCTCGAGCATGTTCGTTATCATCCATTTGTTATGGATTTTCGAGTCGAATGTAATGATTATATCAATGGCCACGAGAAGAGGATGGAGGACCAAAACTTTTCCGAAGGAATAGGAGCTTGGAAGGAGTACTTGGAGGGGTTGACGACGGACAAGATAATGTGGAATTATCATTGGTTCCCCTCAAAAGAGGTGATATATATGTCTACTTTCCGACCCTTCATCGTCTTAATAGGTCTCCGAGGTGTTCAGCCCTACGTGCCACTAAGAGTCATGCGATAATTCGGTCGACGTCAGCATATATCGCCAGTCGAGGATATGAAAGAGTTCATGTACGAATTTCTCCCTGACATCCCTCTAAGGAAGACTGAGATACTTAAGATTTGGGGAGGATGTGTACTTTCAGGTTTCGATCACATGGTGGAAGACCGCGATAAAGGCGAGGTAGACTATTGGTATCTGCCATGGTTTCATGACCAGCCTCTTCCTAAAGCTATGCCAGAAAGGTCAGCCAGAGAGCCAGTAGATCGAGAAGCGGAGATTGAAGTCAGAATTAAGCAGGCTCGACGAGAGGTAGAAGATAACTATCGGTCTACGTTGCACGTCTTAAATAATGATCTGGAAAGGGCTAGAGAAGAATTGGTTCACCATGAGACGAGATTTGAGGCCAGAATTAGGTCGGCTCGTAAGGAGATTGAGAGAGAGAACCGTGTTGCCATGCATGCCCTACAAGAAGACCTGGATATTGCCACCGGTGCTATGGAGCAGCAATCGAGTGATTTTGAGAAAGAGAAGGCCTTGCTGACAAGTACACAGTCGAAGCTTCGGGCTCAGCTAAAAGCTTCCATGGAACGGGAAAGAGAAATAGCGAGGCGTTTCACGACTTTTTAGAAGGAAGTTGAAGTTGAGAGAAACCAGTGGATGACTGAATGACAGGCGCTTCACTATCAGATCGATGACCTTCATGAACAAGAAGGAGACCTAAAGTATACCGTCCGCACTACGCAGCACTGGGTGCAAAACTGCCATGAGAGTATGATCGAGGACAGGGGAGAAGTACTTTAGCTCAGTGAAACCTTGATTAATGTTTATGCTAAGTATCTTTACCGAGGTGATGAAAATCTGGGCCGTCAGGCACGTGCTCTCGCTCCGCATCTGCCAAAAGCATTATCCAGGATCTACTCAAGTCTGAGAGAGGATTAAGTTGCAAGACATCTTTGGAAGGCATCTTGATGATAACTATTAAAGTCTTTGTTTCTTAGAGTTAGTTTCTTTATAGGTTTTTTAGTATTTCGCCAGTATTCCGAGTCTGTTCTAGTTTTAGATAATTTTAGTTTCCTTTCATTATTTGTTTTAAGAAAAGTTGGAAATGTATGAAAATTTTTGCATTTGTTTCAAGTTTTTATTCTCTTTATTTCTGAATATATATATATATATATATATATATATATATATATATTTACTATATCCATGAACTACGTGATGATCTGATTCATGTAAAACATGATACATAGGCAACCCTCGGCGGGTGCGAACAAATATTTTTTCAAGTTTCAAGTAATAATTTTAAGATGTTGGCATTAAATAATGAGGGTAAAAATTAATTCACCAAAGCCGGGATGAAACACGAGAGTTTTCCTAAGTCCATTTCAGGAAGGAAATTACTTAGGTGCATGACATTTGAGTTTGTTATGAATATATCAATATTTTTAAAGCTCTAAATCCTAACATATTTGTTTCTGTTTCATAAGAGAGAGAGAGTAATGTGGTTGGTTGTGGTTAAGCTGGCCTCTCACCCGTACAACACAATGTATAAAGGAAAAAAGAAGATGACTCGAAAAGATGGAACAAAATCTGATAATGAAGAAGGTCGAGATCAGTTAGTTCCACGAGAGTTCGCATCTTTGGAGGAGAATAGGTTATTGAAGCAACAAATTGCGGAAATGTATCAGGCCTGGGCGAATAGACAAGCCCTGCCTTCCTCGATTCCTGGTCTTTCGGATGAAAATCATCCCAGTTCTAATCAAGCCCAAGTCGACGATCCACTTTATCCACCTGGATTTGGTCCATACGTTAATGTGTCTAGCGCTGCTGGCACATCCACCATGCGTCCTCCAAATCCATCATTCACGAACAACCCATTTTTTATTCCGGCCGTGCCAACTAATATAAATCCTCCATCAATGATACAGAAGCCTATCAACGAGCTAAATCATGATCAAGTCTATCCTCCTAAATTGGCATTCAAACCCGTAAATTTATAGCAGCCCACTCATCAGCCTGAGTCTCATATCGTGATTGAGAAGGCTATTATGAATGAAGAACGAGAAGAGATAGATAGAAAAGTGAGGAGTCTGGAGCAGAGTATGAGAAACATACAAGGATTGGGAGGACACAAAAGTGTCTCTTTCAAAGACCTGTGTATGTTTTCTAATGTTCATTTGCCAATAGGGTTCAAGACCCCAAAATTCGACAAATATAGTGGCCATGGTAACCCAGTGGCCCACTTAAAAAGGTATTGCAATCAACTTAGAGGAGCAAGAGGGAAAGAGGAGCTGCTTATGGCCTATTTCGGAGAAAGTCTGACGGGAATAGCCTTCGAATGGTTTATCGCTCAAGACATCTCCCATTGGCACGTTTGGGATGATATGGCTCAAGCTTTTGTACAACAATTTCAATACAATCTCGACATTGTCCCTGACCGTACTTCTCTCGCTTATATGAAGAAAAAAACATCTGAAAGTTTTCGAGAGTTTGCCATAAAATTGAGAGAACAGGCATCTAGAGTCAAACCGTCAATGAAGGACCAGGAATTGATTGACGTTTTTCTCCAAACTCAAGAGTCCAATTATTTTCATCATTTACTAGTCGCGGTTGGTAAACCTTTCGCCGAAGCAATAAAAATTGGGGAAATAGTGGAGAATGGCATTAAATCAGGAAAAATCGTGAGCCAAACCGCCCTCAAGGCCACTACACAAGCCATTCAGAGTGGATCAGGTGGTTTCGGAAATTGAAAAAAAAAAGAGGAAGGATCCATGATGGCATCAGGACCGGGCAATGCCCAAAGGGGATGAAACTCCCCTTACGTTCATGTCCAACAGGGGCAACCCAGCCCTCATCAACATTATTATACACCTCAACCTGTTGTTCTTAATGCTCAAGCGTATGCCCGACCTCCTCAGCGTCCACAATGGCGGGCACTTGCGCCACAAGGTTTTCGTCCGTGGCAGCCAAATTTCCAAGCCCCTTGTAATCCGTATGTTCAGGCAGACTATACAAGAGAACAGAGGCCAAGGGAAAACTTCACCCCAATTGGAGAATCGTATACGAGCCTATTGCGGAGATTGGTCAAATTAGGATGGATTGAACCTGTTTTGCCCTTCAAAGTGGATCCGAATGCAAGTTGGTTTGATCCTAATGTAAGGTGTGAGTACTATTCAAACGTCCAAGGTCACAGTACCAAAAATTGTTGGAATCTGAAGAGAGCCATTGAAAAGTTAATCGAAAGCAAGGCAATCGTAATACAAAAAGAAGAAGCACCGAATGTCACCGACAATCCACTTTCCAATCACAGTAACACACACGTTGTGGGGATGATTTTTGATGATAGAGACTACAGGCTAACAAGCCAAGCAGTGATGAAAATAGGCACCTTAAAGGAGAACCCGGGTGAAGCACTGAATTATATACAAAGAGAACCATTGATCGTGGAAGGAGCGAGTTCCATTATAAGACCCCGAGATTCAGAAAAGATGGTATTGTATGTTCCTGCAAAGCTAAAGGAAATAGCATAAGATGGGCCAAAACCATATGTTTCGAGTGGTCCCACATGGTTTGACCAACAGCGCAACAACATGAGAAAGATAACAGAGCCAATTTTCATAAGACACGCAACACAGCTCCCAGTGATATGCTTGAAAACCATCCCATGAAACTACAACAAAACCACGGTGATGTACAAAGGAAAAGAGGTCATGGAACAAATAAACGAAACAGGGGGTTTGACACGATCAGGAAGATGCTATGCTCCAGAAGAATTAAGGAGACTAAAATAGTTTAAAGATAGTCAAGGGCCAATGAAAAAACTTGTCACAGACGAAGAGGCTGAGGAATTTCTGAAGAAAATGAAAACCCAAGACTATTCCATTGTCGATCAATTGAGGAAAACCCCGGCTCAAATCTCATTATTATCCCTGCTGCTACATTCTAAAGAACATTATCAGGCATTGATTAAGTTGTTGAATGAAGCATACGTCCCGAAGGAAACTACGGTATGTCAAATAGAAAAGATGGTTCGTAGAATATTTGAAGCAAATAGAATCACTTTCATTGATGATGAGTTACCCACAGAAGGTTCTGGTCACAACAAGGCTTTGCATCTGACTATCAAATGCGAAGGATATTACATAAAAGGGGTAATGATCGATGGAGGTTCAGGAGTAGATATCTGTCCTCTCTCTACTTTGCAAAAATTGAAAATCAGCCCAAATAGGATTCGGTCCAATAATGTATGTGTTCGGGCTTTTGATGGTGCAAAACGAGACACAATTGGTGAGATAGATCTTGCTTTGGTTATTGGACCAGTTGAGTTTGTGATCACCTTTCAAGTAATAAACATGGATACTTCCTACAACCTACTTTTAGGAAGACCATGGATCCATACGGACAGAGCCATACCTTCTACTTTGCATCAAGTAGTTAAGTTTGAACACGACAATCAGGAAATCATTGTACATGGAGAGGATGACCTTCCCATACATCGAGATCCTTCTGTACCCTGTATCGAAGCAAAAGGGGGTTTTGAATCTTTCATTTATCAAGCCTTTAAAATTGTGACAGCTGATCAAGTCGTGGAAGGCACGCCGATTCCGAGGCCTCATCTCTCTTCTACTTCAATCATGGTGGCTAGCCAAATGCTACAAAATGGTTATAAACTGAGAAAAGGATTAGGGGTTTCGCTGCAAGGAATTATAAACCCTGTAGATCCATGTGGTAGCCACAACACCTTTGGCTTAGGCTTTAAGCCTACCACAGTAGATAGAAAATAGGCGAAAGAGCAGAAGAAGAAGGCTTGGAAATTGACAAGTCCGGTTCCACACATTAGCCAATCTTTCACGAAAGCTCAAAAGGAAGAAAATCAAGACCCATATGCTAACAAGGATGTGGATGAAATATATCAAGGTCTCAAGGAAATATTTTATGAAATAAACATGGTTCAGATGGGTGAAGGCCCTAGCCATGCAGATGTGCAGTTCGTCGGGCCAACTATCAAGTTCACTAACTGGGAAGCCACCCCTCTCCCCACAAGGAAGGAGTCTTAGTAGTTTATTTTGTTGTTTCATTTTTCTTTCTTTTGCATTTTGGACTATTCTCAGGGTTGTAGTCCACATAGTTTAGTTGCTCTGCTTTCATGTTAACCCTCCTATCCTTTTCGATTCAATGAAATGAAATTCAAGTTTTTTAGTAAATTTATCTTTTCTTCCCTCTTTTAATTTTCATTTTTATCTTATTTCAGTTATGTTAATACTGGCTCTGATAACATGGCATGCACACGGAGTTCACATTTAGATCTTAAAAAGTTGTCCAATCTCGAATCAACAAACCAAACAGTAGATGAATACGATGAAGATGAAGCTGATAAGGAAGTCAGAAAAGGATTGGATCAATTTGAGGATAAGCCCAAACCCAATTTAAATGACACTGAGATAATAAATTTGAGAACCGGTGAGGAGGTTAGAGAAATAAAAATAAGTATTCATGCGGATCAAAATATCAAGAATGATAGTGTTCAGATTTTGTTCGAGTATAATGATATTTTTGCTTGGTCTTATGATGATACGTCGGGTCTAAGCACTGATTTGGTAGTCCACAAACTGCCTACATACCCTGATTTTTCACCGGTCCAGCAAAAACAAAGAAAGTTTCAAACTGGCATGAGCGATAAAATCAAAGAGGAAATCATGAAGCAATTGAATGCAAACGTGATTAGGGTCGCTCAGTACACCACATGGTTGGCTAATGTGGTGCCCGTACCAAAGAAAGATGGTAAAATTAGAGTTTGTGTTGATTATAGGGATTTGAACAAAGCAAACCCTAAAGATAACTTTCCGCTACCCAATATTCATATCCTTGTTGATAATTGTGCCAAACATGAGATCCAATCTTTCGTGGATTGTTATGCCGGATATCACCAGATCTTGATGGATGAAACTGATGCAGAAAAGACTATTTTCACCACTTCGTGGGGTACTTATTGTTACAGGGTCATGCCATTTGGTTTAAAGAATGCGGGAGCTACGTACATGAGAGTTATGACTACTATTTTTCATGACATGATGCACAAAGAAGTAGAAGTATATGTTGATGATGTCATTATCAAGTCCAAGACACAAGTCGATCATGTATATGACTTGAGGAAATTCTTTGAAAGGTTGCGAAAGTATAATCTTAAGCTCAATCCAGCCAAGTGTGCATTTGGAGTTCCATCCGAAAAACTTTTAGGTTTCATAATTAGCCGCAGAGGCATTGAATTGGACCCCTCCAAGGTAAAATCCATTCGAGAATTGCCACCTCCAAAGAATAAAACCGAGGTCATGAGTTTTCTTGGAAGGCTGAATTATATAAGCAGGTTCATCGCTCAGCTCAGCACTACATGTGAACCGATATTTAAGTTGTTGAAAAAGGATGCAACTATCCAATGGACAGACGAATGTCAAAAATCATTTGATAAGATTAAAGAATATTTGGCAAATCCTCCAGTACTGGTCCCACCGGAACCTGGTAGGCCTTTATTTCTATATCTGTCAGTGACGGACAATTCTTTTGGTTGTGTTTTAGGACAGCATGATATCACAGGCAAAAAGGAACAAGCAATTTATTATTTGAGCAAGAAGTTCACGAGTTATGAGGTAAAATATACTCTTTTAGAAAAGACATGTTGCGCCCTAACTTGGATTGCTCAAAAATTGAAGCACTATCTTTCGTCCTACACAACTTACCTCATATCTCGAATGGATCCTTTAAAGTATATTTTTCAGAAACCTATGCCCACAGGCAGATTGGCGAAGTGGCAGATTTTACTTACAGAATTCGACATTGTGTATGTCACTCGTACTGCTATGAAAGCACAAGCATTGGCCGATCATTTGGCAGAGAACCCAGTTAACAATGATTACGAGCCTTTACAAACTTACTTTCCTGATGAAGAGATTAATTCAATTGAGGAAGAAGTTCAAGATGATATTTATGCGTGGAAATTATATTTTGATGGGGCGGTCAATGTTAAAGGAGTGGGAATTGGGGCGGTTCTTGTCTCACCAACCGGGTGTCATCATCCCGCCACAGCACGACTTCGTTTCTTTTGTACTAATAACACAACAGATTATGAAGCTTGCATCATGGGTTTAAATATGACAATAAATCTGGAGGTACGCGAGCTAGTGGTGTCGGGAGATTCCGAATTGCTCATTCGACAAATTCAAGGCGAATGGGAAACGAGAGATATCAAGCTCATTCCATACAAACAATGCTTAGAGGACCTTAGCAAAAAGTTCAAGTCTATCGAGTTTAGATATATTCCCAGATCCTACAATGAGCTGGCTGATGCCCTGGCTACCCTAGCTTCCATGCTCCCATACCCAGGAAATACGCATATCGACCCATTAGAGATACAGATACGAGATCAACATGGTTATTGCAACATAATTAATGCAGAACCAGATAATGAACCCTGGTACTATGATATAAAATGCTTCCTTAAGTCAAAAGAATATCCAATACACGCCAATGCAGATCAAAAAATGACTATTAGGCGACTTGCTAATGGTTTCTTCTTAAGTGGGGAGATTCTGTACAAACAAACCCCAGATTTGAACCTGTTGAGATGTGTTAATATTCAGGAAGCTGAAAGAATCATGAATGAGGTACATTCGGGGGTATGCGGTTCGCATATGAATGGCTATGTTTTAGCGAAGAAGATTATGCGGGAAGGATATTATTGGTTGACTATGGAGCGAGATTGCTTTCGCTTTGTTCGCAAGTGTCATCAGTGCCAAATTCACAGTGATTTGATTCACTCGCCACCTTCAGAGCTGCATCCTATATCTGCTCCTTGGCCATTCGTTTCTTGGGGCATGGACGTAATCGGTCCAATAGAACCAAAAGCTTCTAATGGGCATCGATTCATACTGGTCACTATTGACTATTTCACCAAATGGGTAGAAGTTGCTACTTTCAAATCAGTCACGAAGAAAATAGTAGTGGATTTTTTTATTCCAACATCATATGTCGTTTTGGTATACCAAAGTCCATTATCACAGACAATGCAACCAATCTCAATAGTCATCTAATGAAGGAGGTTTGCGAGCAATTCAAGATTGTGCATCATTATTCTACCCCTTACCATCCCAAAGCAAATGGAGTCGTTGAAGCAGCGAACAAGAATATTAAAAAGATTCTTAGGAAAATGGTCCAAGGATCTCGACAGTGGCATGAGAAATTACTGTTTGTTCTTTTAGGATATCGTACAACTATCCTTACATCGACTGGCGCAACTCCTTATTTACTAGTCTATGGGACTGAAGCTGTGATACCCGCAGAAGTCGAAATTTCCTCGCTTCGAATCATTGTTGAAGCCGAGATTGACGATACTGAATGGGTCAAGTCTAGACTAGAACAATTATCGTTAATAGATGAAAAAAGGTTGACGGCAGTTTGCCTTGGCCAATTATACCAGCAAAGGATAGCGCGAGCTTACAATAAGAAGGTACGTCCTAGAAAATTCGAGGTCGACCAACTTGTTGTAAAATGCATCCTTCCACATCAAGAAGAGGCTAAAGGAAAGTTTGCTCCAAACTGGCAAGGTCCATACATAGTTAAACAAGTATTATCAAATGGAGTTTTGCAAGTTGCGGATCTGGACGGAAAAATGGCAGAAAAAGCTATCAATATCGATTCAGTCAAAAGATATTATATTTGACACACTTGTGCTTAACATTCTCAAGTTGAGATGATGAAAGGCCATCATTCTACTTAACTAAATGTCGTTAATCCCTTGTTATCCTTTCGTGCTTTATTTACCTTTCCTTGCTTACCCTCTTTGGAGCCCTCCCAAAAAAAAAAAAACTTGTGGGTGAAAACCCATGGAGGCACCCATAAGATGATTCAAAAAAAAAAAAAAGAATAATGCATAGAGGATTGAACTACGTTCGGCCTGATTCCTAAATGGATACGTAGGCAGCCCTATTTTGGGGTTCGGTCCGACCCCAAAAAATAAAAAAAATAAAAAATCTTGGTATTAAAAGAAACCAAGACATATATCCTACTATTACTTTTATATGGCTCCTAAGTTGTAATCTATCCTAAAAATTCTTTTCCCTTTGTCCATTAAAGACCTTCCGATCAATTTTCGAGAATGTCAAGCCTTGTGTGCCGTAAAAATAAAAAATAAAAAAAATCTTATAGGTGAAAACCCTCAGGGCGCCATAAGACAATGATGAACGAGACAACCGAAATTATAAAGGTCAATTGTGAAAATCCTTAAAGGATAACTTTAGTCAAACAAAGTTTATCATGACAAGACAAAGATCAAGAAGGATGATTTAATTTGATTGAAAGGTGCAGCCTAATTCGAGATTAGACAGTTTTGAAGGGTCAAATGTCTACTCCAAATTGCGTGTCATGCTTCATTCAAGTTAATATATACCTCCAAATGAGCTTCCTTCCTTTACTGTTAAAAATACCTTCTATTTTAACAAAATTCTTTTATTTCTTCTTTCAAATTTTCCTTATTTCATTTTTACACGTTTTGTTTTTTATGCGTAAGTCTTGCACCAAATGCAAAATAAAGAAAAACGCGTAAAATTGACCATGGCTCCCAGTGAAATTGAGCAGAGATTATTGGGCGTTCACCACTTTGACAAGGACAGGGAGCCAGTTAAGATAAGTGTTACGAGTGAAGCATTTAAAAATGAAGAACAGAATCGTACTGAAACAAACAGAAATGCAACAGAATTTGAAAGACGAAGATTCAAGCTCGCCAACCAATTAGTTTAATCAACCGTATCAAGTTGGGGAAAGGATAAGGCAAACCTCCAAGGGATTCAAGGCCACAAACCAACTACCAATTTTAAAACTCACAATTTTTTTTTGCTTGAACAGGGGCAAAATAATCTTGTGAAGTTTAGTGGGAAAAAAAAACAAGTATAGCAAAGTTAAGTTTTCTTAAATTTTCTCTTTTTGTTATACTTCTATAATTCTAAGTTCGTATCAATATAATTATAATAATAATAATAATAAAATCCCTCATATTCAAAACTGGGGCATTTTTTTTTCTTTTCTAACAAAAAAATAATCCTAATCTTTATTCGTCTTCATAGGGCGTCATCCCCTAGTTGACATCTTATTCGTCTTCACAGGGCGTCATCCCCTAGTTGACATCTTATTTCGTCTTCATAGGGCGTCATCCCATCTTATTCGTCTTCATAGGGCGTCATCCCCTAGTTGACATCTTAATTCGTCTTCATAGGGTGTCATCCCCTAGTTGACATCTTAATTCGTCTTCATAGGGCACCATCCCCTAGTTGACATTTTATTTCGTCTTCATAGGGCGTCATCCCCTAGTTGACATCTTATTCGTCTTCATAGGGCGTCATTCCCTAGTTGACATCTTATTTCATCTTCATAGGGCGTCATCCCCTAGTTGACATCTTATTCGTCTTCATAGGGCGTCATCCCCTAGTTGACATCTTAATTCGTCTTCATAGGGCGTCATCCCCTAGTTGACATCTTAATTCGTCTTCATAGGGCACCATCCCCTAGTTGACATTTTATTTCGTCTTCATAGGGCGCCATCCCCTAGTTGACATCTTATTCATCTTCATAGGGCTCCATCCCCTAGTTGACATCTTATTCGTCTTCATAGGGCGTCATCCCCTAGTTGACATCTTAGGAAACACCATTTCCTAATTTTCTTATTTCGTCTTCATAGGGCGTCATCCCCTAGTTGACATCTTATTTTGTCTTCATAGGGTGTCATCCCCTAGTTGACATCTTTTTTTCGTCTTCATAGGGCGTCATCCCCTAGTTGGCATCTTATTCGTCTTTATAGGGCTCCATCCCCTAGTTGACATCTTAGGAAACACCATTTCCTAATTTTCTTATTTCGTCTTCATAGGGCGTCATCCCCTAGTTGACATTTTATCTCGTCTTTATAGGGCGTCATTCCCTAGTTGACATTTTATTTCGTCTTTATAGGGCGTCATCCCCTAGTTGACATTTTAGGAAATAAATCTTCCTATCTTTCTTCTTTATGTCTTCATAGGGTATGACAATCCCTAGTCACATTTTTAGAAGCAAAAATCCTAAAAAAATTTCATGCATTCATAAGGCATAACTTCCTTTGGTTGCATTATTGAGAATAGGATTCTTATTTTATTGCGTACCTAGCCTAGATTCCTATCATTTATTTATAATTTTTCTAATAAATCACAAAATTTTCCTAGTGCAAACTGGGGCAGAAAATTTTATTTGTTCTGTTTTGTTTTCTTTGATGGCTTGCAGGTTTTTCTACAAAGCACAGGTTTGATGCCGAGAATGGAATTTCATCTCCAGTCAGAATATAGAAGAATGACCAAGTTGAAGATAGTTAGAGTCAGCTCTACATCTGTAGCGGCCCAACATCACAAGAGACATCTTTTTAGTTTCTGATCAGGAGAACAAGCATCCAAAGTATTCTATGAACTGTTCTTTGATAGAGTGTCAATGACTCAATCCAAGTTGCAAGTTCAAGTCTCAAATCCTAACTTCAAGATCAAATCTTGAGATCAAGGTACCCACCAGAAGAAGGTGAGGCGATAATTGAAAATCCAAGAGGAAGATCTGAAGCAAGAGAATCAAGAAAAATAGAATAGATAGGATTTTGTATCTTTCATTTCAAGTTTTACTTTTTCTTTTTCTGATGCAATAAAAGGAGCCACGAACCGGAAACTCGGCAGAACCTTAACTCGACTCTCTAACTCACCCTTCCACTCTTACACCTATTTGAACTACACGTGACCTGATTCTCGTATAACCCGAGATATGTAGGATGCCCAAAGCCAGGGCTCGGTCACACCTCTTTCCCACTTATTTACATATTAATTTTGAATAAATGGTTGGGCCAAAAATTAGTCATGTTTACTTCTTTTCTTGAAAACTCTCCATATTTTCTAGCAAAGAGGGGCATTCTGTATACACCTAATTTTTACCAAACCTAACGTTTTTTCATTTTTTTAGTGTTTGATTTTATTTTTTTAGGGTCTAAATTAGATATTTTAAGTTTATCTTATTTTTACTAAATATGTTTTAAAAGTTTTGAAAACTACAAAATAGAGGCACATTTTAAATAAATTTTTATTTTATTATTTCTTTATTTATTTATTTTTAAAAAAAAATTCAAGATTATATTTGTTTTTCTTCCTTTAACTTTTAATAAATAATCTAATGATATTAATATTTTTTTAATCATATCTCTAATACCAGTCATTTAACTTACCTGTATTTTATTAGTTATAAATAAATTATTATTTTTTATTTTATTTATTTATTTATTTAAAATATTAATTTAAAAAAAAAAGGCCTAAACTACCCAAACCACCCCACAATTTCCACTTTCACTAAACCTCTCCCCCATTATCTGCCCAATTTTTCTGTAACACAAACACACGACACACATGCACAAAACACAAACATTATATAACAACACAAGAGAACACAATAGAGGGAGATTAGAGAAGGCAACAACAAAAAAAAAAAATTAGAAAACCAAAGCAAATCAAAAGAAAACAGAGACAAAAAAATATACTCCCTCCCACCTGTGGAAACGGGACGGACAACAAAAGGGAAAACAACAACCAAAAATTCCTTACATTCAAAGACTTTGAGTTTTGTTCACGGTTTAAGTTTGAGGCTTCTTCTTGTTGTTGTTAGGAATTATTTTCACAAGAGGTAATCCTGAACCTTTCTCTGTGTAATGTAATATAATGATTATAAACACTTGATTCCTACGTTATGAAGTTTGCTCATTTGTTATATATGATGTTTCAATATGAAGTATTTTTCTATGTTTATATTGATAAAATTTAAAGCAAAGTGTTTGGTATAATAACGTGCTTAAAGGTCCACTCATTTTTTTTTAATTTTTTTTTTATTATTACTATTATTAATGTGATATTCGTATTTGTCTATCTGAGTAATATAGGAAGTGGAAATTTAGGATTATATTGACACTAACATTGTTTGCTTGAGTTGTTGTAGTCTTTTATTGCTTAATTTGACCAATTATAGATGTTGGTGAAGGAACATGAATAATTAAAAAATTAATACACGTAAAAGAATTATTTATTTATTTTTCTTTAAAAAAGAATTAAACATGAAACGAAATCGCCACTTTAAGGAAAAGAAAGTCGCTATCGGTGAACATCTTAGAAACTGTTGTACATGAAATAGCAAACAAAATTGTATATTATATATTAAGGATGGATGGTTGAATTTTGTTTATCAAAATGATTTATTTAACTTTGTGGTTTACATATAGGCTGATGAAATAAAAGGATATAATGGAAATTGTTAAACATAAGAGAAACTGTAGTCATGGATGATATAATGTCCCGTTAGGAGTGGCACATTCTTTTAGTATCTCTTCACGTGAACAATCATATATTAATATCTAATTTTATTTGTTTTTAGATTGTAACATGATTAAATCATTTTACTTAATAAATTTTTTTAGTGTAATATTATCGTACTAAATATTAGTTCAGTATAAAAGAGTTAGGTGAGGTAAAATAAGAGGATAACAGATTTATTTAAGGCCCATCGTAATTAAGAAAAGTAAGAGTAGGAAACTTATTTGTAAGGGAGCGAGACGGGATGCGAATTTATTCTAAACCCCATCGCATAGAAAAGAAAAGAGAGGAAAAAATAACTGTGAGGGAGTGAACTTGTAAATTAATGAGTTAGATTCTTAACCTCTAAATAATTAAGGTTAAACATACAAGAGAAATTAACGATGAAGTTGGAAAGCCCTGCTACCAACCATCGTTATAATAAAATTAACATATCTTTTTAAAGCCGATCTAATCGGGATGAATAATTTTTTTTTACATGTTAAAATCTTGCTTAGACTTGGTAAAAATGGGAATGATTCATAAATGCCACAAAGGCGCGAGAAATATATCAAAACTCGTGGTAATGCCGAAAAGTACTACTATCGGTAAGCCACACATCAATACAGTTTTAAATATATTCAAAAATAAATAAAAGCGAGATGCAAGCATCTTTAGGGCTAACAAATACTATATATCCAAAAGATTAATTTAAGCCAGACATAAGTCATTAAAGTGACCGTGCTAGAACCACGGGACTCGAGGGGTGCCTAACACCTTCCCCTCGGTCAACAGAATTCCTTATCCGGATTTCTAGTTCGCAGGCCAAAAAAATCAAGAGTCATTTCCCTTTGAATAGGGATTCAATAAGGTAACTTGGAACACCCAAACTCAATTTCAAGTGGCGACTCTGTAAAATAAATAATCCCTATTCAAAACGTCACTTTAATTGAAAAAATCCATTTTCTCAAACCCAACTCCCTAGCGGGGTCGGGGCGATGAAAAACAGGGGTGTGACAATATATATATTGCAATAGAAAGTATTAGATGATTCAGAATATGCATACAATGCAGGGGAATATCAACAGTTGATATAAATGTTTCACCCATCATTAATTGTGATTAAAAGAAAAACTTTAAAGATGTATTCTATAGAAATAAATAAATTAAAGATTTTCTCGAAGAAAGGATTTTTTTTTTAAATTCTAATAACTAATGTGAATCTTGAAAACATCATACATAATTTTTTTTATTGAAAAAAAAAACATACAAAAATAGGAGAAAGAAGTAAGACTTGGTTCAAAATTAAAAATATCGATTAGATAATTCGGCATATACTTGCAATGCACATGAGTGTCAAATCGACAATCGATGATATTTGTGAAGAAAATTTTAATTTTGAACTCTTATCAAGGATGAAGACGCCGAATTTTAAATATCTTCAGATCTACCCAAACCTTAGACCGTAGGTTCGTTAGGCTAAAAGTAATATTCAATCGATGATATAATTGTGATTAATTTTTTAACAGCATGTTAGATAGAAACAAATAAGTCAATTTTAAACTCTTATCAAGGACGAAGAAGTCAAATTCAATTTTGAAAATCTTCACATCTACCCAAACCTTAGACCTTGGGTTCGTTAGAATAAAAGTAATATTCAATTCAAAGTTTTTAGTTTATAAACTTAGAAGATCATTCATTGTAGTTCTATTGTGTAAGATGCTAAATGCAGTCTTCACAAAAATGTGTAATTTTTGAGTGAAAGATAGTGGATGCCAAATTGTCATTCATCGACTTAATTTTTTATCTATGATTAATTGTGATTAAAATATTTTTATTTTTTCTAACAACATATTCAATAAAACGAATAAGTTAAAACTTTGTGTCAAAAAACAAATTTGTTCATTTTTTCTAGTTAATGTGTTATGAAAATAAGTGTACAAACATGCTTTAACCGAAAAAGTTTTATCTCAAAAAAAAGTAAAAAAAAATTCTAGTTGATATAAATCATGAAAATAATATGCGCAAAAATGTTTATTGTGAAAGCTTTCTATCAAAAAGAAAATATCCGTTTTTATTAGTTGTTGTAAATCATAAAAATATTGTGTACTAACATGTTTTTATGAAAAAAGACACAAGAAAGAAACATCCAATTCGATAAATGTGAAGCAGTAAATCTCTGTAACTCTTTACTTATGAAGTTTAAATTACTTTTAAGTTTTTATTCACTTAAAAAAGAACGTAATATATTGGTCTTGTATTCCTCTTTTCAATATTGAGAATATCATCAATCTAATTAATTCAACCATCAATCTAATTAATTCAACCATAATCTCTTTAAACTTCACTTATAGAATTACAATAAGTATGTTATTGTCGGTGTTAGTATTAGTTAATCCGATCACCAATGTTGAATAAGATTTATGTACATTATATTCTCTTTAAACTTTACTCATGGAATTACAATAAGCATGTTGTTGTTTTTAGTGTGTAAATAACCTAATCAGGAATGCTTAATTATATGTATTGCTTTGCTTATTTTTTCAAGTTCATGCATTGTGTTGTGATTTACCTACTGTAGATGAATGAACTCATCAAGCCGATAATCTACCTTATTCCTTGTAATTATTGTGGGTCATTAAATAAACACGTTTTTATCAAAAAGTTTTTTCTCAATTTTTTTTTATATGAGTTGTGAAATAAAGTTTGCAGACATGTTTTTATCTAAAAAGTTCTTTCTCGAAAAAAGAAATTTATTTATTTAATTTGTTGGTATGAGTCATGAAAATAATGTGCACAAACATGCTTTTACCCAAAAAAAAAAAAAAACTTTATCTCAATAAAAGAAATGTCCTTTTTAGTAATTATTTTGAGTAGTAAAGCTAGCGTGTACAGATATATTTTTACCGAGAAAGACACAAGAAGGAAGAAGCAGGAAACCATTATTAGCAATGTGCCATGTCACAGTTGTCATCTTTATCTTTGTGTGTGTCTAAATGAGCCCTATCCTCGTGAATTGCCTTCTTCGAAGCATGATCAGGAGGACATATATATATATATATATATAACACATGTTTGTAATAGAAAGTAGATGATTCGAAATATGTGTGCAATGCACGTGAATTTCAATCATTGATATAAATATTCACCAATCGTTAATTGTGATATTCGTATTTGTCTATCTGAGTAATATAGGAAGTGGAAATTTAGGATTATATTGACACTAACATTATTTGCTTGAGTTGTTGTAGTCTTTTATTGCTTAATTTGACCAATTATAGATGTTGGTGAAGGAACATGAATAATTAAAAAATTAATACACGTAAAAGATTTATTTATTTATTTTTCTTTAAAAAAGAATTAAACATGAAACGAAATCGCCACTTTAAGGAAAAGAAAGTCGCTATCGGTGAACATCTTAGAAACTGTTGTACATGAAATAGCAAACAAAATTGTATATTATATATTAAGGATGGATGGTTGAATTTTGTTTATCAAAATGATTTATTTAACTTTGTGGTTTACATATAAGCTGATGAAATAAAAGGATATAATGGAAATTTAATTTAATGAAAATTGTTAAACATAAGAGAAACTGTAGTCATGGATGAAATAGTGTCCCGTTAAGAGTGGCACATTCTTTTAGTATCTCTTCACGTGAACAACCATATATTAATATCTAATTTTATTTGTTTTTAGATTGTAACATGATTAAATCATTTTACTTAATAAATTTTCTTAGTGTAATATTATCGTACTAAATACTAGTTCAGTATAAAAGAGTTAGGTGAGGTAAAATAAGAGGATAACAAATTTATTTAAGGCCCATCGTAATTAAGAAAAGTAAGAGTAGGAAACTTATTTGTAAGAGAGCGAGACGGGATGTGAATTTATTCTAAACCCCATCGCATAGAAAAGAAAAGAGAGGAAAAAACAACTGTGAGGGAATGAACTTGTAAATTAATGAGTTAGGTTCTTAACCTCTAAATAATTAAGGTTAAACATACAAGAGAAATTAACGATGAAGTTGGAAAGCCCTGCTACCAACCATCGTTATAATAAAATTAACATATCGTTTTAAAGCCGATCTAATCGGGATGGATAATTTTTTTTTACATGTTAAAATCTTGCTTAGACTTGGTAAAAATGGGAATGATTCATAAATGTCACAAAGGCGCGAGAAATCAAAACTCGTGGTAAGGCCGAAAAGTTCTACTATCGGTAAGCCACACATCAATACAGTTTTAAATATATTCAAAAATAAATAAAAGCGGGATGCAAGCATCTTTAGGGCCAACAAATATTATATATCCAAAAGATTAATTTAAGTCAGACATAAGTCATTAAAGTGACCGTGCTAGAACCACGGGACTCGAGGGGTGCCTAACACCTTCCCCTCGGTCAACAGAATTCCTTATCCGGATTTCTAGTTCGCAGTCCAAAAAAATCAAGAGTCATTTCCCTTTGAATAGGGATTCAATAAGGTGACTTGGAACACCCAAACTCAAGAAATTTATTTATTTAATTTGTTGGTATGAGTCATGAAAATAATGCGCACAAACATGCTTTTACCAAAAAAAAAAAACTTTATCTCAATAAAAGAAATGTCCTTTTTAGTAATTATTTTGAGTAGTAAAACTAACGTGTACAGATATATTTTTACCGAGAAAGATACAAGAAGGAAGAAGCAGGAAACTATTATTAGCAATGTGCCATGTCACAGTTGTCATCTTTATCTTTGTGTGTGTCTAAATGAGACCTTTCCTCGTGAATTGCCTTCTTCGAAGCATGATTAGGAGGACATATATATATATATATAACACATGTTTGTAATAGAAAGTAGATGATTCGAAATATAATTTCAATCATTGATATAAATGTTCACCCATCGTTAATTGTGATTAAAAAAAATCAATGACATATATGATAAAAATAAATAAATTAAAGATTTATCTCGAAGAAGAATTTTTTTTTTTTCAACTAATGTGAGTATCAAAAATATTGTGCAAATGTTTTTTTATTGAAAAAAAAACACAAAAATAGGAGAAGTAAGTAAGTCCTCATTCGAAATTAGAAATATTGATATTATTTTGCAATAAAAGTATTAGACGATTCGGTGTATACGTGCAATGCACGTGAGTGTCAAATTGACAATCGTAGATATAAATATTCACCTATAATTAATTTTGATTATTTTTTTAAGAGCAACTCTTATCAAGAATGAAGAAGTCAAATTTGATTTTGAATATCTTTATGTTTACCCAAACTTTAGGTTCATTAGGCTAAAAGTAATTTTATCCATGATTAAATGTGATTAAAATCTTTTTATTTTTTTTAAGAATATATTCAATATCAACGACTAAATTAAAACTTTTTGTCGGAAAAGAAATTTGTCCATTTTTTCCAGTTAATGTGTCATGAAAATAAGTGTACAAGCATATTTTTATCTAAAGGTTTTATCTCAAAAGAAAATGTCTATTTTATCGTGAAAATAATATACACAAAAATATTTATCGTGAAAGCTTCCCTCAAAAAGAAAATATCGTTTTTTATTAGTAGTTGTAAAATCGTGGGAATAATATGTACTAACATGTTTTTATTGCAAAAACATAAAAAGTAAAAAACACCCCATTTGATAAATCTGAAGCAGTAAATCCTTGTAACTCTTTACTTATAAAATTTAAATTACTTTTAAGTTTTTATTCACTTAAAAAAAAGTAATACAATGGCCCTTTTATCCCCCTTTTCGATATTAAGAATATTAAATTAATCCAATCACAAATGCTGAATAAGATTTACGTATATTATATTCTCTTTAAGCTTCACTTATAAAATCGCAATAAATATGTCGTTATTATTGTTTGTTAATTAATTCAATCATAAATGTTGACTAAAATTTATATATATATATTCTCTTTAAACTTTAGTAATGAAATTACAACAAATATGTTGTTATTATTAGTGTTAATCAACCCAATCAGAAATGCTTTATTACCACCGACAAAACAATATTGTAATTTCCTTATTTTTTGGAAAACGTATACAAAGAGGTATACTAAAATATGTTGTCTAATTAAAAAATTTCACATACAAACTGCACAGTCAAACTCAAACCGCTCAAATCACCAGAATTTCTGTTTACTTGTTGCTTTCCCACATAGACATGTCACGTTTTTGTATCCACACAAAGTCAAAATACTTAGTTCCCACAAAAAGCTCTTAAAAAAACTCCACTTCATTTTTACTTGTATGCAATGAATTTTTCATAAATTTTGAAAATAATAAAAAAAATTCTTTTTTCTAATTTATATGATGCAAAAACATGATAACAACTTTACTAGTTACTCCAAGGCTTCCTTCAAAAATTAAATTATTAATAAATATAAAAATATGTCATTTTTTGTATTATTAACTAAACAAGAAGCGTATTATATAAAATAATACAGTAGGAGTTATATTTTATCATGATATTTATATAAATTGATGCATAATTTTTAATGGATTTGAAGACATTTTGAATTGACGAAAAAAAATTGTTATTCTTTACTATTTTTAAAATGTTAAATAAAAATAAAAATAAAAATATATTACACTAAACAAGTAAAAATGAAGGAAGATGCATAAATAATAAAATTAGAAAAAGAAGAAAAAGCAATGAAGAAAAAAATAAGAACAAAATCCAACACCTAAAACAACCACGTGTCATGAAATAATTTCTTAACAAAAAGTAGAACACTGTCACGTGTCGGCGGGTTTATTCTTAATTTAAAAAAAAAAAAACAAAAAAAAAACATGTATGTAAGTAAGTGGGAAAAATAGTCATTAATTTCCACTCTCATATATAAAGCAGCAAAAGTGGCATTGAGCCCCTAACAGTATCTCCTCATTTCTCTACTGCATCTTCTTGCTCTTCTATCAAAAGAAGTAGATAAAATTACATGAAATTAATATTTTGAAGGAAAAAATAAAAAAAAAAGAAATAGGTCTGGCCGGGTTAAGGATTTTGTTGAGTAGATTGGGAAGAAGGTATCGAAGAAAGAAATTGAAAATAAAAGTGATGGATGATTGGTGGCATAAAATGGTGTTTCCTGTAAGGCGTGTTTGGTTTGCTCTTTCTGCTCGTGTTAAAGCTCGTAATAATGGTTAGTCTTTTCTTCTTCCTTTTTTTTTCTAGCTCTTATCTGTGTGAAATTAGTAAATGAAAAATGATATTTATTGAATTGACAGAAAATTGAATTTAGTTTCTTGCTTATTTGTTTGAGTTTTGCTTAGAAAGAGATGAGATTTGAGAAATCAAGTTGAGATTCCGCCTTTTTTAGTTTTGAAACTGCAAAGGAGTACATGTGCATGTGCTTGTTCAGCAGCGGCGGAGGCAGGATCATTTGATCATGAATAGATTTTTTTTTGGAGTTAGGATTTCGAAAATCATGTTTGATCATAAAATTTCGAAAAATTTCAGAATTTAACTTGAAATTAGTTTATGAAATTTGAAAAACATCAAAAAGTTGTTTTCATTTTTTTCCACTCAAAATTAATCACAAAATTCAAAAAGAAACTCTCGTTTGTATTTATGTTCAGATACAAATTCAGTTTGCAAATACCATTTTTTTATTTTAAAAACAAAAAAAATCACAATTTTCATGATCAAACGACCCTTAATTTATGGTTTTTGGACTTAGTTCTGAATAAATTATTTATATACTAAATTACATGTTAAATACAAATATAATTTAAGGTAAAATTACTAAATTCTGTCTGACCAGTAACTCAAATGAGATGAATTATAAGTTTTTTTGCTTTGTTCATATTGTTTTTTTTTTTTGAAAAAAAAATATATCAAACAAAATTTTATCATTATTCATCTCTCTCATCATTTTAAATAGTGGTATTGCCGGTGCGGTGCGGTGGGTGGGTGGGAGTTGTGAGGTGTAATTGTGAAGATAAGGTGAAATATGTCCAATTAAATAAGTCAGAACGTTAATATCTATGCACGTGGAAAAAAAAATACATAGTAGTAATTTTTATTTTGAAAGTTTGGAAATTAGTTGAAGGGCATTGGAAAATATAAAATTGCTTTCATAATTGTTGAGAGTTGAGACAAAGCATGATGTATGTGACCTTCTCAACAAATTTAACTTTATATATGAATCTTTTTTTTTTTTTTTTGGTTTATAATCATGTGGGGATGGGGATGGAGGTATGAATTGCGTACGCTCTACCCTCCCAAACCCTATCGTGTGGGAATACACTACGCATGCTGTTGTTTGTTTGTGTTTTCCGTTTATCATCAATATTTTCCTTTTTAATAAAGAAAAAAAAAGAAGGAAATTATTGATCATAAATGGAGAGACCACATTCAACTATATTAATCATATGCATTTCTCTAAGTGAAAAATGTATACACTAGGAATATTCCATGTGGCAGACTGATAATTGAAATTCGTTGAACAGTGGCATAGCTACTTAGAGTGAAGGGTGGACGGTGGTCAATTGAACATCTTTTTAGCGAAAAATTATACCAATTATATAAAATATGTTCACATATTATAAAATGGAAAGCATATTTTATAGGATTCTCCTAGTGGTTCCTTCCATCCATCCACTAGCTTAGTGCCATCACAATCCACTCATCTTATTTCTGTTGGAATATATTTTCTAGAACTCAAACATAGGCTAAGTTGTTAGTTACATAAGCCTCTACCAACCAAATGTATGCTTCATTTTGTCGAATCTTTTATCTATTTTTCGATTGCTAACTGTGAGTGTGTTCATATACTCTTTAAGTCAAAACAACATCGTAATGTCACTTTCTGTGTTCTTAGCTTTTCCTGTTCAAGATAAGCAGATAGTAATATTCCAGATTCTAAAAACATGGCGACATAGCGTAGCCAAGGTATCCGATTCTTCAATGGTCCAATTCTCAGAGTTTCAACACAAGGCATCTAGCACTTTATATGTCTTTAGCTAAAGAAGATAATTGGATTCTTCAGCATGTTTCAAAAAGTGTGAAATATTATGTTTATCAGTATGAAAGAGATGCTTACGCGCTTTACATCTCCTCCAAATAAGAAACATGAAAAGACAAGGGAAACAATGACGGATATTGCTTGTTCTGTGAACAGAAACAGTAGGATTGAAGATTCACTTACGCGTTTGTACTTTGTTTTCTTCAGGTGCTGGACTTTTGAAGCTTCACGACGACATACAAACTTGTGGGTACGAGGATGTTCAGGTTATGTGGGAAATGCTTAGAAAAACCGAGACAGAAGTGACATCTCGACACCATAAACGCAAGCGCCGACCACTGTGGAGAATATTTGTATGGTCCAGTAATAGTTCCAACTCATCCTTCTCCTCAGACCATGCTCATCAATAGACAACTTGCTGCATCTTCAACAGTAATAAAAAGTGTCTGGAGAATCAAGACATGTATGGCAACTTCGATTTCTTGAACCCCATAGGGTGGTTATCAGCATAGGATGAAGTATATCTATTAGACCTCTATAGCTAGCATGACCATAATGAGACTTATCTATGATGGTGTCAGTCTGTAAATATACCATCTTTGTGAAGAGCCCCATGATCATGTTTCAGCATTGAACAGAGAAAAAATAACTGTGAAGAGCTCAATTTTCCTCTGGAAGGTTAATTTATGCTATATTATGCTTTTACATATCCATCATTTACAGTTTGAAATGCACAACAAAATGAGAAGTATTACCAAGAATATAATATCCGCATGACACAAAAGTACAAAAACTCAAAGTTAGCACCAACTGTCAGATAGACACTCATTTATCCCCTGATAAGCAGCACTTGAACAGAACTGTTGAACTTGTTAGCAGCTAATTCAATAAAAGAGAACAGTATCATTTACACTCTAAGCTCAATGAGATATGTAAGAGGACGGTAGGTTAGAGTAAAAATATTAATAATTGAGTCACTTAGAATCTCAACTATATATAGAGAGACACTAACAGGAACTAAGGGCAACGAGTTCTGGCCAGTTTCAGATAGAAGTTCCATTGAGTGGAATAGTTGTTGGTACTCTCTTTCATATCCTCCTCCCGCTGATGACTGACCTCTTCCTTTCTATTTAGACGGTGCTCTTCTCTTTCCAAGTTCATAGTCAGTGCTGTCACCAGCTATGGATACCCATGTGATCCATTAAGAAAGAAACGAAGAAATGATATCAAAAGCAGAAAGGGATAATCAAAGGACAAACAATTGCATGCAAGTTGCTAAGCTCATTTCATGCAAAATCTAAATACTTCTTTTTCTTTCAAAACCCAAATCCACATAGAGAAACTGTAATGCAAAGAACTACACCTAGTCTACAACAAAGAGGGAAAAATTCACCAAATTAAGAAACAAGTAATCTGCTTGGCCCAGGTAACCTTCCTTACGCCATTTTTAAATATCAAGAGAACTTGGTATCCTTTCTGGACCTCTGCAGAAGCTACGAGGAGAGCGTTAAATCACTCAACATCGTCTTTCTCCCTGGAGTTTTATACATACGACCTCAAGTTAACATACAACAAAATTGGGTTCATGGTCAAATATATATATATAGTTAGATTGCTTAATGAATTCTGAGCAAAAGCTACTGGGTTCACGTGAATCCACCTGGAAGCAAGAACAGGTTCATCAATGACTGTTGTAATCTACTATTACATGGAACCGGAACTGAAGAGAAATACTTGTACATGTTAAACGACTGAATATAGAGGTTAAATTCCGTTCGAAAGTTGAACATCAAATAAAGCATAAAATTGTAAATTGTAGGTTTTCACAGATGCTAGCTAGATTTTACGGGCTCCCAGATAGTAAAACTCAATAGAAATCTGATCCAACTTTACTCAGCCTGGAAACTAGCCAGAGTAATCTGATAGAAGAGCAATTCTGCATCTGCATCTACTCGATGCTACATAGCTTATCACATCGATGCAGCGGTGGCTCAAGGGTAAAGGCTAGTAAAGCCTTCGCTTTAGGCCCACCAAAATTTTGAGGCCTCAAAATTTTTAATAGTAAACTCTATAATATCAACTTCACTTAATAATGAAGATTGTGAAATATATTTTAAAAAAATATCTAAAAAATAATAATAATAAAAAGGAGAAAAAGTTATCTCATTTTTACAAGAAATATTTTAGAACTTTAAACTAAACAACTCAAACTTTATATTAATAAATAAAGTTTTAACAACAACATGCATTGTAAATAAATGGCTAACATCTTATTAACAAGAATTAATCCTTACTTTTAATAATAATATATTAATATGTGAAGTTAAATGTTAAGTGTCTTCTAAAAATACTACATCGAAACAATTACTATCCAAGAATAAATAATACAACTCTAAATTATTAGAATAAATAATACAACTCTAAATTATTAGAGTAGTATTTTGAATGTATGTTTATATAGTAAGAACTCCTATTAAAATTTGGCTTTAGGCCATTAATTTTTTTGACACGCCTCTGCATCCATTTAAAATAACATGGCCCATATTTCCTAGCTTCTTTGAATGAACAAACAAGACAAGTTTTGGTTGAATTTGTTGACAGAGTGAAATTGAAGACATCACTTAGTCGGAGCATCGACAACTTCTACACACGATTGTCTCATATCGCTGATCAGCATGCTATCACAGCAACCCTATCTATATGTGGTTTTGATCATGTAAGAATATGAGAAAGTTGCGATGAATAAGGCAGATAGTCGATCTTGAAGAGAATGACCTCTGGCATGTACACCCAGCTGACTCGGATTCAGAATTCTGATATAGAAGTATCATTGTTGGTACAACTGTGTTTTACAGTTAAACGCCCTATTCGCTATACCGTTAGCGACTCTTATCACGCTTTCAATCGGTTAAACGCATTCTCTTAGCCGTTGAACTTATTACTTTCCATTTTTCAGTCAGAGATTCACCTACCGGTTACCGGTTACCGGCTCGGAGCAATCAAGCTCAGAGAGTACGTGAAGTAAAGACGTGTTTCCGAGACTCTGAGATGGAGTTCTATCTCTCATGAAATTGTACAAAAGAAAAACAGGATAAACAAGCAGAAGTATGCATTGTCAGTTGTATGACCAAATGAAGGGGTATGAAGGAACTAATTAATTACAGGGACAGCAGGACATGAAGTAGGAGAAATTCTCATACACATGGAATAGAAAAGAAGCCAAATAGCAGGACAAAAAAGAAGAGTGTTGAGGAGTTTAGTTCACAATGGAAAGCAAACATCTATTGATTTTAGGAAATGAAACATACCAATTAGGAAATGAAGCTAGAAGGAGATATCAATGCTTTTGTTAAAGAAATGTGGGCAAACATATGAGTGAATATGACTTTTTACCGACAAATGGTAGACACAAGGGACTTTCGATAATATTAGACAGAAAAGTGCAGCAAGGGATGTAATATATACTGGAGAATACACAATCACCTGAAATTGTCTCAATTTTTCTTGGTATTTACAGGGATGCACAGATCAAATAGCATGTGGTAGGCAACAGTTATGGTGGGGCATTGCAACATGGGAGGTGGGTAGGGATTTCGACACCACTAGATTTATAACAGAAAGAACAAACATAATGAAGATTGATTTTTCAAATTTCATTGAAGGCAGGGAACTCATGGATCGGTTTTTTCCATTCTTGCTGGGAAATACTCAAGAAGGACACTATGTTGACTATGCATAATTTTATGTCTCAGGAATTTTTTGAGAAAGTATCAATGCAACCTTATGTAGCTCCTATCCCATACAAAAAAAAAAGCAGCTAAGAAATTGAGAAGTTTCAGACCTATTAGATTTGATAGTAAGTGTTGTATAAAATTATTTCCAATTTATGGACAAAGAGGCTCAAGAAAGTGGAGCACAAACAGGTTAACACTCATCACTCATCTAGCTAATCATCTGGTCTTGGAAAGATGCAAGAAAAGATCAGCCAGATGATTAGCCGTTTCTTTTTTACTAAGCGATGTGATTGATTCTCTACCTACATATATGATATCATTATTCCTCATACCAACAAATGTTGAAAAGAGAATAGATGCTTCTAAAAGGAAATTCATTTCGTGAGGAAATAAAGAAAAGAAATGTTTCCATTTGGTCAGATGGAGTAAACTCACTGTCAGTAGGAAAGAAGGATGTCAAGGCATAAGAAACTTAAAGCAACACAATTTTAAGTCTGCTTATGAAACGGCTATAGAGTTTGAGTGCGGAAGGACAAGCTCTATGGCGGAGAGTTATTACTGAAAATTATGCGACTGAAGGATAGTGGGTTTCAAGAGGGGTAACTACACCATCCTGGTTTACTGTATGGAGGCCAAACAGAGCTTCTCGGTCCTCCTTCAGTACCAATGTCAATCTTAAGGTGAAAATGGGAAGAAAAATTCTTTCTAGAGAGACAATTGGTTAAGGCAGGGGTCTCTAAAGCATTTATTCCTAGACATCTCCAACCTAAGTCAGAAACAAGGGGGCAACTGTTAGCCAAATATGATGTCAACAGGGATAAAACTGGAGCTTTAGAAGACTACCGATAGATTGGGAAATCAACAGAGTTGCTGATATTTTAAGAGTTCTTGATCAATTCAAATGCATTAATGAACATGCGGACAGATTACACAGTAAAGGCAACTATACTTATGCACTCACTCGTATAGAAGAACAGGCTAATCATGGATTTTGGCCACATATGGAGACTGAAAACTCCTTAAAAGAGTGGCTTGTTTTCAAAGAAGCCTGCCTGTCCCAAGATAATTCGAAGAGGAGGAGGATTAAGCAATGTTCCAGATGTCATTTTGTGGGAAAGAACCAGTGAAAAACAGTCACCTTTTATTGTACTTGGGAGTCATTGATCAACTCTAGCAATTATTCTTATACATGAAAAGAATAAAATGGAAATTTGCCACGATCAATAAAAGACCTATTAGCATGCTGGAATAGCTCTAGCCACCTTGTCAGGCAGAAGAATAGATGGAAAACAATCCCTGCATGCATATGGTGGACAATTTCGAAGGAAAGAAATGCAAGATGTTTCAAATACAGATGTAGGTCGACTCAGAAAATCATGATGATCTGTCGTGCACCTCACAAAGTGGCTTCTTCCACTTGGTTGGTCGCCCGAGAGGCTTGTTTAACACAGGAATTCTCCAAAAAAGAGGACATCAGTTGTGCTCTAGATGTTATCTATGTGGAGACAAACCTGGGAGTATGTCATTTACTTTTGCACTGTCATCTTACGGATCAGCTATGGCAAACTCCTCCAAAGAAGGTGGGACTAGAAGGGAGCATGCCAGGGCGTACCTGTGAGTTACTGAAATGGTGGAGCATCAGAGGCAAGAGTTCCAACCAACGGAGATGGTGGCAGACCATTCCAGCTTGCACATGGTGGACAATTTAGAGGGAATGCAAAATGCTAGGGGTTTTGAAGATAAGGGAAACCTTATTCAGAAGAGCAAGATGAACTGTTTTTCATTTTTTGTGTAAACAGAATTTCGTAAATAATGCTGCAGCAGTGATAGAACCCATAGAATCTCTTTTAGGAAGGTTTTTTTTTGTTGGTATCTTAGTAAATATTTTTGACACATCTTCTTTGGTATCGTTTTATAATACACTACCATTTCCCAGAGACAAAAGAAGACGAACTGTCTTCTTTTATTCTCTTTCAGTGTAAAGATAAATTTTAAACTATGCATGAACACTTCTAGATTTAACAGAATCCTTGTAAGAAGAACAAGGACACACTTTTGTTAAATATGACATTCAGCACTGCCTTTGTGCTGATATATATACAAATCGTTACCTTAAAAAAAACTTTTCAACCCCCATTGATACCTCACCTACCCTGAAGACCAACAGTGACCTCCAACTTGGCTCCCCTGGAGACAAACTTTTAGAGGATGGTTCCCACCACTAGCTACTCCAAATCAAATTTCTTCTAGAATTACCAGGTGACTGCAAATCTCTTAAGACTATGATCAGTACTTGAATGAATTATTGCAAATTAAAATGGAATTTGATAGACAAATCCTTAACTGGGAAATGCAGAGAAGACACAACAGCAATAGTGGATGATCACCAGTAGGCAGATTGGTGAAATTTCAAATATTCAGATCCTACAATTTTCCAATACTTTTATCAAGAAAAAGTTCCAGTTATGTTAGGACATGTACACAGAGATAATGCATGAACCACATAATCTTAAAGACCAAGAGCCAAGCAATGAAGAAGAGAAATTTACATTATCGCCGGATACATAAAAAAACGCAATATCAGCATCCAGCGGAGATATGCTGTATGGATGTGTTCAGTTCTTAAAAGAAAATTCGAGTGGTCAAATTTAAAGACATTTTCTTAAAGAAGAATTCAAGTACTCAGAGTTAAAAGACATAAGGTAGGGAGATAAGTAAAGATATCAACTTGCTGACCTTTTCTGTTTTCAGGTAGGTAAAGTTTGTCTTGGGAAGAAAAACATCAGCAATCTTCTGATTTATTTCGAACTTTAACTCGATCTTCAGAAGAACTTACTTTACCAGTATGTTGTTCATCTTTCCATTCTAGGGACACCACCACTGCTGCATTTCCTTTGAATGGGTCACTGAATCTTCCAGCCCAGAGGACAGGATATGAGATCACTTCTTTCTTTTTTATTTTTATGTATACGATTTGAACTCATCTTTTAGACCAGCTCAACTATCTGATTCTCTGACAAAATTAGCCACTTTAAATATAGCAGCAATTACGCATCAATGAAACTGGAATTAGCCGGAAAATAATATAACCAAGTAATAAATACACCGATATCATATAAATGCAAATTAAACCCTTCCTGCTATATCATTGACCATCTAGTGCATGAACTTTATTTACTTTTGTTAAAAAAAAAAAGATTGACCATCCATAGCTTGAAAGAAATAAGAAAGTGAACTTAGTCAACGAACCTAATGAATAAAACAAAATATTTTCAAATCTTCTGGGAAAGAAAGAAAAGGCTAAATGAGGCAGCAATATATTGCAAGAACTTAATTGAACTCGTACCAAATTTTGAGGCAATGGTGAAAAAAGGAATCTTGAACATCTGCCAAACCACTTCAGGCTATTTAAGCAGCACCAAAATAATAATACTGCTATCAGTAAGAAAAAAAAGTGTGCACACATCATATTAGAGTTGGACCCTTCATTGTACTAGTGAAAAGCTCAGTCATTTTTCCATGAAGATCCGACATTCATCCTCTCATACCTACTAATTGATGTACCTGAATGCATTTCCTCTAGCTCCTGAGGAAGACACTATATGAACCGGATTAAAAAGAGTCAGTCCTGAAATAAGGCATATTACCTAAATGGAAATTGGCACATACAATACCCCCTATCTCTTCTTGTGAATTTTTATAACCCTGCTATGCAAAATGGGTTATGCAGTTGAAATGGATGTCCAAGTTAAAATATATATCATCATTTCTTTGATCCTATAAAGCATGTTCAAATATAACACACCATTAACAAGTCGCTCAGTGCGAACTATAGATCACAGAATTCAACAATTTAATAACCACTCTACATGTAGCATTATGGTTTATGAGAGGGTCGAATAATCAAACTGTTCTGGGGTATACAATTAACATAGTAAGAAAAGATAAAAATACAAAAGCAGGCCATAGACCCAATGAACATCAATCTAGAACTAAAAAAATCATAAGATATAAACCTACTGGTGAAAACGTGTTGTTAATATCAATTTTGATGTTGAAGATACACTGCAATTCTTGCATCATCTATTTTCACCTTTCTACTGAACTCCTAGACTACACAGTTATTCCTGCAAAACTTGTGCCAAATTTACTCTTTACTGTAAATTACAGGAGGGAGAATGCAGAAATTATCCAGAAAGAATTATGCTAATCATACAACAGCACAACCGATGCGGGTGTTCCTATCTTCAAATCCCTTTTAGTGGTTGCTATGAAATGGGCGTTTCCAGGCAAAGTTAAGCCCTGTAGCAGGTGAGAGAAAGATTCCGGGCTCCATGCCAGTCACCTTCAAGAGACAACAAGATCAAAAGAAGTGCTGACTGGCTAAAGCTGTAATGCTGCAGCTGCGCAGAAACCCTGGGAGGAACGGTGCCCTTAGATCTAGTAGGGGCCACAAATTCAACTGGAACATACAAATTTCATGGACGGCTTATTCTTCAAATGCGCGTGTACATATTTTTTCCAGCAGCAATGGCCAGTCTTCACCAAGTTGCCGGGCGTTCAGTTCCATGGCAACCCTAAAATCTTGCAACGATATAAAATTATTGGGAGCATGTTCTTGCATGGCTTCTGAAGGTCTACCACTACTTATCTGAGAATGCAGACCAGGTCTGAGGCCATTGACGAGCTTCATATGGGCCTGCTGCTTTTTGGTATTGTTTTTTATAGGCTCGTGCCCTGACCTTACCCCCACAAGTTGAACGCAAGATTGAATTAAACCTCTTAAGTAAGAATCTAATCCGCTGTTCAACAAGTTAGCACAACCAATGGTCACTCCTTCAAGGCCTTGTTCTGCAGCAATCTGCTCCATGCGTTCCCTCAATGATATGCTATCCAACAAAGCACCATAACTAGAAGAGGTAACACATTTACTATCTGTTGCCAAAGGCAACGCTTTACGTGCTCCGCCAACACTAACAGGGCAAAATGGCACCCCAAGGGGAGCTTGGAGCTGACTCCTTGCATGCATCTCTTTCCCGTCATCTCTAACCTGACCTTTGTTATTCGCTGAAACTGGACCTTCCTGTGATCCCTTTATTACAGAAAATCTAGCATGTTCTTCACCAGATGCCTCCCTTTCATCACCAGTCTGCTGCAAGAGTCCTTGATAATGCTGCACAGCCCTCCGCGCATCAGGGGAATTGATATCCCCATTTTCCATAACACCAAAACTTGATTCTGTCGCTGTGGGTTGTTGAAAAGTGAAATTGGTCTTCCCATTTTGACCAAGCGCACTACGGCGATCCCCAGTCCTACGATCACGAAAGTCTGTTCTGGCCTTTCGAGGAGATAATGGGAGAATATCCCCATTAGACAAACCTGGCTGACTTGAAGCCTGGCTCGAGGAAACATGTGATCCGTTTTGCTCATAAGCATCATTTGGAGATGCATTACTGCCAACTGCTGCCCCAGGCTTGAAAACATCAATCTCATTTGTCGGCGGTGGAACTTTTGCGCTGCAAGCATTTCTCAAAATGGAACGAATGAACTGATTATGTAGTGGAACGTTCTCTCTACCCAATATCCTAACACAAAGCTTATTGAACTCAATCTTGCTTATTTTCAAACTCAATAACCTATTTAAGTAATGAAAGTACTGTTTAGACCTCTCAGGTCCAAGTTTCCTAACTATCTGACCTTTCAGTTCAGCAAGATTGATTCGCGAATGCTGATGTGGCGGTTGCATCTCTGTCAACACATAAATACCATACACAACAAACAAAGAGTACAAGAAGTAAGGGTCAATAATCCAAGTACCCCAACTAAATTAGGGTTTTCCCCCAATTCCAAAAACCCATAGTGGAAACAAGATTGAACTCTTCCAACAGCAATTCAGACAATGCTGAATCAAACCCCATCTCCAAAATTCCAACTTGCAACAGTATAACTATTCCAGGGGTTAAATACCCCAGCTAGAGATCCATAATTCCCAACTAACTCTCCCTCCAAAAATCCCAATCCCCAAAATTTTCAAAATTTCCACTCCAAGAAAACTCCAACCCAATATCCCAGCTCAAGAAAACCCTCAATTCCCAAATCCAATAACTTCAAATTTACCTTGCAAAAATTGCAAGACCAAACCCAAAAACACACCAAAAATGCCACCTTTTCCCCAAAACAATAACTTCAAGCTTCCCACTTCAACTTCAAACACACCCCACACAGAATTTTGCTAAAAGAACAGATTTTTAAGCTCGAGGGAAAAGTAAAATTACAAATTATACAAAACCCAAACGGGCTATAATTCAAGAATTCAGATTCAAGAAAGTAACAAAAATACCCAAATGCTATTCAACTCTTACTTGTTCATAAATACCCAAATGCTACAAATTGCTTCGCATTTCAATTCTTCTCCACAGCTATTCGAAACTACCAAAATTCACTGCTCTGAATCAGAAATTAAGAAATACCCACTTTCCTCTCTGATCTCTCTCTCTCTCTCTGTAAATCGGACTCTTTTTTTCGTTTTTGTGTCTGATCAGAAATAGCAAATTCTATTTCTGTAAATTTTCGTCTACTTCTATTTTTCTTTTTTTCTTTCTTCCCTCCACACCAAACACACCCTTACTGTTTCTTGTTTCCACGCGCTTTCTCTTCCTCGTGAACCTCACGTGTCTACTAATTAAGTCTTCAAGGAGAGCGTATGATTTTCACTCATACGTTGTGCGCGTGGGTTTTTTTGGTTTCTTAAATGATATTATGGAAAAATAAAAAAGACAAAACTTTTTTTTAGAACTAAAAGATTGTAAGTTAAAAAATGAACAATACAAAGATGTTTGCATGGTATGTTAGTGATCATTGTACTATTCTTGTTCCTAGGTTTTTTAACACATGATGATGATGATGATGATGATGATGATGATGATGATGATGATGCAATTGTAAAGTTGGTAAAAATGACAAGATGTTTGTATAAAAGGAAAAATGGAACAGAATTTCATGAGTATCAGAGAGCAAATAGTTTGACAAATAAGGAATAGTCAATTTTGACATTCTAGTTGGAAGTGAAATAGTATGATTCTAGGTTGTTTGTTGTATATGCCAACTTCCTCATCTTGAGTACCTAGTGCAAAAATGTAGTTATGTATTCTTCTACATGATATCTCTTTCCTTTTCCTTGTCTCTTTTGTTTATTTGGGAGTACTACTAATGTGGTTTGCGTGAACTTGCTCACATTATTGTAATAATTTAGTATATGAATGTTATGTTATGAATTTGCTCACACTGATCAGTGATGCAAAATTTCTTTATTCATATAGGTGATACAAGTTTTTGCTCCATAAGAATCGAGGGTCTTTCGAAAATCGTGTTTTTTTTTTTTGTTTTTTTAAGGTAGAAATAAGATTGTGTATTCTCCCAAAATCGCACATGTAGAATTATATTGGGTATGTTGTTACTTGCTCCATCGAGTGGTCAAAGTCAATTAAGATTTCGTAAATATGCATCATCAATTTAAACACATGCAATTAAATCTTCAATTGAGATCTCTTAAATCGATTTCATCCACTAGAATATTTAGTAATATGACGTAGTTAAAGAGGACTTCATCAATCATAATAAAGTTTGTCTCGCCAATGTCATGGGAAATGAAGAAGCATCCAATTAGGTTTATTTGGGACCCATGGCCATGCTACGAGCGTTTGAAATAGAATGAGATCTTCGTTTGTTTCAAATTTTTGAAAATAAAGGTTACGCTACGTTAATCGCTAGTGTAAAATTAATTAATTTTTACCCTTTAAACAATTAAATTTATGTCTAGTGATGCATAAATTATCTAGAAATGAAATCATGTCCGGATATAACTTATAGAATATTATGATTTGAAAATATAAGTTTATACCCTACAAAAAAATTATTTATCACGAGTATCATTAATTTACGACAAGCACAAAGTAGTAGGGGAAATGCAAATGACCCTACTATTTACGTATCAATTTCAAGTTAATGGAACAGAAGTGGTTAAAAATGAAATATGTACATTTACTTCATACTTATTTACTTGTCACCTTTTAACTTGCGCATTTATTACTTAGTGCATCTCTTTTTGGAATATATTAATATGTCTCCATATTTATTATTAAGAATAAATATTTCAGAAGTCGTCATAAAGTAGGAGAAGTACAAAGAAGTAAATTTAGGACATAAACAGTGACACCACCAAAATTGGGTATCCGTGCTACTTGCATTGCATCATGATTTTGGAATCTCAACTGCATAGACAAAAGTGGCAGAATCAATTTTGCCATCCTCTGACATATAAACCATAATCAAATTGCAAAGTTATTAGTACTTTTAAAAGTGACAAATTTGAGAAAAAGTTTTTTTTTTTCCTCCCTTAGATAATGAAGAGTATGAGATTAGTTTTGTTGTTTCTTTTTCTGATAGCGTGGTGTTCGGATTAACTTTCACACACTTCAATTAAATCTACAGATACCTCACACCAGCACGTAACTCTATCAACCAAGAAGAGTATGAGATTACTAATGATGTAAAAAGACATTCTCTGATAAACATCCCTATCATTGATGAAAGTTACTGGTGACAAGAATTTGTCCTAGTACATGGTGGAAACTGGGGAAGGTTGATTCTTTCCTCCTTATAAATTCCCTTTTTTCTCTCCCCCTACTACTCAGTCTACTGCTGGCTAAGGAGTTGTACAAAAGCATAACATGGAAATTTTACCAGGTTAGTATATAAAGCATTTTTCTTGAAATATAAAGAAGCAATTCTTGAAATTCATTTGGGGTTGGTTTAATTATATGTAGGAGCAAGAGAGCATCTTTTGGCTTCGAATGGGAATGAAAATGGACTTGAAGAAAACCAAGAAATCAAGATTCAGGTTAGGGGTCTTACAAAGGTGTCGGAGAAGGGTGTTTGTATATTGAACAATGTGAACGTTGACATACCCAAAGGTATAATCATGGGTGTTATAGGCCCAAGTGGTAGTGGAAAATCAACCTTGTTGCGATCACTCAATCGATTGTGGGAGCCCCCTTCCAATACTGTGTTTTTGGATGGTCGAGATATATGTGATGTGGATGTGCTCGCTCTCCGTCGTAAGATTAGCATGCTGTTTCAGCTCCCTGTTCTCTTTGAAGGTATGTAATGATGCCAGTATTATAGACAGATCCTTTTGTCTCTGTGTGTGTGTGTTGATATTTTGTTCATCAGATGTTTGATGTTAGAACTTTCAATTCCCTGCCTTGTAATGCTTAATCTAATGGACTGGCGTGTTTTGGCTTCCACTTAATCGTTAAGTCCTTCGTGCACATCCCCTGATGTAGGGGGTTAGGAGGGGCGGAGCTAGAGTTTTAGCTACAAGTTCTGCAGAATCAGTAGCTTGGCCAAAACCCTGTATTTAGGATAGCTTGGTGCAGTAAGCTCCCCCTATGCGCGGGTCCTGGAAGGATCGGACCACAAGGGTTTATTGTATACAGGCGTGCTCTCCATTTATGCAAGAGGCTGTTTCCGCAATTTGAACCCGTGACCTCCTCGTCACATGGCAGCAACTTTACTAGTTGTGCCAAAGCTTTGTTTCACCAAGAACCTGTATTGTGTTGAGAAATCTACTTAATATGTATAAATGATTTATCCAGAATCCAATAAAATGAGTTTTCAAGACTCTAGAACCCGTAAACTCAAAATTCTGCCTTTTGGGAGTTAGGGCCGTTAGTCACACATCATAGGTTCGAACTTCTGCTGTGGACAAACTCAGTATTTCAGTGAAGAAGGGTGGGGAGCAGGTCAATATCTCGGTCATTAAAAAGAAGTCCTTTCTCAACATATATTTCCAGATTGTAGGTACTGGTTCGGCAGAATCAGTAGCTTGGCCAAAACCCTGTATTTGTGTTAAGAAATCCACTTTCATATGTATGAATGATTTATTCAGAATCCAATAAGCTGCATTTTCTATAAACCCATAACTTCAATTTCTGGATCCACCTTTTTGGGGGTTAGGCACACGTCATAGGTTCTAACTTCTGTGGTGGACAAACTCCGTATTTCAGTGGGAAGAAGGGTAGGGAGCAGGTCATTATCCACCGAGTGTCATGGACTTTTCGGTCATTAAAAAGACGACCTTTTCAACATATATTTCCAAGTTGTAGTGACTGGTGCTTGCTGAAGTGATCTCTGTGGAAAATTACTCAGGTACTGTTGCTGATAACGTACGATATGGGCCACAATTAAAAGGACAGAAACTAAGTGACAATGAGGTGTACAAGTTGCTGACTCTAGCTGACCTGGACTCATCTTTCTTCAACAAATCTGGTGGGGAACTCTCTGTTGGTCAAGCACAGAGAGTTGCGCTTGCTAGGACTTTGGCTAATGAACCAGAGGTAATTTTAAACACATCAAGATTTAACCAACTTTGGTGAAAGAAACTTCACTCGATGGACGTTAAATTTGAAATAGGAATCTGACCTTATGTTTCAATCCTCTGTAAGGTTCTGCTGCTGGATGAGCCAACAAGCGCACTGGATCCAATATCAACTCAGAACATTGAGGATGTTCTTGTAAAGCTGAAGAGGGAGCAGAATATGACCATTGTGATGGTTTCGCATAGCATCAAACAAATAAAGAGAATAGCTGACATAGTATCCTTGCTTGTCAATGGAGAGATTGTAGAAATTTTAAAGCCTGACCAACTCTTTGAATCTAAACATCCCATGGCACAGAGATTTCTTGAGCTCAGCTCCTAAAAACCGTCTCACAACGCCCACTCCCTCTTTCTGGATATCCTATGTTTTGTCACAAAACTTTTGTGTATTAGCTCTTGGACGTGAAGTCCAGAGACCAATTCCAGATGTGTAATGGTACTTCATTTATCATAAATATACACTTGTTATCACCACTGCAATGTTCTGCAGATTTGAGTAAATTGGTCAAGCAGTTGAGACTTTCCTTGTTTAAAGAAGATCTAGATATACAGACAACCTATACAATGTATAGGTTGTCAGACTATCTGTGATTTTTTCTTTTAGCAAAGGTCACTGTCAATATATTGAAGGGGTTACTCGTGGCCCTAGCTGTAATGCCGTTCCCAGGGAAAGAACACAACCAACCACCAATATGATCTTGAGTTGAAATATATGTGACAAACTGTAGCGAGCCTAATTTTTAGTGACGGTTTGTTCTACTTTATTTGAATCAGATCATGCTGTTGGTTGACTATGTAGCAGTAGTCTGTGTGTCTTATCGATCATCCAAAACCAGAAGAAGCTGCTTAACACGAAAAGTTTAGCTGCTTGATTAATCGTAAATTATACACTTGTTGTTGATCAAATTTGTGCAAATTGAACAGCAATGGGCCAATCAGGTGGCATTTTCCTCTGTTTAAGGATGTCTTAAGGTAAATTTACATCGTTTTCAGCTATATAGTTCGAGCAAGTAGTGCTTGTCTTTGTTGCAGATCAATTCCCAACAGTAAGATGATTTGTGTGATGTCTATGTTTAGCAAAGCTTGATACATTAGACAAAAACTACCCAACAGTAGTACATATATATTCATAGAGTAACAAAAGAACTACCCAGAAAATTACACACGTACCACTTATTGAAAAGCAAATCTTGCCCGCCTATGAAACTTGACAGTAATCTCGCAGCTGTGATGACATTTGCCTATATCAGGCTTACACTTTTGCGGGAAGTACAATGATATATAGCTTATTTTCCTTATCAGGCTTACACTTTTATTTGATAACAAATAGATTCACATATAATGAAGCATTGACTTGTGAAAGAATCTTTAGAAGACTTTCTATGTGCACTTTGCTACATCTCCAAACCATTTAGGTTATGAAGGTGTGCTTTGAAGAAAAAGAGACAAATAGTATCACTATGTTGAATTATACAAAGGTTTCAAACCATGCTTTAATGCAGCCTCCCACACAACATCAATCTGATCAACGTCGATAGCTCCAACCTCATGGTGTGTCCAACCTTCAAGAAGATGAACTAGCCCACCCGCATGACAAGCATGAACTATGCCTCTTCCCATTGTATACTGGTGCAATATAGAAGCACAGTGAGAATTCATACAAAACATGAAACAGCGTCATAAAACTCATGCCACTAACAAAAGGAAAGAGACAATGGAATTTGGTTGTTTATCAACACAACACTATGTTATTGTCTTACTGTTTCTATTGTTTTCTACACATAAAAAGGGGCAGCGTAGTGCAGAAAGCTCCCACTATCAGGGTAGGTAAAGGCTGGACTACGTGCAGTCGATCTTACACTTCTGCAAGAGGCTGTTTCGACAGCTTGAACCGTGACCAAGAATATGCAACAAAAAAAGGGATTGCATATGATTTGATTCGTACCTCACAAGTTCCTAAACCAGTGACATCTTTCGGAAGTCTCATTGCGGCTAACTTGCCATAGGTACAGTCTCTGCGAAAGGGAATGATAGGAGGGACCACAAACTGATAAAAGTGAGTTCCTGATGGAGCCCAGCTCTGCTGTCTAGGGGTAGACCATTTACCAATAATCCAAGTCTGTGATTTTCAAAACATCACAAAAATTAATGAGCAGCAGATAGTGCAAACTCTTTGCTGAATTGAAAGACCTCAGTTATCCACTTCTCGTTGTTTCATAACTTTCATTTTTTCTGAATTACAATCAGAAAGCAAAAATTGATTTTCTGTTAACCAACTGATAAACATTACCTTACACTTTTTAGCTGTTTGGTACTTTGTCACTTGAACCAGATACTTCTGGCACTCAGCTGGAGCTTCTCTTTGAATTTTCATGAACCTCTCAGTGGACTGAGTGAGCATCTGCATTGGAAAAGTACCCTTATTAGAATGGAAAATTATAAAGCTAATTATTCAAGCGAAAACTAAAAGGAAGAAGGGACCTCTCCCACATAACAACAACTTGAAGATACTATCACTCTTATATGCCATTCATTTACTTCACAAAGTAGGAGAACCATAAATGCACTTATATAGCAGTTTTTTTTTCCCTTTACTTTCTTTTTCCAAAGTTAGTTCTGCATGTATTTAGATGTTTAGGCATCATAACATGGACAACAACTTCATACTGACTATGGGGCTTGCAATAAAAAGATGCACACATAACAGATAATGTTTAGAAAAGAAGGAAGATCCCGTTAATGTAATGTGATGTGCTTACTGCTACAATTTTCTTGATTAGAAGCCTGACAAACTTCTCTTGATAATACAGAATTCAAACAACTGTGATCGTTTAGAAATCATACCAGAACCCTGACTCTTCGACGAGCAAGGTAGAGTCCAATGGCCCTTCCAAGCTTAGAAGTAGCACCTGTTAAGAAGACCTCATTTACATCTCGAGGAATCTGATTCAACATCACAGCAGCTGTCAAGGTGTTTCCATGGACTACTCGGACTCTGAGATTCGGATGCTTGTTGACAAAGAGTGCTCCACCACCATTTAAACCTTCATTCTGCAGTTAGTTTCTTTCATAAACAACATGAACAATAACAGTATATTGAATTTACTGCTCCCTCGAGTCTGAAAAAGACACGGGAAGATCCAAGCGATGCGTGATCTATTAACAAGTGTAGTTCCAATTCTGAACAGAATATGTCCCATTCCTTAATTTTGAAGGTTTTTCAAGTCTAAAACCACTAGCGAATGGCTTATATTCTAGCAAGAAACACATCATACAATGTTGTCATATAGATGTTCGTTGTACTAAAGTAGTCAGCAAAGACTATGATGAGTCTGAAATCATTAAACGTTAAAGAAACTATAGAAAATCAGAAACGGGAAAAGAAAATGCCACTGACCTTATTTAATGCAGCCAGGCTGACGACCTTGACACCGATTCTGTCAGCCCTAAGAATAGCTTCTTCAATGAGCTTATTTATGCCTTCTGCAGCAAAGGGCAAGAAATACTGCAACATAGTATTTATTTTAGACGCCAGAACAGAACGGAAAAGATATGCTCAGAATCAAACAGCTTGGAGAAGAGTGGAAATCATTCAGAGATATATTGGGAACATTGAGAGTACGAGTAAATTATTTTGGATCCTTCAATCATGAAGAAATTATATGAAGATTGCAGGACCTTGATGCCCATCAAAACCACTAGAAATTAAAAAGTTGGTAGGAGAAAATCCCAATTACCTGAAAACCAGCCCTGGGCACAACCCAAGTTTGGTTGACTCTTCCCCTTATATTGTAAGAACTGAACAAAAGAGTCTTGGACTTCAACCACATAGTAAGCACGACCACAAAGGTAAAAGGCCACATCGGTAACAAGAAGAGCTGTGTGGAGAACGGGACTGAACTGAATGACCGGAACACAAATGGGGCATGCATTGATGACATAATATCAACAATATGTGCAAGAAACACAAAATCTGGTGCTCTTTCAGCTGTACCGTCATGAAGAGTAACCACTTCAGAAACTATAAAAGGTCAAATAAAACATGAAAACCTGCTTCTACTCTAGAATTCAAGGAGACTACAAAACCTAAAACTCACTTGTCCTTGAACTTATTTCTTTTTGAAGGCTCCAAGAAGCTGCATTTAAAGTATTTCCCAACACATCATATAGAGGCATGAAGAGGCAGAAATTTGTGTTCATTTCCTGATGGTGTAGACTGTGGTATCTGCAAGAACAGGACATACTTTAAATTGCCCGAATTAATAGTCAAAAAGAAGCACGACAAGAAAGCCATGGAACTACATTGTAGCTTGTCAAACATGATTTGCAAGAAAAAATCATTTTGAAAAGAAACAAAATACGATGTGATTTCTTAATCTAGATGCTGAAGATAACAGCTATTATATGTTGCATCAAATAAAGCCACTTGAATGGAACTTACGTCGGGCAGTAAATAACATATCTAAGTAGTGGAACGCGTTGGTAGAGGCTATGGGGAAAGATTTCGACATTGCTGTGTCCCAAACATCTTAAGAAATCAAACGCCAGAATATAACTGTACATAACACTTATTGATCCGTAACCAATAAATGCAGTGCCCAGGGTCGGAATTCCAACAATCACACAGAGCAACAGATGTTCCAGAAATGTTGCATTCCCAGCTGCACCAAAAACCAAAAAGCTACTAGCATCAGATGAGACTGCCAAAAGATGTCTCTCCGTCCCATTTTATATGGCGGTGTTTAACTGGGCACGGAGTTTAAAAATAACAAAGTATGGCATTCTTCTTAGAACAGACTGAAAAGGCAAGTTTGCTACATAAATTGGGATAAAGGGAGTGGTTACTTTACCGGTAAAGGGGTGTGTAACTTTAGACTCGTGGTGATACCAGTGGTATAGCGGAAAGAGATGAGGGGAATGCAAGAATCTGTGCATCCAATAGAACAGTGGCTCTGAGATCATTACATGAAGTATGAGGCAAGAAATAAACCCTCTTACATCCCAGAGGGGAAGATTTGCCAGTGAAGGGAAGTTCAAGTAGGCGAACGTTCCCACAATCGCTTGAAGGATAAGGAAGTTGTCCCTGTTGGAATTGAATCACAAAGGAAACACAGCAAATCAATCCCCTTTCTGCATAGAGTGAGAAAAAGTAAGGGAATAAAAAGAATTCATAGATATGTATATATATATACCAATGCCATTCATTATCAATTTGCTCATAATCTATGCCTTGCTGAGACACCCTTCGTCTGCGATTTAGATACAACATATTACTATAAGTACTCCATAGCTGATGAACTAGACCTCTCAGACCACACAAGATAAGAATATGCAAGCACCAAACATCCTCCATGCTCTCTTTCCAATACATAGAATGTATAAACTTCGCAAGAAACGGTCCATACAACAAATACTGCACAACACACATGAATATCATAAATCCAATACAAATCAAGATTGATGAACATATATACACATACATAAGTAGTTGCAAAGAAGCAAAGATATCCATGCCTTGTAATTTCCAAAGTTGTTCCATGGCCAAGAAAATAAAGCTGCATCTGTTTTTCTTCCATCTTCCACTACTTGAACTCCCTCATCCTGTTTCTCCATGTTACTATATCAATTGTTTTAAAACAAATAAAGAATATAACAGTATCCCAACTGATTGACAGACGGTATATATATATAAAGAAAGACCAATATGGAAATGAAGACAAAAAGTAAAGGGGAGGAGAAACTCCTCTTTATTGGATCCTACAACACTTCCCTTATCTACTTCTTGTTTTTACTTTAACACTCTTTTAACTTTAGAGAAGTGTAAGTATAAAATCACTCCTTCCATATGGGTACTTATATATAGAGAGAGAGAGACCACAAAGCTTTATAGCCAAACACTCGTCGAGTTTATAAGCTGGTCAAACTGACTTATAAGCATATTTTAACTTATCTAAACATCCAATGTGTTTATAAGATAAAATATCATAATTTTGGACACCCCCACCTACCTTATGATTTATCATCTTATATTTAAGCACTTTTAGTTTGATCAAACATTTTTTCGGAGTACTGCTTTATTCTTCATACTTTTTCCAATTCTCAGGATATTTTCTTTTAAAAAAAAAATAGATAACGTTCTCTCTATTTGATATCGGTTGTTCATCTTTTGCTAGCAAAGATATTTACTTATTTATATTTGACTCGACACGTTTCTCAAGAAGCAATAAATAAAATAATAATGTTACTATATCATTCATAATTATTATAAGTCATCTAAATGTTGGAAAATAAATACTACTTTATAATAAACGCAAAATAGATATAAAATAATAAACTATCTCTTAACTTTCTAAAATAGACCAAATTTATATAGACATCTCTTTTATGGTGAATAAGTAAAAGAAAACAAATAGAGTATAAAATTAATCTCAGCACTTAATGTTCTATTTAAAGTCAACTAATTAAACGTGTCGATAGTTGCATTTTGCAATATATATTAGAAAAACATATCCTCCTTTGTTTTATGCAATTAATTGGCACACAAGGGTGATTGAAATTTAAGAACATATAACTGAACAAACCTAGAAGAGAACCATAGGGCATATGCCAGACATACAGAAAAATTAATTAGAAAGAGATATATAGAGAACAAAAATGGTTAGAAAACAGGTGGTGGATTGCAGTTGGCAGGTGGCTTGTCTATAATTGTTAAGTTTAATTATCTAATGACTTTTTAGCTACTTAATTGTTGAATTGCTGTGGACTAAAAATCTAAAACACACTGCGTTGTTTAAACAGCTAATGCAACTATGTGAAGTCACTTTCACTACACCAAAAATATACTTAGGAGTTGTTTGGTAGATTGTCTTGAAAAGTCGATGGATGTATTAGTTTAGTACTTTGTTTGGTATATTTTTTCACCCTATGACACTCTATCGTGTATTAAGATGTGTATTACTAATATCTCAAAATTCATAATATTAGTAATGCAATGGATCCAATGCATGCATAAACATGATTAAAAACATTATTATTTCTCAAAAAAAAAAAAATCGCATCCTTTCCAACATATATATGGAGGGTATTTCTGTAATTTTTTATTTTTTAAAAAAAATAGGTAATTCATGTTACTTTTAATACACCAAATCTAACACTACATAAAAAATAAATACAAGCATAGCTAACATAAACATTACTAAAATACTATATTTTACATTATTCTTATACACTCTATCAAACGAACACTTAGCGACAACTATTAGTGGCAATTCACATTTTAACACTTTTTATAAATGTCGCTAAAACATATAGCGATATTGAATCTAATGACAATTAATAGTTGCCGGTAAAAGCTTTAGAATTCTTTGTTTAAATGCATAATATTGTTGCAGGTAAAAGCCTTTGTTGTTATAGTGTTTAATTTTTTACTCCATTTGTTTCGGTTTGTTTTCTTTCTTTTTTTCCTTTTGGATAACTCTTTAAATCTAACATTTCACATGATATTTTGAAGACCACGTGATTAAAGGACGTTTTGATCTATACATCTTTACTTTAAAATCATAAGATTCAAAAGTGATATCTACTTGCTTAACATTTTGGTGGAGCTAGAACTTCACTAAGAAGTTCAAAATATGAAGAAGTAAACACGCGAAGAAGTCAAAAATATATGCCACATGTCCATCTCTAGTGTTTATTTTTTAAGGTATTCAAAATTCACCTATCATATTAATTTGAATTTAATCATATCAAGTGATTAAGAAAATAAAGTAGATGTCCATAAGATTGTCTTTTATTTTCGGAAAATATGCTTAATTTAGAGTGGAGAGATCTCATTATTATTTGAGGCTAATATTAGTAGCGTTTAGAAAGAAAACAGCTAATCTGACTTTTCCCATAATAATAGATCGAGTAACACTTGGCAGTTAGTTCCTCACTGGTTCCAACAACACTTGTGCTCTCCTTTTCTTTATATGTCTTTCATCTCAGCTTCTTGTTATAAGAGAATCTCGTTAGGTATTATTTTCAAATACTTCCTTTCCGGAGCCAACGTTTTCATTAAGGCGTTCAAAAGTTTATATCCGAACTAATCAAAAATATAATTTTTTATTAAAAGAGATTTGGATGAATACTTGAATATCAGCTAGCTCCGCCCCTGCTCCCTCCTGCTACAACAGTAAAGGTTTTTAACAACATTAAGGTCCCGTTTATCCATGAAAATCACTTTTTTCCGAAATTGGAGTTGGACTTGAAGATGAAGTTGGAGTTGGAATTGTGTTTGATCATGAAAATAAATTAAAATTGTTTTTAAAATTTTGTGAGAGAAGTATGAGTGAAAAAAGTGAAAACTTGTTTTCACCTTTTCAAATAATTTTTCGGAATTGGAGTTGGAAAATTCATGGTCAAACGCATCGTGTTTTCACCTTTTTCACTAAAGTGAAATAATTTTTCGAAAAAAAGAAAAAAGTTTCTATGGCCAAACGGCTACTAAATATACACTTTAACCAAAGGCGAACCTTAGATTTGAAGATAGAGGGTGCACTATTATCTTTAACATGGTCATGTCTATCAACTACATAATTTGACATATAATTTTTTTAAACTTAAAAATTACAAAAAAATTATGATCAAAGTATAAACTTCAAAATGATCAAATGACGTTAATTTAGTACTAATATAACAAAAATAGACTATCCTTTCATACTAGAGATCGAAACGTTTTCATATTCTGAAAATGATCAATGATTTCATTAGTTTGTTATAGGGACATTTACAAGAGTGTTAGAATATACTGCCTCCATCTCATTTTACTTGTCCCAAATTAACTAGGCACATTGATTAAGAAAAATAAATAATAACATGGTTAGTTTATCATAGTACCCCTACTAAATGATGTTTACATTTTAATTTGAAAAAAAAAATAATTAATGCAAAGGGTAAAACATGAAAAAAAATTATCTCTTCTTGATTTGTAAAAAATGACAAGTAAAATGAGAAATCAAATTAGGAAATTTGGAACGAGTAAAATGGGACGGATAGAGTAATTGTTACTAATAATAATTATCTCTAAAAACATAATATTTAGGGGCAATTAAGTTATTATCATTAGCTAATTGTCGCTAAATATCTTTTTTTAGTGTAGTTTCTATTTTATTTTACTTGGTTGTTATATTAAATAAATGTTTCATTTTATTTTTTTATTTTAACAAAGCAAGAAAATTTTATTAATTACTTCACATACTATCCTTAATATATAATGACCTTATAAAGAAGTAAGTAGTAGTAAAATTTAGAGTTTCAAAACACCATTAATAAAGTATTAATAAGATAGTAATAAAATATATTCTAATTAAAGATTTCTCCAGAAGTATGTCAAATCAATAATGACCAAGTAATATGAAATGAAGAGAGTACAAAAATTAATGTTAAAACTAAAATTTTATAGATACTAGTATATTTGGTATGAATTATTTCACTGTATTTAATATTAAGAATCTTTAAAATTAAACTCATCGACGTATCATTTGGAATATGTGTTGATAGTTAGGGGTGACAATTTCAGCCTATATTTGTGAAAAGAGTCCATTTAACTCATATTTAGTGAATTGGATCACTCATATTTCAAATGGGTAAATATGAACTTCAACTCATTTTAAAAGCTCATACAATTATGAACAAAATGAGTAAAATATGGGTACCCATTTAAACACAGAGATCACTCACCTATGCTTAAAGTTTCAGTTTTTTTTCTTTTCTAGTTTCTTTTCTTCTTCCTTTTTTCTTTCTTTTTTCCTTTAATTTACTTTTTTTCTTTTTCATTTTTTTTATTTGTTTACTCATTCCTTATAATTTCTTTTTTTCTTTCTCATTTTTTCATCTATTTTTTTTTTTCTTTATTTCTTTTTTCTTTGTATTCTTTTTTTTTTTGCTTTCCCCTTTCTCATTCTTATTTCATCATTCGTATTCTCTTGAAACCTACATGGGTTAATAAATATAAGCTTCTAATTATCTCATTTAGCCTATATAATTCATAACATCTCTTATCAATTAAATATAATCCATAGTCTAACTCCTTTATTATTGTTTTTTCTATCTTTTATTTCTCTTTCTTTCTTTTTTTGTTTTTTAATTTACTATTTTTTTCTTTATTTTTTCCTTTAATTTACTTTTTTTCCTTTTCATTTTTTCCACTTATTTTTTACTCGTTTCTTACATTTTTTTTCTTTCTTCTTTTTCATCACTTTTTTCTTTTTCAATTTTATTTCTTTGCATTTTTTTTTGTATTTCCGTTTTCCCCTTTTTCATTCTTGGTTCGTCATTTTTGACCATTTTCTTATTTTTTTATATTCTTTTCTTCATCTTTTTTTTTTTGTCATTGCATTTTCTATTTTTTTACTTTAAATTTATTTGTATCATACTATATATTTCAAATAAATTGATTATTGTATTTGAATAGTTTAGTTGTCAATATGTACAATTTATCATTTGTATTTATATACAAATAAGTTTATGAATTAAAATTAACATGGGTTGGGGTACAGTGGATGGGGCTGCTCCACCCTTAACCAGAGGTCGAGGGTACGACCCTGGTTATGGAGAAAACTCTGTTGGGAGCGCTGTCACCTTAATGGGCCCTGGAACGCCCGATCCAGATTAGTCGGGGCTCCAATGCAGGCACCGGACATCGGATGAAAAAACAAAAAAAAAGTATATGAATTAATTGTATTTTCTTGAAACTAAAATATATATGGTTGAGGATCCACATAGCCCTCGAATTATAAATGTTGGGCGAATATAAATCAATATGTGCTTATGGTATTTTCGTTATCATAAAAAAAAAAAAAAGGAAACCAAAAATAGAAAAAAAAAAAGTAGAAAGAGAGATAGAAGTTAGAGATAGAAGAGAGAAAAAAGCGTAAAGAAAGAATTGAAGAAAAAAAATACAAAAAAAATCAAAAAGAAAAAATAATGAAAAAGGAGAAAAGGAAAAAAAAAATGATGGTGAAAACAAATATATTGAGTGGTTCAGATACTTTAGTCATCATCCATAATCTGTACTCGACTTAACCATGTTCTTCGAAAATAAAAAAAATATAAAACATAAAATACAACCAAAAAATAAAAAAATGAGAAAGAAGTAAAAACAAAAAAATAAAAATAGAAAAAAAAAGACCAAAAAGGAAAAGGAAAAAAAAGAAAGAGAAACAAAGGGTAGAGATAGAAGACGACAAAAAAAATGACAAAAAAATGAAAAAGGAAAAAAAAAAACTAGAGGCTACATATAGAAGAGAGATAAAAAAAAATAAAAAAATAAAACAAACAAAAAAAAATGAAAAAAATGAAAAAAAAGTAAGTTAATATGATATAGAAGTTTTAAGTTTTTGACTTAGAAGTTAAAGTGGGTTGAAACCCTTTTTATCCAATCCATATTTGACCAAATTCATATTTACCCATATTTATATGGGCGGATTGCAATCCAAATCATTTTTGCTCGATCCATATTTAATCCGTCCAAATTCAATCTAATCCGCCCATTTGCCACCCCTGTTGATAGCTATAGACTATAGTATATGACTCAAATTTGACCATTTTATCTCTATATATTTATTTTTTATCTCGGATTATTTCCAAGGCTATTATCAATACTACATGTCATTCTATTTATTTCGTACTTATTTACCATTCTTGACGACTCAAACTTTTTTTTTCCTTGCTTAATTCATTTCATTATTAACCCTTTTGAATTTGTGGTCCCTAGAAATTAGGAGGCAATAAAAATCTCAATTCTCATGTGATTTGTTTAGAGATGTATATATATATATATATATATATTTTTTTTTTTACTGATGATCTTCTTTGGAAAAAATTATATAACTAAAATAATATTTATAAAGGAGTATAAAATCAAATCAAATCAAATCTTTCGAAATGTACTCTCCTAATTATCGCGATGCTAAGTTTATTTACAACTTGTTTGAATGGTGGTTTCCCATGATATGATATGGTATGATTACCATGGGAACCATGTTTGTTTCCATGGTATCCTAAAAATGATGGTATGGTTTGGTACTATTCCATGGATGGGAACCATGGAATCCCTCATTTTTCTGAACCATCAATTTGGTGGTATGCCATGATTTCCGTCTTTTTCTTCCAATTATGCTCCTGTATAATTTTGTTTAATCCTATTTTACCCTCCACCCTATTTTCTTATTCTCTTTTTTGCTTTTTGCAGTAATCTCCCAGCAGCTTCAACAACAACAAAGGCGAAGCTTCTGCTAAAAGCTCAAGAAAAGAAAAACAATGGCGAGGCTTTTCTTTGCAGTAAGCCCAAGAAAAGAAAAATTTTGGTCCTTCCGATAATTCTGCTAAAAAGTGATCTAAGAGGCTTGAATTTCAGTTCAAAAGTTCAAACTTGGAAGGGTACCGATGGTGAAGTTTACAAGAACAAGAAGGAAATAGTCAATTTTAGCAATAATCAAATAGGGGTATTTTAGTAAATTTACTTGTTACCATACAATACCATACCATCAAACCAAACAAAAAAACTATTATTAAACCATAGTGAACTATACAGTCAATCCAAACATGGTATTGTACGATACTGCATTGTACTATACCATACCATACTGTACCATATATTATGAAACCATGACAAACTACCATCCAAACAAACTGTACTGTTAAAAAACATTTTGCAGCAGACTATTATAGGAATTTCCTAGGGACTAGGGAGGGGTGAATTGAATTATTAGCCAACGGGGTGGGCTAAGGCCTAAGCAGTAGCCATGACTCCTTAATTATTGAGAACTTTATGTGGTCATACAATCTTATAAAACACATTATTATTATTATTATTATTATTATTATTATTATTATTATTATTATTATTATTATTATTATTATTATTATTATTATTATTATTATTATTATTAGTATTAGTATTAGTATTAGTATTAGTATTAGTATTATTATTAGTATTATTATTATTAGTATTATTATTATTATTATTATTATTAGTGTTAGTATTATTATTATTATTATTAGTATTAGTATTATTATTAGTATTATTATTATTATTAGTATTAGTATTATTATTAGTATTAGTATTATTAGTATTATTATTAGTATTAGTATTAGTATTAGTATTATTATTAGTATTATTATTATTATTATTATTATTATTATTATTATTATTAGTATTATTAGTATTATTATTATTATTAGTATTAGTATTATTAGTATTATTATTATTATTAGTATTAGTATTATTATTAGTATTAGTATTATTAGTATTATTATTATTATTATTATTATTATTATTATTATTATTATTAGTATTATTATTATTATTATTATTATTATTATTATTATTAGTATTAGTATTATTATTAGTATTAGTATTATTATTATTATTATTATTATTATTATTATTATTATTATTATTAGTATTATTATTATTAGTATTAGTATTATTATTAGTATTAGTATTATTATTAGTATTAGTATTATTATTAGTATTAGTATTATTAGTATTATTATTATTATTAGTATTATTATTATTATTATTATTATTATTATTATTATTATTATTATTAGTAGTAGTAGTAGTAGTAGTAGTAGTAGTATTAGTATTATTATTATTATTAGTATTAGTATTATTATTATTATTATTATTATTATTATTATTATTATTATTAGTATTAGTATTATTATTAGTATTATTATTATTAGTATTATTATTATTAGTATTATTATTATTAGTATTATTATTATTATTATTATTATTATTATTATTATTATTATTATTATTATTATTATTATTATTATTATTATTATTATTATTATTATTATTATTATTATAAAGCAACAGTTAGTGGCCTGAAAATAACTTCAATTTTAGCATAAATTCAAATATCTAGGGTGAGCGTCCGAGATATTCGATTCGGTATTTTAAAAGTTCAGATTCGATAGTTTGATAATCGGTAAAGTACATTCATAAGGGGACCAACCAATCAAAGATTTTATTAATTACAGAAAAATGAGTCATTCAAGTGAAAAATTTTCATGTTACTCTCTCCGTTCGGATTTACTTGTCATTAGTTTTTCTAATTTGATTTTCATTATTCTTCAAATCATTTTCCAATACCCATACAATTAAAGTCGCTATGATAAAGTTATTGTATCAATCATAGTTTCTTAATAAATTTGTCAAGTCAAAATGTGACGAGTAAATCCGAATCGGGGAGTATGGGGAAAATTTCAGAAATAGCAACTTTGTAGCCTTAATTATAACTTTTATAGCAACAGTTTCATAATTACGAAAAATAACAATTTATATTTTGTATTTAAGTAAAATGTTGCTATATAAATACATATACAAATATATATGTATTACTGATAAATACATATGCACAACTGAAAAATACATATTCTTCTATTACTATGAAGTGGGTAAAATATTGTTACTTTTGCTATAAGCTGCAATTTTGAAGAAGTGTTGTTATTTATTGTAATTATAGTCTTAAGGATGTTAGTTTATGTTATTTTTCCTATGTCAAACTACGTGGAACAATTGAAATGTTCACGAAAAATATAGCTCATATGGGTTAAGGATTCTTTGGGCCAACTATTCATGGGTCTATTAGATATATGGGCTATAACTAGGAGTGGGCCTTTATTTTTTAATAAATAAAGGAGAAATTTTCAAAGGTTTGATGAAGCATATGATATGTGTCAAAAGTTCTTAAATTTGCGTTGTATCTTAGATATAGCCTTCTGAAATTCACGTTGTATTGATATTCGTGTTTGCTCAATTTCGTTATATATGTTCACTCAATTTAGTTGGATACACTCTATCTATCTATCTATTCGCTCAATCTATATATACTAACACATTCTCATTTTTGCTACGTACAGTAATTATTCAGTCAAATCACTTCGTATCAATATATACACTTGTATATCACCAAAAAAACATCACAATAAATTTATATCAGAATCGTAGATATAAATCTGAATTGAAATATGTACGGAGGAATACCAAGTTGGATGGTGATTTCGTGATTGAACCCCCAAAAACATGTCACTCATGAGAATTAAAAGCTCCTAATTGCCAATTTCCATTTCAAATCAGTTTCAATTCAACACATATTATGCCTTTGAATAATGCCCTTTATTAATATTGAAATTATGGCTGAAAAGAACAAATATATAGCACACTCCAGTGAATTTTCGACGCACCGATCTATCTCACCGGAGAAGAGAAGAAATCGGAACGTCGGCATGCAATGGGGTTAGAAAAAAGTTTGAGGGGATTAAAGTCATTATAGAATTTTGCAAGATTAGGTTGCTTAGGAAAAAATTGTCTTCTGCGCTTTGTTAGTTGGACCTCGCCGAAAGTTGTAAAAAAAAACTCATATTTTTCTATGTAATTACAGACCTTGCTATATCACGATGCGACCCATTGACTTCTCCGATTTGTCCTAAATGCTATAACACGTGGCCCTTATTCTATCATTCATTTATCAAAATGCCTACACGTGGGTGGCCCTTCCATCTAGAATCAAAATATTGAAAAATAACTTTCTCAATGCTTATTATATCCTTAGATAATCAAGATAAATTTAAAATTTATTTAGACTGTATATATTTATATCAAAATAGTGATGTCTATTTTATTATGTATAAATAACATAAATTCTTAATACTTTGCTATCTAATTATCTTCTCTCCTAACTTTTATATTTATTACGTAATATTTCGGATATGACACCTTATTTAATCTTTCGATACATAAGTTTAGGATACATTACTAACTAATTAATTGAAGATAAAAAAGGAAATCAAACGGTAAAACTATCTACAGTTGAGTAATTAACGCATTCAATTTAAGATTTTGTCTGTTTAATTACATAAAATTCATAACAACTTTATTATTTAAAATTTGAATAATCAAATCAAGCTTCATCAATCATAATCTTTCAAAACTAATTCCTTCTCCAATCGTTCATTCCCTGTTCATCATAACATATCTCATCCCTACGTTCAAAAAAAAAATTGAACATAATATAAGAATCTGATGTATCAGAAGTGCGAATCCCATATAACATATATATTTTTCTATGTAAAAAATTTAATGTATCAGGAATGCGAAACTCATATGACATACATATCTTTTTATGTATCAGTAAACGAATTTGAAACTTAATTTCGTTAGATCTATGTATTAAAAAAAATGTTGAATGTAGCACGTGCAAAGAACTCATATCACATGCAATTTTTTTTATGTATCACAAAAGGAATTTGTAATGTAATTTCTTATATCTATGTATAAAAAAAAACATACATTGAATGTAGTGGGTGTAAAGAACTCATATCACCTACAAATCTTTCTATGTATCAGATAACATGTAAATTTCTGTCAAAAATAGATCTATGTATCAAAAAACATGCAATATCTTTATCAGAAATAGATCTATGTATCAGAAAACATGTAAATTTCTGTCAAAAATAGATCTATGTATCAGAAAACATGCAATATCTACATTTTCGTCTGTTTCATTTTATACTATGATAAATAAATAGAATGTATTTGGACAAAATTTATCAATCTGATACATAAAAATCATGCCTTTGATAATGAGTCTCTTTTCACAACTTCCTTTCTTTTTCTCTTTACAACAACAACAACAAGCTTATGAAGAAGCAAGTTAATGGAGGTTGCTTGTGAAAGTTGAAACGATTTGCTTTAATTTTTGAACTACTAAACTTAAAAATTAAATGAAAAATAAATTAATCTCCAAAATTTTATGAAGAAGTAAGTTAATGGAGGTTGTTTGTGGAAGTTGAAACCTCAATGTTGATGAAGCGGAGGAAAACACAATTCTGATTCAAACAAGGTAACTTGCGTTACCCACACAATTCTATCGTGAATTTGGGCAAGAATATGTTGGATCCTCTAGAGTTAGATCGGCTGAAGTAGCTACTAATTACCCCAGGCCACTCAACTTCAACCACAACATGTATGCAATAAATCTTCGATTTCAATTCAACACATTATGTCTTTTCATCCACTTGCCTTTGAATAGTGCCTTTATTAATATTGAAATTATGGCTGAAAAGAACAAATATATAGCATACTCCAGTGAATTTCGACACACCGACCTCACCGGAGAAGAGAAGAAATCGGAACGTCGGCATGCAATGGGGTTAGGAAAAAGCTTGAGGGGATTAAAGTCATTACAGAATTTTGCAAGATCAGGTTGCTTGCACTTTGTTAGTTGAACCTCACTGAAAGCTCTAAAAAATAACTCATATTTTTCTACGTAATTACAGACCTTATCATATCATGATGCGACTCATTGACTTTCCGATTTGCCCTAAATGCTATAGCACGTGGCTCTTATTCTATCATTCATCTACCAAAATGCCTACACGTGGCCCTTTCATCAAGAATCAAAAGATTGAAAAATAACTTTCTCAGTGCTTACTAATAATCGAAAATTTAAAATTTATCTAGAACATTAATAAATTATATACATGTATATATTTATTCCAAAATAGTGATGCCTATTATATGTATATTTATTCAAATTATTATTTTGCCAAGTATATTAATAATTTTTATTTTCATAATATTGAGTTCGTGCTAATACAAGTCATTTTCCTCTAGTATATGATTGATAGATATATATAGGTCTTAACAACCTTTTATTTTCTTCAAAAAGTTTATATTTTCAATCCCAACAAAATCAAAAAATAGTATTTCTGTTTTCTCCAACCGAAGCAGTTTAAATTATTAAGGATGGACTATATAAACTCATTGAAACACTACCCAGGCCACTCAACTTCAGCCACAATATGCAATAAATCTTCGATTTTCGATATCATAATGCATATATTATATCAATATTTTCCATTTTTTAATTACACGTTCATGATTTCTTGGACAAAGAAGGAAAAGGAGGAAGGAAAGTTTGGCAAAAATTTAATAATGAGTATCCTTGGGGTGTTCTCCAAGCATAATAACTTCAATATACTTCGAAAGAACTTCAATTTTGCTCTTGTATCCAATTTCTTACTGAATATTTTAGAGTATGTTCCATTCTTAAGTTACTTTTCCTACATCCTACCTTTTCAAAAGTTTTTTTTTTTTTTTTTTTCAAAGATGACCGTCCATTCGGGAAGGAGAAAGAATAAATCTAATTGACAAGAGTGATTGCTCGGATGGTAAACACCCTTCGCCTCCTCATTATTCTTCCTCATTCGTCTCATTTTTGTGTTGTGTGACACAACTTGTCTACGTACCCCGAGGAGATTTAACCAAGATACCTCTCAAGTCCTGAATTAAAATGACGTAAGCTTAATTAGGCTCGCCATGATTAAGTGAAATGAGACCTAATAAGAATTACTAAAGTCTTGGAAGTAGATAACAAATTACTGTATTTTATAATTAAAAAAAATCATAAGTAATACAAAATTTAAAATTTTTAAGATTAGTGTCGTTTATACTAATATCAAAAGAATATTCAGCCTGATAGAAGAAACTTTGAGTCACCTATACTCATCAAAAGTCACTATTAATTAAATAACTCCTCGAACTAATTAAGCCACTTGGATGCCAACTCTAAAACGTGAATGTCATTTTGAATTGAGACCTTTAGAAATTATTTGTCTATCTTATTCCAACTTTAAATTATTAATTATAGTGCTCATAAAAAGGAATTAACTTGGATTATAACATTTAGAAATTCTCTATCTTATTCAAACTTTAAAATATTAACTATGGTCCTAAAAAGAGAAATTAATTTAGTTTGGTAATTTGGATTGATACCTTTAGAAAAAAAAATTCCATTTTATTTAAATTTTAAAAATGTAACTATAATGATCATAAAAAGAATCAACTTGGATCGGGACCATTAAATTTTATTTTATCTATCTTATTTGAATTTTTAAATGTTAATTACAACTAACGTTATTCTCAGAGGTCTGAAGAGGGTAGAGTGTACTCAGATTTACCTCTACCTCCAGAGTGAGGTTTTTTCTTCCTCCAGAATGAGGTAGAGAGATTGTTTTTAATATCATTAACTCCTCTAAATGTTGACCATAGCGCTCAATAAATAGAATTAACTTGAATTGAGATCTTTAGAAATTCTTTGTCTAATTCTAATTTCAATATATTGCTTAAAAAAACTTTGGATTGAGACCTTTATAAATCTTTGTCTATAAAAGAATTAACTTCAGTTGAAACTTTTTGAAACTATATGTCTATCTTATGGAAACTTCAAATGTTAACTACGACGCTCAAGTATAAAATTAATTTGTAGAAATTCTTTATCTATCTAATTCATACTTTTAAGATAATAACTACGGAGCTCATAGAAAAGAATAATTAACTTGGATTGGGACCTTTAGAAATTCTTTGTCTATTTTATTCAAACATTAAAATGTTAGCTATTATGCTCAAAAATAAAGAATTTATTTGGATTGAGATTTTTAAATTTTTTGTACCTATCTATTTAAAAATTCAAATTAGAATGCTGAATATGGAGCTCAAGAAAAGAATTAACTTGAATTGAGGTAATTAGAAATTCTTTGTCAATCTTATTCAACATTTAGGCACCATAGTTAACATTTGAATAAGATGGACAACAAACTTCTAAAAATCAACATTTCGATGTTGTATAATCAAAAGACCCAATTAAAGTTAAATATTTTTTTAGCATCATGTTAACATTTTGAAATTTGATTAAGATAGACGAGAAACTTTTACAGATCTCAGACTAAGTTAATTCATTTTATGACCACCATAATTAATATTTTGATGTATGAATGAGAGAAACAAGATAATTCTAAAGATTTCAATCAAATATTTTTTTTTTTTTGAATATCATAATTAACATTTTAATGTTTGAATAAAATAAACAAATCTAAAAGGCCCAATTCAAGTTAATTCTTTCTTTAATATCATGATAACATTTTGAAATTTAAATAAAATAGACAAAGAATTTCTAGAGATTCAATTCTTTTCTTGAGTATCATTGAAGTTTGAATAAGATAGACAAAAAAATATTAAAAGGTTTTAATTCAAATTAATTTTTTTTAGCACGATAGCTAACACTTTAAAGTTTGAATGGTTTCTGGTCTCTTCCCAACTAAAAGTGTCTACCATTTACAGACCAAGAGAGCCTCAGTTACAACTCATCTAAAACTAAAGAATTCAACTCTATCTAGAAACTCAAGACCTTCCTCGAGATCCTCTACTATGGCAAACTTTCATAAGTTATCACCACCATAGCATTGGTCTAATCATGAACCCTACATTCCAATTCTGCAACACTCAAAAGTAGAAAACATTAACCATATATTTTTCCAATGCCCAAAAGTTAAGTTCTTGGGGATCGGAGGAGGCTGGCAAAAAATAATAATAATAATAATAATTTGTAAGTGACACTGACTCTACTTTAATGTACACTAAAAATTAATTAATTATTGCATGGGAGTCATTTAAATAAATTACTTAATCACTGGTTACTTTAAAATATAATCATCACTTTGAGTATATGGAATATATGAATTAGCAGGAACGATAATGTATTCAACAGGAACAAGCATCGTATCTAAATCAACCACACATCATTGCTTATGCAACTGAATACCATCTCATGGTCAATGAAGAGGATAGGAGGATACCAGCCATGATCACTATCCAGGTTAAGTGGCCTTCACACTATACAAGCTCAATATTGATGGTTCTGCTAGCTAAAAACCATGTATGGAGGAGAGAGTAGAGATCATGAAGCAAAGTAAATCTTCGAATTCATGAAAACATACGTATACACAAGTCTTTGATGCAGTAACAGTACTCAAGCACGTTTTTAGAGAGAAGAATAGGATAGCAGATGTCTTAGTTGAAGAGGGGCTGGTAGGAAGCTTTTTGATGAACTAGCCATTTTGGAAGTTGAAAATATCTTTTTGTAACACTAATATTATTGGCCCAGGTTACTGATGCTAAACACCCCCAAAACATTTCATGTTTAACTCATTAATTTATATAAGTGTCAAGTTAACCAAAGGAAAAACAAAGACAGAGAATTTATAAAGGCTCCCATTCAAAATAATTCTTTTCGTGAGCACCACAACTAAAAGTTGAATGAGATAGACAAAATTTCTACAAGTCTTAATCCAAGTTTATTATTTTTATGAGCGCCACAATTAATTTTTTTAAAAGTTTAATTATGGTCTTATGGTAGACAGAATTTCTACAAATCTTAATCCAAGTTAATTCTTTCTATGAGCACCACAATTAATTTTTTAAAAGTTTAATTATGGTCTTATGGTCCAAAGGAAAGAATTAACTTGGATTAGAAACTTTAGAAAATCTTTGTCCATCTTATTCAAATTTCAAAATGTTAATTATGTTGCTAAAAGAAAGTAACTTGAATTAGATTCTTTAGAATTTTTTTGTCTATTTTATTCAAACTTTAAAATGTTAATTATGATGCTCACAAAAAAGAATTAATTTGAATTAAAAGCTTTAAAAATTCTTGTCTATCTTATTCAACTTTCAAAATACTAAAAATGATTCTTAAGGAATGAATTAACTAGGATTGAAACATTAAGAATTTTTTTTGTCCATCTTATTCAACTTCAAAATATTAATGATGGTGCTCATAAAAAGAATTCAATTGGAATGGGACTTTTAGGAATTCCTTGTCCATCTTATTCAAATTTAAAAGTGTTAACATGTACTCAAAAAAAAGAATTAACTTAACTGAAACCTTTAGATTGTCTATCTTATCAAACATCAAAATATTAACTACGATGCTCTAAAAAAGAATTAATTTGGATTGAGACTTTAGAAATCTTTTTCTGTATCTTATTCAAACATTATAAATGTTAACTATCACATACATAAAAAGAATTAATCTGGATTTGGACTTTTAAATTTTTTTTTATCTATCTTATTCAAACTTCAAAATGTTAGTATTGATTCTAAAAATAAATAAAATAAATTGAATTTGGACCATTAGAAATTATTTGTCCTTCTTATTTAAACTTCAAAATGTTAATCATGGTGCTTAAAAAAAAGAATTAATTTGAATTGGGACTTTTAGTAATTCTTTGTCTATCTTATTTAAACTTCAAATTATTAAGATGATTGCTCTAAAAAGAATTAACTTGATCAATTGGGACCTTTATAATTTCTTTTTCTATCTTATTCAAACTTCAAAATGTTAATTATGAATTTATGGTAGCCAAGAAAAAGAATTAAGTTGGATTGAGACCTTTAAAATTCTTTGTCTATCTTATTCAAACAATAAAATGTAATGGTGCTAAAAAGAAGGAATTTATTTGGATTGAGATCTTTAGAAATTCTTTGTATGACTAATTCAAACTTCAAAATATTAACAATGGTGTCCAAGAAAAGAATTATATTGAATTGAAATCTTTAGAAAGTTTTGTCTATCTTATACAAACTTCAAAATGTTAACTATATATGGTACTAAAAAAAAGAATTAATTTAAACTGAGATCTTTTACAAATTCTATACCTATCTTGTTCAAATTTTGAAATGCTAATTATGATGCACTGAAAAAATTAATTTGAATTGGGATGTTTAGAATTCTTTTTGTCTATCTTATTCAAACATCAAAATGTTAGTTATGTTGCTCTAAAAATTAACTCAGATTAAGACCTTTATATATTCATCTAATCTCATTCAAACTTCAAAATGTTAATTATGAATTTATGGTACTCAAGTAAAGAATTAACATGGTTTGGAAACCATTGAAAATTCTTTATCTTTCTTATTCAAATTTCAAAATATTGACTGTGTTGCTAAAAAAAATTAATTCAAGTAAATTGAGACATTTAGAAATTCTTTGTATATCTTAATTATTCAAACTTCAAAATGTTAACTATGGTACTTAAAAAAAGAATTAATTTGAATTGAGAAAATCTTTATTTATATCTTAATTATTTAAACTTCAAAATGTTATCTATGGTGTTTAAAAAAAGAATTAATTTGAATTGAGACCATTAAAAAAATTATTTATATTATTCAAACTTCAAAATATTAACAGTGGTGATCGAGAAAAGAATTATCTTGGATTAGTACCTTTAGAGATTCTTTGTCTATTACATTCATACTTCAAAGTATTAACTATGATACTCATATAAAGAATTACTAAAATGGGACCTTTAAAAATTTCTGGTCTATCTTATTCAAACTTTAAAATGTTAACATGGTATTCAAGAAAAGAATTAACTTGAATTGAGACCTTTAATAAATTGTCTATTGTATTCAAACATCAAAATGTTAACAGTGATGCTCAAAAAATAATTAATTTGAATTGAAACATTTAGAAATTCTTTGTCTATGGTATTCATAAAAAGAATTAACATAGATTGAGACCTTTAGAATTCCTTTTCTATCTTTTTTAAACTTCAAAATGTTAATGTGATGCTCAAAAACAAAAAAAAAAAACACTTTAATTGGGTCCTTTTCATCGTCTATCTTATTCAAATCCCAAAAATGTTAACCATGGTAGTTATAAAAAGAATGAATAATTTGTTGATACTTTTAGAAATTTTTTGTTTATCTTATTCAAACTTCAAAATATTAATTATGGTGCTAAAAAATAATTATTTTGAATAAATATCTTTAAAAACTAATTGTCTATCCTATTCAAACTTAAGAATAACAACTATGAATGCTCAAACAAAGAGTTAACTTGAATTGGAATCTTTAAAAAAAAATTGTCTGTCTTATTCAACCTTCAATATGTTAATTATGATGCTTAAAAAATAATTAAATGAATTGAAAATTGTAAGAAAATTATCTTATTCAAACTTCAAAATATTAATAATGGTACTCAAGAAATGAATTATCTCGAATTGGAATCTTTAGGGTTTTTTTTTGTCTATATTATTCAAATTATAAAATTTTAACCGCTCAAAAAAAGAATTAATTTGGAATAGGACTTGCAGAAATTAATTCCTTCTCTATCTTATTCAAACTTTAAAATGATAACATGGCACTAGAAAACGAGAATTAACTTGAATTGGGACATTTAGATTATCTCTTATTCAAATCAAAATGCTAACTATGATGCTCAAAAAAAAATTAATTTGGATTGAAACCTTTAGAAATTCCTTGTCTATCTCATTTATACTTCAAAATGTTAACTATGGTGGTGATAAAAAGAATTAACTTAAATTGAAATTTTTAAAAATTCTTTATCTATCTTATTTGAACTTTAAAGTTGTTAACTATGGTAGCTACAAAAAGAATTAATTTGGATCAAGACTTTTAGAAGTTCTTTTTTTTATCTTATTCAAACTTCAAAATGTTAGCTTTGGTCCTTAAAAGAAGAATTAATTTGAACTGATTGATACCTTTAGAATTCTTTGTATATCTTATTCAAAAATCAAAATGTTAATTATGGTGTTTAAATGAGAATTTTTAAAAAATGTTATGGTGCTTCAAAATGTTAATTCTTTGAATTGGAATCTTTAAAAAATCTTTTTCTACCTTATTCAACTTTCAAAATGTTAATTATGGTGCTTAAATGAGAATTAATTTGAATTGGGATCTTCAAAAATTCTCTATATCCTAATCAAACTTCAAAATACAAACAATCGTTCTCAAGAAGAGAGGTATCTTGAATTGGAACCTTTAGGAATTCTTTGTCTATCGTAAAAAAGAATTAACTTGGAAGAGAACTTTTAGAATCCCTTCACTATCTTATTCAAACTTTAAAATTATAATATGGTACTTAAAAAAAATTAACTTGAATTGTGACCTTTAGATTGTCTATCTTATTAAAATCAAAATGTTAACTATAATGCTCAAGAAAAAGAATTAATTTGCATTGAAATATTTAGAATTTTATTTTTTCCGTTCATACTTCAAAATGTTAACTATGGTGGTAATAAAAAGAATTAACTTAAAATGAGACCTTTAGAAATTCCTTATCGATTTTATTCAAACTTCAAAATGTTAACATGATGCTAAAAAAAATATTCAACTTTAATTGGGTCCTTTTGATTGTTTATCTTATAATTCAAACTTCAAAAATGTTAACTATGGTGATTCTAAAAAGAATTAATTTGGATCGAACTTTTAGAAACTCTATACTCTCTTGAAATTGTTTAAAATAAAGTTAATTAAATCTCTTTTAACTCATAACCTAGAAAGTGTAATGAAGGATAAAATTGAAAGAAATTTTCAATATGTCTGTTGAAGATAAACAATTCACTTATTTTGAACATTGAAAAATAGCTCAAAAATTTATTTATTTTGAATTAGAGGAAGAATTTATCTTATTTAAACTTCAAAATATTAACTATGGTGCTCAAAAAGATAATTAATTTGAATTGGTACATTTTGGTAAAAAAAAGAATTAACTTGAATTAAAATCTTTAGAAGTTCTTTGTTTAGCTTATTCAACCTTCAAAATGTTTACTGTGATGCTAAAGAAAATTTAACTTGAATTAGATTCTTTAGAAGTTTTTTACCTCTCTTATTCAAACTTCAAAATATTAACTATGATGGTAAAAAAGAAAGGAATTCATTTGAATTGGGACCTTTAAAAATTCTTGTCTATCTTATTCAAACTGTAAAATGTTAACTATGGTGGTCATAAAAGGAATTAAGTTAGATTAGGACCTTTAAAAATTCCTTCTCTATCTTATTCAAACTTCAAAATGTTAATTATTGGAATGGGACCTTTAGGAATTCCTTGCCTATCTTATTCAAAACATTAAAATGTTAAAATGGTACTGAAAAAAAGAATTAAATCGAATTAGGACTTTTAGATTGTGTCTATCTTATTCAAGCATTAAAATGTTAACTATGATATTTAAAAACAAAACGAAAAAAGAAAAAAGGGTTTGGAACCTTTAAATTTTTTTTTGTCTATCTTATTCATACTTTAAAATGTTAACTATGGTGGTCATAAAAGGAATTAAGTTAGATTAGGACCTTTAAAAATTCCTTCTCTATCTTATTCAAGCTTCAGAATGTTAGCATGGTACTCAAAAAAAGAATAAACTTCAATTGGATCTTTTGATTGTCTATCTTATTCAAACATCAAATGTTATCTATGATGCTCAAAAAAGAATTAATTTAAGTCGATTATTTAGAAATTTACTATCTATCTTATTCAAACTTAAAAATGTTAACACCGATGGTTATAAAAAGAATTAGCTTGGATTAATACTCATAGAAATTTTTTGATTATCTTATTCAAACTTCAACATGTTAAATGTAACGCTGAAAAAAGACTTAATTTGAGTTGACACCTTTAAAAAATCTTTGTTTATCTTATTCAGACTTCAAAATGTTAATTTTGATGCTTACATAAAGAATCAACTTAAAGTAAAATATTTAGAAATTCTTTGTCTATCTTATTCAACTTTCAAAATGTTAAACTATGGTGCTAAAAAAGTAATTTGAATTAGAATCTTTTGAAATTCTTTGTCTATCTCATTCAATCTTCAAAATGTTGATTATGATACTTAAAAAAGAATTAATTCGAATTGCAACATTTACAAATTCTTTGTTTATCTCATTGATACTTTAAAATATTAAAAATGGTGTTCACCAGAAGAATTATCTTAGTTTGGAATCTTTAGAGATTGTTTGTCTATTTTATTCAAACTTCAAAATGCTAGTCATGTAGGTCATAAAATGAATTAGCTTCGAATGAGACCTTTAGGATTTTCTTATCTATCTTATTCATACTTTAAAATGTTGACATGGCGCTAAACAAAAAGAATTAACTTGAATTGGGATCTTTAGATTGTCTTTCTTATTCAAGCACTTAATGTTAACTATGACGCTCGAAAAAATAAATTAATTTTGATTGAAACTTTTAAAAAATTCTTTATCTCTTTTAATCGTACTTTAAAATACTCCTATTAAATATGATGGTCATAAAAAGAATTAATTTAGATAGGAACCTTTCGAAATTCCTTGTTTATCTTATTGAAACTTCAAAATTTTACAATGATGCTTAAAAAAAGTATTAACTTTAATTAGGTCCTTTTGATTGTTTATCTTATTCAAGCATCACAATGTTAATTGTGGTACCTAAAAGAAGAATGGGTAAAAATTGTTTACACTTTCAACTTTATTTTAAAAATCAAACTTCTCGCAACTTTAAAAAATACTCATTTCCCCCCTTTTTCCCATTTGACTTTTTAAAATGTCTATTATACCGCTGCATTATGAGCCTTTGTTTATTCTTTTGCAAAGTCGGGGTGGAGGGATGGGGGGTTAATTTTTAAAATAAAGTTGATGTGCAAGCTATTTTCACCCTAATAAAAATTAATTTGAATTAAGATTTTAAAGATTCTTTAGCTATCTTATTCAAACATAAAAAATGTTAAATCTGAAGGTTGTAAAAAGAATTAACTCAAATTAAAACTTTTAAAAATTCTTTATTTATCTTATTCAAACCTCAGAAAATCTACTATAGTGCTCAAAAAAGAATCACTTTGAATTATTACATTTGGAAATTCTTTGTTTACTTTATTCAAACTACAAAATATTAACTATGATGCTAAAAAGGGAATTAACTTGAATTAAAAACTTTAGAAACTTTTTGTTTATCTTATTCGATTTTTAAAATGTTAACTACACTGCTAACGAAAAAGAATTAATTTGAATTAGGACATTTAGAAATTTTTTATTTTTGTTAAGCCGTCAAAAAGAATTAATTAATTATAAAGCAAAAGTAGATCAATGCCGTCGGCCAAATGATGCACATGACGAATCACCTTTAATAGTTTTCGGGGGAAAAAAAATATTTTACAAAATGTAATTTTTAGATTTTTTTTGATTCAATTTTTACAAAAGCTCATATTTTAAAATTAAACACTATAACATAAAAACTTAGCCATTTTTATATTAATTTTAAAACATGAGTGTGTGTATACATTTTTAAAAAAATTATCAGTGTATTCTGAAAACTCAATAATGTCATTTGTTATTAGGATCATAAATAATATACTACTACTATTTTTGAAAATTCTTCTTTTTCCAAAAGATAATCCAGCACCAACAGTCATCGAACTCCAACTATTAATTATTTTACCTTCTATACAACATAAAACAATAAATAGATTACCTTTTTACTTATCTTTTTATTTGTATATCACCCGTGTTAATTTTACACTTTGATAACTTACCTTCTAAATAACTATCAAATATGGTACTTCATTCTCTTTTTATTAATTTACTTTGAACTTTACATGCCCTTAAAAATTAATGATGAACCCCTTAACTATTTCACTTTTCCCGTATAGACACCTCAACTAAGACAGATATCTATTAAACCCTTTACCCCTTCACAAATGGTTTCAATTGAGCCTAATTGTCCGACGTGGCACCTTTTAAAGCCTTCTTTTTTAACGTGTTAAGCGTGTGTATGTAGTCGCCGCCTACGTGTAAATTTTGACCAATTATATTTTACACCTCACCTTTTCTTTTAGTTAATACATAAATATAATTTCCACTTCATTTCCCCCCTTATAACATCAAATCACTCATACCCATCCCCAAATCTATCAGAAACCCTAAAATCGCGATTTCACTCCTAATACTACTAATTTATGCTTCGTCTGTTGTATAGCGAAAAGTTACATAGTGTTTTTGAGTGATTAGTTCAAGTTTGACACTGATTTCAACATTTCTTTACTGGTTGCAAAGAATCTGAAGTTGGATCTCAAGAATTGTTGTTGTTTTGTGTTTGAATCGCACTCAGGTATGTTTCAAAAGTCAATATTATCACATTTTTGTCATGTATTGTTGTTGTAAATGGTTTATTAGTTCTTTGTTAGTATATTACGTTAGTAATGGTAGTTTGAAAATACCTGAAAAAAGTTAGGATTTTTTTAGGTTTTTTACTATTCATAACTTGTCAGGTATTTTTGGGGTTTTGTTTTAGGAATCTGATGGCTAATATTATTATTACAACTCGTTTTCACCACGGTGGCAAGTTTAATTTGTTTCTGATGAAGAATATGGTCCACGCTACATAGGAGAAAGTGAGGTGGAATATGTAAGTATGGACAAGGACCACTTTTCTATATTTGAGTTGCTTTATTATACTAAAGAATTTGGGTATATGACTGTTGGTGGGTTCTACTTTAAAGACCCTAAAAAGAAAATCTTTATTGAAGTAGAAAATGACTTTACTTTGGTAAGTCTTGTTGAAGACCTAGAAGATGGGGATGTAGGGTCTTGTACCTACTATACTTGAGTTGCTACCAGATTGTGAAATGAGGTGGTGTGCAAGACACATCTGGTCCAATTGACATCAGATCTGGAGAGGAGAAGAAAGAAGAAAATAATTTTGGAGGTGTGCTAAATCCAGTTTTGAAGTGAAGTTTTTGGATGAGATGGGCAAACTCAATCAACTTGGTAAGGATATTTGTGAGGACTTATTACATTATGAAAAAAAATCATGGTGCAGGACATATTTTAGGGAGTATTCTAAATGTGACATTGTTGAGAATAATATGTGTGAGACTTTTAATTCATGAATTTTAGCTGCTAGACATAAATCTATAATCAGTATGTTAGAGGAGATTAGACACAAGATAATGGATAGAAATGTTGAAATGAGGAAGTTTGTTGATACCTGGATTTCAGACATCTCTCCTATGGCTTTACTAGTACCTGAAGAAAATAAAGATATGGCTAGAAATTGCACAATTAGGTTCAATGGACAGATTGGGTATGAAATTTTAGATGGTCATTATAGGCATATAGTTGATATTAGGGCAAGGACTTGCACTTGTAGAAACTGGCAATTGAGAGGCATACCATGTCAACATGCTGTATTGGCTTATTAGCATAAAGGTATAAAGCCTGAATTTTATGTGGAACAGTGGTATAAGAAAGATACATTCTTGAAGGCTTATGACTACTTTCTTCAGCCAATACCTAATATGAAAATGCGGCCTAACACAAGTGGTGTAGTGATTGATCCTCCTGAGCCTAGACCAATGTCTGGCAGACCAGGAAAAAATAGAAAAAAAGGGAAGAATGAGCCTAAGAAAAAGTATGGAAAGCTATCTAGGAAAGGACTGAAAATTTCGTGCTCCAAATGTCATCAAATTGGTCATAACAGAACTCTCTGTAAAGCTCAGGTAATGCACTCATATCTTTTAATTCAATAATTAAATTATGATATTTATAATATATATTTAATATCCTTTATTGTTAGGATGGAATGGGACAACCTGGAAGCTCTAGCCAGGCAGCAAGTTCTAGCAGGCCACCAAGCTTCAGCCAGCCACCAAGATCTAGTAGGCCACCAAGCTTCAGCCAGCCACCAAGATCTAGCAGGCCACCAAGCTTCAGCCAACCACCAAGCTCTAGCATGCCACAAAGTTTCAGTCAGCAACCAAACTTCAACAGTTCTATGTGTGTTGATACCTCAGTAGTTATAAGAGTGCAGCCAGCTGGAAGAGGTAAAGATAGAGGTAGAGGTAGAGTCACTGACAAAGCTAGGGGAGCTGGCAAAGGCAAAGAATCTAGAAGAGGCACTGGCAGAGGTAGAGAAAAATGAAGTGTATTTGATCAGCAACTTGGGGAAAAAAGACCATTGGAGCATCAACATCATCAGTAGGACAAAAGAGGTCTAAGATAGTAGGATTTGGTATCTACACTGATCAAATGAGTGACAGTAAAACATTAAATGTAAGTGTGAATTACAACTTCAATTCATGTAATTTTTAATTATCTTTTGACAAATTTAATTTTACTTCATTTTATACAACCTGGAAATAGTTGTCACTCCGGGTGTTTATAAAGATGCAACTCAAATAAATATTGATATTGGTTATAAGCCTCGAGGAATGAAGTGGAAGGGAAAGAATGTTGTCACAACTTCTCAACTGCAGAGTATGAGTCAGTCAAAAAAGAAGCCAACTTGGAAGTTCTAGTGCACCATGAGAAATATGAAGTTGTTGAATTAATTGTGTTTTTAGTACAATGTATAGTTTGGTGATTAGTTGTATCGCTACTTTGGTATTTTGTTGGGGGTTTTGAAGATTCTGAACTATTTTTTGTGGTCTGTTTAGATTAGTTTTGGATGAACACTTGATGTATGGTTGGAGCTCATTTTGAGCAGTTGAATGGTAGATTATTGTGTTTAAAATGTCAATCAGTTGCACTTGTGCTCTTGTGCTTTATATAATTATTGAATGGTGGTTCCTTTTGTGTTAAACATTTGACAGCTTTGAATCATTTAAATGAATCATTTGAACTCTAAAAAAATAGAGTACAGTAATCTAACTAAACCGATTACAACAGTAAAGCAAAATCAAAACATAGTAAGAGAGTAACATTTCACAACTTATCTTCATTCTTTCTTAATTGTTTCATACACAACAATCCCACTACAACAAGAAAGCCAAAGCAAAACAGTCCCAATACAACTAATATATTTCAGAATTAGCCAAATCAAAACAGTCTCATATATAAGAAACCTAAGCCAATATTTACCAAAATCTAAGAATATTTCTTGAAGAAATTCCATGTAGCCAAAATCACAATCACCCCAACGCATATCACTTTAAATTTTCTTGATCGATTCCTCTCTTCTTCAAATAATTTGACTTTTTTCAATAAACCCCACATCACCCTCTTTGCTTGAGGAGGCATTTCATCATCATACTAATCAAAGTAACTGCATCCACCTCACCTATAGATTTAAAGAAAAAATTAAACTAAAAAATTGCATTCACTAATCGAAGTAATTGCATTTCGTCCAATGAAGCAGCAAAAGATGAATACCTTTGAAGTTTTGCAGCAAAAGAATCTCCGAACAGTATTGAGTTGTGTCTACGAGGTCTTAATTTCAGCTTTCACCCCACATAAACATACTCCTTTTGGAATTGAAGAAGATGAAGACAATGAAAAAGATGAATTGGATATTACTACTAAAAACGAGTAAGAAGAAGAAATTAATAAGAGTAGGAGAGTTTAAGCGGAGCAAGAGAGAAGGCTGAAAAGAAATTTAAGAGGAGAAGGAGAATTTAGGAGACAAAAATGGTGGATATCAAGAATTGAGTATAAAAAGAGGAAGAAAGTGGGAATTAGGATTTTTTTTTTATAAAGAAATTGGGTATAAAAAGAGGATAAAAGAACCGTTGGGTGCCACATAAGCTGGTTCAATGACATTTCACGCGCCTCCCAGACGTGAGTACATGCAAACTGCCACGTCGGAGAATTGGACTCAATTGAAACCATTTCTGAAGGAGTAAAGGGTTCAATAGGTATCTTTCTTAATTTAGGTGCCTATACGGGAAAAGTGAAATATTTCAAGGGCCTGTATATGTATTCCGTCTTATAAATATATTATCATATATAGTGAATGTCTATTTTATCATATATAATGAATGTCTACTTTATCATATATAGTGAATGTCTATTTATGGAAAAGTTAGAAACCCTAAGACTAGTTTTCCCCTATAAATAAAGGGGTTTTCCTTCATTGTAATTCACTCCTCAAGAATTCTCCTTGAGAAATAAAGAAGTCCCCTCTTTTCTCTCTCTATTTTTTTTTATTTGCTTTATATTTAATAACACGTTATCAGCACGAGACTCTGCCAAACAAGGTGAGATTATAAATCTAAAGGTAATTTCAAGATTCTTATGTTATCTGTCTTTTGCTACTAATGATATAATTATTGTTGGATTTGAGGAAAAATAATTGATTTGGAAATATTTATGTTTTAAATTTATTTCTCAAAAATAATATTATCAAAAGGGATGATAATATGTTGGGTTTAAGTCCCATCGATTTATGCCTAAGACGCCTTTATATGGATAAGACATTGAGTTTGAATTTTAATGCACCATATTGATGATATAATGATGGCTAAAGCAAAATAATGTGGTTTTTATGAAAAGCATGAAAACATGTCCTATTGAATATGCTCAATTCAAAAAAGTGAATGTGGTAGCAAATTGCTTTATTCTTGAAGTGAATGTTGTAGCAATATATGATGTAAAGAGATTATAAGCTATCATAATTTGATACGCTTAATGCACAATTATATGTCATTCTTGGAGAATGAGAATTTTGATTATTATAAATACATATTTATACCCTGGGGTGAATGGGACTGTATATAAATGTAAACGTGCACTTGATTGTGATGGTATCGTAACTCACCTCCGAAAGAGGCTGAATAACTGAGAAAAGTTATTTTGAAATCTACTTCTAAAGTAGTAAAATCTGAAATTTATTCATGTAATAGTAAATCTGAAATTTACTAAAGGAAAAAAGTACATGTCATGGTAAACTTGGAGTTTGCTAGAATAAAAGTTCATAAATTGACATTAACGATTGCGACATCCGAAAATGTGCACACCGAGTATTGAACATATATATATTGAAGAATTAGAAAATTCTTCATTACTTTTAATGTTGTTTGTTCTCATGATAAGTTGGTTGGACCAACTAATTTTGGGATTGAATCTCTTAAAATCTAAAAAGTATAAAAGGTGAAAAAGGGCTCGTTCACCTATCATGTGATAAGATGATCACATGTACATTTATTGTCAATCTGCAGTTTGACATTCATAAAGTTGCTTGCTCAATAAAACTGAGTTAAGAGTATTACTTTCAGATTGTGTAATCAAGACAAGTCATCGTGATGATGATGGTTTGGCATTGAATGCCTTGGATAAATTGCTAAACCCTTGTTAATGGGAATAAATGTTCACGTGTTGGTTTGAAATATGATATGTTGCATACAATAGGACTTGCATGCATTAGGCCAGTAAATTATGATTATTTCTTCCCTCTCAATTGCTTCAAGGTAAGGAACCAACTATTCCATCAAATAGTTTTGATGTGCGGTCTACGATTCATGAATATACCATGATGCACAAAGATGGATTTCTCAAATAAAATGGAGGATGTATGTTCGTTTTCCTAACATGAGGGGGATATTATAAACATCTATGAATATGTTAGGAATTATCATCAAATCCTCATTCAAAAGATAATTCAAGTCAAATATCGAAAGCATCTCATATTTAAGCTGCAAGTGCTCCTATTTTGTGTCTCAAAAGAACAAAGCATGCATGAAGCGTGATAGACCAATCGGTTCTAAATGAAATAATCCTTGAAAAAGATAAGGAGCAAATAATCATAATAAGAAGACAATGTGCTCTTGAAGAGCCTACGACATAACACTTAATGAAACCTTATGAGAGGTGAGGTTCAGGTACCTAGAAATAATGAAGTGATGAGATCTCAAAATGTTATGTCACATTGTGAACCGATACAAAATGAGAAACTGTTGATAATATCTTTGATACAATATTGGCGCAATATTATAAAAGATTACGAGGATCTGAATCCACATTAATTTAAGCATGTTGACGTAGAAACATTTATCAAGTGACATGAAATGATGCATCTTGATAAGCATAAAACTTATTTGATTTGCATTCCAGACACTTGAAGATATCACACATATTGATATTGTCAATTGACAAAAATCTATATGAAAATTCCAAAAGAATTTAAAATGCATGAAGCATATAAAAGTTTCTGGGAAACTTATTTATAATCCTTATATTGTGTAAGCTTATAGCTTGAAAATTATTGAAACTCTTGGAGAGTTTTCAAAAGCAATAGAATATTTGTTTAAATGAGAAACATGCATGATTGAATAAGGGTTCATTCCGACTTCAAGAAAAAAATGAGGAACTCCTTGGTTATGAAGTATCACATCTTAGTGCAATTGTTGCACTAATGTATCTTGCAAATACTGCAAGGCATGACATAGCCTTTTTCGGTCAATTTGTTAGCAAAATATATTTCTGCTCCTACTAGGAGACATCGAAATGGGATAAAAGATATGAGCTTAATTTATTCTAAAGCTTGCAATCTCGATCTTGTTGATTATGTTGATGCTGGGTACTTATTTAACCCGCATATATCTCGATCTCAAACATGCAATGTGTTCACATGTGGGGACACTGTCATATCTTAGAGATATATAAAGCAGTCTATGTAGCCACTTCATTGAACCATGATAAGATAATAGTTATTCATGAAGCTAGCTTAGAATATGTTTGAATGAGGTCCATGATACATCTCATTTGAGAAAAATGTGGTTTGAAATATGACAATGTACTCACAGTTTTATACAGAGATAATGCAATATTTATAGCACATCTTAATGGAGGATTCCTAAAAGGAGATAAAACGAAACACACTTCATCAAAGCTTTTCTACATATATGAGCTCCAAAAAAATGGTGATATTAACGTGTAATAGATTCGTTCAAGTGACAACGTGGCTGATTATTTACCAAGTCTCCTTCAATTGAAACTTTCAAGAAGATGGTGCACAAGATCGGGATGCAAAGGCACAAGGATGTTCTCATTAGGGGGAGTTAATACACATTGTACTCTTTTTTTCTTACGGGGTTTTGTCCCACTAGGTTTTCCTTGTAAGGTTTTTAATGAGGCAGCCTAAATGCGTATTGTTAGAGATGTGTACTCTTTTTCCTTCACTAAATTTCTTTCCCACTGAGTTTTTCTAGTAAGGTTTTAACGAGGCACATTATCTATCAATTAGACATTCAAGGGGGAGTGTTATAAATATATTACCATATATAGTGAATGTCTACTTTACCATATATAATGAATGTCAACTTTACTATATATAGTGAATGTTTATTTATGGAAAAGTTAGAAACCCTAAGGCTAGTTTTTCCCTATAAATAAAGGGGTTTTCCTTCATTGTAATTCACTCCTCAAACATTCTTCATGAGAAATAAAGAAGTCCCCTCTCTTCTCTCTATTCTTTTTCTTCTTTGTTTTATATTTCATAACAAATATTTATTAATGTTTAGTACTCTCCTCAGTTGTCACGCCCCAAAATCCCATCGGGCCGGACTGGCACCCGAAGCCGAGAAGGCCCGGGAGAACCCGTTCAAATACCTGTACTTTCACTTACATGTCACCAAAAATTTGGACAGCACTTCGTTGCATATAGAAGAATCTAATTACCTGTATCAGCACAAATATATATATATAACACTTGGCCGTCGGGGCCACCACATATACAAATATAACATGACTATATAAACTTCCATGACTTTACCCTTCCTTATGTCTACAAAGCCTCTAGGATATACATGACATAACTAGGGTCGGGACAAACCCCCGCCCACACACGACTCCTGTACAATAACAAAACATAAAGAGCCGACTCGGAAAGCTCCGAAGCAAACTGGAGCTCACCAACAATAGTTGTATGACCTGGCTCCTACTTGTGCGGTGTATAAGCTGAGGTACCTGTGCCTGCAGCATGAAATGCAGGTCCCCCGTGGGGGACGTCAGTACGAAATATGTACTGAGTATGTAAAACTATAGATAATCACATATGATATAGGAGCTCAATAGAAATCAGAAACAAGTGAATAAAGCGTAATAGGAGTGGACCACATTTACTAGAACTTGTGACAACCTGTACATTGCATTTATTCAATCACTTTACCTTCGTTCTTATCATCTTTGTAATCATTACTGTACTGTACTGTGACCATTAGGCTGCCTCCAGTACATATCAACTGGGCTCGACCCATGCTTGACTTATGCCCCTGGGATACCACCCATAAACACATAAATAGGGATCGACCCATGCTAGGCTTATGCCCCTGGGATACCACCGGATAAGAGAGAACTTCCATCACTTAGTTCAATTAATCTTTGAGATTGTTATTTCGGTCGCCACCACATTTTTGATACTTTGAAACAATGATACATCAATAGGAGACATATAAATAGACCATCAATGCAATAACAATGAAGTAAGAACTCATTGGCACATCAATGAAGTGTTTTGGAGTCATCAATGCCATAACAATAAAGTAGGAACTTATTGGTATATCAACAATGTGTTTCAAAATCATCAATATCACAACAATAAAATAGGAGCCTTTTGGTATATCAATGAAACATTTTGACACTTTATAGGATGGAAACAACTTCGTTGGTAACGTAGAACAATACATGTTTTTGGACAACCTCGGAATCTTACTTGATGGAACATTGGTGTTTTCATGCCAAAGAACATTGTTAGAGTATACTTTACATACCTCGTCGTAGATTCGGATACCAATTCAACACAACTTCCCGCCTTTACAAATCACTTATCTACAATGAAATGTTTGGCATCTAGTATTAGCAACCCAACACCACAATTCTCTTCCATAATTCCATACAACCAATATTTGCAAAACATTCCAAAAACCAACTTGAACAATAGGTTTATGTGTATATATATATATATATATATATATATATAATTATCATTTCAATACCACATCATCAATACCAAATCCCTTCACAATTCAACATAATCCAACCATGCACAAGAATAATCCAACATCATTTCCCAATCATCTTTCAACAACAATCAAATAACATACTTCTTATGCTCACATGCATATATATATATATACATATCCATATAAATAACACCAACATAATTTACATCCTTACCATAAAATCGCCCTTTTGGTTTCGAAGTCCTGTTGGCACAAATAAGGGGTGCTTCTCGAAGCCCTCGAGACGGTGAACACAACTACAGAATTAATTTGGACTTTCTACGGTTGAATCACAAGATAATTGGAGTTGAAATTAGGCTAGGGTTCCTTATTCTTCAATAATTGGATGATGAATGATGGATACTAGGCTAATTATATGTATATAATGACCAATTTTCGTCCATGAGGTGATGGAAAATGACCATATTGCCCTTAAAAATTTAAGTAAATCCGAATTTGTCCATGATGGACTGTTTTGTTAGGCTAAAGTAAATCGACCATAACTCTTTTCTCCAAAATTGGATTTGGGTGAAATTGGTATAGTTGGTTAGATAATTCAAAGAGCTTTCATTTAATATAAAGTAGGCCACCCAGTTCGTCCTGTACAAGGAGTTATGATCGTTTGAAGTTGACACTCAAAAACTATTTTGATAGGCTGAAGTAAAACAAGTATAACTCCTTACTCAGATGTTGTATTTGGATGAAACTAATTGCATTGGAAAGAAGACTCAAAGATCTTTCTTTTGATATGTGGTATCTCTCCCAGTTCATTATATTAAGGGAGTTATGATCGTTCAAAGTCGACCCAAAAAACTGGCAGGCCTCAGTAGTTTGTGTGCAGGAAATTTTCCTGCACATTTACTATTCACCATATCCCGGCCACCGTTTTATAGTTTCGAACGTGCTCGATTATATCCGAAACTTATCCGTTTTTGGAAATCTTTATATCGTTGAAAAGCTTATTCAATTACCTTCGTATGGAACCATCGACGGGCAAATTCCGGTATAAATAAAATAAAAAATTAATTCCATATAAATAAGACCAATCACGTACTTGAATACGCCAATACATGTACTTAAATACGGGGTGTTACATCCTTCCCCCCTTTAGGACATTCGTCCTCGAATGTTAGCGTAGTTATTCAACCAAAACAAGTTCAAGTCCACCATTAACATTCACATCATCACATAAATACTATGCATATATAAACAAAAACTTACTTGTTAATGTTCTAACTCCGTTTCTTGAACTTCCTCTTCATCTTTGAACAAATGAGGGTACTTAGATTTCATTGCTTCCTCAGCTTCCCATGTAATCTCTTCCCTTTGTTGATTTCTCCAAAGTACTTTCACCGATGCTACTTCTTTATTTCTCATCTTCTTAACTTGACGATCTAATATAGCAATAGGCATCTCCTCATAGCTAAGATCTTCTGTTACTTGCACATCTTCAGTAAAAGTAATAAGGGACGGATCTTCGATGCACTTTCGAAGCATCGATACATGAAATACTGGATGCACTGATGAGAGTTCCTGGGGTAGCTCTAATTCATAAGCAACTTGCCCACATCTTCGAATAATCTTATACGGGCCTATATATCGTGGACTCAACTTTCCTTTCTTGCCAAATCTCATCACCCCTTTCATTGGTGATACCTTCAAAAATACCCAATCGCCTAACAAAAATTCTAGCCCTCTTCTTCTACTATCCGCATATGACTTGTGTCGACTTTGGGCTGTTTTCAACCGTTAGTGAATCACCTTGACTTTTTCTATGGCTTGATACACAAGATCCGGTCCGAACATAAGAGTTTCACCCGCTTCGAACCATCCTATTGGTGATCTACACTTCCTCCCATATAAAGCTTCATATGGTGCCATTTTGATACTTGAATGATAGCTATTATTGTAGGCAAACTCAATAAGAGGTAAATGATCATCCCAGCTGCCTTTAAAATCTATAACACATGCTCGTAGCATATCTTCAAGTGTTTGAATGGTGCGCTCTGCTTGTCCATCCGTCTGAGGGTGAAAAGCTGTACTCAGATTCACTTGTGTTCCCAAACTCCGTTGGAAAGACTTCCAAAAGTTTGCGGTAAATTGAGTTCCCCGATCCGATATAATAGAAGTTGGCACTCCATGTAATCGGACTATTTCCTTAACATACAGCTTCGAATATTCTTCAACTGTGTAAGTGGTCTTAACGGGTATGAAATGTGCGGATTTAGTAAGCCTATCCACAATCACCCATATAGAATCAAATTTCCGAGCTGTACGAGGCAAACCTGTAACAAAATCCATGTTGATCATGTCCCACTTCCAAATTGGAAGATCTATGCATTGCATATAGCCTCCGGGATTTTGATGTTCCACTTTAACTCGTTGGAAATTTGGACATTCAGCTACAAATTCTGCGATGTTCCTTTTCATGTCATTCCACCAATATATATCTTTCAAATCTTGATACATTTTGGTTGATCCTGGATGAATGGAATACCTTGAAAAATGTGCCTTTGTCATAATCTTCTTTCTTAGCCCGTCTACATCCGACACACACAATCGGTTTTGGCACTGAAGTACTCCTTCTCGCGTAAGCTCAAATGCCTTGGTCGCACCACTCTGAACGTTTTCCTTAAGCTGTAATAAAATAGGATCTGCATATTGCTTCTCTTTCACTTTAGCTACTAATGAAGATTCCGCAGCATTATGTACGATAAGCTCTTTATTCGGAGTTTCAAGAAGGCGAACTCCCAAACTAGCTAACTGGTGAAGATCTTTAACCATCCCTTGACTTTCTATAGGCGCCATCATAGCCTTACGACTTAACGCATCAGCTACCACATTTGCTTTCCCTGGATGGTACAAGATATCAACATCGTAGTCCTTTAATAGTTCAAGCCATCTCCGCTGCCTTAAATTTAGATCCTTCTGATTAAAAATATATTGCAAGCTCTTATGGTCAGTATATATATCAACATGAACCCCATATAAGTAGTGGCGCCATATCTTTAAAGCAAAGATAACCGCTGCCAGCTCAAGATCATGTGTGGGGTAATTTTTCTCATGTGGCCTCAATTGCCTTGAGGCATATGCTATCACCTTACCATGCTGCATTAATACACATCCTAAACCAATTCTCGAAGCATCACAATACACCGAATACCCTTCTGTACCTTCTGGAAGTACCAACACAGGTGTAGAAGTCAACTTATTCTTCAATTCTTGGAAACTCTCCTCACACGCATCATTCCACTGGAACTTGGATGCTTTATGCGTTAGCTTGGTTAAGGGTGCTGAAATGGAAGAAAAGTCTTTAACAAACCTTCTATAATAACCGGCCAAGCCGAGAAAACTACGAATCTCCGTAGGCGTTGTGGGCCTTGGCCAATTCTTCACAGCTTCTATCTTTTGAGCATCAACCTTTATCCCTTCACTAGATACAATATGACCCAAAAATGCCACCGACTTTAACCAAAACTCATATTTAGAGAACTTTGCATAAAGCTTACAATCACGAAGAGTCTGCAATGCCTGTCGTAAGTGATTGGCATGGTCCTCTTCTGATCTAGAATAAACTAGAATATCATCTATAAAAACTATCACAAATACATCCAGGAATGGCTTAAACACCCTATTCATCAAATCCATAAAAGCTGCAGGTGCATTAGTTAGCTCAAATGACATAACTAGAAACTCATAATGACCATACCGTGTTCGGAAATCTGTCTTGGGTATATCCTTCTCTTTGACCCTCACTTGGTGGTAACCTGACCTCAAATCAATCTTAGAAAAACACTTGGCGCCCTGTAACTGATCAAATAAATCATCAATTCTTGGGAGAGGATATTTATTCTTAATAGTCACCTTATTCAATTGCCGATAATCAATACACATCCTCAGCGAGCCATCCTTTTTGCGCACAAATAACACTGGTGCTCCCCAAGGAGAAATACTACGCCTAATGAACCCCTTTTCTAGCAAATCTTTCAATTGCTCTTTCAATTCTCGTAATTCTGCTGGGGCCATTCTATACGGAGGAATGGAGATTGGTTGGGTGCCTGGTATTACATCAATACCAAACTCTACTTCTCGTTCAGGAGGCAAACCTGGAAGATCTTCAGGAAATACATCAGGAAATTCATTTACCACCGGAACAGCGTGAAGAGTTGGTGGCTCCGCTTCTGTATCCCTTACTCTAACTAAATGATATATGTATCCCTTGGAAATCATTATTCTTGCCTTAAAATAAGAAATAAATCTACCTCTTGGCGCGCTAATTTCACCTTTCCATTCAAGGACTGATTCATTTGGAAAATGGAAATATACCTTTTTCGTGCAGCAATCAATTGTGGCATAACAAGACGCCAACCAGTCCATACCCATTATAACATCAAAATCTATCATTTCTAACTCCACAAGATCAGCCAACGTATTACGACCACAAACAGTTACTATGCAGTTTCGATAAACCCTTCTAGCTATAATAGATTCCCCGACCGGTGTGGACACTTCAAATGACTTAACTAACAGTTCGGGTATTCTTTCGAACTTTCCAGCAACCAATGGAGTAACATAAGATAATGTAGAACCGGGATCAATTAAGGCATATAAATCGAATAAAAATATAGACAACGTACCCGTAACCACATCTGGGGAAGCCTCTAAATTCTGTAGATCCGCTAGAGCATACGTACGATTTTGAGCCCCGCTAGAACTCGTGGCTCCTCTATCACCTCTAACACGACCCATTGGCTGTGCACCCCTTCCTGAATAAGGCATCGATGATGATGATGCAACAAATGACCCTGTAGGTCGTGACATACCCCCTATGTCCCTTCGTGGGCATTCCCTCATCATATGCCCCGACATACCGCACCAAAAGCAAACATTGGTCCCCAGCCGACATGCGCCCAAATGATACCTTCCACATTTATTGCATGGCTCTCGAGGAGGTCTCGATTGGCTCATATTCTATTGCCCTTGGTAACCCACTGATCGCGAACTATGACCCTCACTTCTTTGCCCAAATTGACTACCTCTGAACCCCTGATGCTGTGGTGGAACACTAGCTGCAGAATAAGAAAATAATGGCCTAGGTGGTCTAGCAGAAAATTGAGGTCTAAAACCTCCCTGTGGCGCCATAAACTGCCCTGTAGATCTGGCTCTCTTAGAAGATCCGCTTTCAAATTCCTGTGTTCTTCTTCTTTGCCTCTGATCTTCCATTTTCTGTGCAAATGCTTGGATCCTAGCTATATCCATGTCTTTATTCAGTGCAGCAATAGTACAATCCCTAACCAAATACGGATCCAATCCATTCACATACCGATGAACTCTGTCATCCATAGTAGCTATAACATTAGGAGCATATCTGGACAAGGAATTAAATCGAAGACTATACTCCCTCACACTTGTATTACCCTGTCGAAGATTTAAGAACTGATCCGCACGGGCCTGGCGAGTCTCATATGGAAGATAATGATCAATAAATGCCTCTTTGAACTCTTTCCAAGTAGCTGGGGGTGCATCAATGCCCCTTGACCGTTTCCAGTCTTCATACCAATATATAGCCTCACCTTTGAATCTATACGCGGCTAACTCCACTGTCTCTCTGCCCGCTACATGCATCACCTCTAGGGCCCTTTGGATCTGATCAATAAAGTCCTGCGGATCTTCGTTAAGATCGGATCTGGTAAAAGTAGGCGGATCCATCTTAAGAAAATCCTGTGTTCGAAGACTAGCCGCCCTATCTATACCACTAGGACCTGCAGTAGGAATAGCTTGCCCTTGAGCTTGCCCAACAACTATACGAGTCAAAAGTTGCACTGCATTTCTAAGATCTTGATCAACAACATTAATAGGTGGCTCTGGGGATATAGTTCTCCTCCCCCTTATTTCTTCCGGACTGGGGGAAGTTTCTGATGCATGCTCAGCTGGAGCCTCACTTTGATTAGCTGGTATAGTGGGTGACTTACTAGTCCCCTCTCCGGCAGCCACATCTACTTGCTTACCGGTATTCTTGCTTCTGGTAACCGACATCATTACTATAATAAGAGAAACAAACTGATTCAGTGGTCAACTATGACTTCATATACAATATAAGCTCTATCGCAGGATCTAAGACATGAAGAAAAGAAACAATTCCTAAATGTTCATAGCCTCCTGTTTATAGATGTGGTGCACAACACACCGATAAACAAGACTCTACGTAGACACGGCTTTGTAGACTCACTAGGACGAACCTCTCTGATACCACTTTTGTCACACCCCAAAATCCCATCGGGCCGGACTGGCACCCAAAGCCGAGAAGGCCCGGGAGAACCCGTTCAAATACATGTACTTTCACTTACATGTCACCAAAAATTTGGACAGCACTTCGTTGCATATAGAAGAATCTAATTACCTGTATCAGCACAAATATATATATATAACACTTGGCCGTCGGGGCCACCACATATACAAATATAACATGACTATATAAACTTCCATGACTTTACCCTTCCTTATGTCTACAAAGCCTCTAGGATATACATGACATAACTAGGGTCGGGACAAACCCCCGCCCACACATGACTTCTGTACAATAACAAAACATAAAGAGCCGACTCGGAAAGCTCCGAAGCAAACTGGAGCTCACCAACAATAGTTGTATGACCTGGCTCCTACTTGTGCGGTGTATAAGCTGAGGTACCTGTGCCTGCAGCATGAAATGCAGGTCCCCCGTGGGGGACGTCAGTACGAAATATGTACTGAGTATGTAAAACTATAGATAATCACATATGATATAGGAGCTCAATAAAAATCAGAAACAAGTGAATAAAGTGTAATAGGAGTGGACCACATTTACTAGAACTTGTGACAACCTGTACATTGCATTTATTCAATCACTTTACCTTCGTTCTTATCGTCTTTGTAATCATTACTGTACTGTACTGTGACCATTAGGCTGCCTCCAGTACATATCAACTGGGCTCGACCCATGCTAGGCTTATGCCCCTGGGATACCACCCATAAACACATAAATAGGGATCGACCCATGCTAGGCTTATGCCCCTGGGATACCACCCGATAAGAGAGAACTTCCATCACTTAGTTCAATTAATCTTTGAGATTGTTATTTCGGTCGCCACCACATTTTTGATACTTTGAAACAATGATACATCAATAGGAGACATATAAATAGACCATTAATGCAATAACAATGAAGTAAGAACTCATTGGCACATCAATGAAGTGTTTTGGAGTCATCAATGCCATAACAATAAAGTAGGAACTTATTGGTATATCAACAATGTGTTTCAGAATCATCAATATCACAACAATAAAATAGGAGCCTTTTGGTATATCAATGAAACATTTTGACACTTTATAGGATGGAAACAACTTCGTTGGTAACGTAGAACAATACATGTTTTTGGACAACCTCGGAATCTTACTTGATGGAACATTGGTGTTTTCATGCCAAAGAACATTGTTAGAGTATGCTTTACATACCTCGTCGTAGATTTGGATACCAATTCAACACAACTTCCCGCCTTTACAAATCACTTATCTACAATGAAATGTTTGGCATCTAGTATTAGCAACCCAACACCACAATTCTCTTCCATAATTCCATACAACCAATATTTTCAAAACATTCCAAAAACCAACTTGAACAATAGGTTTATGTGTATATATATATATATATATAATCATCATTTCAATACCACATCATCAATACCAAATCCCTTCACAATTCAACATAATCCAACCATGCACAAGAATAATCCAACATCATTTCCCAATCATCTTTCAACAACAATCAAATAACATACTTCTTATGCTCACATGCATATATATATATATATATATATATATATACATATCCATATAAATAACACCAACATAATTTACATCCTTACCATAAAATGGCCCTTTTGGTTTCGAAGTCCTGTTGGCACAAATAAGGGGTGCTTCTCGAAGCCCTCGAGACGGTGAACACAACTACGGAATCAATTTGGACTTTCTACGGTTGAATCACAAGATAATTGGAGTTGAAATTAGGCTAGGGTTCCTTATTCTTCAATAATTGGATGATGAATGATGGATACTAGGCTAATTATATGTATATAATGACCAATTTTCGTCCATGAGGTGATGGAAAATGACCATATTGCCCTTAAAAATTTAAGTAAATCCGAATCTGTCCATGATGGACTGTTTTGATAGGCTAAAGTAAATCGACCATAACTCTTTGCTCCAATATCGGATTTGGGTGAAATTGGTATCTTTGGATAGATAATTCAAAGAGCTTTCATTTCATATAAAGTAGGCCACCCAGTTCGTCCTGTACAAGGAGTTATGATCGTTTGAAGTTGACCCTCAAAAACTATTTTGATAGGCTGAAGTAAAACAAGTATAACTCCTTACTCAGATGTTGTATTTGGATGAAACTAATTGCATTGGAAAGAAGACTCAAAGATCTTTCTTTTGATATGTTGTAGCTCTCCCAGTTCATTATATTAAGGGAGTTATGATCGTTCAAAGTCGACCCAAAAAACTGGCAGGCCTCAGTAGTTTGTGTGCAGGAAATTTTCCTGCACATTTACTATTCACCATATCCCGGCCACCGTTTTATAGTTTCGAACGTGCTCGATTATATCCGAAACTTATCCATTTTTGGAAATATTTATATCGTTGGAAAGCTTATTCTATAACCTTCGTATGGAACCATCGACGGGCAAATTCCGGTATAAATAAAATAAAAAATTAATTCCATATAAATAAGACCAATCACGTACTTGAATACGCCAATACATGTACTTAAATACGGGGTGTTACATCAGTCCTCATCCATCTTAACTTGTTTATTATGCTAAAAATAAATGCTCAACAATACTTGTCCAGTTTGAAAAATAAATAGATGATTTACTATTTTGTATCCATTTTAACCTTGCTATTAAATATTATTCATCACGTAACGAATTTCCCAAAGCATCACATTTGTTATATTCAAGTAGTCATATAATAATATTACCTATATTATTTATTGTTTTTTAGTGCTCTGTTTATATGATTGTTGTGTATTGTTTCATAATGTATGGTGTTGAACGGTACTGTGTTGTATTATATGGTATTTGACGAATACAATGTTTGGATAGATTGTGTGTTTCTTGTCGTTATATAATCTCACACATGCATTAATAATTTGAATGATAAACCCAATAGAAAAGTAGGATACGGGATAGAGCTATTATAAAATGGTAGGATAAAGAATAAAAGTTCATATTCTTAAATAATAAATAAAGGTCAAATGAATTTTTTTTTGTAAGGTAACGACATGTTGCCATCAAATCATGGTTACATAATCATCCCATAAAAAACTGTCGGTACCAGACTTTAAAGACCACTAAATATGAGCTTCGACAATGACTTTGTTACCAGAGTCAATGGTGTCTAATAAGGTTTACGACCCTCCTTTAGTGATATTTATTTTTTGATTTTGTATCTTTTCTATTTCATTTTTGAATTTTAAGAGATTACAAAAAGATGTTAATCCTCATCAGTTCCTATAAAACCTATCACTAAAATACCCCTAGAGGGGGGATAAGGCTAAGTGGAGCGAAAAGGATTAACTCCACTATCCAATTGTTGAATCAATTGTAACTCATTGAAGAAAGCACTTGAGGTGAAGACCAATGAGCGATTGCGATAATTACAAACTCCTTAACTAGTTTTTTTTATTACTAGTAACTAATTAATAGGCATTCAGAAGCTTTTCCACACTAATTTTTCGTGATTACCTAAGTATGAAACCAAATCAAATCATGTCATATATTTTAAGAAAGAGAAAAAACATTTTCCCCCCCTGAACTTGTCCTCCCAACTCACTTTAGCACTTAAACTTAACTTTCGTTTATTTACCCCCTTAACATCTTTAAATTATATTATTTTCACCCCTCAAACTGACATAGAATTTTTTTTTTTTAAAAGAAAAAAAGCGTGTTTTTAAATTTAAAAATAGATATGACCCCACTTTTTGATATATATATATATATATTAATAAATTTTTTTATAAAAACCCACCTTCATTTCCTATCTTATTTCTTCTACCTCCACCCCACCATAATTTTTCTCTCCAAACCCGCCACCACCAGACCCCCTCCTTCTTCAACCACCAATGTCACCACCACCACCACCAGCCCCACTCCCTCCCTTCCAAATCCTCAATTTTTTCTCGTTCAATTATCAAATTTTTCACCCCACTTTTCATTTCTCCTTCTTAAACCCACTTAAGATCATTAGAAAAGAATTGAAATTGAATTTCTAAAAGTAATAGTTATCTTCATGAATTCAAAATTTTTAAATAAAATTGAAATTGAAGAAAAGTTATTAGCGGCGGTGTTAATGATGGTGGTGGTGTTAATGGTGTGCGTATATTCTTTTTTGGATTTATTTTAATCATTTTTTGGTGAGTTTTATCGGAATATGTCGGAATGAAGAGTTTTAATTGGGACGTGGTGATGCTATTGCATTGTTGTTTCTTGAATTGGTGGTTTGATGAAGGAATAATTGGTGCTTTTTTTTTTCTTAATGGATAACAACAATGGCTATAGATAATACGTTTTTAGTTTGAAGAAGATAGAAAATGGGGGAGGGGGGAGAGGTGGGGTGGTTTGAAAAAGATAGAAAAGGGGGGGCTGCATTGTAGGGTAGGGGCGGGGTGGTGAGGGGGTTGTGAAGAAGAAAGAAAATGGGAGGGGAGGGAGGCTGCGTTGCAGGGTAGGGTGGGTGGGAGGGTGAAGAAGAAAGAAAATGGGGGTGGGGGTGCCTTTTTTATTTAATTAAGGGCAGCCCGGTGAACTAAAGCTACCGCTATGCGCGGTATATTTTATATAAATAAAATAATAAATATATATTTTTTATTTAAAAATATATATATATATATATATAAATAATGTGTGGGGGATTATTTTTTTTAGAAAAATCGAACTTCTTACGTGGCAATGACGTGGCAGTGATGTGGCGTTGATGTGTAGGCGAGTGTAACACACTCTCCGTTGTGAGAGTGGTATTCAGTTTTGAGGGGTGAAAATAATACTTCCTCCGTTTCATAATAAATGAATTGTTGAATTTTGGCACACAGATTAAGGAAAAAGCATTAAAGACATAAATTTAACACAACTTTCCATTTTTATCCCTAAAAAGAAAAACTGACCTTGTAATACCTTTTCAAAAGTTAATTGGTTGTCAAATCATAAGGGTAAATTTGAAAAAAAAAATCAATGATTCACTTATTTTGAAACACTAATAAATACGCCAACAATTCACTTATTCTGAAACGGAGGGAGTACAATTTAAAGATGTTAAGGGAGGTAAATAAACGGAAGTTAAGTTTAAGTGCTAAAGTGAGTTGGGAGGACAAGTTCGGGGGGTGGGGGGGGGAGATGTCTTTTCTCTTTAAGAAACAATCAAACCAAACATGATACTCTTAGTAACGATGTCATATTATATCAATGCTAACCACCATCCAAATAAAGTGTACGGGCTAAGTCAATAGCAGACAAGTAAATACTCCCTTTGTCCCATTTTAGTCGGTCATCTTATTAAAAATAAATATTCATATTAGTTGATCACTTACTAAATCAGGGTATAATTAATTTATTTTTTTCGTTTTACCCCTACATTTAATAATGTATATTAAAGGAAAAAATGTTTTATTTCCACCTTGAACTATACGCGAAAATGTTGAGACACACCCCAACTTAAAGGGGGTCCTATTACCCTCCTGGACTAATTAAAATCGTATTTTTGACAACTTTAGTGTCAATGTGGCATATACGTGGACGTTCAGTGTGTTGGTACACGTATGTGCCACATAGGCACTAAGGTTGCCAAAAATACGATTTTAATTAGTCCAGGGGTAATAGAACCCTCCTAAAGTTCGGATGTGTCTCAACAATTTCGTATATAGTTTAGGGTGAAAACTGAGCATTTTCTCTATATTAAATATGAATAATTATGATTTCAATGTCCATTTTTATACTCAATAAATATCATTAATATGACTAAAAGGGTAAAATAATAAAATTCATCCCTTAATTTATGATTTTTTTAATCACCTTATCCATATCTATAATCTATATTCTATATCTATATCTATAATTCATAATCCATAATCTATAATATATAATCTATAAAAGTATATTAAAAGTGTGAAGGACTTTAGAAATGTTGTTTGAATTTTTTGCCCTTCATTAAAAGTCTTTGTTTTAGACGAAATCGTCTCTCTCAGCCTCTGACAGAAAGTGAAATGGGTGTTGCATGACAAACACAAAAATTATGATGTAATATATATATATATATATATATGCTTACACTAAAATATGTGATTATGTTTTTATTATTATATTAAAGTGTGAAGAATTTTTGAAAAGTGATTTAAACTTTTACATTTTATTAAAAATCCCCGCAATAGATAAGATTAGTTAATTTTAAATAATCAATATTATATGTGCAAGACACGTGCGATTAAATTAGTAAAAATAAAATGTGTCCAATTAAATTAAAATTGAGAGAGTATGGAGTTACTTATTAGGAAAAACTAGTATACGTATCCACGTGATACGCAAAAAATTTAGAGAAAATAAATCATAAGAAAGTACATCTTATTTACTTGATCATACTATAATTTTTTTTAGTTATTTTATCACTTATGAAATTCAAATCATTTTATACACAATAAAAAAAATCCTATAAATTATTGAATAAGATGTGACTACATATATTGTCGAGTTAATGATTGGTGTCGTTGAAATCGAGAATGTGAGATTCTCTGAGGAAGATTGGATTGACTTATTTTAAGTGTTTCTAAGTCAAAATTATGAACTTTTATACTCCTTACGTCCTTTTAGTTGGCCACCTTATTATAAATAATGTCACAAATTACTTGTCCACTTACTAAATCAAGACAAAGTTAGTAAAATTTTCTCATTTTACCCCTAATATTAATATTCTTTAAAAACATAAACATTTATATGCTCCTATTCATATATCCTATGCTATTCTATTAATATGAGCATACTTTTCATAAATGATCTTGATATTCATCAATATGGATAAAAAACAAATTAGTAAAGTTAGTCATCTTATTTATGATTACTTAATTATCGTTTAAAATAAAAAGTGACCAATTAAAATGAAACCGATAATGTATGTATGACCAACGCTGAGTACGAAATGTTTTTTACCAAAAATCTTATGGTATGTCCAAAATCATATTGACAATCTTTTGATAAGCTCGTGTGCGTTTCAGACCATATAGATTGCATCCAATTCACCTTCTTTTAATTTCTTTTTATATAAATTATGCCACATTTATCTAAACAATTAATATTAATGTGCATCAGATACAAATAAAACACAAATTAAAAGAGAGAATCTAATTCTTAATTTAAAAAAAAAAGTCTTTTTTTAGTGCAACACATATACGATGAAATCAAAACATCTCGGCAAAATTTGAGATTTAAACATGTTTAATTAATTACCTCCATGGCTAAGCCTAAGCAAATTGTTCATAGCGTAGTACACTTCTCCACTATGTAAGAAAAAAAATACTAAAATATTCGTTTTGATTAGGATGTAGCCATGCTAAAATTTTGTGAATAAAATCGAAGAAGAAGAACAAAGGAGGTGTAATTAATCGAAAGATTTGAATAATAGAACGTTGTGATTAAGATTTAAGAAGATTAATGAATTAGTGTGATCGAAGCAAGACTGAAAGAGCATGCTTAATGAGAATTAGCCTAAATATGAAGAAAATGAAATTGTTAGATAAAATAATAATTACTTGTACGCAAGTAACTAGAGTAAAGATAACCAACATGGATTGTGGTATATGTAGTGATGAGACTACTCCATCCTTAATCAGATGTTTCAAATTCGAGTCTGGAAATATAATGGAGAAAATTCTGTTGGGAGCATCATCCCCAGAATGGGCGCTATAATGCATAATCCGATTTAGTCGGGGCTCCAGTGTGAATATCGAATATTGAGTAAAAAAGTAAAATTAAAGATAATACACAAAGTCATCAAATTCATTTTTCATTTCAGAATAGACGTGAGAAGTTAATATGCAAGCTAGGAAAATTTTTATTTTTTTTCTTTTTCATTTTTTAATTTGTAGATTAGTATACATTTTTTCATTTTAATTATCTTTTTCCTAGTCCTTGAATTATTTTTTCTTAAAATTGAATTTTTCGATGTTGACACTTGTCAACCTAGTAGTATTTTATGGAAATATATTATTTCACCCAAAAAAAAATTCTCTCAAACAAATGTGGTGTCGTAGTTTAAATTAAAATTAATTTATTTTTTCCAGCGTCATAGTTAACATTTAAGTGCTTGAATAAAATAAGAAAGACAATCTAAAAATCCCAATTCAAGTTATAAATTCTTTTTGTTTAGCGTCATGCCAACATTTTAAAGTATGAATAAGATAGATAAGGAAATCCTAAAGGTCTCATTCGAAGCTAATTCATTTTATGTCCGTCATGATTAGCATTTTGAAGTTTGAATAAGATAGATAAACAATCTCTAAAAATTCCAAACTAAGATAATTTTTCTGGTGATCACCATTTTTTAATATTTTAAAATATGAATGAGATAAACAAAGAATTTGTAAATGTTGCAATTCAAATTAATTCTCTTTTAAGTATTGTAGTTAACATTTTGAAGATTGAATAAGATATACAAAGAATTTCAAAAGATTCTAATTCAAATTATTTTTTTAGCACCATAGTTAACATTTTGAAAATTGAATAAGATAGACAAAGAATTTCTAAATATTTTACTTTAAGTTGATTAATCTTTATATGAGTATCAAAATTAACATTTGGAGTTCCAAATTATATACTATTATATTGTGCGCTAGGAAATTATAAGGAAATTTAACAAATAACTGACGATCCTTGAGGATCTGCAAAGCTATTCTTAAATAGTCTGCATGCTCCATCTCATTTGAGAATACACAAGTATGTCATCAATAAAGAAAAATAATGACCATATCTAAATATTACTTGAAAACCATGTTGATTAAATCTATAAAAGTTACAGGAGAATTTGTTAGTCTAAAAAATATAATCATAAACTCATAATAACCATACCTATTTCTAAAAGTAGTTTGCGAGATGTTATACTCCCTGACTTTTAGCTGATGATATCCTGATCTGAGGTTACTTTTGGAAAAATAATGAGCACCCTAAAGTTGGTCGAGTAGGTCATCAATTTTGGGGATAGGATACTTGTTCTTGATGAAAACCTTATTTAACTGTCTATAGTCTATACATATTCAGAGAGTACCATACTTCTTTCACATAAATAAAACTGGTGCACCCCATAAAGAAACACTAGGTTCGATAAACCCTATCTAAGAGGTCCTTAAGCTACTTCTTCAACTCATTAACATCTTTTGAAGGCATTCTAGAAGGAGGAATGGAGATGGACTGGGTATCCAGAAGAGGTTCAATCTCTAATTCAATCTCCCTATCGTACAGATGTCCAGGTAGATCCTTTGGAAAAATTATAAGGGTACTATTATATTACTGAAGTTGGAAGTAGAAGATACGATGAGGCAATTATCACCATGATGGCTGCAAAAGCAGCTTATGAGAACAAAGCATTTATTGCAAGTGTTTGTCAAGGATCACTGGAAGGTAAACTACCTAGCATGCATATAAATTAGGTGTCTCCTATCGATCAGCTGCGAATGAAAAATGTTTTCCTGATTTTCTTACTTCTTTTAGTGTGTGTGTTTAGTACGTAAGCAAAAAATGATATTCTGAGAGTATTTGTATATAATCTATGCAAAAATTATGACAAGTTGGAATTGGGGCTTTGAGAATGGGAAGAGATAACTAATATGGAAAGACCTTAATTACTTCTACGAGGAAAGTTTGTTAACTTTGTTAAAATGGTTGACAAATCAAATATGTGAAAAAATAAGAAAAGGTTTTAAACATACACCCATGCACCCATTTTCTAATTATTTTTTTCCCCTTGTAAAGTAAAGAAAAGGATCTCGTGGACTCCTATGATTTCTCGAATATTGGTAATAGGGGTGTACAAATCGAACCGATGAATCAAACTGAACTGAGGAAAAAAATCGATTTATGGTTTGGTTTGATTGGTTTGGTGTTGGCAAAAAAAAATCGATCATTCTTGATTTGGTTTGGTATTGGAAAAAATAAAATCAAACCGAACCGACGTAATACATATATAATTTTAATTTTTTATACGTAAAAAAATATTACTTATAATCTATTTTCTAATTACTTTTATTATATTCAGAAAATAGATATATATTCTTGGGCCTTTAATTATAGTAACCAACCTTTTAAAAGTAATTACACTCTCTCCCACTTTTTTAATTACTTTACCCTCTCTCCCTATTAATATGCATAACATAGCCGACATATACATAACATTCTGTGTATATGTGGGATTTTGTATATTTGTGTAATTTTTAGTTTTTTCATTAATAACAAATTAATACAAAGCCCAATATTTATATCTATAATCTATAATATATTAAAAATGTGAAGGGCCTTAGAAATCTATAATAGTATATATACATAGCATTCTGTGTATATGTGGGATTTTTGTAATATGTTTAGGGAGTTGGAATTTTTTTGTAATAATGAAAACATAAGTTGTATATTTGTGTAATTTTTAGTTTTTTCATTAATAACAAATTAATACAAAGCCCAATATTTATATCTATAATATATTAAAAATGTGAAGGGCCTTAGAAATGTTGTTTGAACTTTTTGTCCTTCATTAAAAGTTTTCGTTTTAGACAAAATCATTTTTTCACTATTTTTTTCTAATTTTTAAAAGTTAATAATTAATTAATATATATTTATCGTAAAACCTTTTCTTATTAGAAGTCGTCAGAATTAATGACAACTAATACTTTTTCCATTAATTTAAGAATTATAAAATAATTAAATTTGATTTTAATAAGATTTAAAAAATTTAGAAACAAATATATTGTAGACTGACCAATATAGCCTCTATTGTAGGTTAGCCCCCTTGTTCATAGCCTAATTGGATCCAGAATTTCAGATATTGAAGTCATTTTCAAGCCCTGAAATCCTTCATATTATTATTTTATCAAATTATTATTTAACTATTTTTACTAAAAACACATGCCCCACCTCAAAAAGAAAAATAAATAAATAGTGTCAGATTGTAGTTAGCATACGACCTAATTTTTTTCTTTTAAGTATGGTTTTTGATTTAATTAGGAGTCCTTAATTTTCTTTTCTTTTAAGTTTCGTTTGTCTTGATTTTCTATAATAATTAGTTTTTTATGAAAAAAATTTCTCAAATTAGATTAGATTTTTTCCATGTTTCATCAACTCTTTCTTAAAAGAAAAAAATTTGTACATCTATATATTAAGCATTCCTTTTTTTCAATAAATAATAGAATAACATTCACAATTTAATTGTTAAAGAGTATGGTCAAGAGAAGATTAGTTTTATGTTCTTTGATATTAGTTTTTAATTTGTAGGTCAACAATATTAAATATTATGCATCTTTTATTAGTGTTTTTTTATCGTATGATTTATTGTAATTTCAATTGTTGACATTCGCATGATGTGCAGGTAAATAAAAAATATGTGAGTGTGTGGTTGAGACTTCGTGCCGATTACGAGAGAATTTAAAGGTATGTTTTTTTTAAAAAAAGAATTATTTCTCTTTCATATTAGTACGATTTAAGTTGTTAAGGCGTTGATTAGAAGTGCACGTTCTTCTCTTTGATTCGATTTTATCAAATTTTAACTCAATTCTTTAATTTACAATTTTAAAAAGTAGACATCGAACATCGAATCGAACTATTTTAGTTTGGTTCGTTTTCTTTCAACTTCGTTTTTATTTGATTTGGTGTTCAGAAATATTTAAACTTTTTGTCCTTCGTTAAAAGTGTCTGCTTTAGACAAAATTATTTCTTCAATATTTAAGAATTGAAAATTTATTAAATATTTTAATAAAATATATGTTATGTTTGTGCTATTTTATTAAAGTGTGAAGGATCTTTGAGAAGTGATTTAAATTTTTTGCTCTTCATTAAAAATTTTTATATTAGACAAAATCATATAATTTTAAATAATCAAATGTTATACGTGCGAGACACGTGGGGTTTAACAAGTTAATATAAAAATCTAAAACTCTTTAATTGTTTCACTTTTTACATTTTACTTTCCAAGTTTTCAGAGAATTCTCATTATTTTCTGATCTTACTTTCATCTTACTTTTCTCATTCGTCAAGTTGTGATTTAGGTTTGTTTCTCTTCTTTCTCTCTCTTTTTTTTTTTTTTATGGAATTATGTTATAATTAATTACTTTATGGAGTTAAGTTTTTAATAAGTTGTCTTCAATTCTTCATTCTTTTGTGTGCTCACATTTTATGTGAAGGAAACTTTCAGATAAGTTACTGTGACTGGTGACTTAGAAATTGAACTACTTAGGTATCCACATAATATTACTTTGAGAGATAGTAGTTTAGACGTCTTAGTAATTTGCCAACTTAATTTTTATTGGAACTACTCTATGACCATTTTTATTTTTAATCTTTTTAGTGAAAACATTTAATTTTTTTCTTCAATCACATTATAATTGTAAAAAAATCGAGAAAACCGAAAACCCCCTGACTAAAATCGAAATAAAAAAGAGCCGCGGATGGCCTACAGATATTGAAACAAACTGATAATAATAATAATCAGCCATCTCCAGCGGAAATTACTCAAGCAACTTTTGGAGAAAAATGAAAAGGCAAGGTTTGTGGTTACAGGTCACAGCTTTAATCTTAGTTTAACTGATCTATTCTTGAATGAAAGTACGCATAAATTCAAAAAGAAAACTGAAAAAAGCCACATCTCAAAAAAATCATTCCTAATTAATTGTAGGAGTTTTCATAACAATTGTTTATCCGTGATTTTTCACTAATTATCCTTACGAGTTAAGAATTTTATAAATTAAAAACACAACTTCACACAAATCAATTTTAAGGACTATTTTTCTGAAATTTTGTTTTCACAAAATACTCCTAATTAATTAGAGACTATTGCATTTACAAATTATACGTGTCTTATCTTTGTTTATCTTATTCAGACTTCAAAATGTTAATTTTGATGCTTCCATAAAGAATCAACTTAAAGTAAAATATTTAGAAATTCTTTGTCTATCTTATTCAACTTTCAAAATGTTAAACTATGGTGCTAAAAAGGTAATTTGAATTAGAATCTTTTGAAATACTTTGTCTATCTCATTCAATCTTCAAAATGTTGATTATGATACTTAAAAAAGAATTAATTCGAATTGCAACATTTACAAATTCTTTGTTTATCTCATTGATACTTTAAAATATTAAAAACGATGTTCGCGAGAAGAATTATCTTAGTTTGGAATCTTTAGAGATTGTTTGTCTATTTTATTCAAACTTCAAAATGCTAGTCATGTAGGTCATAAAATGAATTAGCTTCCAATGAGACCTTTAGGATTTTCTTATCTATCTTATTCATACTTTAAAATGTTGACATGACGCTAAACAAAAAGAATTAACTTGAATTGAGATCTTTAGATTGTCTTTCTTATTCAAGTACTTAATGTTAATTATGACGCTCGAAAAAAATAAATTAATTTTGATTGAAACTTTTAAAAAATTCTTTATCTCTCTTAATCATACTTGAAAATACTCTTATTAAATATAATGGTCATAAAAAGAATTAATTTAGATAGGAACCTTTCGAAATTTTCTGTCTATCTTATTGAAACCTCAAAATGTTACAGTAATGTTCGAAAAAAGAATTAACTTGAATTAGGTCCTTTTGATTATGGTACATAAAAGAAGAATGAATGAAAATTCTTTGAGTTAATACATAAAAATGATCTAAACTTGACACCAAATTATAACTTTGACCTTAAACTTTGATAGTGCACAAATATGACCTTTAACTATTCAAAATTGCACAAATATGACCTTCAATCCCACGTGGCAAAACACGTGTTAAACACGCAAAACTGGGCGTGTTTTGCAAAGTCTGGGGTGGGGAGTATTTTTAAAATAAAGTTGGGAGCATAAATAATTTTTGAATTAAGACTTTAGAGATTCTTTATCTATCTTATTCTGATAAAGAAATTGACCTTGGGCATAACTCAACCTAAAAAATTAGCTCATGAGGGGAGGACATCTGAAGCATGGATAATATAAGACGGGCCCCCAACATCGGAAACAATAAACTAGGTGGGCTTGACTGTGATACCATGATAAAGAAATAGACCTTGAGTCTAACTCAACCTCAAAAGCTAGCTCATGAGGGGAGGATTGCCGAAGACCATATAAGGAAACCAAGGACCCTTTAACCCACCAACGTGGGACTCCAACATATTCAAACTTCAAAAATATTGTTTAAAAAGAATTAATTCACATTGAAATTTTTAAAAATTCTTTACTTATCTTATTCAAACTTCAAAATATTTACTATAGTGCTCAAAAAAGAATTAATTGGAATTATTACATTTGGAAATTCTTCATCTACTTTATTCAAACTACAAAATATTAACTATGATGCTCAATAAAAGAATTAACTTATTCCATCTTCAAAATGTTAACTACGGTGCTGACAGAAAAGAATTAATCTGAATTTGAACATTTAGACATTTTAAAAAAAATTTAATGCTGTTAAAAAGAATTAATTACTCCTGTAAAGCAAAACTAGGTCAATGTTGTCGGCCAAATGATGCACCTGACGATTCGCCTTTACTAGTTTTCGGGAGAAAAAAAATACTCTACAAAATGTAATTTTTAGTTGTTTTTTTTTTGTTTCATTTCTTACAAAAGCTCATATTTTTAAATTAATAGTATAAAAATAGCTAAGTCTTTATATATATATATATATATATATATATATATATATATATATATATATATATATATATATATATATTTATTTATTTATTTTAAAAATTATTAGTGTGTTTTGAAAACTGAATTATGTCATTTGTGGTTAGGGTGATAAATAATATACTATGTTTGAAAATTTTCCTTTTTTTTCGTAAGACAATCCAAGCTGGCCCATTGGCCAAACTATTTGATCGTCACGATCATCACTGAGCTGTATGTTCAAATACAAACGCGATCACATAGCTGTTTGATAGCTGATTAGAGTTATACACACATTAATAATATATGAAATAAAATAATTAAAAGAATTTTTTTTTGTATTATTTTATATAAAGATTATAATTTTTAATTATTTTACCTTCTATACAACATAAACAATAAATAAATTACTTGTCATAAATTAATTATGTAAGTTTCTCATTTGTATATCAGTCGTATTAATTTTATACTTGGACAACTTATCTTCTAATCAATTATCAAATATGATACTTCATTCGTTTTATGTTTTACTAATTCACTTTGAGCTTTATGCACCCTTAAAAATTAATGATGTATGTGATTTTTACCATAATGTCGATATTTATTGATGTTACGTACACTTCCGTCCATTTTTACTTGTTTATTATACTAAAACTAAATGTTTAATAATACTTATCCAATTTAAAAAATTAATAAATAATTTACTATTTTGTGTCAATTTTATCATTGCTACTGAATATTGTTCGTCACCTCACGAATTTCCCAAAGCATCACATTTTTTATATTCAAATAGTCATATAACAATATTACCTATATTACTTGTTATTTCTTAACGCTCTGTTTCGATGACTATTACATATTATTTCATAATGTATGATATTGCAAAATATTGTGTTGTATTATATATATGGTACTTTATTGTTTTGATGAATACAACGTTAGAATAGATGGTGTATTTCTTGTCCTTACATAATCTCATACATGATAATTTGAATGATAAAATCCTCCCAAAGAGTAGGATATGGGATAAGACTATTATAAAATGGTATGATAAAGGGTAAAGTAAGATTTTTAAATAACAAATGAAAGTGAAACGAGAAAAAAAAATTCAAGGTAACGACACGATACCATCAAATCGATGGTTACATAAAGTGAAACTTTTAGTGATTATTTAAATATGAAATCAAACAATACTGTATGATATATTTTAAGAAACAATCAAAACAAACATACGATACTCTTAGTAACGATATCATACCATACCAATGGTAGCCACTATCCAAACAAAGTGTACGTGCTAAGTCAATAGCAGACAAGTAAATATTCCATACGTCCCATTTTAGTTGGTCATCTTACTAAAAATAAATGTCTGTGTTAGTTGATCACTTACTAAATCAGAATATAATTAATTAGTTTTTCTCATTTTATCCCTATAATTAATAGTATATATATATTAAACGTGAACAATTACAATTTTAATATCAATTTCTATGCCTAATAAATATCCTTAGTATGGCTATAAATAATAAAATTCATTACTCAAATTTATGATTTTTTAAATCATGTATAAAATAAAATATGTTCAACTAAAATGAGAGGGAGGGAGTATAGAATCGTTTGGACTTTGGTGTAAGGTGTCAAATATAATAGTCCCAGAATAAAATGTAAGATTATTTTATGTCATGTTTGGTTGGAGATACAAGGTAGTCTCAAAATTACTTATCCCACTATTTATATCTTAGGGATTGTTTGATAAACTGGATGAAATAAGTGAGGATACTTCATAGGATAATTTTATCCTCCCTTTTCATGGGATAGCAATCTCCCATCATTTTAGTATAAATGGTGGGATAAAATAGTCCCGAACTTAAGTAATTCCTTCTACTAAACATGGAATAAAATTAATCCCAAATTTTACCCTAAAATTATTTCTTATCCCTTCTATCAAACGATCCATTAGTGAAGAAATAAAATATTTCATATAAATAATAAAATAATTAATTTTCAAAATAATTATTCCTGAATAAGTTGTTCGTAATCAAACGAGCCCTTACCTTTTTAGGAAAAAATAATGTATCCCAACAATGAGGGTAAAGGTGGAGCGTAAACAAAACAAGTGGCGGGATTTATGCAATACGAAAAAAAAAAAAAGGAGAGCTTTAGACATCCCTATTGTTGGGAGCGGCGATCCGATAAGCGCGCTTTTTCTCACTCACGAGAAAACGGAGAACGCAATCATCCATCGTCTTCTTCATAATCAACTTTCCTTTCTTCTCACTCTTTCCCCCTTCTTTCAACTATTATACTTGCTTTAATCACAGATATATATTTATAAAAGAAATAAAGTTGTAGTAGTATATCGATCTTTTTTTTAAGATACATCATAATTACGATTGCTTTGGTTACCATATTTTGCTTTTTTGGTATATTATTTATTTATTTATTTATTTATTTAATGCTGTAGATGGATCTGAACTTGATACCCGTGAGTTTCTCCTCCATTTTCTCTTCTTTCTAAAGGCTCTGTTTGTCTTACCTTTCGATAAACATTGAATTTCTGTTTGATTTTTTTTAATTTTTTTTTGTGTGTGTGATTGTGATTAGCGGAGTTTGTGTAGAATTCGGATTTGTAGATCGCCAGCGAGCTGCATTTGTGTGTTGTTCGACGTTCAGTAGTGAAAAGGATATTCATTTGTTCGTAGTAGCATAGCTGTAGGGGGATTTTGGGATCATCATGGAGAAGAAGAAGTATCCGATTGGACCGGAACATTACACGCTTTTCGAGGAGGTAGGGCAAGGAGTCAGTGCTTCGGTGCATCGTGCGTTGTGTATCCCTCTCAATGAGGTTGTTGCCATCAAAATCCTCGACTTCGAACGCGATAATTCTGATTTGGTACAATTCTCTCCATTTCCTGTTCTGCACATTTTCATCTCTTTTTTCTGGCTTGACGGCCCTAAATTCTCATATTCTGTTGCTTATAAGATAGAAAAAAAATAAAAATAAAAATTCAACATTTCTAGCATTGGTGTTGATCATCATCCTCTGCAACTTTGATTTTGAATGACATGAACTTATACGAACCATGGACAGGTTACTTCCTTGCTTGTTACTGTTATTCCTGCAAAATCAGAATCGAGAATACTGATAGGTAAAATAAAGTTTCAACCCGACAGAAAATCCTGTTTCCTTAAAGAATTTAATCCCCTCACAATTGCCCAAGGTATGGATTAATTCATCCCAGGAAAGAGTGACAATAGAAATTGCTGAACTTCAGCTAACTCAACAAGCAGAGTAGTAAATGACACTTACTATTATTTCTTTGAAGAAAGATGCGCAGAAGAGTTTTGTCTACTTAAATGATACGAACACTCGGAAAATTTATAGCCGGTAACACGCGCAAACTTACCTGTTCGGAAGAGATGTTTGTTCAATACAGACATGTCTGTTCACGAAAAGAAGAGAGAATTAGTTCCGTGAATTAATATTAAAAAAAAAAGGAAATTAATTACTGATTTAAATAAATTTTATCTAAAAAATTTATAAAACAAGTCATTTGTCAAAGTCAAAGCCGAGCAAACAACGATGACGACGCGAGAGCACCTTACGCTTTACTAGCTAGAAAAAGTTTGTCTTATTCTCTATTCTACCGATGATGAAGAAATGACCTTTCATTTTATTTTTCCTTCATTCAGTGACCCCCACATTTCCCAATCCGCTTTACACCCACATTTCCAATTAACACCTTAATACAAAACCCAACAGTTACAAAAATGTATTTAGTGGAAATTGATGTCAACTGTCAAGTACTCTAGCTAATAAGTGCCTACTCCCACCAGCAACAGGTATAGGTAACTCTATTCATTATGACTAGAATAGATGAGCATAAATCACCTAATGTTTTGTCTCTGGATATTGAATTGAAGACCTCATGGTGCTCAATCCACGTCATTGACCACTAGGCCACACACCCTTGGTGCAAAAGTGAATTTCCTTTTTGCCACAGTACTTGCTAGTTTTAGCTGATACTTAGAAGCTGAGGTTATCAGTAGCTTCTGAAAATGAAGAGACTAAAACTAGATACCTACCAGAAATGAGTAATAAACTGCTATGGCATTTTGGTTGATGATAATTTGATTATATATATTCTTTTGAAATTGATGATAATCTGATTATAGTATCAAGCAAATTTCTGATTCCCTTTCGCACTTATATTCAGAATAACATCTCGCGTGAAGCCCAAACGATGGTCCTAGTTGATCATCCCAATGTTCTTAAATCACACTGCTCCTTTGTTAGTGATCACAACCTATGGGTTATTATGCCTTATATGGCTGGAGGTTCCTGTCTCCACATTCTGAAGGCTGCTCATCCAGATGGCTTTGAAGAGACCGTTATTGCAACAGTATTACGGGAAGTTCTAAAGGGTTTAGAATATCTTCATCATCATGGTTTCATTCATCGTGATGTTAAAGTAAGTCCAGTTGTTGCATATTTCCATTACTAATTTCAGGGCATTGGTTGATTTTTTTTGTGTATTAGATGACAGAACATATACATTCATGACGTTTCATTTTTACAAGTCTTATTTGATGATATTCATAGGATTTTTGTGTTGGCACTTCCCTTGAAACTTGCTTCACTAGACCTGATCTGTACATACAGGTGTTTGATAGTTTCAGTAAATGTCATTTTTATTCTTCGGAGTTTGAACATGGAAATTGATTCCTTTGAAGAAACTTTAGCATACCTGTTCCACTTAATATACCATGGAAATATGGCACAAGGACAAACCTTTTTCATGGTTGGCACCATCTGCATGAACAACCAAATGTCTCTGACAAAAAACATTCTTACTATTACCATGCCGAGGTTGATATAACGTACTTATGTGATTATTGCAGGCTGGAAATATTCTCATTGATTCACGAGGTGGAATAAAGTTGGGAGATTTTGGTGTCTCTGCTTATTTATTTGATTCAGGTGATAGGCAACGTATGCGGAACACATTTGTCGGAACTCCTTGTTGGTATGCTCTAACCTAAGAGGATGCTTCTGGAGTTTTTATGATCTATTCAATGATTGATCAAGCTTTGAACTTTTGATCTATTTTGGTACTAATTACTGCAGCGAGGCGAGAATAAGTTCTTGCTAAAGTGTCTAAAAATTAAGATGTTACAAATATTGATGAAGATTTTGCTCATATCGCACTATAATGTTTTCCATAATGTAGATTTCTTTTACAGGATGGCGCCAGAGGTCATGGAGCAATTGCACGGTTATGATTTCAAGTAATGCTTCTGGTTAATTATTTACTGTTTTCATCCTAAATGTGTACTTCTATCTGAAGGAAACCCATTTTTCACTTTTTTTCTTTTTAATCCGTTCTCATTCACAGAGCTGATATTTGGTCCTTTGGCATAACTGCTTTGGAGCTTGCTCACGGCCATGCTCCTTTCTCAAAATATCCTCCAATGAAGGTGAATATTGTTAGTGATTTCTTTTCTTGAAGTCCTAAATATTAAATGTAAATGCATTCAGTACTCTATACTTCTCAGGTCTTGCTAATGACATTGCAAAATGCACCCCCTGGCCTCGATTACGAGAGGGATAAGAAGTTTACAAAGGTAACTGAATAGCATTGATTATTTACTGGTAATGTTATTGGTACGTCGCTTATACTCCTTTTTTTGCCTTTTTTAGTCTTTTAAACAAATGATTGCTAGTTGCTTGGTAAAAGATCCTTCAAAACGACCTTCAGCCAAAAAATTGCTGAAGCATCCGTTCTTTAAGCAAGCCAGATCCAATGATTATATAGCTAGAACAGTGTTGGAGGGTTTGCCAGCACTTGGAGATCGCATGAAGGCATTGAAGGTGATTTGTTGTGCCTCAATCTGAGTTTCCCCACTTTAGAACCGCATGATACTTCATCCAGATGATAATATTGCATCAGCATTTTTATGCTAACACGAGTTTTTCCTAACCTAATTGTAGAGGAAAGAAGAAGACATGTTAGCACAGAAGAAGATACCAGATGGGCAGAAGGAAGAAATATCGCAGGTTTGCTGTGTCGTAATCAATTACATGAGAAAACTGAGATTCTGATAGCTGTATAACATAATGTCTTTGATTATTGCCTTATATAAATAACATAACGAATACCCTACATGTTCACATTAAGCTGCATTAGGCAATTAGATGTTTTTTTCTTTAAATTGCTAATCTATGGGAAGTAAATCTGACAAACAAGAAAGGATATGCAATATTTTCTGGAGTTAAGTAATTCATATGAATCCCTAAGAAATTAAACTCCCTATGTTTTTTAGGATCGCCATCTTAAAGGAAATTTCTGAACTCCGCGGTGATTGTTTGATAACATTGATCATTAAACCCCGAGACAAGTATCTTTGTTTTCTTGGGAATAGCTACTCCAAGTTTAAAAGAGAAAGAAAAGGAATTATTCTTCATCTGGCAGGATAGCAACACATAATTTTTTTCTTAAAGCATTAATACATTTTTTAGAAGTTGTTTCATGCCATGTTTCCATTGTTTTTTTTTGTTACTATTTTTGTTTCAAATTCTTTTTGCAGATCTTAATTTTTGTACATCCATTTCAAAATTCATTTTTGTCTTTGAAAATTAGATCTTACCGTGCCTCAATATTATATGCAGAATGAATATAAACGGGGGATTAGCAGCTGGAATTTTAACCTTGACGATTTGAAGGCACAGGCTACCTTGGTAAATAGATCTATTTTCTGATGCACATGTACCACAGTATTTTCAGTCATATGCTAGTTTCTTAATGTGTACAAATTGAGATTCTTGTTGATGAATAGTTTCTCAAGTTCAAATGTATTGGTCTCTTCAAATGATAGTCGTGAAACTTGCTATGAAATGAAGAGTTTCAGTCTAGAATGTCCACATTTGATTCCAGACGAGGAGATCAAAAGCAAGTTCTGGATAATTGTGTTTACTTTTTCTTTTTATATTGTTTTCGATTTTAGATTCCAGATGAGGAGATCATTGGTGACAAGGACCTAGGTGGAAGTTCAAATTCACTTTCTGGGCTTGACATTCCAGGGAAACAGCTAAATAGGTTTCAGCATCAGTTCTCCTTCTCAAGTCAATATTCAGATGCTACTGAGTTTGTATGTCGTGATCTCCCTTTATTCTATATGATATGTTGCATTTTAGGGCCTTTCCTCTAATATGATACATCTCTCAACAGGACAGTAACAATCAATCTGCCCCTACTTCACCTGCCAATCAGAACGTGGTTTATGGCATGTATGTCATCCATCCTATGTTGAGAGTTACCACCACTACTCTTTGTCATGTTTTCGTTATGCTAAATATCAAGAATAACAGCACATCATTATGTTTGCTAGTATCTGTAGCTAAACATTCCTTTTCCTTTTTGTACATTTCAGAATTAAATCTGAGAAATCTGATGATGATTTAAGTATTGCCAGTTCATTGCATGATCCTCAAATTTCACAAAATTCAACGCCATTCTTTGACAATCGGGTGGAAATGAATTTGGTGGGGAAAGGTGAACAAGTGGCTGATGCAAAGTTATTCGAGGGCATGCCTATAAATTCTCGCCAGAGGTATGACACAATTTGCAATGCACCTCTGTCATCAAGCTTGTATCAAGAAGTTGTTAGTATCTAGTATGTGTCTTTCATTTGACAAGTGAGACTGGGAAACAACCGTGAATAATATTGTCATTGAAGAAGAAAGTTTCTGCCAGGAATTTCTAAGAAAGCACAAGGCAAGCCCAGCTAGGCAAACTGAATGAGGAAAGAGGAACCTAATCAAAGAACTTTTACATTGAAATGTGCTCTTGTTTACTGGAGCTCTGTCTGCCTTGTGGCTTGATTCATTTGATTAAAGCTTGTTCTTTACTACCACATAGAATTTCAGGGCATTGTCAAATGTGTGTTAGTAATTAAATCGCATAGCTGACTTTCGACTTTCCTTTATCTTCTACTAGCCGACGTGCTTAGCTAATTTCTTTAACAGTCCATTGTTCAAGCAGTGCCATGTTTTTCGCCAAGTTCCTAAATTTGCTTTCTTTTTTCAAAACTCTGTGATTAGTGATAAAAGTCAATCACAAAATGTATCCAGTTGCAATGGGGGATCTGTTCTTCAAACAGGAGATGATGTGCCACCTGAAGTAATCAGTAGACATAGTAGAACCTCAGGCAAGTATCGTGATTGTACATGGCTTTTGATTTTAACAAATAATTTTCTGTATGTTTGTTTCTGATATCAACAGTTTTTCAACATATTCTGTTTTTTATTTGTTTTGTTTTAATATTTTCTTGCTATATTTAGCAGCTGGCAGTGAAGACTTCGATGAGAAGACTAAAGGTCATGTTGTTCAGCAAAGAGGACGTTTCAAAGTTACGTCAGAAAATATCGACTTGGAAAAGGTGAATGCATAGCTTTTAGTTTTCATTTTGTAATATTTTTAAGGTACTCTTACCTATGCGAGCTTCGCAAAAAGCACAACCAGTCCTAAACCCAGATAAAGGAGGACAATTATGGTAAGTCTATCGCCAACATAAAAATAGTCTATGATGTTTTAGATACTGAATGAAACAGACTCAGAGGTTTTATATGACCAACCACAACTAGCTTTTTTCAATTGCGATGTAGTTGATTACTATATATATGCACGCGCGTGTGCGCACACACACACACACATTGATATCCTGCCTCTCAAGAAATAGTTTCTTCCTACAGGTAGGTGCAGCTCCAATGCTACACAAGAGTCAGAGCATGCTGGTTGGTTTCCCTAATTTTTTTAAATACCTTTCTAACGTCTGGACATATTTCTTTTTCTCACTAATTGATTAGCTTGTAAGCTAAGTAATTCTTTATTTCCTTTCGATAGCGCTTAGCTGATATCGTACGCCATAACATTGGCTAAGTAAACGTTGCAATGTAAATGTTGTATCTCTTCGGCTTTTCTCTTTTTTTAATTTCTTCGCAATTTCTTAAACAAAATGTGATGTATTATGTAGGTGATTCCACAAACACTTGCTGCTACTCTACCATTACCACCTGATGCTACACCACCAAATCTTCTTTTGCCATCCCATTTCCCAGCATTACAGAGTATTTTAGAGGCAAATATTCTTCAGAGGGTGAGCATCGACCTATAATTTTGACGCATTAGTTTTACATTTTTTGTTTATCCGGTGTCTGTTTTTTTCCCTCCTAAACAGGAGTGTATTCTCAGACTGATGAAGCAAGTGGCCCTTGGAGACACATCGGGTATGAACAATCAATGCCTATTGAAATTTATATGCTGTATCCCTCCGTGTTGGTCTCACTTTTATCTTTTCCTGCCAACCTTGTAGTGGATGCTGGGTGCATGCCATCAATTTCACCTGGTGTGGAGAAATCCTTGGTATGAGCTCGCATTAGTCTTTTTCAATATCTGTTTGGAGTAGGAACCATTTAAGTGACTTTTGCATCTTTTTCGAATCAGTATAACTTATATCTCCTTCCTGTGTTTCTTGTAGTTGGAGGTTGCTCACGACAAAGAGAAGGAATTGATTACTGAAATCGCTGAATTGCAGTGGAGGTATCATCGCTTACCCATTAATGCCATATGCCTATATAGAAGATTATATCTGCTGGCATTGAAACTAGTTTTTCTTGATATACAGGCTGATACGTGCTCAAGAAGAACTTCAAAAATACAAAGCAGAAAACGCTCAAAATAACTCTTGATACTGCATAGGAGAAATCATAATCTTTATAGTTCGAATACAGTCAGAGTGCTCAAGTGGCATAAATTGAAGTTAAAGAATACAATATTTAGACAACTAGTAGCTGACATTGTAAAGGAGAAATGATAAGTAGCAGGTTATAATTTTGATTTGTACAGTATGTTTATAGTAGGCAGTGAGATGCTGGTTATATTATCTCTGTTTGTTATTACTGCATTTACTCGACTAGTTCTTCTATATGTTTTTTTTTGGTAAGCAAGGATTTCATAGATTAATTAGGGAGTATAGTTTTCCCCAACTATGTCAGGGGACAAAAACATAGAGTTTCCGGTCACAACCCGGCTTGGTTGGTTAATAACATTGTCTGAAATTAATCTAGTTGAATGCGTTCCTACTATATCAGCCTGTAGAAGAGCTTGGACTGATAGAGGTGGAACATGCAATAACAAAAAGGAAGCACCAAAAAGGCTGGCATTCTTTCCTTCTTTTGCTAGCTGATCCGCCACCCTGTTCTGTTCTCTAAACACGTGCAGTAGTGTTGCTGCATCCAGCTCCCTCAGAAGGCACCTGCATTCATTTAGAATGTTACAATAGAGAGGGTGGCCATTTGATACACTATTCAATAGAGCTATGCAATCAGTGTTAATGATGAGGGGGTGTAGGTGGTATTGCTTGGCAATGATGAGGCCCTTTCTAAGGGCAAGGATTTCCGCTAGGATTGGGGTGGAATGGTGTAGGTGTTCAGAGAATCCTAGCTGCCAAGAGCCAGTGTGATCTCTGAATACTCCACCAATTCCTCCTGTTCCAGGTTGAAGTCCTGCAGGGTCATCAATGTTCAATTTAAAGAAGCCCATAGGGGGAGGTTCCCATTTTGTCACAACAACTATTTTGGGACTATTGGTGTTGGTGGTGGTGTTGATGAGGAGTTTGTATTCCAAGGAAATGTTAATGGGGGTATCAATGGTGGTAAGCTCTTTTTTATTATTGAAGAGATTGTTGTTTCTAGTGAGCCAGATGCTCCATAAGCATTGGGAAAAAAAGGTCAGACCAGGTGAGAATGTTATTGTAAGGTTTGGGATCCAGAGATTTCCAGCATTTCATCTAGTTGCGGATGTTTGAGGTAGTTTGAGCAAGGTCTACAAGTATGAACAGGCTAAGTTTTTCCCAGAATTGGAGAGCATTAGGGCACTGGAAGAAGATATAAGAACCATCTTCCAGGGGTTCATTGAAGAAACAACAGTGGCTTGGGATGTTAAGGCCTAACCTATGGAGGTAATGGTTAGTAGGAAGTCTATAGTGATACAAAAGCCAAAGGAAAGTTTTGATTTTGTTGGGGGCATGGGACTGACCAGATAAGATTAAAGTTGCTCTGGTCATCAAGAATAGTTCTAAGGAGGGAGGCGGGGTCTCAGAAAAGCTGTGGTAGAGGCTTCCAGTGGAGAAGGTGCCATTGGAGGTCAGGGACCAGGCTGGGGTGTCTTGGCCACTATTGCTAAGGGAAATGGGGTAGGAAGAGATGATTTGGGTGACATGATCAGGGAGGGAGAAGGATATTTTAGAAATTATCTAAACTTTGGACCAACATATAGAAGAACTAGAAAATGATGAATCTAGTTCTTCTATATGTTGGTCCAAAGTTTAGATAACTTCAGACATTGATGATAACAACTTTCGTGGCATAACAAGTTACTCCCTCCGTCTCATTTTATGTGACACACTTTTTTTTTAAGTTCGTTCAAAAAAAAAAAATATTGAGATGCTGGTTCGAGTATATCCAGTTTCATATCCATATTTCGCAGATCCTAATTCTTCGATTACATAATACCTCTCAGCAGGCCAGGTGTTTGTGGAAGCAATTAACCAACCTGCAACCACAATCACCCTCTTGGTCACCCCTCCTTGTGGAATTTTACCAAAAGGGTTTATGTGTAGGTGATCATTGCCATGAAGACCACCAAATACCTATTGATCAACCAATATAAAACTGAGAGTTGAAGGACCAAACAACCACCTAGGTGTAGTTGAAAGGTTCCAACCGATGTGATGACGGTTTTAACCACTCTCGATCTTCTCATCACCTTACTATAAATAAAAATAATTGAGCTATAAAATTCACCTTGTATCCTTAATGAAAAAATTTATAACCACATAAATATTTAAGTATTATTTTAGATCACAAGTTTTAAGTCTTTTTTTAACATTGTGTCAAATCAAATGATGCAACATAAAATGGGGTGAGGGTCAGTAATGCTATTTGACTAAAATGGATGGAGTCCATACATTTTCCAATTAAAGCAAAAAAACAAAAACAAGATCATGTAACAACATTTTGCTGTCAGATGAAGTTATTCACTATCATGTCTTGCATATTGTAATCTTGATTATGTTGGAATCAGAGGCGGATCTAGGATTCGGACTCTCTGAATGTCAAGTAAGCTTATCGATAGGGGCGGAGTCACCTTTGATGAAGGGTGGTCAGATGCACACCCTTCGTCGGAAAATTATGTGGGGAATAGAGGTTAAATGTTAATCATAATGAGTGTATATTTAATTTTGCACACTCTTAACACAGTTGAGAATAAAATTTACACATCTTTCCCTGAATTTCTAGCTCCGCCACTGCTTATTGATTAAATTAATTAAATTATTCATTTTTTGATATATAGGACAATTAACCAACCAATTAATTAAAAATAAAATAATAAAATGACAAAACTTGATCTTAATGAACTAGCTAGTAATCTGTCTCAATTACCAAACGACTATAAGCAAACCCGCTCTTCGACCAACTTAGAACTTCTCGAGCACCCATAATCTCTATGAATAACAACACAACGAACTAGGTACTTTATTTTGAAAGCCTCATTTGCTCGCCAATAAAATTTCTTCCAGCAATGCGTATGCCATTCCCACGATAAAGTTGTCAAAATTCTTTTCGTACAAATCACCCAAACGAATTCGGGTCATGGAAGGTGACAGCTTGGCCCAATATTCACCTTTGAGTGGGCCGATCAGTAATTTCACTTCGCAGGAGTTACGTGTAAAACACGCGCGGTATATATTAGTTTGAGAAAGTTGTAAAAGAAATCCTCGATCTCTTTCTTATTATTCCAAAAACTTGAAAAAGCAAAAGAGTGAAAGCCGATCCAACATTCGCAATTTCTAGGGTTTCTAATTTTTTTTGTAAATCTCAGAGAGAAAGATGAAGCTCACTGTAAAAACTCTCAAAGGCAGTCACTTTGATATTAGGGTTCAGCCTTCTGATACGGTTTGTTTTTGTGTTTTTTTTTGTTTTTGTTTTTTTTTGCGTTTTTTTCTGTATAATTTTTTTAATGTTAATATCTGTGGTGTTAGGGCCAGCTTGCGTGCACCTTGAATAAATACATAGGAGTCCTTTCTGTATATAATTTTTGCTTCATTTAATTCAAGTTCCAAATTTTTTGCCTTGATTAATTTTTTCCTTTCGTGTGTTCGTGTACATAATTACGATAATGATAGTGTTGAATGAGCAAAAAGAGGAACAAATGTAGCTTTCTTTTGCGTTTTTGATAATTTTGTCGTGTTTAGAACTTACTAGTTACTACATTGGTTATTTGCTTTGGAGTTGTTTATGATGTGGTTGTGCCTTAAAAGATGTATGGAAATATGAGGAGTTCGTAATTTTATAGAATCCTGGTTGTCTTGATGTGTATGCTTTACTATTTATTTTTTTGTATCACTGGGTTAATTAAAGCTAATTGGTTTGTAACTTTGAATGAAAGGAATTCCCTCCATTTCAATTTGTTTTTGTCTGGTTTGGTTTTGACTTGGGGCGGAGTTTAAGAAAGTTTAGAAGACTTTTGAATCTTGTGGCATTAAACATGCCACGTGGTAAGCTACCCTTGTTTTATAAAAAAAAACGTGCCACATGGAAAGTTAGAATTAGAGGGTTGCCAGACAAGTAAAGAGACATTCTGTCTAAAACGTACTAAAAAGAAAAGTAAGACAATTAAATTGAAACAGCGGGAGTAGTATTTAGAAGTGGTGCATTTATAGTCTTTAATAACTTTTTCCGTCAAAGACTTAACGCGAAACCATATGTGTGCCCCATTCCCAAATACTTAAATAGAAATAATCCATCTTTTAGCAGTGGCCAGGTTTTCTGGCGGAAAGGGATGGTGGATTTGATCATCGATGGAATAACCAACTTAGGATTAATCAAGGGTGAAATGGGTGATAGAAGTGGCCGAATCTTAGGAAATTTCGTTTCGGTGCTACCTCATAAATTTTATACCTTCCTCTCATTACCGGTCTCTATCAATGTGTTTTAGTAGATCGGAATCATTTGGATTTTGGGTTCTGTCTTCTACATTCAAAGTGTTCTTATACTTAATGGCTTATAAAAGACTGGAGGAGGACCAAATTAAACTTCTGCTGTAAAAAAGTATAGTAGACATAGCATGACGAGGCGTGATTACTTAGTATTTCACTATTTCTTGGGTTCATTTGTGACAATAAGCAATCATCTACTAATACCGGAAACCGAAAGGACTACGAGAATTCTATGTGATTATATCCATTTAGTAATGTCTGGAATCCAGAAAAAGAAAGAAATGTCAGGAATAGGAAGAGGACTCCAGCTCCTTGAATGGTTTAGTTTATTTTTTTGCAGCAACAATAAAAATAAACCAACTTGATGATTAATTCTCATGGCTAGTACTCCCATCAGTTCATTCTTGTTTTTAAAAGCTTGGGAAAAAGACATATGAGTCAAACATGCTCCTTCCATTAGCCTCTGACAGAAAAGGTCACCAATGACTGAATGTGCACCACTTCTGTATACTAGGAGGACTATTAGTGCTCCACAAATATACAAGGGACTATTTTGATTCAAAGCCTGAACTTGGGGGACAATTATGTGTTTTAACTCGTTCATATAGCTTCAGAGTGCATTGTATTTATCAAAACCTTACAAGTCTAATTTCTAGATCTCAGATCATGTAATTTTGAGCTATAAATTGTGGGGCTGCTCCTATTTGGTTAGTCATTAAAAGATATTTTCTATGTTATGTAATGGGATAGCTTGTGATTGTAGGTTATGGCAGTCAAGAAAAACATTGAAGATGTACAAGGAAAAGATAATTACCCGTGTGGGCAGCAACTGCTGATTCACAATGGTAAAGTGCTGAAGGATGAAAGTACACTATTGGAAAACAGTGTCTCTGAGGATGGTTTTCTCGTTGTCATGCTCAGCAAGGTATGTCCATAGATCTTTCCATTTACTTGTAGAATTTTTAGCCTATAAGTTTGCACTTTTATTTCCCTCAATTGATTGAGTGTTGATATCTCGAATGCTAAGCCTGAGACTCCAATTGAATGTATTTCTTGATCTTATATCTATTTTATGTGTTCTTTGCAGAGCAAAACTGCTAGCTCAAGTGGGACAACAGCTGCTCAGGTACTACGTTCAAATAATTATTCAGGATTTCATTCAATGGGCAGTTTTTGTTTGTCTGGTTTCTGGTAGTTACTAGTTACCTTCTTAATCTTTCTTTCAGCAGCCAGCTGCTGCAGCAAATCCTACTACTGCACCTGAAGTGATTCCGCCATCACAGTGAGTTGCAACTTCCACCAATTACTATTGTTTATGTTGGATCTGCTCTTTCTGATGATGCAAATGATGTGTAGGGCCTCAAAAGATGTGGTGTCAGCTTCGGATGCTGCTACTGCAAGGTAACAAATCTTGCCTATATATAACAAATCTGTTTCAATTTATTTGCCTTAGTTTGAGTCGGCATGGAGTTTAAGAAAATAAAGGACTTTTGAATCTTGTGGTCTTAAGCTAAAGATGTGTGTAATGTACCAAAATGCCGTTTGAATCTTATGGTCCTAAATGTGCTATTTTAGATTATGGCTGTAAAGAGTACTTAAATATTGAGAGAAGTTTTTTAACAAACTAAAAAAGAAAGTAAGGTAAACTAATTGAAACGGAAGGAGTATCCTTTTTGGGTTCTTTTCTATTCCTGTTTCTAACTGGAATTCATGGAGAGATTTATTTGATTCCCTTTTGTTAAAAATCCCATATTAGAGGGGAATTAATACACCTTTTGCATTGCTGCAGTCTTCCGACTGATGATTACAGTCAAGCTGCATCAAATCTAGTAGCTGTCAATAATCTCGAGCAAACAATACAACAAATTATGGATATGGGCGGGGGCAGCTGGGACAAAGAGACAGTTACACGTGCACTTCGAGCTGCTTATAACAATCCTGAAAGAGCTGTTGATTACTTATATTCAGTATGTTCCTGGTCTTTCTCACTTAAAAGAGGTGGAAAGCATGCACAAGTTTGCTTGTCTCTAGTGTGCGCTCTGACATGGATTTCTTTTTTAAACAGGGAATTCCTGAAACAGCAGAAGTTGCTGTACCGGTGGCCCGCGGTGGAGTTAATCCTGCTGCTGGGACTACCGCAGCGCCTACTGCTCCTTCTTCTGGCGCTCCTAATTCTGCTCCTTTAAATTTGTTTCCTCAGGTCTTCCATAGCATCTCCTTAATAATATTATTTTGTCTGTCTTCGCCTTCTGTGATTATCTAAATCTGGAGCTATTACAGGAGAACGTTGCTGGTGCTGGCGGTGCTGGTCTTGGATCCCTTGATTTTCTCAGGAACAACCAACAGGTGGGGTTCTGATCATTAGGTTTTCATTTTTGCATTTGTCTCTAGTTCTCGCTTTTGGACTCCTTATTTGGAGTAATGAGATAACCTCACGCCTCTTTCATCATTCCTAGTCACGAGTTTATCTGGCTATTTCCCATGTCTAAGTCGCTCTACATCCTTAAACCTCTGCAACTCATGTTTCTTTTGTTTTTTGTTTCAGTTCCAAGCTTTACGTTCTATGGTTCAAGCTAACCCACAAATTTTACAGGTAACTGCTGTTCTTCACTATTTTCTTTTGCTTAGTTTCTTGTGTTGTCGTCGTCTAAATGTACAAGTTGGATGTTGTCTTGCAGCCTATGCTTCAGGAACTAGGAAAGCAGAATCCTCAGCTTTTAAGATCTATACAGGAGCACGATCAAGAGTTTCTTCAATTAATCAATGAACCTATGGATGGTTCTGATGGGTTAGTTGCTCACTATTTGCTATTTGCCAAGTTAGAGTTAGAAGCATTATTTTTATCTATTGTCATGATCTCCTAGCGTTCTCCTTTCCAGTTCAGAAGATATATTTAATTTTCAATTATGTTGTGGTCAAGAAAGGATTTATCATTTTTGCGGTCCTAATTTCTGTTTTTACTCAAATCTTAGGGAATAAGTGAGAGAAGCTCCGTCTTGGTTTGAGATTTAATAGTTACTAAGAGGTCAAATCTGCTACATATGATATGAGTTATTTTGAGTGTTTTTCAATGCCTGTGTTTTAGGGACATGTTTGATCAGGCTGAGCAAGAGATTCCCCACACAGTTAGTGTCACTCCAGAAGAGCAGGAGGTGATTGAGCGGGTACGAAACATCACTTTTACCCTTAGCGGCTCTTGCAATTGCAGCAGTTCATGGATATTTGTAATGTTTGGTAACTAATTTGTTTGCTCATTTTGCAGCTGGAAGCAATGGGTTTTGATAGAACTCTCGTCATTGAAGCTTTTTTGGCTTGTGATCGCAATGAGGAACTGGCTGCAAATTATCTGTTGGAGCATGCAGGAGATTACGAAGATTAACTGGCGAAATCCCTTTAGCAGTATTCTTTGGTACACATCGACAGATTTTGAGCTGTTTTTAGTACTCGAGATGGTTTGTAAAGGAGGTTTTACTTGAAATTATTGGATCCAATTGATCTTCCCAATTGGGAAGCTTAATTTGTTAGCTTTTCTTTTCAAAATATCCTCCGCTTGTAGGATCAACATGTCATGTTTTCTAGACACGACTCGTGCATGTCTATAACTTTGCAAGTTCTTGGAGAAAATTATATAGTATTAGATTTCAGGACATGCTTTGAAGTTCACCTTGATCCCCCCCCCCCCCCCCCCCCTTCTCTGCTAACTTTGGTTTATCACTGGAGATGACCAATATCTCAATCGGTGGAATATTCATTGCATCACGCTTAACCATTTTAACATTCAGTATTCTTCAAATCTTCAATTTGTTTCTAAAAATATTTTCAAAAAAATCATGGAATCTACAAGGGTTGATATATAAACCGTTCTGCCGCACTTCCGTTAGCCACAACCCTTGTATTTCTTTATTTTACTGTGAAGCGCAACAATGTACATCATGTTCTTTTAGCAGCCACTGATAAGCTACCAGAAAGAAATTATTGGAGTACTTGTTGGTAAGTTGCATGTAAGACCATTTAAGAAATTACAAGTAACAACCATAAACTATGTTACGTCCGCATAATTTTGCATCTGAAATGTACTCCCACTTGGATAAAAACAAGAAGAAAAGCGTTATCCATAGATATATAAGCAAGCACACTTTTATTATCCACACATTTTGCATATGAAATATACAATTAAATAAAATCAGCCAACTTCTGTCAATTGCACCAAGTAGTGATGTTCGTAAATGAAAAGGTGCATAGGATTCATCAAAACATAGTTCAAACATACTTATCATATTAGTACTAGTAATGTTCATTCCTTAGATTGCTCAGAAAACCCTGTCCGGAAACAGAATAGGAGCAACCTGAGACCAGATAAACAAAGCTGCAGTTGCCCACCCAGTGACGATCCTGACCCAGACAGATGGCCACCCAACATCAACTAATTTTCCACTCTCCCCCACAGACGTTGACCAACCTGTTAGAAGCATTGCCGAGTACATACTAGCAAGAGAAAAGATAAGGTGGAAGAAAGAATAGGAGTACGAGACTGGTTTAGATCTCTCTTTTTCTTCCTCCTCATCGACCTTGTCCAATGGTAGCAAAGGCTTCCCTGAACCTTCAACAAAAGAAAAGAGTTCTTTAGAAATGATCCACACATTAGCTGATCATACTCTTCTCATATCTATGGAAATGATAGTGTTTCTATCAGTTACTCTTGGTACAGGAGGAAATATTGAATGCAGCCAATATGCAAAAACTTGGTAGTGAAAGAATACACCGGCAACTTGATTCACCATAACAAAATGCTCCAACAAATCAAGTGACAAGAGGGCATAACTGATTTACAAAGAGATCGCAACTCTAAACATATCTATAGGATCAACTAATTGCTAAACTATAGAATAGGTTAGAGTAACTTCCAAAGAACAATATAAAATATACCAACACAACCAAGCCTAGAACAAGTATAAGCCACCAGATAAAGATGGACAATGAAAGGTAAAATCAGAGTCCAATAAACTGATGCACTATTAAATCATCAAAAAAGTCCAGCTCTATCAAATGACAGCAAATTTAATTGACCATATAAAGATTCAGGACTATTATCAGGTTTTGAGGACAGAGTTTGAGGAACATAACATACACAGTTCCTACCAGTGAGAATGAAAGAGCTGTAACATCTTCTCAAAAAAAGAATGAAAGAGCTGTAACATCTTAATACAGTGAAGCCATCCGAAATAGGGGAAACTAACCTGCACGTGGTGAGCTTGGAGGAGAAAGGAGAGTTGTAGATGAGCCAGCACGAACAGCAGAGTAGACAACAGATAGAACCGTCGTTAGCAACCCTAATGCAAGTGTACCACTGGAAACAGCCTTCGAGTGCTTATGCAGACCATTGCACTCATAATCCCTGGGTTCACTTGCAAGTGCGCTGTAGCAAAGGTATGTACAGTACAGAGATAAAACTGATGCAGGTAAAATACTTCCACCTACCTGCATTAAGAAAATTTGATCTCAGAGAAAAGAAAAAGATCCCGATTATGGAACTCATATTCTGACAAAAATAATGGCTGTTATCTTCGACGTGAGACGAATATTTCATGCTCAACAGCTGGCCATTCAGCGGCGAGTTTAAATACCTCAAAATAAACAGATCATGAGCACAGATTGACATAACCTATTCTTCTCTTTCAATAGAAACTCGGACCTAATGTGTCTGGATGATTTAACAGTCAAACAGGTGTTCTTTTCCCATGCATCAAATAACGGCAAAAGGTTGCACCTCCAGGAGAAACATTTTAATATCAAACCAAACTTACTACAACTTTAGTAGGAGTTTATGTTATTCATTGGGAATGGGTGAGATGGGGAAGGAGACTTTTAGTTACAGAGATGGTTCTGAAGGAGTTGCCTGGAAAGGTTGCATCATCTCAACACAAAGATTTAGGAATAAACCAAGCTATGAGTTATTCAAGAGCGAAGTATTGACAAATGGCAAGAGTTAGCAGCTAAATGTACTCATTTAAGCAACTCAACTTAGGCGATACATTTGGGTGATTCTTCAAAATTAAAGTGGTTTCCTTACAAAACAATGTTACATGAACATGAAGGGTGTGATCGGTATGGAGGAAAATATTCAAAAAATATTTTCGAATTTTTCCAAGCATGGTTGGTCAAAACTCAAAATTTGGAAAACATTTCTCTAGGAAAACAAGTTCCTTATAATGAGGAAAATGACTTCCCTAATAAAGTAGGGAAAACAAGCTCCACAAGTGACATTCGGGTTCATTGCCGCCTCCCACCATCCAATGAACCCCAATCACCCCCACCCCCCACCCCCATGGTAATAGGCTAGATTACAAATAATGTTCTGGGATAAAAAAAAATTCTTACTCACCAAACACCAGAAAATAAGTACGAAACCCACTTGTTATCCAAGCAAACATTTTCTAGGAGAATATTTGCCATGGAAAACATTTTCCTCCATACCAAACACACCCCAAAACGAAAAAGCAGACAAGCCTGCTATTTTGAAATACTCTCCAGCTTCAGATAAAAGAAGCTGCTCTAAAGATTTAGGACCAAGATTATATCCTGAAAACAAACCCAAAAGAAAAAAAAACAAGCACAATATGCCAAATTTTTTCAACAAATGACTTAAAAGTTTTGAGATCTTGAAAGAAACACATGAGACACCACTTTATTTGAAACTTAAGTCTTCCTCATCATTGAAACTAGCAATAAATCTAACTGTTCTAGTCAAATTACTCAGAAATAAACATTTACTCTAAGATTTAGAGAAGCATAAAAAAACATTCACGAGAAGACCTACTTGAAGACATGCTCAAAAATGCTATCATGGAGAGATATAATGCAGCATATGTTAACATAAAGCAGAGTTCTCTAGGTTTCATGCTTTGCAGTAAACTCAACTACCAAATTTACAGATCTGCTTTTTCCAGTATGCTGCATTTGCAGTATTGCAATCATCACATATAGAGGTAACAGATGAGAAAAGCAAATGCATGTTTATAGAGGGGCATGTTTGCCAGCAAAATATAGGGCTAACAAAAGTTTCAAGGAAAAGGAAGTATTGTACAACAAACAAAGAAATAAATGTACAAAACCTACCGCTGGATGCAGCGTAACAACGGCAAAGACGAAGATCAATATAAGGGTCATCACTATAAAGAAAGTGTTAAGCCCACAGTCCTGTCCAGATGGAGTGAAAAAGTGGAAGAGCAGTCCGTTGAAGGAAAAGCTAATCACATAACATCCAAGCGAAACAAGCAGCAATGCCACATACCTGTAAAACAACAAATCCAAGCAAGAGCACGAAGAGAGATTAGAGACAGGAGGATAGAGAGAACAGACAAAAGAACTACGCAAAACATGATAAAACTAACCAGAACTGCTCATCATATCCCACCCATTTGTCATTCCAACTATGCACAAAATCCAACAAGAGCACAACTTGCACAAGGAGAAATAGTCCAGAACCAAACTTGGAAATTGTCTCTGTATTCACAAATAAATACTCATGTGGAACTTCTCAGAAAAAATACTCTGGTGCAAATCCACGTGTATGGGAAATGGAGTTTGAAACTTTGTATAATAGTTTAACACATCAATTTCAAAAGGAATCTAAGAAAAAATAGCTCATCTTACCATAGAAGCTGATGATTCCATTTGGCAGGAAAAACATAAATATTACCATGAGGCACCAGCAAATGATTTTCATCATCCAACCACCATGGTGCATACTGTCACGTGGGTCTTTCTGGTTCTTTACACCAATCATTAAGATTGCTAAGATAGTGAAAAATAGGAAGTTCCCCAAGCTAACCCGAAGCACAGCATCCGTTTCAAACCACTCTCTATTTGGTGTCGAGTGAAAGCTATTAATCCCTGCAATATAATCAATGTGTAAGGATTCTTGGAAGATTAGACAAGCCACTAGGAGTTAAACTACAATATCAGCCAAACTATATAACAATCATGGTTGTGGACTTAAGGCAATACCAATAAGCTCACAATATCAACTCAATGAGTTAACAGGGGCTGAACGGGACATTAGGGAGTGAAAAAGAGACACACACACGTGCACAATCATTTCAGGCTATTACTCAATGATCAGACATTAGCACAAAAAGTACAGCTTGCCAGAGCTTCACTATAGCTAAACAAATAATTGAAGACCCACGAACTCAATACCAGGAAAAAATCAGGAAGCAAAGCCATCAAGCCAGAGGAATTTCTGGCCATTTTCGTCCATTAAACATGCAAATTCCCTTTTACCTTCATTTATTTAAAAAAAAAAAAGTTTCACCATAGGTTAACAAACGACAAACTAGCTCTGTTCTACGTTTTTAATTTTAACTTCTTGACTTCTAGAATCCTTACCAGCATGGGAACTGGCCATTATAACCTTTGAGGAAGACACCCCGAAGAAATTGCTCTAGTTTTTATCACCTTGCTTTCATTACTTCTCAATGAAGATAACACTGTTAGACGGCAAATTAATTATAACAGCTCTTCTGCTTCAAATGTTACCTAAGCTTGCAGATGCACAAACTATGTGCCTTTTTCCATTCTTCATCATCTTATAACATTCCTAAATGCAATTGACAGTTTGCATTGCCCTTATCATTACTGCATAAGGCCACTTTTCCAGGTCGAATCGACATGACTGAGAATCAAATCATGGACTGACTTGTTCTACCAATTCAAAAAGTTATCTAGCCCGAAAATAAAGAAATTTTGATTAGTTGAGGCTGCTACAATTTGATTTGGTATTTCATAGTTTAAAATGAGTATTGACTACATTCCGGTAATGTCACTAACTTGCCGAATTAAAGAGATAGCTCACTCTAGAAAGTTTGGTTACTGCATTAGATGAAGATGCTTGAAGCCAATCTCACAAGAGGTAAACATAACAATTAGCCATTTATATATCAGAGGAACAAAGTTAGATTTGAATTTAAAATGAACACTGGAAGGAGAGCGGGGGAAGGAGAGTGGGCTGATAGTTCCAATAGGAGGAGACAAAGAGAGGTCCTTGATTCAAGGTCATTGCCTTAATCAATGAAGGAAATTACATCCCTGCCTCTTTTCCAACTCGAGTTGCCACTGACAGGTTCAGTTCAAATTTGATTGTTTAACAGTCATGCCTTTTCTGGACCGCTTTGGACTGTTTTTCTTGAGCCTGAGGGTCGATCGGAAACAGCCTCTCTACCTCTGAGGTAGGGTAAGGTCTGGGTACACTCCAACCTCCCCAGACCGCACTTTGAGAGTGCGGGACTATGCTGGGTATGTTGCTGTTGTGCATTAGTTTAAGGACCATTTAAGCCCGCAATAGTTATAATAATTAGGACCAGCCAAGGAGTCAGAAGAAGTGATCTTAAACTAGCAAGACGAAATTTCCAAACATTCAAAGGTAAAAACACAGAAAATGACTGTCATAGAAGAAATATCTGACAAGTAAAAAAGCTCATTTTATCACAATTGAAAAGAAAAAAAACAAAATCTTACATGGTATTTTCTCCATTAGAGGAGCAGCAACCTCCCTAAGAATCCACGACACAATGAGCGACAAAGCAAAAAGACCACAATAAGCAATCCTAGCAGAACGTCGGCTGATCCCCGACACTACCGTACGGCAAGCATCACAAGCACACGCCGCACAGCATGAGGCAAGGCAAGAAGCTGCCCACATTTTCACCAAATTCTAGCTCCTCTTCAACAATTGTCCAATAGAAACCCCTGAAATCCCAAAATCAAACCTTTATCATCCTTTTTCCCTTTTTCTTCCCCTCCTTTACACGCAAGAAACTAAAAATTCCCATCGATCAATAAATAAATTGAACCACAATTATTATCATTAAAACATTTTCAATCATCAATTATTGTGATTATAGTACTCTTTTACACAGTTTTCACAAAAAACTTATAACTCCATACCTGAATTCAGGATCAAAACTAAACTATTCACATAAAATTGAGACAGGAGTAGTAATAATGAAGAGAGATACAAGTAAATTAACGAAGAAGATCGATCATCTTTATAGTAAACCCTAAGTACAATAATTAAGAAAAGCGGCAAAGGAACCATTATCAATAATCAATAATTGTGTTAATAGTAAGGAAGAGAAAGTCAATCGGATGATTTACCGAGAGCTTGCTACGCCGGAGAAAAGAGAAGACGATGATCGCAATTCGCAAAACGAGTACCAATAACAAAAAGTATAAAGGAAGGATGAAGATGCCTCTTTGTTGTCTTGGATGACGAATGTTCTTTGTTTGGGGGCTCCACGCGGACAGAAGTGCAAAGATAGCCAATTGCGTATCCTATTTAAGACATAGCCGAATATGATCAATTTTTGCATGTTTAGCCTCTTCAAGATGTAACTTTAAATAGTACTCCCTCCGTCCCATTTTATGTGTCATCATTTCCTTTTTAATTCATTCCAAAAAGAATATCATCTTTTCTTATTTGACAATTATTTAAAGATACAATTCCACTTTTATCCTTATTGGTCCCACTTAATTAAAAAAAAAAAAAAACTAGCACACTTTTTGATAAAGGACAATTTGGTAAACATTACCAAATCTTTCCTTATTTCTTAAATTTCATGCCTGGTCAAATAGCGACACATAAAATGAGACGAAGGTAGTAATAAATAAATATTAAACAAAACCTTAAAATTGAAAATATTGATAATATATGCTCTAGTCTTCATCCCGATTGTCATAGCGGCGGAGCTACCTTCAGGTAGGGTTGATTCGAATCTCCTTCAACGAAAAATTATATATTATATGTATATAGTTAAAAAGTACAAAATTTCATTAAAAGAACACTTTCTCTCGACATAAAAATACTCCACTTTGTAGTGAATAAGTTGAAGACTTGAAATGTCTTTCTTTCTCTCAACTTCCTATTTCACAATTCTAAACTCTCTACACACTACATTATTTTTTCATGCTTTTTATTATTCATTTATTCTCAACTTCTTTATATATAGTTGTAGGATTTCTTCCACAATAAATGTAAAGAAAGAATGTGGATAATCATTTGATGATTAGTGGAATAATTAGTACTCCCTCCGTCCATTTTACCAGTCCCAAATTGGGATGACACAACTATTAAGAAAACAATGATTGGTAATATAACTTTACTATTTTGCCTCTCTTAATTGTGTCTTGTTATAGTTCTAATATTGATAGAGGACTAGTAACAAGGAGTCATCAATTACACTAAGGGTATAATGGGGAAAAAAAATTGTTTTGTCTTGATAAATAAAAAAGGACAAGTAAAATGAGATATTAAATTAAGAAATTTGGGACGGATAAAATGGGACGGAATGAATAGGAGATAATGAGAAGAACACATTACTATAATTACATGAGTTATAAAAATTATGATATCATGTTCTCCACTTTATGCCTACTAATATATGAATCCAATACACCAACAAATTATAGCTTATAAACTGTGATATTAAAATAAGATGTCAATGATCCCATTGATGAAATAAGATCTTTCTATATTTATTTTTTTCTTTTCAAATTCTACTTATAAAATTGCACCATTTATAATATTGTTATTGTTTTTGCCAATAATCACATCTTGTAAGATGACATTCAGATATCAACACGAAAAGACTACTTAACACTCTAATTTAGCAAAGCACATGGATGCCTTGCCTTCTAATTTACCATTTGAGATGTTTTATCTACTAATCCAAATGGCTTTTGCCACGTCACCACTTTTTCCTCAACCATTTTGATCAATCAATATTAGCTAAGCTGAAATTACGGCAGCTAATATGCATAAATCGCTTTCAACTTCATTTACGTAAACATAAGTGAGGCAAGTTTCTTTGTTTGGTTTTCGTATGTTTTTGGTATGCCTTTTCCCCCCAATACGTGGAATAACAATAGTTTTATTCTATTAAAGTCCCCAAAATATAACTGCATGTAATTTAATGTCTTACACTATTTTGTACTAATAAATTTGAATAAATTAGAAGATAAATATATCTCCTAAAGATAAAATTAAAATTTGAAGATTTGTTGATAAATTAACAGAAATTAATCATGCATCAATATATGTTTACACACGATGCTGGATAATTCGTCCCAAGTCCAGACTTAAAAAATAGTAATTGTAATTTCCTTTGCTTATACATAATGTATGACAAATGTACAAAAAAAAAAAAGAATAATATTCTCTTCGTATCATTTTAACTATCGCTTCAATTTTAAAATATTGTCTCAAAATAAATACTCTATCACTTTAAGAATTGACTATATCCTTAATATTAAAGTGCTAATCCTCTTTAACATTGTTCATTTTTGTAAAAAAAAAAAAAAAAAACTAATAAATGACATTAAACTTATTATATGTTATTTTTTTAACGGGCATGAAAGAAATTAAACAATAATTAAAATAAAATGAAATAAAAGATAATGTTAACCATCAATACTTACTGAGTATTGACTCTATATTTATCAAAGTTCTAGAAGATGAAAAAATTATGATAGAAAATTCGATTATAACTCTAATAAAAAGATCAATTTTTTTTCTCGAAATAGAAGATAAAAAATATGTTTATTAACTCTATATTTATCATAATTCTAGAAGGTGCAAGAATTAAGATGGAAAATTCAATCATAAATGTCGCAAAAAAGTCAAATTATGTTCTCAAAATGGAGGAGAGATAAAAAAAATCAAATTATTATTTATTTTAAGGATACATGGAGCTCACCACGAAGATCCGACCCTTGGATCATCCAAACGTCAAAATATAAAAAAAAATCCGAAAACACATTACAATTATAAAGTGCCCATTTCTTCTACGCGTTAAATCCCAATTTCCTTTTTTCTCCGTTTCTCTATGCTCTTTACATCGACGAAATTCGTGGCCGCTCCGTGTTGTCGCCGGCACCTCTCCTTCCATTGACGGAGCTCCGACTCGTACATTGCCGGCGATTTAATTTTTTGCTCCGATCGATTTGGCGGCTGTTGTCGTTTAATTTTTGTTCTATTGTAAGTATCGTCCTTTTCGTTTTTGGATCTCTATGATGTGTGTGTATGTGTTTCTGTTAACTGGCATTGATGCATGCTCTGCGGATGGTCTTGCAGATCTGATGTGCGTTTGTTGTTGTTTTTTCTTCTTTCGTCGGAATGTTTTTGAGCTATCGATTAATTTGATTGTCTGCTTACTAGGTAATTAGCAATTTCGGAACATTTGATTTTAGGTTTTGAGTTGTTCGATTGACTAACACGATTTTAGGTATGGTACATTGAATTGAGATCCATGTGATTATAGTGATCCTGTGGAATTAAGGTTACATGATTTAGGGAAATTTTGTCCTGCATTTGGAGATAAATATGTGAACCCCTAAATGAGTTGGAAAGTTATGATTATGAGATGTGCAGGAGTAATTGCTTCATAATTTGCACAAGCAAAGGGGTAAAGGTGTGTTTACAATTAAACCTTTAATGTGAACATATTTGAAGTCTCTGTTAATAATACTTTACATGCATTGCAATAAAGTTAGCTGTAATTTCTGTTCTACTGTCTTATAGAACCAACTGGCTGAATTACTGCTGGAGAACATGTTATATGCAAGTTTGAATTTCTGTAATTGGGTTCATTGCTTCGCAAACATAGAGAGAGATGTTGTTTAAAGTTTCTCAAAAGGGAGTGATTGATCTTGGCTGGCCTAAGTCAGCAATTCAAAGTTGGTCTTTGCATTTGCATGATGGCATCTGTTAGATCTTTGTTTTTGTTTGCCTTAATGGTCCCATCATGCACGGCTATCATCTAAGCATACTTAAACTGGTGAAGGTTGTAATGATGGGGTCAGGGGTAAGAATCTCCGAGTCATTTCCGTAATTTGACAGTGATGCCACTTCAGTCCAAGTAGCTACAGGGGTCACTGTAGATGCTATGTAAGATTCACCTAATTCCTATATAATCTCAGTTATAAACATTATTTCTGGATAGGGATGGCTTCATTTGAACATTTTGTTGGTGCTGTTGAATCCATTTGCGAACTCTCAGCTACTATAGTGTTAGTTTATTCTTGGCCAGCACATTCTTCTTTTTATATTGATTAGTGCGATGGTATTGCTTCATTTGATGTATTTTGGCATGTTAATGAACCCCTCTTCCTTCCTTTAAAATAGATGATGTTGGAACTACACTTGGGAAAATAGACATTGAACCAAGTTAAATACAAATGAATTTCATATGGAACGTGTTATTGTTAAGAGTGACCGAAAGCTAATAGACAAAATAATGATCTTTCATCCTGTCACTGACTCTCTTCTCCCCATTGTTATTCTTCCTTGTTTTGTACCCCACATATCTATCTTTCCCCTGTTCTCACTCCATATACAAAAAATTAGCACATGTAACCAGTTTTGGTATAAGAACGATGAAAGACATCAGCATGCCTATTTGTTTTTCAGCTTTTGTATTTCCCATTACTTCAACCATCACCATTTCTGTAATTTCTGCTATGCCATAAATTATTCATTCTGTTTTAGTCATTATATTACAACTCACTTGTATTGTCTACATACGTTGGGGGTTGCTTGAAATGAATCCTACCGGGCAGTTGTATAAGTAACACTTATTATGTTGTTTTTCTCCACTCTTATCCCGCACTCTGTTCTCTTCCTCCACTCATGTTGTTATTTGGGGTCAGTGTCATTGGATGTGGATTTTCACTTATGTCTGCAAGTCGGCGAACACTTCTAGCTGAATTATACTTTTTCCGACACTCGTAATATTTACCATATTGAATTGGCGGTAGGTGCAGGAACTGTGGTTGGCTGCTAAAGATTAGCTGTTTAAGTTATGGCTCTGGATAGCGTAATAACTTCTCCTCATAGGAGGTCGCAGTCACAGACAGCATTTTCATCTACCGATCAAAAGAAGAATCAATACTCACGAAGTAATGAGCTTGGGAGCTGTTCAACAGTACTTGAGCGCCACCGGTTCCTTCTAACTGCACTTGGCCTCCTAGCTTTTCTCTGCACTATCTATCTTTACTTTGCAGTCACTCTAGGGGCTGGTGACGCCTGTTCTGGCTTGACAGGGACTCAAAAAACAGCATGTTATGTGGAGCACGGGAAAGAACACATGGGCAAAGGAAAACTTAAGTTCTTTTAGTAAAGTAATAGCTGCTGGCTAATATTTTAGTATATGATATTTCTTTTTCTTCCGAGAGGCAGAAAGCGCTATCTAAGTGTTTCTGTAGGTTCTTTGGGTCTATTGGGTGATCATTAGTTTGATTGTATTCTTGAAAATGTGTAATTTGGTTCCGGGCATCCGTGAATAGTTCTCCCTATTGGGATGAACTCAACTCATGGATGTTAGCAAGGTCCGGCCGACTGCTCAAGTAGCATTTCTTGTGGACAATGAACCTGAAAGACAATGTGATTATGAATGTATGTTGAAGGTAGCTTTGTTAGGTGGAATTGAAAAAAGAAGTTAATAGCAAATTATCATTCTTTGAGACTTCTAGTACCCCGTGGTCGACAGCTTGTATGTCTTACTTTTGACATCACTCCATCCTTTGCTTGTGAGTTAGGCTTTTTATAAATACGTGCACCTACTTTTTCGTTCGGTCAAAAGTTCTTGTAATTATTAACGTGTTATGACTTGTGCCCTTCTGGATGTCATCATCAGTGGTTCATCGACTCTTGCATGTGACAGATGGGTCGTATTTCCTAGGGAGCTTGGAACTGTGAAGTTGAATCTTAGATGTCTTTGCTAATTTTATACTACAATCGGCAAGCAATCTAACGGTAAACCCCGTAAAAGCTGTAAAGATTTCTGGCTTGCTTGTTGGTAACTCGTCCAGGACTTCCTCCAAAGGTGATGATGCTGTGTTGTTCTTAGATACTGAAATACAATGGTGCATATATTTTTCGGAAAATTTCTCTCCTAAGAAGGCCAATTCGAAACAAGCAATAAAGACGACTCCTCGATACCTTCGGGACGTGTGTAACCTTGGAAAATTCCCTAGCGTAAAACCATACTCCCCACTGGTCGTCTATTTTGATGGCTATTCAATGCCAGGTTAAATTGGACAAACAACTACCTACCCTTAACAGCTACAGTACATGTCAAAAGTAGCAACTTAAATTGGTAGTAGTTCGTTTCGAATTTCGTACATGTGAAAGGAGCAACTTAAATAGGTAGAGTAGTTCATTCCTAATTTCACTTGGTAGGTAAAGTGCATGGATCTTGATTTTTCGGTCACTATTTTAACTTGCATCAGCTTTTAAAAGTTTTTTCTTTAAAAAAAAATAATTGTATATTAACATCAAGATAACTTTAAACATACCGATGTCTTGAGTAAGTCTTGCACGGTTTGATTAAGTTCAAGAAAATGACTAAAGTTAGACAGAAATGATTGAACTTAAGTTATATTTGCCTGAACTTTAACTATATGAAACCAGTTAGACTTTGTTAAAACTAACTTGAGATGTTGTATTAGAGGTTTCATATAGTTGAACTTCAGGTACATGTGACTTAAGTTGAATTAGTGGAAGTTTAACTTTAGACATTGCGCCACTTTGTGGAAAGGCTAAGGGATCGTTTAGTTGGGTAATAAGTCATTCCATGATTACTAATTTCGGAATTAGTTATCCCATCCTTAATAAGAAATAAAAATAATACTATAATTTCGGGATGAGTTATCCCATGAATTTTATCCCAACCAAACATGGATAATTTCATCTTCAAATTAATTTCGAAATTAGTTATCCCTTCCTACCAAATGACCCTATGAATGTTGTTGTTCTTTGTAACTTTAGACATCACATGTCTTAAGTAGAATATACAACAACAAAAAAAAAAAACTCAGCATATATTTCCACTTAGTGGGGTTCACTTAGTGGGGTTTTGTGGAGGTAGAATGTACGCAGTCCATTCCATTATCTTCGAAGAAGTAGAGAGGCTATTTTCGATAGAACCTCAACTCAGGACAACATGACAGTAAACAAAGTCATCATAAAACATGAAACAAGATGTAATAACAGAGTTACAACATCCACAAGGAAATACTATATACTGACAAACCAAAGGCATGCACCTCCCCCAACCCCCCTAATAGAAGCTCCAACCTATTTACAAAGTCCCAAGACTACTAGCCAATCTACACCAAAGCACTCTTAATTACTGACTACGACTCATCCACACGCACTAGCCCTCTATCCTAATATGAGTCATCCATACCTTTCTATCCAGCGTCATGTCCTCAATAAGCTGTAACTGCTCTATGTCACATCTAATCACCTCTCCTCAGTATTTCTTCGGACTACCCCTACCCTACCTGAAACCATCCAAGGTCAACCTCTCACACCTACGAACTGGGATATCAGTACCCCTCCTCATCACATGCTCAAACCATCTCAAACTCACTTCCCGTTGGGCTGTTCAAAATCGAACCATAACAGTTAACCCAACCGCAAAATTAGTTTATTGGTTAATTGGTAATGGGTTATCGGATTAATGGTTGGAGAACTGATCAAAATTTTATAAAATTAATGGCTTATTGGTGCGGAGACGGATTACTCAATTTTCTTATCGGGTAAACCATTAACCCATTAAGAATTGTTATAATTATATTTTTACCCTTAAATATATAAGTATCTTTTGTCAATCCAAGATATAAAACTCCATTTATTATTCTATTCACTTCTTAGTTTAGAAAATAACATGCCACTTCTTGTGACATCAAACCATAAAGTGTAGTCAGACTCCCTAAAATATAAAGAAAATCTGAAATTAATTCTTAAACCAAAACATAAATTATTCTTGACAACACAAAGGACCGCAATAAAAATGAAACAACCTAAATGTGTCCTTCACAAAGTTTGATATAAAACATAAAAATTCAAATAATATTAAAGTTTTAATTTTTTTCTGTCGATCCAATAATTAAAAATATTTCTACATACATTTTAGGTCTAGAAGAAAAAACTTATTTGATTCGATGTTTTAACCTATTAAATAACTACACGAACAAGACTCAAAGCCTAAAAGATTGATAAATAGATCAATCATAGTATACAAACAACTTAGTCGGTGAAGAAATGGAGGAACTATCAATAATCGCTCGATATTTCATTCTCTCTGAAATTTATCCGTTACACCATTCGATAACCGTCCGTTAATTGCTAATCTAATACCGAACCAACTGTTATCTTATTTGGTGGCTAGCAGATTAGTATATTTAAAAATCGATAACCAATAAGCCGAATCGCTAAACATAATTATCCAACCGATAAGCAACCCTACTTCTCGCATCTTGTCCTCCACTAACGACACTCCCACCTTCTCCTGAATAGTCTCATTTCTAACCCTGTCACCCCCAGTAAGTCCACACATCTACCGCAACATCCTCATTTTCGTCACCTTCAACTTTTGAATATGAGAGTTCTTGACTGACCAACACTTTGCTCCATACAACATAGCCGGACGAACTGCAACTCTATAGAATTTGTCTTTAAGCTTGGGAGACACCTTTTTATCACACAAAACTCCCAAGGCGAGCCTCCATTTCATCCATCTTGCCCTAATACGGCAAGAGACATCCTCTTCAATCTCTTTATTTTTCTGAATCATAGAGCCAAGATATTTAAAACTACCCCTCTTACAAACCACCTGAGAATCCAACTTCACTACCACCTTGTCCTCCTGCCTCGAGTCATTAAAACTTACATTCCAAGTACTCCGTCTTGGTCCTACTCAACTTGAACCCTTTAGACTCCGTGTTTGTCTCCAAACCTCCAATTTATCATTGATACCTCTCCACGTCTCATCAATCAAAACTACATCATCCCGAAATAGCATACACATCTTAAGTAGAATATGCTTACATATTATATGAAGATGTCAAAACAAGTTACCTTAAAAAAATTTACCAACCTAATGATCCTAAAAGCAAGGGAAAACTCCGTAAATAACCAAACATCCTTATCATAAATACTAAATCTTTCCGTACTTTAATATAATTACTCACTACTAAGGAGTCGTTTGATAAGTTGCAGTGAAAAAATAATACATGCATTAGCTCTATGTATATTAATACCTTATTTTGTACACTTTTTCAACCTATGTATAACTAATGCAAGCATTAATTATACACTCTATTGTGACATTCTGAATCTCATGTACATATAGATTAAATGATGAATCTCATATACACAGATAAATGAAAGGGAAATTATAAATCTCATACACAACATGAAATTAGCTCCCACACTAGTGTGTAGAGCTGTCAATACGGGCCGGACCAGCCCATTCGGGAGCCCACACGAACTTTGGAGTTTGACGGGTAAGGTCGGACTGACCCATCAACATGACAAACCAAAAAAAGCAAGCCCAACCCATCACACTGTGGGCTGCAGGCCCCACGGGCCAGCACACTCTTTAAAATATATTATTTTTATAATTTTAATTTAGATTTTAAATTGTTAATTACATAAATATGTACAATATAATATTACAGGAAGTAACTACTTGTTAATCAAGTCTCAATTTTTTTTTAAAAAAACTAATAATCGGTGAAACTAAATAACTTTTGACACCAAATTCAAATCAAATAGAGATGTTGAAAAATGAATGAAACTCTTAATGAACAATAATATAATTAGCTAAATAATAATATTAGTCTGTTTTTGTTTTAATTGATCACAACAAAACACAAAGAAATGTCAATATTTAGTCCATTAAAAGTGAAAATAAACTCATCAAAAAAAAAAATTCTCATGACACTTATGAGTTTAATGTGCTCAACATCGCTACATTATCTTCATCAAACATATTTGATTTCTTTAGAAACTTAGTATTTTAATTATTTATATATTTTATAAACATATTTAATAGTTGAATATCTATAATGGTCCAAATAAACTTTGAGTTTGGACTCATTCATATCTGAAAGAGGTTGACAATAAGTTCTATCAAAATTGACTATTTGCCTCTCTGTTAGAGGTGTTCCAGAAATGTCTGTGATCGAGTAAATAGCTCTACGAACGAATGGATCGGATCAACTTGAAAAATAAAAAGATTTGTACAAGTTATAGATTTCGTCACCACTTTGTGAAAAATCGTTAGATATGAATATGTTAGATACCTGTGACTCGATTGGTGAAATAGTATCACTCCCCCAAAAAACATATTTTTTTTTACCGATGCATAAAGAAAATATTTTGTTGCAAATGAACAAGATATTGAGGAATTGTCCATACGTAAAATCAGAATTATTGTTACAAGCCTTTTCCTTTGTTATATTTTTAAGGGATAACTACATTACCTATCAAACATAGATCCCTAATTACCTTATTTAGCCTAAGTTTCAATTAATTACAATTCATAACCTCCTCTTTCCTATTAATTATCCCTAATTACAATTCATAGCATCTCTCATGTATTTTTTTTCTATTTTCAATTACTCTCCTTTTTTTTTCCTTTTCAGTTTTTTTCTTTATTTTTTCTTTTCCTTTAATTTTTGTTTTCTCTTTTTTTTTTTTCACTTTTTTCTTTTTCGTTTTCTTTTTTCTATTTTTTTATATTTTCTATTACTCTCCTTATTTTTGTATTTTTTCTCCTCCTTTTTTTCTCCTTTTTTTTTCTTTTCATTTTTTCTCCTTCTTTTCATTCGTGCGAACTAGCAAACACAAATACAAGTGCGAACTATAAAATACAAATGCAAATTATAACATATCAATACAAGTGCGAACTATAACATACAAATATAAACGTGAACTATAACATACAAATACAAGTGCGAACTACAAAATACAAATACAAATGTGAACTATGACATACAGATATAAGTGTGAACTATCATTTATATTTTTTATTTATTGAAAAGGAACGATTGATTTTCTTTCTGCGAATACTTGTTTGTATTTATTGATATGACGAATTGTATTTATTGGTACAAATAAATACAATTCAAATTTGTATACAAATACAATATATACAAACACATATTGTATTTATATTTGTAAAATCATTTGTTTCATTTGTTTGTAATTATATTTGTATCAAGTGATATTTATTTATTTACAAATACGAATGATAATTTTGACATAAAAATATAAAACGGCACATTTGCATCAAATGATACATTACATATTTATATATTTTAAAATCAAGAAAATACAATTAACGCATTTACTTGTTTGTATACAAATACAAATGATAAAATGTACATAACCACGGCTAAATATAACATGCAATCAACTTACAAATACAAATATAAAATAATTCTTTAAAAATAAAAAGGCATCGACGAAAATAGAATACAAATACAAATATAATCTAAATATACAAACACAATAAAACCACAATACAAATATAATCCAAAATAATGTACAGTCAATTATAAAATACAAATAGAAAATAGTTCTTTAAAATATACGTGCGAATTATATAAAATATAAATGATGATGCGAACTAACAAATATAAATACAAGTGTGAACTATAAAATACAAATATAAATGTGAACTACAAAATATAAATACAAGTGCAAATTTTAAAATACAAATACAAATACAAATACAGTTGTAGCAGTGAATACAAAAATATAAATACAAAAAAAAAACAGAACAAAAAAAGATAAAGAAAATAAGTACAAAAAAAAAACATCAAAGAAGAAAAGAAAAGAAGATAGAGAAATAGAAGTTAGAGATAGAAGAGGGAAAAAAGAACAAAAAGAAAAGAATGAAAAAAATAGAAAAAAAGAAGAAGAAAAAATGAGGAAAACACGAAAAAGAAAAAATATAAAAAATGAAAAAGAAAAAAAATGGTAGTGTTTTTGGTGAGACTAAATATGTAGTGTATTTATGTTTTTATGAATACAGATCACTGAGTAAAAGTAAATACAATGGTTGTGAATCGAATACAACAGCTAAATAGGTACTGTATTTATATTTTATATGAATACAAACTATTGATAAACCGAATACAACGGGTGTAAATTGAATACAACGGCTATAAATGGTAATTATATAAAATATGGCTATGGAAGGTGAGTTTTACAGCAAAGTGTAGCTATTTCTAAAAGATCCCTTATTTTTTTAACTAAAAATTACATACTTATTACATAAAATCTCATATTGGAAAATAAATTACAAAAATTCCAAATTAATTACTTAAATCCCTACCTTTTTTATTTTCTCTCGCGTCCTTCTTATACATTCCAAATAGCTCAATATTTTCCTCCTAAAATCTTGCTACCTTATCTCTTCAATTATCTATCTGCATTAAACCTCCTTATTATCTCTCCACACCCACAAATTTCGATCTACAATAATCTCTCTCAAAAAAAAATCTTCTCCATTTTCTCCGTCCAAAATTATCTTTTCTCCGTTCAAAATCGACAAAATCTTCTCCATTTTCATCAAAAAATTAGAAAAAAAACTGCAATTTCATCCAATATATGTTTCTCTGAATCCCGGAATATATACTTATCTGAATTTCATCAAAAACAAATTAAGTTGAATCTTCTCCATTTAATGGTCGCGTATTGTTATTCTCGCTGTTGGTTTCGTTCTTGGTTCTTTTGATTATGAAAAAAATAATTTCACAGAGAACCGTTCGAAACACCGAAACAATCCAGTAACAATGAAGAAATTGAGGAAAGTTGTCGTTTCAAGTTCAAACAAGAAAACTCCAAAATCGTCAAGTAAGAAAAAAATTGATGATTCTGGACGACCACGTCTGCCGAAGGTTTAGTTATCATTAAAAATTGTATTAGCAGCACTATTTTATATATAAACTTACATTATACAGTTGTTAAGATTATATAGTGAATTGTATAAGGTGTTCGTATACATGTGAAACAATATTAGATTATATTTATTACTTGTATAAGGTTTACACATACATGTGAAACTATTGTATGAGGTTGTCTTTTATTTGTTTTGGCAGTATGATTTCATGTATAAGATTTCATTATACATGTATTAATACTATATTATTAATTGTATAAGGTTTACACATGCATGTTTAATAATGCTCTAATATTTGGTATCCTTATACATGAAACTATATTGCATGAAGCTATTGTAACATTGAATTGGTTGATCCATACAAACGCTTAACTACATGTATATTACTGTAGCATAAAATGTTACAATGATAGCTGCAAAAGAAAAAATTCTCACGAAAATATTGTACGATGATATAGATATCATGTCAAAATATTTCATCATACATAAGTCTATATGTACGATGAGTTATTATACATTAGTATACCAGATTTTTACATATTTTATAATGTATAGGAACAACCAATACAATAGTAATTACATTAACCGCAGTAACACATTAAAAAACGAACTTCTTTAAAATCTATAACAATCAAATTTCTCAGATTTATTCAACGTATAATATAATACAATACATATCAGGAAAAAATAACAAAACTTAACAACTATAATACGACAACTGCAATTTCTATTAAAATATATATTAGCAGCACTATTCTATGTTCATATTGATTTTTCTGAGAACTGAAGAAATCAATAGAAGATTTTTTTTCTTTCATTGAAAGCAATTCAACAAAGAAGAAAATTTAATGTGATGTTTAACATATTTTTTAATTTAAATTTCAGTTACTATATTTAATAATACACCACTAAATGTTGAGTAATCAATGGCAAGAATTAAGGAACAGATTGATATTATCAGATTTATCTTTCCTTAAATATAGCCTAATCATCTTTATCATACGTTCCAACAATGTATGTGAGTTGACCAGATGTATGAGTATCTTTCTCAAAATAGGAAGAGAGAAAGACTAAAGAAATTTTATGTAATTACTTTCACTTACTAAGGGATTTACGTAGTTTAACATTTTTTAATCATTTTTTGTTTGGTCCACGAGCCAGTCCAACCCATATTGCTCAAGCCCCACATGTCAATTAGCTTATATGGTCCGGGCTAAAAAGTCATGTTCTTAAATGGGCTATAAAAATTGTAACCCAACCCTATTAAATTACAGGCTAGGCCGGACCGACCAAACAAGCCTGACCCATATTGACGGTTCTACTAATGTGTTTTCTATGGTTTGCCCAAGAAGCAACAACATGGCAAAAGCCCAATTGAGCCCAACTAAACTTAATCACAGGAGCCCATCAAGGTCCAAATACGGAAGCTCCGGCCCATAAACCGTCAGTTTTCCAAACTTAGCCACGCAACAACCGCTCCCTGTCCCGTCCTTGCCATTTCTGTAATAAATCAAAAAATACATCTTCACTCTACTAACTGCAAAGCTCTGATCCACTCTCTCATTTCCCCTAAAAATCTTCGTCAAATTTGTAGCATACTATTATCATCAACCATGCCGGATTCGCTCAGAATCCAACACCGTAAACTCGAATACAAGCGTTTAATTCCATCATATCTGTTATCGCATCACACACTTCTAACTCTTCTGTGGATCATTGGATTTATTGTGATCGTAATTTGGCAAAGGACTGCAGTTGAACGTCTTTTGATATATCGAGGTTTGGCACCACCTCCTAGGCCTATACCTAAGCTACGGCCTTTAGTTTTCAATCTATCTGATTTCGGAGCTGTTGGCGATGGCGTTACTGTAAATACAAAGGCATTTGAGAGGGCAATTTCGGAAATTAAGAAGAGAGGTGGTGGCCAGCTTAATGTTCAGCCTGGTTATTGGCTTACGGCGCCGTTTAATCTCACGAGTCATATGACGTTGTTCTTAGCTGAAAATGCTGTTATTCTTGGAATTGATGTAAGTGCTCTAGACATACTCTTTCCGTTTCTATTTTGTTTGTTTGTTTGAATTGTGATCTTAGACATGCAATGTGGAAAGTTGAAATTAGAGTAGTAATTTAAACATGCATTTTTTTTCTAAACGGACTAAAAAGGAAAGTAGCACAGAGGGAGTAACAGATTTCCTTTCTATAGAAGATATAGAAAAAGAACTTGGGCTAACTGTTTGAAAGGTTCCTTTTTAATTTAGTAAGGTGCATTGTGTGCTCAAACTCATCCTTTAATAGTATGATTATTGAAGATTTAGTTACTAATCTAGCAAAATAGGAGAATTTTTTGCGTGATTTTACCCGTTACTCCTCTGTTCAATTTGTTTGTTTGGTCTTGACTTGATACGAGTTTAAGAAAGTAATAAACTTGTGGTCTTAAACTAAAGATATATAGAATGTACCAAAATATCCTTTAGTCTTATCTTCTTAAATATGCCATGTGGGGAGTTAGAACTTAGACTTGAAAAGTTGTCAAAAAAGGAAACAAACAAATCGAAATAGAGGGAGTATGAAGGTCCTTGCTATGGGAAGTTAGAATTAGAAAGTTGCCAAAAAAGTGAAGTAAGACGAATAAATCGAAATGGAGGGAGTGTGAAGGACCATGGAGCTATAAGTTTTGTCATAGTTCCATGTTGTCGCAGGTTTAAGACTACCACACCATGAATGAAAGGGATTCTAGTACACTTAAGTGAATATAGCGCTGCTGGTAAAAGGAGTCATTTTCATCGTACTTCAAATTCTATTTCCAACTGAAAACCTGATATTCACCCTTTTAGACATTGCTGGGGTTTGGATAACAGCGATTTTGAGTAGTTAAGGTCGCCTATGACTCAACATGCAATGTAATGGTGGATTCTCACGACCCAGAAGTGGTTGCAGGTCAAAGTTAAAAAGAGTGAGTAGTATTTACTGCAAAGTTTTGTGCAATTTTGTGTTACTCAAGGATACGGGGAATTGTAATAGGAGGAATCTAATAAATGCTAATATAGAGTATAGGGTCTAGAACCAGTGCTAATGGTTATGTATGCGTAACCAGGCAAGAACTTACCTTTCCATTCGTATACTAACGACAAGCACAAGCTTACTGCCATTCCTGTACCATATTCTATTTTAGCATAGGTACATAGTTCTGGCTATTTGTGGCATGTATAACTGTATTTGTGTTTTCGTAGATGCATGACTTTCTTGTGCACATGCATATAAAACACGCATTTCGTAGATGCTTACTGCCCTTGTGCACATGCATATAAAACACGCATTTTGTTATAACTGTATACTCAATGTCTATAATGGTTGTCTTCCAATAGAAACTCAACCGCCATTGATTTTCGGCAACACTTAGATGTGAGATCTTGTCTCTATTCATGTCTGGAAGTTAATTTGATTTTTGATAGTTTTGAATCAATTACTTTTTGAAGATTTTAAGAATGGGTTCATAAATTTCCATCCTTTGAAAATAACTTCCAAATTTGTTGCTTTGTCACATCCCAATAATTGTTACATCAGTTAAGATACAACAGCTTTGGCGTAGCCAATATTTTCATCAAGGGAATTCAATAATATAAATAAGTAAATACACGACGAAACTAAGGGCATTCAACATCTATCAGATATACATAAGTTGATCCTTATATATATAGTGTAATTTTCCGGGTTCGGATGAACCCCCTTGCCCCTACCTGGCTCCGTACCTATACAACAGTAAGCAGCTGGCAAGTGTGTTTGGTCAGAGGTGATGCATTTCCTGCTGCTAACTTATGAAGGTTTAAATGCTTGCAACAGGATGAGAACTATTGGACACTACTGCCTCCTTTGCCATCATATGGATATGGAAGAGAACGCCGTGGGCCGCGTTATGGAAGTTTAATCCACGGGCAAAATCTTAAGGATGTTGTCATAACAGGTGAAGTAGTAATATCTCATAAAGAAGGCAGTAATGTAGTATTTTATTATCCCGTCAGTTTTGAATTGGTGCTACCTTTTGTCACTTCTTACAGATAACGATAAATCACTACATGATTGAAGATTTCCCAAGTTATCAGTATGACAGTTAATGCTAGTGAGGGACAGCCCCCCCCCCCCCCCCTCAAGATTTGCACGCTTGCTAAGTTATTAATTTTGCCAAAGGATTCAATGTTTCTTGTGTACTACCATGGTTCAAAAGCTTAAACTAGTCGAACTGCTTTCGCGCATGCTTTTCTGCCACGTGTTTTTTTATGTCTATATCTGCTTTTAGCGTTTGTTAATAGAGTTAATTAGTTATATGTCTTGTTTTCCGATACTTGCAAGTTGCCTCTGCACATGTTTTCTCATATTGCAAGTTATCAACAAGCTCCCAAACGAAGTAACATATTCAAATGTGATTCTGGAAAAATGATTTGAGAATAGTGCATACCATTCTTTTGATTGTTTATAAACAATTGTGCAACAGGGCATAATGGTACCATTAACGGACAAGGCCGGTCGTGGTGGGAGAAATACCGCAAAAATCTTTTGAATTACACAAGGGGCCCACTTCTTCAACTCATGTGGTCAAGAGACATTCACATTTCTGATGTTACATTTCGAGATTCTCCGTTCTGGACTCTTCACCCTTATGACTGCAAAAATGTTGTTATAAGAAATGTAACAATTCTGGCTCCATTGACTGAGGCCCCAAACACTGATGGAATAGACCCCGGTGAGTTCTCTTTTTTTCTTATTCAACTGTACTTGGAATTCATTCATTATGCGTTTCTTGATCACCTGGCTTATAACTGTAAGTTGGATGCTGGCTTTTTCTCCCGCTTCACACTTTTCATTTAAATGCACATTGACCTGCTCTGTAGGCATTCTATAGGAAGTGCTGTATAGGAATACTTTTAAATGCTTACATATGCTCTATAAATTGCTTTTTCCTCAAAAATTTCACTTGTGTAATATCAAGAATAGTTTTCAAGAGTTCCATTGGAAGTGCTGTATAGGAATATTTTTAAATGCATATGCTTGATAGAAAATGATTTTTCCTCAAAATGTTAACTCGTGCAATATCAAGAATAGCTGTACCAGCAGAGTTTATCCCTCACCTGTTGAATTTCCAAACTAATGTTTTATTGACTACTAGTTTCTTAAATTAAAAACACTTTTTACATTCTAATAATATTTATTGTTTTGTAGTAGCTTTGATGTGTTTTCTGAAGATTTACTTTCTTCTTTTATAAAAGGTTGAGTGATGTATCACCTTACTCTAGATACAGAATCTTAAGTCTGAGATGGGTCATCATTTTTGGGAAAGAGAGACATGTGGGGGGGTGAACCGGAACACTGGGTCATCTGTACATGTACTCTATTAGTGCATACTTTTTCCTGTGTCATATCTTTTTAAGACAAAAATATTGAGTGCATGGATCTTATGTTGGCAGATTCATGCGTGGATATGGTGATAGAAGATAGTTATATAAGCACGGGGGATGATGGTGTCGCAATCAAGAGTGGCTGGGATCAATATGGAATTGCATATTCCCGTCCATCTTCCAATATCACTATCCGTAACCTCACAGTGCGTTCAATGGTTAGGTAATAATTGTTTCCCTATTATATTAAATTATATCAAGTATGCTCCTTGCTACCAAAAGACATTCCAATTACCTGTTTGTATTACTTCTCTTATCTGCCCACAAAAAAAGAAGAAGATGATGCATAGTCCATGCAGCAATAAGCCCATGCAGTTTTTTCCTCTAAGGGGTTTTACTTATCTACAACTTGTCTTCATTAAGCTGAGGTTACAATTTTATCTTAGTTTTCTCAACTAATTGCTAGAGAGTGTGTTTTGAGTGTGCATCTTTTGGTTTTAAATGTCTACTAACTTGCTCATTATCAACAGTGCTGGAGTATCAATTGGAAGTGAAATGTCTGGTGGAGTGTCAAATATAATAGTGGAGAACCTCCTTGTATGGAACTCAAAAAGAGGAATAAGAATTAAAACTAGCGCTGGTAGGGGTGGTCATATCCGACATGTTATCTACCGCAACCTGACCCTACAGAATGTTCGTGTGGGCATCGTAATTAAGACAGACTACAATGAACATCCTGATGAAGGCTATGATCCACATGCTCTTCCAGTTATTGAGGATATAAGCTTTACTGGTATTCGTGGGCAAGGAGTTCGAATACCAGCACGTATTTATGGAAGCCCTGAGATTCCTGTTCAGAATATTACGTTTCAGGACATGACTGTAGGAATTACATACAAGAAGAAGCGTATCTTCCAATGTTCTTTTGTTCAAGGACGTGTTATTGGAAAAATCTTCCCTGCTCCATGTGAGAATCTTGATTGGTATGATGATGAAGGAAAGCTAGTTAGACAATCAACAAATAAGAATACGCAGGACTTGGATTATGATGGTTGAGATGAAGATGCTTTATTCCTTCAACGAAAATGTTGATACAACAGCTGATTGCTCGTCACAAGCGGCATTTGATCTTCTTGGTCCATCAATCTATAGTCAAATGCTGGGAGGCTAGAGCATGTTAAAACGTATTAGCAGTTGTTTTACTAAATTTGCGAGAATGAGAGAATACACATGGATGGCGTACCCACCCGTGGAGCTTTTAAGAGGCTTCAACAGTGAAAGAAGCTCCAGTGCCCACAGTAATACCCAGGTTGGTTGGTGGACCTATGCTGCTAATACAAGGGCACAAGTTCTTCATGTTTTTTTGCAAAAGAAGAAGGCGGGTATCAATTCTTGGAGAAATCACAGAGACTTGGAGGGGGGTTATCAAGGGGACCTGCTCTCCATCTCATTCATATTTTCTCTGTTCTTATTTTGTTTAATCCTTTGGTAAATTTGTTAATGCTGGATTGTGGGAAAACATAGCATAGGTGGTCTTTGTATAGGAACTTCAGTTCCATTAAAAATATGGGAGAACACATCTGTAACAGGCAGGCTAACAATTGTTAAAAGTGTGTAACTGCATTTGGCTAGCAGTATTTTGTAGAACAGCTGTATTGACAAAGTATATCTAATACATGTAAACTTTATGCACTTGTATATAGGCGGGAAATGGAAAAGGACAACTAGATATGGATAAATAATGAGCACAGTGCTTGTTATTCTGCGCAAGTCAAGTCACAGAGCTAAATGCTTCTTCACCAATGAAGGCAGATATGGATCGACTCAATACGAACATGGGAGGACATTTTTTACATTACAGTGAAATGATACAGCAGCTCTCGTATCATATACATCCTCCAAAACAAAAATAGAGGGCCTCAACAATCATAAGATATCAAGTAACCGCTATACCTTAGACTATTTTTAATTCTTTAAGCCATGCAGTATGTAATGGGCATGGATCTGGTTTCCCTTCTGCGATTGCCTTCTCAGATAGCGAATAGAACCATCCATTTCTCCATTTGAACTACATGAGATCAGACAAATGGGATGGTTAAAGCACATGATTCAAAATGTACTGTCAAATGTCAATAAAAAAGATCTAAATTTCTTACCTCCTTGACAGCCGTTGGAAAGTGTGCAACTGCTCGTGAATAAGCGCAGAGCCTATCCTCCATGGCGTCCTCAAAAACCAGGCCTTTCTCTGCAGCAGCTGCTGCTGCAAGCTCAGCAATCAGTTCAGACACCTGAAAGCAGCGAACCAAGTTAAGAACGTCCTGGCATCTATCTAATCATCTGTACTAGCTGAAAACATTTAGAAAGCAAGTGAAGCATCCAGCTTTCAGTTCCTCCTATTAATAGTATGCTTGACTACGACCAAAATGGCCATGGAAAGCAACGTTAGTTTGGAAAAGGAGGGGGCGAAAAAGAAGAGGAAAAGCAAAGAACTTTCACGAGTGCAGTCAGTGCCCTTTTCCTACAATTTAAAGTTGGTCTAAGCAGTGACACAATATGGACTAGAAGGTCCAAGAATTACTGTGGACCTGAATAACAATGCTATGCACCACTGATGCGGACTCGAGCAACAATTATGGTAATTATACAATAGAAACAGAGTTGATAAGCACCAACACCAGTGTCTCTTGACACACTACATATAGTAAGGCCTCATTTATGGAAGTCTGAATCTGAATGGTTCAGACTTCAGACCTCTATTAAGTGCATTTGTTTTTTATTAAGATTTTAGCTCTTAATCATTCAGATCTACAATCAAGTCTTAATAGGTCTAAAAAGATATTCTAATGTTGGATAATATTCACCACTCTATTCATAATCAGCACTGATCACCACTAACCACCTCCACCATCACAACCACCATCGACAACAAATATCGCTACCAACCATTATTGTCAACCGCTACCACATCTACTACCCCTATTATTCTAATTATATTCACCGTCACCACCTTCGTCAACAACAACAACACCATCATCAACCACTAACGGCCAATCCCTATTACCGACCAACTCATTTATCACAACTAGCACCACCGCTAACTACCACTAATGCATCACAACCTCCACACATTCTTCGGCCGCCACCACCATTGTCACTAGTAACACCACCACTTCAACCACTACCATCTCTATAATTTATCTCTACTAACAACCATCTCCACCATCACAACAAACAACATCTCCAACTAGCACCAACACATCGTCAACCATCATGCATTCATGTTTCAACCAATACAATCAACACCTCAAACTACTAACATCAAGCAACGTCACATCACAACCACCACCACCACCATCAATTGTCATCATCATAACAGTCACTACAATACCAACCATCATAACTATCACCACCAACATTATTAATCACTAACATCAATCATTGTCATCGCAACCACCATTATAAACCATCTCCGCTATCACTAACAAACATAAATATTTTTTCTCAATCAAATAATAATTTTGTTGTATTACATACTTTTCTAATATTTAATTAATTTTTAATTGAATTGTATTTTTTATTATATTATATATACAAATAAAAAAAAATTGCACATTCAGATGTTGAAAAACAAACAGTCTTAATCATTTAGTTTTCAGATCTAGAGACAACATCTTAATCATTCAGATGTCCATTCAGATTCAGACGTCTGAATCATAAAAAAAAAAAACGCAGCCTAAGCCACTAATACGATGAACATCGTCAATAATCAGTGTTTCGGTTAGTTTTATTTCCACTTGTGAAATCTGCTGTGTAAGATCTGAGTTGCAAACATGCCATATTTTTAATCCTGTGTAAGGGAAAATAAGCTGCGAATTGAATTAAAGTATCAGTAGTTACTTAAGCCATCCTATTACCTCAAACAAGGGGTTTCTACTTGAGTTTAGCAGCAATAGCAATACAAATCAAGTGCATCTTTTCTGTCTCTCTCACTTAAAATGATGCAACTTCTTTAGATTTTTTTTTTTTTAGCTTAGTATGAAACTAACAGTAGTCTCGTTGGGTTTATGGTGTGAGGCTAGTTGATTCTAAGACCCGAAACAAGAAAAATAAATAGTGCAACCTAGCCTTTCACAAGCAAATTAAAAGTGGATATCTCTCAAAGGTTTCATAGACGAGTCACTCACCTCAGAGCGGTACTCTTTTTCAACAGCTCCTACTGTTGCTCCAGGATGACGAGCTCCAACAAGCATGAAAGCACATATCCATATAAGTTTCTCCATCATTTGCTTCTGAAAAGGCTCCTTCTCAAGTACCTGACTTTCAGAAAAAGCGAAATGCATTATAATCTGACTAGCAGTCTATTGCAAGCTACTATATGGTGCAGTGCTGAAAGGTGAATAATGGACTTCCTAGACATTGTAACCTTGCAGTGAAAATTTGAAAATGATATGCTACCTCTGAAGATTACACTTGGTAAGGTTCACTCCTTACCTTGCAAGAGAGTCCTCCAGCATGCAATCTTGCAGCAACTGCAGATGCCCATTTTCCATAAGCTGCAGTCAATCCTTCTGGATTTGTATCTGTTTTCCCATCAGTTGGGAGTTCACCAAGCTTTGATACTGCAAAATATGCCAAAACTTGGTCTGCATCACCGAGGCCTTTACTTTGGAACCAAGGCTCCAACATCCCATTCTGGAAAAATACCAAATCTGCTACATCAAGGTTTATTACAGGGTCACATCATCCATTAAGACATAATAATGCACTGTGTGTGACAGGAAAAAAAGAGGAAATAATACTGTCTATGCATGAGAAAACAAACCAAATGTCACTGTCTATTCAAACTACGCTCTAGGAGAAAACTAAGGAAACGGGAACGAATGCATTGTCTATTCATGCAAGAAAAAAAAAAAAAAAGGAAACAATACTGTCTATACACAAGAAGGCAAACCAAATGTTACATTAACGACTCTATAATTGGAGTGGAGTGACACATGACTGCTAAACATTCAAACTGGACTGTCATTTCATACATAATCTTACAGGGTTGACCATGATATTACAGCTCTTGTACAGGCCGGAGACTTTTGAAACTTATGGTCTTAACTATGCTACATCTTTTGTATAACTAGGTAAAACAACAACAACATATCCATGTTTAAATGAGAGGGTAGAGTCTACGCAGACCTTACTCCTACCTTGACAGCTAAAAAGACTTTCCAGTCGACTCTCAACTCAAAACTAGGTAAAATGAGAAGTTTTAGTTAAATTAATTTCAAATTTACGGAAAATATAATTTTTTTTAACACTAACAAGTAAATATGTTCACATTATATCAAATCAGGCAAGTACAAATACTACAAGAGTAACCGTGTAATTGATGAGATTCCAGCATACCGCTCCAACGAGATTTAGGAGTAGCATCAAGAACAGCTTCAAGATCATCATTCCTAGTACAGACCAAAATCGGACCAACAAAATCAACAGGTACAGGTTCACCCCTTTTAACCAAAACATCATCCCCATTACCCAAATCTTGTAAAGCTCTTCCCACACGTCCACCTCCAACTATGATTGCAGGTTCCACCTTTGTAGCCATGTTGGTTAATGATGCCCTAATCTTGAAATTTAAGTTGATTCTTGAAATGGGCTTTGTGCAGTGGTGCCAAAATGTTGAGCTAGAGAGAGTGACAGTGTTAATCATTGTTGTTGCCTTCATGGTGTACAGTTTCTGGGGCCATGGGTTTTTGTTGCAGTTATTAATGGGAAAAATGGGTTACCATAGAGAGCCACTCGTTTTCACTTATATCATCCTGGATTTTTTTTATCGGTTAATCAGTGGCAGTGGCGGAGGTGGTAGAAATTCGGATCCGGTTTGATCCAAATACTAGTTGGGTCGGGTCGCTAGTTGTTGGGCTCAGTGATCTTAAGGCCCAAATCAACCTGGGCCTTCTGGCGGGAATGTCACTGTATTGGGATGATCTTTTAATTTTTGTTCTTTGAGGAAAAATTACAGAAACTAGCATCCTTAAAACTATAATTACAATAAATAGCAACACTTCTTCAAAATTGCAACTTACAGCAAAAGTAGCAATATTTTACCCACTTCATAGTAATAGAAGAATATGTATTTTTCAGTTGTGCATATGTATTTATCAGTAATACATATATATTTGTATATGTATTTATATAGCAACATTTGACTTAAATACAAAATACAATTTGCTATTTTTCGTAATTATGAAATTATTGCTATAAAAGTTATAATTAAAGCTACAAAGTTGCTATTTCTGAAATTTTTCCTACAGTAAATGATATAAAGCGTGCTAAAATACTTCAAATTTTAAAAACAAAAACACAAGGCGATAAAAAATCCCGAGGCATATGTTTTTTTTTCTGGTAACAAATGTAAATATTACCATTAACCCACCAAGAACAATTACATCTAAAGAGCACCTAAACTCGTGATCAACCTTGAATCAAGATTTCATGTAGTTTAAGCCTCCGACAAACTAATTACAACGAAATCTCTGGAGCCAAAAGCTAATCCTAGTGGCTTTTTTTGTACTAGATATGGTTGCTATTCTTAAACTAAACTCTCTCTTGACTTGTGCTGTTACAATCTCAGAGTTCATAGTTTTCCCTGAATGCACCTTTTTATTCCTGACTTGCCAAATGTGATATATCATGCTACTCCACAAACCTGCAATGACCTCTTTCTGAATTTTCTTCTATCTCCTCCTCTTGACCCCTTCCAACACTTGTTTCGTGTCACCTTGTGGCCACTGCACACCTTTCCACTAAGCAAGTTCTCTTCTTATGTTACTAGACCACTGGCATTCACTGAATAAATGAGCTTGAGTTTCACGTTCCTGAGTTTCACAAAGACAGTAATTAATTGTCTCTACCTGAATATGCAGTCTTTGAAGTCTGACTTTTGTAAGCAATCTCCCTTGTACCACTAACCAGGTTATAAACCTATGTCGAGGTAGTAGAATACTACTCCAAATCAAGTTCACGTTTTTTAGCCTTCGTTGATCACCTAACATGGCAGTATAACTTGCTTGAATAACATATTCCCCATTTCGTGTAAGTTTGTACTTTCCCTGCATTGTATACCACCCCTGCATGTTATATTTTAGACCATTAAGTTTCCTTCAGTACCAGCTACTATCCTGCTGAGGTGTGTGCGCCCAAAAATTTTGATTTTCCTTCATGTACACACCATGGATCCACCTGACCCAAAGTACATCTTTTTTTATTGCCAATTGCCACAATAATTTGCCTACAAAAGCTTTATTTCATAGTTGATAGTCTTTTATATCCAGTCCTCCCCATTTCTTTGGAACACATACCTTTTCCCATGCAACTAAGGCAGTTTTCCTCTTCTTCTTGCTACTACCCCACAAATAAACCCTGCACTTTTTGTCCACCTCCTTCAGAACTCCTTGAGGTAGTATGAAAACTGATCCCCAAAAGCTGTGGATAAAGAATAAAACAGAAATGATAACTTGTAGTCTTCCTGCATATGTTAACTGCTTAGCATAACCCTTTGTGATTTTTTCAATCAATTGGTTGCAGTTCATCTTACTCCATTTCTTGGATGAAAAGGGTAGACCAAGATATCTGATCGGAAAAGAGCCTAGCACAAATTCAGTTAACGGCAATATCTGATTCTGCACTTGCTCATCTATTCCAGCCATGAAGATGCTCGATTTTTTCATATTCACCACTAGCCCTGTGACTTTGCTAGAGTGTTGTAGAGCCTCCATAACTCTAGTTACAGACTGGACAATCCCTTTGCAGAAGATCATTAGATCATCTGCAAATATCAAATGTGTTAGCTTGACTGATTGGCACATTGAATGATACTCAGAATCTGACAGATCTCCCATATATTTTAATGTTCTAAACAGATATTCCATAACTATCACAAATAAAAGCAGAGACATGAGATCCCCTTGTCTTAAGTTTTGTATTAGAATACTATAAGGTAAGAAGTTCATTTATTAAACTTATGTCTTATAGGACATAACATGTGCTTCATGATTTTTTTTCCCTTAAAAATAACTTGTGTACAATTAATTAATTTTCAATATGTTTAAATTACAGTAAACTCTTAAAAATATTGTGTACAAGTAACTATTTTCACATAGAATAGAACCAACATTATTATATTCTCATGGTGGTAATTGTAATCATTAACTAAATATTTTAAGTATAAAGTGTGCTTAATTCTATCATTACCTTCCTAGAAAAAAGGGTTATGATAATAGAGACATAATTAATGGAAATGAGCCGTCATTTTCTTGATCACAAAAAGGCCCAGAAAAGGCAGAAAGGGAATAAGTGCTGCTCCATTTGGTTGATTTGTTTTTGTTGTCCTTATTTTTAAAAGAGAAAATATATTTTTTCACCTCTGAATTTGTCCTCCAAACTTACTTTAACACTTAAATTTAGCTTTTATTTATTTCTCCCCTTAACAACTTTCAAGTGAATTAAATTCACCTCTTACAACTGACGTGACAAAAAAAAAAACGAGTGATTTTTTTTTTAAAGACCCACTTTATATATATATATATATATAATAAAGTGGGCCTTTAAAAAAAAACACTCATTTTTTTTGCTACGTCAGATACAAAAACAAGTATAAAATTATACCTACATTGAATTATATTTATAAAATTATAATTACGCATTATTTTTACGTATAAATATATATTAGAGTTTTGATTTTTAATAAAATTAACTTTTACTATTTTGCTCATTTATAATATTATAGTTTGTCATTAGATTATATACTCAATTAATATTTCTGAGTTTTATTTTTTTTATCTTAAAAATAAATTTTAACTTTTATAGAAAATATGTTATATAGATTAAAAATTAAAAAATATTTTTGTAAAAAAGTTTTTTTTTTTTTTCTAAAGAGATACAAATATTGATATAAATATAAGGGTAAAATAGGTATTTTAAAAAATAAAATAGGAAAAAGGAAGGAGAATGATTATTGTTCAAAGTTGAGGGGGTGTTTGATTTTTACAGTAAAGTTCGGGGGTGTAAACGATTTTAACCCTTTTCTTAATAGTGATTTTACAAATTTATTTTTGTCACGTGACCTCTTGTTAGTAGTCCACATCATCAAATTTAAATCAACCAAACTTTTATTAGAAGTTCATATCATCAAATCTAAATCAAACAATATTATTTTTATCCTTAACAAAATGTGTGGTACCAAAATGTCAAGACCTTATTTTCCACGTCACGATAACACCTACTATAACCCACCAATAGGTAAGTCAACTCATAATTCAAAATGACAAGTAACGAACTAATAAGAAAAGAAAATAATTAAATCTAAATAAAAGAAGAAAGAGACCTGTAGAAAAAAAAATTCCTAAAGATTTGACAGCGGTCAATAGAGAAGCCGCTAACATAACAAGAAAGGTAAAAACAATTTATATATATATATATATATATAAAAAAAAAATCATCTTTAAAATAAAAAAATAAATAAAGATTAGTCCTGCAAAAGAGTGAGAGAATGAACAACTATGAACGTCAGGAGCTCACCTCAAATTTTTGATTCATGATAATTTCACACGATACACACATCAACAACTATTTTACAGTTGTACAAGTGGCCAAGAAGTGTTTTAGGCCATAAATATTTTTTATTTTTTTTTCATGTCAAGTCAAATAATACCACATGAATTAAAATTAAAAAAAAAACATTAACCTTGATGAATAATTTAGTCAAAAATTAAGAGGAGTATATATTTACTAATTGGTGTGTTTATTTGCCTCATAAATTTTGCTTCAGAAAAGCGTACGCCCAGCCCAGCCGAGCAGGTATTCAAATCTACTTGGCGGCAAGTAGTACTATTCAAATCAGCAGCAGACAAAACTCCGGCTATGGCCCCACATACATGGCATCCTATTGAAGTTCCTTACTTTACCGTTGCAGAATTATTTTTATTTTTATCTAAATATAAATATAAACTCAATTTCAACGTTTGAATGCCCCAATGCCCAAACTATTTTCAAATTCAAATTTGTGTTGTTACCCATCAATGTCCTTTAGCTGCAAACACAAGATAAAAGCATATCTAACCACTCCCCACCGTACCCTTCCTTTAAGGCGCTAATAAAAGTCCTCCCCACCCCCGCTTCCCCCGACACATTCTTTGAGAAAATATTAATTAGAGATATAACTGTTTTATTAGTGATATTTTGAAGCTGAATTTTTTTTACTCCAGAACAGAACAAGAAATCAAGAGTACTACTTATTTATGTAACCAACCTGTTGTTCTGCTCTTTTTACCAAATTGGGTGTTCAAAATGTCTGGTTTCAAGAAAACAACAAACCCACTTCGTCCTTCAAATTCATACAATTCCCTTTATGTTAATCCCTTGAATAATGAACTCAGACAAAACCGCAGCAGCAGCAATGGCAGCAGCACTATTGGTGTTCATTTGCTTCAGAACCAACTAGTTATATCTGATAACAAAGAGAATGCTGCACCTGAAAAATCCAATCTCTGTGATAAAGAAAATGTGTTACGCTTTGATTGGACTAGTAAGGTGGTGAAGAACGACTTTTCATCAGCCCCGAGGGCTGATGTGAAGCCGACTTCACTTCAGTTATGCATACAGAAAAATGAACCAGATTCCAAAATTGGGTTGAAAATTTGGGAGCATGCGGATACAGAGACAACTCCGAATTCAGCTAATGTTTGGGATTATTCTGATAATGAAGCTGCTCCAGCTTCTTCTTGGTCTACACTTCCTAATAGGTTTGTATCTGTTCTTTGATTTAGAGTTAAAAGTCAGTTCTTTGCTTATGATCATCGATCTGTAGACGTTGGGAGTCTTTTGTTTTTTTGCAGGTCATTGCTGTATAGGCCTTTGCCTATAGATATTGGAAGATGTACTTGTGTGATAGTGAAGGAACCATCTTCCGATAGCAGGGATGGAGGGACTTTTTACTCACTTTATACAAATGTAAGGCTTCTCTTTCACTACCTTCTTTAAGCTTGTTGAAAACCAGTAGGGATAAGTATTTTCTGCAATTCAATGCTTTGGTCGTTGTAGGAGGCGAAGCCAAGTTTTGAACTTTATGGGTTCTGTAACAACCTCAATTCCACACCACAACTCTAATATATATATTATAGTTCCAAATCCGAATGCAAATAAGAATTCGAGCACAAAGTAACAATGGACAAATACTAATGGAAAATCTACGAGTAATAGAGGAAGAAGGTAACTAGAAGGGGATGAGATAATAGATCATTGAAGGGGAGATGAGAGAATATAGACTAAGCCGAAGCTTCAACATAATTTGCATAATCTCTTCCATAGGTAACTGCTTCCGTTTAAGGTGTTTGCCTAACCCGGATCCCAAAGGAAATCCACTCTTTTGTTGGGCTGTAGCTTCGCCTCAGGCCCAAGTCCAAAGCCCATGACCGAGTTCATAACAGGTTCTAAATTCTAGGATAGCGATATTAGTGTTAGTAGTAACTCGATTCTGATTATACAAATATAAGGCTTCTTTCACTACTATCCTTAAGCTTGTAGAAACCAGTAGCAACAAGCATTTTCTGCTATTCATTGTTTTGGTGGTAGTACGAGGCGAAACCAAGATTTGAAATTTATGGGTTCTGAATTCTAGGATAGCGATATCAGGTGTTAGTAAATCGATTCTGATTATAAAGGGCTTGAACTAAGCTAATGGATTTGACTGAACCTGTGCATCAGCTTCTAGCTCCCCCTCTGGTCATAGTTCGTTGTTCATATGAAACTCTTTTTCCTGAAAGATAAGTTATTATGGCAGACTTATAATGATGAAGAGGGAATTCCAAGTTCCAACTAACTGTAAATTCCGGATAGGCAGACTTATAATGATGAAGTAGTGACACATTTACAGTTTATTCCAAATTTCAAATACATAAGAAATTAGATGAGATTTAACTTATGGAGTGAGACAATCGACTAAATTTTCTTTAGTTTAAAAGGCAAGATAGAAAGAGCATAACAAGAGACAATTTTCGACAACCATTTTGCCTAGAAGAAGACAACCAGTGACCAACAAAGATTTCTCTCAAACCAGAAAATTGTGTTTTACAACCTGTATCATTCGCTTGGTTGCATATCCGTGAGAACTTGGTTACTCAACTCCAAAATACATGAAGTTTTCAGGTTAGTGCATTCTGCTTTTTTTGCAGAAAGCTTTGCTATCCGTGACACTATCTCTTATCACATTTGGGCATTAACTTTGTGCCTTCATAGTATCTATTGACTCTGATGCCAATTAACTGCAGGTTCTGAACCACATATAGGCTGTATGTTGAATGGTACTCAGATTCCTAGTTTGATCAACTGATTGTGTTTGTTCAATGATTAACAGATGTTGGAGTGTAATATTACATTTCATTACTATAGCCAGAGAAATATGAATATTATGAAACAAGATAGATTTTTATATCATCATACTGTATAATTTCTATAAAAGATGCACTTATGAACTATAGAATAAATCAACAATCAATTATGTATTACATTGAAAACCGACGTGTGATTTCAATTATAGCTTCCGAATTCCATTAAAGTATCTAGCCATCTGTCACAGAATCGATAATGTTAACTAAGAGGCTGCTAAAAAATATAAGTCACAAATTACTTAAATGTATATATCTTCTTGCATCCCTGAGCATCAGGCAAAACTTGGGGTTTCTACAAGTCATTTGAAGCAAAAAAGGCGTGGGCACATAGCGTCCCAGGAATTGTACTTGGCTTGATAATTTTTATTTGTGAAGTTACATCCTTTTAAGTACCTATTTCGACAATGTTTTTTCGTATCCATCTCCTTGAAAATTATTTTAATGTCAAGCTGGTTATCATCCATTGCCATATTTGTGATTTTTACTGCTTCTTATGGAGCCATCAAACAATTGTTTTGCAACTCCTTGGAACCACACCATCATATTCAATTAAACATATAATCCCTTCTTTTGATCAAGGACAAGTGATAGGGTGTTCGTCTTACCACTGCTAGTATTCTTTTTCCTACAGTCTCTTTGTCCCACTCCTGAAAAACTGGTCCATATTTCACGAGGAATTTTATCTTTTGGTGGATTTTTCTTTCTCTTGAAACTTGGAATTTCTATTCAAAATCTTGTCACCTAAACTACCCGCAGATGCATTGTCTGTTGAATTAGTAGACAGCTAACGTTGAACTCTCAAGACTCTTGCAGATTCCAGTTTTATTCAGAGCTTTAAGTAGTTAACTTGATTGTCTATCGTCATCTTCTGGTTCATGACTTTACCTTTTGGTGTCTGCAAAATATTCCATTTGGTTACGGGGGATGGAACAGAGGGTTTTATTCATGGTTGAGAGCTATGCTATTGCAGAACTTTGACACCTGTACTGATATCTATTATTGTGTCTTTATTTAATTAAACCTTTAGGAAGGGCAGGGACGTCAGAATCGGAAACTTGCTGTAGCCCATCACAGAAGGCGTAACGGAAAATCTGAGTTTGTAGTTGCTCAAAATACAAAGGGAATATGGGGAAAATCTGATGACAGTTTGATTGGACATGTAACTGCTAATCTTCTGGGATCAAAGTACCACATATGGGATCAGGTACATTTTCTTTTTAACACTATGAGATAAGACACGTACGTTTAAATGACAGCCTTCCTGTGAGATGTGCTTGATTGATTTATTTCAGGGCCATCCTAATTCCACAACCAAACAATCAAAACTGTTGGGCATTGTAAAGTAAGCTTTTGTATCACTAATTCTCATCCGAAAAGTGGCTCTTAGACCATAGTAATAAGAGTATCAAAAGGCTTTTCCTTTCCCCCTATTGTCTACAGATTCATGCCTACCATTGCGACCTGGACTGGAAGCTATAGAAGGATTAAAGCATGCTTACCAAAGCACCAGTCTATGCAGTTAAAATGTACAACTCAGGTGAGTCTGTTGCCAAAATTATAACAGGACACTTGAAAATTAATAAGTACCTTCACGGTGAGTTCTATCTAAGTTTGCTGCTGTGGGTATTAATTACAGCACATCAATGGACTACCCGTGGACTGGGAGGAGCATATGGACAAAGTGAATCAGTTGTTTTCAAAGATTCCTCATTACAATAAGGTATAAATATTTGTCTTGAATAGCTGTTTCGAAGTTTTTTTATTTGAGTCGAGTCTTCATTTTTTAGCACATAGCACATAGCATATGCAATTATTTGGTACATGTAGGTCTCAAGACAGTATGAGTTAGATTTTAGAGATAGAGGAAGGGCAGGACTCCGAATCCAGAGCTCGGTTAAGAATTTTCAGCTGACTATGGAGGTATGGAGTAACATTGGAAAACCTTAACAATATTCTTAAAATATACTGGAGATAGCTAGCACACTTTGGCAAACACTGATATTTGATTGTTTGTCCTGTATTCATGTTTTAACTGTCCGTTTGTTTTATGATTGTCAATAGAAGAATGGAAGGCAGACAATTCTACAACTTGGTAGGGTGGGGAAAGCTAAGTATGTGATGGACTACAGGTATATATATATATATATATATTGTTCTTTTAGTTTAGTTAAACCTCTTTATAACGTTACTGTCGTTTGTTTGGTTGGATATCTTTTAGGTGCAATTGTAAAATACAATAACATGAGAAATCATTTTCACAATAAACTTGGCCGTCATAGTGAAATGTAGTCATGGGAGGATAGTTGTTATAGAGAAGTTTATTGTACATAAAGCGGAGTACTTAAGAAAATTTGACAGCTCGAACTAGAATCATCCCAATGAGCAGAGCAATCCTATCAAGTGATACTAATAACTTGAATTTTCGTGTTGATAACAGGTACCCATTGACAGGTTATCAAGCGTTTTGCATATGTTTGGCTTCTATTGATTCAAAGTTGTGCTGCACAGTGTAAATGGGGAATCTCCAGAGCCTTATGTTGTTCACTGATTTGACCAAGTGCAATTCAGCAATTTTATCGCCAAGACATCACGCGAATTTGGATCAGGAATGTTGTTGAAGGAGATGATAGTATCTCTCTCATTTCATTTGTTCTTTTTGTTAAAATTTCTTCATGCACCTTGGTGCAACTTCATATATTTAGACATATTCGGTTTAGTGATAGTCGTTTGGTAGGAGGTATAAGGTGAGATATCTCATGAATAAGTGCGAGCTATCCCATGGATAAAACTTATTCCATGTTTGTTGATGGTATAAATTTTATCCCGGAGTAATTTATATCATCAACCAAATTTGTATAACTTATCCCATCAACCGTGGGACTATTTTATACCGCCTCCCATATGCTGTAAAATAGTCCAGGTATTACAATCCCAGGATTCTAATCTAAGATAATTTAGTCTACGTACCAAACGAACTATTGTGCACTTTGACAGTGTGTGTCTCTGAATACTCTGGAGGACAGCAATTAGGACACTGATTATAAACCACTGTGTCGTGTGATATAAACAAAGGAGTATGAGGAATTCCAAGCTTAGTTCTCAAAGGAAAAGAGAAAAAACTTGTTAACAAAAGAAAATGATCCAATAAATTAGGTGATGGATTTAATCCTTCGCGGAAGCAATGTGTTGGCATAGAGAAATCTTTTATGTATCGAGGGCACGAAATTCAAGTAGAAACCAAACACATACTGGAAAAACAATAGTAACAGCCTTTGCACAACTGTTAGAACTCATTAGCTTATCAAAGAATGTTTTTCGATTGCTCAATCTACATATAATCAAATACAATATTGGGGAGGGGGGGAAATAATAATGATCATTAAACAAACTACTGGAGAAAAATAAAGAAATCATCTTAAAGGAAATAATCCGTTTTGATTTTCCGTTTTAGTTTATGTAACCTCCCCATACTCTACTTAACATAAAAATTGTATACACAAATAATCGGTATATTATCTCACGTCCACAGATATTAATTAATACTTCAAAGTTCCTTTCTAGCTATCAAGCTCACACTGAAACATGGGCAATGTTAAAGAATCCAAGTCACCAAAAATAATATCATGCTCCTCCATGAAGCTACTAGACTCTTGGCCATCAAAGTAAGTCTGAATATCATCAGGGAAGCTCCTCCGTGGCCGATCTGGCTCCGGTGGAGTTTCTGGGGACTCAACCACCGTTGTTCTTTCAAGCATTTCCTTGAACTTAGATGACTGCAGCAAAAGCCCTAGTGCTGATGTAGCCGCGGCTCCACCAGATGGCAGAGCCGTGACGTTTGCATCATCACCAGGAATTTGTTGCTGCTGCTGCTGCTGGAGGAAGTTAAAAGACATATCTTCTTTGGTGTTAGGCAAGAGATGAATGTCATCAGTGTTAGGGTTAGGGTTTGGTTCAGTAGGGTTGTTAATGGTAATATTATTAGTTTGGTCAGAGGGACGTAGCCACTTAACGTAACGGCTAAGGTCAAAGTTTGTAACGGCGTTTAGTCCACGGTATTCAATAGCTGCCATATCATATGCTGTTGCTGCCTCCTCTTGAGTAGCTGCATTGTTACGCCGGAACAAGTCAGAAAGATTGAGAAATAAAATTACCATGACTAAAAAAATTATAATTATTACCCTATCTATGCATTTACATTTTACAACAAAGAGGTTTAAAATAGATAGCTCTAACCCTTGGGGGGAAAAAATAGAAATGAAGAGGGGTACTTTGGGAAATATTGAACGGATTATAATATAGGTAATAAATTCAAGAAACTTATTTGCATGACAAATTTGGTGAGATGTTGAAAAAATTAAGACATGGGGCATGGATTGTGAAATCTTAAATAGCAGACCTAGCAGTTGAAAGTTGGTGATCTATATACCCAACCACCAACTATATTAAATTTCATTTCTTCCCTAAACAAACTTCTTAGCTGCATTGCCTCACTTATTTGACTTATTTTCTGCTTCCATATGCCCATGATACTCACGGCTATACTAATGCTAAAGACTATCAACTAAACTTAACAATATTCATTTGGCAATAATAATACTGACAAAGAAGTACGTACATTCTTTAGACTACACGTAAGAGACATGTGGCAACGATCAAACAATACTATGATAAAATGACGAAAATTGATTTAGGGACAGTGCTTTTGAAAATGATGTTTTTGTAAGGACCTTTTGATCGATGATCGACCAAACTATACTAATTTTGGAGCATTTATCTCAACTTGGCAACGCAATTAAATTTTGTCTGCTTGTCCTATTCGAAACATCAAAGATAGGACTTAGGAGGAAGGACTAATTAACTAATTTTCCCATTTTTTTAGGTTTGATTGTTACATCACATTAAAGATGAAGAGATTGGATGGAAACTCTAGCAGATAAAGACTACAAATAGACACTAGAACTTTACAACTTATTACAAGGCGTGTTAGTAAGAATCTCCTACGTACCATATGTTCCAAGGTAGAGATATTTGTTGCCAAACACCCTTCCAATGCGAGCCTCCCATCTTCCATTGTGGTGGTGCCTACAAATCCCAAGTAAATGACAATTAGAAACAAAAAAAACTAACCATCGAAGACAAAGATTGCAATAAAAACAAGACAGTGATCAATGACATGGGTTACGAATATCAAGTTTAGATTTTAGCAAAGACAGAAAGAAACATAAGAAATTTCTTCTCATTTGTCGTAGTAGGGGTGGAGGGAGAGTGTTCAGTGGCAGAGGCAGTATTGTCATTGAGGGGATTCAGAAGTAAATATACGAACTAGTAGAAGGGGGTCAACATCTACTATATATGCATAAAAAATATTTTAACCATGTAAAAATAGTATTAAAATAACATAATTTTCCGTCCAAGGGGCTCGGATAACCCCCTGGAGCAAAGGTGGCTCCGCCACTGAGAGTGTTGGCTGTGGAGTTGATCTAACCCAATATATATAGTTTTGGTTCAAATTCTATAATAAATTTATAAAATTGTTAAATATGTATTGGTCATTACTTAGAACCCTACAATATGAAAAAAAAACTAGAATCTAGAACCAATAGGCTTTAAAATCTAGCTCCGCGTGAGTTCCTAAGCTTTGTTGGACAGAGTTACAAAGTGACCATATTGGTGGGAGGAAATAGGTATCTAATGAAATAGTTGAGGTGCAAACAAATTGAATTTATATACTAGAAAATATCACTTTTGTAATGAAATACATAAATCTTGATGAACCGGGTGTTTTACAAGTGCATGAATGGAAGAAACGTGAAGCATTTAAGAGGAGCTTTTCATCAACGTCACAATATAAAGAATATACGACACATGTAGATGGCATAGTAGCATGAAGGATGGGGAGAGATGAAGACTCATAAAACAGTCCACAGTTGAGAGGCAGTGATGGGCATCTTACTACAACTTCTTACATTTTCAAGGTTCATTTATGATGTTGATATAGTCTACCAAAGAATATATGTATTGGCAAACCTTCCTAAGAAAAGAAACTTATAATCTTGAAAAGAAATAAATTGTTCATTATTGTAGTAATTTTATTTACTATAATAGGTAAAAGCAATTTGACAGGTCGAGCTAAAAACATCCTTCCAAAAATATTATTTTAATGTGTTGAGTTCTATTGTATCTTGTCCTTTTATTATTTCTTGTTAAGATTATTTTATTTTAAGTCGGGGTCTATCGGAAACAACCTCTCTATCTCACCTCTGAAGTAGTGGCATGGACCGCATAAACTTACCCTTCTCAAACCCTACTTGATGGGAATTTATTGAATATGATATTGTTGTTAACAATCACTTTTTTGAGGGGGGAGGGGGGACCAGGGGTTTGGGCTGGTTGTCAATACAATCAATGAATTGCGGCATTTTTAGATCACCAACATTTTTTGCGGCAAGTCTTACGGTCAAACATTTAACGAGGATGTTCTTAGCTAAATACTCCACTAATTTAATGATCTTGTACTATGCATAGAGTGTTGTGAAAATAAACATTAAAATTACCTTGCTACGCCTCTATATTTTGATACTCCCCTTGAAAACCCACTACTTTTTCTGCATACATAACACAAATACCAAAACAAAACCATTAATTAAATAAGTAAAAATATGAAGTGGAAAATAATTTGGGTTGTCACAATACATGTACCTTCTCAAAGAGCCAATATACTCTTCTTTTGATTGATCTTCCATTTCCTTTAGCTCCTTTTCATACGTCTCGACCTATAATAATTTAAAATAAAAGAAAAATGCCATTATTATAACTAGTTACGTAATCATCTATATAATACTTTCTTTAATAAAAATATGAATACTATAAATGTGCTAACACGAAAGGTGAGAGTCAAAATTACAGGGAAATTAAGGATGGTATCTTGACCCCAATACTTCAACGCCGCCAAGTCATATGCATGTGCAGCAGCTGCTTCATCATCATAGGCTCCTGAGAAATAAATTAAATTAAATTAAAAAAAAAAACTTAGTTTTCTACGTAAACAAAATTTTCATTTGACAAATGGAAACATCATGTTCGTTAATAAATTGGTGGACCAAGTTATGGAAAATGAGATGATAATATTGAAAAAACAAAAAATAGAATGATATAATCAAAAACTTACCCAAATAAACTGCATTTTATTCGGATTTTGTTATAAGCACGATTTGCGCCAGCAAAACCAACAGAAAACATCAATCAGTAATGTAGTTGACCAACATCCTATCTAATACAAATCTAAACTGATCACTAACCAAAAAATTACTACTCTTATTAAAGAAAAGAAGGAAAAAAAAAAATGAACCTTGTCTTCCTTTTTTGTTCTGTGATTCATTCCAGCAATTTTTATCCCATAAATGAGCTTCATATCGGCCCGTCCAACGGTGCCTATTAATTAATTAACTAACGATCAGAACATTAATTAATTAGCCTCCCCCTAATCCAACACATAGTAAAAGCTTTAGAACTGTCTCTTTGAAAATAATAATCGTAGAGAGAATAAAATACCTTGTGACTCCCCTGTAAATGGAGCTACGTTGAGGAGGAGAATCTCTGGGAACGCTCTTGCGTGTTCGTTTCGGTTTTCCAATAATGGCATTGTTATCACTTTTCTTGCTAGAAGAAGAGCTACTAGTAGCAGCAGCAGTATTCTTCTGATTCGACTTCGATGATGTTTTTGCCATGATAATAAAAAAAACAGGGGTAAGTATAAATTAAATTAGGAATAATTAGTCCTCCAATAAGAATGGAGAGGTGAACGAGCGGTACTATATATAAAAAACAAAAAAGCTGAAAGAATATAATGAGTCGATTTGGATTAATAAGAAAGCCGGCGGAAGAAATGGCTATGGACGTTTGTGTTTATATAAGAAAAAAAATGCAGCAGGCCTTAGCACTGGTCCTTCTTTTGTGTGTTAGCTACTTTGTGCTTGTACTCACTTTCTCTTTGTTTTATTTGTTGTGTTTCTCTCTTTATTTGTGTATCTGTATATATATATATATTCTTGAGCTTAGATTTGGCCTTTCCATTTTTTCTGCCTTGATTTATATATATATATATATATGTGCGCTTTTACTCAATCAGACTTCCCTACGGTACTCCTATTTAATTCTTCCTTTTTATTATCCACTTTTAATTTCTTTTTAGGTTAAAAATTAGGTGCACAATTTTTAGTGCCACCAAATATATATCTTTTTTTTTTGCTTTGTATTATTTGATTTTTGATTTTATGACAATAAAATTATTTTAGTGTGGTCCAATTTTCTCTTTTTTGGCCATTCTGCTTTGTCATGTTGGAACTGCTATATTTGAATGACGAAAAAGGATAACTATTCCTTCCTCCGTAGTCCGTTTCATTTTATGTATGTATGTTTTTTTTTTTTTTTTTTATTCGTTCTAAAAAAAAATGTATCTTTTCTTATTTCACAATTATTTAATGACATCATTTCCATTTTATCCTTACTAGATGTCACTTATTAAGAAAAGACAACTAAAAAATAAATATTAAAGTGACTTTTAAAAGGGGTAATTTTGTAAATTTTACAAAGTCATCATTTATTTCTTAAATTCTCTGTGCAAATAACGACACATATAATGAAACGGAGGGAGGGTAAAGAATGAGAAGTGGTGATGTGAAATCTTTTGAATGTTTCATCTTTTTATTCTTTTAGACAATTTTCACATTTAATTATGAACGGCTTATGAAGTTGTGTTGGCTTAAAAAGAATTATTGTGATGGCGGAGTCATGCTTATCTAGTCAATCTTAGCATGGAGGGTTGTTAAATTCCTAAATGGGTTGTGGGATGGGGATTCTACTTATTGAGGTAATAGTATGGATTGCGTACACTTTATATTTGTTAAACTTCATCTTGTGAGAATACAATACGTATGTTGTTATTGAGTTGTGGGAGGGGACACTGATATTTTTATATGATCTTGAACAATTATCACCTCTCAAATTACTACTTTTGAACAAAGAAAGCGAGAGAAAATTGATCTTTCCATATGAACTTGAATAATTATCACCTTATAAACTACTCCTTCCGTTTAAAAAAGAATTACTTACTTTGACTTGACACAAAGTTTAAGAAAATAAAGAAGAGTTTTGAATCTTGTGGCCTTGAATTAAAGTTGTGTCAAATGTACCAAAATGTCCTTTAATCTTGTGGTCCTAAACATGTCATGTGGAAAGTTAAAATTAAAGTATTACCAAAAAAGAAAAAAGATCATTCTTTTTTAAACGAATTAAAAAAAAAATAATCATTTTTTTTAAACAGAGAGAGTACTATCTTTAAAATTAAATTAAGCTAAAATTTTCATTTCTTATCACTGCATGAGCACCCCATATTTCACACTTGATTTTTAAAAATAAGTAAAGGGAAAAAATTGTTTCAGCTCTTTCTTTCTTTTTTTTTTTTTTTTTTTTTTTTAAAAGGTTTTGTAATGGTAAATTTGAAATATTCAAGTGTACCGAAAATCGAAATAGATTGGTCATAATATGACGGTCCAATTAACATCTTTATTGTTGAACTTCGCTTCTTTATTAAATTAAATTAATGCTGTAGTTCGTTTAGTTTCCCGTTTAAGAATCACCTCACTGTGAGTAGTCCCAAGTTTTATTATTAAAACTTGGAGATGTAAATAGAGATGTAATATTAAAAATAAAATATTAAGTTTTATGTGTGTAGTTTAAAAATGGAGATGTAATTTGTTTCTTAATTTTTAATTTACTTTTATTATTATCTATAGTCATTTTTCGGCACATATTTTAAATTGTTTTATTCTGAATAATGTAAGGGTAAAAATTGTTAGAAGAAAGAGTTTTTTTGGTCCATTTTGATAGTTGGGGTGTATTTTTGAGCAAAAATAAATAAATTAACGATCATGATATTTTTCACCCCAAAATTTAACAAAGAGTAAATTTGATCTATTTTGAATAATGCATGATATTTTTCTCTTGAAACTATACACAAATTAACATGAACTATAAATGTGTTTTGTTAATCATTTTTTAAATAGAGTTTAAGCTTTATTGCGAATAAGCAAAAATAAAGGAAAAGAATAGTAATTAAGGAACCAAAAAAAAAAGGACTCATCAGAAGAGGACACCAGTAAATTAGAAAGTGAAATCAGAATCACCATGTTGAAGCAAAATGCAAGAAGCATGAAAATATTGACACAACAAAAATATCAGTACCAAAAAAATATATTAAGATCCATTAATTAGAGTTAGTTGTAGAGTTCGGGGATGTTAAGTAAAGTAGGAACACCTACTTAACTAGCCACTCTCTATTAATTCCGTATCACTCCTGAATTATTAAATTATGGATTAACAGCTTAATAAAAATCTCTAATTAACCAAGATTTTTGGGGACCACTTGGGTTCCTGCTAACTGTAGGTTTGATATGATGTACCAGATCCTATTTTGAGCTAAGCAATTGCTATAAATAATGTAAGGGTAATAAATTTTACACCATCAGGTTATCTATATATGATATACTACGTAATAATTCAGTGATCGCGATGTACAACAATTTTCATTAAAAAAAAAAAGAGGCAGCACATGTTGATAATCCCCAATATTCAATTGTATTTTTCATTTAGGCATAAGATAAAAGTGTTTTTGTTAGACGCTTCGGATTCAAATGTATGTTCCGTACACAAATTAAGTTAATCACTTATAACATGTCTTTTAGTTTATTTACACATATTAATATAACCTGTTTCTCTCGAGATAGTGATGAGTTTCATGCGTATAATTTGGGCTCTTTTTTATGACCATATATGGGCCGTTAGGAAAGGTCGGCCCATCAGAATGGGTATATGTGGGCGGTCAAACGGATCATTAATGGTCACGTTATTAGCGACGTGCCTTTAATAAGTAGACAAAAAAAAAAAAAAAAATTAGCGTTGGTCTAAAGTAGACGTTTAAGTGAAGTACACCAAACTACTACTCTCTAGGGCTCCCAAATTCTATCTTTTAAAAAATAATATATTCTCTCCGTTTACTTTTACTTGTCATTAATTTTTAATTGAATTTTTACTTTTATTTATCATTTCTTATACTTCAAGAAAAGATAATTTTTTTCCTATTTTATTCTTAAGATTAATTGTTTTTTTTTTCAAATTAAATTTAAGATACTATATAAACGTCATTTAATAAGGGTACTATAGTAAAATAATCATATTATTAATTATTTATCTTAATGGACGTGTCAAATCAAAATGTCAAATACAATATAAACATCATTTAACAGGAGTACTATAATAAAATAATTATATTATTAATTATTTTTCTTAATGAACGTGTCAAATCAAAATGTCACTAGTAAAACCAAACAGATGAAGTAGTTTTTAGTTTCAATATTTCCGTTTTATACTTAATGTCACTCTCTTTAATAAATGATATGGCATGTTTATGATCATGAAGTTTAATGATATTTTTGAATATATTATCTATATTTTTAATGTAAGACAACATCATAACAAGACTAAAAAAAGTTTTTTTTTTTTTTTTTTTATAAACTTCATTATGATCAAACATATAGAGAATTGATTTGTTTGGGCTAGCTGCCGAGCTTGTAGGAAGGAAAACACAAGTACTTTTAAGTAGTTGCGGAAGCTCAAAAAAATTATTTTTCTGAAAGCACTTTTGAAATCTCGGTCAAGTACATGTTCGTACTCTAATATTGATAAAAGTATTTCTCAAACTAATTAGTCAAACTTAAATGACGACTTTTCTTCAATATATTTTTTTTAAAAAAAAAACTTTTAAAATAAGTTAATTTTTTAAATTTGATCAAACAAGCTATAAAACACACCAAATGAACTAGCACGAATACTATTGAATATTGCACTATACATTTTTTTCTCTTTCAATATATTTCACCAACTTTTCGTTTCAAAATTGCCATCTTTCTCCTCTCTTGCTCATTTATTATTAATTGTCTCTCCATTTTTATGTGAATTCAATTATATTTGCGTGAAATTCATGTACATATTGCTAATTTTTTTCCTAAATTTTAACCGAGTGAAATTTCACATGTTTATCAAAAAAGTCTTTTGAACTCAAGAAGTAGATAGGCTTGTAAAACTTTTTAAAACTAGATCCATGTTCAATTAGAAGATAATTTTATTAAATTATCATTATTTAGCATTCATCTTTAATTAATACTTTTTTTTTTGCATTATATTTCTCCATATTTATCATTAAGCGCAAAAGAAAAAGCAAACAACTAATTATATCTAAATTTTGTGAAATGTAAAGTATTAAAAGATATTTGTTTTTAATAAAAATGAAAGTCTCGATATCCAAATATCATACTGTCATAGTCCAAATTCGAGACCGTGATGGAACCTACCCCATCCTCTGTGATAGGTAGCCAACTATCTAATTCTAAGAACAACATCCCAAACTCATAGAAGCGGAAGAAAATAAGAACATAACCAATCTCGAATAATCTCATAAAAAGATTAATAGGCTAGTAAAATCAAATCATAGATAATCCCAAGTCTGGAAGTCACTAATACAAGCCATTAAATACACAATCCAAGAAAGTTTGAGTACTTCAAAATATAGAAAAAGCATAAAGACAAGGCGAAAAGAGATTTATGTAGTCTCTAAAGCTAATAACAGCTATCTCGAATCTCCAATGATGCTAGCAAAGAAAAAACCACGGGATTCAATGTCTGGAGGTCGTCGGATCTGTTCCTTCATGTAAGGTGCAGAAAAAGTAAGGGTGAGTACGGAACCACGTGTACTCAGCAAGCATCGTCGATCGATCCTAATTCAAAGTGGTGACGAATGACACCACGTCAATCACCTAAAACAAACAAACAACCTGCACTCAAGAAAGCCACCATAATCTAACTGAATAATCAAATTTAACAGTTATAAGAATATCATAATACACTCCAAAAATTCTCAATCCATTGAAACAAGTAACACATATACAATAAGTACAAGGTCAAAAATACACCTTAATCGATCTGAACCAAATGAATCAATGCAATATGATGTAATGCAATGAATATGTTGTGTACACATCTATCGAGCAATGGCTTCAAGGTCAGGACTCATGAGGGATTCACAAGGTCCAAGTATTGTGTAGGCGTGCACTCCGATCCAATAAATATATTGTGCAGACGTGCACTCTGATCTAAATAAATATACTGTGTAGACGTGCACTCCGATCCCAATAAATATACTGTGCAAGTGTGCACTCCAATCCCAATAAATATACTGTGTAGGCGTGCACTCCTATTCCAATAAATAAATATATAATATTGTACAGACGTGTACTACGATCTTATATGAAATGCAATGCATGATGTGCAGGCGTACAACTCCGATCCCAAATCAACAATAAAATCAAGCAAAGCACTTCGTGTCTTAAGCCAGATTAGACATCAATTTTAAAGTCAACTCAACTTATCAAGTGAGAGTATCATCATTAGCTAGTTTTTTCAATAATTTATTTACCATAGCAAATCAGTTCATCAGGCTAGCAAACAGGAAAAAACAGTTTAAACATACAATTAACTTATTTTATCCCCTCAAACAACACAGGTACCCGCATAGATACTCGTCACAATCACCTATACGGGATCCCCCATTTCTCATTATTTTCATTACACATAACTAACAAATAAGCACTTTAAAAAAGAGTCTAAGAAAATCTCAACTTGCCTCGAATCAACGCCCAAGTATCAATTTACAAATTTACCCTTTCGTAAAACTTTTGAATGATAAAAATCTGTTCAAAACATATAATCCCCATAAAAATAGATACTAATTCGTCAAATCGCAACTAAAATGAATCATTATTTAATTTTTAAATTAATAAATACTTACTCTAAAAAATCTACATCTAAAAATAATTCCTTTTCCATTTTTAGTGTAAACTACAGTTGATAATTCCATATGATAAATCTGTAATTGCAGCCAAAGAACGCAACTGCACTGCTAATGTTCAATACTAATATTAGTGTACAATGCTAATAACCATCACTTTCTTACTATTTTAATGAAAAGTGGTCATGGCCATCATTACTGACTTTAAAGAAGGTGTCACGGTATCAGTATCACGAACCTAAGCCAAATATGATAGATACTCTTCCCAACTAATTGTTGGACCTGAATGAATGAAATCACCTTCTTAGAATACGAACTCCGTTCACCGTTCCACTCTAACCTCGGGCGATCAGACATAGCTAAAGTAACTGTCTTGGCATGACAGTCCAAGATAGCATGATAAGGAAAAAGCCAATCCATACCTAAAATTACGTCAAAGTCGACCATATCTAGGATAATCAAATCTACCCAGGTATCACACCACAAAATAGAAACGACAAAGGATCGGTACACCCGATCCACCACTAAGGAATTACCTACTAGGGTAGAAACACGAATAGGCATAACAATAGACTCACGCATCATATCAAAACTGAAAGCAAAGTATGCAGACACATAGGGAAAAGTAGAACCATGGTAAAATAATACTGAAATCGATCGATGACAAACTGAGATGATACCTGTAATGACTGCATCAGAAGACTCTGCCTCAGGCTTTCTTGGAAAGGCATAACAGTGAGCAACTTCTCGAGCTCTTCCTCTCCCTCGACCTCTGTCCCTACCACGTCTCTTACTCCATCCAGGTATCCCATCTCGAGAGATCGGCTCAGGGGGTTAGCGGGGGCTCCTAACCACCATCACGAGGTGCACGAGTCATCACCATCTGTGAGAGAATAAAATAAAATTTTATTATTTCGAGTTAAAGAATCATTATTGCACGATAAGAGAGAGAGAAGTAAATGAATATTTCCTAAAGTCCTATAGCCTCCCAAAGATAAGCAATGGACGTCTCTGCATCAATCCGCAGGACTCTATTAGACTCGACTTGTATTTGTGAGACAAATGAACCTGGGGCTCTGATATTCTTTATCACAACGCAAATTTGGGATCGTGATGACATCTATCCCATCCTCCGTGATAGGAAAGCCAACTATCTAATTCTAAGAACAACATCCCAAACTCATAGAAGTGGAAGAAAATAAGAAAAAAAAAACAATTTAGAATAATCTCACAAGAAGATTAATAGGTTAGTAAAATCAAATCATAGATAATCCCAGGTCTGAAAGTCACTAAGACAAGCCACTAAATACAGAATAATCCAAGAAAGTTTGACTACTTTAAACTGCGGAAAAAGTATAAAGATAAGGTGAAAGGAGGTTTATGTAGTCGCTAAAGCCAATAGCAGCTACCTCGAATCTCCAATGATGCTAGCAAAGAAGAAACCAGAAGATTCAATATCCGGAGGTCATCGAGTCTGTACCTGCACGTAAGGTACAGAAAAAACAAGGGTGAGTACGGAACCACGTGTACTCAGCAAGCATCGTCGACCGACCCTAATTCAAAGTGGTGACGAGTGACTCCACGTCAATCATCTAAAATAGACACACAACCTGTACTCAGGAAAGCCACCCTAATTTAACTGAATAGTCAAATTTAACAGTCATAAGAATATCATAATACACTTCAAGAAATTCTTAATCCAGTGAAACAATTGACACATATACAGTAAGTACAAGGTTAACTAATCTGAACCAAATGAATCAATGCAATGCAATGCATATGTTGTGTACACACCTACCAAGCAATGACTTCAAGGTCAGGACCCATGGGGGACTCACAAGGTCCATGTACTGTGCAGGCGTGCACTCCGATCTCAATAAATATATTGTGTAGACGTGCACTCCGATCCCAATGAACATAATGTGCAAGCGTGCACTCCAATCTCAATAAATATACTGTGTAGGCGTGCACTCTGATCCCAATACTGTGTAGGCATGCACTCTGATTCCAATACTGTGCAGGTGTGCACTCCAATTCCAATAAATATGTTGTGCAAACGCGCACTACGATCCCACATGAAATACAATGGATGATGTGCATGCGTGCAACTCCGATCCCAAATCAACAAAAAAGTCAAGCAAAACACTTTGTGTCTTAAGCCAAATCAGACATCAATTTCAGAGTCAACTCAACTTATCAAGTGGGAGTGTCATCACTAGCTAAATAATTTATTTACCATAGCAAATCAATCCATCAGGCTAGCAAATAGGGGAAAAAAACAGTTTAAACATACAATTAGCTTATTTTATCCCCTCAAACAACACCGGTAGCCGCATAGATGCTCATCACAATCACCTATACGGAACCCCCCATTTTCTGTTACTCTCACTACACCTAACTAACAAATAAACACTTTGAAAAAAAGTCTAAGAAAATCTCAACTTGCCTCGAATCAACGCCCAAGTATCAATTTACAAACTTGCCCTTTTGTAAAACTTCCGAATGATAAGAATCTGTAATCCCATAAAAATATGTACTAATTCATCAAATTTATAAATCATTATTTAATTTTCAAATTAATAAATTCTTACTCTAAAAACTCTACGTTTAAAAATGATTCCTTTTTTTTTTTTTTTTTTTAGCGTCAACTACAGTTGATAATTCCATATGATAAATCTGTAATTGCAGCCAAAGAACGCAACTACACTGCTAATGTTCAATATTAATATTACTGTACAATGCCAACAACCATCACTGTCTTACTATTTAAATGAAATGTGGCCATGACCATCCTTACTAAACGACAAAAGAAATTGTCTAACATTCACTTCAATTCCTCACTGCCTAACCTTTCACATTACGATTACAGAACCAAAGGTTATTAATCAATAGCACGTAACCCATCACTATGCTCCCTCTAATTCAACTAGCACCGTTACTTTTATCCTAAACTTAGTTCTAATCACAATCACCCACAAAACTTGCTTACTGAAGTTTAAAATATTGGATAAACCTATCACGTTTTCGCTGCGCCAGTAGAAACAAAACTTGTTGCTTATCAGTACTCATTCCAGAATTCAACATTGGTCAACACTCCTATTCTAATGGTACCTATTTCTAAGAGTAATTTTCATGGATAGTTATAGTGTTTTTAAAATTATCTATAAATATTATTTTTGGGACAAAAATTATTATTTAATTATTTCTATTTTTTCAAAATATACTTGACACTTTAAAAACATTACTTCTCTCGGCATGCTATGCCATTAAAATTTCTTTTATAATAAATAGATCTATTTAACTTATCAAATATATTTAACTAAATTTTATCCTATTTTCTTAAAAAATAAATCCACATGATATATTTATGGAACAATTTAATTATGTACTTTAAATTTTATATTTATTTTTTCTTTCTTAAAAAATAGAATATAAATTAGATTTATTCTTTATTCGATACGAGAAAAAATATTATATCACATGATAAAATTATTAGATAATCACACAGCTTAAAGGGAAATAATTTCTCTGGTAATGCTATGCACATTACTTATCGATGAAGTAGTTGATGTGTCTAAGTGTACACATAAAGCTAAAGATTTGCATTATTTTATCTGATACTTTTCAAAGTTTTTCTAATTTATTTATTTCACCATTTAATAATTTTTTTCAAACTCAAGGTATTTATATGAATTAGAACTAATTTAATATCTTTTGGTTGTTTATTTCATATATTAAAGATTCTTAAAATGTAAAAGAAATAAAAAGATGGTTTTTAGATTTTTATATACGTATTAAATGTACTATTTTTGAAGGAAAGAAAAGTTATTTATTCATGAAACTGATTAATTTTTTTTTAAAATATTAACAAAATGATCTAATATTACAAATGAATCTTTAAAATAGTACCCAACCAATTATCGCTTGCTTTTTGTGCGTTTAGGATGAGGAAAGGATATAAATTGGTGTTTAATCATATAATAAGATAAATATAGTGTAATAGAAACAAAAAATAATATGAAAAAATTAAGTTTAAAAAAATTAATTTCAGTTTTCTAAAGTTTTTTGCCTATATTAATTTTGCAAATTTACTTGATTTGTTTATGAAATTTACTTGGGGAAAATCCGCAAGAATTTATTTTTTTACTATCTTTTTATCAAAAAAAACTTGCTTGAAATTTTGTAGGCGGCTACATGTGAATTAAATTTTTCAGATGATAATTACTTTTAAGATTTTTTTAACAAATTTTGTTTGGGAAAAAAAACTTAAATTTTCTCTTTCAAGTTGTGTTTGATGGAAAAATTTATAGATTTTTCATCGAAATAGTTTGATTGAAAAACTTGTAGAGAATTAGGTTACTGATAATTTTTTTTGCAAATTCTAGTTTTTTTTTTACGTAATTTAGATTTTTCTTGTAGTTTATAAGACGCGGATTTAAATAAATGAATTTGAAAAATTAAATAAGTTTATTAATAAGAAAATAAGATTTTTAGTCCATTTAGTCCATTACTATAAAATAATATTTAAAAATTATGAAATGGGTTAAAATTGAACAAATTTATAAAATAATTTGTTGAATCGTTACACTGTAACCGTAAAAATCGATCTCTTAAATTTATGAGCATTTTTGTTAAGGAAAAATACATTAAGTAGCATACTAAGTATTAAATTATAAAAAATAACAATATTTTTATTAAATTATATTTTGTAGCATATGTATTTTTATTTTTATAGTAACAACTTACAAAAATATAAAATACAACTTTTTATATTATGTAATTATGAACTATTGTTATGAAAGACCTTTTGTCAAAGTGGTCTTTTAAAGAAAAAGTGGCCCATGATTCAGTCCCAAACAGCAGCAAGTAATTTGATTGGATCAGTTTTATGATTAGTGGATCTAACCCGCCAGGCCGACTTGCCAAGTCAGGCCGGCCTAATGCACAAACGTCTCCTTTAATTTGACTTTGTATTTATGTTCTTTAATTTTAGATATACAATAAATATTTAGACTTATATTAAATAAATAGACACATGTATCTTATGTGGCATCCCGCGTCATCAATTTAGGTGTTAAATAGCGTTCTATGTGTATTACGTCACGTTGAATGCATATTTTGCTTGTTCAAAATTGAAGATCGTAGATGCTACCATAGAGATAATAGTTAAAACACACATTTTTAATTAAGATAAAAGATTGATACTTAAACACATGAAACTCGTGAATATAAAACTGCAGTGTGTTTCCAACTATTTTGACTCAACAAAAAGGAACTGACCAGGAGAAGACTTCAAAAGAAATAACTCTATACACAATTTAGATAAAAGGCTCCAATCAAAACTATCTATAGATTCAATGATCGGATCAAAATTTTTATTGAGAAATTTAAAAATAAATATACAAACTAGTCAAGAACACTACTATATATATATATTATTAATTATACAAAAAAATTTCATGAAAGTTCGAATGAACTCTCTCAAGCAAAAGTAACTCTGTCATTGGCTAGTAGAGTATGTAAGTGAAGATTCAAATAGAAAATTATATTTCCTCTTCACCCGGTAGAGTTAAATTTGTTTTAGTCTATGCTTGAAGAACGTGGAAAACCGAGGGAAGGAGGACATATAAAAATAACTTTCAGTTTTGATCTAGATCTTACTTCATTATGCAAATAACTCAATAGTAGCAATTAGTTGAATAATGGACCAAGAAGATGAATTTCCATTAGAAGGGCAATTTCACAAATTCAAGAACCAAAAAGATAGAATCTTGGAACTAATTTGGAAGCCATATTACTGGTTCAGAATGCTATGTGATGAATTACACTGGAGTTTTGTGTCTGGTGTGGTTATTATTTATGGTATTAATCAAGGAATGAGTTTAGGTTTAAGCAAGATTAGTACTCAGTATTATATGAAGGATGAGCAAAAGATACAGCCTTCTGAAGCTCAAATTTATGCTGGAGTAATTCAAATCCCTTGGATGGTGAAACCCCTCTGGGGACTTTTAACAGATACTCTTCCAATTATAGGGTATAGGAGAAGGCCATACTTCATTCTGGCTGGTATGTTTTTTCAAGAATGTGCTTTTTTGGTGGCATTATGAGTCAAGAATGTAATTTTTGTTGTTGTTGTATGTTTGTTTGTTATTTTGTGTTTCTTGAAGTGAATCATCATGTTTGTCTGTGTCATTTATTTCATGTCCCTTGTGATTTCCTTTTCTATTTGTATATATCTCTCTGTAATCATGATTCTTTGAGTTAATCATTTCTATGCCATTATTTCCTGTCCCTTTTTCTTTCTTTATTTGATTCCAAATTTGGAGATTAATAGTGTGTTCTTTATGAAGGAAAGTGAATTTCTTACTCACATTTTTATGTTTAATCTAGACAAATACTATGGAAGGTGCGGCTGGGGATAGGGTGTGTGGTGGTGGGGGTGAAGATGAGGTGTGTTGGAAGGTGGGGAGGACACGATCAATATGGAATGTCATTTGTGTAACATGTTTTCGCTATTTCCACTAGGGAAGTCATTTTTCTCATTTTTAATGAACTTTAATACTTTTCAAAACTTTTGACCAACCGCAAATGAACACACCATAGGTTGTGAAAATTTAGGTTTGTTTGCTCAGACCAATACCTTGTGAATGGAAATGTTGAGACATGTCTCCCCTTAACTTATAGGAGTAATGGCCTTTTCCCGATTCAATTTCTTGTTGTTCAAGTCAAAACTTCTCTTTTGTGACTTAAGAGTAATGACAATGAAAAAAAGCTGCAGCTTCTCATAAAATCCTTGGCCAAGCGGGGTTCTTTTGATTGCAGACGAAGCGTTGTTTGAACTTTGAATCATTTAGTTGAGCTTTTAATCTATATAACATATAGGAATAAAACTAAATGTTAGTCTTCATCGGTTAACTTTCCATTAGCTGTGGTAACAAAGGGATATTCAAACCTTTTTATTTCTCCACTCCTTAGTTTGACTTACTCAAAAGTCTGAGCTAGAAAATATTTGTTGGCAGTATTGTGTAAACCAGCTTAACAGTCGTGAATGCTAAAATAGTTGATTGGTTACTTTCATCACAGCAAATGTAGTTATATGGAAGTTGTTTTGTTTCTGCTAAAAATTGTACTGTATTGCATTTTTTCGGTGTATCTGTACTTCTGTTGGGATGATTTCATTCAAGTAAAGAAACATGGAAAGAAACCTGCTGGAAAAATTTGCGTAAGACACTGCATTTGACCAGCAGCAAGGTAAATGTAGAGAAGGGAAACAAGACAGTGGTTGATGGAAGATTAAAAAAATTATGTTTAAGGAATATGCTCAGATTACAAGAGAACACCAATTTCATAAATGTAACAGAATGAAATGGATATAAAGGATTCCTAATTTGTCTTTAAAGACGTATTATATGGTATTGGAATGAAATAAGCCCACATAGAATGGAGTGGATACAGAGTATTCATATAGTTGACTGATATCCTTTAATTGGTTTTAAGAATTATAGTATCCACTTTCCAGATGTCGAGTAGTCAAATGCAAAAGAGTAATCCTTTTGACTTACCTCCCTTCGTTCTTTAGGTCTGCTTGGTGCTTTTGCCATGCTGAGTCTGTCACTCAACCACAAATTACAACTTGCATCTGCTTTGTTGTGCTTAACGGGAGCCAGTGCAGCACAAGCAGTTGCAGATGTCACTATTGATGCCTGTGTGACCGAGAACAGCATAAGCCACCCTTCTCTTGCTAGTGACATGCAAAGCTTGTGTGGAGTGAGCTCTTCTGTGGGGCAACTGATTGGCTACACTATCAGTGGCTTTTTGGTTCATCTAATTGGATCTAAGGTTTGCTATCTCTGACTTATTTCAGTCATTGTTAATGGAATATTCCTTTTGCTTTAATTTGCATTTTCCTAATGGGCAAATCATTTATCAAGCCTGAGGATTTGTTCTTGATTTTCCAATGAATCTTCTTGAATGTTTTTTCCCTGTTAGATGAAACCACTGGATATTATTAAGATAAATTAATTTGTTAATAATATCAAAATTAAGATACCATGCACATTCAAATTTGGGGCCGAGCATTTGTATCCATGAGAATTTATGGCTTCATCAATCTTTTTGGCGTCTTAACTTTATGCTGCCGCTGCATGAGTAGCCTAAATTACTGGTCATTTCCTTTTGTCGCTTGGTATTCCTTGTATCCTTATAGATTGTTATCTGGCAGGGGGTGTTTGGAGTTTTAAGCATTCCAGCTGCGCTCGTCATTTTGGTAGGAATGATGCTGCATGAACCCTTTATACACAATGTTGCATACAGGCAGGTATATTTGAACCTCGTACTTCCCTTTGCACAGTTTATGATACTTCTTGATTGTTTTTACTTGTTTTGTTAAGGTATGTTACTGCAACAGGTAGGTCAAAAGTTCTTGGATGCTTGTAAGGCTATGTGGATGGCACTAAAATGTAAGAATGTGTGGAGGCCATGTCTATACATGTACGTTTCTCTTGCAGTGAGTTTGCATATTCACGAGGGAATGTTTTACTGGTATACAGATGCAAAGGATGGCCCGTTGTTCTCAAAGGTATTTGAATTTTAATCTTTTCAATTTTGTTTTGCAACAACCTTGTTATTCAAAATGGTTTCACGACCTGACTTCTCTAGCTCTAGATTTTGCAAATCCCTTATTTGCTACTTAAGCAGTTGAATAATAACATCTTAACCACAGAATATAAATCCATTTCGACCTTTATGCAGGAGATTGTAGGGACCATATCCTCTGTCGGTGCAGTAGGCTATCTTCTTGGAGTTCTCCTTTACCAGAATGCTTTTAGAAACCATCCTTTTCGTTTCGTACTTTTTTGGTCTCAGCTATTATATGGTGCTTCAGGACTGTTAGATTTGATATTGGTATCACGAGTAAACTTGCAGTTTGGCATCCCTGATTATGTTGTTGCTGTATGGGATGCAGCAATTTCTCATATGATTGGGCGACTCAGATGGATGCCTCTTCTTGTACTCAGTTCAAAGCTTTGCCCTTCTGGCATTGAAGGAACTTTCTTCGCTTTGTTAATGTCAATTGATCATGTTGGCAGTCTCACAGCAACCTGGGCTGGAGGCCTGTTACTTCACACCTTGAATGTCACAAGAACTCAATTTGACAACCTTTGGATGGCAATAGTGATTCGGAGCTTTTCAAGAATCCTTCCAATTGGCATTCTGTTTTTGGTGCCAAACAGTGATCCCAGTGCTTCTATTCTACCAGCTGAGATGTTGAAGACAAAAAAGTGCGATGATGACTTGGACACTCAAAAACTGGAGAGGGATCCGCTAGTGACCTTTGTCGATCAGCATTTAGGGGATTCATGAGTGCAATGACAGGGAAAATATACTCCCATCATTCTGGTGTCACAATGTGTTTCTCTGCTGCTATTTTTGTAGCAGCATGACAGAGATTGTAGCAGACCAAGCAAAGTTATATTTATCTGGTATGGCTTTAGCTTAGTTTGATGTTTCAAATGACCTTGTAATAAATTGTTTTTGAAGTGCTTGTAATATCATGTTTTAGGCTGGCTGCCAGCCTGCCGTAACCCTCTTCCTTTATCGGGGTTTGGGACCGGCAACTTGAGTGAGATTAAATGAGGTGGGTATTCATATAGCCAATCCTAACTTGTTTGGGATTGAGACGTAATTATTGTTGCTTGTAATATCAAGTAATCCAGCTCAAGAACTGATATGTGCTAATATGAGGTTGATGTGGCCTTGTTATAATTTCGAGGAGAAAAAGGAATCATTTTTTGAGATTAACCCACTTTAAATCTTATTTTATCTCTTTCTGTCTTTAAAAATTTAGTCTTATATGTTCGTTTTCCTTAAGTAAGGACAGGCTCGGTTGTCGAGACATTCCATTGTGGGCCTGATGCCTGTTTCTATATGCTTGTAAAGAATATGCCAATTTGTAGTCTTTGCTGTCAATGTTTTTCTGAGACACACAAAACAAAATTTCATTATCTTCTTCTCTTTGTACATAGAACCTAGCAGTGTTGCTGTTTCTCTTTATGGAATGCTTTGGTCTTTGGACTATTTTTCTTGGGCCGAAGGTCTATCAGAAATAGCCTCTCTACCTCGGAGGTAGGGGTAAGGTTTGCGTTTACTCTACCCTCCCCAGACCCCACTTTGTGGGACTTGCACCGGATATGTTGTTGTTGTACCTAGCATTGTTGTTATAGAGAAGTCTGCATGTAGTAGTTCCTTGAAACAATCTTGTAGTCAATATACTGTTTTCACAGATTATAAAATGATTGAAGTGTTACATCATGAAGAGAAGTTTATGGGATATTTTACACTTAATTAAACAGTCTTAGCTTTAACTGTCACCCATAATATCTGTATCTTCCTACATAGATAAAGCTCAAATAGTTATCTATGTTAAGCAAAATATATAAAGACAACATCGCCAACGAGTCATTATTGGCCTTAATTTTTTTTTCTGTCATCTACATCAAACTGCAGGTTTCTTTTGCAAATCCAACTTGTGACTGCTTTGTATCATATATGACCCTTGTGTTTCTCTGCTGAAAATTTCCAATAATTCCAATCTCATCTTCATATTGGAGGCTTGCCAGAGCCAAACAGACCTGAGATGCATCACTCTTCACAAAGTAGAAAACCCCAGCAACATCAACTTCCATCTCAGCACCACCCTCAAAATATATTTTTATGGTGGGAATGTTCACTTCTTCATATGCAGAGAGATCAAAGCAAGTGTCAAGAATTGAATAACCTGATGCTGAAGGGTAGCCTGAGAACTGTTTCAAGAACTCAGCCTTAACAGCTTTGTAAATGGAAGGAGGGAGCCTTGTGATAACCGTGCCCGAATCAATGAGAAATCCACTTCTGCCAAAACTTGAATCCTGAACAGCAACCCCACCAACTGTCATCCCAGTTAGATTGAGGAAATAGAAGCTAAAAAGCTGTGGATTTGGAACCATGTTAGTGTAAGAGATTGGTGTAGAGTTCTTGAAAACCGAAGTATCGCCCCCAAATACTAGTGAACCAGAGGACTCTGCCTCAGTTGAAGGCAAACAATAGGAGAAAACACCTCCAAACATACCAGAACTTTGAGATATTAAAGAAAGATCACTCCTTCCAAGTCCCATAAGACCTGAAGCTAAACCAAACAGGCCTCTATTATTCCTCCCACACCCGAAAACAAAATTGTCAACTGAACTGCTTCCAAGAACCAAATGATCCTGTCCAAGCTCACCTTTAGTATAGGATCCATCTCCATAACTTACAAGGTAACTACACTTTTGTGAATTAGTCCCACACAATCCTGAATTTCCGGTTGCAGATTCAAGAGATTGACAGGCTGATGAATTGCATGCAACTGATTGAAAAGAAGGAGAAATAGAGGGGTTGAAAAGGGGTTCTGGTTGATTGTAACACAATCTACAAGGTTGACATTGAACCCAAGTTAGATCACTTCCTGTGTCCACAATCACTGTCATATTTCGACCACCTAACGTCACAGTGACAATGTAATTTAGAGTCTGCATTGAGACACCTGAATTGATAGGAATTTGAGTAGTGGTCTGTGATAAAGCCTCAACTTGTTTAGAACTGACATTCTTGATATGTGATTGTATCGAAAGAACTCGAATATCATCAGCTAGCAGCCTTTTCTGCAGCCTTTTGCTCAAGTCACCTCTTGATCTAAAGCAGTAATCTTTGTGCTTCATTTCCAGTAATACTGCTCCATTTTCACTTCCTGCAAAATTAGTCACATGCTGCTTACTCTATAGGGATTGGAGAAACAGTGAAAAGTAGCTGAATTTATGATATCAGATCCCAAGAAAGAGATATAATAACCATATTGCTAGGAGAATATTAAGCTAAATTAACAACCACTACTATTAGATGATAGTATAAAAGATTATCTCAACATGCATGTAAAATATTGTTTTTGCAATAGACTTACTTGATTTTTGAGATGAACAAGTTGGCTCATTATGGTTGTGCTGTATCTTTTGAAGTGTTTTGAGTGGGAGAAATAGTTCCTCATCTCCATGACCAAATGCTCCTACAAAAAGCAAAGCAAAGACAATGGAATATTGACAAAGTGACATTGTTTTAAAGCTCTATATTTGCACCTTTTTTTTTTTTTTTTAAAAAAGATGAACATACACAACAAAGTTTTTATAATAGTTATGGAGTAAGTTAGAAGGATGATAAAAAGGCTAGAGAGAATGAGATTCTTAGGAATTGGAGTTAGGCATGAGAACAAAAGAAGGGGGGCTAGAGAAAGGGTACCCCACAAATGCATGAGAAATTATTGGGAATTCACGTGCAGATACTTAGGGGGGAAAAAGAAAGTGATTTTTGTTAGGAGTTGTGTGTTTTTTGGACAATGTAGGGGGGGGGGGGGGGGGGGGACTTAGCTTTCATGAGGCTTGTGAATCAGAAATGAAATATTATTGGTTGGTCCATAGACATCTCATGGATAAGGACTCACCCCATTGAGAGGGAATCAACTGTCACAACTTACCAAACGTACTGACTAATGCATAGTCCATACAAAGCTAAGTGGCTTTGTTTTGGATGATTTTTGGGTGGACACAATGTGGGGGCTCTCTTATGTCCAAATCACTCGGTCTATGTTGTTCAAACTTTTCAAAAATATCATCAGATATGTCAAAATTTTGAAAGATCCTGCACGAGTAAGGTAGCAGTTTTGAGAGTCGGAACAACATAGATCCTAAGTGGTTTGGACGTAACAGAGGAATTAGGGCTTTTGAAAGATTGTACACTGAGTGCGGCAATATTTTTGAAAGGTGAGCAACATATATAGCTTAGGGACTTATAGTCTGTGGGTGCGTAGCTTTTTTGGCAAAGTTCTCATAGTATGAATAAGCAAAAATTGATTTTCAAACTTGTACTTGTAGCTATTTATTGGTTCTATTTAAGTTTTATACATTGGTGTACTTTAATTTTGTTATATCAAGTAATTTATTGGTTATCCATCAATTATACTATACTTTGAGTTTGTTATATCAAGTAATTAATTGGTTATCCGTCAATTATACTAACTATAAAAGGTGGTTATTAATCAATATACTAGCCCAAAGGTCACTCTCTAATTGTTTGACTAAATTTCCAAAATTCTTTTTGGAAAGTATCTTTTGTTGGAAGTGTTTTTGAAAGAGTGTCATTGGATAGTACCAATTTACATTTGATTAATCAACAACAACAACATACTCGGTATATTCCCACCAAGTGGGATTTGGAGAAGGTAGGTGTAAGCAATCCATATCACTGCCTCAGATGTGAGATAGAGAGGTTGTTTCCAATAGACCCCCGACTCAAAATAAAACAATCTGGACAAGGAATAGTAAAAGAACAGGATACAATAGAAATCAACAATATCCAATAATACCGTAAGCAAGATACACCAAGTAAAACAACAAAAGATACAACATTCTAAACTCATACTAACCTTCTATCCTAATCCGCCTCCTCCACAACTTCCTATCTAGGGTCATGTAATCGGTAAGCTGGAGCTGCTCCATGTCATGTCTGATCACCTCCCTCCAATATTTCTTCGGTCTACCTCTATCTCGCTTGAAATCATCCCTAGTCAACCTCTCATACCTCTGCACTGGGGCCTCCATGTCCCTCCTCATCACACGACCGAACCATCTCAACCTCGCTTTCCTCACCTTGGCTTCCATCGAAGCCACTCTAACCTTATCTCGAATAATCTCATTTCTAATCCTATCTTTCTAAAAAATAACTTTTGTTGCTATTCAAAAACACTTTTTTAAAGCTCTGTCAAATACCTCAATTCTTTAAATAAATATTTCAAATTAAAAAAATAAGCACTTTCAACTTTTAAAAAACTTAATCAAAACAAGCTATAAATTTGTGGGTATGTCATAATCATCTTATATTCAATCTCACTAACGCAAAGTACTAGGAATGTAAATAAAAAGGCATTGATAGGCACTCAAACTTATTGTCAAAATTCACTTAGACACCTAAACTAAGGTCTGTTCCTATCATGCCCCTAACCCCCCCACATTTTGTTTCAATTGGACATTTTTTGCCTACATGACACTGCACGTGTTTTTCACTCACTAGAAGCGCATGAAGCATGATTTTTTGCCTAAATAACAAATAAAAACGTGCCAAGTGGCACTGACGGCTCAATTTTTTTTTAATATTAGAATAAATAATATTTTTTAATTAAAAAACTTATATTTAAATTATTTTATTAATTTTAATTATTATAACTTCTTAATTATTTTTTAAAAAAAGAAACACCCCCCCTCTTCGTCGTCTTCTTCACACCCACCCGCCCCAATCGTCTTCTTCAAAAAAAAGTCATCGTCTTCTTCTTATCTTCTTCCTCTCCGCCTTCTTGATCCCACTACAAGTCATCCAAAATGCAAATCAATTTCTCTTTTTTAATTCATCAATTTCTAATTATGAAACTCATAATCAAGAATCTTCGAACTAATTTTTTTTTTTAAAGTTCAGCTTCTTTAATTTAGTTAAGCTTTTTTTTTCCATGGCTTCCACCATACAAAGCTCCACATTCAAACCCCATTTCATTACACTCACCTTAAACCAACAAAAATCCAACAACAAAAACAAAAAAATTACAACCTTTGACAAGAAAAAACAAGCTACTGTTTGATAAAGGGAGACACAAACTAACTCTAAAAATCAATGGATTTCGCAAATCTGATTTACCTAAACACTAACTTTTACGTGTCGAATTTCAGTTAAGAGTGATTTTTTTGGATTGATAGATTATGTAGCCTTTGGTAATTTTTTGAAATGACCCAACTGAATCTGGGTTCATATTGCTAGCTATAGAAGGAAGAACGAGACTCGCCGGAAGAAATAGAGAACGAGACTCGCCGGAAGAAATAGAGAACGAGACTCGCCGGAAAAATATCCCCGAAAATGGAGTGAAAATGGCGAAAATAGTGAAAATGGAGAAAAGAGTGAAGATGGAGAAGAAGAGTTTATTTTTTTTATTTAATATATTTTAAAATAATTTTTATACTCATCTAACCACATGTCATTATTTTATTTGTTAAATTACCACGTCACCGCGAGTGTAATTCACACACTTTAAATTTATAGTTGATTGTCAAAAAAAGGTCCAATTGGAACAAAATGTGGGGGGGGGGTTAGGGGCCTGATAGGAAAAAACCTTAGTTGATGGGTCTAAGTGAATTTTGGCAACAAGTTTGAGTGCCTATCGATGCCTTTGGCCTAACAAAAAAACATAGTAATACACTTTCTTCCATCAAATTGACCCCCAATCTCTCCCCTCCTTCCCCCAAACCACCGAACCAATCAACAACAACATATTCAGTATAATTCTACATAATAGGATCGGGGGAAAGTAGAATATATGTAGTTCATATCACTACTTCATAGTCGTGGTTGAGAGGCTGTTTTCAATAAATCCCAAACTCATCAAAATAACTTCCAAATTTTAATTGATTTGCACCAGTTTCTTCTTCTCACTTTGCTATTCCAAATAATGAGTTTTTAAACTATAGTTCCATTTCTACTAAATTATTTGTATAAAGTCCAAACCCCACCCAACTATACAGACCTGGACAGAGCACATAATATTATTATAGAAAAAGAAATGCAAGCAAATAAAGCTGTACCCAATAATAATAATAATAATAATAAAACTTGACAACTTGAAAGATGTCTACCTTACTTAAAGCAACTTGCAATATACTATAAAAATCATCAATCTTTTTTTTTATATATATTTTGCCTTTAAATAGCGGTGTGAATTCACGAGTATGAACAGGCTATTATTTATAATTATTATATATGTATTTTCTTGGTATCAGGCCTAATATTTACCATCATGCAAGGCTTTGAATTTATTTCACATTTAACAATTCAACACTTCCATACTCAAGAGGCAATATCATTTTGTTTTCATTATGATGTTGGTGATTTATCACCATTACTATAGTTTTCTATCATATTAATTTCTTATTTGCTTGCATAAGCGAATTCAAAATTTGAATATAAGACTTGTGATTATACAACTAAGAATGAAATTAAACAACTCAAGGAAGGCAACAACTGAGATCAGCAAATTTGACCACTGGCTCAGCTAACTTTTGTGTTTTAGGATGTCTAATCATATATATTATCGTTTCTCAGTAAATAAATAAAGGAAAAGGGTTCGAAATATACCTAAACTTTCGCGAAAATTATTGTAACACGCCTCAATTTTGTGGGGTTCCTATGACCCCCCTAGGCTATATATTACCATATTTCTGTGACATATTTTCTTAGTTGGACCACATCAGACCCTTATGCGCTCAGTGTGTGTGTAGTCACGTAGTGGTCCAGCTGGACAAATATATACCATGAAAATAGGGTAAAAAATAATTTATGACCCCTACAAATTAAGGCGTGCTACAACAATTTTCGCTAAAGTTTAAATATATTTCGAACTTTTTTCTCATAAATAAATATACATAAATTGTTTTCGAAGTTAAGGAGGTCTGGTGACCCCTCCTTTCCACGAAGGTCCACCTCTATCTGCTTATAGTGATTATAATTGGTTTGGTTAATTGTAGTTGAGCTAAGAATCAAGGCCGAAAAGAAAGATTATTCTCCATCGATTGACTTGTTAATCATGATTTTTGAAAACTTCATTATTTTATACCAACTATATATATATATATCTCATCCAATAATCACCTACTAATCCTAAGTTTGCTAGCATTTTGGACGCATCTCTAAGTTGCTATCATAGTGTTCTAATAACAACTAGACAACTTTATCTCTTTGGCTAAGTCATTATGGGTCATGTTGACACCATCAATAATCAAAAACGACTAATTCATTCAGACTATGTCACAACTTTAGAGGATGATAATTAAAATATTTGTGTTTAGGCTCCTTCAGCGATTATCTTTACTTTTAAATTTTGTATAAATAACAATTCTTAGCAAATTTTCATATATCCGCATAACAATAACAAGTTTTCTCTAATGTCATATCAAATCAGGGCCTTTCCTACAAGGAAAGAAAGCCCCGGCCTGTCCGCTCAACTCTGATATTCGAATCTCCTTTTGTTTGAAGTTTATTGGACATGAATGAACCCAGACAGACGTACCAACTGTTACTCTTGGGACAACGTTAGATTCATTTCTAATTTTGCTCATATATTTCTCAACCTTCAACAACAACATACCCACCCAGTGTATTACCACATAGTGGGGTCTGGGGAGGGTAGAGTGTACGCAGACCATACCACTACCTCAAGAGAAGTAGAGAAGTTTTTTCCGATACAATAATTTATACAATTTTAGATCGTAGTATATCATTTTCACATAAGATTTCAGTTTATCAAAAGAACTCCTCTACTAATCATAATTTTAAACTATAGTCTAGAAGGAATATGTAATCTGCAACAGAATTTTTTTTTAAAAAAGTGTTCATTTACTAAATATTTATTGGGCTTGTGACAATTTCTAGTCATGTATAGAACAGAAGAAAACTTGCATATGTTACTAATATGGGCCGGTAAGGGAATCAATGGGCCAGTTGGAGAGGCTTTGCGTTTTTGTAGCCCACCAGTGTGTTTGGATGGTTGTTACTTATTGTTACCGATCGTATAACATCATGTTTCTTTTTATTATTACTTAAATTTTATTATATTATATCATAAAAAACCATCTTCAGGTAAATTCATCAGAAAGTATCTTTTTATAAAATTTTAAATTAGTTTGCTAAAATCTCTATATTCTAGGACACCATATATATCATACAAATTTGTTTATGAGGACAAGTTTTCATGCACGTACATACTTTACATAGTATGTGCTATCCAGGAACGTAGGTATGAACTTATTGATGTTGTTGGTCTGAACTCAGATAAAGAAGAGAATCACGATATACTATCGATAATCAATATAAAATCAATCAATTTATGATGAATCTTCGTAATACGGATTTAAGTAAATCAACACGATCAGTTATGACTCATGAATTATTTTAAATTGATGCGTAGCAATAATAGTAAGAGTTGTTGTATATGTGCAATTTGGGCATTTCAACGAGTTTGTAATCATCAATTTAGAAATATCTGTTTGCTTAGTTTCTCCCCAACTTGGTAAAGGGCAACTAGGCCAACTTGGTTTACTTGGACAAGCTGTTAAATCTTAATAAATTGATAAGACAACGTGATACGTGATTTCATATAATATTCTGTTTCTTTATAGTAGTACTATTTTTTATGATAACAAAGTAGTGATAAGAAAGAGATACTTTATTTCAAGTGAGAAAGATTGAAACCTTAAGTTAGAGTTTAAGGTTTATGTCTTGACAATATAAAAATACTAACAAAAGAAAATTGTATATAGTACTCTCAAATACTTATCCTTTTACTCTACATTGCATTCCTTTAAAACATTTTAATTAAAGTGAAAGTGGTATGTGAATAGCGGAGAAGGAAATTACGAAGAGCTATTGAAATGGAAAAAACTTACTTCCATCGAGTGTTAAAATCAATTACGAGTTTTTCTAATTAACACAAGGAAAGGGTATTAAAAAATGAGTTATGTATTAATAAAGAATTGTACAAATATTAATAACTAAATTACCATAGAGCTTAAATTGCACATGATATTTATAGCAAATCAATATAATCAATAGATGTATATGTGTATTTAACTATTTATACATAGATTTTTGACGCTTAATGTCATAGTTAATTAGTATATATTCTCATCTCATTAAATAACTCGTTGGAGTACTATATAACTTTACATAATTTGGTGTAAATATTCATTTTCAATAAATGTATATTTGTACATAAATTTTTAATGCTTAATATCATAATTAATTAACATATATTCTCATCTCATTAAATAACTTGGGGGAGTACTATATAACTTTACATAATTTGGTGTAAATATGCCTGACGAGATCTCGGTGGATTTTTGGAAGTTTATAGGTAGGGCAGGTTTAAGGTGGTTGACTGATTTGTTTAACGACATTTTCAAGACGGCGAGAATGTCTGAGGCTTAGAGGTGGAGTACAATGATTCCGTTATATAAAATCAAGGGTGATATTCAGAGTTGCACCAACTATAGGGGTATCAAGCTGTTGAGTCATATTATGAAGATTTAGGAGAGGATGGTTGAGCGGAGATTGAGGAGGATCGTGTCCATTTCGAAGAACCAGTTTGATTTTATGTCTGGTCGCTCGACGGTAGAGGAAATCCACCTGGTGAGGAGATTGGTGGAGCAGTATAGGGAAAGGAAGAGGGATTTGCACATGGTGTTCATCGACCTGGAGAAGACGTATGACAAAGTTCCTAGGGAGGTGCTTTGGAGATGCTTAGAGGTGAGAGGGGTCCCGGTGGCGTACATCAAAGCTATTAAGGACATGCACGATGGAGGAAAGACTCGGGTGAGAACGGCGAGAGGGGACTCAGAGTATTTTACGGTCGAGACAGGGTTGCATCAGGGTTCGACTCTTAGTACGTTCCTGTTTGCGTTGGTATGGACGTGTTGACGCAGAGTATTTAAGGGGAGATGCCGTGGCGTATGTTTTTTGAGGACGATGTAGTGCAGATTGATGAGACGCGGAGAGAGGGGGGTGAATGAAAAATTGGAAGTTTGGAGGAAAACCCTTGAATCTAAGGAGTTTAGGTTGAGTAGGTCCAAGACGGAGTATATGAAGTGCAAATTTAGTGACTTGAGGCAGGAGGATGATATAGCGGTGCGGTTGGATTCCCAGGATGTTTGTAAGAGGGATAATTTTAAGTATCTTGGGTCTATGATTCAGGAGAATGGCGAGATTGATGAGGATGTCTCTAACCGTATTGAAGCTGGTTGGATGAAGTGGAGGCTCACCTTTAGAGTGTCGTGTGATAAGAAGGTGCCACTTAAGCTTAAAGGAAAATTCTATAGAGTGATAGTCCGTCCAGCCATGCTATATGGAACAGAATGTTGGTCAGTCAAGAACTCCCACATTCAAAGGGTGAAGGTGGCGGAAATGAGAATGTTGCGTTGAATGTGTGGACTTACTAGAGGGGATAAAGTTAGGAATGAGACTGTCCGGGAGAAAGTGGGAGTGGCTTCGGTGGATGACAAGATGCGGGAAAGAAGGTTGAGATGGTTTGAGCATGTGATGAGGAGGGGCATGGATGCCCCAGTTCGTAAGTGTGAGAGGCTTGCATTGGATGGCTTTAAGAGGAGGAGAGGTAGGCCGAAGAAGTACTGGAGGGAAGTGATTAGACATGACATGGAGCTGCTTCAGCTTACTGAGGACATGACCTTAGATAGGAAGGTGTGGAGGTCGCGGATAAGGGTAGAAGGCTAGGTTGTGTGCGTAGGTTGTAGCAAGTAGTTAGAAGAGTTCATGTATAGCCGGGTTAGTAATCCTAGGTTTGTGTCCATAGGTAGGAGCCCCTAGTTAGGAGGGTCTGGGTGTGGCGTGTGTCTTTGGTCTGTGTGTGTATGTTACTGCTAGGTGGGGGTCGTATTTCAGATGTCCTATGGCTTACCTCTTATCTCATATTGCGCTTATCTACCTTATTTTCGTATTGCTCTAATTTCTATTTTATTATGTCTTATTCCTTGTATGTTATGCCATCCATCATGCTTCATATTTTATTACGCTCCTGTTTACTATCTCTATCTTGAGCCGATGGTCAATCGAAAACAACCTCTCTACTTCTTTGGAGATAGCGATATGAACTGCGTACATTTTACCCTCCCAAGACCCCACTTTAATAAAAATATACTGCGTTTATTATTGTTGTATCCATTGTCAATAAATATTCTCCATCCATCAAATCACATGAATAAAATTTTATAATAAAATAAAAACTGATATACTATAATAGATAACAGTCTATTATAAAATTTACATCATCAGATTGTCAATAATATTAACAAGAGCAAATCACTAGTATAATAAGTAAAAGTGAAAAAAAATCATCAAATATTATTTTATTACTTGTTAGAGACTAACTCTATATAATAGGTAAAACTTTGTTAACAGTTCAAGAAAGATTCATTGTGCTAAATTTTCTTCCAAAAATAAATGAAATGAGGTGTAAAATCAAGTCATGATTGGTCGTAAAAAGACAGCGCGTGAATTATAAAGCCGCCGTAATATGAATATCAAATCAGAGGAAAAAAAAAGTTGGAATTAGGTACACGCGTGTTTATTCCGTCATCCATAACCCGACAAAACAGAATAAATAAATAAATAAATTAAAAATTATTTGACATAATTTTAATTTAAGATCACAAAAATTAAAAATTATCTTTAAATTTTTTTTTATCAATCTAAAACAGATTTTTCTTTTTTTAAATAAAGATAATATTCTTTTTTTAGCGGAATTAAAAAGGAAAAAAATGAGACATAAAATAGCACTAATTAAAAAATTGAAAAGCAATAAATCCAAAACATTATCGACTAGGCAGCCTACCCAACATATCCAATTCAGCATCTTACGTGTCATCCACCGTTAGATTCTTCCACGTGTCATATTTACCCCATCGCAGCCGTTCCCACTAGCTGAATACCGAACCTTCCCGAAATATGCCTCGTCATTCATTTTATCCAAAACTCTTCACGTGACTCCAGCGCACTCTACATTACAAGCGCGTAATTCGACACGTGTTTAATTTCTTTTTAATAATATAATATATGGCTCCTTCTTAAATTAGCAATTTTTATTTTATTTCTAAATAAATGAAATTTTAAATACTAATTAAATATTTTTCCAAACTTCACGATCCTTTGAATAAAGAACCATTCTCATAATCAAAATCTATTGGGATATATTCAAACAAAAAATATTGCTTATTTAGTAACGAAATGAGTATACTAGTGGTGGCTTATTATCATTTATGATTACTGTTACTTTAATTTAACTTAATTCAGTGTTTATTTATAAATAAATAAATAAATGGAAACATTATAATGTTTCAAAGTTACTCTTAAATCGTAAAATGAATAAATGAATATAGCTTTTGAGGATTCTTTGTTTGTCAAATAAATAGACCCATATGAATAAAATATTACTCTACTTTAATAACATCATTAAATATATTTACTAAATAAGAAAACATATCATCATATAATATAAATTGGGATAGGGAGCTTCATTATTAAGGTAGCAGTAGTAAAAAACAACATTGTTTTCTCTTCTTCATGATATACAACAGCTATTAGATATTTTAATTTAGAGTAATAATTTTGGGTGTATTCAAGTATGGTACAATTGATGAGGACGGATATGGAAGAGGCGCCGGAGTTTCAGTGGCTGAAGGGGAAGTCGACGGCAGCGGTGAAACTGGAATTCGAAGATGATTTAGATGAAGCACATGGCCCATTCAACAAGCGATCCAAACTTTCTACATCTCAAGTTTGTTCTATTCTCTTTGCCTCTTTTTACGCATGCTTTTTGTTAATTTTTGTTTTCTACAGATTCTGTGTTTGTGCTTGGATGGACTTGAGCTTATTAAAAAAAGGAATTTGCAGATATAAGTTTAATATAAATTAGGGAAATTAATTATAAAATTGGATGTTAAAGTTAAGGATTTAACTTAATTAATTAAGTGAGTGACTTGCCATTTGTGATAGATCATCAATCAATGCTAATTAAATAGAGTTACTTGCAATTTCCTGTTCAGTGACTTGATGGTGTGAATAAACTCTAGATTAAGGATCTAAAACTGCGTAAATATAGAAAGGTGTAGGGGATCAAAGAAGGAAGAGTATTCCAGTAGAAGTGTATTGTTGGGTATAAGTAAGAAGATTTATGCTTATTGATGGATTATTACTAGCTAGCCCTTTTTATGCTGCTTATGGTGGTAGTTCCTATATAGTTTATTGTATGATGATTAGCTCATTTGAATTGTGGGTCTTTTTTCCTACAGCAACAAGTGGTTGTAGGAGATGATGGTTTTCCAGTTGCACCATCGCAGTACAACCCGCTGGATGAGCCCAGTCCATTAGGTTTAAGGCTAAGGAAGAGCCCATCGCTGTTGGATTTGATCCAGATGAAGCTTTCTCAGGGGAACAGCCCCAAGGGGGGAAATCAGGGGAAGAAGGGGAACTCTGGAACTATTGAAAAGCTCAAAGCCTCGAACTTTCCTGCCACAGTTCTGAGAATTGGGAGCTGGGAGGTAATATTGATGTCTTAGTTTCGAGTATCTTAAATCTTAATCTTACAGGTTTAGAAGAGCTAGAACTGATTGGAATTGTGTTGTTTTCTGCAGTATAAGTCGAGATACGAAGGAGATCTGGTGGCAAAATGTTACTTTGCGAAGCATAAACTTGTTTGGGAAGTACTTGACGGTGGTCTGAAGAATAAGATAGAAATCCAGTGGTCAGACATTATGGGTTTGAAGGCAAGTTACCCTGATGATGGACCTGGAACTTTAGATGTTGTGGTAAGTGGTAATGGGCCATCTCTTTTGTTGTTGTTATTGGGAAACTGTTTCTTCCCACTTAATTGGCAAATGTACTTCCGCTTTACTTCTAATTATTATCCTAAAGGTGATGAAAGTACTAAAGGATTCTTATATTGCAGCTATCAAGACAGCCTCTTTTCTTCAGGGAGACGAATCCACAACCTAGGAAGCACACACTTTGGCAAGCTACATCTGATTTTACTAGTGGACAGGCCAGCATACACAAGTATGTTCCTTGTCTTATTTTGACTTGTTCTCATTTTATGTTTGCTCTGTTTATGCACCAGGCACTTATAGTAATTGCCTTTACTAATTTTCCTTGTTTTTCAGGGACACCAATTCCCCTAGTACTTATCTGTTGCATTTCTTTTAATAACCGTGTTGTCCAGGCTACCTGCTACCTCACCCAGCAACCCCAAGTTCTCATCTGTTGCCTTTTTTTTGATAACTAGCACATGTACCGGGTAACACTGTCAGCAAGACTTGAATATTTAAGAAGAAATTACCTAGTGTTTTTGTCTCAGCTAGGAATTGAACCTGAGATACATGATTCCCCACCCACTTTATTGACTGCTAGACCACACCCTTTTGACCTATTCTGTTGAGCTTTTCGGTTTATCGTGAGTCATGACCTCCTTTGGTGTTTTCCCTCCCCTAATATCTTGAAATTTCTCCAGTAGTAGTGTTCGACCTCTATTTTCTCGACAAATTTAGAAATTTAGAAATTATATCTTCTTTAATGATGTAGAGACAGTAATCTGCATGGTGATCAACATTAGGTACCTAAAGATTCACACTTTTCTTTCATTTATTTGTTGGGTATCACTTAAAGAGCATTAGTGAGAATTGAACCATCGTGCTTGTCCTTACCAAGTCCCTAGGATAAGAGTGGGTCTATATACATAAATTGCTTTCTTTTTTCTAAATAAAGTAGTTGCACCTCCTGTTGTACATCATGAGTAGTGAATATTACATTAAGCGGAGCACTTTTACAGAAGAACTGAAGTCTTCATGGTATGTTATGTTTGGCCGCCAGAAATTATGAAGTAGAAATTATCCGAGGCTTAATAAATTATACAGATTCATCAATTTCTTTAATTAAATTGTTCAATTCATCCCATGAGGGGAAGTATGGAATCCGAATAAATCAACCTCATTTTGCCAATTCATCTGGATGTGTGTTTCTTCTTCTGATTTAGGCAACGTCTAATGTCCCACAGTTTGTGTTTAGAGGGCTTTAGTAGGTCATTTCCGCTGCATTCTCATAGCATTCAAGTAGAATTACAAGAGGCTACATAGAGGACGAGAGAAGGTTAAGATACTCTCAACTCCACATAGTACCGCTCGTACTTATGATGATTTGACACTATTGACAACTAAATTCCACCCAATTATCATCATAGTTTCTGCTAATGCATAAAACAGACAAATATGTAAAATGCCACACTTGATATCTTAATTGGTAGAGATTTAGGTGAAATATCGGTAGTTGTAACGTCCGACTTGGTGGGAGTATACTGGATATGTTGTTGTTTTTTATCAGTAGTTGTAACGAAGTTTCAATGGTTGACCCACAATTTTCATCTGTCCATTTAATAAGCTTTCTTTTCAGCTTTGATTATAGTCTACCTATATACAATCTAATAATTGTTGCCTGATTCATGTTGGCTAGAGTGAATTGAATGAGATTGAAAGGTAATATATTTTCTCCAATATTTGATGGCTTAGGTTCTGCTTTCTGTAAAAATTCATACTTTTTCCAATATTTGATGGCTTAGGATCTCCTTTCTGTAAAAATGAAATAAAATAATAAATTGGTCTTGGAATCCACCTTCCCTCGAGGCCGGGATAAACTTCAGATACAGCCCCTTAATCCCCTCTTTTGTGGGCAGCAGACGTCCAGATTGGCCTTTTGTCATTTATTTTTGAGTATTTGTATGAACTTGACAAAATGGTGCTGCTGTTTTTATCCAAGCTTAATAAGCTGTTAGACCCTGTTTATGCTCGCAATTCTGGCATTTCCTTGATTATTATGTCAATGTGGTTCAGTTTTTACGTAGAAACTCCCCTCCTTTTTTGATTGTTTCTTTTTTTGTTCCTTCTGTAGGCAACATTACTTGCAGTGTGCACAAGGCTTGCTAGGAAAGCACTTTGAAAAGCTCGTTCAGTGTGATCCACGTCTTAAATTCCTGAGTCAACAACCAGAAATTACGCTAGATTCTCCACATTTTGAATCCAAAATTTCAGTATTTGAAAGCCCAAATGTGTCTGACTCAGAATTTAATCTGAACAATGAGAGAAGTACCACCTTCCTCAACTTGCATAGTGCCGCTTCACCTTTAGGAGCCCTTAGTTCTTCAAATGGGGAGCAAGATTTTGCAAGTAGACGATTGGAAAACATTCATCCAGAAACACCTTCGCCAATCTCAGGTAATTATATATTAATGCTTGTCTGCTTAGGACCCTAAGCTTTTCAAGAACTTTGATTCTTCTGCTTGGTGCATCTTATTCGTTTCTTCTTTATTTTTCTTAATTTATGTTGCTTGGTGGAAGCACTGTGGTGGTTATAGAGATTACATTCCTTATTCTGCTGCTACAGTTTTCATTGGTTTCTTTAAATTAGTATTTAAGCATATCTTGAGCAATTGCAGTAATCAAGACCATTGACAGATCCAAATTATAGTTGAGGCTTTATTGTGCACAATCGTGATATGGCCCAACTGATCCTGAATCAATCCTAATTGCCTTTCGAAATATTTGTCATTGTTGAGGCTTGCTGATAATGAATGTGTTTTAATTAGCTGTACTGTCATTTAACCTGCAGTGATGGATACGAGGGCAATTCAAGATGTCAGTAGAGATATGCAGCAATTGAAAGGCCTCGGTAACCTAGATCAGCTCCGAGTGCCTGGTCTTCATCCTTCCATGTCGATGAAAGATTTGGTGAGCCACTTTGAACAGCGTTTTTCTGAGCAGGGAACGTCTGCAGGTGTAAACCTGTCCAGTGGTGAACGGCAAAGCTTGGAGATTCTGGAAGAGATTTCGAGGTGCTTGTTTAGCGACACTCAAAATATGCCAGCATCAGATGAGAAATCTCTCATGACAAGGGTCAATTCTCTGTGCTGTCTTCTTCAGAAGGATCCTGCAACAGCTCATAAGAGTGAGAATTATGGTGATGTTGCAGTTGGAGGAAAGAGAACTGATGAATTGATCAGTTTCTTCCCACCAGCAACAAGTGGAAAGAAGGTTGAGGATCCTTGTAGAGCAGACGTTAAATCAAATGATCCAGCTCCGTCAATGTCAAGAAGAGACTCGGTAGGGGAGCTGTTGGTGAATCTGCCAAGAATTGCATCTCTGCCTCAGTTTTTGTACAATATCTATGAAGATTCTGATTACCAAGCTAGATAGGAACTGCTTATTTTGCCATTGTCCAGTAAAGGATGGTGAAGTTGCTCTTGTTCTTGTATATAGCAGGCATCGCGTCTTGCAAGACACTGCTTAGCTACAGTGTCCAGTTTAGGATTTGGTTGTAAACAAAGCCCCTTCTAGATGTGTCGGTAGTGTATATATAGTCATCTTCTATTTTAGTTCGTGCAATACAGTTGTGTTCTCCAGGTCGCTCGAATAGTTTATCAATGACAATATTTCATCATTCTGCATTTTTGCATTGAAATTTACCAAAAAAAAAATAAAAAAAAAAAATGTATCTACCTGGTGCTTAGACTAGCGGAATTTTACTTATAACAGGGTAGGTTTGTAGAGTGGTCCACAAACTGTGGCAAAGGCCAAAGGTTGATAGTGAGATCGATTTCAAATGAACTCATTGTTTGTTAAATTGAGGATAATTGAAATCCTTCAGTGGGGAGCGCTTGGAACCCCGAAATGGGGGCAAATTAATGAAAAAACAGTCGCCATTCACAATAAAATTAGCAACACTGTTGAGAGGCAGTGGAAGGCCAAATATAAGAAATTTTTTGAGGACATCGTCCACTTGCCCATTACACTAATAGAGCAAATAAAAGGAAGTACCTAATAGAGCAGAGTGTTTTTGAGGACATTGTCCACTTGCCCATTACACTAGTAGAGCAAATAAAAGGAAGTACCATTGCCCATTACACTAGTAGAGCAAATAAAAGGAAGTACCAACATACTAACATTTTACACACGGAGTGGTGCTTTTAAACAGTAACTAATATTTGCGAATACACTGCCAGCATTCGCTCTATTTTACATCTTGAAAGCACAACAGCAACAACCTTCTTCTATATCTGTCCTATTATCATCTAACGAAATCTACAAAAAATAAAGAAGCAAACCAATTAAGAATCATCTGTACCATCATTATCAATGTCATCGTTCTCCTGAATCATGTTCATAAGCACATTTATCTGGCTTTGCAGCATAGCATTTTGCCTTTCTACATCGGCACGCTTGCTTCTTTCTTCTAGCAGCTGTATTTGCAGATGTTCCAGGCATTGAGCATCTGCTTCTAACTGCTCGTTCAGACCATCAATTTCGCGATCCTGCAGCATTGTCATGTGATAAGTGTCTCTGTTGACGACTTTAACTGGGAAAGACGTAAACTTGAACACACATAAATAGATGGCAAAAACAGAAACAAATAGATTATTAGAAAGCAAGAAAATGATAATTTTGAGAACATCACCTTTCTGTTCATTTCCTGCAGAGCGATTCTTCGCATACTTTCAACCACGTCCACATTGACAAGCTTACGTCTCTTTCCAGCAAGCCAACCTTTGGGGTAGCATGCAGCGTCAAAGTCTGGTGGGGGTAGTAAAGTTTCAGCTGATGGCCTTCGACCATTGGCATTCGTAACCGGTTCCAACGGTTCAAATAGTGCCTTTCTACGCTCAGAAAGTTCAGTTGAGGGCTGGGATTCCTGCATCTTTTCATCAGTGGGAGACTCTTCTTGCTTTTGAGGTGTTTCCTCAGCTTTATCAGTGACTTGGTTTTCCAAGTTCTTCACACTAGCTACTAGGTGAAGTATTTTCTTAGCATGATGAATGTATTAATATACAAAATATGAATTGTGTAAACTGTATATTGAATAATATGTTGCTCGGACTCTGCAAGCCGATATGGTGTGTGTCGGATTTCCTTCTAAAGTAGTGTGTTTTTGGAGAGTCCGAGCAACATATGTATTGTTTTGAGCTTATAGGCATCACTCTATTATCTTTGTGGAACATGACATAAGACTCAAATTTCAAAAGTATATTCTCCAAACAAAAGACCAGCACAACTATAGCATGTTCAGAAATTGTCAACTGGTTCAAGTTCAAATCTCGTGAACACCGCTCTTACGTACATAAACAATACATTCCATGTGCCAATCAGAGATACTAGTATTATACAGCATTTTAATGAGTTACTTTCCTTCGTTCCATTGCTTCTCATTCCGGTGATTTTTAGAGATTTAACAAAAGAGAAACAAGGATTTGAGTCATTTGACAAAGGTCCGATGAGCCTAGCCCGTCACTTAAAATAACATGTCACTGGAAATGCTACTCCAACTTAGAAAACTTTCAGATACAAAACTAAAGAGCTCACTAACTACTAATCTTCTTACGTTGATCATTTAAGAAACATGTCTGCTATTTGACAATCATTCTCGGAAACACTATACTACCAAGCAAAGGCAAATCCACGATTAAAACTTTTTCGAGTTCGGGATTCTACCTCAGTCTTTAATTAGACACAATATTTTCGAGTTCGGGATTCTACCTCTGTCTTTAATTAGACACAATATGTTACTCCCTCCGTTTCGGAATAAGTGAATTGTTGGGGTATTTATTGGTGTTTTAAAATAAGTGAATCATTGATTTTTTTTTCAAATTTACCCTTTTGAAAAGGTATTACAAGGTCTATTTTTTCTTTAAAATGAAAAGTTGTGTTAAATTTATGTCTTCTAATGTTTTTTCCTTAATCTAAAATGTGTGCCAAAATCCAACAATTCATTTATTATGAAACGGAGGGAGTACGAAGGATTCTTTTTACTTGGACAATTCAAAGCTAAAGCACCCGGAAGGCATCTCTCGAAGATTTTTCAAATAAATTAAGGAATCCACTAAGGAAAAAAAACAAGTGTACTTTTTTTTAAAAAAAAAATACTAACAAAGTCAACAAGGCAGGGCCAAAGTCACAAGATCCGTGTGGAAAAGAGTAGCGTTTCAAAAATAAAATATTGTAACGGTATCGGCTGTAGCTTTTTTATACAGGCAAATTCCTTAACCGGACACCCTCGTGAAAACATTTTTAAAAAACACAATATTTTTATACTAGTAAAATATGATAGTATTTTTTTTATTGAAAGATCAAACTTTTAGGTAGTCGGCAAAGTCGATCGCCACCAAATCTAACCCAGACCATTTTCTCGTCAGCCGAACACAGTAGCTTTGGTCCAAATTCGGTATTTGTATTACGAAATCTATTCGACTTATAATGACTAGAATCTCAAACTCATGAACTTCAAATCCCCCGTATTTTCCGGGAAGAGCTCTAGATCTAGGGTAGTTCATGCGACCCACAAACTTATTAATAATTGACTGACAGAGAAAAAAAAAAAAAGGAAATCGGAGCAAAGAGAAGGTAGTACCAGATCGCTTCCTAGACTTCCATAAAACAGGAGTAGATGAAACAGGTGAAAATCCCTCAAGAATTCCCTCCATCTTCTGCTGCTTAACTTCCATATACAACTTTCAATAACTAATCCAAATTAAAATACAGACAGAAAGAGATGAGATTGAAGGAAAAATCTTACTATCTTTCTTCTTCTTTTAACAAAAAAAGAGCTAAAAAGGGGAAAAAGAGAGAGAGGGAGAGAGTTGATAGCGTAAGAGTTGAGCTTGGGTGTTGGTTGTCGCTGTAGGAGTAAGCAAGAAACCTCTATTATCCCCTCCCCCGATTTCCACAAAAAAAATATTGAGGTGAGAAGAGAAAGGCCCCCTTTTTTGTTTTATTGACAAGTAAAACAGAGAAGATATGGTTTTTAGGAAAGAAAATTAAAACAAAAGAGAGGGTGACGAATTTATCAAGGGCTTATTTATTATTATTCAACGGACCTGATTTTGTTTTGTACGGTGATGTTTGGTTTTCTTGTTTTGTGTTCCGATCCATGTAGGACCCAACACCTTATTTTATTTTCGAGTTGGGACAAAATGTTACCTGGATTTTTGTGTTTTGTGTTTTGTGATTTCTCTCAAGACACCCGTCGTGCAAACATTACATTTAACGACGAAAGGATAAAACTAGTCTACTTTCCATGGTCCGGGCATAGAGATGGATGGGCTTTTTGTTGGGCTACTTTAGGCCCAAAATGATGGATTGACCTTGCGTCTTCTCATCTCCCTGCTTTATTTTGGGAAGTTTGTTGAAGTAAAGAGGACTACTTAGGGACTCCTAAATTGAATGCATGACAGACACACTTCAATGGATTGAGCCTTTTTGTTGGGCTCCTTTAGGCCTAAAATGATGGATTAACCTTGCGCCTTTCTCATCTCCTTGCTTTATTTTGGGATTATTTATGGAAGCTTGTTGAAGTAATGAGGACTACTTAGGGACTCCTTAATTGAATGCATGACAGACACACTTCAATGGGTCGAGCATATCTCGACCTTGGCTGATATCTATTTTCTGATGATTATGTAGAAAGAATTTTAACTTTCTCATTGTTGAAGACTGCAAAAAGATGATAAAGTACCCGAACCACATTCTCCCTCTTACTTCCAAACACTACACATGATCTAGAAGGAAAGCTTTAGAGCAAATAGTAAAGTTAACGCAATAAAATCTATCACTTGAACATCCCCTTGAGATTCGATCCTTTCCGGGACCTGGGTGAACACAAAATACCAAGGGAATCCAAGCAGAGGTAAATGTACCAACACAGATGCACAGGGGGTCATCAAATACCCTCCTATTATAGAATTAGAACCCGATTGTCATCAGTCATTGTTCAGAATATCAGCTGTAACTTGTAAGCTCCAGTTTAATACCATCATCATTCACAGGGGACCAAAATGCTGGGTTTCTATGTGACTTTACATAATGGGGATATAACCTCTACCAATGGGGCTATGGCCTCTACCAATGGGTTGGGGCCCCTATTTGTCACCCCACCTCCTATATGTACAGTTCCACGAACTATACCCTAATCCTTTACAAAAAAGGGTTGGGGGCCCTTTCATTATCGTTCGCAGTGCCAAAGAATTACAAAATTTAAGCCCCCTCCCTTCCAAAACAATTGAGGAAACGATCGCATTATGTTTCACCTAAAGCGCAAGGTATGCAGGGAGGTTCTTTTGACTGGTCTTTCGGTGTGATAAGCTCCAGGCAGTGATCATGAAATGCATGCCCACAGGGAAGAACAGCAACAGGTGGTGGAGCAGCAGGCCGAGAAATAGGGCCTTCAGGATTGAACGCCACATCCCTCTTGCATAAGTGGCACTTCACTCCAACGGGTTGAGGTAGTTCCTCCAATCCTGCTAAAAAATTCCAACACTGTATTATTAAAATGAGTACATTATTTATATCGTCACACAAAAATTCAAACAAAATACAGATGTATTCACTCTTGAAAACCCGGTTCATGTCATTTATACGTTTGCTTACCGGTATAGCAAGATGACGCATTTGTCTGATGTAAACTAGAGTACTCAGCCACTTGTACCCATCCCTATTCCGATTCCTACCCTATTCAGAATCCCATATAATTTAGATGACAAATCCAACATACAAATACAGATTGTACTGTATACCTACACCTGGCTGTCCATGTTAGTGTATTCGGGATAATTTTTATAACATTGGGGATAAACTTTAGATACACTGGAAATTGTTTAAACAACCAGGGAATATTTAAATATCCACCAGTTGTTTGGACGCGGACGAGGAGGAGCCGGAGGATGGGCAGAGAGGAGCAGGAGCGGGACTTGTGTAAATAAGAAAATACTGGGCTTTTAAAGATGTGTCATTAGCACTAACTAAAAAAGATACCCCCATCGCATTTCTTAAGAGTTGAGTCTTCGACAGTTAAATAGAAGACTCAAAAGTTTCTTATAATTTAAGCAGTATTCCAACATAAATAATGCAGCTAGATGAGTAATCAAGTCAACTAACAAACTATGTTACAAAACATAAAATAGAAGCATGTGAGATAGCTTGAGATACCTTGCCGTTTTACAAGGGAAGAAGGAAGAGAAGGAGAAGATGCAGGAACTGGAGAATTAGTGATCTGCCTTTGCTGTGCTATCAGCTGTTGATTGCTATGTTGAGTCACTGTTCTCCTTCGCTGGCACGTTGGAGGAGTTGGAGGGGCTCTACTTGCTTTTCTTTTAACGGAAGTGTGGCCAGGAATATATGAAGCCTGAGGGGTCCCATCAGCCTTTGAAATTGGAATGCCTTGACCTTGGTGTAGCAAATATAGTTAGAGCACACATCAGGAATCAGCACATTTTGGTTCTAAAATGTGCACGCCACCAAAAATGCAAAAGATAGATATTGTCAATGAAATAACACTACTAGAGAGTTCCTTAGATTGGGTTTTGTGGCATACCAGCATGATACGGGAATCCACTAACATTAAACTTTGCTGGTGAACCACCCTGAGGACGACCTAGATGACATCAGAACAATCTCTTCAGATGTTACGCAGAGGTCAAGTTACTTCGAATACATACAAAAGCAAAATGGAGCATTTATCTGATATGAACAAAGTTAGTACATACCCATAGCAAAAGGGGGGTGAGAAAGTTCAGTGGGTTGCATTTTAGGTCCATAATCTTGAGACTGATACGAGTTACCTACAAATGATAGCCAAAGAAAAACAAAAAAATGAGAAAAGCACCAAAGATAAAAGTACAATGAGAACTACTCAAGCTCTGGAATGTTCTAATTTCTAGGTTGCATGGATTCATTTAAAAGTACGTATCCAGCATGGGATAGGGGAAGTATCTGGAACTGGTGCATCCTCTTTTAGTGTATTCTGAAGAATCCACACAGAATACCTACACCTACATCCTCTTTTAGTGTATTCTGAAGAATCCACACAGAATACCTACATCCGTTCTACATGGGTACGTCAAAGCATATCAAGGATCCATGTAACACAGCCTAATCTGCCACACTATTTCAGAAAGTCCAAATATGTATAAATGAAGTCAATCACTTTGACTGATGGACAAAATCATCATCCTCATTCTAATTATCATCTTCCAATTTATTTTTAAAAGCTTAATCGGAGACCATTACACTTCATTTTACTGTGCCTGACTAACGATTTCATGGAAGCTTAATATACTTCTGGCTTCTTTTTTTCCTTACCCCTTCCAATTTGCTGGATGCCACCCATCCCAGGAAGAACACCTTCTCGAGTAGCTTGAGAAATAGCCCCGTCATTAAGCTGGACACCTAGCCTCTTAGGAAATTGATTGCCAGGGGCAGGTTGGATGCCACTCCATCCAGCAATTTGAGCCCCCATTCCTTCAGGAAATAGGTTATTCCCCCAAGGATAGGGAACATTAACAAAAGATTGCTGACCTGAAGAAATTTGATGGTAGCAAAGTTAGGCACCACAGTAATTCAACAACCAGAAGCTGAAGTAGACTTAAGAGGCAATTATAGAACCCTTGAGGACAAGAGTGAAACTACATAAGAGGAACTCAAAAAATCTGTGCATGTAGCTGTGAAATGAAAAGGGAGAACACCTAATCAAACTCGCATGTCTACAAATCACATTCTCTCACCCTACTAATGAAAAAATTGGCTATGTAGTCATGTTTAGGCAGAACCAACTTTATGACCTTAGAGGCCTACAATTTGTCAGCACAACGGATCAACCATTATAACAAATTATATACATAACTCTCCAAAAGGTAGTACTCTGTCAACTAATAGAGTGCAAAATTACAACTTCATCTTAACCCCCACCCCACCCCACCCCCAAAAAAAAGACCCACTTCCATAGGAAAAGTTGAATACCACCTTTGTTTCAATTCAGGTGTTTTACTTTCATTTTAGTTTGGTCCAAAAATATTCTTATACTTAGCAAGTTTCATACTCCAACATTCTATTTTACTCATAATGACACTTTCTAATAGGAATGGCGTGACATATTTAACACTACAAGATTCTAAGGATACTTTTGGCATGTCAACACACCTTTGATTTAAGATTACAAGATTTAGAAGCTTTATTTGCATTCTTAAATCTTCCTATCGAATCAAAAAAAAAAAAAAGACGCACAAAATGCTAACAATGTTAAGTAGGTATGAACTCGAGCAGAGACCATATTGACTCGCAGCCATATTCTTATATCCAACTCCAGCAAGTGCAAGGAGACAACCTAAGGCTCGACCCAGGTTTACAGCTTATGGCGACCAAACCACCAACTTATAAAAATCCCAAATCCACAATCCATTGTCACAGCTCCACCGTCAATTCACCCCACCCAAAACAAAAAGAAAAGAAGCAGTGCATCATTTTTGAGATGCACCGATAAAAAGAAATGAAAAGGGAAAAAGTATTCTCACTTTTTGGACAGTTAGGAACCTTGTTTTTTCGGTTGTCCACTAGGATACATACCTTATGCAAGCATATGCCCATGGAAGTGAAGGGAGAAGAGATCATCCCCTAAAAGTGTGTCCAACACAAGTACTAAGAATGATTGTGTTTAAAAGTGGGAACTCACGCATAGGAAAGAGTTCTCATTAGAACTTCCTACTTTCTATAGAACTTCTGCATGAAACGTAAAATAAGCAGAGCAAGTGCACTCACTTTGCAGTTCAGTAATTGTTAACAACGGAAAACTGTCAACAGCTTGAGTTGCACCCAGTGAAGATGGCATAAGCTTTCATGGACATACAACCCAAACAAGATAATTCTCACATTTTAACAGTTAAACAATGTTATAAAAGGATCAACCAATTCTATAATAGTGCTAACACCTCTAGACTTGAACAAAATGAGAAGCTTTTATGGAGATATAATGCCAACACCGTGTGAATGCTAGTCTCTTCCTATAACTCTTATTTGAAAAGACTTAAAAGCAATATGGAACTTGTAGATCCTGCCAGTGTAGGTCCAGATCTACTTCTGGAAAAGATTCACGAAATTCACTTTAGGCAAATAATTATTTCAGCCTAGAATATTTTGAAAGCATTCAAAACTAAAAAAGCTGTTTAAGATGAAAATATTAAAAAGGTAGTAGATAACATCATTTCATGGAGCAAACTTCCTGCGACACAAAAAACCTATGCATAACACAATAAACAAACTGATACAACTTGAATATGCCTTCATATAGAGCTCCCACTAGATACTTTTTTTCTTAACACAATGTTGCCATTTTTCATCACATTTTGTTCACACTGCATCACTAAGATATAATTTCCGTTGGAAGATGAGCTTTCACATTCAAGGATGCAAATTCTCTCAGTCAAGTCAATTTTATTTGCAAACACTATTTAAAACAATGTTAACAAACTCTCCATAGTCATGTTTGTTTGATTAAGGTCCAAACATTCACCAGAACTACCCTGGAAGCTGCCAACCCAGAACATATATGCACGAAAAACAACAAGCTAAGCCTGTTAGACACAGGAATATTTTTGGAGTTCTGATACAGCACCAGAAACAATCAGTTATCATTGTTGGCACTTATTTCAATTGTCATGAACATGCACTAAAACCCCTAGCCTCAAATTAAAAGTAACCATCCATGAAAGAAGACATTGTTGTATTCAATAATGGCCATTTTCTACTAAAGAAAACAGGATCAAGAAATCCAATCATAAGCAAATGTCAGCATAAGCTAGTGGTAAAGTACAAAATGGATAAAGCGATAACTGGTAAATTCAGTAAACAGAAATAGAAATTCATACACACACCTAAATGGTCTTGCCTCACTCTGCTGCCGCCACCATGAGTGAGAATAGGAGATCCCATGAAAGATTGATTTCTGGAAATGTTTGCGTACAGGTTGTTCTGCAGATTAATAGGTGATTGAGCTGCGTGAGCAGATTCCGGAGCTGCTGCCATTCTACCAAATCCAAGATAAGGGGGTAAAGTTGAATTGCTGCTAAATGGCAATGGAGGAGGAGGCACACCACCTTGGACGTACTTGAGAGGATCAGGTTCAGCGAGTCTTAGATCAGCTTTACCAACAGCACCTGAATTTCTGGTGTTAGATGAGTTGAGACGTGCATCTGGTGTTACATACATAAACGGAGGTGCACTGATTCTAGAGCCTGGAGCAAGCACACCCGAATTCCTGGCTGAATTAGGCAAACCACTCATATCATGCTGGAAATTAGTAATACCACCAGGAACACCATGAATTACACTTGGGAAATTTCTTCTCACTTGTTGTCCAGGAGACTTGTTACTTTGTGGTAAACCAGCTTCCTCCAGTTTGTTGCTAACCTCTTTGCCGCTGAATCTAAGGTTTGATCTATCCTTTATATTACTTCCTATCCCAAGGGTCAGAAAACTACCATCAATGTCTCCTGCTGAAGGAAAAGGAACAGAATTGCCCTTGGCATCTATATGAACTCCTCTTCCGACAATGCTGTTAGTATTCTGCATGTTATACCCTATGCCAAAAGGACTTCCACTTGCCTGGAAGCTATTTTGACTAATACCTGTTGCTTTCCCAGCCTTCTCAAAACATCCAGCTCCACTGCTTTGCATAGGCATAAAATTCATGCTGGACCCAAGATTCTGGATTCCCTTGGACAAGACACCTTCACTCACAAGACTATCTGAGGTCGGCGTGTTGTTATTCATATTTGAATGGTTTGTGTTTGCACTATTTTCCATGCAATGTGGCATTTCTAATGGACTCGAAAAGGATGAAATATTTCTGACATTCATCAAATTCGGTTCAAGATGGTGATGATGCAAGGTATTGAGATTCATCAAATCGACCATCTCAAAGTTGTTCATCTCATTAACATTTCCTGGAAGAGGATGGACCGCAGGAGAAGATACAAAAGGGAAAGATGTGGCATTAGCCCCTGAAGTGAACCTACCATCGGAAGATACAAAGGGGAAGGATGTGACATTAGCCCCTGAACTCAACCCACCTTGGGACGACACAAAAGGAAAGGATGTGACATTAGCCCCTGAACTGAACCCACCTTGGATAACACCGTTATAATCAGCAGCTACACTTTGTCTGATGCTGAGGGAAAGATCATCGTCAACAGCGTGAACTGAGGTAGGGTTTGGCAGGTTCTCAGTTTTGTCACATCCCATTGAATAGCTTCAATCTGGTCAATTAAATCAAAAGCTAAGCTGGCTTAACTACTCCCACTCACACAAAGATATCTACTTCATAAACTAGAGGACATGACAAAGAGAAAGAAAAGCATAGTAAAATTACACTAAAATGCTCTTCCAGTCTCCTCACAACTGAAACAAATGTTGTAATTGCACATAGAACAAAACAAAATCTAAACAAAATGAACATCCTGAAGAGCAATTTAGAACAATCACATTTTCACCAGACCGGCAAAGCAATAAAACAATAATAACAGGCTGAAAATACACAAAAAATGAAATTACATCACACATTTTCATATGAAAGTCTGCAAGCAAAAAGGGGAAGCAATTCACAAAAATACTCTAAGAGAAACCGTAGAACAGAGGGTGCCAAATCCTTTTGAGCCATTTCCAATTTGTCCAGGCCTATTAAGGCTCCCTTCATATACTTCTTTGATTGACCAACAACAACAACTACCCAATGTAATCTCACAAGTGGTCCGGGGACTTCTTTAATCGTTCACCGTTCCAAATTGAGATATACGCGAAAACTACTTCCTGATATGCCGATCATCGAAGCAAAATGTTAACTACTTAAGAACAGTAGACTACACTTAATGTGATCCCACTCGAATCTCCCCGGACAAAAATAACTCTAAATCAAGAATCACTAGGATATCATAGAAAATCAAACCGACATACATAGAGATTAAAAAAACATACGGCAAAAAAATTCCTACCCAATAAACACAACACACAATCGTCTTCGCCCCCATTCCCTACACTCTTGTGCGTTACAAAACCCTAAATGCCATTTCTCAACAGTCCAAAAGACTAAAGAAAACCTAAAAAATGGAGAAAAACCGATACATATTAATTCCTCTTTGTGATTATTACAAGAATCCAATAACGGAAAACCATCTTTAATTAAAAAAACACCAAAAGCTTCACAATCCAAACAGTACCACTGAAAAAAAAAAGTATTCACACCACATTAATTACACACCCAACCGAACCAATTTATTTATTTTTTTGCAAAAAAAAAAAAAAAAAAGATATATTCAAAAACTTTATAGCCATATCAACAAGAAAAAATTCAAATTAATAAAAAAAAAATATAAAATCTGTACGAATTCTTACCAGTGAAGAATTACAACTGATCGGAAAAACTTTTTCACTTCTGAAAATTTTTAGAGAGAGAAAGTGAGGGGTTTTAGAGAGAGAAAGTGGTGGTGGTGGTGGTGGTGGTGTAATATGTGTTTTTGGCGCTTATTGGGCTCTATAAAGAGTTTTTAAAGGGTTCGGTGTGGGGTCCATGTGTTCTTTTCTCTTTGTGCCACGTGGACTGTGAAAACATTGAACTACCCAGATGACGTGGCGTTTTTGATTCGGTGTGAACGCTTGAGTTTCCAGTGTGTTGTATCCGACCAATCGGGTCGTTTGGTTGAGGGTTTTTTCGTCTTTTCAAGGGAAAATGTGAGCGTAGTTTGGGGATTAAAGGAAATTGGAATATAACATGGCGTATTTAGAACGCACTGCACTGCGCTCATTCTCAAAAATGGACAAGTTAGCTAAATTTTTAAAGTGAATTTAAAGAGGAGATGAAATCTTTGACCAAAATTATAAACTCAACAAAAAAAGGAAAATTAATATTTTTACATCTCCCGTGTGTTCTCTTCATCCTATATATATCACCTGCTCATACTGTTTTACTATGTGTGAAGAAGCAGCCAATATTTTATCAATATTTAATTAAAAAATAAAATAAATATTTATGCTAGGTCTGTTTTAACTGTTTCAAGTCATAATTTTACTATATTATTTTTAATTAATTATTATTAATCAGCTAAGTGTTGAAAATTAATAATATTTAATAAAAAATTAAAATAGACATAAAATAATAATTTATTATATCACTTTTAATTAGTTAATTATTATAAGTCATTTAATACACATTTGCTTCAATCATAATTTTTTATTCTCTCAAAATTATATCAACAACAATAACAAATTCAGTGTATTCCCACATAATGGGGTTTGACTCAAAATTATATTAGTGTCGCATAGATTGAAATAGATCAAAAAGTATTATAAATATAATAATTAAAAGCTTAAATTATCTTAAAAACACAATTAATTATAAATGCCACAAAAATCTGGACAAAGAGAGTAACATATATTATTTGAAAATTATATAAGAAGTATTATAAATTACAATAGCTAACAATTTAAAATATCTAAGAACTTATTAAAAATATGATTGAGTATCTAAATTATATTTGTATCACATAAATTGAGACAAAAAAATAACATATAGCACGGACCCTCGATATCTATTTAGTATGTATAGTTGTCCTAAATTGGTCGTATATTAATTATCCATATTATTATAAATAACTGTCTCAAAATATACAAGTTTGAAAACTAGTTTTAGAAAAGCTTTTAAGGGTTAGTAAAATTATCCTTTTTATTTATAATTTTTAAGGGGCATAAGAAAGTAGACAACTAATATGAAACGTAAGAAGTATAAAACAAATTTCCCCATTAAATGAATTATAATTTGTCCGTGTATTCTTCCATGATTTGTTTAATTACTAAACATAAAAAAAAAAAAAAAAGTATTTTTCATGAATCAGACATTTTTCATGAAAAGTTAACATGTTATTTAATATGTGTGATAAAAATTTAACTATTCTAAAATTATTATGATCATTCATCTCAAGTATCAGCCGGACAACATGATAACTTTTTAAAGTTTTGATAAGTTTTGTTAATGGTCAATTTGGACTACATTGGTAATGCATCTTTGGCTTAATCACCCTAATGTTGAATTGGTTGAACAAGTTACATTTTCATTTTTTGATTTCAACATTCTTATCGGCTTTTGACTCATTCTACTTCTAGCAATAGATATATCCCTCAAATTAAAGTTGGGAAGTGCTATTAACTTTGTGATTGCGCTTTAGCATTAATGGTTTACAATTTTATAAGGAGGCAAAAAAGAAGCAAATTGTAAGTGAAAGAAGATAGAAAATCCAAAAGGATACGAGACAAAGGCAAAGACATGTATAAAGTCTTTGGCCATGTCCCCACTTCAGGAAAAAATTAATTATCCATTGCACCGCACAAGTGAGATTCTAGAACAAGACAACATAACATAACAATGTTATAATGTATTTGTCAGCAATAAACATGTCACCACCCTCGTGTCTATCCTACGTCTGTTGACAGACAAGTCTTCGTTGCCAAGGAAGATGGGGGTTGAGTAGATTGTCCAAACTCAAAAAGTATACTAAAGAAGATAACATATTTTTCTCCGTTGTGGTCCGATCTTTTCCATTTTGCGCAGAGTAAAAGCTTTAATGCACCGAAATGTTCTATATTTTGTTTAGTTAGACGAATAAGCAAACAAAGAAAAACTTTAAAGGTGGAATTCATTTGAAAAAAAAAAGAGAGAGAGAACCCTTAGGTGTCTAAACAATTCCTGGGTTTGATATTTTAAACTAAGTGGGATGGAAATATGTCCTGGAAGAGATACGTAGAACTCCACAACAAAGGGAAAAAGGGTGCGAATAATTCGAAGACCCTACAAAAATTAGGTCCCAAATTCTGAAAGTCCACTTAGAGATGGCAATAATAAGACGACATATAATAAGCATGGATATATTAAAAGCAATATTGTGAAGGGAAAGGGAACATTCAGAAAGCATAAATAAGTGGTGCAACTTGCTAGCAACCCGAATTTTCCACGGAGAGTGAACGTGTGCAAGTCCATAATATAGAAGTTAACGTGTACTAGCATTCGGGAGTCTTTGTAGCTTAGCAGGTTAGATAGTGTTACATATTGTCCCACATTAAAAAAAATAGAGAAATGTTAATGGACTTATAAGCTAAATAGGTTCTCCCACCTATCAGACTAATCTTTTGGATACAAATACCTAAACTTCCACCTTGCAAGCCCCTTCCCAATTGCAAAATTATTCTTCTATTCGATCTTCATTATCTCCTCTTGAGTGTCTTTCACTATTTGCCAAAAAGAATTACAACTAAAAACGAATTATACTTAATTAAAGAAGAAGATCAGTGAATTAAGGAAGAGAGCAAAATTGGATATCAAATTATCATATTTCTCTGCAGCTGAATAACAAAGGCCGAACTCCGTCCCAAGACTATTGTTGTAGTATCATGGGCCTTCCTGGTCTGATTCCCAGAAGCCACACTACTCTTCTTTTAGATGTTGCTGGCAGTTACGGAAGAAAATGCAGCCCGAGGATGCCACAAGCCCCACGAGGTAACCAGCTATAGCGCCATAAGTCACACAAATAGGCCATTCCTACATGCAAATACCAATTGCCGTGAATGAGGACAAACCATTTACTAAAACATTTTCCAACCCCATGCAGAGGTCTGCAAAATAGGAAAATGTCATCTTTTCATGAACAGCATAACCTAAATATAAAAAGAATCTTTCCCTCCAGTTCTAAGACCCAGGAAATGAAAATGCATATGAATAAATTACCAAACAAGCACAGTTTTATGGAGTTATGAAATCAAGCACCAAGGGAATCAGTGAGTCGCTAATAACTATGACCTTGTTAACTGGTAACAAATGCAAAGGAATTACACAAGAAATATATAAATTGAACATGTGCAGCTGTTAGCTGGTACATCTAAGATAATTATAGAAAATCAGCACGAGTAACAAGAACTAAGATGCAACTTGATACAAACAAATGTGTGAAACAATTCTGGTATTAAACTGCCTCTCGCTCTGTCATTTTTCACCTTAACTGATGCCACTGTTTCCATTCATCTCACAAGTAAGTGATGTAAGTCTTGATGAAATTTTTTAGTGGAGGAAAAACATAAAAGGGCATTATAATAGAAGATGCATGCACTCATGTTGTGACATAGTACTTAATTAGATTTTATTCTAATCTACACAAGCATACCTCAAGCAAGAAAAAAAATTCAAATTACATGCCTTTGTAATGGTCATATATGCTCAAATAACCAAAATGATAATGCGAGGGCATATCCTAGGAACTCCTTGAATCAGGATATAGCACAAGTTCTTTTATTTTACTTATAATCTCAGTGTGGACATGGAGATCCTGTTGACAAAGCAGACCTAAGTGATTCCCTAACTCGAGCAAAAAAAAAATTTTACAGACAGCAATGCAATATAATCTTACCCCGACAAAAAGGATCCACATAGTGCCAACCTTTTTTCTTCCATCTTTTTGATCACTTTATCTTTTGCATTCATTCTAGTATAGCAGGATACAATACTTCATTATCGTAAATGAACTAGTACTTGTTAGAATATGAGTAGGAGTAGGAATAGCATATAGAATCCTACTTGGAAAGGAATTGCAATGTAGTGTCCTATTAGGAAAAGGATTGGAATGTAGTGTCTATAAATAGGGTCTCAATGTAATAATGTAGTTATAACAATCAATAATATTCTTCTCATACTTCTCACATGGTATCAGAGACTCTACGATCTTGGTAGAGAATCAAAGAGCTTCCAATGTTGGCGGTAACCAATACATGCCGCCCGTCCGGCCAATAATCATGTTAGCAAAAGTTAGGCCACCACACTTCTTTTCCCTACTTTCTCATAACTAATTTGCGTAGTACCATGCATCTTTTCGGACTACTTTCTCATATCTGAGTTGCATAGCACCGTGCGTCTTTTCGGTGACTCCTTAGATCTGATTAGCGTAGTTCCATGCGTCTTTATGGTGACTCCTCAGATCTGATTTGCGTAGGGTCGTGCCATCATTCCGAACCTACCCATATAAGTTCTCCTTTTCAGTAGGATTGTGCTGTCATTCCGACCCTACATATATAATTTCTCTTTTTTAGTAGGGTAGTGTCGTCATTCCAACCCTACCCATATAATTTCTATTTTTTAGTAAGGTCGTGTCATCATTCAGACTCTACCCATATAATTTCTATTCCTCAGTAGGATCGTGTCATCGTTCCGACCTACCATATAATTTTTTCTCAAATGATGACCACTTTTCAGCCATCAAATCTAATAATCTGGCGCGTGAGTATGTTCCGGCCAGTTCTTCAGTGACTATCTTGTTCAAGATCTACTCATCTCTTGATTTCAAGATGACCCTTATACTTTATACCAGTTTCCGGTAATTTTCCAGTGACACATTGACTTTCCGGTGATGTTTACTACTTTTCAAATCACTTTTTCAGTTTGTTCCGTTTCAGTTGAGGTCTCCCAGACGTCCAAAGCAGTCCTTATCAGTTTTCTTGCAGATATCTTCACCAAGTCCCTCATCGATCCTCGTATTAGTTACATCCATAACAAGCTTGGTATATATGTCTTCTATGCACCAGCTTGAGGGGAGTGTTAGAATATGAGTAGGAGTAGGAATAACATATATAATCCTACTTGAAAAGGAATTGCAATGTAGTGTCCTATTAGGAAAAGGATTGGAATGTAGTGTCTACAAATAGGGTCTCAATATCTTCCCCCGAGCATCAAACAACTCCGAGGAGAATAGAGGGAAATTCTTGGCATTGTAGAGGTTCAACCCCCAATAGGAAACTGGAATTAGTATATATACTACTCCAACATACCCAATTATGACATTGACAATGACAAAAAAGGGATAAACCAGAGGGCTACCAAGGTATGATGCTATAACTGCCCAATCAAAAGTGAAGGATAAAATTCCAAGACCCTTCATGCCTGAACCAAGTTGCTGGGCAAACACTGATTTGCGATAGACCAAACAGATCAACGATAAGTTTGACAATGTTGGGAAGAGATAACCAGGGACCATGTACCATATGAAGCTGCAATCTAGTACAATTAAGAAAAATTTCCCTCTTGAGGTTTTGCCTTCCCCTTCTTTCTCATGGAGAGCCCTGAAAAGAGAAACTTGAACCAGACTACTTGGCCACCACATTTCTGCAGGGTCTACCACTAACTTCCTCATAATCCCGGCCCAGCCATATCCCAGAACCTGAGTGGCAACAAGAAGAATCCAACCAGCCAAGAATGAGATATTCCTAAAATACAACCCTTTGATAATATCAACAATTCCAACAGCATAAGCAGGTCCATTCAAAAATGCAGAACCAGCATTGGCAAAAATAGAAATCAATACATGTTCTTTCATATTAAACGGCCCTGGATTCAACGTAAACTCCCGTGACATAATCTTAAACATCCTCGTTGGTAACACCCTAGCCATTAAACGCCCAATCGGCAATGTTGCAACTTGAACAGTAATCATTGTGATCACCAATGGCTCAGCTCTATAACTGAAAAAAGTGTAGAGAAACGATAGAACTGCACATGACAAGATTCCTAAGAACCACATTCTGAATGTCCATACTGGTAGAGAAGGATCGTCTTCGTTTGATACTGTTAAACGAACTTGTTCTATTGGAGATTCTTCGTCATAGTCTTCACAGGGTATTCTCTGAATCCCACTTTTCTTGAACGTTTACCGCCACTGAAGAAGGTCGAAAACGAAAGAAGAGAGATTAATTCCTGGTGTCCTATTAGGAAAAGGATTGAAGTGTAGTGTCTATAAATAGAGTCTCAATGTAATAATGTAGTTATAACAATTCAATAATATTCTTCTCATACTTCTCACAGTACTCTTTAAAGGAAATCATCTAGCAGATCCCCAACACCTCTCATTCAAAGATATGATTCTCTTGGAAGAGTCCAGAACAACACAAACATGTTTCCAGCAGATGTGTGTGTCTTCCATAAGGGTGAGTGATACTAATCTGGGTAGCGGGAAACAATGAGGTGGACACCATCTACAAGGAAGCGCCAAAAAAATTGACACAAGAACAGGATAAATAACTTCATAGAACCTTCATGGTATCAAGCAAATCAAGCCACCAGAAGGATAGTGTGCACAAATGCCACTCCCTGAAAAACTTTTTTTTCTAACCAAAATCACCACCACAGAAAATTAGAAATGGCCATCGGATGCTTTGCTTTCTAGAAGAACTGGGTATCCTACTTTTATAAGTACAAAGTTCATTAAGGTGAGCAAGGTTCGTTGAGGTAGCTCTACTTTTCTTAAAACAATTCAGAGAAGAATTTGTTTAAGGAAATAGTCTTTCCATTGCAACGCTCAAAAGATAGTATTGTGGACTACTGAAGCTGTAGTGAATGCAATGAATGCATCTGAAATTGAAATATCTGCAACATGAAATGCACTACAATCTCTAGATTGTGAACCTCGAATCCTTGACAATCAGGTAACATACCTGCCATGGGCTTTCCCAATCAAGTGGCATTGGCCAAGCACCAAACCACGCTCCAATAACAGCTCCATGAGCTGGTAGAGAGATCATATAGTCTGTGGACTCATTTGCCCTACAAGAACAAACATGCTAAATAAGGTCTACGATAGCTCTAACATACAAATATCAAATGCCCACGGATGAGAAACTGGAAATTACTTTGTTCTAGCAAATATTCGGTGCCAATCACTCCATGATGAGCCAAAAACACAAGCTGCTGGTACAAACTGCCAAACCAACATTGTTGTAAGCATGAGATGAATCCACTAAACTACAGCTGTTGTAATATTATTGGTGCTTAAAAGCCAGAGGTATCTTTTCATGCAGTAAATAGCAATTCCTAGCTGTTAACACTTACAGTGAGTAGGGACATCAGAAGAGACCAATGAAGGGTCTTGGGGAAATACCTGTGATAATGCAGGATCAAGGACTAGTTGGGTCAGAACTAGAGCATTTCAGAAGCAATATAAAGAGAAAGTAACAGAAAACCATTATATTTTGCATTAACATACTCCAAGTTGAGGTAGGATAGGATAGAACAAAATGACTCCTATGTTATCCGAGACAAAAACATAAACTAATCTCGGGTACTTTTCTGAAACATAGAAGCCTTCAACATGTATGATGATCACCAGAGGCAGATCCATGATTTGAAATTTATGGGATCATGTTCGGATTCTACCACAGCTCAATTTGTTACTTGGTTCGTAATCAATTATTTGCTAGTACTTATTAAGTGAATATTTTAGCACATATACAGGGTTCAAGCCAAAGCTACAAGGTCCCAATGAAGCCATAACTCACACTCTACATCTGCCTCTGATGATCATGCAAGAACATTGTCATAATCTATGTTTTCTGAGTAGATCAGCTCCGTTGTCCACCTAACCTCAACTAAGCCTTCAGGTTTCAGTATCATTATAAAAGATGTAGAAATGAATGTACACTGTCACATACTCAAAACCAACAGGTGCTCCTAATATAGTAGCTCCGAGTGCATTTACCACGGCCCCTACAAACATGATATAATACAATTCATACATATTATCATATGAATCTTTGATTTTAAAAGCCACACAAATATTGAAATTTTAAAAGCTAACCGGCAGGAAGTGCCAGCAAACCTCGTCCTACAGCTTTAACATACTGTGAATCCACACACACGCACAAAAAACAAAAAACAAATCAATTACTCTAATAAAGCATGTAAACTAAAAAAAAAATATGAAAAAATATAAATTCAAATAAAAGGAGTCGAGAAAATGTTTAGGATTACAGAGCATTTGTTCCTATCAAGCCGAAGATGACTGTAAAGAAGAATCAGTACTGGAGCCAGAAACACCTGAGAAGCTTAATTCGAATCAAAATAAGGTACTCAGAATTTTGAATTTTGTGATCTTAAATTTAAAATACATAAAATATAGTACCAAAATGCTGCGTGTCACATGTCACGTGAAAAGTTAAACAAACAAATTGAAATGGATAGAGTAAGAAAGAGTGAAGGCAGATTGGGAGATTAATACCGAAATCAGACGAAGAGTTTGGGATGGATGGGTGATGAGATGGAGGGAGTAGATGTGATTAGGTACCCAGAAAGCAGAAAGTAACCCTAATCCACAAATCAGATGAAGAGTAAGAGCTTTCAATGGAGATATAGAAAACAATGCTTCGGTATTTCCACCTTTTGGATCAATCTTCTTCTTCGCCATCCTCTTTCTTCTTAAATTCAGCAAGCAAACCAAAAAAAAACTCTGTTTTTCACTCCTTTCAATTTTAATTTAGGACATTGACAAAAAAGGAAGTTATTTAGGCCTCAACATACATAAAATTGAATAGAAATTATTTTGGTCATTTGGTCAATAGAAGTTGTTTGGTAAGATGGAAAATAAGTTGGTTTTCTATTTATTTTTTCATGTTTGGTTAGTGATTGAAAAATATTTTATGGTATTTGATTGCCGAGTAAAAAATATTTTATGGTATTTGATTGGTGAGTCTAGTATTTGATTGGTGAGTGAATTTTTTTTTTTTAGAAAATACTACTAACTAACTGTTAATTAGTATATCAGTGTCTCTAACAACTCAACAATTTGTAAGAAATAATTTAACCATAACAAATATTATCAATATCGAATTCTAAAATACTATAATTACTAAATTTAAGCAACTATTAATTAACAAATATATGAGACACTTTTCAACATTTTGTCAGGACAATCTCAAAATACTATAATCAATAGAAATATAACGGAACGACAAGCTTATTCAACCTCGTGAAACAAGTTACATCAATGACAAGATGAAATATGCAATTAGCAAAAGTAACATAGGTAAGTCTTTCTCTATGAATATGAAAATAACAATACATTCAACGAACATTGGAAATGGAAAAAATTCGGATTTCACTTTTTTTTATTTCAAACAGTGAAAAATTTAAGCAAAACACAGTGAAAAATATTTTTGAGTAATGTAAATTTTTGAGAAATGTAAATTTTTTGAGTCACATGAATATGAGTGATGTTGGGGTGGGGGGAAAGGAATGGAGTGGGGTCATAAGTCTCATTTGTTCATTTTCTGGAAAATGACTTCCCTTTAACCCATGAGGGAAATTATTTTCCATCAAATGGAGAAAAATGAGTTGATATGGAAAATATTTTTCCAACGTTTCATTACAACCAAACAAGGGAAAATTGAAAAACATTTTGAAGAAAACATTTTCCATTAGAGGAATTAGTTTTTAGTATAGAATAAGTGATTTTTTAGCTTTTTTTTTTCAATTCAAAATAAATAATTAAAAAAAAAATTGAAAAGGTTATTAGTTAACTATTTTTGAAAATTTTAACTTTAAATAGTTAATTTCAAGGGGGGGAAAGAACTTTTACATGCTTAAAAATAATGATTTATTTTTAAAAATAAATATTTGCTGTAATGTTTATAACGCAATTTGTTTGAATTTCAATTTCAATTAGTAAAAGTTAAACTTTCAAGATATTATTCTTTAATTTGAAATAGATATCATGAGTGAAATAATATTTTCTTTTATACGATTAAATATACTTCTGTCACTCATGATAATCTATTGCAGTACTTGTATATTTCATTTATTTTTTTTCATGACATCTAGTTTATCAGTATTTCGCTCATTGTTCCTATTTCAAACTTTATGAGAAGTTTATACAATTTGAATTTTTATAAATTCAAACTCCATAAATTCCTTTGAAAATTGAATCTTCACAAGTTTAAATTTTAGGAATCATTTCTAAGAATTTTCGATATGTAAAGCAAGCTTACTAAGCATATTTCTAATATTCTAGCAGAAATAAAATCTTTCATGCGATGTTTAAATTTCATTATAAAAATAAATTTGCAACCACAGATTGCCAAAAATAAGCTATAAATTTGCTAATGGATCTTGACAAATTGTCATAAAATTTGTCTGATTGTCTTGTCAAAATTTTGATAATCATCAGAATTTTTTACCAATTCATCAATAATGGACAGAATTATCATAAAGTTCGTTACATTATCACCAATCTTGACAATTGCTATAAATTGGTCAATCATATCTCGACACCAACAACAATAACAACATACAAATATGTCTTAGACGATTCCAAAAAATTACTGCAAATTACTTGTAGAAATTTCAGCTACATGTTTTTGCTTTAAAAGTGATTTAAGTTCAATTTTTAAAAAACTTCATTTTTTATATTCAACCTTTTAATACCAATTTCAACAACTTCTAACAGGTATTTTTGGTTCTGTTCGGTGATCAGATCTAGTAATCCTTTTGTTATTTTTAATCTGGCTTTGTAAGGTCATTTTTGCCCCTTTAGACAGTTAAATAAACTGGTCTCAAAATCTACAACTAAATATGTTATTAGGTAGGCAACATGTAGGGGTGGGCGTGGTATGGTATGGTACGGTATTTTAAACTTTGGTACGGTAATTTTGGTTTTCGGTATCTAAAAGAATAATATCATTACCATACCAAATTAGTTCGGTATGGTTTGGTATTTTTGAAATCGGTTTTGGTATTTTATGGTATGGTAATTCGGTAACCATACTTTATTTGATTTCGATTTACATATATTCATATAAGAAAAACAATAACTTTAAAAACGTCTCAATCATATCAGACTGCCAACTATCTTTGTTAATCATCTACACAAAAAGAACATTTCAATCACGACTGAGTAATCCAAGATGCAAACTCTGAACAACTTGCATTACCTAAACTTAAGCATAGTACTTCGAAATAATAAATTTCCCAAAAAATTATTTCTGAATAAAAGTTACTTTTATGTTAAATTGTCCAATGGATGGCATATAAACATATTTAATAATCTTAAATATAATATATTTAGGTTTTATATATTATTAAAAAACTTCAGTATGGTATACGATATTTCGGTATTTATTGCATAAATACCAATACCAAATACCATAATAATTTAAAACTCCTACCAAATACCATAACATTCATATCGTGGTATAAAAAAATTCAATTTCGATATGATATTCGGTATATATCATACCATGCCCACCCCTAGGCCAACATGTACCATTTGAAAAGTAGTATGTAGTAATTCAGTGTGCACTATTATTTAACATCACAAATATCATATCAAGTCAGTTTATTGAACTTAATTACAATTCACACAATACCCAATATAGTAAATTTAAGGTAATAATTTAGTGAAATATTTAGTCGAAATGCCTAATATATACCACACTAGTAGATACATGTCATGTGTTTGCTAATAGACTATTAGTATTACTTAATATGATGATAAATTGACATAATTGGCATAAATATTAAATATGGATAAATATATTTATCCTAATTTTAATTTAACACACGAAAACAATCCAAAACTTTGATGATTCTATCCTCCCTCTCCCATCCCTTTTTTCCCTTAGAAACATAAATTAGTTGAGGACTTGAGTTGCGTCTAAATTGATCAGAACATGTATTAATAAAATAATAATACTTTTTCTATCTCAATTTATGTGACAAATTTTTGCATATAATTAGCAATTAACAATGTAGCATTAGAGTCTCTGTATTACTCCGAGTGAGATGATTTATTGTCACACAACCATCCATGACCCATTTTAAATCATAAATTCAAAAATCTTTCTCTCTTTTCTTTTCTTTTCTTGGTCAAACTTCATTTCAAGTCCAACCAATCCCAAAAATTGGGATAGAGGAAGCAAGACTAGAGTGTATTATTATGTAATAAAAGAGAAAAGGAGAAAGAGGCATAGCCATGAGCCACATGCAACAGCCTCACAATTCACAACCCATTTTTAGTTTAGTTTTTGCCCAAAGTAGTGCATGTGACGAACTGTGTCAAATAATGTTGGTGACATATACATACTGCCATTATTTCCCATCTGTCAAAATTGTTATTCACCATTCATTTCCATCCAAACTGCTACATTGAAAACACATGAAATATACCTTTACCATATTTAGTCACCACTACTACAACTTACATTCTCATAGACTTCCAACAGTTAAACTGGAAAAAGTGTTAGAATTTCCAAACTTATTTATTTGTCATACGTTGTTAAAAAAAAAGACCGCACATGACCGTTATTCCAGTTAGCAGCATTTTTGCCAACTTGTGTTAAGTGTTCCTCTCTTTCAAAGAAACGCGGCTCTCTCTTATATATCACTTGTTGTGGTTCCTTATTATATATAATAAAAAAAACTAACCTAAATGCTAAATCACGAAGAAACTCAACCTTACCCCAAACTTGTTCTTATGTAAACCCTAATTTCCTTTACCTTACCCATTTCCTTGTGTTGTACATACCAAATATCCGACTTAAAGTTGGATTTTTTTCCCTTTTGTGGATTGCCCTAATCTTAATCACTCTCAAAATTCTCATTTGTATACTATTTGCTTGGATTTTGAGGGAATTGAAGTTGAATTATAGTGGAGTAAGATATGGAGATGAAGAAAGAAGGTGAAAGATTTGGTGATGGAGTTGCATGGTATAGAGGAGCAATGGTGGGTAAAGGAAGTTTTGGGTGTGTTTATTTGGCTACTTTAAAGAACCCCAGGTTGAATTACAGCTATTTTCCAGCAGTTATGGCTGTGAAATCTGCTGAGGTATCGGTTTCGGGTTCGATTCAGAAGGAGAGGGAAGTTCTTAGCAACATCAAGGGTTGTCCTTATATAATTCGTTGCTATGGTGATGAAATAACTACCGGTGAGAATGGTGCTATGGTTTATAATTTGTTGTTGGAGTATGGTTCTGGTGGAACCCTAGCTGATAGGATCAACAAATCAGGGAGCGAAAACGGGTTGTCTGAATTTGAGGTAAGGCATCATACGAGATCTATGCTTAGAGGGTTGCTTTATATTCATACGATTGGTTATGTTCATTGTGATATGAAGCCTGATAATGTATTGCTTGTCACGAATTCTAGTAAGGGGAGTACTGAATTTAAGGCTAAGATTGCTGATTTAGGGTTAGCTAAGAGAGAAAATCAGAGCAAGAAGAGGAGGTTGGAGCCTTACTGGAGGGGTACTCCAATGTATTTGTCACCTGAAGCTGTTGCTGATAATGTACAAGAGTGTCCTGCTGATATTTGGGCATTGGGGTGTATTGTACTTGAGATGTTAACTGGAAAACCTCCGTGGGATAAGGAGGAGGATATGGAAGCTGAGGATGTGCTTAGAAAGATTAGGGGAGGGCATGAATTGCCTAAAATTCCAGGCAATTTATCGAAGGAGGCAAAAGATTTCTTGAAGGGTTGTTTCGTTAGGAATCCTAGGTATAGATGGACTGCTGAGATGTTGTTGACTCATCCATTTGTTGACGGATTAAGTGATGATGAAGGAGTTGAACAACCACTGGAGGTTGAGGATATAAGCATAGTTGAGTCTATTCTCCTGGTTACTGAAAGTGATGATGAATTCGCGTATTGCTCTGAAGATTGGAGCTGTGCTTCTGAAGATGATTCCCTTGGTTACTGGTCTGAGGAAGCTTATGAGGATATAGAGGATGAAATGACATCTTATTTTGCTGAAGAAGGGTTATTTAAAGTTGAAAAAAGTATAACTGTTATAAGCTCCACTATTGATGGTGGTTCTGATCATATAATTGATCCATCAGTTGAGGTCCCTTCTGGGAGTCCATCAAACAATTCGCCGAAATGTCCATTAAGTATTACCATTCCTGCAGGAGTCTAGCAATAGTTGGCAGGATGGAGATTTAAGCATTGAATTATACATTAAATTCATTGATTCGTTACTAGATGTAGCGATGTAGTCTGTATGCAGTCCAAATTGGCTGAGATTAAATGATAAGATCTGTTATTCTTTTCCATTAATTTTTCATTTGTTTGCTTCGAAGGCTCTACCTTTACATTTTGCTGTTGCAGAACTCTCTGACTGTCTAATTATGTATTTGTTGCTCCATGTTTCTTTCATTCTTTTGGAACAGGCTGAACTTTGACAACTTTGGATGGATGTTTTTAATGTTGAATGATCTATTAGTCGTTTTTTCGGTCTTAAGCTAGACTGCCCTTTACATTCCCTAATTAGGGGCTTTGTATATCCATAAGAATTTTGTATGTTAGCTCACTTTCAATCTGTAAGCTTTCTAGATTGGTCGTAATGATGTAGTATTTTGATTTAAACATTAACAACAAGCAGAAAGCATGTCATCTCTGTTCCGTCATAGGAACTCTTAACTAACCATGTGATTGCAATAGTATTGGAGGATGCTTGACAGATTATGTTCTCAGAAATCTTGGAACAACCGTTGTCTTCTTCACTTTAAACTAGTTAAGATTTCAGCCTCCAGTCTTTTGAGTCCACTTCTTTCTTACTGGAAGAAATGGTCAGTTCTCATAATTGTCTTATCCCAAGTTCATGATCCCGAACTCTATGCTTCTTCAAGTTGTTGCTGTTGTTGTTGTACATACTTCTGTATTCCTGTCTATCTGATGTCAGTAATTAAATCCTCTTTGTCATATTAACTTAACCTTCAGTTCCCCCTGCAGGGAAGGAGAAAAAATAGAGGGGACAAGAGGGAAACTCTTTGTAGTTATTTAATTCTCGTTTCACAAAGATAGACTGTTCTATGGATCAAGTTAACAGGACAACCCTGTGTCAAGTTAACAGGTCAACCCTGTCTTTCAAGGCTTCTGCTAGATAGTTTCATGCTCCTTATTTTAAAGTTTATGGCTTTGTATGATACCATAACCTGTGCGACATCTTAAGTCGAATTCATATTTTTGTTCTTACTAGTGAATGTGCTCACTGACACATGAGGTTTCAGGTGTGGAAAAAGACGGCTATCCCTGAGGTTGCTTCTGAAGCAAAGGAGGCTTGCAAGCCTGGAAATGAAAAGCTGTTTATGAAGCCAACGCTGATGAAAAGATAACATCACTTTAATGTGTGGTATACTACCACTGAGTGAAGAAGGTATGGTATATTAGCACTGAGTGAAAAAACTATGTTAATACGCGTCTGCTTTCATTAATCAATGTCAAATTTAAACCTCTTAAAATTCACAAGGTTTTAGAAACAATTCTTTGTATGAAAAAATTTCAGGAAATAAAAATTCCTCTTCCATTTCCCTTTCCACTTGGATTAGACATAATGTAACCATTTTTCACAGAGTCATTTTAATTTAACATATTATAGCAAGTTTTGTGTCCTATTTTTCATGTTGACAGTTTCACTTATCATGAGCAAGTAACAAAGAAAGGGGAAATGTAAAGAGTGTTCCTTTTGTTTTCCTAAAGAACACTTGTTGGTTGATGAAGGAACCCGTGTTGCTTCTTTGTTTGCCACTGTTGATATGGGCGGTGAAAATTCCATATACATAAACAATCATTAAAAAAGGGTAGGCCAGTTTGTTTGTAAAGTTCAACTCGGTATTTTGATTAGACTCAACATTGACCTAAAGATGGCTGAGTGCATTATTAATGAAAATAAGCTGGATTCCAAGAAAGAGGGAAAAAATAAAAAACACAACATGACATGTATAGTCAATATGGAGTCCGTGGTCGTAGAAAGCGGCTAGAAATATAGTTAGTCATCAATTTTGGATCCTAACTCACTTTTCAAGTACATATTATATGTTAAAATTTCAGAGGAAAAAAAAAAACTAATACCGGGTGATGATAGGAGGCAGCAGTTGTTATTTATATAAAATATACAACGTATTTACTAACTAATATCAATTCAACTTCAAGAAGGAATACTCTTACATAAGCAGAGGCGGAACCAGGATTTCAAGGGTTCAATATTTAAAGAAAATTTAGTCGAAGGGGGTTCAACACCTACTATAACCATTTAAAAAATAGTTTTAATCATGTATAAATAGTATATTTTTTCGTCGAATGGGGTTCGGCCGAAACCCTAAAGAAGGCTGGCTCCGCCTCTGTACATAAGTTGGGGTTTGATCCATAACCTTATAAAACTAAAAACAAAAATCCTATCCTTGAAGTTACGTATTTGTCATTGCTCATTTCTTTGGTATAACGTTTTGCTTGTGACAACCAAAAAGCAAAGATAATTAAGAGAGAAAGATGATCACGCTATTGTTGAGGATATTCTAGTTCTGTTATGCCATCAACTAGATCTCCTATAATTTTGCTTGCAGCTTTAGGTCACTGCTTTACCACTTTACGTATGACATAAGATTTCCAATCTTATATAAAGAAAAAATGCATTATTCTTTCCCTCTTAATTAGTCCCTATTTATACTACTACACTTTTAACCCATGAAAATATCCATTAAAGTAAAGATGGATCAAGAACTTACCGTAATTTCAAGTTTACCTTTTAGTGCTTTTAGACATATAACATTTTGTAGCAAATTGTAGTGATGGAAGTCGAGAGAGGGCGAGAAAGGAATTCGATAATTATTCTTATTGTGCGCCTTGTGAGCGCGTTTGGATCCGCGAAGGCAATTGCTCAGATGTTCCCCTAACCCAACCCGGGAACGGACCGGAGGGAGCATGGGGAATGTCCGTGTCTCGTAAACATGACAATAGAAATATGATAAAAATGTGTTGCTTGCTCGAGCTGCCGAACGCAAACTAATACACTGTGCACATGTCTTTGTCTTGCATCTCACTCTAATCTATTTTGAGCAAATGATACTAACTCTGGAAATATGATATCAATTACCTCTAGAAATGGACTAACAAACTCTTCTTCGTTTTAGAGTTTTGGGTTCAAATTATTTGCTTTTACAACAACATGCATATTGTATTCCCATAAAGTGAAGTCTAGAGAGGGAGTAAAGTGTAGGCAGTTCATATCAGTACCTTAGAAGAAGAGAGGCTGTTTCGACCGACCTCCGGCACAGAACAACTAACAGTATAACAAACAAACAAAAAATCATAAAACCAAACAACAAAAAGGAATAGCACACAACTAAATAATAAAAGAAACGAGACACCTACATAATACTTCTATAACCTACCTACAAAAAATCACAAACATCAACAAAACACCACAAACAAGGAACTAATAGAAACACGCATATCACTATGACTACAGGCACAACCACAAACAATAAACTCCTCCCTTCTAGTTAGGACACACTCCTACCCACTAACCATCTACCCTAATTCGCGCTCTCCACATCTTTCTATCAAGGGTCATGTCCTCGTAGGCTGCAACTACTTCATGTCTTGCCTAATCACTTTTTGTGGAAAGAAAAATATATCTTGCTATCATCTTTTTGAATTCCTATCTGAATCAAATTTTAGAATTGATTAATTTATTAGAATTGATAAAATTTGAAAGTTGATACCAAAACTTGATGTATATAACACATTCAAATTATTGGTATTGTTATTGATCGATAAAATTCAAAGAAATAATATAAAAAGTGAAACATTCTCTTTTTCGTACAGTTTTTCCGTATAGTACAAATTATTTTCAATTTATTTCTAATGAGTGAGATAATCTCTCTCTCTATATATAAAAGCAAAACATAAGCAAGATAAGATGCCACGTATCAAGTTATTAAAATAATCACGTAGCAATTTTTAAGATAATATTAAAAAATATTTTAAGACAAAGTTTAAAATATTGTAATAAAAATTTTGAATTGAAAAATTAAGTATTTGAATTTAAATAAATTATCTTTTTACAAAAAAAAAGATTTTCATTATCTTAAATATAGAAACTAATAATTAAGGAGTTCTAATAGATATATACTATTTCAAACTTATCTCTTATAAAATTTAAATGTTATAAAATATATTTAAATATTATTTATTTACATATTAGGAAAAGATAAAAAAAAAACTATTAAAATAATAATAATAATAATAATAATAATAATTAATGGTAAGGATAGAAGTAATAGTCTAAACTCTAATTTGTGATTGCAGTAGTACGTATGTATATAATAATAATAATAATAATAGTACTACTACTACTAATAATAATAATAATATTCAAAATTAAATTTGAAAATACCTTTTCAGTATGCAAATTTCAGTATAATTTATTTACATATTAGAGAAAGATAAAAAACTATTGAAATAATAATAATAATAATAATAATAATAATAATAATAATAAAAAAAAATAGTAACCGTAGTAGTAGTAATAATACTTCATTTCTAAATAAATAATTTCAGCCTTTTTATTTTGTCTCTATATATATGGTGTTTTAAATGTATATGAAGATAAACGATAGAGATTATGTTGGAGATACTATTTTGAATTATAACTCAAATAATGAATTGATAAATAAAAATTTGAATTTAAAATGAAATATTCAAATTTTTGAATTGAAGAAAAGATAAAAGATCATATTCAAAATTGAATTTGAAAATACCTTTTCAGTATGCAAATTTTATTTAGTTATTTAGTAACTTTTTGAAATTTTCTATTTAAATTAAAAAGACATAAAAGATACTATTGAAAAAAATAAGCTTTGAAATATAAAGAGATAATTTTATTAATTTATTCGAACTAGATAATAACTCTGTAACAAAAAAATAAAAATATATGGGTATAGTTTATTTAGAACTCTTTTACAGTTTCCTCAAGCCTATCCTATCAGATATTGTAACATCAGACAATCTCTTATTTTAAAAATTTAAAATTACAAACATTTTTTTATTCAAATGAATATATCAACTAGCAATATTAATGGGAACATATTTCATTTTGTCTCCCTCTCTCTACTATTAATAATAGCTTCTCCTCCTTTTTTTTTTTTTGGTTTTTATTTTATAGTTCAGTGTATTTTTTTTTTTTTAATGCCCAGGATTTCGTTTATGTAAATTTTAAGGTTCAAAAATATCTTATTGATTAGTTTAATGAAATCTAATATTTGTCTTCTTAATTGTTATTATGTTGTTCAGGAAAGCAACATGTTCAATTGGTCAAATTGCAGAATTTGAAGATCTTAAATGAAGGTACGAAATTAATTCAAAAATATTCATGAAGGCAATATGTTTAATGTAGTGTTACAATTGAAATTACCTAATATGATTTGTTGTGTGGAATCTGGTGAAATTTAATAAATTCGAAAAAGTGAGAAACACGTCATATATTTGGAACATATCTTGAAAATTTGTGTTAAAAATTTAATAATTTTGTTGTTTCTATTATGTTATTGTTGTTTACAATTAGCATTATATTTATCTTTTGTTATAAATGTAATTAAATTTTTTTAAGTTTCTATATATGTTGCATACAATTATCTCATAAATATTAAATAAATAGTTGAACTTTTTCTTTTAAGGTAAAATGATTTAACATGTTTGAGGTATTATTAGGAAACAACACAAATGAGTAACGATATAGATGAGTATTGTGATGGGGAGGGTAAGGATAGATAATTGCAGTGGTAGAGATGGAGCGGGTTGGGTTAGGTGGCGTTTGGGAGTGGGGATAGAATTCTTTTTTTTTCTAAAAACGAGTAAAAATATTAAATTTTTTTGATGTTAGGCAGGAGGTGGGGGTAAGAAAAAAATTCAAAAAAATAATTAAAAATTCTGAAAAGCGGGGGTAGGGAGGTGTTGGGTAGAGAATCGTGGTGGATGGTGGAGATTAGGGATGGGTAGTGTAAAGAAAAAAGTTCTTATAGAATAAAATAAAATCTATTTATTTATTTGGGGGAGGGGGCGGTTGGGGATTAGGGGTGAGTGGGATTAGAAGAAAATTCAACAAAAATTTTAAAAGTTAAAAATCAAATAAAATTTTGGAGTGGGGTGGTTGGGTAGAGATGGTTGTGAGTTTTGGTGGGATGGGTGATTTTGAGAGTAACATAAAAGCTTTTAATTGAATTAATATAGAAGATATAATAGTATATCTATATCTATAATCTATAATCTATTAAAAGTGTGAAGACCCTTAGAAAAGTGATTTGAACTTTTTGCCCTTCGTTAAAAACTCTTCTTTAGACAAAACTGTCTTTTCACTATTTTTTAATTTATTATTTAATTACTTTTATTATATTAACTAGACTTCCTAAAATATATGAGACTCCTAAAATATATGGTAGGAGAATTAATTAATATTTTTCTTTCTACTAGACTTCCTAAAATATATGGGACTCCTAAAATACATGATAGGAGAATTAATTAATATTTTCCTTTCTATTGTTCAATTAGAAAAATACTCCTAAAATAGGACTCTATTAAGGGAATACTTTTATAAATATTGAGATGTACAAACTAGAGAACAAACCGGTTTGGCTATTGAGAGAATACAATTGATGCTCATCTAACTTCATTCTATTGCATGTTTAGATTGGTGGATGGTTGATTTTCTAACACTCAACTTCTTCACTGTTTTTGTCAGCATAATAGAATTCAACTTGTGTGTATATATATCTTCTTTGTTTTCATTCAAAATCATTCTTTAGGGTCAAAATTTTCGCTCAGACAAGAATTAGTTGGATCAAAATCGAAGCTTTGTGATCACTATTATATTTTTTTTTATAGTTTACAGGTCGTAGATGAATGTTGGTTGCCATTGAAGAATTTCTTGTGTAAAGGCTAGATTTAATTGTATTGTTTTGATATCTTTATTATCTTATTGTTTTATTTTAATTTACAAATGCTAGATGAATGTAGATCGGCTTTGAAATTTCTTTTAAGGTAAAGGTTAGGTTTAATTATATTATTGTAATATCTCTATTAGTTAGTTATTTTGTGGTAGTTTACAGTTCGTAGATGAATCTTGATCGGCTTTGAGAAATTTTTGTGTGTAAAATTTAAGTTTAATTGTATTGTTTTGATATCACTTTTCGTATTATTTTGTTGCAGTTTACATGTGATAGATAAATGTTGGTCGACTTTAAAGAAGTTTTTAAGTAAAGGTTAAGTTTAGTTGTATTATTTTGATATCTCTATTATTGTATTATTTTGTTATTGTTTACAGGTGGTAGATGAGTGTCAGACGACTGTGAAATTTTTTTATGTGTAAAGAGTAGATTTAATTGTATTATTTTGATGTCTCTATCATTGTATTGTTTTGTTGCAATTTACAGATGACAGGTGAATGTCGATCGACTTTTTAAAATATTTTTGGTAAATGTTAGGTTTAATAAATAAATTCCCCATCTTTACATACTCAAAAGATATTAAATTTAATTATTATATTCATTTTTATTATTTAAACAAATATCCTATTTAGTGTAATGTTTGACTCATCAAATTGAGGTACACGTGCAAGGCGCGTACACCTAAACTAGTATAAATAAAATACTTAAAGATATTAATGATGAAATCAAACAATGAAAAAATTATAACAATAGAATAAAGTCTGAAATTTAAATGAACATAATAAATTGTTCGTGCTTAATTTGTTTTTGAATTGAAGTTGTAAATCTAAAATTTAGAATTAGAAGTTTTGTAATTATAAAGTTAAGTACTTTTAGTTTGAAATGAAATTAAAAGACAATATTTTTTTCAAAAAAAGTACAGTTAGCAGCTCAAGTTGAATTAATAGATTAAAAAATGAAATAAAAGGTAAGAGATTTAATTACAACTTTTAATTGATTAAACATATAAAGTTAAAAGTCCAAAAACAAAATTAATAATTATTTAACATTTTATATTTATTTATTTTAAAACAGTCAATGGAATATTAAAATAAATTACTGATATTGTTCTTCTTATATCAAAACATGTAAAGTAATGATAATTGTGATGTATAATTAAGTATCAGTTGTAGTTTTACTATTAACGATTATTTTTAATATTTCATTGATTTTGAAATATGTTAATTTGATACAATAAAAATTAATTAGTTTTATGTGAATAAGTTGTATTTTTAATGAATAATCATAAAAAAAATATTTTGTGCATCGCGCGGTTATCTATACTACTTTATAGTAATAGTTAGTGATAATACCATTTTGTTTATTGTTTTTAATAAATCTGTCAAATCAAAGATGAACAAATCAATATATATATATATATATATATATAAGAATTATAGGTATGCCTATGTGGAAACTCTCATAGACTAAAATTCTTATTTATCTTTTTTCTCAAATTTTTGGGCCTTTTTTTTTTTATATATATTATATAATATGTTAGAAAATTCAAAAATTATTTCATTTATTGGACATGAAACCGTCACAATGAATTTATGTTAATTAAACATTCAACCTATCATGTACGGTATTGACACTCGTGAGAAAATTGAAGGAAAAGTGTCTTTTAAGTCTTGAATGAAGGATTGATGACATTGACCAACTTAAAGGGTCAAATATAATTAAGAAACTTGATTAGGTTAATTGTGGACTTGATTAATATTTTCAAACATTTTAATCTTTTCAAAAACACAAATCAACCCACACCCACAAAACTTCACTCTCTCTGCAAATCAATCTCTCTTCTTTCTTTCTCTCGATAATTTCTCTCTCTAACTTCTCCCAACCAACAACTTTCTGAATTTCTCCCTTCAATCTTGTGCAACTTCAACCTCTGGCGACAAATAGTTTTGAGTTCTTGCCCATTTCTTTTTTACTTTCAACCGTCAGTCGACGTGACAACATTCTCCGGCGACAACAACTTCGAGTTCTCCATCGTTTCTTTTTGATTTTCACAGGTAAAAAATTAGGGTTTTTAGTTATGATGAAAACGAGGAACTTGATTTGTTGGTGTTTGTAATTTTTTTTATGTTTGTTATTTTTTAGTTGAATTTCTCATCTGAATGTATCTGCTACTGTTGTTTTTTCAACAATGAAAAAAAATGTAACGTGAATCCAAAAGATGAGTAATCTGTTGCAACATATATGACTAATCTTTTGCGCAGATTAGTAATCTGTTGTAGCATATATGACTAATCTATTGCAACATATATGACTAATTTGTTGTGCTGATTAGTAATCTGTTGCAACATATATGACTAATATGTTGTACATATTAGTAATCTGTTGCAACATATATGTCTAATATGTTGCAACAGATGAGTAATCTGTTGCAACATTCCGGCGACAACAACTTCGAGTTCTTCATCGTTTCTTTTCAATTTTCACAGGTAAAAAATTAGGGCTTTTTAGTTATGACGAAAACGAGGAGCTTGATTTGTTGGTGTTTGTTATTTTTTTTATGTTTGTTATTTTTTAGTTGAATTTCTCATCTGGATGTATCTGCTACTACTTTTTTATCAACAATGAATAAAATATGTAACGTAAATCCAACAAATGAGTAATCTGTTGCAACATATATGATTAATCTGTTGCATAGATTAGTAATCTATTGCAACATATATGACTAATCTGTTGCGCAAATTAGTAATCTGTTGCAACATATATGACTAATCTGTTGCAACATGTTTGACTAATCTGTTGCAACATATGAGTAATCTTTTGTAAAATGTAGGACTAATCTGTTGCAACAGATGAGTCATATGTTACAACATGTGGGTAATCTGTTGCAATAGATGCATCATATGTTGCAACAGATTACTCACTTGTTGCAACATGACTCATTTGTTGGATTCATATTGCAGGTTCTATCCATTGTAGCAGTAGCAGATACACCAAATAAGAAATTCAACAAAAATCATAATTTACTTACAAAATCACCTATGAAGTAATGTCCAAGTGATATACGAACAAAATTTAACCTAAAAAAGTTTTAAATATTTCAACAGGGGCACAACATAAGTAAAACACATGAAAAATTTCATGAAACAGGTAAAGAAGACAAATATAATATATCATACATCAAATGCAAAAGGATCAAGGGGACAAACGTTTGAGTTCTCCTAAAAACGTTTAAGTTCCCTAGTATTTTAATTGCTTTCTAATAGTTGACCCATCTGTTACTACAGATTTTCTATCTATTTGATAATTTCCAACAGATGAATCACCTGATGCAACATGTTAGTCATCTGTTGATTCAAATTAAGTAATTATAAGTAATAACTAAATTGATTTAGCTAAAATCAAAGACGTCTCTAAGACAATGGGACAAACATTTGAGTTCTCCTAAAAATATTTGAGTTTCCTAGTATTTTAATTATTTTTTAACAGATGACCTATTTGTTGCAACAAGTTAGTCATCTGTTGCAACATATATTTATAATAGGTTAGTCATTTGTTGATTCAAATTAAGCAATTATTAATAATAACTAAATTAATTTAATTAAAATTAAAGACAAGTCTTTAATACAAGACCTTAGACAAGGGGACAAATGTTTGAGTTCTCCTAAAAACATTTGAGTTTTAGTATTCTAAATTGCTTTTCAACATATATCTTGTCTATTTAATAATTTCTTACAGATGAGTCATATGTTGCAATAATTTAGTCATCCGTTGCAACAGATGTCTATATTTGTTTGATAATTTTCAATAGATGAGTTAGTTATTGCAACAGATTAGTCATCTGTTGCAACAAATGTCTATATCTTTCTGGTCATTTTCAACAGATGTCTTTAACTGTTTGGTCTTTTCTAACAGATTACTCATCTATGGCAACATGTTAGTCATCTATTGATTCAAATTAAGCCATTATTAGTAATAACTAAATTGATTTAACAAAAATTAAATATGAATTAATAAGTTCAATTACAGTTTCAATTAATCTCATGGTAATTACACGCTCAGTCAAGTATGGTCGTCCTAAGTAGAGTGATCAATTGACCAATTTTATTTGAAATGATTCAAACTAAGCCATCATTAGAAACAATTATATTGATTTAACTAACATTAAAAATGAATTAGTAAGTTCAATTATTATTTCAATTAGTCTCATGGTAAAAATGGTGTATTGATAAATGATGATTTGTTATTATTTCTATTGAATAAATCTTGCTATTGATTTATTTTTTCAACAAATGAATAATCTGTTGCAACAAATGAACAATTTGTTGCAACATATGAACCATATGTTGCAAAAATGAATCAATTACTCCAACAGATGAGTCATATGTTGCAACAAAAGGGTCATATGTTGTAACAGATGGACCATATATTGCAACAAATAGATCATCTGTTGAAAAAACTCAAGGGTCATGACTTTTCGATCATTTAATTAAAAAAATGATTCTTCAATAAATAATATGCAAAAAATATGATAAACACAATTTTGTAGCTATTTAATTTAAATAACTAAAATACCAAAAAGATGAAAAGTCATGACTTTTCACCTTTTTGTATTTAAATCTATTTTTTAATTTAAATAATCGAAAAGTCACAAAGTTTGATTTAATTAAGAGATATAATTATTAAAAAAGAGGTGAACGGTCGTGATATTTTTGCCTAACACACTGCACTACTCACTCATTCAATCTTTTATAAATAGGTCTCCTCAGCTCTATCTCTTGCATCTTGTTTTGCATAAAACCGTCATTATATCTTCAATCACTTCTCTTTCAAAAGTAAATTTCTTGTTCGTCCTTCAAGGTATGTTTTATTTTCTTGTTCTAATATGAAAATTATTAACATGCATCTATTTTCTAGTTAAGTTTCATATTTTTTTTGGTTAAACTACCAGTTGGTAGTATATGTGGTTTAGTGTTCTACGTTATTTGCTCATGCATGTTCTAGATATGACTGATATGATACATGACGATTCTACTTGACACCGTGTAGGAACTTGAAAGGCTGGTTCATGAACTCGAGTGAGAGTTGGGAGCCGCGAGAGCAAGGGTGCTTCGTGGGATTCGAAGGCTGAGGGGTCTGCTGCCCAATGGATTTTCGATTGACAATAATAATAATAATAATTAGGTTATATATTTTATTTATCATATGTAGTTTATTTTATCGGATCTACCTAATGTTGTAAATATTTTTTATGTAATGAATGAGAAAATCTATATTTGATTGACTGAGTTTATTCTTATTCTTATTATTTTTTTTGCCTATTTTTTAAGATGTTGTGAGGTGTAGGTTTTTCAGCGTTCGGGAGTGGAAAGAATCAATTACAAGAAAGAATGTGTTTGGTTGAGAGCAAGGTCATAAACTAAAATTAAATAACAACACAAGATTATTTACTATTACAATAAAATTAAAGATAGATTGATAACAAATGACCCATCTGTTGCAACAAATGAGTAATCTATTGAAAATGACCAAGTAGATAAAGACATCTATTGCAATAGATTGATCGTCTGTCGCAACAAATTAGTAATATGTTGAAAATGACTAAACAGATAAAGACATCTGTTGCAACAAATTAGCCATCTATTGCAACAGATTAGTAATCTGTTGGAAATAACAAACAAATAAAGTCATATGTTGCAACAGATTGGTCATCTGTTGGAAATGACCAACAGATAAAGACATTTGTTACAACAGATGACCAGTCTATTGCAACATATGTGTATATCTGTTTGATAATTTTCAACAGATGACCCATCTGTTGTAACATGTTAAATCTGTTGTAATAGGTTATACACTTAAATGATCATGTAATTACTATGAGATTAATTGAAATTGTAATTATTAAATCAATTTAGCTATTACTAATAATGGCTTAATTTGAATCATTTCAAATAAAATTAGTCAATTGATCACTCTACTCAGAACGAACACACTAAGATAATCGTGTAATTAATATGAGAATAATTGAAATCAAAAATTGAACTTATCAATTCATCTTTAATTTTAGTTAAATCAATGTAGTTAGTACTAATAATGTCTTAATTTGAATCATTTCAAATAAAATTGCTATTAACACTTTACTCAAGATGAATATACTTAGATGATCATGTAATTACTATGAGATTAATTGAAATCGTAATTAAAATTATCAATTTATCTTTAATTTTAGTTAAATAAATTTAGTTATTACTAATGATTGCTTAATTTTAATTATTTCAAATAAAATTGGTCAATTGATCATTCTACTTAAGACTAAACACTTAGTTGATCATGTAATTTCTATAAAATTAATTGAAATTGTAAGTGAACTTACTAATTCATCTTTAATTTTAGTTAAATCAATATAGTTATTTCTAATTATGGCTTGGTTTGATTCATTTCAAATAAAATTGGTCAATTGATCACTCTACTCAGGACGAACACACTTAGTTGTCATGTAATTATTATGAGATTAATTGAAACTGTAATTGAACTTATTAATTCATGTTTAATTCTAGCTAAATCAATTTAGTTATTACTAATATAATGGCTTAATATGAATCAATAGATGATTAACATGTTGCAAAAGATGAGTAATCTGTTGAAAATGATCAAACAGATAAATACATCTGTTGAAAATGACCAAATAAATATAGATACATGTTGCAACAGATGACTAACTTGTTGCAATAAATGACTCGTCTATTAAAAATTATCAAATAAATATAGATATTTGTTGCAACAGATAACTAAGTTATTGCAATATATGACTCATCAGTTGAAAATTATCAAACATATAAGATATATGTCGGAAAATAATTTAAAATACTAAAGCTCAGATGTTTTTAAGAGAACTCAAATGTTTGTCCCCTTGTCTAAGGTCTTGTCTTTAATTTTAGTTAAATCAATTTAGTTATTACTAAAAATTGCTTAATTTGAATCATTTCAAATAAAATTTATCAATTGGTCATTCTATTATGGACGAATACATTAATTGAAATTGTAAGTGGACTTATCAATACATCTTTAATTTAGTTAAAATCAATTTGTTATTACTAATAATGACTTAATTTGAATTATTTCAAATAAAATTGGTCAATTGATCACTCTCCTCGAGACGAATACACATAATTAATCATGTAATTACTATGAGATTAATTGAAATTGTAAGTGAACTTATCAATTCATCTTTAATTTTAGTTATTACAAATAATGGCCTAATTTGATTCATTTCAAATAAAATTGGTCAATTGATCACTCTACTCATGGCGAATACACTTAGTTGATCATTTAATTACTATGAGATTGATTGAAATTATAATTTTATCTTTAATTTTAGTTAAGTCAATTTAGTTATTACTAATAATGACTTAATTTGAATCATTTCAAATAAAATTGGTTGATTGATCACTCTACTATGGACGAATACACTTAGTTAATCATGTAATTACTATGAGATTAATTAAAATTGTAAGTGAACTCATCAATTCATGTTTAATTTTAGTTAAATCAATATAGTTATTACTAATAATGGATTAATTTGAACCATTTCAAATAAAGTTGGTCAATTAATTATTCTGCTAAGGATGAAACACTTAATTGATCATGTAATTACTGCGAGATTAATTGAAATCGTAATTGAACTTACTAATTCGTCTTTAATTTTAGTTAAATCAATATAGTTATTGCTAATAATGATTTAATTTGAATTATTTCAAATAAAATTGGTCAATTAATCATTCTACTTAGTACGAAACACTTAATTGATCATGTAATTACTATGAGATTAATTGAAATCGTAATTGAACTTACTAATTCATCTTTAATTTAGTTAAATCAATATAGTTATTTCTAATGATGACTTAGTTTGAATCATTTCAAATAAAATTGATCAATTGATCACTCTACTCAGGACGAACATACTTAGTTGATCGTGTAATTACCATGAGATTAATTAAAACTGTAATTGAACTTATTAATTCATATTTTATTTTAGTAATCAATTTAGTTATTACTAATAATGGCTTAATTTGAATTAATAGATGAATAACATGTTACAACAGATGAGTAATCTGTGGGAAATGACCAAACAAATAAAAATATCTGTTGAAAATGACCAAATAGATATAAACATCTGTTGCAACAGATGACTCACTTGTTGCAACAACTAATTCATCTATTGAAAATTATCAAACAGATATAGACATCTGTTGCAACAGATGACTAAGTTGTTACAACATATGACTCGTATGTTGAAAATTATTAAATAGACAATATATATGTTGAAAAATAATTTAAAATACTAAAACTCAAACGTTTTTTAGGAGAACTCAAACGTTTTTTCCCTTGTCTAATGTCTTGCCTTCAATTTTAATTAAATTACTTTAATTATTATTAATAATTATTTAATTTGAATCAAAAAAATGGCTAACCTGTTATAAGCATTTGTTGCAACAGATGACTAACTTGTTGCAACAAATAGATCATCTGTTGGAAAATAATTAAAATACTAGGGAACTCAAACATTTTTAGGAGAACTCAAATATTTGTCCCATTGTCTTAAAGACTTGTCTTTAATTTTAGGTAAATCAATTTAGTTATTACTAATAATTGCTTAATTTGAATCAACAGATAACTAACATGTCACAAGAGATGATTCATCTGTTGGAAATTATCAAACAGATAGAAAATTTGTTATAACAGATGAGTCATCCATTAGAAAGCAATTAAAATACTAGAGAACTTAAACATTTTTAGGAGAACTCAAACGTTTGTCCGCTTGATCCTTTTGCATTTGATGTATAATTTACTATTTTTGTCTTCTTTACCTGTTTCATGAACATTTTCATGTGTTTCACTCATTCGTTGTGCCCTTGTTGAAATTTTTGGAATTTTTTAGGTCAAATTGTATTTGTATATCACTTGGACATTACTACATAGGTGATTTTGTAAGTATAATTATAATTTTTGTTGAATTTTTTATTTAGTATATCTGCTACTGCTACAATGGATTGAACCTGCAACATGAATCCAACATATGAGTCATTTGTTGCAACAAGTGAGTAATCTGTTACAACATATGACTAATCTGTTGCAACAGATGACCCATATGTTGGATTTATGTTACAACACTATAATATGAATCCAACAGATGAATCATCTGTTGCAACAAATTAGTCATATATGTTGCAATAGATTACTCATCTATTGCAACAGATTAGTCATATATATTGCAACAGATTACTCATTTGTTGGATTCACGTTACATGTTTTATCCATTGTGAAAAAACATCAGTAGCAGATACACCCAGATGAGAAATTCAACTAAAAATTATAATTTTACTTACTAAAATCACCAAATAAGTAATGCCCAAGTGATATACGAATAAAATTTGACCTAAAAAAATTTGATCAAATAGCAATAGTAGCGGTAACAACAATAATGTTCAACAACAAGAAGATGATGATGATGAACAAGAAGATATGATAATGAAGAAGATGATGAGTAAAGCAACAAAAACAATGAACAAAAAAAATTGCAAAGAGAGAGAAAACTCCAATAAATGAGAAGAGAGAGAAATATGCCCTTTTTTCCCTCCGTTTTTAGTTATATTAGGTTTTACATTGGATCAAAATGTAAATTAAAAAACTTGCGGGTTATTTTCAAACTTCTCTTACTTTCTTAATCCTTGATAAAATAATTGTCACCTCCACTCAATTATTAAGACTTGTGTCACTCACACCTCATTTTAAAACTCTTTTGTCACCTACAGTCCAAAGCCCCGACACTCATTCCTCTCCCTAATGTTACTTTCTTTTCAAATGCCTTTTATATTTGCAGAGAGTGTTTTTTATAAATTTGATTATAACACTAATTTTTGAATTAAGATTAAAATTTTCTTCTAATATTATTTCTTAGTTGTAGATTTATGCTCCAAAATTTTGTGATTCTCACAGGCAATTCTCAAGGTAAGCAAATGTATTCTTTTCTCACTTTTTTTGTTCATATTTTATAAGAAAAACTTATTACACTCATAAAATCTTAATAAAAGTTTCTTTCTATATTTCTTAGTTGCAGATTTATGCTCTGAAACTTTGTGATTCTCACAAACAATTCGCAAGGTAAAGCAAATGTATTCTTTTCTCATGTTTTTTGTTTATATTTTGTAAGGAAAACTTATTACACTTATAAAATCTTTATAAAAATTTCTTTCTATATTGTGATGGAATAATTTAATATGTTTTTTTATTTATATTTTGTAAGAAAAACTTAATACACTCATAAAATCTTAATAAAAAAATCTTTCTATATTTCTTAGTTGCAGATTTATGCTCTGAAATTTTATCATTCTCACAAGCAATTCTCAAGGTAAACAAATGTATTCTTTTCTCATGTTTTTTGTTTATATTTGTAAGGAAAATTTATTACACTCATAAAATCTTAATAAATTTTTCTTTTTATATTGTGATTGAATAATTTAATGACGAAAGGAGCAAAAGGGCTACTTTTTAGAATATAAATCTTCCATGAAGAATTGATATTATAATTTTCTTCTAATATTATTTTTTGTCATAGATTTCTGCACAAAACTTATGTAATTCTCATAAGCAATTTTCAAGATACATACATACATACATATATATATATATATATATATATATATATATATATTCTTTTTTGTGTGTGCTTTTGGTTTAAAGATTGGGTTATTGAACAAGTAATTTACGCTTTAATAATATTTTAGAATATTAGGAATATAATAGGGTGAAATTAAGGAAATTGAAGAAACTATTAATTGATTGAAGTTTATTAAATTGATAATAGCTTCTTCTTTTTTTTCAAAATTAGGCTATGGATTCAATCATGATAACCGTAGATATAAATATGTTTTAATTTTTAATTAATATATATTAAATTTTGATCATAAATATGGGACACGAAAAGATACTAACATATTTAAAATATTTCCTTAGTTTTCTTCTCAGTTCTACGACAGAAAGATGCTACATAAGAAATGGTGCTAAAACAATATAACTTTTAATTTTTTGGAGTAATTTAAAATTATTACTTATATATGATATTCAATAAGAATGTAAATAAAGTATAGAAGATAAAAAGTTTTTTGTAATATATAATATAATATAATATAATATAATGTTAGTTAATTTAAATGGTTATGAATAAATTACTGGTACTTTAATTTTTTTAATTTTAGATTTCATGATATATACGCATATTGGTAGGAATGGATAAACAAGAGTTATAAATCAAAAAATATATTTCACATTATAGTCCTATAGAGACATAGTAAAACTTTATTTTTATTTTTCTTCATTAAAGATCGCAAGACTTTCTAAAAATAATCAGATTAGCCTTTTAAGTTATGATTTTGGTACTAATGATTTATGCTTTGAGTTTGACCTGAAGAACAAGATGGAGAGTATTGAATGGTGATCAGCTTGTGAGAACAAGATCTTGAATTGTATTTTTTTGAATTTAAAGTATGCTACATTGAGAGAGAGAGAGAGAGAGAGAGAGAGAGACGGGCCTATGTTGAATTTTGTAGTGCTCCGACACTTGTTAAATTCAGCGCAGATAAAGTATAGTTACATAAGAAATATATAAAAATAGATAGAAGATTTAAAAAAGTAACCAAAAAATCAAGAAGACAGGTGGACGCTTTGATTTTTAGGCGGAACTTTAAAATTTTGGACATCAATAAAAGTTGGATTAGTAAATATTCAGACTTTCGAAGTGTACAATAAAGAATATCCTGGAGAGCTATAAAGAAGAATAAAGAAAGATAAAACAGATACTTTCTTTAATTGTCTTCTTTAATAGGTTTGCAACATATTTTTTGGACTTCTGTTGATATTTTTTCAATTTTTATTTCTCATTAATTTTTTTATTGTCATATTTTATAGGTTATTTTGGTTGAACTTAAGGTTGATATGCACTTACGACGATGAGGTTCTTTATAAACAAATTGAAGCGATGAAAAATTTAAAACTTTAGAGATACACATCAATTTAATTGTTGTAAGAATAGGTCTGATCCACTCATTAAATTAATTAGCTATTTTCTCATTAAGACTTGATCATTGGATGATGAAAATATAGGACACTTACCATTTGTTAGAAGTAACTCATTGTAACGACCCGAGACTACCTCCTAGTCGTCACACGGTGGTTGGAACCATAAGTGATCCCAAGCTAACCCGTGAATTGGCATACTGTTAAGCAACTGAATTATAACATAGTAAATAGCTATTCTGTTGTGCGGAAACATAATCATACTGAAAATCTAAAATAGATACAATACTGATAAAGCTTTACAATTTGATAAATCTGAAGGTTGAAACTAAAATTACATGACTGACTTTGGCTGACATCTATGAAACATCTACTATACTGACTATAGATAGCTGGTACATGCCTCCAACTACCACTAATCAATACACATGAAAATAAATGAACTGTACATGAACTAAAACTGTCTGGAGTTTCGAAGTAGGAGAACTCATCACCTGCTGGATGGAATCTGCAACTATCTGATCATGATGCATAGACTATGACTGATACCTACATTATGAGACAATGTAGTACATAGACATATATGTGGATCAGTACTTCTGAAATGTACTGAGTATGCAGGGGTGAATGCAATAAGTAAAACTGATTTAATACGTAATCGTAAAACATGCATGCTAAGCGTCAGTAGACTCACCAATAGGTTGGAATAAATCGAAAATTGAAATATCTTAAAGCATGAGTGACATTCTCTGATAAGATGGTGAATCTCTACACTTAGTAGGCGTTTGGCCATAAAAACTAAAAAAAATTGAAGTTGGAGTTGAAGTTGAAGTTGAAGTTGGAGTCGTGTTTGGCCATGTATTTTTGAAAGATGTTTTTTTGACTTTTGAAAAGTATTTTTTAAATTTAATTTTATACCCCAAACTTTTTAAAACTATCAAAATTTCCCAACTAATTTATCTGTTGATTATACTCATGAATAAAAAGAATTTCACATCAATGATGGAAGGGGTCCTAAGCTTAAAAATAAAAATATACCTACAAATAATGAAAATATACCGACCTTTTAGCTTAAAAATCTTTATTTGTTGTTCAAAAATGTCTTTTACCGAGAAGAAATGTCTTTCAAAAATGTGTCCGGACTTGATTTGTTGTTCATCAAAAATGTCTTTCTTTCCGGATTTGCTCCAAAACTCATCTAAACTATTTAAGGACTTTTTGTGTAATATTAAAAAAAATTGGGTTATATCTAATAAAAAAAAAATTGGAATTGGAGTTGAAAAAAAGTGAAAATAACAAAAAGTTGTTTTCACTTTTTTTCAAAAAAAAATTCAAATGTTTTTGGAATATCTATGGCCAAACACCATGAATTCCATAAAGTAAAAAAAATTTCCAGAAAAAAGTAAATAATATCTATGGCCAAACGGCCTCTTAGTTTCTGTAAACTTGCTTTAATGATATAAGTATAACTGAAGCTGAAATATGATAAGACATGGATACTGTATGAATATTGGGTCTGAAACTACGTGATGGAGACTGACATAAACATAGTATCTGAATATACAATCACACTGAGCACGAATGCATAAACATACTAACTTATCTGATTAACTAAATGTCTGATAGCTGAATACTGGGCATGTAAGACTGTAACGTCCCGAATCTGATACTCAAAATGCTACACGGTGCTCATGACCCCGAAGGACCACAAGTTAACCCATGACTGATATCTGTACCTATATATTGCATAAAATACTGAATAATGCAGAAACATGAACTGAAAGGCCATAAGGTTCACATAACTGAAGTAAAATATAACATCTAAACGGGGTATGAAATACCCAAAACAAAATTAAAAATACTGAAGTCTGAAACATGATAGTTTAGAAAGCCTCTAACTGACTGAACTGTCTGACTAAGGAGTTGATGGGACATGTCCCCAATTAGCTCCAACAAATAAACTAATTAATGAGATAATAGAGACATAATCATGTCCTCGAATAAGGAGGACTCACTTCTAACTCTGACTACTGAAATTGGAATCTACTGCTGATCTGGAACTCATGTCTCTAAATGTAACGCCCCGAAGTTTTTCTTAGCTAAATTCTGTCCCTAAAATATCAATCCTTGACTTCTAGAATGATTTATAATTATTTCCATATGGAATCCCTTAGATTTCAACTTTTCATTTTGTAGATGATTGAATAAGCTTTCTGTCGATATAAGATTCATCCAAATCGGACACTCGGTGATGAAGTTATGACTATTTTATGTGCTAGTCATAAAACATCATCATTCTGGTGTTTAGCGCATCGCAGAGAGGGTTTAATTAGCAATTGTCAAATTCCAGTGGGACCTCGCGATAGTGGCGCATCGCAGAGGATCCCAAATTCTGATTCGTCAATTTCCAGTGAGTCACCGCAATAGTGGCACGTCGCGGTGGCCCATAAAATTGGGTTCCTAGTTTAATTTTTTCAGCTTCGTTCAGAAGTTAACAAGGGTAATTTGAACTTTTTCCAAGCCTCTTAAAACGTCCAAACAGTAGATTAAGACCTCTACAAGCAGAATATATGACATTCTCAAGATTTTCGTCAAAACAAAAACCTTAGTTCATATACTTCTCCTCCAAAAAACTCAAGATTCAACCGTGGGTTTTCAAAATTGACTGAAGATTTGGAATTCTCAAACTGTAAGCTTAAAGGATCATCCCTTATTCTTCGTAATTAAGGTACGTGGGATTTATCCTAAAAACTACATGGGCTTGAAATTGTTAAAGCATGATTTAAAGGTTTTGATGCATGTATTTTATGGGGGTTTTGAAAACTATATTATTGATTATGCATTTCAAAAGTTTCAATGCTACTATTTCTTTGGCCTTGTGGTCTTTTCCCCTAAATTGATTTACATATATATGTATATGTATGAATTTGAGATTTAAGATTGTTGAGAGCATAAATTATGAACTCTCTCTCTTGTATTGAATTAAAGATTATGATTTTGTGATTTGAAAGATGTTTTTGCAATATCCTAGCATTTGAACATGATTTGGAATTATTGAGAGGGTGTTTCTTGATATCAATATGTTCTTGTGTGTATGAGAAAGAATTGCATATATTTACATGAGGTTTGAAAAAAAGAAAGATTCATTGAATTGAATTAGTGAAATGCTAGTCTCAAAACTTATGTTTTAAATACAGAGATTTATGATAGACTAATAATGGCTCAAAGATGTGACTTGCAAGACAATGGTATGACGATACCATATGTATTTATGCCATAACAGATTATATTTTCAGAGTATGTTTTCAGAGACTGTATGTTTTGATAGAGTTTTAAAAAGTGGCTTAAAGAGGGTTAGGTGGTTACCCGAAGAAGGCGCGAGTTCAAGCAACTCTTATCCTGAAACCGTATTTACCGATACGGGTAGATTATTAATGTACGCTGGCGACGACCGTGTGGCGTAGTAGATTCAGAGACTCTGACCCTTGATGCACACTTGGGTTGGGGGCTTCGCTGCCGAGTTAATGGCAGTTTTCATATAGCCCATGGAATTTTTTAGAGTTGTAGGGTATACCACCTAGCGCAGAAGTAATACAGATTTCTCAGAGCTGAGATGATTTTTACAGAGTATTTAAAATGCCCATGTGAATTCTTACTACATGATATACTTATGAACTGTTTTAAATTGCTCTCATATATGTTGATTTATAAATAATTATTTTGGATATGCTCTGCGTACCAGTACATCTGTTTTGACCCCTCCTCCTACCTCTCATGTTCTGAGACTTAGTCTAGGGGTCCAGAAGGCCTGTCTTCTCAGATTTTATCACTTATTTCAGTTTTGGTCTACTGGGGGCCTTGTCCCAGTTTCAGACAGTTGTCAGATTTCATGTAGTAGAGATTTAGAAGACTGAGTTAGATGTTATTTAGATGTATTTGATTTATAGTTTCCATATTTATGTTGAATTCAGAGTTGACCATGTTTCCGTAGCAGATTATGTTTCCGCATCTTCTTTATTATATGAATGTTGTGCATGATTACCAGATAGAGAAGGGCATTTCGGGCCTTAATGGTTCGGGATGTCCATCAAGGCCAGGACCTAGTTTGGGTCATGAAGAACTTAGTATCAAAGCACGATTCATGGTCCCAGGGTGTCTGCGAAATCACGTCGGGTAGAGTCTTATTTATGGGTGTGTAGTGCACCATACTTATAAGAAGGAGGCTACTAGGCATTTAATAATGTTCCTCTTCTTTGTGATTTAGTTTGTGCTTCATAGTCTAATCTGTCCCCTAATCAATGGCCTCTTGCTTTTCAGAAAACAAGCGATGCCTCCCCGTGGTACCGACGTTAATGCTCAGGATGATGAAGTCCGTCCCACCCATGGGATGGGGACCTGTAATAGAGCTCATACCTCAGAACCTTTTCCTACTCCGGGAGTGTCTCCTGTACCGACCAGTCCTCCCAGAGCTCCCCGGATGGGGGCTAATCGTACTCAGCCTCGTGAAGGAGAGGTTTCTAATGCTGAATTCAGACAATCTATTCACATACTTGCACAACTGGTAGCCGCACAGACTCAGAGGTCGGAGGATACTGGGTCTGCGTCTGTTACTTCTGATGTTACTAGAGTGGACCAGTTCATGAGAATGAACCCGCCCAAGTTCTCTGGCGTTAAGGTAGAAGAGGACCCGCAGGAGTTCGTAGAAGAAATAGGGAAGATTTTCAAAGTAATGCATATTGATCAGGTGGAGGGTGTTGAGATAGCAGCATACCAGCTAAAGGATATAGTGAACCAATGGTACAACAAGTGGGAATATACGAAGGGTGACAGTGCTGAGCCCACAGTTTGGGACGAGTTTGTGGAAGTTTTTCTTGATCGATTCTTTTCTCTAGATCTGAGAGAAGCTAAAGCAGAGAAGTTCATGAACCTTAAGCAGGGTAAGATGAGTGTTCAGGAGTATACTTTAAAGTTTAACAAGTTGTCCCATTATGCCCCTGAGATGACGAGTAGTATAAGGGCCCGAATGAGGATGTTTGCTTCCGGCCTTTCAGATGATCTGGTGCTTGAGTGTCAGGGAGCTATGCTGAATAAAGATATGAACTTTGCTAGTTTTTCAGTACACATGCAGCAAGTTGAGGATAAGAAGAAGAAGATAGCCGAATCTAGGAAAAAGGACAGGCAGGCAAAGAGAGCCAGAGTGACAGACCAGAGTCATAGTCAGCAGCAGAGTGGTAATTGGGGCGGCAAATGGAAAAAGAAGAAGAATTGGGGTAATGCACAGTCGGCAGCTAGTGCTCCAGTGTCCAGACCCACAGCTGAACAGCGCACGCAAAATTTTCAGTCTATTCATGGACCGAGGATGCAGGGTACGTAGTTGCAGGGAAGTGTAGCCCAGACCTCTAGGTCCTATTCGCGCTGTGGGAGATGCGGGAAGAATCATCCAGGGAGATGTCAGTTTGGCGCTTTGGTGTGTTATTCATGCGGCCAGCCAGGCCATATCCAGAGAGACTATCCGGCAGCAAAGAGTAATATTGGAGGAGTCAAGTCACAGGCAAATTTATCTGTACAACCACCTCAGAAGGGTGCCACTTCAGCCGCCGAAAATGGTCGGAACCGGTTGTATGCTTTGACCAACCGCCAGGAGGCAGAGGCCTCACCAGATGTAGTCACCGGTATGTTGTAAATATTTTCTCAAGATGTGTATGTATTACTTGATCCCGAGTCTACCTTGTCTTATGTGACCCCATACGTGGCTATTGGTTTTGGATTTAAGCCTGAGGTGATTGCTGAACCTTTTTCAGTTTCCACCCCGGTGAGAGATTCTGTAGTGGCTAGGAGGGTGTATAGAAATTGTGTTGTGTCTATTTTCAGCCGGGATACTGAGCCAGATCTCATAGATCTTGATATGGTTGATTTTAATGCCATCGTAGGGATGGAGTGGCTCCATTCGTGCTATGCCACCTTGAATTGTAGGACCCAAAGAATCACCTTCTCTTTTCCAAATGAGTCGGTGATAGAATAGGAGGGACATTCTCTAGCACCTAGAGGGCATTTCATATCTTATCTCAGGGCCCGTAAACTTATTTCCAAAGGTTGCTTATATCATCTTATTCGGGTTAAAGATTTTAGTGCCGCAAGTCTCCCTCTTCAGTCTGTCCCCGTAGTGAATAAATTCCTGGAAGTCTTTCCAGATGATCTCCCAGGAATACCACCTGATAAGGAGATAGATTTTGGTATTGATTTATTTCCAGATACCCATCCTATTTCTTTTCCGCCATATAGGATGGCTCCTGCAGAGCTAAAAGAGTTGAAAGAACAGCTAGCAGATCTTCTAGATAAAGGTTTTATCTTCCCCAGTGTGTCTCCCTGGCGTGCACCTGTACTTTTCGTGCGAAAGAAAGACGGTTCCCTTTGTATGTGCATAGATTACCGCTAGTTGAATAAGGTCACGATTAAAAATAAATATCCCCTTCCTAGGATTGATGATCTTTTTTATCAACTTCAGGGTACTAAATGTTTTTCTAAGATAGACTTTCATTCGGGATATCACCAGTTGAAAGTTAGAGAGTCAGATATTCCCAAAACAACTTTTTGAACCAGATACGACCATTATGAATTCTTAGTTATGTCCTTCGGGTTGACTAACGCCCCTGCAACTTTCATGGATTTAATAAATAGGGTTTTCCGTCAGTTTCTGGATCTGTTTGTCATTGTATTCATTGATGACACTTTGGTATATTCTAAGAACGAGGAAGACCATGCCAATCACCTCCGAATCATCCTTCAGACCCTTAAAGATCATAAATTGTATGCAAAATTTTCCAAGTGTGAATTCTGGTTGAATGCTATTACGTTCTTAGGGCATATTGTGTCTAGTGAGGGGATTAAGGTTGATCCCCAAAAGATTGAGGCAGTGAGAAAATGGCCCAGACCCACGACTCCAACCGACATTCGGAGCTTCTTGGGTTTGGCGGGTTATTACAGAAGATTCGTCCAGAGTTTTTCTTCCATAGCTGCACCACTTACTAAGTTGACTCAGAAAAAGGCGAAGTTTTTGTGGTCTGACTCTTGTGAGAATAGCTTTGAGAAGTTGAAAGACAAGTTGACTATTGCCCCTATTCTGACTCTTCCGGAGGGTACATAAGGTTTTGTTATATACTGTGATGCGTCTCGAGTGGGACTTGGGTGTGTTCTTATACAACACGGTAAGGTAGTGGCTTATGCATCTAGGCAGTTGAAGGTGCATGAGCGGAACTACCCTACTCATGATTTGGAGTTAGCAGTTGTGGTTTTTGTACTTAAGATCTGGAGGCACTATTTGTATGGGGTACATGTTGATATATTTACTGACCACAAAAGTTTATAGTGTGTTTTCTCGCAGAAAGAATTGAATCTCAGGCAGAGGTGATGGTTGGAACTTTTAAAAGACTATGACGTAAGCCTGTACTATTATTCGGGCAAGGAGAATGTGGTAGCCGACGCCCTCAATAGGTTATCTATGGGCAGTTTTTCTCATATGGGGAAAGAAAAGAGGGAGATGGTGAAGGATATTCACCGACTTGCAAATCTAGGAGTGCGACTTTTGGATTTCGAGGAAGGAGGAGTGGTTGTTCATAAGATAGCTAAATCTTCTCTTTGTGCAGAAGTTAAAGAGAAGCAGGTTGAAGATCCCATCTTGATGCAGATCAACAAAGATGTGGGTCAACAAAAGGTATTGTCTTTTAAAATTGGTGGCGATGGTGTTTTGAGATACCAGGGTAGGTTTTGTGTGCCAGATGTAGATAGTCTGAGGAAGATAATCCTTGACGAAGCTCACATGTCGAGTTATGTTGTTCACCCTGGCTCTACTAAGCTGTATCAGGATTTGAAAACCATTTATTGGTGGAATAATATGAAGCGTGATGTGGCTAACTATGTTGCCAAGTGTTTGAATTGTCAACAAGTTAAAGTGGAACATTTGAGGCCAGGTGGTTCTTCTCAAGAGATAGCTTTGCCTTTGTGGAAGTGATAGATGATTAATATGGACTTTATTATAGGACTTCCGAGGTCCCGAAACCAGTATGATTCCATTTGGGTAATTGTAGATAGGTTGACCAAGTCAGCTCACTTTCTACCTGTTAGGACAAATTATTCGGGAGAGGATTATGCCAAGCTGTTCATTGCAGAAATAGTTCGTTTGCATGGGGAACCTGTGTCCATCATATCTGACAGAGGTACACAGTTTTCTTCACAGTTTTGGAGATCGTTTTAAAAGGGTTTAGGTACCCAAGTGAATTTGAGCACGACTTTCCACCCTCAGACAGATGGGAAAGCTGAGTGAACCATCCAGACCCTTGAGGATATATTAAGGGACTGCATGATTGATTTTAAAGGTAGTTGGGTAGAACACTTGCCATTGATAGAGTTCGCATATAATAATAGTTTCCATTCTAGTATTAAGATGGCATCATTTGAGTCATTGTATGGGAGAAGATGTAGGTCACCAATAGGGTGGTATGAAGTAGGTGAGACACAGATATTTAGGCCTGATCTTGTTCATCAGGCAATAGAGGATGTAAAAGTCATTAGAGAACCACTTAAGACAGCTCAGAGTTGTCAAAAGTCTTACGCCGATGTTAGGAGAAGAGATCTAGAGTTTGAGGTTAGAGATTGGGTGTTTCTCAAGATTTCTCCCATGAAGGGAGTCATGCGGTTCAGGAAAAAAGGTAAGCTGAGTCCTCGCTATATAGGACCATATCATATTGTGAGAAGGATAGGTGGAGTTGCGTATAAGTTAGAATTACCAGTTAGTTTGGGTTCAGTTCATCCGGTATTTCATATATCTATGTTGAATAAGTGTATTGGAGACCATTCTTTAGTATTGCCTGTCGAAGAGATCAAAGTGACAGACTCCTTATCCTATGAAGAAGAGCCTGTAGAGATTTTGGATCGTCAAGTTAGAGTATTGAGGAACAAAGAGATAGCCTCAGTTAAAGTGTTGCGGAGAAACTAGAAAATTGAAGAAGCGACTTGGGAATCAGAAGTTGACTTGAGAGCTAGATACCCAAACCTTTTTTATCTAAAGGATGACGAAATGGAAGGTACAATCCTTGCCTTATTCTTTCTATGCCTTAGTATGCTTGACATTATACTTATCTGTATCCCGCGTCAATATTCGGGGACGAATGTTCCAAGGAGGGATATTGTAACACCCCGAAGTTTTTCTTAGCTAAATTTTGTCCCTAAAATATCAAGCCTTGGCTTCTAGAATGATTTTGTAACGCCCCGAAATTAGGTCCCGAGACGTCACACAGTGGTTAGGGTCACAAGTGACCCCAAGCTAACCCTTCTACTGGCATAACTCATAAGTAACTGAATAAAAAGTATAAATCTATATAAATTTGCAGAAAATAACTCTTTTCTGAATATGATAGATACAAAACTGAATTTACAATATTACAACTCTGCTTTTACAACCAAAACTGAAACTGAATACATCCACTTCTACTGACCGTCTATAAAGCCTCTACTAGTACTGACTCAAGGTAGCCGGGTCATGACTCCCGACTGTCCCCACTCAATATGACTGAATAAGGAAAATACAACATTATTAATTTTGCATAACTGACTCGAGCCCATGAATCGAAAGGACTCATCACCTGCTGACTGGATGCCGCGAACTGACTGGATCTAAAGGTGCATACTATACCTTGTACCTACATTCTGAGAAAATGTAACCCACATACGAATATGTGGGTCAGTACCATGGAAACGTACCGGGCATATGGGGTGCAATGCATATATAACATAATATCTTAATATCATCACAGTTTATAAAATTATGCATACTGATATAAATGACTCACTTAGCTCGAATAAAATCATCATAATCATAAGAGAGTAAGATATATCAGGTAAGATATATCAGGTAAAACATGTGAGTCATCATAATAAGTTCTCAATTCACTTTCACCTCATTTTTAAATCATCAAAGCAATCAAATCTCATAACAATTCTCTTTAGAATATATCCCTACAATCTTTCGAACACAACAACTTTCTCAAACTCAGTCTTTCAAGCGAATATATTTTCATCTTAGATAGAAGAGTACACACACACATTTCGAAATAAACCATGTGAGCTACATGGAGTCCAACGTCTTACCCACGTTGGGGAGAGCTGTCCTATCCTTGCCATCGGAGTAGGACCTTAATCATCAACCCAAACACTAGTGATCACTATATAAATCAGCCTCAGACTCACATCCTAAGGGGGTACATAGTTCTATGGAATTACCAAACCCCTATACCTCCTTCTCGGTGCTAAAAACTACTCCCGAACTTATCTCAGATCTTTTAAAAGAAAATCCACAACAATCAGTTTTACAATTCACAACGGGAGCCAATAAGCTACCCCTTTCATAATCAATCAAAAGAGTGAATTTCTTTTCTCACTTGGTCTCAAAACAATTCTTCTGCGACCCCCAAGGTCAAATCATTCTTCATCATTTCAAATCATTCAAATCTCAAGGTGTTTATAACACATAACTTCACAAAATAATAATCTCAAATAGAGTTCCAAAAACCCATATATCAATATCACAGTAAAACCTTTCAAAGTTTCATACTTTATGTCATAAGCATAAAAATAATCACTTAAAAATAAAAATTTCAGCTTTATAGGATACCATATCAACATTCTCATGAAAACATCATAATATATTCGAATTCGTAGTAAAGCATATCAAATCATATATCTTTGTAAAGAAAATTAACTTTGGGCACAAAAACGAAAGAATGTTCTTGTAGAAAGACCCCACATACCTTAAACTTGAAGCTTTGAATGACTCTCCGAATGACGTAATGCTATTCACGAACTTTTGGGTGTCCCTCGTAGCCTTCGTAATGGGGATTCCGAATATGTAAAAATTATAGAATTCCCATGGTTGAATCTCTAGCTATTGGGGTTTTTATGTTGAAACCCTAAAGGTTGTTCTTGATGAATTTTTGGTGAATGAGAGCTTATTTTGGATAATTGGGGTTAAATCCCGTGTTATAGACATATAAAGGGGTGTTTTTGGCACTTGGAAGTGAGGTATGCGACGCACAACCCATGGAGGACCTTAAGGTGTGTGTCTCACACCTTATGGCATACATTAAAGTGTGCCTCGCACTCCCAACCGCACACATTTGATTGGGCGGCGCATTGCCCATCGCACACCCTTACTGCCTCTCACGAAAATGGGCATAACTTTTTGCTCGGGTATTGGATTTTAATAAAATTGGTATCGTTGGAAAGATAATTCAATTATATACAATTTGATAGATCTTGGGATGAAGAATTCCATGTATATTAATAGATATACACGTTTGAAGTTGACCTTTGTAGAATCAAATGTCAAACTTTGGATGAATCAATTGGTCTTAGCTCAACCTTGTTCTAGGTCATTGATAAAAGAATTTTAAACATATAAACTACTCAATAGACTAGTATAATGATCATTCAACTTGTATTCATGTGAGAATCACTTGGATTAGAGCTTAGACGCGCAGGAACGACGGTCAGAATTCTAGCATGAAAATACGGGGTATTACAAATTTATACTTATTTCCCTGTGGAATCCCTTAGATTTCAACTTTTCAGATGACTGAATAAGATTTCTATCAATATAAGATTCATCCAAATCGGACACTCGGTGAAGAAGTTATGACTATTTTATGTGCTAGTCGTAAAACATCGTCATTCTGGTGTTTAGCGCATCACGGAGAGGGTTTAATTAGAAATTATCAAATTCCAGTGGGACTTCACGATAGTGGTGCATCGTGGAGGATCCCAAATTTCCATTCGTCAATTTCCAATGAGCCACCGCGATAGTGGCGCGTTGCGGTGGCCCATAAAATTGGGTTTCCAATTTAAATTTTTCCAGCTTCGTTCAAAAGTTAACAAGGGTAATTTGAACTTTTTCCAAGCCTCTTAAAATGTCCAAACAGTAGATTAAGACCTCTACAAGCAGAATATATGACATTCTCAAGATTTTCCTCAAAACAAAAACCCTAGTTCATATACTTCTCCTCCAAGAAACTCAAGATTCAACCGTGGGTTTTCAAAATTGACTGAAGATTTGGAATCCTCAAACCGAAGGCTTAAAGGATCATCCCTTATTCTTCGTAATCGAGGTATGTGGGGTTTATCCTAAAAACTACATGGGCTTGAAATTGTTAAAACATGATTTAAAGGTTTTGATGCATGTATTTTATGGGGGTTTTGAAAACTATATTATTGATTATGCATTTCAAAAGTTTCAATGCTACTATTGCTTTGGCATTGTGGTATTTTCCCCTAAATTGATTTACATATATATGTATATGTATGAATTTGAGATTTAAGGTTGTTGAGAACATAAATTATGAACTCCCTCTCTTGTATTGAATTAAAGATTATGGTTTTGTGATTTGAAAGATGTTTTTGCAATATCCTAGCATTTGAACATGATTTGGAATTGTTGAGAGATTATTTCTTGATATCAATAGTTCTTGTGTGTATGAGAAAGAATTGCATGTGTTTACATGAGGTTTGAAAAAAAGAAAGATTCATTGAATTGAATTAGTGAAATGCTGGTCTCAAAACTTGTGTTTTGAATACAAAGATTTATGATAGACTAATAATGGCTCAGAGATGTGACTTGCAAGTCAATGGTATGACGATACCATATGTATTTATGCCATAACAGATTATGTTTTCAGAGTATGTTTTCAGAGACTGTATGTTTTGATAGAGTTTTAAAAAGGGGCTTAAAGAGGGTTAGGTGGTTACCCGAAGAAGACGCGAGTTCAAGCAACTCTTAACCTGAAACCATATTTGCCGATATGGGTAGATTATTAATGTACGTTGGTGATAGCCGTGTGGCATAGTAGATTCAAAGACTCCGACCCTTGCGGCACACTTGGGTTGGGGGCTTTGCTGCCGAGTTAATGGCAGTTTCCATATAGCCCATGGAATTTTTCAGAGTTGTAGGGTATACTACCTAGCGCAGAAGTAACACAGATTTTTCAGAGCTAAGATGATTTTTACAATCTTTAAAATGCCCATGTGAATTCTTACTACATGATATTCTTATGAACTATTTTAAATTGCTCTCATATATGTTGATTTATAAATGATTATTTTGGATATGCTCTGCGTACCAGTACATATGTATTGACCTCCTCCCTCTACCTCTCAGGTTCTGAAACTCAGTCTAGGAGTCCAGATAAGTAGTAGATAATTCAGACAGCTGATCAGATTGTGCAGTAGTGAGCCTTCTCTATTCCAGAAGGCCTGTCTTCTCAGATTATGTCACTTATTTTAGTTTTGGTCTACTCGGGGCCTTGTCCCAGTTTCAGACAGTTGTCATATTTCATGTAGTAGAGATTTTGCAGACTGAGTCAGATGTTATTTAGATGTATTTGATTTACAGTTTCCATACTTATGTTGAATTTAGAGTTGACCATGTTGCCGTAGCAGATTATGTTTCCGCATCTTCTTTATTATATGAATATTGTGCATGATTACCAGATAGAGAAAGGCATTTCGGGCCTTCATGGTTCGGGATGTCCATTACTGCCAGACCCTAGTACGGGTCGTGACACTAAACCTATGGTATAAGACACCATAGCGCAAATGCATCAGTACTTTGAATGTACTGGTATGCATGTGGGGTAGGATGAATGCATGGGGTTCATATGCATGAACAATACTGGCTAACTGACTAATATGAACATGAGAATACATGCATGCATACATAGTAACTATATCTAAAATCGTGATAACATGAGTACTGAATCTGAATACTGATAACTGATATAACTGATAACATGAGTGACTGTATCTGATAGTCCTGAATCTGGTGAAACTACCTGAGTTCTGTACTATGTCTGAGTTGACTGTATCTGACAACCCTAAATTCTGAAGAACTATCTTAGTTCTTTTATTGAGACTGTGGGAGGTACTCATCTAACCGACATGCCCCAAATGATGCATTATAGCTGAATTAGGGTCCAATCTATGCCCTGATTGGAAGGGTGTCAATACCGCGCCACTGGTAAAGACAATATGTGAGTGACCCTAATATACAAGTAACTCTAATGATAACGGTGGGAACCCTCATATAGCAGGTTAAGACACCTCATCTACCCTCATATAGCAGGCTATGATGTCTCAACCTATGTTGTCTACATAGTTATGGAACGCAAGGATTGCTTCTAAGAATCACACCCTCATATAACAGGTGAGTTCCCACCCTTGGGTTCGCTCGGTGCTAATTTCTACTCCCATATGAATAGACACTGAACATGATTTACTTAACTGAACATGGACTGAGTTACTGACTTTCGTTGACTGACGGAATACTACTGACATCTGACAACTGACTGAGTTCATGAGATCATGGAGATTTCCTGAGTCATAAGACTGTCTGAAGTCTAAGGATCATGGCTTGACTGAGAGTATCATGGAAACATGACATGGCTCTAGGAACACAACTAATATTTCGGGTACAAGTACCCCCAGGACTCGATGGAAGGAAACTGACCAAGCATAACTTACTTGAACATATAACTAACATCATAATCCATAATACATTTATAGAAGCATTCCATCAAAACATGTGATAGGCATAACTTGTAAATACATGGGGATTTCATGATATCATATTAGTTGGGCATTGTTCCTTCATCTAGGCATTTAATCAAACACATGGTAGGCATAGCACATGTAGACAACATTATACAACAATTAATCATCATGATTCATCTCTAATTTCATCATCCTAGGGTTTATTCATAGGTTCATATGAATATACATCTATACAAATCAATTTCACATAAAATTGATCACCCAACATGGATTTAAATTCAATTGATCATTCTTAACATAAACAAAACAAACCCAACATGAAATTCATAAAGAAATCCATAAACTTAGAAAAGAGATTCTTGGGCTTCATGGACGAAAGGAGTCCATGAATGAACACTACGCATACCTTAGTTCGTGATTTCATGAAGATTGATGGAGAAACTTTCTTGGAATTGGATCTTCTATGAAAACCCTAGCTTGTTCTTGAGAGGTTTTTGAGAGAGAGAGTGTATTTTGGGTGAAGAGTGGCTGAATCACGTGTTAAAGAGCTTAAATAGGAGTGAGAAGTTGACCCTTTTAACCCTGAACGCGTCATTTAATTTTAGTAAAAAATTTCCGAACTGAACCCCTGGCGCGATGCGGCGCTATCGCGTCGTGTCACTGGAATTTAACAATTAGGAAACTCAGGGATGGCGCGACACGGAGCCATCGCGTTGCCCCATCTTTTGCGACCTGGAACGTTGGCGCGACACGGAGGAAATCGCACTGAGACAGTGGAAAAGGACAATTGCCATTTTAGCTTGTGGCGCTGCGTGCCACTGACCAATATGGCGTTGTCTTACGATGGAAACTTAAAATAGTCGTAGCTTCTGACCCGATTATCGGATTTGGACGAATTTTATATCGATGAAAAGCTTATTGAATTTTCCACATGACAAAAAGTGAAAATCTTAAAAATTCCTCATGGAATAATCATCATTCAATTTAGAAGCTAATACTAGATATTCTTGAGATGAAATTTTCTAGAAAAAGTACGAGGTATTACAAAGACTGAACTGTACTTAGTCAGAATAACGGGACTGAAAATGTAGAGTATTATGCATATGAGATAAGGACTGACTGAGTAACATGAGATAATTGAGCATGAATTCATGAAAACTGCATGATTTGAGAATGCAAGACCAAACGTATAACATGATTCTGAAATGGTCTGTAAACTGAGGTACTGAAATACCGATAATTGAATAGCTGATAACTATACGCTATGGTCAAGCAAACCTGAAATTGAACTGAGTTATTGATCTGATTACTTGACTGAGACTGTGACTGAGACTGTAACTAAAAAGGTAACTGAGACTGTAACTAAGAATGTAACTAAGATCACATTAACACTGGATAATGAGTTCTGAAAACTAAATGACTGATATCTAAGTTTATTGAAACTGTATTACTGTTAACTGAGTGACTGTTTCTGACAGTCCTGATTTTGTAAAACTGAACTAAGTTCTATACTGAGTCTGTAACTGAAATTGAAACTGAAACTGTGGGAAGTAATCATCTAATCGACATGCCCCTCTCCGAATGGATTGGGGTCAAACCTGTAACCCAGTTGGAAGAGTGTCAGTACCGTGCCACGGGTAAAGACAAAGTTATGAGTTAACCTTCTCTGACAGGAAGACATTTCATCAACCCTTGCTGGCAGGAAATGAGATGTATCAACCCTAGTAAATATATAAATGTATATAAAAGGGCCGAATTTAGCAGACTCGTTGTAGGAAAAAGTTTAAGAACAGTTATTTTTTAGAGTTTGTTATGGAAAAATAGTTGAATATTCAAAAATCATCAGAAAATAACTATTTCTTACTATTACAGAGGACAAAAATATCTTATGCTTAAAAAAGGAGGAGACCAATCTTTTCAACTTTTTCAAACCTTTGGGATATCATCATGGAGTTTCACATTTTGAAAGTTCAAATTTTAGAATTTTTTTCATTAACTTCAACAATTTTTCATTGATCCGGGAATAATAATCATATCCAAGTTAAGGAGCTAGATCAACCCAGATAAACTTCAACATTTTTTCAAGTCACAAAAAGAAACATATTTTCCATTTTGAAATGAAAGTATCAATAGTCAATTTTTATCAAATAAGAAGTCTATAGTTATAAACCATCTTATTATTGATATCTACAGTTGTAAAATATAAGTGTCCTTGCAGGCGTAATCCTGTTCCCTACTGTGTAGGACTAGTATCCTTCAAAGTGTTTGATTATGAATTCTTTGTTACGTTACACAAATTTTTACAAAATGACCTTAACTTGAAAATTTTGCTGAGAAATACTTATGTTGCACATTAGGCATAAATTTCAATTTTTACCTATACGACAGAACTTGTCGTCAATTACAGGTTGACTGGCTTGAAATATTCTTAACATCTATCGTATGGACAAAAGTTAAAATTTATATCAATGGTCAATATACCTAAATTTTAATTTTTACCTACAAGACAAAAGTTCTTATAAATTGAGCAGGTTCACTGTCTTCAAATGTCCTGAATGGCTGCCTTATGTGAAAACAGAGGAATTTGAAAATTTTTCCCTGTATATTATATCAAACTCTTTTACAACGCTATACATTTATACATAAACAGTTCATACTATCCAGGCTTCTACAGCTATCTGCCAGACTCCTAATAGAATTACAAAAGAGGAAATAAACTGTACATATCCTAATATAGCGCAAATACAACTCTTAATAAACTGTACATATCCTAATGTAGTGCAAATACAACAAATACTAAGATTGTAGAATACGTAATATTGAAAAATCAATTGTCCTTTGTCTTGGGTTGTCTTGATTTGGAACATAAATATTTGTCCCAAAAAATGAGTTGCAAACTGAATTCCACAAATAAGTGGGGACCAAAGAACACATCGAAACATACTCACTCAGTTGCTCATCGACTTGTCAGTCATCGTCTTTGTGAGCAGCTTCAAATAAGTTGCTTTAAGGTTCCAATATTGTCAACACCCCCTTCAAGTGGGAGCCCGAGGATTTGACACCTAACTTGCCTAAGAAGTGCTGATGAAGTGGCCCGGCCAAGCCTAGGTGAAGATATCGACAACCTGCAAAGAAGATAGCACAAATGATAGGGAAATGAGTCCATCGAGTAATTTTTCTCTAACGAAATGGCAATCCAACTCGATATGTTTTGTCTGCTCATGAAACACAGGATTTTTAGCTATGTGTATTGCTGCTTGATTGTCACAGTGGACACCGACAGAGAGAGACAGAGAGATAGATAGGTCACTAAGAAGACGAACGACCCAAGAGATTTCTGTAACAAGTGGGCGAAGGGATTGATATTCTGCCTCGGCTGATGATAGTGAAACTAATTGCTGTTTCTTTGATTTCCAAGAGATAGGGCAGTCCCCTATCGTTAAAAAGAATTCACTCACTGATCGACGAGAGTCTGAACACGAGGCCCAGTCCGCGTCGCAAAAGCCTAGCAACTGGAAGGAAGGTGAAGAAGATAAGAAAATTCCCAACCCAGGGTCATTTCTAATGTAGCGAAGTGTATGGAGTGCAGCCTGTAAATGACCTTGTGCAGGTTTTTGCATAGACTGACTTAGGGTATGGACGACATAAGAGATATCAGGACGTGTATGAGTGAGAAAATTCAGTTTTCCCAATAGTCACCAATACATAGTTGGATCTTGTAAATAATCTCCACATGAATCACCAGACAATTTTTATGTGGGATTGAGCGGAGTCGAGACAATGCGATGCTCAAGGTTATCATATTCAGCAAGAAGATCAATTGGAAATTTTCGCTGGGTTACAACCAGTCCACCAGGTTCATGCAAAATTTCCATCCCCAAAAAATAGTTTACCATACCTAAATCTTTGATACAGAATTCTGAATCAAGAAATGATTTTGTTTTTGTAATTTCTTTCTCATGGCTATCTGTTATTAATATCGTCAATATAGACTGCAATAACAGTAATCAGAGTGCCAGATGATTTGAAGAACATGGAATAGTCATTTAAGGACGAAATAAAACCTCTAGTCCCTAAGACGGAGGATAGCTTTGCATACCATTGATGAGAGGCTTGTTTTAACCCATAAAGTGATTTACGAAGTAGACATACATGAGACGGATATGGAGGGATAAAACCTGGTGGAAATTTCATGAAAACCTCTTCGTCCAGTTTACCGTGAAGAAAATCATTATTCACATCAAGCTGGTATAAGTTCCAGCCCTTCTTTACTGCAACACTTAGTATACATCTGATGGTCGTCATTTTTACAACTGGTGAAAATATCTCGGTGTAATCTATTCCTTCTCTGTGTATATCACCTCTAATTACCAGTCGTGCTTTTAGACGTTCTAATGTTCCATCAGATTTAACCTTAACCCTGTATACCCATTTGCAGGGAAGTGCTTTCTTACCAGGAAGAAGTTGGAACACATGACATATGCGATTAGAGTTCAATGATTTAAACTCTTTATCCATAACAGATTGCCAACCAAGGTGTAATGTTGCCTCTTTGTAAGACCTAGGCTCAGAAATATTACATATAGAACTAACAACTTGTCGATTATGTTCCGAAAGAGTATTAAAAGAATAAGAGTGGAAAGGAATTAATGGAGGATTAGGAGAAATAACCGAATATGTTGTATCACAAATATAGTCAGAAAGATAAGAGGGAGCTATGTGTTGACTGGTAGGCCTGCGAGGAACATGTACTGGACTTGACTCCACCCTGGGCAAAACAATATTATCTGTAGAAGTAGGATTAGATGAGTCTATATCATCTGGTAATATTTCAGGACTGTTAATCACTTCCTGTTCAGAAGAAAAAATAGGTGAATTGTCCTGTGAAGGAAAGGCAGCTGAAAATAATCTAGACATAGAAGTAGAATGAGAAAATGGAAAAATGAATTCAGAGAACTTTACATCCCTGGATACGATAACTTGACTTGTTTGAAGATTAAGGATCTTATAATCCTTCTGTGCAAAAGGGTATCCCAAAAATACTCCCGGCAAAGCTCTAGGCATTAATTTATCCCTATTTTTTGTTAGTGCATAGACAAAACATAAGCATCCAAAAGGCTTTAAGTGTGCATATTTTGGTGGTTTTCCAAATAGGACCTGATAAGGGGATGTATTATTCAAAACTTTTGAGGGAAATCTCTATTTATTAAATAAGCCGATGTAAGGAGACAATCTCCCCAGAACTTCTTTGGTAAGTGTGACTGGTATAGTACGGCTCTACATGTTTCCAATAAATGTTTATGTTTTCACTCGACTACCCCATTCTGTTGCGGGGTTCCAATACACGAAGTTTGATGTATAATTCCTTTTGAGAGAAAAAAAACCCTGACAGATGTGTTCCTGTTCCTAGTTCATAGGCATTATCTGATCGAATTATCTTGACCTTTGCTGAAAATTACCTTTTACTAAGGGAAAGAAAGGATTTCAAAGTAGAAAAGGCACTTGATTTTGTCAACAAAAGATAGGTCCATGTAGCTCTAGAGAAATCGTCTACAATAGTGAGGAAATATTTCTCTCCTTTGTGGGTCAGAATGTTGTACGGACCCCATGTATCTATATGAATTAATTCAAAAGCCTTTTTAGATGAGATAGTACTTGTTTGGAAAGGAAATTTAGTTTGTCTAGCCATAGGACAAATATCACATGGAAAATCTCGTTGATCACTTGGTTTAATTGGTAATTCCTTAATATTTTGGATAGCCTGGTAAGGGAAATGTCCCAAACGAAAATGACAAAGCTTTGTAGAAATAAAAACATTAGAAACCATAATATTATTGATAGATTTGAACTGCGATGGAGATTCTCCATTTACAGTAGATTCATTAGGTTGCAAAACTTGATTATTGGACTCTAGATCTAAATAACTAACTTTATTCTTAGAAGATAAAAATTCTACTGAAGCTAAAAATAACTCAGAATTTTGTGACTTGGTGCGGGTTTCATCTAGTACATAAAGTCCTCCAACTGCTCTACCAAACACCACTTGCATCCTCAGAGAAAGGACCAGTAACATGCAAGCATGTTTGTTAAAGATAACATCACAGTCAAGTTGTCTCCATAACTGATTGATTGAAAGAAGGTTATGCTTGAAAGAAGGTACATAAAGCACATTTTGCAGTTCAATGTCAAAATTTAAAGTTATTGAACCAACAACAAAGACCTTGACTTTATATGAATTTGGTAATCTTACTAGAATTGGATTTTCTAAACGTTTGATGTCATACAGGAGAATTTTGTCATGAGTTATATGTTGAGAAGCCCCTGAATCTATTATCTAAAGGTTGGAACCAAGAGTAGTAAAACAACAATCAAAGACATCAGAGATGGAGCATTTACCCACACAGTTGGCACTGTGATTGACCTCAAAACCTAAACCACCTGAATTTCCAGCCAGCACAGCTTGTAGCATTTGGATTAATTTTTCACATTGATCATTCGTGAATCCTTGTGGACTCATTCCTTCAGGTGCTTTATTCTCGGCAGTCTGCATGGTGTTCCCTTCTTCGGTGATACCTACATTTGCTTGCCCGTTTTCATAGACTCTCTTTTACTTAGTGAACTTGAAGGATTGCGGAATTCCAACTAGTTTATAACATTTATCCTTAGTATGTCCCTGCTTCTTATAATAAGAACAAAAATTGTTGTTCCTTTTCATATCTGTGTTAGCATACTGATTAAAATTTTGATTGTTTTCTTTGTTTCCTGTCCATCTTTGTTGGCTAGCATTAAAGGCAATAGATTCAGTGTTAACACTAACCTGATTTGCAGAATTCACTCCCCTCTGAGACACTTCATATAATATAATTAAGTACGTTTATGCTGTTGTAGGAAGCGGCTTCATCATGAGTATATTACCCCTTATGCCACAATAATTTTCATTCAGCCCCATAAGGAACTGGATCAATTATTGATCTTCATTCATTTTTATATTGTGTGTTTTTGCACCATAATTACAATCACAACTACATATCATAAAAGTATTGAGTACCTTTGTTTGGTCCTAGATTTTCTTCAGTCTGTTGAAGTAGCCAACAACATCATTGGTTCCCTGAGATATGTTGTTCAACTCTCTTTGTAATTGGAACATCTTGGTACCTTCTGTTTGTCCATACCTTTGTTCAAGCTCATTCCAAAGGTCCTCTGCTGTTTGAGAGTATATCACAGACTGATATTTTTCTGCTAAGAGAGTTTAAAAGCCAGGCCAGTACCATGTCATTACACCTCCTCCATTATTCAAACAAAGGTGTGTCTTCTCCTGGTTTCTTACATGTTCCATTAATAAATCCTAGTTTATTTTTAGCAGAAAGAGAGATTAGTACCCCTCTTCTCCAATTTCCATAATTGGCTCCATCAAAATTGATATTTATGAGATTCATTCTAGGTGAATCCGAAGGAGTGAGAAAATAGGGATGGTTGCCTTCAACCATCTTGGAAGGAGCCTGTTCAAGGCTTTTAGAGGTACTGTCTGTTTCACTCATGATGGGTGATTTTGGTATGAAAGAGAATTAAGCGTGGGAACCGTTAATTTGATTCACTGTGTCTCTGATACCATGTGAAAACAGAGAAATTTGAGAAATTTTTCCTATATATTATATCAGACTCTTTTACAACGCTATACATTGATACACAAACAGTCCAGACTATCCAGGCTTCTACAGCTATCTATTAGAATCCTAATAGAATTACAAAAGAGGAAATAAATTGTACATATCCTAATGTAGTGCAAATACAACTCTTAATAAACTGTACATATCCTAATGTAGTGCAAATACAACAAATAGTAAACTTGTAGAATACGTAATATTGAAAAATCAATTGTCCTTTGTCTTGGGTTGTCTTGATCTGGAACATAAATATTTGGACCAAAAAATGAGTTGCAAGCTGAATTCCACAATTAAGTGGGGACCAAATACCATATCGAAACATACTCACTCAGTTGCTCGTCGACTTGTCAGTCATCGTCTTTGTGAGAAGCTTCAAAGAAGTTGCGCTTAAAGTTCCAATATTGTCAACACCTTATGGGAAAAAATTAGAATTTATGTCCGATGGACAACATACTAAAAGTCCGTATGGATTAGCTTAAAATAAGTAGCTTTTAAGCAACAAGCATGAAAAGCACTTTCGATGTGCTAGAGCAGGGGTGGAGCTACGGCTTGCAAAGGGTGGTCAGATGAACACCTTTCGTCGGAAAAAAAATTCGGGTATATAGGTTAAATATAGATATATATGGTTATATACATATTGTTGAACACCCTTGATAATCTAGAGATGCATAGCCTAGTGGTCAAGGGTGTGCAAATTTGGTTGAGGATGAAAGTTCGATCCCCTGGGCATGAAGCCCAATTGCCCAGTAATGTGAAAGCTCGTTTGGCATTGTCTATTGGCTAACTGCAGCCAAGGGCCAAGGCTGGCTTTTCTTAAAAACAAATTAAAGCAAACTTTTTTTTAATTTAAAAAAGAATAGGTCAAACTTAATTAAATTCTAAAGTTACTAGTGTGCCCGTGCCCGTTCTACGCACGGGCGAAGGAATGTTTGCAGGTAAAACAGTTATGTTTCATAATATGTGGTTTACCAACTTGCAAATATATTTAACAAGAATGAAAGAGTGTAATATAAGTAGTGCAAAAATAGTATAGTATAAATTATATTGAAGATATATTATAAATATTGAAAGAGAGAATATGAAAATAATGTGTTTGCAACATTTTATTTTGTTTTCATTGGAGTCGATGGCTCCATTTTTTATTTCATCTTGAAAATATTCTGGTGTTCACTTTGTTGTTCAGCCTGTTCATTAGAAGAAGTGAAATCTTTTTTTTGCTTCTTGCTTCCTTCTTTGATATGGATTGTGGATGGTGCAGGAAGAGAGGGCATGATGTTTCCTTTTTCAGTACAGGCTAAAATATTTTAATTTTTCCAGTTCAACTTCGAAGCAACTCTTTCATGACAAAAAACATATTTCTCAAGTTTCTCGACAAGCTCTGTTGTTGTTGGCGCAGATTCGATGATTTGGCGAGCATTGGGACTGATGAAGCCTTCCTCCACAACTTTGCCAATAAATGACAATAATGAATTGTAATATTCATCCAAATTTAGCAATCCTACCGGCTTGTCGTGGATGCCAAGTTGTGCCCAACTAAGTACTTCAAATAGCTCATCAAGTGTGCCATAACCACCTGGTAAAACAATAAAAGCATCATGCCTAGCCATTTCTACTTTTCTTTGATGCATATCTACAACTACCTTCACTTCTCCTACTGTTTCACCAGTTAACTCTCTAGGCATGAGTGTCTTAGGAATAACTCCAATAACATGCCTACCATAATCATGAACTGCTTGTGAAACCAAACTCATTAGGCCTATGCTACCTCCTCCATAGACCAAATCAATGTTTCTTGAGACCAATTCTTTGCCTAGCTCAATAGCAGTATCTTGATAACTATTTCTCTTCCCTTGACTACTCCCACAAAACACACAAATTCTCTTGAATTTTGACACCATAACATCACTTTTCATTTCTATTTTCTTAAAGCTTTTCTACTTTTTTCTCCGCTGGGCCCAACGGCTATAATGGCCCAACGACTATAAAATTGGTCATTTAGCCGTTTTGGGCTCACAACGATCATATATCCATTGGGCCCAACGGGTATAATGGCCTAACGACCATTTTTTAATTAACTCCGATTTAAAAAAAAATCCTATAAATATTTTTTAATTATATTTTTTTAATAAAAGCTAACACATTTGTTGGGTAAAAGCTATATGTTAGTTTGTGTTGAAGTAAATATTTAATGATAGAAAGAATGAAATGAGCATACTGTATTCTGCTTTCTGAAGTTGTTCTTTCGAAGCTCTGGAGGCTTGGTTGTTGATTTCTAGAAATGATGTCGCATTGACCATTTGAGGTGGTCGTAACTCGCTTCATCTAAGTCATTTTTTTCAACTGGATCTACTATGATTTTTTTATCAATAATCCACTCGAATATGTGCAATTGTGTTTCATATCTTAAAGTTGATTGTTGTATGCATGCACCTGTTATCAAATATGTATGAAACAGTTGAAACATATTTTGATAAAGGGGGATATCATCACCGTAAACAATTGTTTTTACCTGATTGTCCTGAAGGTAATTTTTTTAATAATAGTAATATAAGAGGTAGAAGTAAGGAATGTAAATAGATGATTTGATTTTCAAAATACGAAGTTACTTGTTTATCTTGAAAGATCATGTTCAAATATTTTATTTTTTATTTTATACCTTCTCCTGATTTACCCATGTCTACCACTTGGATCGTGCATATCTAGTTAGGTGTTTCGGGGGTGATTGTATATATATTTAGTCCTTCTGTCATCTTTTTTGTAGCCTGCAAAATAGCAAAAGTACATACTTTCTTCAGATAGATTTTGATAATTATTAATCAAAATGTTGGTTTACCAAGAAGAGAGCAAAACAATGATTCCTATTTTTTGCTCATTTGTATTCTTAATAGTGATTAGACAAGTAAATGTTATAAGTAAACTAATTTTTTTGGTAAGTAATAATAAAAGACAAAAAGTAAGTAGACATGTGGAAACAAAATAGTTGTGAGCAGTTTTTTTTGGTAAGTGATACTCCCTCCGTTTCGAAACAAATGAATTGTTGGGATATTTATTGGTGTTTCAAAATAAGTGAATCGCTGAATTTTTTTTCAAATTTACCCTTATGATTTGACAGCCAATTAACTTTTGAAAAGACATTATCAAGGTCAACTTTTTTTTTTTGGGTAAAAATGAAAAGTTATGTTAAATTTATGTCTTTGATGCTTTTTCCTTAATCTGTGTGCCAAAATTCAATAATTCATTTATTTTGAAACGGAGGAAGTAATATATAAAAGGCAAAAAGTCAGTAGAGACGTGAAAATGAAATAGTAGTGAGCAGTGTTTTTTGGTAAGTAATAATAAAAGGCAAAAAGTAAGTACAACAAAACAGTAGCGAGCTATTTTTTTTTGGTAAGTAATTATAAAAGGCAAAAAGTCAGTAGAGACGTGAAAACTAAATAGTAGTGACCAGATTTTTTTGTGGTAAGTATGAATAAAAGGCAAAAAGTAAATAGACATATCACATGTGGAAACAAAATAGTTGTAAGGCAAAAAGTAAGTAAACAATTTTTTTAAGTAAAAGTAGATATGTAGAAACAAGGTGGTTTGGGCCACAGGTGACAAAAGAGTTCTAAAATGAGGTGTAGGTGACACAAGTCTTAATAATTGAGTAGAGGTGACAATTACTTAATTATGGTTTAAGAAAGTTTTGGAAATTTCAAAATAACTCATAAATTTTTAAATTTACACTTTGATCCAAATATTAGTTAATATATAACGGGGAACGAAGGAAAAAAAGGCACCTTTTTCTCTCTCCTCATCCGTTGTTATTTTCTCTCTCTTCGCGATATTTGTTGTTCATTGTTGTTGTTGCTTTATTCATCATCTTCTGATTCATTATCATCATCTTATACTTCATTATCATCTTCATATTCTTCTTGTTGACCATTGTTGTTGTTGTTGTTACCCCAACTGCTGCTCTTTGACCAAATTTTTATGTCAAATTTTGTTTCGTAAATCACTTTCAACTTTGGAATTTACTTGAGAGGAGACTTTGGTAAGTCAGATTATACTTTTTAGTTGAATTTGGGTAACTGCTAGTGTGTTATTTTTTCAACAATAGCTTGCACGCGAACATGAATGCAATACAAGAGCAATCAGTTTAAATAGATCCATTATCTGCGGCAACAGATAAATGTTTAGTTGTAACAGTAGGCTCATGTTGGATGGATTCATGTTTAAGGGTTTTAGGTGCTCGTAATATGAATCGAATAGATGGGTATTCTGTTGCCCCAGATTAGTAATCTGTTTCAACAGATAAATAATTTGTTTCATCAGATTACTAATATGTTTCGAACAACAAAATTCAGATACAGCTCCTGTCACACACAAAACCTAACAGATAACTCATATGTTCTTGCTATTGATACAGGAATCAAATTATTCCTTAATTGTAGATATGTTATTCGTTAAGAAATAGAAATAGACAGCATGAAAATTAAATAAGAAATAAAAAGTCAAGTGCATCAAACATAATTTTTTATAAAACAAACAAAAAAAATACATAGATAACAGAAAAAAAAGCTTAATTATTATTATCATCATTATTATTTGTATGGCCAGCCGGCCAATCTTCAAAGGGCAGCAGCAGCGCCCTCCGCAGCCTGTAGATCTCCCGCAGCATCCTTACTCTGACGGCGGCCAACTCCCAATGCAGGTCATGAACCTCCTTCTGCAGTTCCCTCATGGCGTCTCGTAAAATAGCGACATCCCACACAGGATCAGCCATATCTAAAAAACACATAAGTTGACAAAACACACACGTAAACACAAAAGTAAAGAAAAGAAAGAATTCGAATGTAATGTAATACAACGTATATTTACACAAAAATCAAGAAAAAAACTTACCAGAGACAGGAAAAAACTATCAAGTCCTTGAAGAGAAAGTAGTTGAAGGTGTAACAAGAGTGAGGAATAAATAGTATGTAGTAGAACGAACGATTGAGTAAGGAGGAACCTATTTATAAAGGATTGAACTTGAATGAGTTAGGCAAAAAATCGCAACTGTTCACCTCTATTTATTAATGACATTCTTGATAACTGTAAAAAGTTTTGACTTAATTAAATTAATCAATATTATGATAAGTCATGACTTTTCAGTTTTATTATTATTAATAATTAGTTCTTTCCAGGAACCATTTTTTTACACTGTTTTGGACAACAGATAATATATCTGTTGCATCAGTTAAATCATCTGTTACAACAGATATATCATGATTTGCAACAAATAGATAACCTGTTGCATCAGATAATATATTTGTTGCAACATATAATATATATATTTTAAAAAAAAAAATTATCTTCATGACATCCAAATTTTATGACTTATTAATTATATAAATTAATAAAGCAGATTTAAAGGCAAAACTATTCACCTCCATTTATTAATGACATTCTTGATTACTGTAAAAAGTTATGACATAATTAAATTAATCAATATTATGATACGTCATGACTTTTCAGCTTTATTATTATTAATAATTAGTTCTTTCCAGGAACCGTTTTTTTTACACTGAGTTGGACAACAGATTATATATTTGTTGCATCAGATAAATCATATGTTACAACAGATATATCGTCCGTTGCAACAAATAGTTAACTTGTTGCATCAGATAATATGTCTGTTGCATCATATAATAAATATATCTTTTTTAAAAAAATAAATTATCTTCATGACATCCAAATTTTCTGACTTTTCAATTATATAAATTAATAAAGAAGATTTAAAAACAAAAATATTTCTGGTGAGTTTTTTACGGTTTAAATTGTGTTTATCATTTATTTTCTTATTCTTTTTTGTGAAAAGAAATGATTTAATTAAATCAAGCTGGTGGTGAGTTTTTTATTATTGTGACAAGTCATGACTTTTCAGCTTATTAAATTTAAATAACCTTTTTCTCAATTTAAAAATCGAATACACCTGGTTTTCAATAACCGTTCCATTTCTTTAATAACCATTTTTATTAATTGAATTATAGCAACAGATTGTATATCTGTTGCTTCAGATAACTCATCTGTTTCAACAGATATACCATCTGTTGCTATAAATCGACCATCTATTTAAGGAGCTTTTTTGATTTCTTCAAACTGATTCATAAGTCGCAACAGATGAGGAATTTGATGCATCAGAAGCGTTTTTTATTTTTGTTTGTTTGTTGAATGTGTTTAGACAAAAGTCACAGTCACGACTATTCATTAACTTTTTTCTTAAAAGTCATATCATCATATATATATATATCTTAATTAAATTAATCCAATGTTGTGACTTTTTTTAAATTAAATAATCTTTCTTTTACGATTATAATATCATTTAGTTCCTTATTATTTATAAACGAACCATTTTTAGGAGAATTTCTCATCATGACCGTATCCCTAACTCCAACCGCCGACATGTTGAGAATAGGAAATAAATAGAATGATAATTAAATATTGAATAAGAATTAAAAAATCAAAATCGACCAAACCAAACATATACATGGATTTTTTTTGAATCCCTTATAGGTAGATCGGATATAAAAAAGGGAAATACATACGCTAAAAGAAAGAAAAAACATAATCTAATTATTATTATTATTATTATTATTATTACTATTATTATTGTCAACCGTGTCATCCGGCAGCAGCAAGGCCCTCCTCAGCCTTCCTCGGAAGTCGGCCAAATCCCTCTGGAGTTCATCAAACTGCCTTTGAAGTTCCTGCAAGGACTCGATATGAACCTTCTTGTACGAATGTGGATCTGACATATTAGTATTGTAAGTATAGTAGAATGAACGAGAGTGAGTGAGAGTGAGTGAGGAGGCCCGAGGGACCTATTTATAAAATGATTGAATTGGAAGGGACTGGACTTAGTCAAATAAAAAGCCACGACTGTTCATATCCCTTAAAAGGAAAAATTACACAAATCTCATATTCAAGACACCATATTACACAATATCTCTTAATGTTTTAAAAAATTACATAAAATCCCGGATTCATATTTACTAGTGATACATATGCTATATGTATCACTACTGTATACATATGTATATACTAGTGATACATAAACATATGTACCACTAGTCCATATATGTATCACTGCTTAACATATGTATCACAATTTGAAATTTCGGGATAAAATGTAATTAGCAAACTATCCGGGATTTAATGTAATATTGCTGAAACTATCTGGGATTTATGTGTTGTGTGTGTTAGTGTTACTTAAATAAACCTGGTGACTTTATAAATAAGTAAATTAGAAAAAAAATGGATCTAAATACAACATTTTATTTTTTTGTTGTATTTTCGAAAGAGAAAGATTGGTAATCTGTTGCAAAATATATTCCACCTGTCAGATAAATTACAACATATGGACAATCTGTTGCAACAGATGGATATAACAGTTTGCTTTTCCATCAGCTGTGGCGTCTGTTGCAACTTGCTAGTCATCTGTTTATTCAATTTCATCGAGAGCAATCGATTTTTCTAAACACTTCTTGGCCAAATTCAATTTTCGCTCTTGGACTAAATTTTTGCTATTGGATTGAGGGCAAAAATTAAATTTGAAGGCCATCTTGAAGGATGCAAAGAAAAAAAGAGAAGCAATCCAAGAGCAAAAATTGAGTTTGGCCAAGAAGTGTTAAGAAAATTCTATTGCTCTCGATGAAATTGAATAAACAGATAACTAGCAAGTTCCAACAGACGCCACAGATGATGGAAAAGAAAATTGATATATCTATCTGTTGCAACAGATTGTCCATATGTTGTAAGTTATCTGACAGGTGGAATATATTTTACAACAGATTACCAATCTGTCTCTTTCAGAAATACAACAAAAAGATAAAATATTGTATTTAGATCCATTTTTTTTTAATTTACATATTAATAAAGTCACCAGTTTTATTTAAGTAACACACACAACACATAAATCCCGGATAGTTTCAGCAATATTACATTAAATCCCAGATAGTTTGCGTTAGATATAGAGTCTGTTGCGTCAGGTATGGAGTCTGATGCAACAGATATGGAGTCTGTTGGAATACATAGCAGTCTTGCTGGTGGTTTGATTTGTTCCATCAGTTGCTCCGTCTGTTGCAACATCAACAACAACATAAACTACAAACAACAAATAAAAAACATCAACAACAAAGAAAACAACAACATTTGTTCCAACAACATCATCAACAACAAAGAAGCATACATCCTATGTTCCAACACCATCAACAATAAAGGACGGACCCACATGGAGTCCTCCGGGTGCGCGAGCACAGACGGAACTCGTATCGAACTTTATATATGTATGTGGAAATAAAGAAAAAAATGTATATAATCTTATCAGTGAGCACCCATAGTAAGAGTTGTTTGGTTAGCCTAGTTGTTGTTTATGGGTGCTTAAGGCTATTTATTTCTTTTGGTCTTGAGTTCAATTCCCACTCAGCACATATTTTTTTAAATTTGGTAACCAACTCTTCTCTTCTTATTCACTTTAAACTTTTTATTTTTTTTCTCCCTTACTCCTCGTGTTGATTGTTCGGACTCCACTATTTTTAAGCTAAGAAGCACCCACCGTCTAAACCACATCACACCACAAGTTCCAACAATGCCAACCCCACCAACAACATCAATAACAGCATCAACAACAAAGAAACAAATAAAATACATAAAAAAATGATACTGCCAACAAGACTTTTAAACTTCTACCAACAGATGACTTTTTTTGCATCTTATAATAAAAATTCTCGGTATGTTTATTCAACAATTAAAAGTTCCTTCAATTTTTTTTAATAAATATGATATGGAAAAATGGTAATTAAATAAATAAAAAAATGTAAATAAAGTTGCAAGAAGAAGACGAGAATGAAAGAGCAATAGTGAATCATATCATACCTTAATGTCAAAAGGGGGTCAAAACAATAATTTCAGTCGAGGAATCTAAGATATGGATATCGATCGGTTTAGATCCGAACAAAAATTTTTGAGAAAGAGGAGAAAAAAAAAGGTTGTGATAACCCTAAAGAGGATAGAAAGAAAGAAAAAGAGATTTAGGGTTGAAGGAGAGGAGAGGAGAGATGAGATAATTCTAATTTCTAGATGTACTACCCTTAATATTAAATGACTAAACAAAGTGTATTTATTCAAATTTATATTTTCAAAGCATAATTAATAAGGCTAATTTGGTAGTAAAATAAACCCCTAATTAATATTTTCTTGATGGGAGTGTCAAGTCAATATGAAACGGAAGAAGTATTAGGGGTTTCAATATTCATTAATTAATATTCACTAATAATTTGAGGGGCACGCGGAAGAAAACGGGTGACATTGAAAAGACAGGACAAGACTACTCAATGAGATTTTTGAGTTATCCAAGAAATATTTTTTACCGCCTTTAGTAGTACTATTACTTTATCTACTCGAAAAGTAGCTTGCTTTAAAATTAAAAGAAAATAAAAAGATTTTCAAACAAATATGTCATCTGTTGCAACAGATTTAGATATCTGTTTGAGAAATCCCAACAGCTCAGTCATCTGTGACAACAGATGGAAATGTCATTTGATAACTAAATTAGAAACGGCATCTGTTACGACAGATATCAATATCGGTTTGAAAATTTCCAACAGCTCAGTCATCCGTCATAACAGATGCAAATGTCTATTTAATAATTAAAGAAGAAATGTCATCTGTTGCACCAGATATTGTTATCTGTTTGAAATTCTCCAACAGCTCAGTTGTTTGTTGCAACAGATTTCATTACAATTGATTTAGGATGAACTAGGGATGAAAGAATAAGCTCCTCATTAACTTAATGTTAAGATTAATAATAGTACCTACATCGATCTAGGTGGAACGAGGGATGAATGAATGAGCTCGCAAGGTCAACTACAAATCCAATTGAGTCGTTGCATTTGCATGGTGTTAGTATTACGTTCATCCCGACCCGAGTCGTCGATCGATCACTCTGAGTTGAAATGTGTTATCATTAACTTAATGTTAAGATTAATAATAGTACCTACATTGATCTAGGTGGAATTAAGGATGGATGAATGAGAACAAAGGGTCAACTACAACTTCAATTGAGTTTTTTGGTAATTGCATGATGAGACGGTACTGCATTCCTCCCGGCAAGAGCCATTGATCGGTCACTCTGAGACAAACCGATTCTTACTACCTCGTATGTTCAACTAATACCTTAATTGAATAATCTGGAAATAGGGGTGAGTTCTCATAGGGTCAACTATAACTTCAATTGAGTCTTTTGGCAAATGCATGATGAGACGGAACTGCGTTTCTCCCGACACGAGTCGTCGATCGATCACTCTGAGCCAAACCGATTCTTACTACCTCATATGTTCAACTAATACCTTAATTGATTAATCTAGAACTAGGGGTGAGTTCTCATAATGTCAACTACAATAGATAACAGCGCCTATTTGATAATTTACAACAGATGGGTAATCTGTCGCAACAGATGACTTAATCTATTTGATAGTTTATAATAGATTCGTGATCTGTCGCAATAAATGACTTAATTTGTTTGATAGTTTACAATAGATGGATAATATATTACAACAGATTACATAATCTGTTTGATTTGATCCAACAGAAAAGACATCTATTTCAACAGGTTGAACATTTGTTTATATATAATTCAATTGAGTTCATATGTTAGACTAATACCTTAATTGAATGTGAGTTCTCATAGGGTCAACTACAACTTCAATTTAGTCTTTTGGCAATTGCATGATAAGATGGTACTGCGTTTCTCCCGACCAGAGTTGACGATCGATCACTCTGAGCCGAACTGATTCTTACTTCCTCATATGTTAGACTAATACCTTAATTAATTAATATAGGACTAGGGTACTAATACCTTAATTGAATAGTCTAGGACTAGGGGTGAGTTCTCATAGGGTCAACTACAACTTCAATTGAGTCTTTTTGAAATTGTATAATCAGACGGTACTGCGTTCCTCCCGACAGAGTCGTCGATCGATCACTCTGAGTCGAATTGATTCTTACTACCTCATATGTTAGACTAATACCTTCATTGATTAATTTAGGACTAGGGTACTAATACCTTAATTGAATAGTCTGGGACTAGGGGTGAGTTCTCATAGGGTCAACTACAACTTCAATTGAGTCTTTTGTCAATTGTATAATGAGATGGTACTGCGTTCCTCCCGACAAAGTCGTCAATCGATCACTCTGAGACGAACCGATTCTTACTACCTCATATGTTAGACTAATACCTTAATTGATTAATCTAGGACTAGGGTACTAATACCTTAATTGAATAGTCTGGGACTAGGGGTGAGTTCTCATAGGGTCAACTACAACTTCAATTGACTCTTTTGACAATTGTATAATGAGACGGTACTGCGTTCCTCCCGACAGAGTCATTGATCGATCACTCTGAGTTGAATCGATTCTTACTACATCATATATTAGACTAATACCTTAATTGAATAGTCTGGGATTAGGGGTGCGTTCTCATAGGGTCAACTACAACTTCAATAGAGTCTTTTGTCAATTGCATAATGAGACAGTACTGTGTTCCTCCCGACAGAGTCGTCGATCGATCACTCTGAGCCGAACTGATTCTTACTACCTCATATGTTAGACTAATACCTTAATTGATTAATCTAGGACTAGGGTACTAATACCTTAATTGAATAATCTAGGACTAGAGGTGAGTTCTCATAGGGTAAACTATCGATTAATCTAGGACTAGGGATGAGTTCTTATAGGGTCAGCCACAACAGATGGCAGCGCCTATTTGATAATTTATAATATATGGGTAATCTGTTGCGACATATGACAATCCATTTGATAATTTACAACAGATGGGTAATCTGTAGCAACAAATGACTTAATCTGTTTGATAATTTACATCAGATTCATAATCTGTTGTTACCTAATCTGATTGATAATTTACAACAGATGAGAAATCTGACGCAACATATTGAACATTTATTTTTAACAATTTCAATTGAGTTCATATGTTAGACTAATAGTACCTAAATTGATTAATCTAGGATCAGGGGTGAGTTTTCACAGGGTCACCTCCTAGAGTACTCGGTCAACTACAACTTCAATTGTTTTTATACAATTTCAATTGAATTACCCTTTTGTCAATTGCATGATGAGAGAGTTTTACGCATATATTTTATGATTTTAAAAATAATTAAGATCATTTCGGACCAAATTAACATTTTCAAAACTACTTGTCATTCTATACCAAAATACAAATCAACCCATACAAAACGTTTCATCATTTTAAATCTCGAGGTCTGGCTCTTTCTCTCTCATTCTCACTCAACAATACAGTACAGACAACAACTACTCAACAAATTTTCTCAACCCTCCACAACAGATCACTTTTCTTCTCATTTCCGACCACATAGGTGTTATTTTCGACTTCATTCTTGTTTGTATCAGTCGTTTTCTTTGTCTTCGTAGGCAACAGAGTTCGAGAAGAGCTCTATATTTATTTTTTTTCTAAAAAATAAGAGCTTTTAAGTTAATGATGAAAAATAAAACTTTTAGTTGTATTATCTTTGAGAATGGATTTACAATTTTGAGTTTTGATGGTAAAATCGTAGGAAGAACTCGAGAAATCTCTAGTTTCCATCGAAGTGTTTCGTTGACTGACGTGGTATAGTTGGATGGTGTTTGTGGTGTTGGTGGTGGTGGTGGTGGTGGTGTTTGTGGTCGTCGTGGTGGCACTGGTGGTGGCATTGGTTGGTGGTGCTTGTGGTGGTGTCGGTATTCGTGGTGTTTGTTTGTTTGTTGGCATTGATTGGTAGTGTTTGTGGTGGTGGTTGTTGGTGTGTCGGTATTCGTGGTGTTTGTAATGTATTTTTTAAAATCTATGCAAACATAAACTGTAATGTAATTTTTGTTTTTCTTTGTCTGTAGGTAAAACATGTCTCCTAAAAGAAAAGAAAGTGAAAGTGGATCAATGTCTGACCACTAAAAAAAAAGGCTACAGTACAGAGGAATTCAGAGGAGATTCCTGAACAATCTCAGTCAGGGAAAAGTGAAGCTGAGGAGAGATATGAAAACAAAATTGAGAGAGGTGAACAAGGGTCCGTAGATGGTGATGAAGAAAATAAAAGTGAGAAAGAGAAGGAATTGAAGAGTCAGAAAGAGAAAGAGGACGATCATCAACATGATGATAATGGATCATCGACGGGGCGTGAGTTAATATCGACATCCCAGCATGATCCTGTCAAAACTTTTAGTATTGGCAGGTTTCAAGTTGTGATGCCGATAAATGACCCAGAAGGAAAACAACTAACTGGTTAAATTGTACTTAAATGTCAGATGGGGAAATTTTTTGAACATTTTATGAAAATTATGAAGAACAAAAACATAGGCAGACTTTTTAAGAAGAGTTGCTTTGGACGCTTTCTCGAGCAGCCTGAGGACCCTTCTGCCCGTATCGGTTTCCCTATGACGATGGTATATGGTCTTCTCAAGCGCAGGATCAAGTACGCGGGGGATGATAAAGATTCGGAGGAAGGGGGCAAAAAGAAGATGGATGAAATCTGGATCAACTACTGTGGCATGTCTGTTTGTTTTGGCTTGCAAGGGTTTGCCATAGTGACGGGCTTGAGATGCCATCGTCCAGAAGAACCATGTCACGACCCGAGCCTAGGCCCTAGCCGTGACGAGCATCCCGAACCATGAAGGCCCGGAACACCCATTCTCTATCTGGTTATCATGCACAACATTCATAATCATAATAAAATGCGGAATTGAAACTGAGTACGGAAAACATGGTCAAGTTCTGCAACATTTCTGAATAATACTATCTGACATCAGTCTGCAAAATCTCTACTAAGAACATAAACATCTGTCTGAAAAGAAACTGGGACAAGGCCCCCAGTAAACCAAGAACATAATAAATAAGATAATGTCTGAAATAATTAGGCCTTCCGAATAATAGAAGGCTCACCACTGTGAGATCAAGTCTGCAAATCCGAGAATGCCTACTGAGTAGCTGGACCCCTAGACTGTGTCTCAGAACCTGGAAGGAGGGGGGTCAGCACAAAAGTACTGGCACGTGAAGAAATCCAAAAAAATAGTATAATGGAACATACATATAAATATATATATATATATATATATATATATATACATATTAAGTGAAAGCAATTTTTCATCAAGACATCATGTATAAAACTGTTTCTGAAAAATACATGGGCACTTTCTGAAAACATGTAACCTGTCTGTTCATTTCAAATCATGATCTGTGTTTTACTTCTGAGTTAGGTGGTATTACCCTACAAGTCTGATATTCCACGGGCTGTATGGAATCCTCCATTGACTCGGCGGGGAAGCCCCCAACCCAAGTGTGCCGTAAAGGTTGGAGTGTCTGAGTCTGATACGCCACAGGACATTTAAGTCGGCGCATAATAGTATACCCGGGTCGGCAAACCACGGTTTTAGGCAATGAGTCGCTTGAACTCAAGCCCTCTTCGGGGAACCACCTAACATCTCTGTATGACCATTTTTAACCTTTTCCGTACATGCAACATTCTGAATGTCTAAAATCATGAAATTCTGAAATGTCTGTTAGTCTGAGTCTGATATGGCATTAGTCTGAGTTGGTATCGTCATACCAAGACTTGCAAGTCATGATTTTTCTGAGCCATAATGTATTAAGCAAGAGCTTTCATTCAAAACATAGTTTAGACCACCAAAATATGTAACTGATGTAAAGGATTTCATATTTCGAAACTTAAAGTTCAATTCATGCAGAAATTTCATCAAACACCTGGTGGTCAAATGTCTTTAGCAAGTTCATGTATTCAAAATTGAAACATATTCATTCATATATGTATATAAACTGTCAAATCGCTTTGGAGATGGTCAAAAGACCAAAACAATTATGTTAAAACATCTTATACATAAATATATATACATAATTTAAAACCCCATCTAAAACATGATTTTTCTATGCCCATGAGAATTTAGGAAAAACCCCGCGTACCTTGTTCTCCACGAATTTTGGGTGTCTATCGAAGCCTACGTCGAGAGGATTCCAAATCTGTAATTTGTTTCACGAACCCGCGGTTGAATCTTGAGTTGCTTGGGTTTTAATGTTGAAACCCTAGGGAGAGTTCTTGAGCAATTTTGGGGAAAGTATGTGTATTATGGTGTTTGAGGGATTAAATCCCGTGTTGGTGGTATATATAGGGGTGGAGGATTATCAAAATACCCCTAAGGAACAATTAAGGTCAAATTTGTCCCTCAGTTGACAGTTTGGTAGACTGGAGTAAATCGATTATAACTTTTTACTCATATACTCAAATTGTATGAAACCAACTGCAATTGAAATAGGACTCGAAGAGCTTTCGTTTGACATATTATAGCTCACACATTTCATTATATACAGGGAGTTATGATCGTTTGAAATTGACCCTGAAATGCTGAAAAGTGGGCAATAGTCTATGCGTTTTGCTACTGTTTTTAAATCCAAACGCAGCCTTATGCGTTCCAAAAAATTCCGAAACTTATCCGAGATGTACTATGAGATTTCCCGATCATAACGCAACTTGAAAATCTAAAAGCAGATGTCGGGAAGGTTGAAAAGTTGTATCCCGAAGATTGTTAGCTAAAATGACTCTAAGTCCTCATTACACTTAGAAAAAATTTCAAGTTTTTAAGTCTAAGGGCACTCTATTAAAGGCTAATCCATGCACGACTTTTACAGGGTGTTACAGACCACCACCTCGCAAAAGATCCAAGGCAAGAAAATGCAAGAAAAAAATAGATGGGTTGTTTGACATTGCTCGGTGTGGCTACAAAGCATCGGATTTGTTGACAAATCTCGAGGATAAAACCATACCAGAGCAGTACAGGGAGCAATTGTGCTTAGTTTGATTTGCTCATTCGGTTATATTGGCAAGAGACGTCAACAAGGTCATAGAAGATGATTTGTTGGCGCGTGCTGAGGATTTTGATAAATTCATCAATTATCCCTAGGGATATGACAGCTTCTACTTGACTGTCCAATATTTACTGACAAAGCTATCCTCAGGGACGACCATATTATACGGCTTTTCTTGGGCTTTCATGGTACCATTAATTTATATTGAATATAGGTATTATGATTTTATTTTATTTTTGCTTGCTTCCTGTTTACATTTTTTAGGCTTGGGCATTTAAAGTCATTCCTCCCCTCCGAAAGTAGTTAATGGATTACCCGGATGAGGTTTCTCATCCAAGGGTGTTTAGGTGGTTGGCTGCAAAGAGAACCACCAATATTAAGGAGGCTGATCTCTTTAACCCTCTGGATGATGCAGTACGTCTTCTTCAAGTAAAATAATTCTACTCAAAGATAAGAAAGATATTGAACAAATATTATATTTGATGCACCAGATGGGACATCTGCTGCGACAGGGTATATCTTGCATCAGATTACCCATCTGTTACTTTAGTTCTTTGAACCCAACTCCTAAAAGATTATCCATCTACTACAAATTATGCAACAGATGTTTAATCTGATAACATATTATTCATCTGTTGCGACGTACAAATCATCCGTTGCATAACAGATTACCCGTCTTGTGCAACTATTGCAATATATGATTGATATTTTGCATCAGATTATCCATGTGTTTCTCTATTTCTCTGAACCAGACTCAAACGGATTTTAACCATACACTGCAAACTATGCAACAGATGGGTCTTTTTTAAAAACGTAGCCCAACTGTGAAAATTATTATATTATATGATTTAAATGCAACTGTCTTTTTTTTCTTTTTTATAGGTTGTGCATCCATGGATCGTGCCTACTGAGGAGGAGTCGGTGATGACTTCTTATATTACTCTAAGTCATGTTGATACTATAGCAGACCCAACGGTGGAGTTAATAAAGAAGGAATTGGCTGGAGAAACAACCATAAGAAGAGCAGTTAGGCAAGGTCAGCCTAATGTTGAGGCTCTTCATGACCAACTTTTTACTAAGGCAGATCCGGGTTCTTCTTCTGGTAGAGTTGTTGGTATTGGGGGCAGGCATTCTGATGTTGCTACCACTCATGATGATGAGCATGTTGATGCTCAAGAAAGAATAAATACGTTTGAAAACACCCTTTTTCGCCCTTACACAAGTCCCTCTCACCCCTCTTCATCCTCGTGTTCTCGTTGCGAATACGATGAGTGCAAGGACAGATAGGATAAACTCTTTGAAAAAGTAGAGGCTATCTCTAAAGCTATCGAGGAATTCAAATCCAAGAGGTGGGTCATACCATCCAAGAAGGTGAGGGAGCCACACACTCCTACAACGTTGGTTAGGAGAAAGAAAAGAGCAATTAGAGACGTACTCTCCGCTCAAAAATCAAAAGAAATTGTAATTCCTCCCTCTTCAAAAGTTGTTGAAGTTCAGGGGCCAGTCAAGAAGTGGACATATACGCGGAACTTGCGCCGAAGAGAAGAGGGATCGACGACAGGCCAATAATGCCAAGCCAGGCGTACCAGATTACCCTAGGCCTCCATTTTCCCCCCAAGACTTCCAGACTATGACTGATATGCGTATGCCGTACGAGGACAAAGAAAATTTACTTTTCCTAACCTATACCTTCTAATCTATCCCATGAAGAAGAAGCTACGCAACAGATTTCACTTCTGTTGCAACAGCTGGGTATACTGGTGCAACTAGTAGTGGTTCTGTTGCAACTTATTATCCATCTATTGCATAAGTTGCGTTGGATTATTGATTCAAAGAACCCTATGCAACAGATGGACCATCCGTTGCATCTTTAAAATACTAACCTATTTAAAAATTGACTTCTTATCTCACAGCATGTTGACATAATTCTCTGCCTCATGAGGAAAAGGCAATTAACGTACCAGGAAGCTTATGATGCTGTCGATAGGATAATGGACCTCGACTTCTGCAAGAAGCTCAAGGATAGGTATGATCAACTCAATGGAGAGGCGTCAGCCCTTTGCGTGGGACTTGATTTCCTAGTTCCTACGTTGGTCTTGGATGAAGAAGAAACGTTAAGATATGTTAGAGGGGACAGGCCAAATCCACACGGCAAGAGCTGGACTGAGGCAAAAAGGATTCTTGCAGTCATTAGCGTGAATGGCATGCATTATCGGGCTATTGAGATACTACTCAAGGAGGGAAATATCAATGTTTATGACTCCAACGTACCTCTCGTCGGCGATTTCGATATTTTTCTCCTCGTGGAGCCACTGATGGTGTTGTTGCCCATCTTGTTGAGGGAGAGTAAACTGATGAATCATTTGTCAAAGGAAGTGTTGATGAAGAAATCATGGGATTTTAAAGGTCGAAACAGGGGAATGATCCTTCCAAAAGATGATGCCGCTAAAGCGAGCGGCTCGCATGCTCTTTCATACATCGAATATTTGCTGACCAGCACTGAAATAGTCGAGCCAACCACTTTTCTGTGCGACAACGCTGTGGAAAACCTGAAAGAGGTCTGGGCTTATAGGGTACTAACTGGACGCTTGAAGCCTGTGTATATAGAAGAACCTGTGAAATAGAAATTTTTAATTTCAAGTCACCCTTCACTTTATTACATGTACATGTAGTGGCAATAATTTTTTTCTGATGAAAGTTGAGTTTTTTATAATGCAATAGATTATATTGTAAATCTGTTGTAAAATATCTTTAATCCGTTCTGGCAGATAGTTTATCTGTTGCAATAGGTTGGTCATCTGTTGCATTACGGAGATGCTATTTCTATGAATAATCTAATAATCTAAGTCTAATCTGTTGCAACAGTGGGAAGACCTGTTTGATAATTTCTAACAGATGACCTAAATTTTACAACATATGCCTAAATCTTTTTTATATTTTCCAACAGTTACGCTTGAATATCCATGTGCTCGACAACACCAAACCAGTAGTAAATATACACACCACCATGAAAATTTCAGCAATTAGGCTTGAATATCCATGTGCCCAACAACACCAAACCAGTAGTAATAACGAAAATAATGTAGTATCTTCTTGCTCGATTTTGTTTCTCTTCAGAAGCCTTGACTTTGTTCAACAAACCCTAGATTACATGATTTGCTTGTGAAGGGTGTCGTTCTTCATACCAATCAAAGTAATCGCATTCACCCAATTTCTATAAAAAAAGAGAACACAATTACAAAACAACTACAAGTCAATAATTAATCAATTAATTAAATAAAAAAATATTACCTTTGAAATCTTACAAGTAAAAAACCTACGACCCGGATTTGTTGAGTCCAAGAAGTCTTTAACAGAGCTTCATGACCGTACTTACAATATCAAAAATCTTTATCACAAAAATAGTGGAAGATGCGCTCGACATTATCAAGCTCAGTTGGAAAAAAGAAAGAAATAATTTGAATAGATAAAAGAAGATGACGATGAAGAAGAAGAAGATTTGGGAATTTAGGGTTAAATTTTAGGAGGAAGATGAATATATAAGACAATGTAGGGGAATGACCGTTGGGGGCCAAGTAACAGCAAGTCAGCGAAATATGCCAGACTCACACTGACACATTTGATGCCTATTTTATTTTGTGTTTAAAATGAACACTGTCTACTTTATGCCTATCTTATTTTAGGTGTTTGAACTGACCACCATCGATGGATTGCGCCTTTTTTATTTCAATTCAATTCACTTTAACCTTTTTACACGTAGTGACAATTTTTTATGTCCAACGAAAGTTGAATTTTTATAATGCAACAGATTCTCCATCTGTTGTAACAGTTATCCTACCTATTCTGACATATAGTTTATCTGTTGCAATAGGTTAGTCATCTGTTGCATTATCTCGATGTTTTTATCTAAAGTCCATCTGTTGCAACAATGGAAAGACCTGTTTGATAAATTCCAACAGATCACCTACCTGTTACAATATATGTCTAAATCTGTTTAATTTTTCAGATAGATGTGTCATCTGTTGCAACAGATACATTATCTACTGCAATATTTAAATCTAGTATTCCTTTTCAATTAATAAGTTCATATCTAAGGAATAAATAAAATTCGTAGACAAAATAAAATAAATCGAACCCTTTATAAATTAGCTGAAATAAGTCAACGAATAAATGAAATGTAAAAAAATTGTTATGGGTACAGATCTCAACAAATACATCAACAACAATTTAAGTATACTGCCAAGAATTACTTTGATTTTACAAGCTCAACCTATAAAGATCTACTCAGTATGGGAAAGTTGTTCTTCATCAAGTGCTACGAAATTCGGCTTTGCTCGTCGTGGATATTTATTGTCGCTTACGTACGGTTTCTGCGCTTTCTGTTCTCCATATTTCCATAAAAAAAGTAGCATATTGTCAATGTTGTTCAGCAGTAGCTTCTTCTTCATCCACCTGGAAAGCCAGAATTGGTCAATGCTAATCACGGAGATACAACAAAATGAAAAAGGATAACTCATCTCTTCAAGCAAATCAAACAGGTCTTCCTCCTATTTTAAATTATCCCAAACAGATTAAATTTCTGTTGCAACAATGAATCAACTGTTGGGACAAATTTCTACATAAGGAAGACCCTGTGTGATAATTTCCAATGGATGAACCATCCGTTGCAACATATGAATCATCTGTTGCAGCATATAGTCATCTGTTGGTACAAATAAAAGCGGTACGAAGAGCTGTTTGATTTGTTAAAACAGACGAGACATATGTTGCACCTGATAAAGTAAATGGTGCAACAGGTTAGTCAATTGTTGCAACAAATGTATATATCTATTTGATAATTTTCAGCAGATGTGTCATCTGTTGAAATAGATAGGTGTTTATTTTGTCAGTTGGAAGACATATAATATATTCACATTCTTCAGCTCGTGCGGCTCTCCTTTGGACATTGTACGTTGCTCAGTGCAACACACAGACAGAGGAGTTGCAATTTTGCTTTTTTGGATGCTTGATAATGCCCTGAAAATCACTCTTCTCCTCTTAGCCCTAATCTCTAATGGAGCGGATGGAAATAAAATCCTCTTTGATGAAATGAGACCCCTCTTAGATGTCAATTCTTTTACAGAAGCAGTTAATGCATTAATAGCATTAATCACTACATCATGTTTTGCCCTGCAGTCTTGACATTTGCATACAGAACATTCACTGGGAGAGGCAAAATCTGTATAACCAGTATGATCATACTCATAATGGTTTGCTTTAAATATTGTAAGAGGAGCATCATTAGCACTAACAGCAGCACCACTACCACCACCAACAGCTCCATCACCACTAAGGCCATCAACAACAACAACAAGTCCACCCTCTAAAATTATTTTTCTTGTAATGGTTGTTGCTCCAAACAATTCTATTTTTATTCTTTCGATGACCTTAGGGTCCGATAAAGTTTGCACAGACCGTAAAGTAAGAAAAAATGGCATCTTCAACTCTCGATTAGTCGGAACTAGCGACGGATGCACAATTTAACATAAATCATTACATATATTAGAATGATGATTAGATTATTCAAAAAAAATCATTAATTAAAACAAAAAATTAATTATAATTATACTTACTGCATCCTTCGAGGGGTTGAAGAGATCAAGAAATTTTGCACTTTTATCAGTTTTGGCCGACAACCATCTCAAGATTCTTGGACAGGAAACTCCTTCCTGGTAGTTCACTTGTTGTCTCAAATAAGGAATGGCTTCAAACGCCCAAGCCTATAAAATAACGCCAATAAATCAAAACCATTATTGAGCGAAAAAAATGAATGATATCATAATAGAAGAAAGAAACATTTACCATGAAAGCCCATGGAAAGCCATATAAGTTGACTGTCTTTGGCGCAAACGGAGTCAACAAATATTTGACAGTCATTTTGAAGCTTTCATACCCCCAAGGATAGCTGTTAAACGCATCAAGATCCTCGGAGAGCTTTATTAAACCGAGGCTTATGTTGTTGTTAACGTCTCTCGCCCAAAGAATATTATGTACAAACCAAACCAAGCACAATGATTGCTTGTGATTCTTTGAAAGTCCTTTACCTTTCAACGCTTCTATCAAATTTTTATTTTTGAAGCTTGGACCAACAATGGACACCAGGTCATCACAATCACACGACTTGTCTTTGCCTTTTTTGGGTGTGCGGGGTGCTTTTTCTTGTGTTAGAATAGGTATAACTTGAGAAGAAGGATAACATTTTAGTCCAGTATTTATGGCAAACTCCTTCCAACCAAAACAAACAGGCATGCCACGGTAATTTATCCACACCTCATACATCTTATCTTTGTTTTCATACACAAACCTACGTTTAAGTAGTTCATAGACCATTTTTATTTGGAAACGAGCATTGTTGTCCTCCAGCAAATCAAGATATTTCCCAAAGCAGCTGTCCCTGAAATAAGCATCCAATTTTTGTTCTCGAAGTATTTTTCTGAAGGCGTCGAAAGATTTTCCTGTGGCTGACTTAACCACAAAATCACCCGTTAAATCTGCAGCACCATCGCACTGCATTCTCACAGGATAACGATCAATGCTGAAGGCTTTGATTAACTCTTCGATGGAAGGGCTATTAGCATCTGCATCATATCTTTTGAAACATCCCTCCTCCCCGTGTTCATCATATTTTGCTCTCGATTGAGATAACGTTTGTAAAGCAAGCTCATAGAGTGGTGGATGTAGCCTAGCTGCTTCACTTGTTCCTTTACTTAGAATTGATTCGGTTTCTGTTCTTTTGGAAACCATATTATCTAAAATTAGCAGGAATATAAAATAATATATTATTGTTGATTAATTCATCGTTAAAAAGGGATAACAGCAAATCAAACAAGCAAAATAGTAAAATAACAGTTGCAACAGATCGATCTGTTGCACCAGGTAGTATATCTGTTGCAGCATATAACCAAATTGTTGCAGCGGATGAGTAATCTGTTGCAACAATACAAAACATATCACTCATCTTTTAAGACAGATGAATGGTCTATTCAACAGATCACACAACTGTTGTGACATTATCTGTTGCAACATATGAGTGATCTGTTGGAACAGTTAAATAATCTGTTACGACAATGCAAAACATATCACTCATCTGTTGAGAAAGATGAATGGTTTGTGCATAGATCACACATCTATTGCAATATATTAGTGATCTTTCAGAGCAGTTAACTAACCTGTAGCAACGGCTAAGTAATCTGTTGCGACAATACAAAACATATCACTCATCTATTGAGAAAGATGAATGGTCTGTGCAACAAGTCACACATCTGTTGCAACACATGAGTGATCTATTGGAACAGTTATCAACGGTCAATATTATTTAGATTTCTTTCAACATAGGGTCGTCTATCGCGGTAGATGAATGATCAGTTGGAAAAATCAAGTCTTGGACATTTCCTGTAGGAAGAGTTGATGTGATTTTATCCAACAGGAGGTTCATCTGTTGCATCAGATCATTAATCTGATGGTTCTTTCATTGCACCAGATGGTTAATTAGTTGCATCAGATTTTTTATTCGATGCTTAATATGTTGCAACATATGGTAAAGTTGTTGCATCATATAGTTAATTTGTTGCATCAGATTATTAATCTTTTACATCAAAATTATAATATGATGGTTCCTCTGGTGCATCATATAATAAATTTGTTGCATCAGATGGTTAATATGTTGCACCAGATGGGTAATCTGTCGGAGGAAACAAAAAATAGTAGCACGATTTTGTTTAACAAAAAACAGTAATTTCACCATTTTTACCAAGAACAAGAACAGAACAAATCAAACCAAATTGTCGTTTTATTTTTATAAACACAAACAATAAAAAGGCCATTTCAAATTGCATTTTAAATTAGTGCAACAAATATTGAAATTGCTAACCAATACCATAAGAGAAGTTGTCTCAAGCTCCTCGTTTTCTTCAAAACTAAACAGGCCATAAATTTTTACCTGTGAAAGAAGAAAAGGAACGTTGAAGAATTCGAAGTTGTTGTGGCTGGAGATCAAGGTTGTCATGCCGATTGAAGGTTGATGTTGAAATGAAACTCGAAGCCTAACTATTTGTTGTCGGATGTTGAAGTCGCCGAGGATTGAAATGAGAAATTTGCAGAACAATTGGATGGGAGAGAGTTGAGAGAAGCTGTCGAGAGAGGGATGAGAGACAGGTTGATTGAATTGAAGAGGGAAACTCGAAGCCCAACTATTTATCGTCGGAGGTTGAAGGGAGAAAAGAGGGAAACTCGAAGCCCAACTATTTATCGCCGAAAGTAGAAGTCGTCGGGGGTTGAAGGGAGAAATTTTGTAGAACTATTGGTTGGAAGAGAGTTGAGAGAAGCTGGATAGAGAGGAGACAGTGGTTGATTTGGATTGAAGAGGGGGTGTGGGTTGGGTTGATTTGTATTTTTGAAAAGATTAGAAAGTTTTGAAAATATTAATCAAGTCCACAATTAACTTAATCAAGTTTCCTAATGATGTTTGACCCTATCTGTTGGTCAATGTCACCAATCCTTCATTCAAGACTTAAAAGACACCTTTCCTTCAATTTTCTCTAGAAACAATAGTCTTAATCTTAAATAGTAGTAAGGCAAAAAGTAAGTAAACAGCTTTTTTAAAGTAAAAGTAGATATGTGGAAACAATAGTCTTTTTTCAGACTTTTTCTATTAATAAACTGAAAAAAGAAGAATCCAATGTCAAATTGGATTATTTCAATTATTTGGTCCATCGATCTAGAAATCCGCCAAGTTTCAATTTCAAAATCAACGTTAAAATCTCAAATTCCTTAATGAAAACATTAAGCAAGTAAAAATACCAACATGCAACACTAAGGAATGAAAAAGTAACCACAAATAATAAAGAACAGCTAGAGACACTGATATATGAATAGAAAAAACTATATAATGAAGCAGAGTTCAATCTAATCTATATACTGAATTCAGAATCAAAATCCATCATAACAAAATGATACTTGAAGAGTAACCAAGCATACTCCGAGAAAGAATGAAGCAAAACAGGTCGGAGAGACAGAGTATTGAATCATGAACTATCTTTACCTTGCATCTTCATTTCCTTAAGTCAACCACTCTTAAATTCAAGAATTTAATCATGATAATATTAGTAATTAAAGATCTCAAGTATGATAAAGACTTTAGTTTAGGGAAAGACAAAAGAGAAAGAGAAAAAAAAAGGGATGTCTACATTTGCTTGCTTCTTCTAAAACAAATTATATGGTCAAAAAGAAAATAAAAGTTTTGCAGTTATAGCAAAAAACTCATTGTTGACAAATGAATAACTTCAATATACCTGCACCTGAAATCTTCAATCTTGAACGTCTCGATCTTTAGTCCTGTAATTTGTGCAGAAATAATTTTGGTTTACGTTTAGATTGATTTAGAAGTTCAACTTGAAATCCTTAAACTTTATTTCCTAGATTTTAGAAGGAACAATGATAATAGGTGCTAAACAAAGCGCACACAGTGAAATCATAACATTTTCTGCACGCAAAAGATATTAAAGTGGAATAAATTACACACCTAAATGATAGGTTTAATTAGTCCTTAGATCTTTAGGAGAGGGGAAAATGGCTTGTTCATTGATAAGTGTTGCTTCTTCTGTTGGTCCTTCAATTGGGGCTTTGTAAATTACAGCTTTAACACCCACAGAGTTTATGGGCAAATCTTTGAATGTAACAAACCAGATTGGGTTTAGCCATTTGAATGGTAACCTCCAAGACCCATTTCGATTAATGTATGTTAATCAAAAAATATAAATCCTTTGTGTGTGTGTTTTGTTTTCTTTTTTTTTTTTGGTTTTAAAGATTGACTCTTTTTCGTGTTATTGATTTTAGGCACAAGCATTACTATGTGTAAGCAAAGCTCTAAGATGGTGAAACAAAACTCATAAACCCAATATGGCAGTGTGATATTTTCCAAAAGTGAGACAATACTCTACTACCTACTGATCTCCCACTCTACTACTAATCTCCCACTTGAAAAGATGAAAAGCATACCTGAAGAAAATCTTACAGGATAAATAAGTTAAGACTTAAGAATGAAAGAAGCAACCATGAATTAGAAAACGTTAAAAATGAAAGAAGTTGAAAAGATTACCTAAGTGGTCTTCTTGTAAAAAGCAGGTAATGTGTTCTGTGTTAAGTTAGAAGTGGAGAATCAAGATTGGCTTCTGTCCTTCTATTGCTGCAGGCTACATTTCCCCAGAAAGAATATGATTCTAAGTTATTTTGGAGATTCTACATATCTTTAGTCTAAAAGACGACAAGACTCAAAAGTTTTTTTACTTTCTTAAATTAACTCCATATTAAGTCAAAACCAGACAACCAAATTCAAACGGAGGGAGTAACTAAATTAAAGATGATCAATCTGTAGTCTTACCTTCATGTAGATATGGTAAATGAATATTTATACCTTTCACCACGAAATATTTCTACACAAATTTTAAGCAAAAAGGACTCGGTAAATGAATATTTATACCTTTCACAACCAAAGAATAAATATTTGTGAAGTTCTTGTTGTGCTATCACAATCTATAACAATTTAAACAACATAACTGGATCAGAACAACAACACAAGTTGCCTGCTTCAAGTTGTTCTCATGGCTAAGAATAACTTGTTCTCATGGCTAAGAATAACAATATTTGTGACCATTGTAGCAAATTGATACAGAGGTTGTCGCTAGAGACTTCGAGAAGAACAAAGATACAAAACACGAAAAAGGGATGTGGTCGAACATCTTAGTCTTTTGCATCAGATGTCGTGGATCCAACACCAGAAATTGAGATAAAAAGTGTTTTTTTTTGCTACTAAGCACTGATCTTGACGCAGGAAAACCTAGTTAAACATTAAGACTTTAGAGGTATGAATATATCAAATATAGCCATCTACAAAGAGAGCTAGTAAAAGGTCAATTCATATTAATCAAAAGACCGTATAAAGATTGTTTCCGATAGACCCTCGACTCAAGATATTTTTTACATAGTTTAAAAGAAATGCAACATGTCTTTTGTTATATCAGGTAAATAGTTATATTAATCAAAAGGTGCGAAAGCGGTTGTATACAAGAAGGATACCAAAAAGTAAAGAACCTACAAATGATATGTTCTCCACAAAACACACTCAATCCTCTATACATTCTGGAACTACATGGGTGCGACAAAAAGAAATGAGGGATCGTAAAAAAATGCAAAAACAACTAAACAGATACATAATGGATCTTTGTTACATTGACCTAGTCAGGGAAAAAATTAAAAAAAAATGGAATTATTGTTTGCTATTTAGTCTAATTGAAAAGGATTTAAGTTAAAGCAAATAGATCGAATACCTTTCAACCATAGAGCATAGTTGGTCGTAAACAACCTTCATTTTTATTAAGACAACTTTTATTGGCAGGGAATTCAACCAAGTATGGAAAACCTGCTAAAAGTCTTCGAAATTAGCGCATTGCAGAAACCATAACAAGGTACAGAAGAAGCATTAAATCTTCTAATAGCAAAGATGATATGTTTATTTAATAGATGCAATCAAAATAACAAATGGTTTAAAAACAAAACCACCAAGTTCTGCACATTTGTTAAGTCCATAAGCAGCACCTTAAAATGATACTACGATTTTCTGAAAAAGGTGACACCTTTGACCTAAACAAACTCAGCTTAAAAAAAAGGTTCACCTTCATGAAATCCAAGGAGCAACTTCACCTTCATGAAATCCCGAGGAGCAACACCAGATAGATAAAAACATTCAGCTCCTTCAAAGTTAAACAAACACAATATCAACCACCACAGAGATCCACCGGTGAATGAACTGACGCCGACTTCCAAACTCCATACCACCGCCAGATCTAGATCTATACTCACTCACTCACACACATAGTACAATATAAAGTAAAGAGTGATAGAGTACAATCTCCGCTTCTGTCATAATATCAACACCACAACCACCACCGAGATCCACCGATCAATCAACTGAGGTAGTAGATTACAAAGCAAAGAGCGATCGAGTACCAACTCCACTTCTCTCTCTAGAAGTTTTCAATTACTAAAATGAAAATTAAACTGACCTCACCGAAAAACCAAGAGATTATCGACCTCAATTTCCGATCTGATCGGAAAATAGTAAACAAACCTATGAATTTCAGACATGAATGTATCAGAAAGTAAGGAAGTAAGTAAAGAAGTAAAATTTGAGATCCCCAATTTTCATCAACTTTTTTCTTTTAAGGTAAGAACAAATGGATTTGAGGAAAGAAGAGACGTGGAAAGTAATATTGATTGGTAGTGTTATTGACGAAAATACCCACAAGTAAGACAAAATAGTAGTAACCAAAGTCTTCATTTATAATAAGGAGTAAAATTAAACCCATCCCTTTCCCAATTTGCCTTCAGTTCACTAAACACTTCTCCATTCCTTCACATGTACACCACAAATCCACAATCTTCTCCACTTTATTGTTAAATTTTTTTTTGAAATTTAGTGTTAAAGTCTTCAAGCTTCAACGGGCTGTCATTATAATTTTTCTTCATCGATTATTGAAGTGTGAATTGTAAAAAGGTATTCTTCAATTTTTCTTATCTTTTAGTTTAATTTTGTGTCCCTTAAACTTTCCTTTATATATATTTTTTGATTTTGAACTAAGTAATTTAATATTCTAATTTTATCTAGTAGATAACTTGCTAGTTAATATTATTTGGGAGGATGGGACAATATTTCAAGTATTCATAATTTTTTTATTTGTTGAAATTGAATAATAAGTGTGATGCGCTTGATTTTTATTTTAGTTTGAGGTTTCAATGAGCTTGGAGAAGTATTTTCGTAAAGTTTCAAAAATAAGTTCAACGTCTCAAAAATCAATCCCGACGAGATGAAGATGTTGATTAAATAATAATACCATCTCAATTTTCTCAGAGACAAAAATTTGATGTAAATGATTTAAAGGCTGACCCCGTTGAAAGACCTCCGATTTTGAGTTATCCTTCGAATATTCGTGATGAGAAAAGAAGGGCATACATTCTAAAACGTCCTTGCCAACCTCGAGATCATGAGTTTCCTCAAACAGACTTTTCTGGAACTCCACGTCGTTTTGTTTCTAAATTGTTTGATGAATATTCTGATTGGTTGGAATATAGTGTAAGTGCAGATGCAACTTATTGTTTGCCTTGTTATTTATTTCAAGGCGAAAGCATTCATCAAGGTGGTGGTAATACATTTTTGACGAAGGAATTTAGAAATTGGCACAGAAAAGATAGCTTTGCAACACACATTGGTCCTTCGAATAACATTCATAATCAATCAAAAAAGAAGTGTGAAGATCTTATGAGGGAAGAACAATATATTGAGGCTATATTTTACAAGTTGGACGAGAAAAGTAAGAATGAATATCGAGTTCGGTTAAATGCTTCAATCGATGTGGTCCGATTTCTTCTAAATTAAGGTTTAGCACTCCACGGTCATGATGAAAGTGAATCATCCTTGAACAAAGGTAATTTTCTTGAAGCACTTTCTTGGCTTGTGGATAGATGTGATGACATTAAACCTGATGTGTTAGAAAAAGCTCTAAAAAATAATAAAATAATTTCTCTTGATATTCAAAAAGATATTGTGACCGCGTGTAAGATTGAAACAATCAAAGTTATAATAAAGGATTTAGATGGTGACTACTTTGCTTTGTTGGTTGATGAATCAAGAGACGTATCACGCAAAGAGCAAATGGCTATTTGTTTACGATATGTTGATAAAAGGGGATTTGTGATGGAAGCATTTATTGGACTTGTTCATATTAAAGATACTAGTGTTTTATCTCTAAAGAAAGCAATTGTGGATGTACTTGCTCACCATTCTTTAACTTTAGCTTATGTACGAGGGAAATATTATGATGGAGAAAGCACTATGCAAGGTGAGTTAGGTGGTCTTAAAACATTAATTAGACAAGAAAGTAGATCGGCTCACTCGGTTTATTATTTTGCTCATCAACTTCAATTGACTCTTTTTGCGGTTTCTAAAAGGTGTGTTCAAGTAGGAGAACTTGTATTATTGACTTCAAATATTTTGAATGTGTTGGGGGCTTGCTTTAAACGTATGGATGAATTTCGAGAATCTCAAAAAGAAAAACTCCAAGAGGCATTAGATATGGGTGAGCTAGAAACGGGTAGAGGTTTGAATCAAGAACTTGGTCTTATTAAAGCCGTTGACACTCGTTGGGGATATCACTACAAGTCGTTTGGAAATTTTATTAGTAACTTTGCCTCCATTGTTGATGTACTTGATTCTCTCATTGAAAATGCAAGTACTTCGAAAGAAAAAGGTAGCGCATCGGGATTTCTCAGAAGTTGTCAAACTTGTGAGACTGTTTTCTTGTTGCATTTGATAACTGATGTTTTAGGAATCACAAATGATCTTAATGTGTCATTACAGAAAAAGGAACAGGATATTGCTAATGCCATGATTCTTGTAAAAGTAGCAAAGAGAAGATTGCAAGCATTACGAGATAATGAATGGGATCCTATTTTAAAAAAAAATGTTGGTTGGGATTCACTCAAAGAAAAGGTCGAGGCATTTTGTATCAAGCATAGTATTCCATTACCTAATTATGATGAGCCATATGCTAACTCAGGGAGATCACGACGTAAAGTAGTTGATTATACTACTTTGCACCATTATCGTGTGGATGTGTTTTATAAAATTATTGATTGGCAGCTACAAGAACTTAATGACCGTTTTAATAAGGTGACAAGTGATTTGCTTAATGGTGTAGCTTGCTTGAATCCAATTGATACATTTTCTAGTTTTGACACCCAAAAAATATTGGTGATGGATAAATTATATCCTGATGACTTTGATGAGTTCAACATGAGGGTTCTTGAGAATCAACTTGTTAATTATATTATTGATGTTCGTGATATTGATAAAAGATTCTCCAATTTAGGTGTACTTGGAGAACTTTCAAGAAAGTTGGTTGAGACAAAGAAGAATTTAACTTATCCTCTTGTATTTCTTTTAGTGAAGTTTGTTTTGCTTCTACCCATTGTCACTGCATCAGTTGAAAGAGCTTTTTGGCTATGAAGTATATCAAGAATGATTTGCGGAATCGAATGGATGATGAATTCTTAGATGGTTGCATAGTGCCTTATGTAGAAAAAAGAGTATTTAAGAATATTTCTAATGAGTGTATTATAGAAACATTTCAAGGGATGAAGCGTCGCCGAATGCACTTGTAATTATATTTTCTAATCAAGCTTTTATTAATAGAATTTGCTTTGTTGACTTTTTTTATACTATATGTTTCAACTTGTTATCCTATATGTTTTTTTATGATTAGTTTGGTTCAAAGATTTTTCTTCTTCAATACACGATTTACAATATTTTTCTATGACCCGCTTCTTTTTCTAAAAATATGAACATCCTAAACCAAAATTTTGGCTCCGCCACTGTGCTAGAGCTTATTCTACAGATAAGCAGTTATGTGTTTGGATGAAAGTGTTAAAACTGAAACTGAAAATAAGCAACTAATGTGTTTGGTAAAAAATGTTGATAAGCAATTTTTTTATTAAAATGACATAAATATCCTTAACTGTGAAAGTTCGTAAAACTAATCATTGCAAAAAAATTTAAAAAATTAATTTTCACTGCAATGTAAAATTACTAATTACAATAAAATAAAAAGAATTTCCTTGCCAATCTTTTTTGTCACCAGAAAATTTAAATCAAAGTGATATTCACTGTGATGGAAGAGGAGCATGCTCTGCCTCTTCCACAGACCTTTTCAAATAATTTATGAATTTTTTTTCTAATTAATATAATTTTAAATAATAAAATTTGAATGACGAAATGAACAATTAATTATAACATTTCAAAGTGTAGATAAACAAAATATGAACTATGATAGAGAGGAGCTTGCTATGGTAGAGAAGCAACAACCATGGAAGAGAGCAAGAAGCAAAAGAATAAGTTAAGAAAGGAAAAGGTATTTTAGGAGTTTCAAAAACATGCAAGGAATAATAAAATAAATTATATGGTCAAACTTAAATAATTTCTAAGTCAAAAGTAATAAGTTGGGGTAGACCAACTTAAAGCTTTTGGCTTATTTTAGTTTACAAGCACTTATTTTTAAGCGCTTTTGTTGTTCGTCAAACACCCAAATAAGTTTAAAAATATTTTTAATCTGGTTTGACCATGTTAAGCCGATCCAAACATGGATTGTGGTGCAGTGGATGGGGCTGTTCCACCCTTAATCAAAGATCAAGGGTTCAACCCTGGGTATGGAGAAAACTTTGTTGGGAGCGCTGCCACCTTTAATGGGCCCTGCAACACGTGATCCGGATTAGTCGGGGCTCAGATGCGGGCGATGGGAAACCAAAAAAAAACACCCTCTAAGTAAGCGTTTGACCATGAAAATCGAAATATTTTGAATTTGGAGTTGGAGTTGTTGTGTTTGATCGTGAATATAAATTAGAGTTGTTTTTGAAATTTTGTGAGAAAAATAGGAATGAAAAAAAAGTGAAAACAATTAAAACTAACTTTCAATTGTTTTCACTTCTCTAAATACAACTTGGGAGTTGTATTTGTAATGCAGAATTTCTAGTCAAATAATTCATGTGAAATCCTGGGTATGGATGCAAACTCCACATTAGAGATCGGGTGAATCTCAAAAATAGATCCAAATTGAGGTGACTTTCAAATTTTAGCCCCAAATAAAAAAGTTTCCTTAAAATAGTCTTTATCTATTAACTAATATTTTTTGGGACAAAATTGTCCCTAATCAATGGAGTCAATTACATAAATGATCCTCATAATAGATAATAACTTCATATTTATATCTTTCAACTTTTTTTTCTCTTTTTAATTTTACTTTAATTTTTATTTTTTATTTTCTCTTTTTATTTTTAATTTTCTCAACCCTTACTTTTTTCCTTTTTCCTCTCAGCTTCTTTTTTTCTTTTTATTTTATATTTTTTTTATTTTTTCTATTTTCTTTTCAATTTTTTTTGTTCTTTTTAGTTTTTCTCAACCCTTACTTTCTTTTCTTTACACCTTTCAACATCTACTTTTATATAAAAAAAGTTTTTCTTTTCTTTTTTCTTTTTAAATGTTTCTCGACCTTTATTTTTATTTAATTTTTCTTTTTTTTATTAACCTTTTTTTTCTATTCTCTCTCAACTTCTACATTTTCTTTGATTCTTATTTTTTTAATATTTTTCCTCATTTTCTTCTTTTTCCGCATTTTTTATTATTTTTGTTCTTTTCTTCGATTTTTTTCATTCAAGTTACATCTCATGAGTAAGAGTTGACACTATCACAATATAAAGGCAAAACTTATGACTTTCGAACAATAAGCTACGTTTCATGGGTAAGAGTTGACATTACTATATTGTAGAGGCAAGACTTATGACTTTCAAACAACAAGTTATGTTTCATGGGCAAGAGTTGACACTATCACATTGTGATTTGATTTATGAGATGTTTTATAACTTTTACCTTAGAGGCAAGACTTAGCTCAGGAACTTTCAAACAATAAATTATACCCCATGAGCAAGAGTTGACTCTACCACATTATGTTTTCATTTATGAGACGTTCTACAACTATTGCCTTAGAGACAAGATTTAGCTCAAGGACTTTCAGATTACAAATTATAACCAACGGACAAGAGTTGACTCTACCACATTATGTTTTCATTTATGAGATGTTCTACAAGTATTGTCTTAGAGGCAAAATTTATCAGCTCAAGGACTTTCAAACAACAAATTATGCCCCACGGGCAACAGTTGACTCTACCATGTTATATTTTCATTTATGAGATGTTCTACAACTATTGCCTTAGAGGAAAGACTTAGCTCAAGGACTTTTAAACAACAAATTATCCCCCACAAGCAAGAGTTGACTTTACCATGTTATGTTTTTATTTATGAGATGTTCTACAACTATTGCCTTAGAGGCAAGAGTTAATTAGCTCAAGGACTTTCAAACGACAAATTATGCCCCACGGGCAAGAGTTGACTCTATCACGGTATGTTTTCATTTATGAGATGTTCTACAATTATTGCCTTAGAGGCAAGACTTAGCTCAAGAACTTTCAAACTACAAATTATGTCTCACGGGCAAGAGTTGACACTACCACGTTGTGTCTTCATTTATGAGCTGTTCTACAACTCTTGCCTTAGAGGCAAGACTTAGCTCAAAGACTTTCAAACTACAAATTATACCCCACATGCAAGAGTTGGCACTACCACGTTATGTCTTCATTTATGAGATGTTCTACAACTCTTACCTTAGAGGCAAGACTTAGCTCAAGGACTTTTAAATAATAAATTATGCCCCACGGGGAAGAGTTGACACTACCTTGTTATGTCTTCATTTATGGGATGTTCTACAACTCTTGCCTTAGAGGCAAGACTTAGCTCAAGAGCTTTCAAATAATAAATTATGTCCCACGGACAAGAGTTGACACTACTATATTATGTTTTTATTTATGAGATAAACTACAACTCTCGCCTTACAGACACAACTTGTCACAAGAATTTTCAAAAAGCTTCATAACAACAATTCATGCCCTTAAATTTGCTTTGATGTCAAAAAAAGAAGATCCCTTTGCGGATTATCCAATTTTTTATTTATTAGAAAAATATAATAAAAGTTGAGAAAAAAAGAAAAAAGCGATCAAATAAAATAGAGAAATAGAAAAAGTTTGAGAAAAAAAAAGGAAAGAAAAAATAAAGATCAAGAAAAAAGTGAAAAATTAAAAAAATTGAGAAAAATAAAAATGAGAGGAAAAATAAAAATAAAGTTTGAGAAAAATGATGGAAAAAAGAGAACTGAGAAAAGAAAAAAACAATCAAACAAAATAGAGAAATAAAAAAGGAGAGTGAGAAAAAAAAAAGGCAAGAAAAAAATAAAGATTAAGAAAAAACGAAGTATTAAAAAAATTGAGAAAATAAAAAATGAGAGAAAAATAAAAATAAAGTTTGAGAAAAATGAGAAAGAGAAAAAAGAGAACTGATAAAAACCAAAATAAAGGTTAAAGACAAACGAATTAAAAAAAAATAATGCTTGAGAAAAAAGAAAAAAGAGAAAAAATAAAGGTTGAGACAAATGAATTAAAACATGAAAATAAAATTAAAGAAAAAAATAAAAATTAAAACTAATAAAAATTAGAAAAATAAAATTAAAGGAAAAATAAAAAAGTGAAAATAATAATAAATTAAATTTGAGAAACAAATAAGTATGAAAAGTTTCAAAAAAATATTTGAGGTGTAGAGGGACAAAATGATACTTGGACTATACTTAAAAAGTAAGAAAGGAAAGTTATTCTTTAAAGACATTTTTTATTGGGATCAAATATGTAAAATCACTCGTATTTGAATTTATGGCATGTAATTTACTGTTAGAGATCAAGCGCAGGCCCAAAGTCATTCGTCTTAATGCTGGCCTAAGCCCATAACATAGTCCATTCGGCCCATATAGCGCAACACCTCATCAGCTTCCCGCGCTCTCCAGAATTTTCTGGTACGTATCGACTCACAACTCATAAACCTTCTTTTCAAAATCAAGAATTCTCTGGTGCAATCAACTTCCTTCTCGCTGCCACAACGTGTTACTTTCTCCCGAACCCAGTAGAACCTTTTTTCCAATACCTATAAATAACACCCACATCGCCATTCATTTACCATATTAAATATCATCATCAACAACAAAATATCTCTGTAAAAAATAAACTCTCAAGAAAAAGCTTTCGACCAACTTCCATTTCTTGAAAAAAATCTTTGCTAATGGCGAAAGCTGAAGGCAAATCAATTGGCATTGATCTCGGCACGACCTACAGTTGTGTTGGGGTCTGGCAAAATGATCGTGTTGAAATCATCCCAAATGATCAAGGCAACAGGACGACTCCATCCTACGTTGCTTTCACAGATACAGAGCGTCTCATCGGCGATGCAGCCAAGAATCAGGTTGCAATGAACCCCCAGAACACCGTTTTCGATGCTAAACGTTTGATCGGTCGGAGATTCTCCGACCCCTCTGTCCAAAGTGACATGAGGCACTGGCCGTTCAAGGTGGTTGCCGGTCAAGGTGACAAGCCCATGATCGTTGTTCAGTACAAGGGGGAGGAGAAGCAGTTCTCTCCTGAGGAGATTTCGTCTATGGTTTTGGTTAAAATGAAGGAGGTGGCGGAATCTTTCTTGGGGAGTACTGTAAAGAATGCTGTGGTTACTGTACCTGCTTATTTCAATGATTCTCAAAGGCAGGCTACTAAAGATGCAGGGGCTATTAGTGGTCTAAATGTGATGAGGATTATTAATGAGCCTACTGCTGCTGCAATTGCTTATGGTTTGGATAAGAAGGCCGCGAGTACTGGCGAAAAGAATGTGTTGATCTTTGATCTTGGTGGTGGAACTTTTGATGTTTCGCTGTTGACTATTGAGGAAGGGATTTTTGAAGTGAAGTCTACTGCTGGGGATACACATTTGGGTGGTGAAGATTTTGACAATAGACTTGTCAATCACTTTGCACAGGAGTTTAAGAGGAAGCATAAGAAGGATATTAGTGGCAACCCAAGGGCGCTGAGGCGATTGAGAACCGCCTGTGAGAGGGCGAAGAGGACACTGTCATCGACTGCTCAGACAACTATTGAGATTGATTCCTTGTATGAAGGGATCGATTTCTATGCTACGATAACCAGGGCGAGATTTGAAGAGATGAACATGGATCTTTTCAGGAAGTGTATGGAACCTGTGGAGAAATGTTTAAAGGATGCCAAGATTGACAAGGGTCATGTTCATGATGTGGTTCTTGTTGGTGGTTCCACTAGGATCCCAAAAGTACAGCAGCTGTTGCAAGATTTTTTCAATGGGAAGGAGCTTTGCAAGAGTATTAATCCTGATGAGGCCGTGGCTTATGGTGCTGCTGTTCAAGCTGCAATTTTGAGCGGAGAAGGTGACCAGAAAGTTCAAGATTTGCTGCTTCTTGATGTCACACCTCTCAGTCTTGGTATTGAGACTGCTGGTGGAGTGATGACAGTGTTGATTCCAAGAAACACTACAATTCCAACGAAGAAAGAACAGATCTTTTCGACCTACCAGGACAATCAACCAGGTGTGCTAGTTCAGGTGTTTGAAGGAGAGAGGCCTATGACTAAAGACAACAACCTTCTTGGAAAATTTGAGCTGAAGGGTATTCCCCCAGCACCAAGAGGAGTGCCTCAGGTCAATGTCTGTTTCGACATTGATGCCAACGGTATCCTCAACGTGTCAGCTGAGGACAAGACTGCTGGTGTGAAGAACAAGATCACAATTACAAATGAAAAAGGAAGGTTAAGCAAGGAAGAAATTGAGAGGATGGTTCAAGAAGCAGAGAAGTACAAGGCAGAGGATGAGTCCATGAAGAAAAAGGTCGAGGCGAAGAACTCACTGGAGAATTATGCTTACAACATGAGGAATACAGTGAAGGATGAGAAATTCTCAGGGAAATTGGATCCATCCGACAAGCAGAAGATCGAGAAGGCTGTGGATGAGACGATTGAGTGGTTGGATGGGAACCAATTGGCTGAAGTAGATGAATTTGAGGACAAATTGAAGGAGTTGGAGAACTTGTGCAATCCAATAATTGCAAAGATGTACCAAGGTGGTGCTGGTGGGGATGTCCCCATGGGAGCTGATACTGGAGCAGGTTATGGCCAAGGAGGATCTGCCAATAATGGTCCAGGCCCTAAAATTGAAGAAGTGGATTAAAGATGATATCTCTATTCTTCTGCACTCTGTGTACTATTTTAGATACTACTTTTTGAGTTAGCTGATACTTGTGTCTTGTTAATGTTTGTGGGAACAATTACGATAACAGCTACGTAGATCTCTATTTCCTGAATAAAGCTTGTTTTTCATCTTAATTCTTATCCAACTTTATGTGATCTATTCTTGCTCCTTACCTGCAGTTGCCTGCAAGCAGTACCTTGATAAGCTGGTGCAGCACAATGCAAAAAATGTGTTAGAAAATATGGTAGAATAATTACCAAATAGAAATGAAAGCTCTACTTCTCCAACTGTTTAGCTCAATTAGTTCTGCATATATAGGTAATAAAGAGGTGTGGGGCATTAAGGTTGACGGATAATCTTTTCTGAAGAACATAAACAAGTGGTAACTAAATTTGTTCAAGGTCTCTACTCTTTCAACAATGAAAGAACAAACCTTCTCAACCTGAACAAGAAAAGCCCATTGAGAAAGATGATAATCTTCTTGGGAGTTTTTGAGTTAAAGGGTATTGCACACCAGCACCAAAGGGCTGTCACTGATCAATGTCTGCCTTGACATTGACGCTAACGGCGTACTGAATGCGTTAGCTGAAGAACAAGATCAACACAAATGACGAAGGGAAGTTGAGGAAGAGGAAATCCAGAGAATGGTTCAAGAACCTGAGGGGTACAATGCCAAGGACGAAGCCATGAAGAAGAAGGTGGAGCCACAGAATGCATTAGAGAACAACTCCACCAAAAGCACATCACTTATGATGAGACCCTACAACTACCTGCCTGATGCCTCTATGAGAAAACTTTCACTTAAGACACTTTGGTCAGAAGGAAAAAGGCGGCATCATATTCTCTTGAAAAAAAAAATTGTTTAGTGGATGTTGGAATTTAACCCTTTATTCTCACACTAGCATATAAATACATTTCCCTATGTGTTTCAACAGTCAAGAATTGGTTAATTTCACCATTCAGAAGCATCAAATATAAATCTTCATGTTGCCAGAAATATAAAAAAACCACTTAAACTAATCCGATAAGCTATTTCTTGATTGTGCTATTATATGCCACCTTGTGTGCAACAACATTAGCGTTATTTTATCTTAAAAAGACAGACCTGCAACTGCACCAAAACTGAAAAGCAGATTCCAAATGCTTTAACTATAGGACGAAGCATTCTGTTGTAGAAGTGAAAAGCAGATTCCAAATGCTTTAACTATAGGCCGAAGCATTCTGTTGTAGAAGTAATGATCGATTATGCAATTGCAGACTCTATAAATTCTTTTATCCTCTGCCCAAACGGGATTCTGCAATTGCTTAAGATTCGTTACGATTAAGACTTCAAAATACAGTCTTTATCAGCTACTTGAGCTTTCCAAGTGACTGTTCTTGAAGATACGAGGAAAAGTTACCTAATGTATGTCTCTTTGGACAATCAGTGAATGATACTACTATCCTCAATTTGGATACTTGCAAATTTGTCAAGCATTCAGGATACTACTTAGCATGAAATATAGAAATGTGTCACACATGGATGTCCTAATGATGCATTGTACTCGAGTTTCTATCGAGCATAAATTGGTTTGCTTTGGCTTTCTAATGCACTCCAGCTAGGTTGTTCACACGCACAAAGAAGGGAGAACCTTGCCAGAACTATTTTGGCCCCATCTCCGGGGATGGGCCATATTTTATACAAAGTTGAATGAAGATTAAAGGAAAAGGAGAAGGGAATAAAAATTGAGATTTAGCAGCATAACACCACCTAGAAGAAGATCCTATATAACAATCTCTTATACTCATCAAGAGTAGACATAGCTTATGAATAAAATAGTTCATCATTGAACACTTCCCATCTCCTATATTTCACTACTTTTACTTCTCTCCTTTCCAACAGGCTATACAGAAAGTGAAAGACTAGTGAGATCAAGAAAGACATTTAGCTCCAAAGAAAAATGAAGATTGCTTTCTTTCCTTGTCTCGCTATCCTGTTATGCATTCTAACAGTAACAACCAGAGCTCATGAAATTTCCCATACGTCAAAGAAGAGAGATTTCCATGTCTCTAAACATCTTGTTAGTGCACCAAAAAGAAACAGTGAGAGTGCCGTTGCAGGCATAAGTGGAAACATCAATAAGTTTGAGTTGGAAACCAATAGTTTTATACCAGATGTTGAGAAAAATCAGAGAGGAAAGGGATCAAATGGGGGTGGAAGTATTGCTCGCCAGCCACGTAATTCAGCTGTAACAGTTGAGCAGCCCTCCATCTTCATCTCAACTACTTATGTCATTTCTTGCTTGCTTCTTCTCCTGGTTTTTCCCTTTGTAAAGATGATCTAAAAGATAGAACAAGCATTTTCTTTGTTTTTTCAGCTATTCTCATTGCGGTTGTGACTTGTGATTTCGTGAGTGTATTATTCTTATGGTTTGTTTTGGTAGAGTTGTGAGTGTATTATTCTTATGGTTTGTTTTGGTAGAGTAGTAAGTCTATTAGTGATCAGATGTGTTGGGTAACGTGCTAAGATTGATGATGCACCATACGAGGCTCTCTTCATCTCTCCTTTTCATTTTCCTCTTCCTCCTCCTTTGTTTGTATTCGTTTATTGCAGCGAAGTATTATCAAATAGTCATGTAGAATTAATCAGAGGCAAGAATTGTTTCACTAACCGACCAGGCACTGTGATAGTGTTAGATTTGCTGCTACTTAATGTCACACCTCTCAGTCTTGGATGACAGTGTTGACTCCGAGAGACCAGGTGTGCTCATTCAGGTGTATGAAGGAGAGAGGGCTATGACAAAACACAACAACTTTCTTGAAAAATTTGAGCTCAAGGGTATTCCACCAGTAACAAGAGGAGTGCCTCATATCATTGTATGTTTTGACATTGATGTTAACGGTACCCTCAACGTGTGGTACAGGTGGTGATGTGCCTATGGAAGGAAATGGCGATACTGGAGCTGGTTATGGCAAAGAAGGATATGCAGATAGTGGTCTAGGGACTAAGATAGAGGAAGTGGATTAAAGATGATAATGTTAATCTGCTAGACATTTTTGTTTCAATGTAATAAAGTAAATATGGGTCATTGTTGTTGATGTGCCTAGTATTAGTATGACACAACAACTACTATGACACAGCTATGTAGACCTCTCTCCCTATGTTTTTCTAATTTAAACTCTTTCTTGTTTTAGTTTTACCAACCCCTTTGAGAGGTTTTGGAAAAGATACCTATTCTTTCTTCTTATATGCAATTTCTTACATTATCTCATTAGCTGGTGCAGCACAATTAGGCACACCAATAACTAGGTTAGTTAAAGTTGAACTCACGAACTACCTTGAGAGGTTCATTTTTCCTCTCTAATTAGGCTACTTTGCATGAGGCCCTACATGCATACTCTGAGAAAACTTCAGTTAGACTCTTTGAATACTGTGGTTATAAGTAAAAAAATAAAAAAATGAGGGTATCATATTCTCTTGAATTGGAATTTAACCCTTTATTCTCACATTAGGATATAATAAAATAGATTCTCCCACCCCCTTCAAGTTTCGACTGTCAAGATATCTCATTTCACCTTTCACAAGCATCAATACATAACAACAAAAACTTGCTATGCTTTTTAATAGTCTTATCTAAAATACCAGAAAAACCAATGTTCCAACATGAAAAAGAAGATTCCAAATGCTTAAATTGAGACCAGAACTATATTGGTCCCATCTCTGGGTCGATGGAGATTAAAGGGAAAGGGAAGGAATCAAATTGAGCCAAAACAACAATAACAGATCCTATATAACCACCTCTTATACTCATGCCATAACCTTTGGTCTAAAGCTAAATAGTTCATCATTGAACACTCGCCCTACCCTATATCTATCCCCTACTTTTACTATTTTCTCCTCCTCCAAATTCCGACAGGTATTCAGAAAAGGAAAGACCAGGTGAGACAAATAAAGACATTTAGCTCCAACGAAAAATGAAGATTGCTTTCTTTCTTTGTTTAATTATCCTGTTATGCACTCTAGCAGTAACGAGCAGGGCATCAGAAACTTCTTACACGTTGAAAAATAGAGGTGCCCATGTGTCGAAACATCTTGCCGGTGCACCAGAAAGAAACAGTGAGAGTGCTGTTGCAGACATAAGTTGCAACACTAGTAAGATTAAGTTGGAAACCAAAGATTTTATACCGGATGTTGAGAAAAATCAGAGAGGAAGGGGCGCAAATGGGGGTGGAAGTATTGCTCGTCAGCCACGTACTCTTGATAAAAATTCAGCTGGAATGCTAAAGCGGCCTTCCTTCACCTTGTCAACTACTTGTGTCATTTCTAGCTTTCTGCTTCTCCTGATTCTGCCCTTCATCATTCCCTAAGATGTTCCAAAAAACAGCTCGGACATTTTCTTTCTTTTTTCAGGGTATCCTCGTTGTGGTTGTGACGTAATGTGCTATTCTGTTGGTTTATTTTTGTGGAGTTGTATGTCTACTAGTGAACAGCTGTGTCGTGTAATATGCTACAGATTGATGATGATGAATCATCTCTCGCATATGTTTTCCTCTCCTCCTTATTTGTTTGCATCTGTGCGTATTTCAGCAAATATCCGATCTCAAGTTTTCATGCATGCAGAACATAAACATGAAAGAATGAGAACGAAGAACTTTATTACTAACCTATCAAGCACAGTGATAGTATATGATCTCCAGATTGTGTATAAAAAGATATTCAAGAAAATTAATAAAAGATAATAGTCCAGCTAATATTTCATCTACTGTTACAATCCTACAGAGCAGAGCAGAGCAGCGCGAAATTTTGATACCAAGTTCTCTTAGACAAGTTTAGAGGAAGTTCTTTCAGGCTTTTCCTATGTCATGGGAAAAATTTATACAATGAGTATGTGTCGTGTCATTAAAAATTGCTCAATGGGTTGTCCTTAGTGTCGAATTGACACAAGATTTTATGTAGTATTAGCTCAACTTTGGTCTATGCAATACATATCAAGTTCTAGCTGTCGCCAACATGTTTTCACATTTAAGTAGAAAAAATTGAGGTCCCTCCCGGACGGACACAAAAAACACTAGCAGTTTAGCTTCAGTATATAATCCATGCATCATAGAAGCGGAAATAAAACTGATGTTCAGAGTGGAAACAAAAAAAGAACAAAGAAAAACCTCCAATGAAAAAAATAAAAAGAGTCTCTTTTACATGTTCAGCATTGTAAGTCCCAGTGGAAGCAGCACAGGAGCTTGGCTTCTTTCAAATGTCATACAAGAACTTCTCGAAAAGCTTCATGTGTTCTGCTTGCAGCGAAATGGCAACTGATTGACTGCCATCATTGGTCGGACTTGGCAATATAAAACTTAAGCCTTCATAAGCAATACCACCAGGTCCCATAAATATTGGCCTGCCCCAGCCAAAATCAGCATCATGGATTGGCAGCCTAGACCAGCTAGTTATTCCTAAATTCGGGCACTTAAATGTATGTGCACCACGAACGAGTGCTTTCAAGTCAGGCTGCAATTCCAAATAATCAAGAGCTGATCTTAAGTAGTCGTTGTCCATTATAGCCAATTGATCATGAATTTTGCTGGCTGCATACCAAATAGGCTTCGATTGGAGATCACCAGCGACTGCAACAGGAGTGGCAGTGAATATCACATTGCCAAAATAGCCTGATGGGAGAGAAGGTCGGAGCCTAGCACGCCCATCAGTTGCTATGTACAACTTGGTTTCTTGATCCTGAGCTAGTCCTCGTGCCATACAAGTGGAGCGCCACACATGTCCTGCCAACATCTCATAGGAGCTGTAGTTAACTGTATTTCCATCTTCTTTGGACTTGGCTTTGAGGGCATTGATCTGGTTGCGGGTCAGTTTGAAGATGGACACACTAGTCTCAGGAACAGGTTCTGAGTTGGGGGCATTTTCTGCAGTTACCTTGAGAGTGGGAGGTGGCTGGTACTCGATGTGGGGGAACTTGGGCTGAGGTGGATCACGAGCACGGAGGAGGGTACGGTCAATGAAAGGTGGGATGGTGAGGTCCAGACCACGAGCCATATCGGACCATGTGTTGATGAAGTGAAGACCCGAAGCTCCATCTGCTGCGTGATGTTGCATGCCCACACCGAGGGAAACTCCCCCACATTTAAAATGTGTTATCTGTTCAACAAATTGATATATCAATACAAGTGATCATCCAAAAATTACGGGAAAAATCCCAAATCAAAATAGAAAACATGGAAAATTAAGGTGCAAGCAAACAGGATAAATTAGCGGTAACACTTGGGGTGTGTTGTACCAAACAAACAAGTCAAAATAGAGGCATGACATAACACTTGGGGTATGTTTTTTACCAAGGAAATTACGCTCTTCGTTACTAATTAGTTGTCATTTTTATTAAAAATAAATATTCTTTAATATTTGTCATTTCACAAAACCATGCATAATTACTTTTTTTTTTTCACCTTTACTCTTAATCATAAATATGGAGATATATCGATGTATTACAAAAAAGAGAAGTGTTAATATAAAAAATAATAAACAAAAATAATTTAGTGAACTTACTAAGTAGATAATTATTTTTTAAAGAAAATGCAAATAGAAATGGTGACAATTATTTAGGTATTAAATCTAAGTTATAGTAAAAGGGGAGAAGAGTGAAGAAATTGACAGATGGAAGCAGAGGTAGGTGGGAAAGGGAGAGATAAGCAGATGTAAGCGCAAAGCCACCTAAATTAGTCCAATTTTGACTTCCAAAAATAGTCAGTCTCGATTGTTTTTCACTTCATATGTTTATCAAAATTAAATTAAAGGGTCATTAAAATGAAAGTGATCTGAAATTTGAGCTATACACTATGCTTCTATCGTTTTTTTTATGTGCGAGAGATGCGAGTATGAACTATGAATTTAAATTCTTTTTCTCTTTCAATTTACATGATAAAATTTGTTCGAACACGAAATTAAAAGAAAACAGTTTCTTTTAAAAAAACTTATAGTTCAAAAATACTGTCATAATAATACTAATAATTAAAAAAACACAATAAATTATTTTTAAATATAATAATGTGTCTTCCCTTTTCTTATTAATACTCAGAACAGGATTTGAAGAGAGAAATTTGGACCACTAATTTGTGGGATTTAAAACCTGCTGCCCACCGGGAATTGAGGCTAAAATTAATTCTGGCATTCAACAACTCTTCTTACTTTGGAAATGTATTCCCTAGTTGCTTTGTAATTTGATAATCCCTTTCGTTGCTTTTTAGTTGTCAGACAAGATTTTACACAACCCTTTAAAAAAAATTAATTAGGAATTTAATTTGACTCATGTAATTTTTATTAATTCTTTAATCTCAGAAATAACATATTTATCCACTTAATTATAAGTTTCATAACAACAATTTCATAATTAAATAATATAGTAAATTGTATTTTGTATTTTTGCAAACTGTTGCTACAAAATACAAATTCATACAAATACATATGCTACAAAATGTGATTTGATAAAAATATTGCTATTTTTTGTAATTTAATACTTAAGTATGCTATTTTATGTATTTTTTCCTTTTTAAATTGACAAGTGTTTAGAAGCCAACTAATTTCAACACATATGACAATTAAAAGGAACGGAGAGAATAAACAATCTGTGCACCTCTAGATCTGCAAAATACTTCGAAAATGGAGCACTTGATTAATTTAACTTGATCATCATTCCATATGCTTCCAGATCTGACACTATACATTCTTTTTGTTTGATTAAATATGTAATTTAAGTATATAAATTTGATTTTTTAGATTCAATTATACTATAATATTCTTTTTATATATATAATATTTTAAAAAAATATTTAAATTTTGTGATTTCAAACATATTTATGTTAGTATTTTACATAAAGAAGTGTCATTAAACTAAATTGAAAATATTAAAAATTTCTATAAATATACAAACAACTCGAGACAAATGAAGCATTAGTTTGCCTACTTTTGACTTTCGTACAAAGAGGACCAAAATAAGCACTCTTATCTATTTTACTTGTCCCAAATTTTCTAATTTAATTTCCTATTTTACTTGTTATTTTTCATAAATAAAAAAAATAAAAATTCTTATATTTTATTTCTTATATTAATTATTTTTCTAATTAATATACTAAGTTAAATTGAGACAAGTAAAATAGCACGGATGGAGTATTTGCCTGCCTCGGTTGGTATTCCCTATTCGAAGCAACGGATAGCCCTATTTCTAGTAGCACCATTCCTTTTATTTCATGTATCTTATTGCCACACGGCACAAAATGTTAAGAAAATAAGATTTTTCCCCCTCTAATCTAAAACTATAATGACGGAGTATAAAGTAATAACACATTATCTAGATCTTGGAAGTTATAAACATATCATCCGATATGCTGGAACTAGAAAATCCAAAAAATTACTCTAAGGCTCAATTCTTATGGTACTTTTCATTTCTCCCAAGCCAATTTAACTAATATTAGAGTTAATAAATTGAATTAAATTAATTTAAAATTTTAAAATTAAAATTTAAATATTCAAAAGTATACTAAAAATATTAATAAATATTTATTTGTAATATCACTTTTTTATTACTATATTTCTTTTTAAACTAGTATTGAAATATTTTATTTGGACCGAGAACCGCAAACAATCTCTCCATGATCGAAAATCTATCTTTATACTTTCCACAATATAGGAATTGTGTCTATGTACGTATCACTCTCCAAGATCACACAATTGAGATTACCTAAACATATTATTATCGTTATTATTAACATTATAACTTGTAATTTTTCAAATGATAACATCATAAAATACACTTTTTCTGTCTTAATTCATGTGGTACTTTTTGAATTTCAAAACTTAAACAAGTTTATCTTTGACTTTAATTTCTTATATACCTTTTAAATATTTTGTGACTTTGAATATTTTTTACATAGTTTTCAAACATATAATTTTATTTCAAAAACTTGAAAATTCCATGCTTAAATTTACTGTCAAATTAAAACTTTTTAATCCCCAAGAATTGAAGCTGAAGAATTTCATACAAATTAAGACAAAAAAAAGAGTAGATTTTAAAATGTTAGGTAAAAACTCACGTCATTTAAGTGAGGAAAAAAATTGTGCATGAATTAAGACGCATGTACTAAAGAAAAGGGAAAGTAGAACAGAAATAGACGGAGTAGATAATTAAAGGGGTTTAGCATTTTAGGCATCCGAGCAATTACTCCCTCGTCTCATTTTAGTTCTATCACCTTACCAAAAATATTTCCTAAATTACTCATTCACTTATTAATTTTAAATTAAGATAAAATTAATTAATTTTTTTCTATTTTATCCCTATAATTAATACTCCTTACAACAAGAATAACATACCTATATATTCTTACAAAATAAACTGAGATAGACAAAGTAATGGCCCATTACAGAGTACTACTATAAATTATTTATTTGAAATCACAATCATAAGCAAAGCAAAACATCAGGAACAAGGAATTAATAAACACATGCATACCACTGTGATTACAGGTACAACCTAAACAAAGTACTCCTCCCTTCCGGTGAAGATGCACTCCTATCCACTAATTCGCATTCTTCACATTTCGAATCACATACTCCATAAATTATAATTACATCATATCATACCTAATCACCTTACTATAAATTAATACTTTTGAAAGTATTAAAACAATTTTATACAGTGTCAAAAAAATATTTTAAAAATAAATTAATAAAATTATCATTCTTATTTACTTATGATTTTTTAAGAGCCCTGCAAAAATGAAAGCATCAACTAAATATGAACATTAGTCAAGGTAACCAAAAACGTACCTGCAACACTAACAGAGCATACGATTCAATTCCTTGTGAGTAATCAACAGCCGGAATAAGCCGTCGGAGCTCCAACGTCGGTGCAAAATCACCAAAATCATCGACTACACCATCAGATTCAGCTTCCACAAAAAGCACACCTTGTCCTTTACAATCGATCTCAATACGTCCATCTTCATCCCTGCATAACCTCCCTCCCATCGGATAAAACGGCACTAATGCTCTACTAAGCGCATCCTTCAGCACTTTCCCGTCGAAAAAATTTGCGGATCCATTCGATCTATAGAAATAAACACTCGGAGTATGGAAATTAGGAACCACTAAATCAACATTAGAGTTCCATAGCCGTATTTGCGGCGTCTCCGTTGCCGGCTGCACCATCGTCGATTCTCTCACCTCGATCTTCATCTCTGTAAGCACAAAAAATTTCTCACAAATTACTCATTATTCATTTTCAGTTTTTTTCATAAAAATGAAATTAATTTGAATAGAAAATGAATTTACCTTGTAAAAAAAGGAGGAACAGATGGTGTAGTTGAGCTTTTTGCCTTAAAGTTATGGGTGATAATATGGTTGGGAGTGGGTTGAGAAATATATAGTACTACTGTATAATACAATCAACAGAAAAAGTCGGAGTTTCTTATATAGTAAAGTAATGGGGGGAAGTGGTACTTGTTACTTCAGGATTATTATTTTTTTAAAAATATATTTTGGAGTTGCAAAACCGACTTCACCTACCGCGCCTATCCGACGTGACTAATTCCACTAATATCCTACTCACATACCAACTAAACATTTGTAGCATTACTTTCTTTTCCTTTTTTTCTCTTTATAAATTTATTTATCTCAAATTAGTTGTCATGTTTTATTTTATAATTATCTGTTAAATTAATTTTTTAAATTAAATTAGTTTCTCTTAATTTTAAAACTAAAAGTATGATAATTAAAAATTACGTAAAAAGTACTATAAATTATAATTTTTTTTCATATTAATTTTAAAAAAAAATAAGTGTTGATCAAAAATCACATTATTTATCTTTCAAAAAATGACAAATATTATAGGAAAGAGGGTACTCAAGTAATGATGAAATAAGTGTAACAGCAAGCTAACACAATTTCTTTCTTTGTTGGATTCTACCTGGTGTCATAATCTACTTTGAAGCTCGATCAAATTCAGATTTATATCAAAAAGTTTTACATATTTGAGGTATAAAGCTCACTGATAAAGATTGCGATTAAATATCGAAGACTTTAAACTAAAAACCTCTTGTTAAGGATGACAGAGTATTTTTCCTTCCATCACGATCCTTATTTTGTTAAATATCTTTCTAGTTAAATACCACTTCAGTAATTGACAAAAAAAAAAAAAAAAAAGGGATGTAGACTTCTTCACAAAGCAAATATGACTTATTGTTTTTATAAAACATAAAAAAAATAAAAATTGAAACAAATTGAGTTTTATCAAAATGGCCAGTAGTTAAGACCAAATACCATAATAATCCTAGCTATGACTAATTATGTCTTAATATACGTATATAAAATAGTAGCTGATTGCTTACGGAATCCGATTTGTTGTAAATATGAATGGAAAATTAATTAAACCCAAGTTATGAAACTATTGAAATCTGTATAATAAGCACCAACCGCAAAAATAAATAATGGAAGCAACAGTGGTGGGGTGAAGGTGGAGAAAGTTGGTGAGATGGTGACCTATAAAACTTTGGTTGACAAATGTCTCTAACACAGCATTTTACTAAAACTTTGTTTGTTTTTTTTCTCTCTCACAAAAAGATAAGAACAAAGTGACAACTGACAAGTGAGTTACTCGGCTAGTCGAGTTGATTATGTAATAATACAATTAATAATATCCTTTTTTAATATAATTCATTTGCTATTATTTGCAACAAATTTTCATAGACGTGGAAAATTAACTACAAACAAAAAATATATATATAAAAAAAAAAAAAACTTATATAAACAAAATTTATGGATACAATTTCGTTATTCAAGATTTTCTGTATGTGCAATTAAGAATAACAACTATAGATTTCTAGTGACAAGCTGGGCAGGGGTGGAGAAATTCTTTGCAAAGAAAACATATATTATAAGGTAACTAATTTTATCATACATAAAAGTCGTAATAGTTGCCTTCACAGGGGTTGGTGAACACTTCTTAATCACTCAACTCTTCTCTGTCAACATCAACTAATACAAATTATTTTAAAAACAAAAAATTATACTAATAATTATGGCGTATGAATATATCTTTACGCATTCGCATTTCAATTGAATGACCATTCACTGAAGTTAAGATCCGTTTGGCCACGGATATTTTATTTTTTTTTTTCGGAAAAAAAATTTAGAGTTGAAAATTATGGTGTTTGGTCATGAAATTTTGAAAAATAATTCCGGCATAAAATTTCAAAAATGGAAAATAATTTTTTGCTGTTTTCCCTTTTTTCCACTTCCAATTTCAACTTTCATTATTATTACATATAACCTCAATCTTTAAATTTTTACACAAACCCCTCTTATTAACTAAATTTCATATTTTTTTTAAAAAATTCAAATTCAATAAAATAATTAATTCAAGTGAAAATAATTAAGAATTTTCATCAACAAATTTAAGAATATATAAAATATTTATATCTATCAAAATATATTTTTCTCTATTTAATCGATTATGGTTAGATAAACTTATTTAACCCGTATTTGTGATATTTTTATTCAAATTTTAGAAAAATAACAATCATAATAATTAGTTTGTTGTTAATTATTTTATCAATTGAAGACATATAAATTATTTTCTCAACATTTGGTTGTATGTTAGTAGGTAAATTAGTAGTTGAGTGATTTTGATAATTTTTAAAAGTTGAGGGCATAAAATCATATTTAAAAAAAAAAAAAGTCTAAAAAAAAATAATTCAAAAAACATGATCAAACACAATTCCAACTCCAACTTCATCTTCAACTCCAACTCCAACTCCAACTCCAACTACAAAAAAAAAAAAAAAAAGCAATTTTCATGGCCATAAGGCTACTAAATATATGAAAAAGAAGTCATCTACGTATCATTTTTTCCTCTACATAATATAGCAAGATTTAGAGAAAATCTTAATTACTATTACTAAAACTAATATGTATTCTCAGTCATTCTTGTGATTTTTATATATCCTTCACCTACTAAAGTAATTTGATTTTGTAGGGTAGATGGAAAAGTTCATCTTTTCTGTTTTCTTTCTCCACATGGCGTATCTTAATGCCTATTATTCAAGGATAAGTCACTCTCTCTACTCTCCACGATTTCAAGTTTTCTCACACGCACTACTTTTAGAAGAAAGACAAACACAAGGAAATCGAAATTTAATACTATGCTAATTCAACACTGTTTTTATCCTATAAAACAAAATCACTAATCTGAGAGAGAGAGAGATAAATAAATTATTTCTTTTATACCCACGTTGATTAATTTATTTTGCATCGTAGTCAAGAAATCCTGTGAATGAACAGCTTACTGGACGGTAATCTTATTTTATATTTTTCTTTATTCAATCATATAGTCTGAAATCTACTCAATGAACTAATTCAAATTCATATTGTGCTAAAAGATTAATTCAGAGGACAGTGTTTTATTCGTTTTTGCGTTCTTTGTTCTATTTTAACTGTCATTTTAGTTTTTTTTTCATGCCACTAAAAAGTACTCCTAATAAGTATAAAACATGGTTTACTAAATTATTTCTATTCATTAATTTACTTTTATTTTTTAATTGAGCAAAAAAAAAAAAAAAGGACAGTTTCTTCAATGTTAATAGTTTAGTTAGAAACAGATGTCAACTTTAGTTTTGATTCAATATAACACTTATTTTGGCACATTTCTTTAAGCTAAAACGATAATTAAAATAAAATAGAGATAAAGGTATTCATTTCTAAATATGAACGAAATCTCTCACTAAGAAAAAGAAAATACATTAAATTATCCCACCACATATGTAAAAATGATAAAATTATCTTATTTTATATCACTGGTTCATTGACTCTTTTCCCAAAGATGGGAGAGGTTTATGTAACTAATGTCACGTAGACGTTTAGGCGACCTACTACTCTTGTAACTGACATATATCTTCTTTTTCTGATACGATCAGCAACAAAATTCAAAGATAAAAATGTTAAATAATGATGAACAATGGATGTATAGTGGAACCTATTACATATTATAACTGTGTATTTAAATAATGAACTTTCCTCACTGTATATAGCAAATTAAAAACGACACGTTGTGGGAAAATAAGAGATTTAGTTAGTTGGTGGTATGAAATAGATATGCATAGTTCACGTGATTAACCATCTCATATCATGACAGAATAACAATGACATAAATACTTCTGAAACTAATTTATACTCATTATACTACAAAGATATATAACAAAATAATCTCACATTTTATATGAAAGTCATCCCACCTACCAAATCACATGGTGATTTTAAAGCAGATTGAACAATTAATATACGTGTGGCTTGGTGTAATAATTAGTTTAATGTTTCAAACAATTTAATCTAGTCAAATGCCACAAAGTAGATATGTAATGTGAAAATGGTTGGGAAACAAAGGAAAAATATTGTGAGAAAGACAATAGAAACGGTAAGTTGGAAAAATAAAGTGACGCGTGAAAATTTAACGTGGTTCGATCAAAGTAATCTACGTTCAAAAATTAAAAATAGAAATAAGTTTATTGTAATAATCAATACACAAAAAAAGAGTATACAAATTAGAGATGAAACTTTAATGATCCCTAAATATATCCAAAGAGTATAAGCTCACAATTCACTCAAAAACAAAAAAAAATTGATCAAAGTGGTTCGATCTAAATTTACTAAACTTAGTCATTTATATATGATTAATTTAGGCCATATTTTACTAATAGAATAACAAATAGCTCAAATGAACGTGAGTCCTGCTAGATACCATCTTAAAAAATTATTTCATTAACGCAAAATGTAACTTCAAATTAAACAAGCTAGCCTATCTCCATAAGATCATACATAAAAATAACAAAAGTCAAATAGCATAACCTTTAAATAACATAACCTCGATCTTTACTAACGTGACAAGTTTCCTTTTATTGACACTTGTCTTTTAACCTTTATTTCGGCCAATCACAATCTTTCAAAATACATGATTTGGTCGACAAAAACATGATTTTCATGTTAAGTTCTCCTTATCTCATCTATCTATATACTAGATGGGGATAATTATTCGGAACATTTGATGATAATATTACATCGATGCATAAACATAGAACACTTCTTAAACAAAAAAGCAGCTGTTAAACTTAGCGATATACAGGTGTGTCGTAACTCTCTCAAGAACCGAGGAGAGAGATCAAGCCTGAAAAGAGTTATTTCATATACATTTACCGCTGAACGGCGTTTCAGCACAACTGCAAATGCTTTAACAAATGGTATATATAAGGTAGCAAAACATGAGAGTACATTTTAAGGGGGAAAAATGCGTTAAAAATAAACTATAACTTGAATGAGAGGGAGAATAATGGTGAAGTTCAAAGTAGAATCGGCTACCAAAGTAATGTAATTCTACAAACAAGCATTTCAACGATAATTTTAACACTATATTAAATGACAATTAAAAATAATCCGTAGTTGAACACAGAAAAAAGTATCAAAAGATGCCGTATAAATAAAGCACTAACCAAAATCATTGATGAAATTATAGATAAATAGAAAAGACAGATACTAATCGAGACTAAGAAAGTATAGCACATTACTGTGAGCACATGCAGAAGGATTCGGTGGAGGAGCACATCCAGGGGACATCATTGACAAGCATCCAGGCCCCATCCTTATTCTCATACATGAGTACGTATTCAGATCCATAAAGAAAATCCTTCAATTTACTCTCATTTAACATTTCCTTCACAGGAGATCCATATTGAGCGGACATAACAGAAAAATAGCAGTAACTTCGAATAAAAACGTCACTGTTTGAGCCTGCGAATCAAGACAATCGTGAAAACTATGAACCAGTTGGCGCTTCAAAATAGTTTACCAATAGTAAAACAACTGAACATCTTTTCAAGAGCAGAAGAGAGCTCTTCGTATGCAGAATAGTTTATGAGGTCCACTTTCCTCAAATATGGAGCACCATCCATGGTGTGTTAGACATTTTTATAATGAAGTCTAAATAACTCACTTCTTCCTGCAAGCGGGAGCTACTCACTTGGTAGCAGGAGCAGCACTGCCCGCATGGTTTGAAGCCTCCTTTACTGCTATACCACTACTGTTGTTGCAGTTCAGCTAGTATGGCATCTCAAACCACATATATCAGATCGACAAAACTGGAAGAACGGATAATGCATTGGAAGAATCAATCGCAAGAATCCACAAATGCAGAACTAAAAACTCATACAGACTGTAAAATTAGAATTCCAAGTAGCACACCACTGGAGTTTTCTATTAGTTTTACTACTATGTAAGAAAAGGGGGAAAATCTACAACGAAGAGAACTTACACTCTTTGAATTGAAAATCTGAGAAGAACAGGATGATTATTATCGGAGGTCTCAAAATGAATTTTGGTATTTTTACCAAGACAAAACCAAAGCTAATCAAACTATGAAACACAAAATAAGATCAACCACCAACTCACAAACAGTACATGTATCGTTGTTGAGTTGGTGTCGCTTCTAATATCAGCAACAATTTTTTTATAAGGATTTCAACCATACCATCTCCACCAACTTCTTTATTTTTCTTTAGCCAGTTGATTGAATTTTTGTTTTTGCTATCAATTTATTTGTTTCAATTATATACAACGTCTTTGTTTACCATCATTCTATGTAGGAGGCATAAGCAAGGCTTCGCCTGCTAATTAAAACTTCTGTGTCATATTTTTTCTCTTGTTGCAGACTAAGATACACAAGAACTCTAAAACAATATTCATATCAATGTATTAAATCAAAATTATCAAAAAAAAAATATTTTTTTTGCAATTTCAAAACTGAATATAAAAAGAAGCAAGAGTTGTCCTTTATTAGTATAATGAGCAAATAGTGTTACCAATGCAGGAAAAACATCAAGATTAATTATGCAACGTGTTTGTTGAGAAATTTTCTAATGTTTGTTAATTTTATTTAAATTTGAACGTAGATATATATTAAGTTAAAGAAGAGCTTTAGAAATGATTTCATCATATACTATATTGTAGGTAGACTGGTCATCATCATTATCAGCAGTAGGTGGTCGAATTAATATTTTTATGCAATTTGAATTTTTCGCTCTCGATAAAGCAATATATAATTGACCATGTGAAAAAACAGTCTCACGTAAATAAATTCCAACATAATCTAATGTTTGTCCTTGAGCTTTATTTATTGTCATAGCAAAACACAGTTGTACTGAAAATTGTGTTATTTTAAAAGGAATAGGCAATTTTTCATCATCCGAAGATAATAATGGTATCCTTGAAATAAATACATGTGTATTCTTAAAATCACCACTGGCAATTTTTGCACTTATAACGTGACTTTTAAAATCGCAACATATTAGTCATGTACCCTTGCATAAACCTTCACAAGGATTTAAATTTCTCAATAAAATAATAGGATAATTTTCTTTTAAGGTTAATTTGTAAGGAGGCAAACCAGGAGGGTTAAATGAATGTAAGAAATCCTCAAATTCACTTTAATCATTTTTCTTAATAGTTTCATCAATTACAACGAATATCTTAGAATCTTTAGGAAATTGAGTTATAAGTCTATCATTTAACTGATCAACAAAGTCATTTTTTGTTGTTAAGATAATACGGGATGTTAGAAAACTTGAATCTTCAAAAGATGTGTCAAAATTAGAATATATTATTTTGAAAAGAAAATCTAATGATTCTTTTTCGGTGGTATATGAAACAATGAAACAGTTTGCGATAGTTATTTTACTATTTATGTTAGTATTTTCTTGTTCATTTCCTATGCGCATTAGATACTCACAAAAAGAGGGATCAGTTTTGGCACACACATTTTCTAATAATCGAAGTTTCTCAAGATAGTTCCATATTTCTGAATTCAATATACTTTCTCGAATGAAGTCTTCTTTTTGGCCACTTCGAACGACAGGGAGAGTTTGTCTAAAATCTCCTCCAAATACGATAACTTTTTCACCAAATAACATATTTGAATCCATTATAACTTTTAAAAGAGAATCAAATGCCTCAATCATATATTTTTTGGCCAGATGCCAATGAACTTTGTTTGCTGATATTACAAGAGAACTTTTCATCAATATTAATTGAAATTTTAAAGCGTCAATGAGCGGTTCGTCCTCCTGGAAGAATCGAAGCAGCAACTCCAAAAGTTGATGTTGCTAATGCTATAAATCCTTTAGATCTCACAATTGCTAATAAGGCACAATATAAAAATGTCTTTCCACTTCCATCAGGGCCGTCAATACAAAAAGCTCCTGATTTGTTAGCGAACACTCTTTGAAGAATTATATCATATGCTTTTTTTTTATTTTTTATTTAATTTTTGATGTAATAATAATTCTTCATCACTCACAATGATGTTTCTTTCAAAATACACTTCCTTTGCTTCATTTGTTATTTTTGAAGATAAAATAATTTCTGAAACAAGGTTGAACTCATTAATATCACGTCCCATAGAATGTACTATATCATTGATATGTTTTAGGACAGCAAAATGGATATCTTTTTTTGTAAAATTTTGTAAGTGTTTAAAGTCTTCGGACATTGAATCTTTGAATTGCTCCCATAATTTCTTTGGATTATCAGGATTACAATATACTAATATAATAGCAAATAAACGTCGCAAACTATAAGCCATTTGATAACAAGTAGCTCCGACATACACTCAATCAAGTTGTTATCACATTATAACAAACCTTTTTTTTCTGCAGATTCTTTAAATGTCTCACAACGCACACCATTTACTCTGAGAAGGTCGTCATATGATTTTGGTGCTTTTACATTCATTAGTAATAATCTAAGATAATATCTTTCTCCTTCTGTCGGATGAGACGTTACAACACGGCCAATAACTTTATCACGTACTCGTTTAGTCCACATTTTATAGCTAGATGACCACACAAAATATTGCGAAAAATCTTTGTACAATAAATTAAGTTCTTTCGCGTCTTTATTTGTTGCATTCATTAAGAAAAATTCTGTCAACATTGTTTTATTAATCATAGGATTTTTTGCTATACTATTAATATCGTCGGTTTTTTTAAAAGAGATAAACTGTTGTTTATCAAGATGTAGTTGAAGGTGGTAAACACTTGGAGTCATTTTGTTATTAACAAAAGCGAATAAACGCCACATAGCTTCTGGTGGTGAAACCCATCTAGTAGATTGATATTCTTTTATCTCATCTATTTCAGTATTTGTATTATTTTCATGCACATGAAATGAAATTTTATCATGTCCTTTACAAATGTATTTGTATATGTATTTGACAACTTTAATATTAGAGCAAACTTCAACATTTATATGACAATTATATTTGCATAGTAGATAAGAATTGTAAGGAACTACCCATGAATTATCGAGAAATTATTTTCTGACTTTCACAGATTTACCTGTATTTCGTCGTTTATAAATTGGATATGAGTTGTTTCCTTTTGTTGTTTCATTAGCAAAGTTCTTTGGATACTTAAATTTGCACGTTCCTTTTTTCTTCATAAATTTGTAGGATTTAAATGACCACAAGGATCATGCATCATATGTTTGATAACAAGCTTATATAAGTAAGAATTTACATTAGGATTAGGTAACTCAGCAGAAACAAATTTATCATATGCTTCAGGTGTTAATAATTTATAATCATCGCCAAGTATAATAAGAAAGTGAGCATGGGGAAGACCTTTTTTTTTTTAAATTCTACAGTGTACATAAAAACTGCAACTTTTCCAAACATATTTCATTTTACTATATCGGTCTTCATTTCTTTTACTTTTGCTTTGAACACGCGGCAAATTAAATCTGGCCTATTTTAAGATTCATCTGTTGACAACAAATGTTCTTTTATTTCTGGTCAAGAGGGATTACATGTCATAATAAGGAATATATCAGGTTTTTCAAAATGTTGAACTAATGCGATAGCATCCATATAACGACGACGCATATCTCTCGGACCGCCTATAAAATTTGCGGGGAGATATCTTTTTTTTCCTATCTTAGAAGCTTCTCTTTCACCAAGCCTTAGAATATCGAGAAGTTCTTGTAACATGTCAATTCGAAATAAATCTTGATAAAGGGATGTAAAATCTAATCTTTGAATTTCAACTTTTATGAATTGATCAACTGAGTATTGTTGAAATAATCTACCCGCATGTAAATGTTCATTTTCCTTATTTTCTCGTATCTGGAGTTTATAACAATAATATTCACGATAGGAAATAATGTTCTATTTTTTTTTCGTAGAATATCAGTTTTCATATCAAGTAGTCCATCAATTGAACACATATTAGATAAACTTGGAAGGTATTCACTTTCATAGTAAGCTTTCTTTCTTTTTGACAGTTTATTTTTGAATAGTATAACTTTTTGAATACCACAATGCCATTCATTTTGACCATATAAAAATAAAATAGGATATTGCAAAGGATCATAGCAATCTAATAGTACTTAACTACTTGGCTATTGTTACTATGAGTATAAATTCGAATATGGGGTGCAAAATTTTCATTATTTGTTTCTTCATCTAGCCATAATGCTGCTACTACAGATACACTTGGAAGGTTATATACCCGTTGATCTAAACCAGATCCACACTTCAATGAAATATAAAAGTTCGACAATTCAGGAATATGTAATAGAGATTTAAGGAAAATATAATAAGATTTTTTTTTAAGAATGTCCATTAACTTTTCATCAATTGTTTGTCTAAGTATACTCGATGAAGCCATTCGATTTAATATTTCTGTGTTATCATTATAAAAATATAGTTGTAGATTTCTTGGTCGTTCATTTGATGGAATTAGATCATTTATAAAGTGATACATTGTCCTTGTACTTTGAATGTATAAATACCATGATTTCTTTTGACTAATACTTTGTCATATTTCACTCCAAGTGAGGTGAAAGCGAACATGTTATTATAGAGTCTAACATAAGTACGAAAATGTTCAGATTCTTCAGTATTACTTAAGTAAAGACTTAACAATTCATCAGGCATTTCATGTGATGTAAGTTTAACTGAACCAGTGCTACAATAAAATTCTAGTGGCTCATATTCAAATCTTTTTGCTCGACAGTATTTAAAATTTGGTACAACTTTTAAAATGCTTGGACTGATGGGTAGTTCTTTAAAATTTCAACAACCTATTATTTTTTATCTACAACCTGTATGTATCAATTGGAATAATGAATCACACGATTATGCACATAACGATTGTAGATGCAGGCGAAATATTAAAGGAAGAGATACCTTTTTTAGTGACAGCAGATGTTGCTAGATCATGTCGTCTAGTTAATGAGTCAGCAGTTCAGATAATATGTAATGTATTGTTACTAAACTAAAATTAAATTGAAAGAATATTTCAGTGAATACGAACCAAGTTCAAATACGATGAAGTTGTCAGTTACATTCTTTCCTTTGTTATAGCTCGGTGTCGTTGTTAGATTTTTCACACAAGATATATCAGTTGTTGTAGAAGAAAAATTATATTTAAAATAGCAAATATATATGCAAGTCAAATTAAAAATAATATAATACTTAGGTTACACCTTTTTAGATGTCTAACCTTTTTTGGTAATAAAAGACATCTTTTGCATTGTTGGAGTTGTCTGTCTCGGTAAGCGAACATCTAGTTGTTCAGTGAGGAAAGTTGATGTTGAACCTAGTGAATAGTTAGCTTAATTGATATGAAATATATTTTTTGCAAATAAAATTCGAAACAATACTTTAAGGAAACGAACCAATTTCGAATATAGAAAAGTAGGTTATATTCTTTCCTTTGTCAGAGCATGTTGTTAGACTGTCAGTGTGGCATATATTAGCTGTTGCAGGAGAAAAAGCACGATCAACATTAACAATGAAAATCTATCCAAAATCATAAATAACACAATACTTAAAGATATCTAACCCTTTTCCGTAACAGGAAAAGGCTCTCGAATTGTTAAAGTTGTCTCTCTACGTCTTGCAATATCTACCTGACAATGAAATGCTTCGTTGGTGAGTGTAGAGAAAAAACATGAGCTAACTGATTCAAGATTTTTGGACTGTCGTTGTGACAAAAGCAACTCTTTTTTTTTCAACGGCAGTTGTGCATATCGCGCACGCCGCCTTAGTTTGATTTTAGAAGCTCGCTCTGCCGAGTAGTACTTTCTTTTGTGAGAAGAGCAAGTTGGTACGGCAAATTCTTTATCTGTTGACATCTGCATTGTCAACAACATATATATTTTTAGTGGCACATCTTTTTACATAAATATAAGGAGTTGTACAGAAACGACTCCTTATAAGTAGAAGCTATCCATAATTATTTTACGATATAAGTAGAAGCTACAAAAACGATTTTAGAAAGAAGTCGCAGAAAAATACACTAAATCAAATTGGTTTTGTCCTTAATTTTCCTTATGAAGTTCTTTTCCTCGACTACAACAAATACACCATATAATTCAAATTAACATCATAACTGCATGTCCAGTCAAATGCTCGCAACAAACAGTGGGTCATAACCTATAAAACCTACTAAAAATACTTGCCGACAATCGCACAATTCAATCCAAACCTATATTAACATTTTTGCTCCCCTGATGACTCATACCACCTTAGAGCTTGAAGCGAGGGTTGCTTACTAAGAAAAGATACTGCTCTAATACTTTATGATCCTCATGTTGTAGTTTCGTAATTATTTTCGAAATCCAATTGCCTTCTCTTTCTGTATTACTCTAATTTAGTAAGAGTAATTTCAAATGGCTCCGAAGAATCAAAACAAGTCACCCTTTAATATTGTTTCAATCGCTTCCAATGTAATCATTTATTTATTTTTTCTATCCATATACAGCAGGGTAAAGGAACGCGCAAAATTGCTTTTGTGTAATTAATTCAAACTTCCTAAATTTATATGTTGCCCTAAGTTTCTCTTGCATATCAAATTGCAAACATATCATGTCTTAATTTTGAATCCACAATTGGATATGTCAAAATGACTACATGAATAAAACTGTAAACGTTAAACTGTCAAAGATCATACATGCCGAACTTAAACCATAGCTAGAGTATCGTACCATCATTTCCAAGTATTACATATGAATCACAATTTGCTAGACTTAAATTGAAACTAATAAGTTTTAGGTCACAAGTTTAGTTAAGGGGCAAAATAAATTAGTTATTGCCTTCTATTCCTACTTGCTAGATATATATATAAATTAAGTTTCTTGGTTTTCTTATTTGCTAATTTTACCGAACCATTCTGTACTAAAATTCATGTTGATATCCTTTTCTGGAAAGTAAAAAAGGACAGCCTGGTTCACCAAAACTCTCGCTATGCACGGGGTGCAGGGAAGGACTGGACCACAAGGGTCTATTGTATGCGGACTTACCATTTCTAAAGAGTGCCTATTAAAATTCCCTTTTGACTGTTGCTGCAAAATTTACATGCGTTGGCTTCATCAATAGTTAGAAACAAGTCATTGAGATACACAACATTGATGCTGAGTTTTAGTCATTCATCTAAGATTGACACCATCAGGTTCATCACCCACGCACAAAGCTCCTTCTATGGTGTTCATTGTCTTTAGTAAATATTCTTAGTGCATTTATGACAGTGATTTCAATATTGAGCCGAGTATCTATCGAAAACAACCTCTTTTATCTTCCAGAAATATGGGCAACAACGTATACTCTATTCTGTAATTTGTGAGATTAAGCTATATTTATTGAGGTGTTATAGTAGCTTCAAGATTGACACCGTCAGGAGCAGCAGTAGCGTATCAACCCCTCACCCACCTCCCCCACCCACAAACGCCTTCTGTAGCATACACTATCTTCACTCATTCCAAGCCATTGTAGACATAATTGAAGCCAAAACTTAATGAATTTTACATTTTTCTTATCAGAAAGAGGTGGTGGGAAGTAGAGAGTTGAGAGGAACCATTAAAACAGTGTAAAGGTTGTTCTCAGGTTTAGATGATGTCTATTTGATTTATCTAGCGAAAAGGAGAGAAAAAGAGTTGTGTCATTCCATTACTCCTTTATAAAGGCTTCTTGACTTGATAGTATGAGAACATATTAAAGCAAGTCATTCCATCCAAGCTATGCAAGTTCTATGAACCTAATATCTATAGGTTGTACTAACTAATTAAACCTGAGCTTTTCGGCATGTCAGTATAAAATATATAGTCTGTGAAAAACTTGGATGAGTAACATAGCTGATACAAATCAGTCCACCAAGATGTCAAAACAGTCCACAAAACGTGAGAAGAACAAGCAACACAAAGGGATACAAGATGACAAACACAAAAACACACGGATTTGTAAAATAATAAAAGGATAGATAGTGAGACCAAGATTATTACAAGATTAAGAACCAAGTATATTTCAACATTAACCCCTAATGAATGTAATAATCAAAACCACACTCTTACGGTGACCGCCAAGGTAATCGACTCACCTCAAGATCCACCGTTTCCAAGCAAAGAACAATATTGACTTTTCCAAGCCCTATACTAAGGATGACTTTTCCAAGTCCTAACTAAGACTATGCTAAGGTGGTCTACTCTCAAGAGAGAGGATTTCAAGTGTTTCAATTTTTCATCTTTCATAAACTAACTAGCAAATGAATTAATAGAACCTATTTATAGTCTAACTTATTACATAACAAAATGACCACAATACCCTTAATGAAAAGGGGTGGTCATAGAGTGTTACTTGGACAAGGCTAAGTAACCAAAATGTCCTTAATGAAGGCCCAAAATCGTGAGTCCTCAATCTTCAATGCTCCAAGCAATCTTTCACACGTGGGATTGCTCTTTGGTGTACTCAAATCGGCCCCTCCACGTAGGATCCCGTTTCCTTAATGCGACCAAAGCTTGATGCCCCACGTACTGACTTTGAATGATGTCATTGAAAGCTAAGGTGGCCATTTGAATCGTATCATCCTCCCCTTCTTGAAAAAGATTTGACCTCGAATCCAAACCTTGCAAAACCAAAGAAAGGACACACAAATACAAACTCCTCATGGCATGAGGGTTAGGATAAGCACGATAAATCACCTCAACATGCCAAGGTTGCACATATTTAGAATATAACAAAGGATCATTTGAATGAAATATTAAAAACTCAATGAAAAATGTACGAAGGATTTGGTTATGGGATTCACTAAGACTGACACTTTGCTTGTCATGTAGACCAAGCAACAAGTTGGGTACACCACCATCACTATTTGCATATTTAGCGTCGGGGTCAAACGGGAAGAGTGGCCATAGACACAGGTCTAGACAACACTCCCCTTTCCCGTGGTCTCTACCCAAACTAAATGACATACTTTCTACAATAACATACATATCATCGAAAGAAAATAGAGAGCAGAGAAAAGTATCACTCAAGTCGACTTCTACTAAGGTGCCCTCATGTGTGTATTCACTACTAGTTTCCCAATCATCACCATGAGTACTCTCAACAATAAAATCACACAAAGTAGAAGGAGTAACTTCCAAGACTTCACATTTCTTACCCTTAAGAGTAATCTCATCTTCCAAGAAGAGATTTTCATCTTTAGGAGGAATGTTGTCATACCATAGTGGGTTAACATATAGGCTATAGCCTCCAAGGTAAGCTATACCATCTTTTTCACCACTAGGCTCATTAGGAGTGTTTATATCATTTTCAAACAAGACATTATACCTAAAGAGTGCATGATCCAACCCACGGGCAGATTTGGAACAAGCAAGTTCCTCACTCTCTAAGAGATCAATATCAAGTTTCAAAGCGATTTCAAGCACAAGATTGTCCCAAGAATAGCTCTCGGGTTCACTACCCTTTTGTTGACCAACTTTTTCAAATGCTTCACTCACTTGAGTTTGATAAATCACATCACACACATACTTAGGTGGTGGATAATTTTCACAAAAAGGTTGATCAACACCAATTACACAAGACGATGTACTTTCGTTCAACATATAGGCTTCAACACTAGGTGGACATAAATTGATCTTACAGGAAGAGTCAATTTGGTCATCAATAGGATCAACTAGTGTATCCATATTCACAACATGTACATCATCAACAAAAGGCAAAGAATCATTAGACTCACAAGTAAGTAAGCTACTACTCACACTCAATGGGCTACTAGCCACACAATTATCATTCACATGCACAAAAGTGTAAGAGTTACCTATTTTACCTTGAAGTTCTTGAGTCGACTCTCCTTTGCCGTATTGTGGAAACTTCACTTCGGCATTGCTCTCCTTCACTTGCCATGTCGGTACCTACACAAATGTCCTTAGAAATAAAAGGACAAACAATGTTAGCACGGTTTGGTGGCAATCCCTTCACTTTGCTCCACACAGCCTCTCCTTTTTCCACTCTCGGATTATCACCTTGCACACCTTTACTTCTCTCAATATTTTGTCTCTTATAAGAATTCGTATTGGAGTAAGTATCCACTTCTCTTTGCGGCTCGGGTAGCATGTATGTCACGAGGTGATTTCCCCACCGGTCTCTTACAACATTTGGCCAATTTTGCACATTTAGAACTCTATGTTGTGCAAACCAATTGACACCTAAGCATACATGACCATATGTCAATGGAAGAATATCGCACCACACCTCCTCATGGTATTCAAATTGGGAGAAGACAGCTTTGACCCTCTCGGTAACCTTAAACCCGTCCAAAAAGTATGGAACAAGTAAAGGCTCGCAAAACAACTCCAAGTAGTCAACCATGGATGGAACGATGTAGTTTCTATAGTACCTATCATTTAACACAACGAGGCAGCCCGGTATCCCGCAAATGGTCACCTTTTCGGAGTGTACACTCCTTCTCGAATCAACATTGTAAAGCACAAGAATACCCCTCGATTTTGGAGATGCATACCCTCTTCTTCTCGTTGGACAACCTCCACTAGAGCTAGTATAACCATTCACACTATATCGACCTTGATAAGAAGTACTCCAAGGTGGAGAGTATGAATCTTGACACTCCTCACGTGTACTCTCATCATAGCCCTCATAAACTTTGCAAACGAAAGGGTTATACCTAACACCAAATCTAGGTTCGGAGTGAGAAGTGTAAGACTCCTCACATGCCCCAACGTTATCATAAGATCCATCACAAGGTCCTACATCATCTCCAAATTCACCATAAGCACTAGGCACTCCATTCACCTCATTTCCCCCCTCAAAACCCTAACTCTCAAATCTGCCCAAGTTTTGATCATGGCTATTTTCATAGCCTCCGCAATCTCCCGCAACATCGTAGCCATAAAACCCCTCACTACAACCATAATCTCCCATGTTGTAGTCACAATAATCCCCAGCTATCGAAGACATGTTCCCCTTATATCACCTTTGTACCTACACAATGAACAAACAAGATTACTAGTAAAAACTCCTCACCAACACTCGTACACACCCACTTTTGTGATTCACACAATTGGAGCGGCGAATATTGAAAGTTGCTTATACTCCGGTAGTTAATAGGATGTCAATTCTACTTGGCGGCCGGAATGGATTCTTGTTTGATCGACTCAAGACACAAAAATAAAATTTACTTACGAACTTGAAACAAAGAAAATACTATGACAAAAACGAGAAAAACACAAAATACAACGCTTAACACGAAAGAAAACGTACTCAAAAACTAATCTACAATCTAGTAGGTATTTAGTAGTTTGCTAATTAGTATGAGAACCAACAAAATGGAAACCAATCGAATCAAAAAAGTTAAACTAGGAATTCCAACGTTCTTGAGATTTTGATGATGTAGCACTTGACTATTGGTCGATGGACAAAGAAAATATTATTGAAGTTGAAAAATTTTGTTCCACAATTTTGGTTGTTCAAATTTCACAAAGATGGGGGAATTTTGGTTTTGGTAGGTTAACAAACAAGACTTTAAGTCCCTTTTTTTCAAAATTCAAACCTTGACCAACTTTCACCTTTTTGGCAAGACAACCTTTTAGAGGTCATGTCCCCCTTTCCTCTTTTGGCTCTTCTAGAAAAATGAACTTACTTCTTTTTGGTATGAAGACTTTTGGGAGGTTTTTTATTTTTTTCCCCTTTGGTAATGTCTTGAAGGTTGTTTCAAGACTAACAAGAACCCACACTCTCTTCCCTTTGATTTTGGATCAAACAACAACCTTTTACAAGACTTCTTCAACACAACACAAAAACCTCAACAACAAAAAAAAAACGTCCATTCTTCCCACAACAACTTGCAATTTTTTTTTGCTCAAGAACTTGGGTTAGACTCAAGTAGTGTTAGAGAGAAAGAAAACCAACACAAGAAACAACAAAGACAATCAAAACAACACCTAAATCTAGACACAAATTCGGCCAAACAACAACAACACTTCGGCCAAGACACCAAACCCGTAGAATAACTTCTTTTTGTGAGATTCTCGACCTTGGACACCTCTTCTAATGTTAGGAAACAAAGATCTAACACTAGAACACACAAAACACACAAAAATCACAAGAAAACTAGGCTTCAAATTTTGACCTAAACACAAAAACGTGGACAGATTACTATTTTTGAGTTTTTCAGCTTTTCAACACTTTTTTTTTATTTTTGAGTGAACAAACCCAAGATTGATCTCGTGGGAACGAAATCAATGATGGATCTGATACCAAATAATACAAATCAGTCCACCAAGATGCCAAAACAGTCCACAAAACGTGAGAAGAACAAGCAACACAAAGGGATACAAGATGACAAACATAAAAACACACGGATTTGCAAAATAATAAAAGGATAGATAGTGAGACCAAGATTATTACAAGATTAAGAACCAAGTATATTTCAACATTAACCCCTAATGAATGTAATAATCAAAACCACACTCTTACGGTGACCGCCAAGGTAATCGACTCACCTCAAGAACCACCGTTTCCAAGCAAAGAACAATATTGACTTTTCCAAGCCCTATACTAAGGATGACTTTTCCAAGTCCTAACTAAGACTATACTAAGGTGGTCTACTCTCAAGAGAGAGGATTTCAAGTGTTTCAATTTTTCATCTTTCATAAACTAACTAGCAAATGAACTAATAGAACCTATTTATAGTCTAACTTATTACATAACAAAATGACCACAATACCCTTAATGAAAAGGGGTGGTCATGGAGTGTTACTTGGACAAGGCTAAGTAACCAAAATGTCCTTAATGAAGGCCCAAAATCGTGAGTCCTCAATCTTCAATGCTCCAAGCATCTTTCACACGTGGGATTGCTCTTTGGTGTACTCAAATCGGCCCCTCCATGTAGGATCTCATTTCCTTAATGCGACCAAAGCTTGATGCCCCACGTACTGACTTCGAATGATGTCATTGAAAGCTAAGGCGGCCATGTGAATCGTATCAATAGCTGACACCACACTCTATAAGCAATTCTCTATCACTACCTTTTTTCATATGTTACCCAATTGTTGTTTTTCCCTTCTTCCTGCTAGTTTGAATCAAACATCATGTAAGATTGACACTAAATCATACTTAGCTAACTTTTAAAATTTCAACTATGCCACATAAATTTGAACAGAGGGGAAAAAAACTACTTCTCATTTTCAACCATAATTTGCAAGCCACAATCTTTTAGGAACTTATACTATGAGATATGATATTCAATTGAAGCTTAAGAAAACCTGCAATTCTCAGCACTCTAATAGATAAATGAAACCCATCAACTAAGCTCACAATCTCACAAGTACATGACTAACTAAGCGTGTGTGCATATTGTAAGTGGTCAACAAAGTGTTCTTTACTCAGAATTACGAGTAGTCAACAGAATTTTTGTTTTACTAGAGTCAAGATCTATCTTGAGGTGAATCACAATTTTAAAGGTTAGCTTCTTCATTGTCATTATTGTGCCTGGGAAAACCAATACCACCAAGCATATGACTAACTAAAGTAGAACAATATACCCAGTGTAATCCCACTTAGAACATGACTAACTAAACTACAACAACAATATACCCAGTGTAATCCCAAATACATACCTTATCCCTATTTCTTAGAGATAGAGAGGTTGCTTCCCATAGACCCTCTACCTAAAGCATGACTAACTAAAGTATTTATATATATTACAGGTAGTCAACAAAGTTGGGCATAGTTTTATAATATCTCACAACTCCAATTCAACATCAATTGAACGTGAAAGGAGGAGGTACATAAAAGCAGAAGCTAAACTACTCAATTGTTTGTCATTGATAATATGGTTCTCAGCTATAACACTGTCTACAAGTTTGTCATTGATAATATGGTTTTCGGCTGAACCCAAAACCTCTAGGTCTACCTGTATGCCTATCTTTCATAATCACCAAGTCTATTATCTCTCCATACCTCTCAAAGTACCTCACAAATTGTTCTCTACCAAAAAAAAAGTTAGTAATAATACATTAAAACAACGAAGAAGAATACCAAAGTAACAACTTTGTTTAAATAAAATGAAAGATTAAGGATGTTGTTACCTCAGTTTAATTCACTACCAAAGAGAGATGTTGAAACAGAGGACGACCAAAACTATGGCTTTTGTGTTCTTATCTCAATTCTCAGCAACAACAAACCGTGCAACTTCCGATAAACTGAGTGAAGAAGAAGAAGAAGAACAAAATAACAAAATCAAAGATTAACGATGTTGTTACGTCAATTGATTTACAATTTTTAGATTTACACCAACAAAACTACGTGCCTTTTTGTGTTCCTATCTCAATTCTCAACAGCATGTAAGAAGGCACAGAAGAACACAATTACATGAAGCCAACAGAACGTTAAAATTGCAACAACAATTTAGCCATATGTGTGAAAACTCACCTGAGGAGATAAAACAGCTTAGCGATGAAGAAAAGGATGAGATTGAGCAGCGCCTTTTCAGCAATTGAATTGACACCGAGATATAGGAGGGTATTACACGTATAAAACTCTTCGATAATGATGAAACAACCCTTGAGCGGCAGCTGTGAAATGGCGAAAATGCCCTTGATGCGAGTAGGGAGGACAACGAAGGCCTCCTTGCTTCACGACACTTATATATATTAGTAAAGTAATAACTAGAGGAGCATGGCCCGTGTCAGCACGGGCCCAACATTAAGATATTTTTATTTTTTTAAATTTTGATATATTTAAATAAAAAATTTTAATAAAAGGATTGCATATGTTTTCTAGGATTCATCCGGAATCTAGCATGAGTTCAACATATGTTATTTTAATATGTATTTAGATAATTTAAGTTGTTAATTATTGTAATTTATAATATTTTTTATGTAATTTTAAATTAATATACGTTACTTTTCTTGTCCAAATTTTTGTGTCATTAATAGTCAATTATATTTTAAAAATAATTTAAGTTTTTAATTATTGTGATTTATAATACTTTTCTTTTATTCCAATTTTAGTGACACTAATATAATTTTAAGAGTCGACCAAATATTTTATATCTTTTAAATTTTTTAAGTTGTTAATTATTGTGATTTCTAGTATTTTTCATGTAATTTTTTTGAAATATATAACATATTAAATTGTTTTTAGATATTTTAAGTTGTTAACTATTGTAATTTATAATACTTTTATGTAATTTTTGAATAATATATGCTACTCTCCTTGTACAGAGTTTTGTGTCGACGATAGTCAATTATATTTTTTAAAATAATTTTAATTTTTGATCATTGTGATTTATAATTTTTTTTCTATTGCAACTTATGTGGCACATTGCTTAAATGAACATAATAATTAATTAAGGGTGATATAGTAAAATGTAATTATTATTATTTATTATTTATTATTTTTATTATGTGTATGCATTGATTCAAGAAGAATTTGAAAACATTTATTTTTATTATGTGTTTTTACTCTTTTGCCTTTGAGTATATGTAGTAGTTTTTTTTTTAAAAAAAAAAATATCATGAAATTTTTTATTCATAGTATATATATATATATATATATATATATATATAGTAAAATCATGGATTCAATATTATTAATTTTTCAATACATAAGTGACTTATAATAATTAATTGTGGGTGATACATTAAAATCACGATTGAAGCAGCAGAAATCAGTCAATTTTTAATTATTTTTTTTGTTAATTATTGTTATTTACAGTACTTTTTATTTCATTTTCAAATAATATATGTTGCTTTATATCTTCTTCTGTCCCGTCTCAATTTATGTGACACTAATATAATTTTGATAGTCAATCAAATATTTTATGTTGAAATATCATTTTGTTATTCTTATTTTTCTAATACATAAATGACTTATAATAAGGAGTGATATAGTAAAATCATCATTCGAAAGACAAAATTTAATTTAAAACATTAAGAGTAAATTTTGCATTTTATGTCTATTTTATTTTTCATTAAATATTATTTATTTTCTTAATACTTAGATGACTCATAATAATTAATTAAGAACGATTGATTATGTTATTACAATAAAAATTAATATAATTTTATCATATCCAATAGTAATCATCGATAATTCACCGAAATAGTATATTAATTAAATACGAGATGCTATATTTGCATATGCAAAATATGATATTATTAAATATTATTGGATAGTGCATTATGTTTATTTTTCACAATAATAAAATTTTACTATATATTTTTCTTTATTTCTTTTTAACTTGATACATATTGACCCAACACAAATTCTAAGAAAATATTCATTAGAAATTTATTTTATTAAATTAAATTTATTAATTTTGTACTTTAAAAAATTAAAGTTAAGTTTAAATATTAGTATTTCTATATAAGAAAAAAATAATTTTAAAATTTAAATTTACTAAAATAAATAAATAAATAAATAAAAAGATTAATTTCTATACAAAAGTCAATTAAAATAATAAAATTGATTTACTTTAAATATTTAGTTGTAATTAATTAAGATAATTTTTTATTTTGTCATGATTTATGGTGCACCGATAAAATTTTGAGAGTTGAATAGAACTTTTATCTATTTTCAAAAAAGTATTTTAACTTGTTAATTATTGTGATTTATAATAATTTTTACGTAATTATCAAATAATATATTTACCTTGTGTCCCAATTTATGTGGCTTCGATACAATTTTGAGAATCAACTAAATTTTTTATATATCTTTTAAATATTTTAAGTTGTTAATTATTATGATTTGCAGTGCTTTTTCTTTTATCTCAATTTACGTGGCATTGCTAAAATAATGAGAGTCAATAAAATTTTTATATGTCTTTTAAATATTTTAAGTTAATAATTATTGTGATTCGTGGTGACAAATTAGTTTTGAACATGATAGTCAATTAAATAAATAAAAAAAATTTACTTCCAATATGTAGTTATAGTTAATTAATATAAATTATTTAAATATATTAAATATTTAAACCATTATGATGAAACAATGAAATTATTATATATTGGTGCATGGTATGTAATTAAATGGGAGTGGAGGGTTTTTTTTGGTAATTGCATGAGAGGTGGTCGAAACCACCTCTTCTATATAATAGAATATGAAAGGCAAAAGTGACAAGTGTCAACACTACAAAAATTCTATTTAAAAAGAATTAAAAAAATACTATTCAAAATGAAAAAAAAATACATAAATTAATCTGCACATTAACTACCTACCCCAATACAAATTACTCATTAAAAAATAAAAAGAAATAAAAAATTATTTTTACCCGATGAAATATGTATGGACTCCAAGTGTAAGAAGCTAAATAAGGAAGATTTGAATTTTATTTTTAAAAAATTACTATTAATTAGAGTATTAACTATTTACAAAATGATTTTTTTTAAAAAGGCTATACAAACTCATCAGTATATCATATCACGTTTAAAATTTAAACTTTAATAAACTACCTTTTACAGTTTTATGCTTTTGAATGGCAACTACTACAAATCCAACTTCTCTGTATCTCAATTTTCTAACCTCTATGAATTATATTTTTTCAATTATTTATACGAGATCAAATTGAAAGAAATAATGCTCAAACAGATCTGTTTAGACATTTCAATAAATGCATGCCCCATTTATATAACATTATTTTTTCATAGGATATTTTATTCTTTATTTTCTTCTTTGGAAGATAATTGTTGTATGTTCACTATGGATTAATTTTATGTTTCATAATTGAGTATTGTATTAGTTTCCTTAGTTTATAAATTGTGATTTCAACAGATAGGTATTTGGCTTATTAACATTTAGTTTATTCATTTTTCAATTTGATAAAGAACCTTTTAGTGGATCATACCCAAGAACAATCCATTGCGGTTTGAACAGAGCGACGCAATTCGTTATTCTCCCGAAATTATTCTGTTTTTCTATTAGTGAATTCAAGAGATGGAAATTACATTCATCAAGAAATCTAAAATCAACTACACCGAAAGAGTAGTTCAGTCGTAGGAGATCATGCATAAACTTGCGCGATATAACAACAGGTATAGTTATTCTTTTTCATCTTTGAATAAAATAACATTTCTTACACTATGTTAAATATAACGAGAAGATATATTGAAGTAATAAGTTGTTTGGTATAAGACATAAAAAATATACATGACCACTATCCTCGGTAACATGAACTTAAAGTGCACAGTTTATTTATTAATTTCAATAATGAGCATTTCTCGTAAGAACACATCTTGGCAAAACTTAATACCGAAAGAAAAATTAATTAGCCGTCATTAATTTTATGAGTTCAGGCTTTAAGAAGAAAATTAGAAATGTAGATGATTCCCTTTTAAGCACAAAAGTTCATCTTCTTTTTTCTTTGCTAATTAGAAATCTGTTTGTCATGGTCTTTCTTCCTCGCAATTAACATAATTGATCCTTGATATCATCGTTTGGGATATCATGCACTTGGTTATATGCATAGAATTTCTGCAAAAAAAATATACTACATTCAAACCTTATTCTTCATCTTTCAACCTTTTTACTGAAACAATCAAATCACCTCACCCAAACAAAAGTTTTGCATCAATGCATACATTTTTATTTTTGTTAAACTTTTGTCTTCTAAATTCGAAAATAAAAAAAACAACCAGCATAATGAACTGTTAAATGTATCTTATATTACTTGCATCAATAGAGTATCTTATATTACTTGCATCAATAGATAATAGTAAAAATGTCACAATTCAAAATCAATGATCATAATGACACTTAGAGTAATAATCATATGATAAAATAAATGCTTTGTTTGGAGTAATTGGGCTATGTATGAAATATGAATGACACTTATACATATGCAGGTGAAGGCGTAATTGAGATATGTACGGACAAAACTTGATTTGAATTTTTTGATGGCAAGAAAATAAATGCATTAGATGTGAGTATCTTTTTTTTAACCTTGAATGTGAATTTGATATTGGTAATTGCACACTATATTAAAAGTGTAAAAATATATTAAATTTTTAAGAATAAGAAAATTCTATATCTAATTAACGGAAAGCAACAATCAAAAACATTAAATCATAGCAAGATAATGAAAATTTGCATGTTATGTAGCAAGATAAAATATTAATGACAATTTGAATATAATAATTACAAGATGATAAAATTTTGAGCTTACTGGATCTTATAAAATGTTTGTTTGTTGTGGTCTAATAAGCATGTGAATATGCTCTCAAAATTGAGAATAGTTTTATTAGTTTGTTACATATTAAATTAAAAATAAAAATAAATCAATATGTGTAAACAAGTTTTCTCAATAATTTTTATTCGTTCCATGGTGATGATGAATTTCTAACTGGATTACATTTACAATTTAGAATTTTTTTCATTAATCAAGTAATGCAAGCGCTGTTAGATTGAAATCAATCTAATATGTACAAATTTTATTAGAATTACACTTTTAAGTGAATGTTAGTACTACTACTAATTAACTTAAAGTGATAAAATTAGTAGAAAATGATCTACAAATTTTATTGACTCAGATCAGTTATTTGTACACATAATAAAAAAAATTGTGGTGGTGTTTGCTTGTTTTATCAATGTCAATTCTCATTATATAAAAAAATAAAATATTTATCTCAATTGAATTATTTTTTTTATTTGAATTTGTAAAGATTTTCAGATTCTACTTTGTAAAAATATACTTTTTATGTTGTTGTTATTGTTGAATTTGTAAAGGAGAGGATTCTTAATGAGACAGTCGGACAGGGAGCAATCCAAAGTTATATTTATATGATTTATTTCACTTACTATGTACTTCTGTATTAATGGTATTGATTGGTGTTAATATCTACTTGATTTGCTTATATATACGATGTATTAGTTTTTTATGTTTCATATGACAGATAACGAAAAAAACTATACATGACATTAGTTAAGAATGTAATTCTGCATCAAAATTATATAAATTTTAATCTATAACCTCATTTTATACTCTTGATGTATCTCCTAACAAATTATCGAGCAACTGTATGATTTATTTTCTTTAATTACATATATATTTTTTTCTTATTACAAGTTGTATTACTAAGTGTACCTTGGTTAAGAGTTGATACAATGCATGTTATTTCAGTTTTTTTTTTTTAAAAAAATATTTTATCTTTTACTCAAGAAAGTTCAACCCAACTACAAATACTTATGACAATAATAACATACCCAATAAAATTTCACACCTGAAGTTTGAGAAAGATAAAATGTATGCAAATACTTCTGACAATAAAATTTTAAATTTTTTCTTCATCTCACAATTCAATTTTTCCTGTCAGGTTGTTGACAGAGAGGCGAGGAATTAGAAAAGAGTGATGTAAAAGGATACCATAAGGTATTTTATGAAAATATTTCGATCATCATCAATTTTATCATCAGAAGGAAGTAAAAAGCATCAATGGTCTAATTTGCAGAGAGATTATAAAATTTCTTCAACTATTCATAATATTGTCTGTGTATGTCCGTTAAAAAGATCATGAATATAAAGAATGATTTCATCTCTAAAGTAATGTAAATTATCATATATCAAGACATAGTGAAACTTGATAATGATTGTTGTGGGTTTTAAAATGTAAAAATTATATATAAAATGTTTTTTTCTATAGTAAACGAAATACCGAGTTAGATAAGATATAAATTGAGTACAATAAATTTATGACAAAGTAATTATTTTGCTTTACAAAAATTTTAAGAATTAACAGATATGATGAATTTTTTTATTTATTACTTGGGATCACACAAAATGAAAAGGCAGGGATAATTCTACTAATATCTATCTATATTTTTTTAATTTTATTTATAATAATTAAATTTTCATGCATTTGTATACTTACAAAAGCATCTATTCAAAGAAATAAAATATTTTGATTTTTTGACGGAAGAAGTTTATCTTAAAATTAGTGGTATATAATGTAAAAAAAAATGAACTTAAAGGTATCACTCATTAATATACTAATTTAAATGATTCTTTTTCAAATATACAAATATATAATATAAGTTCTACATAATGTATAACGTAACTATATCTTTAATTTTGCTTGCGCATCGCGTGAATACGCATACTAGTTGTTGTAAAACGAGTGGTAATATTCTGACATTCTATACACAGTTAATTGTATGATACATCTCCCCAAAAATTGGGTTTATTTTTTATTTGCTTAATTCTAAGCATATCGAAACATTTTGTACAGTCCGAAACGTTATTTAAAAGCTTTAGTTTGAACTCATCCACAACAAATAGTAACTAGAATTACAACAAAAATGGAATAATAATAATAATTAAATATATTCCTCTATTGCCTAACCTCATCAGTCATTATTACTTTTATTATTTTCCTTCATTTGTTCCTTTTGCCAATCAATAGTAATCTAAGTACTCTTTTAACACTTTATAATGCTGAGTCAAAATGTGATTAATTAAAAACTCGACTCTTTTGTTTATCGAAACTAACATTCAAAGATTGGTTATAATGTTGAATGTAGTTGGTTGGTTTTCTTAAACTCACTCTAAAATTTCACAAATAAAAATAAATTTGTGGTCCTGTAACAACATCAACAATAATATACTCATGTAACCCACAAAGTGATATCAAATATGAGGAGATTACATTCTATCATTGCTAGACCGCACTTTATGGAGTTACACTAGATATGTTGTTGCTGTTACAGGAAGACATAATTTATTTTATTTGTGAAATTTTAGAGTGAGTTTAAAGAAAAACAACCATCTGTTGGGTTTTTAATATTTGCCCTTCCGTAGCTGAACTTATGCCCAGTGGACATAAATTTTTTCGAAACTGAAATCATACGCAGCAAATTTAGAGGATATTATGATACAAAAATATATAATATTTTTTATTTGTTATGAAGGACAGAAGTCTATTAAAAATTAGCACAATTTTAGGGAATTTTCCCTTTTGTTGTTTGCTTTTATGTTTTTTGTTTCTTATGTTGTTTTCTGTCCTGAGCCGGAAATCTATCGAAAATAGTCTCTCTACTTCATCTGAAATAGTGGAATGGACTGCGAACACTTTATACTTTCCAAACCCCACTTCGTGGGAATACGTATGTTGTTGTACAATTTTAGGGAATAAGTGCCAATGACCTATTATTAAAGGCAGACCTTGCAATTGCTGGACTGCCTCCAATAGGTATTGAATCCTAGATATGGGCCTAAAATAATAGTACTTGCTAACCTACAGCCCAATCTTTTAGTTTGTTAACTTAGACCAAACACTGCTGAAATACGCAAACGTGTCGTTTTTGGACAATCACTTAGATTTTGTCTCTGTTTTAAAACAAAATTGTGTAAATATAGCCATGAAACTGGTAAAATATCAGACTTTCATCTAACGCCTATAAAATTTAGATCATGATCCAATGGTTTATCTTAAGCTTTTCAGTTTTACTCGAAAGAAATCCTTACCAAGTGATCTATTACAAAAATTCCACATATACACAGAATGTTATGTATATGTCGGCTATGTTATGTATATTAATAGGGAGAGAGTAAAGTAATTAAAAAAGTGAGAGAGTGTAATTATATTTAAAAGTTTGGTATTTATGTTATTTATACTAAAAACTATGCTCGCATTAGTTTACTAAATGGATATCTCAAAAAGGGTTAAGCAACAAAAATTTGAAGTTGGAAACAAGACTAACTCTTTGGGCTTCTTTGGTAGGCAGGAAAACATATTATGATCCAATATTTTTTAGCAGGTTCCTTGAAAATACGAGGGTCTTTCGGAGACAACCTCTCTATCTCTACGAGGTAGTAATAAAATTGTTGTATACTTTACCTTTTCCAAACCCTACTTGTGAGATTTCACTAGATGTTATTGTTGTTGTTTGAAAATGACATTTCAAATTGCCTCCTCCACCTTCCAAAGCACCTACCCCTCACACTTCTATATCCCAGCCAAACTAGCCTTGTATTTGAGATAAATATCAAACAATAGGTAAGAAACTCACTACTTTTAAAAAAAAAAAATTCATGAAAAACATTTCCATTCATACCAAAAGCACACTTTGCTTGCGTTTTTTTTTTTTTTGTGATTAATACACTAAGAAGAATTGTGACCAAATTGGTCATGAGTGGAGCCAGTTTAGAAAGATGTAATTAGAGTAGTTTAATTTGGACCATAGTGGTGCAAAACTGCAGCAAGCAAATTCCATATGGGGATTAATCTGGAGACAAATATCTTTGGATTGGATGGAATATATGGATGCTGTTGAAACTTTCATAGTCAATGTTTTGTTTTTGAAAGTGAAGTGGCTTGTCTTATTTTTTGATAGCATGCATTTTCGGAATTGGAATTTCAACTTTTGACCAAATTTGTGTCAATGCAAAGTATAACATGGAAATGATACATTCCATTTTAGTATATATGGTCGACCTCGCTTCGAATTTTTTTGGATTCATCTATATTTTATACACAATGTATTTAGTGTTGGGCTCAAGTTAGATGTGTGAATGGAAAATGGACCGTCACTTAAGAAAAGTTAAGTTTTCTCACACACATTGGTGGGAGAAAGATTAAACTTTCTTGTGTTTATATTAAGAAACACTCCTTCATGTGGATAGTGAGGCAAGAATAAAAAGAAGCCTCACGCCGTTGTCGTTGCTTGCTCGATTTCGGCGTTGGCTTCGGAGTTGTCAAATGATCTAGAGAGAGATTAATTTTTTGGACAAAATTTAATTAATTAAATTTAAAACAAATGAAAGTTTAATCCAAAAATTCAATGAAAATGTTTTTCTCCATGTGCCGGACGCACCATAAACACATACACAACGCACCTTGAAGGGGACGCAACCTTTCGAGGAAGAGACACACTAGTTGACAAAAAGTACGACCCGCACACGCAGACTTAGCGCATGTCCAGTGCAGATGTCGCTGGAATTGCCCAAATGCCACCTGCGACCGTAGGTCCAGCACGGACCAGACGCAGACAACTACTGTTTCAGAAAAGATGTCTCTTTTCGTGAATCATTGCTTCCTTTCTGAAGGGACACTTAATGACTATAAATATCAGAACTTATCCTTAGGTATAAGTACGAATATAAGTTGAAAAACACTCTTCTTTTCTTCAAAACTCTCTTGTGATCATCAAACTGTTGAGTGCGTTAAAAGTTTCTTAAAGTTTGAGGTATCGCTACTTTCAGAAAGTAAACCATTTTATCCTGGGAGAAAAGATTCCATAACCTCGAGTAGTTGAGGGGACTAAATTCCTTAAAGACACACCGTGAAGTCGGTGGACTTGGTTTTAATATTTCTGCTTCATGTGTATTTCTGAAGAGTAGATAAATACTTCAATTTATAGTTCATTTGAACTGGTGTTTGAAGGTTTTGAACTTCATTGTAGTTCTTGAAAGATATTCTTGAACTTAGTGTTGAAGTTTGCATTGAAACAAACAGAATTTATACCCATAACAACACTTAGAAAGTGTACAATTACTCTCTCTGTCTTAAATTTATTGGGTTCGCAATCGAGAGGCGTCATGCAGAAGCTTGTAGTTTGCAAATTAAGACGGTGATAATTTAGATGACAACGAAAAATAAATACTAAAAACATATTATTAATATGGTTTGGTCAAACGACCTGCATATTAAAAATAAAATTGAAAAATCTAAAACCTATTGTGAGAAATCCCCCCTAAACAAAGACTCTTTAAAGATTACATTATGGATGTTATTGTGTTATGATATGAGAAAGGGGTTCTTCGAGTTTCAAAACCTTTCCTCTAAGAAAGAGGTTTACTAAATAAGAAAAAGTTTATATTTTCGTTTTAGAAAAAGTAAAGTATTTATGATTACTTTTATTTTCCCTTACAAGAAAAAGTAAAACTTAATTTTGGTAAGAAAATCAGGGCAAAAACCGTAACAAAAATTATGTAGCGCTATTTGATTGGACACACAATTTAAGACCAAAATGAAGACGTTTAAAATTTACACAGTGAGGGGTTTACCCAGTGCGCACAAAATGCTCACCACAGAGTGCTCACCCGAAGGGCAGAGGCTGTGGGAGAAGTTATAGCGGCTGCGGGTTTTCTGAAGTTTTCAAAGAATTTAAAAATAAAATAAAATTGAGAAGTTTATAATTAGTTTGTCATAAATAAGAAAATATAACATTCCCTTTTATAATGGATCGAATAAAACCATTCTATCTTATAGATCTTCATATCACACTAGAGCGGAAGAAAAAGATATTTATTTTCACGACATTTTTTACCTTTTGATTAAGATTACTATAAGGTATGTGAGGATATTATCTCAATAATATACCGGTCATGTTGTAAGTGTTCGTATCAATAGCAAGTTGCAACAAGTGATATGGATATACATGATTTGGGATATTTTGTAAAAGACCGATCATCATCTACGTGTATATTCCATTGGATTGGAGAAAGATATTATTGGCAATTTTAGGTAACAAAACATTTTATGCAAATATTAAATTAATAAATAGATGCATTCAATGTATATCTCTACCATCACCAACTCTATAGAAACACAAAACTTGTACATTGATGATGATGGGAGACATCTTTAAATTGTTGAATGATACGGGGTATTTAATTTCTCGTAGTAAACTATTATATATTTTCCATAGAATATCAGCTTCCTTTAGAGCCAAAGAAAAAGAAAAATATCAATGTCCATTCTTGACAGCAAGTATATATTATTTTAAGCAACAATTATTTATTTGGCATAAACTCCTTTATTATATTCTCTTTTTGGACTTTTAGTATTTCAGTTATTAATTTATCATATGGTGCCAAACGTATCAATCAAATTTCACTTTCATATTATTGGTACAAGATACTCCCTGCCAAAAAAAGAAAAAAAAGAAGCCTATAGGTTGAATTAAAAATAGTGGAATTTATAATAAATTCATTTATTGGTTTGTCAATAATATATTTCGTCGGTTTATCAATACTACAATCTCTAAAAAATCGAAGTTCATTTTCAGTATTAAATTAAAACTATCGCTCTCCTATATATTATCATCCATTTTTAATTTTTGTGAAGTGAAATATAAGTATGTTTTTTCACATGAAGTGAAGCTTTCATTGATTGGCTTCCAGAATTTATTTTCAATCTATCTATATTTTTTGTGGAGTGAAATATAAGTATGTTTTTTCACGTGAAAGAGAAGATTTCATTGACTGGCTTCTAAAATTCCTTTTAATCCATTTTTTAAATTTTATGTGAAGTGAAGTGAAGTGAAGCTTTCATTGATTGGTTCTAGAATTTGTTTTTAATCCATTTTTGTTTTAGAAAACTGTTTAAACTTTTTTTTTCCACCTTGTCCGGGCAGAATCAATAGTGGTTCCATTTTTTCTCAACTCGATTCAAAGCATCAATCTCTCGATAAATCGTTAAGGTGCTCGATCATTAGAACAAGGTTTCACTTATCAAAGCTCGTTTTAACTCATAAATTACAGTATATAGGTACTTATCCAAATAAGCATGAGTCGATCCGTTAATGATGTCAGCAACGCAAAACTTACTGAATGAACTTGCTGTGACTTAGAGGTCAGATCGAGGATATATATTAGGTACACATATGTAAAATGTTATTAACAAACATATCATATTAAGTGAACTTATTTTGAAATTGCCAAGATATATGCGATCCCACCACCTTGCACACGCAGGGCAAGACCTATGCATAGAACATGCGAAATATAACATAAGGGTCCATATATATATATATATATATGCTATGATAGCATGATAAATAACAAATATTTGAGTGGAACATAACCACAAAAAATTGTTAATGAAGTGAAAATTGCATGAGAACTGAGAAGTTAATTTTTGAATCAACATACAATAAGGGAATGGGATGTAGCATCATTGTGCCTGTGCGTTTAAGACTCAAAATCTAAAGCATAAATAATATAATATGAAGCTTGTTAGGATCGAGAATCCCGGATAGTGCGGAATTAAATAAAATAATCGTTTGAAGACGATAACAAAACGATAATAACGATAAGTTGAGAAAATAAAGGAGACACAAATTTAACGTGGTTCGATCAACTTGACCTACGTCCACAATCAAAAGAGAAGCAACTTCACTAAACACCAACGGAACAAAAAAGAGTACAAAGATACAAAAGAGAGTACAAAATTAGAGTAATTAAATACTCTAATAGACCAAATACCCAAAAGAATAACCTCACAAAGATCACTCCAAAGAAGAGGTTCACTCAAAGTATTTCCCAACACAACTCTCTTACAAATACTCTCTACAAAGAAGAAAACAAACACAACTAAATCTTTTTCAAATGTTGGTGTTCTTCTCTAAATGGTATATTCCAAAGAGGGTGGAAATGCCTCTATTTATATGCACAAAACAAACCTACGTTGATGTCATCAATGACATCAACACACTACTTTGCCAACCAAATTTGACAAGAAAACAACTTGCATGCAATGTTGGACTAGCCAACAAATGATCTTGCAAGTGCTTGGTAGCAACTTTGATTGACCAAGTGTGAATCCAAAAAACAAACAAAAGGTCACATTACAAAGCTCAATACTAAAATAAATCAAGAAGGAATAATTTGGGCTGATAATAAAAGCAAACCAATCTTTAATCACAAAATCTCTCCCATTAAAATTAAATTACTTATAACCACACCTTAAGTTTCTATTATTACTTAAAATCTCATCCAACCAAACTAATTACAAAAATTCCTTTTTTACTCAAAATAATTGTCTCTTTTCTGATACATCTAAAAAACCCACTCACAACTTCTATTGTGCCACAAATCAAGCCCAAAAATTAGGAAATATATCTCACAATTTTCTCAACTCACCCATTTTGAATTTCCACCATGTTCTCATCTTCATCTTCTACTTCAATATTCAAGTTACAATTTCCATTTTCTTTCTTTTGAATTTCCACCATATTCTCATCTACTAAATTAAATCTAACAATTTTCACAATTTCATTATCATGTTGAGTGAAGTAGCTGTTGGAAATGGTAACATCAGTAGTCTATGAATAACGTCAATAAGTCCATCAGTGCAACGTGCAAGCTGGCAATGGTCGATCCAAATATTCGACGATGCAAATATATCAACCATTAACTTTCTTTTTTAATTTTCACCATTTTATTATGATATGAAAGACATTAATTTTCGTGAAAATCGATTGAAATATCAAAATGACCCGGTTATGATGACAAAGTTATCGATTATTGCATCCGTAAAGAGGAAGAAGTAAGTTACAAAAAATCATTTTTCGTGACAATGCATGCGTTCTGATACATCATTTTTCTTCTGTTTTTTCAATTTTTTGAATTATTTTAGGAATTTTATTATTTATTTATTGTTTTTAATTATTGTTACAGCTATTGAAAGATTAAAGGGGAAGCTTTGCGGTATAAAGAAAAAGATTAAAGGCTTGTGATGGAAGAATTAAAGAGATATAATTGCTCAATTAGAATCGCATTAATTGCTCCATTATTTACTCTTTTATTGTTATTTTTCTTTTTTATAGTCAATTAGTCTGGTAGTTATGTATCTGTTGGTTATGTATACGGACCAAACTTATGTATCATATTTGGGATATTAAGTAATTAATATAAAAATTGGAAGAGAGGGTAATTAGATAGTAAAGTGTTAGGATTTATGTTGTTTACCCTTAAAATTATCCAAAGACCATTTTTAAATCCCAATAGACATAGGATCCAATCAACATATATCAAACTCAAAGTTTTTTTTTGTTTTTTTCATCCGGTGTTTGATACTAGTGGCGGAGCCACAGCCAACGAAGGGTGGTTAGATGAACACCCTTCATCGGAATTTTTTTTTGAGTATATAGGTTAAATATAGATACTTATGATTATATACATGTTGTTGCACACCCTTGACAAGCTAGAGAAACATAGTCCAGTGGTCAAGAGTGTGCATTTCCGCATCAACAACCCAGGTTTGAACTTTGGCAGGTGCAACAGTACTTTATTTTCTTTGGTTTTTAAACAGTTATTTGCCCAAGGAAAAATATGAACACTCTTAACCAAAAGTCTGGCTTCGTCACTGTCAGGTACCCGCATTGAAGCCTGACTAATCCAAATTTGCACCGGATAGGACCCCATTCGGAGGGTAACGCTCCCAACAAAATTTTTTCCATGCCCAGAATCAAACCCTCGACTTCTAAGTAAGAATGAAGTAACCTCATTCATTTCACCACAGTCCATATTGGTAACTCTAACTCAAAGTCCTTACACCACACTCTTCACTTCTCACTATCTGAACATTCTTGTATTTTCCTCAACAAACAAAAGAAAGTACTGACAACAATTACATGTTATTTCTTTTTTTTTTTTTCCCTTTTGTGGCCGGAAGTAATCACCAGTCGGTCGAAAACCCCCGAATGGGAAAAGATCAAATAGTGTAAAATTCTATCTATTCAAATTTGCAGATTATTATACATCCATTACGTATTTATTTTAATTTTAGGATAATAAAACCAAAAAAAAATGTAACCGAAAGGCGGCATCCTGCTAGGAGTCAAGTAATTTCCCATTACTTTCCCTCGTATCATACAATAAAATATACTACCAACTATGCACGTTTTCGTCTGCATGTATGCCACGTATGTTATGTTAATCTATAATCAAAACCGTGTATGCGTTACAATTCTGTTTAAATTATCCTGTACATACAAAAATTAATATGTGGCCATTCACCGACGACTACTATGCTCTATCTTCACACAGTTCGCAAAGTACAAAAAAAAAAAAAAATTACACGCACCCAATATATATATCAAATTAATATTTTTATTATGATTATTATATAATTAAATTAAGTAAAATATATATTGATTAATCATAATTAACTAATATAAATTTTAAATTCAAACACATGACATACATGTATTCACTTGATATATATACATCGATTGCGTGTGCGTTTTTCCGTTCCCAAAGTGTACATACAAAACTACAATTCCAGAGTGAACCACATGTGATGACTTGGAAACACCTCATATGCTCTCTCTCCCCATTATTTTGATCTCCTTCAACTACTATTTTTTCTATAGATCTTCGTGTACGTACTACTCCCTCCTCATATTAATGGTCATGTTAATCAATTTATAATTGTTATGTAAAAAATAAATATATCAAATAATATGAGATAAAAAAAAAGTAATATATTATTTCCTTTCTTTCTTTTTATGTTGCATACTTTAATTGTATATAAAATTTAAGAGATAAGAAAAAAATTAATGTTATTTATTAAATTATTCTTTATAAAAAAATTATTATTATCATTAATTAAAGGATCAATAAAAGTAGAAGTGACATTATGTCTTCAAATAATTACTAAGTAAATGTAACATTCTTTGTAAAATAAATTAAAAATAAAATGAAAACACATAAAATAGTAAAGTAAGGCGTATTCGTTTTCATTTGATGGATGAATGGATGGATATACTACAAAGTCTACAATTATTGTTATGATATGTGTTTATGCACTAACTTAGATCTCTTAATCATGAGTAAATTTACCTTATTATATCACTTTAACATTACTATATTACTAAATAAATGATTATAGATTAGGTAAGTAAATATTGTGATATAATCCATCTCGATAGGTTCATTTTTTCAGTTACTTGTTAATGCTTGATGTACTTTATCATGAGTAAATTCACCTTATTAAATCACTTAACATTACTAAATAAATCATTATAGATGAGGTAAGTAAATCTTGTGATATATCCATCTCGATAGGTTCATTTAAAGTTATATACTTGTTAATATACTTTAAAGTCATTAATTAGGATAATTACAATAGGATAAGAGATTCACTGATCTTGTGGAGATATCAAATCTAAAAACAATTCAGTCAAAATATACGATTTAAACGAATGGATAATTAAGGAGTCCAAAAACATAAGAATCGGCATATACTTTGAATTAAACAAGATTCCAAAAAGAGACCAACACTGTTAAAAAAAAAAAAAGTTCGGATAAGATCAAAAAGACTGGGCCAAAAATGGGCCTCACTTTTTTATCATGTCTTTTACGCCACTCAAATAAAACGAAAACCGCTCCCTGACATACACGTCACCTCGAAAAAAGAGCCCGACACGTCATCCTCCATATCCACACCATTATTATCACCTCAAAAAAAAGAAAAAATAATTAATTACCACACCATTATTTTTTTTCCTCCCTCTGTACTTATAAATATATTGTGAAGACTTCTTCCATTTTCATTCCATTTTTCATTCTTAACAACTTGTTGATTGTTGGTGCTTTTGAACCAGCCTTAAAAATAGTATTTAATTAAGATATTTTTGTGTAATCTATATAAAGGTTGCTAGATCGTGCTTGTTTTTTTCATTGGGTGATTAGACATATAATTTCATTTTTGCTTGGAATTTGATCTAAAAAAAAATGGCTAGCGCTATGGGAATGTTGGGGAGTATTGGAGGTTGTGGAGCAGGGTCTGCATCTCTGTTTCGATTGAGGAACTCGGCGAAGAAGAAGACGAAAAGCAACAAAAATGGATTTAGGGTTTCATGTGTTTATTCATCATCTGCTGTTGCTGATCCGTATAAGACCTTGAGAATTCAACCTGGTGCTTCTGAATCTGAAGTTAGAAAGGCCTTTAGGAAACTTGCTCTTCAGGTATTTTTTACTGAGACGCCTTTGTTATCTGATTTTCTGTGTCTCTGTTTTTGGGATTTTTGTTCATTTATGTGTGTGTATAATAAACGTTTCAAGCGATTAATATGAGTTGTGTTTGATTGGATAACAGTATCATCCGGATGTATGTAGAGGAAACAATTGTGATGTCCAATTTCACCAAATCAATGAAGCGTACGATGTAAGTTCTTTTTTCTTTTTCTGTATATTGCTTAGATCTTATGTCGGTTTGTTTATTTTTGATTTTGGTAGCATTTATGTATGTCAATACATATCGTAAGAAAGAATAATTTTAATATATATATTTCTTAAATATAATAATAATAAATTTAGTACTTCAAGAAATAAATTAGATAAAAATATTTAATATTGAAGATAATATGAATACTAATGAATAAATTATTCGTTGATTTTTAAATTGGACATATATTTATTTTAGCTGTCATGAATAAGTATCGTTAGATGGGGAGGTAATTTCTAATCCAAGTTGAAGTAGGATGAATTATCTAGTGTTTTTGATTCATTTAATTAAATTGAAGTATTTAACATATAAGGATATGAATGAGGAGTAACCAAGATAAATTAAATATGTATAGTACTTAATAGTATTATAATTGGATACAGTAATAGGTAAGGTTTTTTTCTTGATAATAAATCAAAGTGGATGGACCCTTGACTTGAATGGAATATGACTTTTTGCATAAACCAAAGGCTTTGCTATGACTCTCTGCCCACAGACAGAGACTTTAATCAGTACCAATGGCTTCACTTGACGAACCTTTAATGTCTCTTTCACTAAAAGTTGAAAAGGTGCCAATTACCTCAAGTGTATAACGTGTAGTCAACTTGTAAAAATGGTCCCTTTGTCTCTTAAATTGTTTAAAGGAATTTGGATAATCAAACAATTAAGACTTAAAAAGACTTAATTCGGGATTGGTTGGGGCGTTTAAAGGAATTTGGATATTCAAACAATTAAGGATTGGGGCTTAGTTTGCTAGTGTATTTTATCATAAAAAAGCTCTCCTAATGTGTGTGTGTTTGTGGGGTGCAGGTTGTGATGAGCAACTTGAGAGGTGAAACAAGAGCAGAGTTGGAGATGATTGAGGAGTATGATGATAGTAATGATGATTCAATGAGAGGAATGTATGAACCAGATTGGGATTTATGGGAAGAATGGATGGGATGGGAAGGTGCTGGCATCCGTGATTATACTTCGCACGTTAATCCTTACATCTGATCCTCACCTAATATCTTGGGGATTATCTTTAATCAGTCGAAAAATCAAGATTTTAAGACCCACCCATCTCCTTTAAAATCAAAGATGGTTTGAGGTTGTTGTAAATATTCAAGAGGGAGCCATTGTACATATTTGGGATTCCCCCCTTTCCTTTTGTTTTTGTTAACTGTGGTGATGTGATGCATCTCATTGATAAATAAAAGATTAAATTTCTTCAAGTCTTATATTTGGCACAAACAGCTACGACTTTGTAGCAGCAACAATGTTGATGATACCTACGCGGACAGATGTCTTGATAATTTTAATTTTACTCCCCCAGCTAAATACTTCCGCAACTAGTTTATTTTAACCGAAAAAACGACCTAGTCCAACATGAAAGAAAGAGAAATGTTCCCTTGGTAAATAGAGTCTTATAATTACCAATTTAAAGTTGATAGATGTTGGTTCTCTTAGGTCATGGGTCTTTAAGCCGGGGGTTTATCGAAAACAGCCTCTCTTAAGCCGGAGTTTATCGGAAACAGCCTCTCTCTTAAGCCGGGGTTTATCGGAAACAGCCCCTCTACCACACTTGAGGTAGTGGTATGATATGTTGAGATGTTGGTTCTCTTAGTTTTTTTCAATAATTCCTGCACATTCAAATTGATGATAATACATCACCACACCACTAAATGAAGCAAATCTCAGTACATCGTTCGAATTTAGTTAATGTACGACTCTGTTAAATCAGTAGGTACTACATGAGCATGACATATTTCACAATCCGAAGCCAAGAAAAAATTAATAAACTTCCTCATGTTCAACCTCCAGCATACTTAAAGATAGAAAAACATAAACTAGGTATTTCCTGTTGTATGCAAAATATAGTAGTTCATACGACAAAAAATTGTCCAAAAGAGGCATCTATATAAGTCCTTTGGGTACAGCATGCTCCTAACTTAAAAGCCTGAAAGAACTCTGGCACTGGAAACCTGGTTGAAGTAACCCTTTTTCATTATTTAGTTGAGGATGAACCAGCAGAGAGCCTAGCACTCCGTGCCGTATCAGCTTTCTCCATGTAATCTTGGTGAGATTGTTGCTTGGAGCCTTTCAAAGAAGAAGGGAAAACAAAGAAAAGATTCATCAGCTTTCCACCCTTCCTGATATCCACAGATGAAGTGGAGTGGAAGTAGCAAGGATGTATTTTACGACAATAATGCATCCGCAGCAGATAACAAATTAAAGAGGAGTACAACAAATGGATACAACACATTGTATATAGCTCGTAATGTGGTATGATCGTCCTTCTCAACACAAGTAGTACTAGAAAAGAAAAGCAAGAAGAGGCAAGGGAAAGGGTAAGAAACCTTCAAAAGGGTCATACGGCAAGTGAGTATCAAAAGAACTCTTACTAGGATCAATAGTGAACATGTTCAAGGCATTGTTTACCGATTCATTATTTCCTTATCTACTCCTTTATATTTGAATACGCACATCCAGCAAAAAGGAAATTCACAATACCAACACTTCCATGTCCAATATATTGCATAAAAGTTGGTTCCAGAAGCTGAACTGACCATTTGAAATCGCATGAAGATGTACTCCATACAAATAGATAAAGAAAATAGTCTCCTAGCATAATCATAGGCAACCATGATTGGACTAGCATTTTGGACAGCATTACTCTTATAGCTAATGTTAGGATTCATATATAGCTTGTACATGGCACATCCATTTCCTTTTATACCCTTGCTACTCCATCGTTTAGTTAATGAACAATAGTAGGCTAGGTGCTTTCAAGTTTCAAATGATTTGACCCAAACAACTCCCATAAAAACCATAGACAGACAAAATCAGACAATACTAAATAGTCTGTTGTATTTAACACTCCATAGCCTACATAACCTTAAGATCAATAAATGAAACACAATCCTTTTTTTTGTAAAGCCAAAATGAAACAAAACATTACAACAACGAACCTCTAAATTCTTATTTAGCTGGGATGAGCGTCGTGCAGCTTCATCAAAAATCTTTTCATGACGTGAAGATTTTTAGAACCTCTATGAGTGAATATTTGGGTGCATGGTACGTATGGTGTCCATTTCTCATGTTCTCTTACTATATGCATTTCAACTCTGCCGGTTTCACTCAATTACGTAAAATGGAGTGGTTCCTCATATTTCAGTCTTATTTAGAGCGAATAACAGTTTAGATTTGTCAAGTGAAAAAGGAGAGAGAGGTGGGTACATTAACAGCTGATTTTCAAACCATGCAACACTAGGCCTTGGGGATTTCTCAGTTATCTGAAAAAAGGTATTGTGTTCCCCTTATATTTGCATCTACACATACCTGTTTCTCCTGACAGATTCTGTCCATAAGGAAATAAAAGAACAACGCTAAAGACTCCTCCCTAACCCACCACCAAAACGAAAGAACAAAAATCCGATGTTTTATCTTCTTATGGAGCACACTTGAAATAACATCTGTTTGAAGTGAGGCAACCAAATATGCAAAAGCTGATAGCTCAACACCAGCACTTCCTGCTCGTTCTAACAGCTTTAGCACATGGAAACGTCAAACAATACCATCATTATTTTCCTTATTACAACTTTACAAGTAATTATTGCCAATTCTATTTTATTTACTGGTAAAGCGAAGAGACCAGAATTGCGAGAAACAATAGGTAATACACGCCGGGACACAAGAGGAGAAAACAGGGACATTGCCACTACCTAATCTCACAATAACTGGTAACCTCTCTTATCTTGAGAGGCATTTTTGCATTATTAACTAAACTATGGTAAATATTTGAACTTTGTTTGATGCTTGTTACAAGAGAATCTTCTTTTTGATTTTCATGTTTTAGTAGTCTCTGATAGTATTCATAAGACCCAACTAGTTTGAGATGAAGCCATATTGTTTCTTGATGAATATGGCGTTAAGTGTCGAGACAAGAGTTCATCTTTTTGGTGATTGATTTTAGATGTGTGTGATACCAGTGGAAGTAGGCTTATTTGCTACTTGAATGAGGTGAAAAATGACAATACCTACACGCAAATACGTGATCTTTGATGATTTGCATCTTGGGGAACTCAAGGGTGCGGTCTGGCAATCAATGAAGTGAGTACAGAACCACGAGGTCTCAGATTCAAATCCCTACTGGTGTGATTTATTTCCATGTATCCAAGCTTTAGATTAGACAGAATGAGTTGTACTAGTAGATGGCATATGGAATTAGTGGAGGTACAATCAAGCTGGCCCAAACACCAAGGTAATAAAAGAAGATGGAAAAGTTCAATCTCTTATACCAGTAGCAGGGTAACCAATAAAATGGGGAAAAAATTGCAACTTCGTATAGAATAGTGGGAGAACTAGATATGAAGGATTCATACATATACACTAATTAATTGATGCACTATTGAGTTAAAGAAACAAGTACTAATAGTAAGGGGAGTGGAATAAATTGATGTAATAGAAGGGGGAAGGAAGAAGAGTGAGTTACCTCGGGTCATGAAGTACCAGGGAACACCGAAGAGAGCGCAAATGACGGCGATGCCACCTATGACGTGCTTCTTTTCACCGCTATATAAGACATGCTCCAATTTGGCCTTGAATCCTCCTCCTCCTCCTCCTCCTGCCGCAGCTCCATTCATCTTCTTCGTCTCACTTGCTCTATTCTTCTCCATTTGTGCCCCTTTTTTTACTTTCTCTATTTTGCTTAGTAAAACCCTTAACCCCCCAAATCGAGTTTCTTTTCCAACAACAAAATTAAGGAACCGTTTGGCTAGGAAAATAATAAACTATTTACTTTATTTATTTTTAAAGTAAAACAAAGAGTTAGGATTGTGTGTATTTTTTAAAATATTTTAGATTTAAAATATATTTTTTATAATTAATATAATAAAAAGTTGAGTTCAAAAAATCAAAAATTATATTTTAAATTTTTATAATAAATACAAATATATTTTATAAAAATATTATGAATAATATTTATGTCTATATAACAAAAAATGACTATTCATTTAGAGTCCCTGGTTGGGCATCCACTCTATTGCTGCACGTGTTGACTTGCTCGTGGTGCAACGCTTCACTCTATTCGCGTGTCGCATTTACGGGAGATTTGTAGGATGTACAAAAGTGAAATAAGCACCCCAAAATATTTAGCACTCGTTTCATCATGAAAATTAAATTTTTTCGAAATTAGATTTAAAGTTAGAGTTGGAGTTATGTTTGATCATGTTTTTTTTTTTTTTTTTTTAATTTACAAAAAACTTTTTTAAATATAATTTTATGTCTCAACTTTTACAAGCTATCAAAATCACCTAACTTTTATAAATTATGCAAAAGGCATGCAGCAAACAACAGTATAACTATCAATTTTTGTGTTGGTTCTTTCTTTGATTCTTTCTTCACCGCCAAATAAGAATAATACGTCTATACCCAATCAGATGACACATAGATAGAAATCACTTATGAACTTCAAATATAAGAGGTTAAACCATTTGCTTGACAATCAAGTCAAGGAATGTTAAGGAACCATTACGAACTTCAATAACTGATCTGCATTCAAAATAAATAAACTTCAGAATCTCTACATCCTATTAAGATCGACAAAATGCAAGCTACAATTTTTCTTTTAAATGGAAAACATCATCTCCATGGCATTTCCAACTCTACCAAATTTTAGTGGCAATTATATCACGTAACGGTTGAAGATGCCCCATCAGCCAGAATATACAACTTAAACTACTCTCCATCTGATGTATAAAGAAATTTAATATAAAAGCAAAAATAAATAGCCAAGGTAAGAAGTATCATGTGCTAACATCAACCAGCTGATTCGCAATTTCAGGGTACCAGCAGAAGAGTCTATAAACAACATTAGATGAAAGAAGACATAGAAGGTTGAGTATAGCACTCTAGATCCTCCAATAGTATTCACTTTCAAACAGTAGGAAATAAGCTCGTATGTACACTGCAAATGAATGAGAATAGAATACAAGTGCAAATGAATGAGAAAGTATTTTTATTTGTTTGTTGGTAGTCAGTTACAATTATAAGGAGAGTTTTATGTAAAAATTTAAAAGATTGGAGTTATATGTAATAATAATAAAAATTTAAATTGGAGTTGAAAATTTGTGAAAACATCAAAAACCTATTTTTCCTTTTCAGAAAAAAAATTCGGAATTATTTTTCGAATTTTCATGGCCAAACACCACAATTTCCAACTCCTGAAAAATTTTCAGGAAAAAAAATTTCATGGCCAAACGGGCTCTTAGTAGCGGTTTGGTCATTAGTTTTTTTCCACTTTTGAAAAATTAATTTATTTTAGTGAAAAAAATAAAAATTATAATGTTTGGCCATGAAAAATTCAAATATAATTTAAAATTATATTTTAGAAAAATGAAAATAAGAAAAAATTTATTTTTCACTTTTATTTCTCTCACAATTTTTTTAAAACAACTATAATTTATATCCATGGTCAAGCACAACTCCAACTCCAACTTCAATTTCAACTCTATTTTCAACTATGAAAAATTATATTTTCATGGCCAAATGGGGCCTTAATTTGTATAGTATATTTTTATGTATGTTGGACTCTCCACAAATATTGTTGCATTCACGTTTTGATGATGCTCGAAACATTTATTTATCAAAAAAATTTGATATGTCTGTTTCAATTACTTTAATTGTAAGTTTATTATATGTTATCTTAAGCTGTTTTAATTGTAATTTTATTATATCATTTTTAATTAATTATTATAATACATTGTGTATTAAAACAATAATAAATATTTAATAAAAAAAGTAAAATAGACATTTTTGACATGTCTATTTCAGTTGTTTCAATCATAATTTTACTATATCACCCTTAATTAATTGTTATAAGTCATTTAAGTATTAAACAATTAATAATATTTAGTAAATAAAATGAAATAAACATAAAATAATAAATTAACGCTTAATGTTTTAAATTAACTTGACATCTTATATGAGTCCACTTAAATTTTTTTCACAAGTATTTTTTATAGTAATTTTGCTATATCACTTCTGATTAGTTATTACGAGTATATAAGATATGTTTACTTCGTTGCTTCAATCATGATTTTACTATATCACGTATCACCCCTAATTAATTATATGATCATTTAAGTATTAAAAAATTAATAATATTTCATAAATTTTGAAAAGGTAAAATGGAGGCAAAATGATATGTCAACATGAAAAAAATTGATTGACTATGGAAATTATAAGAGGAAGTTTCATTGTTGAAGCAGGCAGCAGGCCGACATGTCTGTTTGTATTGCCTGCTTCAGCTGTTTCAATCGTGATTTTACTGTATCATTCTTAATTAATTATTATAAGTCATTTATGTATTAGAAAATTAATAATATTTAATAAAAATAAGACAAATAGATATTTTTGACATGTCTCTTTCAGTTACTTCAGTCGTAATTTTACTATATCACCACTAATTAATTATTATAAGTCATCTAATTATTAAAAAAAAATGATAAAAAAAAACTAGACATAAATGATGAATTAACTCTTAGTATTTTAAATTAACTTGACGCTCTTATATGAGGTCCACTTATTTTTTTTCATAAGTATTTTTTATAGTAATTTTGTTATATCTCATGTAATTAATTATTATAAGTCATATAAGATATATCTGCTTCGTTGTTTCAATCGTGATTTTTGTATATCACTCATAATTATTTATTAGGGTCATCTAGGTATTACAAAATTAATAATATTTCATAAAAAGATAAAATGGACACCAAATGATATGTCAACATAAACAATTTGATTGACCATCGAAATTATATTAGTGCCACGTAAATTGAGATGAGACAGAGAAAGACATAAAAATAACATTTATTATTTGAAAATGAGGTAAAAAGTACTGTAAATCACAATAATTAAGAACTTAATAAAATATTAAAAAAATTAATTGGCTATCGAAATTTTATTTATGCTACTAAACTGGGACGAGAAAATATTCATATCTTATTGAAAAATTATGTAAAAAAATATTAGAAAAATCACATAATTAACAATTTAAAAAATTTAAAAGCTATATAAATATTTGACCAACTCTCGAAACTATATCAGTCACTTAAATTGAAATTAAAAAAAAGAAGGAAAAAGGACATAATCAACACTTCAAATTAAACTATTTCCATGAAAATGACCATGAAATTTAAATTCCACTTTCTAACCTTTTCAATTTACTGGTTTGTTCTATATCGTTTCAACTAAGGATAACTTGTGCTCTTATTCTTCTGTCAAAAGTAAGGAAGAGCAGTGTCTGATCAGATCAATCAAGCGATAGGGGCAGAGACTTTACTTCGCTAGGACGGAGTTGCTGTCGATTGAGGATTGGCCGAGGGGTCCTTTTTTCTTTTATAAGGGAAGAGATTGTAGTTGGGTACAAATAGGCCTGTGAAAGACGAGTAGGCAAGCACGCGGGTTGTACCGATCAGCTTTGAGCTGTCGAGTGAGGATTGGCCGAGGGGACTTCCAACATGTAGCTGGGTACAAATAGGCCTATGAAAGATGAGTAGGTAAGCACGCGGGTTGTACCGGTCAGCTTTGAGCTGTGGAGTGAGGATTGCTCCATCTCTTAAGAAAGGACGCGGGGGGCTGTCTTATAATAAAGGGGGTACTCTCTTCTCTGATGTGCGCTATATTATTGTGTCCTATTCCTTAAGGAGTGATCCGGGATTAAGCCACGTGGCGATACCCGTCAGTTTCTATATATATCTTATACATATAAATATTCTATACGAAAATTATACAGTTTTGATACACAATTTATACAATAACTACACGTTTTATACAACAATTATATAATTTTCATACATTTTCTATATATTTTTTATATATATTTTATACATATGCATATTTGATAGAACTATACAATTTCTATACATATATCTTATATAGATACATATTCTATTTAGCAATTATATCGTTTTTGTATAATTTAATTATTATTTATAAACAATAAAAAAATCAGAATATTTGATCAGTTAAAAAATATATAGCAAAAAAAAATTGAAATATTTTTAAAGGGGCCGAATTGCCCAAGTTGAATAATGTATCATCATTGTATATAGACTGTATCAGTATGGTATATGGATTGTATAGGGACTACGTAGGCCAGAATTACCCAAATTAGGAGGCTATAAAGCGGAAATAGTATATCCGATTGACGACTCTTTTGGAAAGTTTTCAAACTTGGCCTATTTGTTTTAAAAAGTGTTATAGAATGTCCTTTTCCCTAAAAAAAAAGTATTATAAAGCACACTAATTAAAAACTTCAATTATTTTAATGATTGATAATCTAAGTGTTATTTGTGTCACATAAATTGAGATAAAAAGCTCATATATATTAGCCCCGTGCTAGTACAAACTGTTGACATCTAGTATACTTTTACATTTGCACGCTCTTTAAGAAGTATTATACTCTCTATCCTGATATTATTTGATTAATTTTACATTTGCGCGCTCTATAAGAAATCATAAATAAGGATAATTATAATAATTCACCCCGACCTTAATATACTTTATTGGAACTTTATAAATTTATTTTTGCATTTTCAAAGAGTATTAATTGTAGGGGTAAGATAAAAAACGTTTAATTAATTTTATCATAATTTAGTAAGTGGAGAAGTAATTTGAGATATGTATTTTTAATACTCTCTTCGTTCGGTTTACTCGTCACAAATTGAAACGACACACCTATAAAGAAAAATAATTATTTTACCATAGTATCCCTAATAAGTGATGTTTACACTGTGTCTTGAAATTAATTTAAAGAAAAAATAATAAATGATAAGAGTAAAATAGAAATAAAAAGTTATTTTTTCTTGATATGTCAAAAATGATAAATAGGAAATTAGTGACAAGTAAAAGCGAACAAAGTAAAAGAAAATTGAAGGAAAGGTGTCTTTTAAGTCTTGAATGAAGGATTGGTGACATTGACCAACTTAAAGGGTCAAACATAATTAAAAAAACTTGATTAGGTTAATTGTGGACTTGATTAATATTTTCTAAACTTTTTAATCTTTTCAAAAATATAAATTAATCCACACCCACAAAACTTTCCTCCCTCTGCAAATCAATCTCTCTCTGTTCTCTCTGTTCTCTCTTTCTCTCGATAGTTTCTCTCTCTAACTTCTCTCAACCAATAACTTTTCAAATTTCTCCCTTCATGATACAAGATCGACAAGGAAGACACGAAAACATACACCAAAATAGTCAACGATTTGAAGAACCGACGACCCCCTTTAATGACCTCTCTCGGATTCACAAGAAGAATAAGAAAGGAAATGATATCAAGAGTAAAACAAACTAAAAACAACAACAACACTTGATAAACAAGATGCAATAACAACAACACACGATTACAAGACAAGAACACAAATGGATTACACTAGATACAGACAAACGATTACAAGAAAGTAAAGATAGATAGATAGACAAATGAAGATGTAATATTAACAATCCAAAAGCTTATTCCACTTTTGAACCTTTAATATCACACACGATCTAAACCTATCTCTTACGTGACCTCAAGGGAACCGGAATACCCAAGCAATCTCCATTTTTAAGCAAATCATCAACACAAGGATTCCACCTTGCCCAAGGATTCCACCTTGAAAGAGACTCTCAAAAGAGGCTACAAATATGTCATCTAAAATCTCCCCTTAAAATGAAGGCAAACTAGGTATTTATAGGCCATGGGTCTTTATTACACAATGGACCCAAAAGTGATCCTAAAAGCTATTGGGCCCAAAAGTGACCCAAAGCCCGAAATAATGTCATGGGCGTCCATGCTCTCTCGAAGCCCACGCTATCTTCCAAACACGTCGTGGCTCAATGCTCCCGTGGATGACATCATCAAATATAGCTTCTCCCACGCTCCAAGCTATAATCCACACACGTATTTATTCCCTTAAAACAACCAAATCTTGGATCCATAGATGTGATCCTTGAAGCATCAATCCCAAAGGAGTGGAACCCATTGATCTTGTATCATCCTACCTTTCTTGAAGAGGATTCGTCCTCGAATCCAACTCCTTTATCAACTTGTCGTTGCACTTTTCAAGTTTGGAATTCTTTGGTAAGAACTCCGTTAGGCTTTCAAGCTCATTTTCATATGGCATTCTTCTTGCATCCTCCTTTGATATTATCTGTTCATGAACCTGCACAAATGAAGGAGTGATGCTAAGTAAAATGCTAACATCTTGGTTAGCGAGTAACAAAGGTTCCATGTTAGAATTGGTCTTCTCAATTTGGATTTGGGTTGGATGAACAATGTCGTCGGGAACTTGGTTTGTAGTGGGAACATGTTCTTGAAGTGGAATCGGATGTGGTCTTTGGTAATGAGGTGTTTGTTGGTGGAATTGTGGTGGTTGGGGTACATTTGGTGGGGTTTGGGTAGTAAGACATGTCACCTTTTCCATGTTTCCTTCCAAATGTGACCCATCCTTCTTCCAACTATTCAATTCTTGTCGCTAATCCATGAGAACTTTCATTATCGCCTCTTTTGAGATAGGTTGGATCTCATCTCCCAAAGCCATGGTACTTATAAATTAGGCACTCAACACAACTTTTTCTTCAATTTTGAGGATCAAACACCACCTTTTGAAAAGAATTCAAGATGAAGGTTTGAATCTTCTCAAGAACACCAAGAACTTCAAAAATCTCTAACTCTTAAACCGATGATCGGAATGCGATGAAATTTTGAACCATGCCTATTTTCAAACTTCTAAACACATTCCAAACATCAATTTTTTTCAGTTTCTCAACCAAAAATTTCAGATCTTGAACCCACCTCTCTTTTTCCAAGTTTAAGCCCACATCAAGGGTAGAACACTCAAATCAACTCCGATTTGGCTCAAATTCGAATCCTAGACTCCTATAGTGTTAGAATACAAGAATCTAACACTAAAAATACAAGAAAACAACAAAATCAAAGACTCAAATTTTGACCTAGGGTTAAAAACGGGAATAAAACTTTTTTTTTAAAAAAATTTTTGATTTTGACACTTTTTTTTTTGCAATTTTCAAGATAACAAACCCAAGATTGACTTCGTAGGAACAAAATCAAGCTCGGCTTTGATACCAAATGATACAAGATCGATAAGGAAGACACGAAAACATACACCAAAATAGTCAACGATTTGAAGAATCGACGACCCCCTTTAATGACCTCTCTCGGATTCACAAGAAGAACAAGAAAGGAAATGATGTCAAGAGTAAAACACACTAAAAACAACAACAACACTTGATGAACAAGATGCAATAACAACAACACACGGTTACAAGACAAGAACACAAATGGATTACACTAGATATAGACAAACGATTACAAGAAAGTAAAGATAGATAGATAGACAAATGAAGATGTAATATTAACAATCCAAAAGTTTATTCCACTTTTGAACCTTTAATATCACACACAACCTAAACTTATCTCTTACGTGACCTCAAGGGAACCGGAATACCCAAGCAATTTCCGTTTCTAAGCAAATCATCAACACAAGGATTCCACCTTGCCCAAGGATTCCACCTTGAAAGAGACTCTCAAAAGAGGCTACAAATATGTCATCTAAAATCTCCCCTTAAAATGAAGGCAAACTAGGTATTTATAGGCCATGGGTCTTTATTACACAATGGATCCAAAAGTGACCCTAAAAGCTATTGGGCCCAAAAGTGACCAAAAGTGACCCAAAGCCCGAAATAATGTCATGGGCGTCTATGCTCTCTCGAAGCCCACGCTATCTTCCAAATACGTCGTGGCTCAATGCTCCCGTGGATGACATCATCAAATGTAGCTTCTCCCGCGCTCCAAGCTATAATCCACACACGTATTTGTTCCCCTAAAACAACCAAATCTTGGATCCATAGATGTGATCCTTGAAGCATCGATCCCAAAGGAGTGGAGCCCATTGATCTTGTATCACTTCAATCTTGTGCAACTTCAACCTCTAGCAACAAATAATTTTGAGTTCTTGTCCGTTCTTTTTTTACTTTCAACCGTCAGTCGACGTGACAACATTCTCCGGCGACAATAACTTCGAGTTCTTCATAGTTTCTTTTCGATTTTCACAAGTAAAAAATTAGGGCTTTTAAGTTATGAAGAAAATGAGGAACTTGATTTGTTGGTGTTTGTTATTTTTTATGTTTTTTGTTATTTTTTTTAATGTTTGTTATTTTTTAGTTGAATTTCTCATCTGGATGTATCTGCTACTGCTGTTTTTTAATAATGGATAAAACATGTAACATGAATCCAATAGATGAGTATTTGTTGCAACATATATGACTAATCTGTTGCACAAATTAGTAATCTGTTGCAACATATATGACTAATATGTTGCGCAGATTAGTAATCTGTTACAACATATATGACTAATCTGTTGCACAGATTAGTAATATGTTGCAACATATATGACTAATCTGTTGCAACATATATGACTAATCTGTTACAACATATATGATTAATTTATTGCAATAAATGAGTAATCTGTTGCAACATATATGACTAATTTGTAGCAACAAATGAGTAATCTGTTGCAACATATATGACTAATTTATTGCAACATATATGACTAATCTGTTGCAACAAATTACTCATCTGTTGGATTCGTTTTATAGTGTTGTAATATGAATCCAACATATGGGTCATCTGTTGTAACAGATTAGTCATATATTGCAACATATTACTCATTTTTTGCAATAGATGACTCATATGTTGGATTCATGTTGCAGGTTCTATCCATTGTAGCAGTAGCAGATACACCAAATAAGAAATTCAACAAAAATTATAATTTTACTTACAAAATAAGTTATGCAGTAATGTCCAAGTGATATACAAACAAAATTTGACCTAAATTTTTTTAAAAAAATTTCAACAGGGGCACAACGAATAAGTAAAACACATGAAAAATTTCATGAAACAGGTAAAAAAGATAAAAATAATATACCATACATCAAATGCAAAAGGATCAAGGGGACAAACTTTTGAGTTTTCCTAAAAACGTTTAAGTTCCTTAATATTTTAATTGTTTTCTAATAGTTGACTCATCTGTTACAACATATTTTCTATCTGTTTGATAATTTTCAACAAATGAATCATCTGATGCAACATGCTAGTCATCTGTTGATTCAAATTAAGCAATTATTAGTAATAACTAAATTGATTTAGCTAAAATTAAAGACGTCTCTACGACAATGGGACAAACATTTGTGTTCTCCTAAAAATATTTGAGTTCCCTAGTATTTTAATTATTTTTCAACAGATTATTTATTTGTTGCAACAAGTTAGTCATCTATTGCAATAGATGTTTATAACAGGTTAGTCATTTGTTTATTCAAATTAAGCAATTATTAATAATAACTAAATTAATTTAATTAAAATTGAAGACAAGTCTTTAATACAAAACCTTAGACAAGAGGACAAATGTTTGAGTTCTCCTAAAAACATTTGAGCTTTAGTATTTTAAATTATTTTTCAACACATAGAACTCAGAACCAAAATGAGCCACGGAATTTAAAAAGTGACCAAAATAGGCTAAACGTAATAATTTATTACGTTTTCTACTTATTTCTTAACGGTCAACTAACAGAGTTGACTTTTACAATTTACGTTTTACATTTTTTTGAAAATGTAAGAAAAAAAATATAAAACGTAAGAATTTCTTACGTTTTATACGATAACCGAGGAAAAAAATACAATGAATTGTCGAATCAATTAAAAAGGTACTAAAAAAAATAGTTGTTCAACGTAACAAAAAGTTACGTTCTTAACTTTTTATAGCAGTGGTCCCCCACCCACAATTCTTTTTTCCACAAATGTCCCATCACTTCTACTTTTTCCTCTTTTTACATATGATAATTATGAATTTTTTTATTAGTTAAATTTATTTATATTTTACATGTAGTTCAAAAAATTTATTTTTTCTAATAAATTTTTACGTTTTACATAAAAAAAATTAAAAAAAGAAGTATCAATTACCTCATTAACTTAACAATTTTCTTATACTTATTCTATATCAAAAAATAATCACTTCTATTCTTAATTATCCGATTTCTCTTTAAAAATTATACTTTTGAGTTTTTCTCTACTCCAAAATAGTGAAATGTTGAATTATCGTCGATCAAATATGCTACTATATACAAGAATAATATTTTTTTAGGAGTGTTCCTAAAAAAATATATTTTCTTATATTAGTTTAGGAGTGTTTCTAAATTAAATTGAGATTTTTTACTCCATTAATTATAATATGAAACGTATTTGTGCATGTGAGTCTCCTCAATATCCTAATCGAAACACTAATCGAAAACTACGATGAATCACTATCCGAAAAAATTAATTTCATATTTTTAACACACCAAAAAAATATAATTCTTGTATATAGTAGCATATTTGATCGACGATAATTCAACATTTCACTATTTTGGAGTAGAGGAAAACTCAAAAGTATAATTCTTTTTAGAGAGAAATCGGATAATTAAGGATAGAAGTGATTATTTTTTGATATAGAATAAATATAAGAAAATTGTTAAGTTAATGAGGTAATTGATACTTCTATTTTTTAAATTTTTTTATGTAAAACGTAAAAAATTATTATATAGAGGAAAAAATAAATTATTTGAACTACATGTAAAATATAAATAAATTTAACTAATCAAAAAATTCATAATTATCATATGTAAAAAGAGGAAAAAGTAGAAGTGATGGGACATTTGTGGAAAAAAGAATTGTGGGTGGGGGACCACTGCTATAAAAAAGTTAAGAACGTAACTTTTTGTTATGTTGAACAACTCGTTTTTTAGTATCTTTTTAATTGATTTGATAATTCACTGCATTTTTTCCTCGATCATCGTGTAAAACGTAAGAAATTCTTACGTTTTTTGTAAAAGTCAACTCCGTTAGTTGACCGTTAAGAAAAAATAGAAAACGTAATAAATTATTACGTTTAACCTATTTTGGTAATTTTTTTAAATAAGTGACCTATTTTGGTCACTTTTTAAATTTTGTGGCTCATTTTAGTTCTGAGTTCACATATATCTTGTCTATTTAATAACTTCCAATAGATGAGTCATATGTTGCAACAATTTAGTCATCTGTTGCAACAAATGTCTATATTTGTTGGATAATTTTCAATAGATGAGTTAGCTATTGCAACAGGTTAGTCATCTGTTGCATCAGATGTTTATATATGTTTGGTCATTTTCAACAAATGTCTTTAACTTTTGGTCTTTTCCAATAGATTACTCATCTATTGCAACATGTTAATTGAAATTGTAATTGAACTTATCAATTCAGTTTTAATTTTAGTTAAATCAATGTTGTTATTACTAATAATATCTTAATTTGAATCATTTCAAATAAAATTGATCAATTAATACTTTACTCAAGACGAATACACTTAGATGATCATGTAATTACTATGAGATTAATTGAAATCATGATTAAATTATCAATTCATCTTTAATTTTAGTTAAATTAATTTATTTATTACTAATAATTACTTAATTTTAATTATTTCAAATCAAATTGGTCAATTGATCACTCTACTTAAGACGAAACACTTAGTTGATCATGTAATTACTATAAAATTAATTGAAATTGTAAGTGAACTTACTAATTCATCTTTAATTTTAGTTAAATCAATATAGTTATTTCTAATTATGGCTTGGTTTGAACCATTTCAAATAAAATTGATCAATTGATCACTCTACTCAGGACGAACACACTTAGTTGATCGTGTAATTATCATGAGATTAATTGAAACAGTAATTGAACTTATTAATACTAGTTAAATCAATTTAGTTATTACTAATATAATGACTTAATATGAATCAATAGATGACTAAGATGTTGCAAAAGATTAGTAATCTGTTGAAAATGACCAAACAGATAAAGACATCCGTGGCAACAAATTAGTCACCTATTGCAACAGATTAGTAATCTGTTGGAAATAACAGACAAATAAAGTCATGTTGCAATAGATTGATCATCTGTTAGAAATGACCAACAGATAAAGACATTTGTTACAACAGATGACTAATCTATTGCAACATATGTGTATATCTGTTCGATAATTTTCAACAAATGACTCATCTGTTGCAACAGATTAAATCTGTTGCAATAGGTTATACACTTAAATGATCATATAATTACTATGAGATTAATCGAAATTGTAATTATTAAATCAATTTGACTATTACTAATAATGGCTTAATTTGAATCATTTCAAATAAAATTAGTCAATTGATCACTCTACTCAGAACGAACACACTAAGATGATTGTGTAATTAATATGAGAATAATTGAAATCGTAATTGAACTTATCAATTCATCTTTAATTTTAGTTATATCAATGTAGTTATTACTAATAATATCTTAATTTGAATCATTTCAAATAAATTGGCCAATTAACACTTTACTCAAGACGAATACACTTAGATGATAATGTAATTACTATGAGATTAATTGAAATCGTAATTAAAATTATCAATTCATCTTTAATTTTAGTTAAATTAATTTAATTATGACTAATAATTGCTTGATTTTAATTATTTCAAATAAAATTGATCAATTGATCATTCTACTTAAGACGAAACACTTAGTTGATCATGTAATTACTATAAAATTAATTAAAAGTGTAAGTCAACTTACTAATTCATCTTTAATTTTAGTTAAATCAATATAATTATTTCTAATTATGGTTTGATTTTAATCATTTCAAATAAAATTGGTCAATTGATCACTCTACTCAGGACGAACACGCTTAGTTGATAGTGTAATTACCATGAGATTAATTGAAACTGTAATTGAACTTATTAATTCATGTTTAATTCTAGTTAAATAAATTTAGTTATTACTAATATAATGACTTAATATGAATCAATCGATGACTAACATGTTGCAAAAGATGAGTAATCTGTTGAAAATGACTAAACAGATAAAGACATCTGTTAGAAATGACCAAACAGATAAAGACATCTGTTGGAAATGACCAAACAAATATAGACATATGTTGCAACAAATGACTAACCTGTTGCAATAAATGACTCATCTATTGAAAATTATCAAACAAATATAGACATCTGTTGCAACAGATGACTAAGTTGTTGCAACGGATGACTCATTTGTTGAAAATTATCAAACATATAGGATATATGTTGGAAAATAATTTAAAATACTAAAGCTTAGATGTTTTTAAGAGAACTCAAATGTTTGTCCCCTTGTCTAAGGTCTTGTCTTTAATTTTAGTTAAATCAATTTAGTTATTACTAATAATTGTTTAATTTGAATCATTTTAAATCAATTTATCATTCTATTAAGGACGAATACATTAATTGAAATTGTAAGTGAACTTATCAATTCATCTTTAATTTAGTCAAAATCAATTTATTTATTACTAATAATGACTTAATTTGAATCATTTGAAATAAAATTGGTCGATTAATCACTCTCCTCGAGACGAATACACATAGTTGGTCATTTAATTACTATGAGATTAATTGAAATTGTAAGTGAACTTATCAATTCATCTTTAATTTTAGTTATATCAATTTAGTTATTACGAATAATGACTTAATTTGATTCATTTCAAATAAAATTGTTCAATTGATCACTCTAATCATGACGAATACACTTAGTTGATAATTTAATTACTATGAGATTAATTGAAATTGTAAGTTTATCTTTAATTTTAGTTAAATCAATTTAGTTATTACTAATAATATCTTAATTTGAATTATTTCAAATAAAATTGGTCGATTGATCACTCTACTCGGGACGAATACACTTAGTTAATCATGTAATTCCGATGAGATTAATTGAAATTGTAAGTGAACTCATTAATTCATGTTTAATTTTAGTTAAATCAACATAGTTATTACTAATAATGGCTTAATTTGAATCATTTAAAATAAAACTGATCAATTAATTATTCTACTAAGGATGAAACACTTAATTGATCATTTAATTACTGAGATTAATTGAAATCGTAATTGAATTACTAATTCATCTTTAATTTTAGTTAAATCAATGTAGTTATTTCTAATAATGGTTTAATTTGAATTATTTCACATAAAATTTGTCAATTAATCATTCTACTCATTCCGAAACACTTAATTGATCTTGTAATTACTATGAAATTAATTGAAATCGTAATTGAACATACTAATTCATCTTTAGTTTTTGTTAAATCAATATAGTTATTTCTAATGATGACTTAGTTTAAATCATTTCAAATAAAATTGGTCAATTGATCACTCCACTCAGGACGAACATATTTAGTTGATCGCGTAATTACCACGAGATTAGTTGACATTGTAATTGAACTTATTAATTCATATTTTATTTTAGTAATCAATTTAGTTATTACTAATAATGACTTAATGTGAATCAATAGATGACTAACATGTTACAACAGATGAGTAATCTGTTGGAAATGACCAAACAAATAAAAACATCTGTTGAAAATGACCAAACAGATATAGACATCTGTTGCAACAAATGACTCACTTGTTGCAACAACTAATCCATCTATTGAAAATTATCAAACAGATATAGACATCTGTTGCAACAGATGACTAAATTGTTGCAACATATGACTCGTCTGTTGGAAATTACTAAATAGACAAAATATGTGTTGAAAAATAATTTAAATTACTAAAGTTCAAATATTTTTTAGGAGAACTCAAACGTTTTTCCCCTTGTCTAAGGTCTTGTCTTCAATTTTAGTTAAATCAATTTAATTATTATTAATAATTGCTTAATTTGAATCAACAAATGACTAACCTGTTATAAGCATTTATTGCAACTGATGACTAACTTGTTGCAACAAATATGTGATCTGTTAGAAAATAATTAAAATACTAGGGAACTCTAATATTTTTAGGAGAACTCAAATGTTTGTCCCATTGTCTTAAAGACTTGTCTTTAATTTTAGCTAAATCAATTTAGTTATTACTAATAATTGCTTAATTTGAATCAACAGATGACTAACATGTTGCAACAGATGATTCATCTGTTGAAAATTATCAAACAGATAGAAAATCTGTTATAATAGATGGGTTATCCATTAGAAAGCAATTAAAATACTAGGGAACTTAAATGTTTTTAGGAGAACTCAAACGTTTGTCCCCTCGATCCTTTTGCATTTGATGTATGATACACTATTTTATCTTCTTTACCTGTTTCATGAAATTTTTCATGTGTTTCACTTATTCGTTGTGCCTTTGTTGAAATTTTTAGAATTTTTTTAGGTCAAATTTTGTTCATCACTTGGACATTACTTCATAGGTGATTTTGTAAGTATAATTATGATTTTTGTTGAATTTTTTATTTGGTATATTTGCTACTGCTACAATGGATAGAACCTGTAATATGAATCCAATATATGAGTCATTTATTGCAATAAGTGAGTAATCTGTTGCAACATATGACTAATTTGTTGCAACAGATGACCCATATGTTGGATTCATGTTACAACACTATAATACAAATCCAACAGTTGAGTAATCTGTTGCAACAGATTAGTCATATATGTTGCAACAAATTACTCCTATGTTGCAACAGATTAGTCAATATGTTGCAACAGATTACTCATCTGTGTAACAGATTACTCATCTGTTGGATTCACGTTACATGTTTTATCTATAAAATCACCTATAAGTAATTCCCAAGTGATATACGAATAAAATTTGACCTAAAAAAATTTGATCAAGTAGCAATAGTAGCGGTAACAACAATGTTCAACAACAAGAAGATGATGATGATGAACAAGAAGAGATGATAATGAAGTACAAGATGATGATAATGAAGAAGAAAATGATGAATAAAGCAACAACAACAATGAACAACAAAAATCACGAAGAGAGAGAAAACTTCAATAAATGAGAAGAGAGGGAAACGTGCCTTTTTTTTTCCCCATTTCTAGTTATATTAGGTTTTACATTGGATCAAAGTGTAAATTAAAAAACTTGAGGGTTATTTTTAAATTTTTCTTACTTTCTTAATTCTTAATAAAGTAATTGTCACCTTCACTCAATTATTAAGACTTATGTCACCCACACTTCATTTTAAAACTCTTTTGCCACCTAGAGTCCAAAGCCCCACATAGAATGGAGGAGTATTAAATTACTTGACTCTTTTTTATCTTTTCTAATTTCACTTTCTCTTTCTCATATTAATTGTTCACCTTAATGTAAATTATATTTTTAAATTACTTGTCCATTCTTCAAATCAAGACAAAATTAATTAGCAAATTTTTATTTTGCCCCTATGATTAATATTTTTGAAAACATAAACATGTTTAAAAGTTTCATTTCAAAGGAATGGCTTAAAGACAGATGAGTAAAAATTACCTATATTATGAATTCTTAGGGATTGTGCAATGGTGAAAATGTCCAACTAATATGGGACGACGGGAGTATTTTATACTATTCCTTCTTCTAAATTGTTTCAGGATCGTAACTATATACTACTATTAAGCTGTCGACCGACTCATCTAATCTTTGTCTAAACATTAGTTGATCACAAAGTAATCTCTCTATCTATAAAAGCAAAACTAAAAGCAAGATAAGAAGCCACGTGGCAAGATATTAAAAAGTCACGTGGTAATTTTTAGGACATAATTGAATAATGTTGTAATAATAATGTATTAAATTTTTTTAAATATTTGAATTTGAAAATATATTATTCTTTATTTGAAAAAAAAAATTATTAGCTTGAAAATAGAAATTCATGGTTAAAGAGTTTTGAATGAACTTTTACTCTTTCATGTTTATCTCTTTACAAATTCAAATAACTATTGTAAAACTATCTAAATATAATTTATGTAAATATTAAATAAAAGCTAAAAATATAATAATAATATTAATAATAAACAACATCAGTAAAATTAGTAGTAGTAGTGTGTAACAACAACAACAACAACAACAACAACAACAATAATAATAATAGTGACAATACATAGAATAGAAACTGTAATAGGAGTAATAGGAGTAGTAGTAGTAGTATTAATAATAATATTAACCAAAAAATGTAGTAGTAGTAATAATAATAACAATAACAATAATAATAATAAGTAAATAGTAGTAGTGACAATACATATAATAGAAACAATAAAAGGAGTAGTATTAATAATAATATTAATCAAAAAAATATAGTAGTAGTAGTAATAATAATAACAATAATAATAATAATAATATAAATAAATATATTAAAAAATTTAAAATATTTGAATTTAAAATATATTATGCTTTATTTTAAAAAAATTTAAAATATATTATTCTTTATTTTAAAAAAAGATTTCATTAGCTTAAAAATAGAAACTCATGGTTAAAAGTTTTGAATGAACTTTTACTCTTTTATGTTTATCTCTTTAATAATTCAAATAAATATTATAAAACTATCTAAATATAATTTATGTAAATATTAAATAAAAAATAAAAATATAACAATAATATTAATAATAAATAATAGCAGTAAAATTAGTAGTAATAGTGCGTAGTAATATTCTATATGTATCTATAATCTATAATGTATTAAAAGTGTGAAGACTCTTAGAAAAGTGATTTGAACTCTTTACCCTTCATTAAAATATTCTACAATAAACAAAATTATCTTTTCACCTTTTTTGTTATATTATTATTCAATTCTGTTTATAATATTTAAGACTTTAAAACCAACTAAAATTTTACTTATTAATTTTTTTCTTATTTGAATGATGTAAAAAGTTCGAGAATTTGTGATAATTGATTTTAGGAATCCTTTTCCTCATATAATTTTAATAGACATACCACAATAGATAAATCAGGTAAAAATAAGGAGAGTAATCAAGAAGGAAAATCACGTACAAAAAGGGAATAAAGAAAGGAATATATGGAAAGAAAAAAACTGAAAAAACAATCACGTAAAAAAAGGAATAAAGAAAGAAAAACATGGAAGGAAAAACCCTGTAACAAATTTGCATAAATACAATGTGAATTCCAAAATTTTGCAAACAAGATCTGATCTCTCCGCCTCTTTGTGTGAATTCAATATCTAGCCAATGCGACTTTCTTTGTAAGACACTACTTTTATTGTTTCAATGTGTATTTAGCTTGATTCATGGTTACAAGAATTGCTTGTGCTTCAACTTCAATTTGTTATAATTAGTTTTCTTCACAATTATCTCATCCTTAATATAATGCATAACTGCATATATGTAATGCCGGGTTCTTCGGTTGGAAATTTGGGCATTTAGAAAATAAGTGTGAGGCAGAGTGAAATTGCCAATCCCATTTTTCGCTTTTATACTTCTAGAGTAGTGGTTGGATGTCTTCATGCACATTCACTAACATTGAAAAGTTAGGCATCTCATGCAATTCATTGTTGTACTATAAAGACGTATATTTTCTTTTAATAAAAACATGTGTGTTTGTTTATTCTTTGTTGTATTTTCTTACGATTTTGAAGACATGTACTTTTTTTTAGCATAACAAAAAAATGTGTCGATTCTAACTTTGATGGACAGAGTTACTTACTACCATGTTGTTGGCGGGAGATAATAGGTATTTCGTGAAATTAGTCAAAGTGCGTACAAGCGTGCCTAGACACCATGCTTATATATTAAAAGAATTTACTTGTGGAATTTCTGCTTAGTTAGAAAAAAGTGTTTTACATTGAGTGGAACATGCTACAAAGTTTTTGGTATACCAATATTGCTGGAAAAATGTCAGAATAAACGGAATTGGAATTTTATCGACTTTATTATCAAATTCAGCTTACTTGATTGTAAGTGTTCCTACAATATTGTTTCCACTTTTAATGATCCAGAGACAAGTATTTCATCAGCTTTATCAATTGTTTTTGCAACTTAATGTGCGATTATGTGTCTATGTGTAGTAGTTACTCTGAAATATTCTTTTACAATTATGCCACCGTGTTTGCTAAGAGTGATTAGTTTGGATAGAGATTTGTATGCCAAAGTAGTGAATAAGGAATATATTGATAAGAGTTCTTACGAGAATTGATGTAGACTCCAAAAATATATGGGAAGGGGACTTAGGGGTCGTTTGGTGGAAGGAATAAGAAAAATTATCTCGGGATAGAGTTAAGAATTAACTATATCTCATATTTGGTATAAAGTATTACTTAATTCCGAGATTATTTTATCCCATCATTTATACTAAAATGATGCGATTACCATCAAAGGATACGTTGGAAGCCATTTTCTATCATGCCAAATAGACTCCCCAGGTATATATGTATGGACATATGGAGGAGTCCTAATATAATATCAAGCATAAAAGATCACATTTCATACAAGTTGGAGTGAAAAATAATGTTGCTGATGGGTCAAAGTTTCATGCCACTGGTGTTTTATGCATTGAAGCTCACTTGGCCTAACAATTTCTAATTATACTTGGATTGTTCTGAAAAGTTAAAGTCATTAATGTAAATATCAAGTGTTAGTAGAATATGAATTTGTGGTAACAAAGTATGTCCATTATATGAGTATTTATATAAGTACTATATATGGGTATAAGTAGTTATAATAATCTTATGAATTATTATTGTAATAAAAAGTTGATTTCTTATATGATTACGTGTAACAAGTAATTAAGAAATTGGAGGGAAAAAAAAATACAAATTTGGAGCATGAATGCTCAAAAAGTTTTTTGATAACATCCAAACAAATACAAGTGTTCAATATCCTAAAATATGGCTTAGTTATTATATTAAAGCTGATATAAATTATGCATGATGAAATTTAAATTTCAAGCTCACAACAAAGTGTTCTATAATTAACTAAACCTAAATTCTGTATCTTTATGGGTTCAAAGATGCTCACTTACTTTTAATTCAAATATTAATGTGTCAATGCAGTATAGGAATATTTATACTTTCATTTAAAAGAATGTGATAAAATAAATCTAAGAGCAAAATATATGATAAATTTAAAATATTATTTAATTTGAGTTCTTTTCAAAGTCATTTATATTATCTTAAATGGTTATAAACTTTTGATTTTGGAGTTTTACTTTCTATTAAGGAATGTTAAACAAGACTTTGACTCCTAATAAATATTAATTATCACGTTCTTTTTATTAGGATTTGCTTTAATTTTCTACCATAATTAAAGTTTTTTTTGATGTAAAATATTTTCTTTTCTTGAAAATATTTCTTCCATATTTGATTAGTCCTTTTGGACTTCTATAAATTGAGGATCTTTTCTTCCTACAAATAATACAATAACATCCATAAGTAAAGAGTTTTATTTTGGAGAGATTTATTCACTCTAGGTTTGTATTTGTAATATTAGTTTTTCAATATGTAGGTCATTTTACTAAAGCATATTAAATATTATGTTGTTTTTATTATAATTTTTTTGTAATCTTATTTTGTGAATGTTTGTAATGTAAATTTCGCATAACGTCATGTTATTTTAATTTCAACTTTAAATATTTTCTAGGTTTACGAGTATATTTTTGCTTATAGAACTTTATGAGTTAGAGCTGTAATTTTTGTTAATGGATCTTCAATTTTGTGATTTTCAGATTTGTTTTCTTATGAACAAAAATATTTATATTTATTTGTGCTTGGTTAATAGAACGATTGAAAATTTTCTTATGTGGGTGTGAACATGTATTAAATTATAACGTATGTTAATACCTCGTGAAAAGGATTATGAGGTCAATTTTTTCTTTTTCTTTTTTTGCACGTTAGAAAAAATTTTCTATCAGTTTGAGTTTACATTTTTAAGTTACTACTCAATTAATCATATTCACCATTTACATGAATTTGTAATCTACGTTAAAGTACACATCAAAAAATTAATTTAAATAATAAAAATGATCTAAATAAAAAATGAATTGATCATATAGTCCTAGATTAAGTGACATGAAAGACATTGTGGTTACATACGCATTAAATTAAGTATATGTTTGGAAATACCATAGGTCCAAGGATGAGAGATTGAATTAAAATAAATCTAACAAACAAAACGAGTTTTAACTTCTGCTATTTCAGAACCTAAAAAAAGTAATTTTGTTTTAAAAGTATTTTTGAGAAAAATACATTTAAAAGCAATTTTAAAAACTTAATCAAATACTGATAGTTAGTAAAATACTAATAGTTGCTCTGTCTTTAAATTTATTAGTCAAACACAAATTATTTCTCGTCGAAAGATACACATCGAAGTGATTTTATAAAATTAAACTCATTGAAGCAAATTACACGCCTGAAACGCATCTACTAAGACTAGTTATAATAAATAGTACAAAAATAGTAGCAATAGTAGTACGGATTCTGTTTAGTAGTAATATTATTATTAATAATAATAATAATAATAAATTGATAAGTATTAAAACAGTAGTAGTGGCAATATACTAACAAACCAAAAAGTACGTAGTAGTAACCTTAATAATAATAATAATAATAATAATAATAATAATTAAAACAACAACAACTAACCTAAACGTCCCTTATCCCCAATTAGCTGATAAAAATTACTTTGAAATTTGAATTAAAAATAAGTTGTTTACTTGGTGTGAGAGTTCCTTTTTAATAGTATATCCTTCACCTTGATAGGAACTAAAAGTTTTTGCTCTTTTTTTTTTAATTTTTATATCTATATTTATCCAATCAATATCCTAATATTCTTATAACAAACTAATATGATATTGAATTTGAATTTAAATGAATTTGAGTTGGAATAAATTTCTAACTTCTTAAACTCTCTTTTATATATATACACACACTTTCTCCTGCAATGACATATAATATTAAATCTTCTTCTCCCACTTTGTTATTGATTATTACATTTTTTCGTAAATTTATTTATTGCATTGTTCATATTCTTTATTTTTTTTTTTTAGAAATTTTACATTTTTATTATTTTTGTGCAGATGGATGATGGTGCTATTACGGTCTAATTTATTTTCACTATATCCAAACTTGAATACAAGTAAGTAATATTTTTCTGTTTGTTTGATTTCTGATAAAAATAAACTTTACTACGTAGATAAAAAATAAAACTACTTTTAATTGAGAATTTAAGTTGACTCTTTGTATACATTAACTTTTGTTATTATTTTTATATAATTATTTTAAAAAAATACTCATAATATTTTGTGTGTTTCTATTTTATGTGATAATTTTTAATATAATGCCGTGAGATTTTTTACATATTTCAAGATTAACAAAAAATATATTAAAACACCAATCAAATTTAATGTTATTCGCATATTTAATTTCAATAAGGATAACTTATGACATTTTATTTGCCGTAAGTTCGAAATTAATTAAAATGATCATCTATATTGCAAAGATAATGCATTATTTTGCTAGCTATTGGTTAATTCATGCAAATTATAAACATATCAAGAGTTGACCTTTTTTTTTCTTAAAAGTCATAATTGTTGATTTGATAGTATATATATGATTTAATTATTCTTATTTATTTTGGAGAAACATATGATTAGCTTAGCAATTATTGCTTTCATGCACTTTTAGCTTAACCTATATATTACATATACACATTGTTATTGCAAAAACTTTTCATATAAATATAACCTTTCTCTATTATAATAGGTTATTTACCACATCTTTTAAAACATTGAATAGAGGTAAATTCATAACTTAAATAATATGAGTTCAGGTTTGAAATTCTACATCAATCATTCAATTTATTAGGTTTAGATTTATTGTTTTTAAATATTTAACGAATTATTTAACATATGTACACAAATTAAGTCAATATTGCATAATTATATTATTGTCAAATATTTTTTATTTTTTTTCATTTAAAAATCTAAATCAGATTTAAATTCTTTTAAATGCTTGATAAAATTTAAGTTGTGATAGCTTATCTATTTCTATTTGAATGTGAGATGATAATCTTCTGATGCTAAGAAAGGTAATGTTATAGATAACATTACATATATATTTAAATTTCTAATAGATAGAGTTTTTTTTTATTTTTTTTAAAAGAAGTCATGATGACTAAAACACAAGCAACAACTTAAATTTTTTACAAGGGAAAAGACATCGTTTTCACCCCAAACTATACCCGAAAAGTCTAAGCCACACCTAAACTATACTAGTGACCTATTACACACCTTAACTATAAAAAAGTGATACATTTTACACCTTGTCAGGCATTACACCACTTGCATGTGGTGTGGTGTTTTACACGCACTGTCACGTCAGCGCCACGTCAGCATCATCCGAAAAAATAATAAATTTATTATTTTCATAAATTCTTCTTTTTTCTTTCTTCTTTTTAATTTAAATCCTTTTTCTTTCTTTCTTAAAAGTGAATTTTAAAAAATATCATCTCCTTCAATCCTTCTTCTTTTAGTTAAAATCTGGGCAAAACTCATTTACTGATAAACAAACGGATTCGATCAGATCAAAGCAATTCGAATCCGACAAATAAAATCACTTCAATCCTTTCACTATTTCACAATCTTCGCCATTTTTTGTGAAATTCTAGAAACCCACAACCCAATTCGATAAAATTCGAGCAAATCATAACCCAAACCGTAAAATGCAAACACAAAACTCAATTCTTGAAAATTCAAGAAACCCACAACTCAGTTCAATAAAATTCAACTAATTTACAATTCAATTCGTAAATGCAAGAAACTCATAACTCAACTTCATAAAATTCGATAAATTTAAAATTCAATTTGCAAAATTCGAGAAACCCACAACACAATTCAGTAAAATGCAAGAAACACAGAATCGAACTCATGAAATTCAAGATACCCACATTTCAATTTTGTAAAATTCGAACAACCCACTATCCAACTCGTGAAATTTAAGATACCCATAATCGAATTTTATAAAATTTGAAAAACCCACAATCTAATTTAAATTAAAATTGAATAAATTTTGTCTAAATAATATCCAGATTCACAGAGAAATATCAATTATAAATTGAAATGTGGGTATCTTGAAAAGTGGGTTATGGGTTCGAATCCAACTCGTATTTTTTTTTGGTAACTGGTGGGATTATATTAAGTAAAGGTATGTCTTAAAGACTTAATACAAAACAAAAGTCATTACTGCTCCAAGCAGAAACTGTTTAAGCGCTTCTAGTTGGGGCCAAAATTGAGTAACCCACATTTGGTTCTAACAAAACCAAAATGACATAGCATTAATAACAAATTTCTTCCTACTTGTAATAATAAAGGAAAAAAAATAAAAGAGTAAGTGAATTCATTGATGAATTGATGGAGGTTGAGAGAAGGTAAAGAATAAGAAATGAAGTTGAGGAAGAAATGAGAAAAGAAGAAAGAAGTTAGAGATGAAGAGTAAAAAAGGAAAAGAAAAAACAAATTAAAAGGTAAAGAAAGAAAATAAAAATTATATAAATATAAATCAAAAACTAATTAAATATAATTGATTGATAAAATGCAATTGAATAATGACATGTGTGCGTTTTAATCTGCTTTTAATTTTCCTTTCTGCTTTTCACGCGCCTAAAACGAGTGTAAACAACGCGCCTTAGAATGAGTGTCGCGGGGAGGTAATAGTTTCACCTTTTTATAGTTTAGGTGTGTAATAGATCACTAGTATAGTTTAGGTGTGACTTAGATTTTTCGGATATAGTTTAGGATGAAAACGATGTCTTTTCCCTTTTTACAATGATAGTTTCTTATGCCAATAATTTTTATCACTTAAAATTTTTAGTGAAAAAAAATAGAATATTAAATCATAGTCTAAAAAATATTTTTTTTAATATTGTGGCTTGGAATATAATTAAATATAATCTACACGGTTGCACATTAAAATTTGTTTTCATCGAATAAATTATGATTTTACTTTTTCTTTTAAAATTCATATTCAAAAAATAATATTCCAGAATTTTGCATGCATTATGAAATTTCTTTTAATTTTTAGGACAAATTAATATATTTTTTTTAAATCTTGAGTAAGAAAATAAGAATATGAGAAAAAATTATATATCTCTAGATGTGAAAGTGTTTAACTTTAATTTTAGATTATAATCATTTTTAATATATTATATTATTTTAGAGTATTCTTCTAATCTATTTTTTAATTTATTTTGGCATAACAAGACTTATCTATTCTAATTTTTCTATTTTGAGATAAGAGAGAAGAAAACTCAATTGCTTATGCGCATAACATAAAAAATAATTTTATTCAAAGTTAAATTAGAGAAAAGTAAAATAATTGAATACAATAAAAAAAAAATTGTACACCAACGTTTTGTGGGGGGGGGGGATTTTTTTTTGAGAATATAAATTAGATAATACACATATTACTATTTATAAGTTTTAAACGAAAGAGATGAGGAGATGGTAGAATAAAAATATAAGTTGTTTTTGACAATCTGAAATCTTTAAATTATCATAAATAATATAATAAAGAAAAATCTGAAACATTAAAATTTATTTTGCAATTACATTTTTGTTTTTCTCATATAGATTTGATTAGAGGTGGGGTGTAGTGGCGATGGCGGATGGGTGGAGAAAAAACATTAACAATTTAATATCTTTAAAATGTGAATAATATTAATAAAAAAACACGAAATATATATATTATTTTTACAGTTACTCACTTTTTTTCATATGAATTTGGTTATATATGGGATGGAAGATGATGGCGGCATGGTGTGTGGGGGGAGGGGAGGATGATAAAATTTCTTTTTTTCTTTTTATTATAAAAAATTGAGAGGGGAAAGGGTGGGGGATGGAGGTGGGTAGGGGTAAGGGTAGATTTTTTTTTATTTTTTTTGCATTTCATTTACAAAATGATATGATAGTTGAATTTTTTTTCCTGAGGTAATATGATTTAACATGCTTGGATGAACAAACAGTTATAAAACGATTAATACTTTAATATTATCTGCGCATCGCGCGGGTACGTATAGTAGTATTAATTAAATGATAAAGATATTAATGATGAAGCTTATACCCGTTGGGTCATGAAAATTACTTTTTTTCGGAGTTAGAGTTGAATTTGACCATGAATATAAATTAAAGTTGTTTTTAAAATTTTATGAGAGAAGTATGAGTGAAAAAAGTGAACGACAAGTAAAACTTGTTTTTCACTCTTTCAAATAATTTTTCGAAATTGGATTTAGAATATTCATGGTCAAACGCATTGTGTTTTCACTAAAGTGAAATAATTTATCGGGAAAAAAGAAAAAATTTCCATAGCCAAACGGCTACTAAGGGCTGGGAATAAAGAAACTAGGGCCCCGTTAAATGATTTGGGGGGTTTGGTTTAGGCACATGAAGACGAAGATGAAAATGTTGCATACTACTCAACATGTTTCAAATAGATATATGCTATAATGATCTATATGTTCAAATGGAGGATGAACCTGGTACTCTTGACATAGACTATTATACAAAGAATAAATTGGTAAATTAGGATCTAATGGGAAATCAAGAACGTGGTCTGTGCAAAGAGAAAGATTAATGCATCCAAGTGTGGGATTCAGAAGGGGTTGGATCACATTGGATCTATTTTACACCGGCTTACCTTGCATTTCTACAAGAAATTGTTTCCACGACTTGGAATCCATCACCACCATACTTGCAACAATGCTCCCTCCCCCTTCTGGTTTAAAATGTACACAAAATATGAAAGTATCTTCTAATCAGCTGTTGAGATTTCTTGTGACAAGGTTTTAGAATCTTGTACTTTTTCAGTGTGTCCGAGTAGGCTAAGAGACGCATCATCAGCAACAACCTGATCAAGTTCGAAAGCTGCTGCTGATCGGTCCTGAAGATCATTCAACTGTTCTCTTGTATTAAAATGACACCATTTTTTCTCCTTTGCATGCACTATGGCAGGATAAAAGAAGAGTCCTAGAATAATGACTGAGCCGCTTACTATAAACGTCTTTATAGAAGCCAGATACATGACAAAAAGAAGCAACAGAGCAGGTGGCAGGCAAAGCACGGTTGCTCCAACTGTTTGAAACGGGACTTTATAAGGTCTGTGAAGATCTGGCTTCTTTATCCTTAATTTTATGAAGGCTGCAAACTCAAGAAGCATTCCTACTGAATAGAGGAAGTTAAGAAACTCCACGATTTCTTGAAAAGTCATCCACGACAGAAATATCACGCCCGTTGCAGAGCACAAGATGCTGATAGTGGGCGTCCCATATTTTGATCTGCAATATTTGTAGTAGTAATAACTTGTTTTGTGATAAAGAATTTCTTTCACAAAATATATATATTCATGATATGGTCCTCCCTACATCTCCTAAGACTGGACTTTTCTTCTTTAAGTAAATTAATTGATGACTATGATGATGGATCTACCTCAGTTGAATATCTAAGATGAAGGAAGTAGGAATGCACTACTCATTTCCTCTTGCTATAGAACATTTGAAGCTCTAATATCTCTAGGTCATGCAAGGTAAAATCTCTAGCTTGTAATGTTCAAATGCTTATTATTTAAGACGTGCATTAAGAATTTACGGGAAATTTTCTCAAACCTTGAAGCAAATATAGAGGGAAGCATTCCCATTTCGCTCATCCCAAGTAGTTGGAAGGCATCACTACTCATTTCAGCTTCAAACAACCCCATATTAGACATTGCAGCTGCAGCCTGGATCCACCATTTTAACCATAAGCTCCCAATCAGCATTCCAGCTTCTGCAAAATAACCATCACTCCACTCACTAGGATTAGTATTTAAAGCTCCTGTTCCGGCAAGAAGTGGAATTATGTAGGACAAAACCACCAAAAGTACAGCCCCGAGTAACGCCTTTGGAAATGTTCTACTAGGGTCTTCGACCTCCCCTGCTAGAGTACTTGCCTTATCCCAGTAATTCAGATTCCAAAACATGGTATTAAAGTAACCCCTCCATTCGACCTTTTTGAAATCCACAACAAACCACCGTCTTGGCCTGATTCGAGGAATCGAGAGAATTCCCATTACCAGAAAGGGTAAGAGCGAAAAACTTGCAAGCACAACAGTTGAAAAACCAACAATATGCAGGCCTCTGTAATTTAAGTATGTTAAAGAGACAGTAATTCCTAACAGGGCTGGGATTCTTGCAATCAAGTGATTAAAGATGGGCATGGAACGCTTCAAGTAATCGAGGAACAATACCGGGTAGAGAGCGTTATCCATGACACCACTGAACCATTTCCAAAAGCCTTCTTGGAAGCCCCAGAAAGGTCCAAAAGCTGATGATATCCAAATGACATAACCACCATTTTGAGGGAAACTCGTGGCTAACTCAGCTGTGATTAGAGCTTCAGGGATGCTCCAAAATAAAGGGAAAATCAAGAAACCAAGCAAGGATAACAAAGGGCCACCGCCTGCTTTAACTGAATCTTCTACACCAAAAGGTCCCCCAGAAACCTCATAGAAAATCAGAGCAATAAGAGGCAGTAAAGTTAGTTTTGGATTGTTCTTATCATTTGCAGTGTCCTTGACAACATGAGTCACCATTCCCTCCTCCTCACCCATAAACACGAGGTTGGGTGTGAGAGTGTTCAGGGAAACACAAAAAAGTCAACCCACCCAACACCAAGACCGTAAATCTGGAGATCCGTATTCTATGGAAAGGATTTGGCTAGCTATTTATTAATGGTATGTACAACATATCTAAAACGCCCTCTCCTTTTCTTGGATTGACTAAAAGGAAGAAGTGGACATGGTCAAATTGAGAACACCGATCATGCACGTGCTTGCAGAAAGGAACAAGTCTTTGTCTTTGTTTCTACAGAGCCAGAAACGGTGAGATTCGCCACGTGCAGACGCATTAGATTTTTGCAAGTGCTTTCTTGAGAGGCGGAGCCTGGATTTCAGAAAAGGAGATTCAATATTCAAAGAAAATTAAGTCGAAAGGGTTCAACACCTACTATAATCATATAAAAAATAATTTTAATCATGTATAATATTGGTGTATATGCATTTTATTATTAAATTAATATATTAAGCGCATATGTTAATGGGTATAAATGGTGTATTATGAGTATTATTATTTACATTTGTTAGTGGAAGAAGTGGTCACGAACTTTTTGAAACTCCTATAACCACTAAGTCTTTATTTGTCCAATATACTGTGTAATTATGCTTGTAACTCATGTAATATCCAATCATTCATGTACCCACTTTACTACACCACATTTTTTCTATTCAATACAAGAGTTGATACAACACCTATAAATAGTGATGGTTCTTCCTTTGTGTTGAAGTATGATGTACAAGAAAATCTGAAGTAGAAAAAATTATAAGTGTGAAAATTATATTAGTGAAAGAGAGAGTTGAGACAAGGAAAATATTCTAAGTCTTCAACTATATTCATTATACAAAAGAGAGTAATTATATTAGTGAAAGAAAGAGTTGAGATAAAGAAAATAGTCTAAGTTTTAACTATATTCACTATACAAGAAATATATGTTGAAGGAAGGTGTTCTTATGGTGGAGCTTTGGACTCTTCAACTAATCCGGAGTTGTTTGAGTTATACATCATTGATGGGTTGTTGTATCCTAGAGGGGACAAGTGACGAGATATACTGCTGGATCGGTGTAGATTATGCCGCAGTGAGCTTGAATCTCCTTAAAGAAAGCGAGATATTCACGCCTCAGCCAAGAAGAAGATTATTTTATTTTCTTCACTTTTGTTCATTTTATTTTCAACTGTAATAATTATTGTAATTTGTGGTATATTACACCAATAATTTTAAGGAGATTCATGTTTTGTTACAGTTTGAAAAATCGCGGATATCAAGCTGAGTGATCTCAAAAGAAGGATGGCAAGGGATAGCCACGTAAAGTATTTTTCTACTCCTCAACTTAAGTGAAGAAAAGGTAAAAGCTTTTCTACTTGTTGCGGAGGAAAGGTAAAAAGTTATCTATTATTTTTCATGAATGAAACAATACTTTCCATGAAAGTTTATTTTCTTAAAGTCTCGAAATAGTGGGGGCTAATGAAATGAAAAAAATCACCATGAAAAATGTGATTTTGAATTTTTGAGAATACTTTGAAAAAAAAATTACAAGTGCATATATTAGTCTTGGAATAAATCACATGTTACTATTTGTATATATATTGATGTCTTTGGCTCTAACATGCATGTTATCAAATAAATGATAGATTGAATAGCCAACTTGACATTAAATATTTGGGTGAGATAAATTTCATTCTAGGAATGAAAAATATCTAAATCATGTGATGAACTTTTCCTTGACATGTCACATAATGGTGAAAAAGAAAAATTGTGAAATACATTTTGTTGATTGTATGAGCCATGCAACTTCTTTTGATTCAAATATGTGAAAGTGATGTGAAAAAAAGGGTGTTTACTAGCCTAATAAAATATGAGATATGTGGCTAGTTGTACTTGACATGAAATTACGTAAAAGTACTTAAACAGGTTACACAAGCAAATCGGGTATATTTAGTTGAAAAAAAATGTGGCTTGTTTTAGTAAAATAAATCCTATTGTACTTAAAAGTGTTTGTGATAGCACAAAATGAAAAAAAAAAAAACTTGGTGCTATTTACTGAAATGAAGAAATAAATTATGATTTGCTAACTCAATTATGGAGGTTAAACTTACTATTTTAGCTTCAATTGTTGAAAAGGTGAATTGATCAATAACTTTATGTTGAGAAATTAATTTCTCTAATTTTGAGTTATTGTGATAGCACCAAAATTTATTGGTAGAGTATAAATTATTATTATAATGGTAAACTCAGACCATAAGGAGAAAAACACAATATTATGAGATCATATTATCAATGACATACCAATATTAATTGTGTTAATTTTGTGATAATCTTGCAGATGGACTAGTCAAGGCCTTGGCAAGATAAAAGGTCTGAATCACGTCGAGGGAAGAAAGAAAGCCTATAAAAATCATGAGTTATATATGAGGAAACCCAACCTAGGGACTAGAGATCCTATAACCAGGTTCAATGGGAAAAATGAATCATATGATGACTTGATGTGGAATGCACTATTGTTTAATCCTTCTTATGATGTGAGTGCATTGTTGCTGTAACGATTTGTGAAGGTTGAATCAAAGAATTCTTAATGAAATTCTGTATTTCGTATGAGTGGGATGTCTATATTACAGGACCACCCTTGAAAGATTTCACCTATGTGAGTGTGGAAGTAGGCCGCTTCCTATGAGAATGAGGCTTATTCTCAAAAACGTTCATGAAAAATCGAGATAGCATATGACCGTAATGTGCTGACTATTAAAGCTTATGTCAATACCTTGATTATTGTATGTAAGCAGTAGTACTTTATTTTCCCTAAGCAGTCATAGTTCAAGTCTGAGACCACTACTAACTCTGGAGTAAAGGTTATTGTTTTACTAAGTGGAGGTTCAATGCAGAGCACACCTTCATTATGCATAATAGTTTACCTTCAACTAAATTGGTGAACTCTCATAATTTAATATTAAAATGAGTGGAGAAATGTTGATGTATATGCATTTTATTATTAAATTAATATATTAAGTGCATATGTTATTGGGTATAAATTGTGTATTATGAGTATTATTATTTACATTTGTTAGTGGAAGAAGTGGTCATGAGTTTCTTGAAACTCCTATAACCACTAAGTCTTTATTTGCCCAATATACTATGTAATTATGCTTGTAACTCATGTAATATCCAACCATTCATGTACCCACTTTACTACACCACATTCTTCCTATTCAATACAAGAGTTGATACTACACCTATAAATAGTGGTGGTTCTTCTTTTGTGTTGAAGTATGATGTACAAGAAAATCTGAAGTAGAAAAAATTATAAGTGTGAAAATTATATTAGTGAAAGAGAGTTGAGACAACGAAAATATTCTAAGTCTCCAACTATATTCATTATACAAAAAAGAGTAATTATATCAGTGAAAGAAAGAGTTGAGACAACAAAAATATTTTAAGTCTTTAACTATATTCACTATACAAAAAATATATGTTGAAGGAAGGTGTTCTTATAGTGGAGCTTTGGACTCTTCAACTAATATGGAGTTGTTTGAGTTGTACATCATTGATTGTTGTTGTATCCTGGAGGGGAAAAGTCACGAGATATACTGCTGGATCAGTGTAGATTATACCGCAGTGGGCTTGAATCTCCTTAAAGAAAGCGAGATATCCGCGCCTCAGCCAAGAAGAAAATTATTTTATTTTCTTCACTTTTGTTCATTTTATTTTCAACTGTAATAATTATTGTAATTTGTGGTATATTACATCAATATATAAATAGTATATTTTTTCGTCAAAGGGAGTTCGGACGAACCCCCTAAAGAGGGCTGGCTCTGCCTCTGGCTTTCTTGTTTAAACCGAAAATTTCCACTCGACAATGTTGTAGTATTTCTTTTCTTTTTTCTTTTTGAAGACAACGACACGAAAGTAAACAAATTCTTGTTTTAACATGGTATCAAAGTCATGTTCATTTGAATTTGAATTTTTTATCCACGCGCCAGTTAGACCTTGGACGTGAAAGGAGTGTTAAAATGGGTAAAAAATTCTACATTAATTGAGAAATGAATTAATAATTTACTTATATGGACTTGATAATTCTCACCTCTAAAACTAACTTTTGAGGACACCGTTCTTTATACAATCAAAGTCAAGGTATGCTAAAACAAGAACTAGCCATATGTTGGGATCGCACCCTCAACCATATTTTGCTTTTCGAGACTTCCTTCAACCATTAAATGCCAATCAAGTATTGGGATCTTGTCATTAATCAAGCAGTGCTATACTTCTTGATCACAGTAATGGAGAATGAATAACAAATTAAGAAGAAGAAGAAAAAGAAAAAGTAAGAAATAAGGAAAAAAGAGATATCATTAGAGAAAGAGTAACTTTGCTGTATTTTCATTATTTAGAAATGTACATAGGCATCTACATTTATAGGCTTGTGAATGTACCAACTAACTAACTAACTAGTCGTTAGAGTAACTACCTACTAGACAGTTATAACAGATTTTTGAACTAGTTTATTTTAGTCTTTTCTCAGTTCTGCTTCCTCTTCATATTTCACAACACTTCTCCATTCTTCTCTTCATACTTCAACACTCCCCCTCAAGCTAGGAAGGTGTGAAGATGTAATAGATTTCTAGCTTGGCATTCAGATGAACTTGTTGTGTTCTTGTCAGCCCCTTAGTTAATATGTCTGCGAGTTGATCTTGAGTTGCAATGTAATGAGTTTTGATCATCCCTTGAGAAATCTTTTCCCTGATAAAGAAACAGTCAATGTCAATATGTTTTGTTCTCTCATGGTATATTGGATTTGATGCTATTTGCAAAGAAGATTTGCTATCACTAAATACATCCACAGGTAGAACTACTTCATTCCCAACTTCCTTCATCAAGCCTAGGATCCATACCAACTCTGCAGTTACTGCTGTAAGATTTCTGAACTCAGCTTCAGCTGAACTCTTGGAAACAGTAGTTTGCTTTTTTGATTTCCAGGAAATTATTGATTTTCCAACCTTCACAAAGTAGCCTGTTACAGACCTTCTAGTCCGAGGACATGATGCCCAGTCTGTATCACAATAAGCATTTACTCTGTCATTTGCATTGCTAGATAATAGCACACCTTGACCTGGTTGGTTTTTAACATATTTAACAACTCTGATTGCTGCTTCCATGTGAGACTTCTTAGGATCTTGAAGGAACTGACTCAATGTTTGAACACAAAAGGCTATGTCTGGCCTTGTCATGGTTAGGTATAGCAGTTTACCAATTAGTTTTTGGTAAGCAATTTGGTTTGCTGGTGGATCATCAGTAGATTTCCCTAGCTTGACATGCTCATCAAACTGTTTAGATATCAGTTTGATGTTGTAATCCATAGGAGTGGCTGCAGGTTTGGCTGCTGTTAAACCTAGCTTATATAGTAGTTCCAATGCATACTTTCTCTGGTGCATCAGAATCCCTTTGTCAGATCTTGCAAATTCTATTCCAAGAAAGAATCTCAGCTCACTTAGATCTTTCATCTTGAAGTTTTGATGTAGGATTGCCTTGGTTTTTTCTATCAGTTTTAGACTATCTCCAGTGATCAGCATGTCATCAACATATACCAGTACCAATGTGACTCCTTCTATTGTCTTCCTGATGTATAATGATGGATCATATTGACTCTAAGTGAATTGAGACCTTAATAACACTTCTGATATCTTTTTATTCCACTGCCTTGGTGCTTGCTTTAGTCCATATAGGGATTTGAGTAGTCTGCATACTACATTCTCCCCCTGACTAGCAAATCCCTGGGGTAGGTCCATGTAGACTTCATCATTGAGATCACCATTCAAGAATGCATTATAGACATCCATTTGATGTATAAGTCATTGCTTCCTAGCTGCAACAGCAAGTATAGTCCTTACTGTCTTCATCTTTACAATAGGTGAAAAGGTTTCTTTGTAATCAATTCCTTCTCTTTGTCCATAACTTTTTGCTACAAGCCTAGCCTTAAACGTTTCAACATCACCTGAAATAGGGGTGTACAGACCAAACCGTTAAGTCAAACCGAACCGACGAACCAAATCAAACCGAGAAAAAAAATCGACTTATGATTTGGTTTGATTGGTTTGGCGTTAGAAAAAAAACCCGACCATTCTTGGTTTGGTTTGGTGTTAACAAAAAAAAAGTCAAACCGAACCCGAATCAAACTGACATAATATATATATATATATATATATATATTCAAACTTTTTTATACATAAAATATTAATTATAATCTACTTTTTAAATACTTTTTCAACTAGTTTTTGTAAATTTCAATAATTTGAAAGTAGATGTAGATATATATTTGAAAAAATACATAAAGTAGCATACTTAAGTATTAAATTACAAAAAATAGCAACACTTTTATCGAATTATATTTTGTAGCATATGTATTTGTATTTTTGTAGCAACAGTTTGCAAAAATACAAAATACATATCGATCATAAGAGAGTAAAAATCATATGTATTTGTAATTTTGTAGCAACAGTTTGCAAAGATACAAAATACAACTTGCTATATTATGTAATTATGAAACTGTTGCTATGAAACTCATAATTAAGGGGATAAGTATGCTATTTCTGAATTTTCCCCGTTATATATTTAGATTTGAGCCTTTAAGTTGTAATATTTATCCATTAATTGCTAATTAAATGATCGAAAACTCAATATAAACTTAAAACCTAAACTTTTCACTCTTCATCTCATTTTTTAGTTTCAAGAGAGTTTTTCGCTCCTCATTTTTTCATAATTATGGTTTTTCATTAGCACATGAGTGAAAACATATTTGATCTAGTCTTCGATCACAATATAATTGCAAAAACTAAAGATTATAAAAAAATGAAAAAAAATTAAAAAACCCGAAAAAACCGACTAAAACCTAAACCGAAAAAACCAATTTTATGTTGGTTTGATTTGGTTTATAGTTTTAATAAACCGACATGATTGATTTTTTTTTTATAATAAAAACCGAACCAACGCGACCTATGTACACCCCTAACCTGTAACCTTATGCTTCACTTTGTAGATCCATTTGCAACCAACAGTTTTCTCCCCTTTAGGTAAAGGAACAATCTCCCAAGTGTTATTGGAATTTAGTGCATCTATCTCATTTTTCATTGCTTCCACCCATCTAGGATATTTACAGGCCTTATTATAACTTGTAGGCTCAGTGACACAAGAGGTTTTCAACACACAGTCTTTATATGTAGAGGAGAGTTTATCATATGAAACATGATTAGCAAGAGCATGAGGTACCTTCTTTGCTGTCTTGGTAACAAAAACATTCATCCAAACTGATGTCTTTCTGCCTCTAGTTGACTTCCTTTGGTGTAACGCCCCGAAAATCTGTCCCGAGACGTCACATGGTGCTTAGAACCACAAGTGGTCCCAAGCTAACCCTACTACTGGCATAACTCATAAGCAACTGAATAATATGTATAAAATGACTGAGATTACTGTGCAGAAACATAAAAATGATGGAATCTGAGAAAAATATAATACTGATATAACTTTTACATTCTGATGAAATCTGAAAAAGGGACTGAAAATACATATTTAACTCTAACTGACATCTGTGAAGCCTCTACTATACTGACTATAGACAGCTAGGATGCGACCCCAACTATCACTAATCAATACATAAGAATAAGAAAATAAAGTACATCAATGACATCTAACTAAAGTCTCCAAAGTAGGAGGACTAGTCATCTGCTGGCTGGAATCTGCAAGCTGTTTGAATATGGTATGCATGCTACAACTGAGCTGATACCTACATTATGAGACAATGTAGCACATAAACATATATATGGATTAGTACTTTAAGAATGTACTGAGTATATGGGGGTGAATGCATAAGTAAAAACATAATCTCATCATCATAATTTGCAAAATAATGCATGGTAAATGTAAATGACTCACATAAGCTGGAATATCTAAAATTCTAAAAATAATAATCATGAGAAGAAAATCATGCTTTATAAATCTAGTAAGTCATAACATTTAGTTCTAAAAGTTGTACTTGTATTCCCCGTTTAAATCATACTGTCTAAGCGTAGAAAGGACTCACTCTAAATCTAAAATCTGAAAATTGAAAACTGTAGCTAATATCTTTCTGTAAAGCATAATCTGAGTAAAACTTGTGAGCCTTAACACTTAGTTTTTCTGAAAGCTTTTCTGTTATTTTTTTGTTCTAAAATCCTAGTCTGTAAGCTTTAAAACTTTTAAGGCAAAACACTTTATCTGAAGGGAGATACTTTAAAACTATTCTGAAAACTGTTACTTTTATTAGTAGGGAGGTTCTCTTAACCGACATAAACCATGTGAGCTACATGGAGTCCAACCTCTTGCCCTCCTAAGGAAGGAACCTCACGTTGGGAAGAGGTGTCATACTCTTGCCAGAGAGTATAACCTCAGATAAAGTGATCACAACTCTGCCCATTATGGGTACTTAATCTCAATCCTATGATGACACATAGTTTTGGGGCATGAGACCTTGGAATCATACCCAACTCGGTACTAAATACTACTCCCTTTAATTAGCTATGCTCATCTCGTAGAAATCCACTTTAAAACTTGCATAAGGGTTCATTATGAAACCAATTATGCATTTATCTGAATAAATCTGTACTTGAAGCTATATTGCTTCCTGAAATCTGTAAAGTGGATTCCAAAACTCATCTGAGGATCAAAAGATCAAAACTTTATTTTAAATTTGATATAATCAACTCTTAAGATGCTTAAAGCATCACTTTTCTCAAAATCTCAACATATAAACTTGGGGCTTAAAAACCTATGAATCAAACTCATGTCAAAATATCATAATAATCATGCTTGATAATAAAACAATGATAATTCATCTCAAAATCTGAAAATTACTACAATAAGCATGAAAATATGAAAATAAACATGTAATTCAACTCATAATTCACTTGAATTCTCATAATCTTGTAAATAGAAATAATGGGTATGAACCCTAATTCAAATCTCATGTAATTTCAGTCAAAATCATGTAAATATGTAATTGAAAATTAATTTTAGGCACAAGGATGAAAGGAGTATCCTTGTTCATAAACCCCACATACCTTGATTGAAGATTAGATGAAGAAACTTGATCTATTGATTCCTATTTGAGTTCTTAAAGATGGATCCTTGATTATCTTGCCTTGGGGATCCTCAATCTTAAGCTTTCTTGGAGAAACCATGGTGGAATTTGATTTCTTGGAGAAACCATGGTGCTTTGTACTTTAGGGTTTTTGTTCGAGAGAAAGTTGATGAATATAAGCCTAAAGTGCTTAGAATAGGCTTAAATCTTATGTTTGAACGGATTGGGGGCTTGGGTATTGACCAAAATATCCTTTTTAAACTCCCAAACGGAATTGGAAAAACGACCAAAATTCTCGATTTACTGGGCCACCGCGACGCGCCACTATCACGGTGGTTCACTGGAAAAAGGACGAGTGTGAACTGGGCTTTCTTCGCGATGCGGAGTTATCGCGGTGCCCTATCGTTTTGCCATTTTGGCCACCAATGCGATGCAGTAAGATCGCGTTGGGCTACTGGATTTTGACAAATGGGAAAATGGACCACTCTGCGATGCGCCAATATCGCGGAGGACCACTGAAATTGATGATTTCCATTTTTGCCTCCTCCACAATGCGCTGAGAGTCCAAGTGGCACACTGTCAACTTAAAAATGTCATAACTCCTTCACCGAGTGTCGGATTTAGGCGAATTTGGTATTGATGGAAATATTATTCAATTTTTCACATAATAAAAAGTCAAAATCTTGAAAATACCGCATGAAATAAATGGTATTCATCTTTGAAGAAAATTCTTAACATTCTAGGGACAAATTTAAGCTAGAAAAAATACGGGGTATTATATTTGGTCCAGAGTAGCAGTAGTTGTGGGTGCAGGAGTAGGAACCACCTGTACTTGTTTCTCATATTGACTAGTTGAATTAGGAACCCCTTGACCTCTAGTTGCTCTTCTTTGATACACTTGAGTTACTGGTTCTGACTGTGTTGGGATAGAAGGAGCTCTAGTTGACCTTCTTTGATATACTTTAGTTATGGACTGTGCAGGACTAGGAGTATCCTGCAATGGCTGTTCTTGTTGGCTCACTTGATAGGGAACCCCTTGTGGTGCTATGGTTACTGGGATCTGTAGGTCTGTCTCTTCACAATGTAGTATTTGTTATTGATCTTCTAAGGAAAAGATATGGTGTGGTGACTGAGTTTGATGTTTGAGAAGTTTAAATGGAAATACATCTTCTCTGAAAGACACATCTCTACTCACAGAGAAGATGTTAGTTGATATATCATATACCAAGTATCCCATCTGAGTGCTAGAGTATCCTATTATGACACTTGTTCTTGCTCGAGTCATGAGTTCATCGTGCTCATTTAGTACCTTGACATAACATAGACACCCCATTACTCTTAGATGATCACAGTTTGGTCTCTTACCATACAACTTCTCATAAGGAGTTAAGAACTTAATAACTGAGCTAGGCAGTCTATTGATGAGATAGACTACAGTTAAAACATAATATCCCCAAAACCTTATTGAAATTTCAGCCGGAAACCTTAGAGCTTTTGTTACCTCTAAGATGTGTCTATGTTTTCTCTCAGCCACACCATTCTGCTGAGGAGAATATGTCCATGTTGTTTGATGGATTATACCACTGCCTTGAAGTAGCTTCTGGCATAATGAGTTAAAAAACTCAGTGTCATTATCAGTTCTGATCACCTTGACTGTCTTCTCAAACTGTGTCTTGACATACATAAGAAATTATTTTATTTGAAAGAAAACATCTGACTTAAGCTTGATCAGAAACACCCAAGTAAACCTGGAGAAATCATCAACAAATGTTAGAAAATATTTATTGCCATTCATAGTTGGTACTTTTAAGGTCCCCATAAATCCATGTGCACAAGATCAAAACAATAAGTACTTTGAATATTAGTTGACAAAAATGGTAATCTAGTATGTTTATCACTAGAACAGATGTTACACTGCTTTATTCTATCTTCTATGACTTGTAGTCCTTGACCTAAAATCCTCTTTAACACTCCAGTTGAAGCATGTCCCTACCTTTGGTGCCACAAATCTACTTCAGCTTGTGTCTTTTCCACAATTACTTTAGTAGTTGCTTTAGTTACTACTGCAACTTCATCCTTTGACTGATCTTCAAGTAGATATAAGCCTCTATCAAGCTTCCCAATCCCCTTCACCTTTCCAGTACAAAGATCCTGGAAAACACAAAAATCAGAGAAGAAGTTCACTGAACAATGCCCTTCATTAGTCACTTGTGATACTTATAGGAGACTATATAAAAACTGTGGGATATGATAAACATTTGTTATGGTATTTCCTTCTGATAGACAACTGGTTCCCACATGTGTAACCATGGTAGTATCACCATTTGGCAGATACACTTTTTTTGGATTTTGTAATTCTGTAACTATCTTATTAAGTAACAACTCTGAATTACCAACCATGTGATTGGTAGCACATGTATCTATAATTCATTTTTTTGAACCAAGAAAAGCTAAACAAGAAGAAGTACCTGCACTCGTTACATTTGCAGACTCAGTAGATGTGTTGACAGAGTTGTTCTTGTTTATCAGTTTCAAGATTTACTCATATTGTTCCTTGGTGAATGCTGCATTTCCAATCTGACTTAGTTAAGTCAACTGATTACCTGCACTTACTAATTGACCTGTATTTTTAGTATAACATCCCATTTGATCAACTTGATACTCATGAGAACCCAAGGCTACATTATAAGCTGTGTTAGATCCTTCATGCATGAGCTTCTTCTTAGCCTTATAATCTTGAGGATAACCAACCAACTTCCAGCAGTTTTCTTTGGTATGTCCCTTGAGTTTACAGAAGTCACACTGCACCTGCACGTTTCTTTTGAATTTATGACCTTGGTTTCCACCTACTCTATTTCTTGCATACATGACTTGTTCAAGATTGTTGCCTGTACTTGCAGGATTCATGCCCAGAATTCCTGCCTGACTTACAATGGATTTGTGGCTTTTATCACTCATTACCATTGCATAAGCTTGGTTAACAGTTGGGAGGGGGGGTCATAAGCAAGATTTGGCTCATTTCTTGTGTGTAAGACTCATTCAGACCCATAAAAAACTGAAACAACTTCAGTTTTAGCAGATGTAAGACATACTCATTTGATTAATCACAATCACATCCAGGTGCTGGCACAAGAGCCTCAAAATTTTCCCATAAATCTTTAAGTTTAGAGAAGTACACATATACTGAGGCTGTACCTTGAGATAATGTAGCAATTTTCTTGTGCAGATTGAATGTTTTGGCCCCATCCACCCTGTTTAACCTTTCAAACAGTTCATTCCAGACAACACTAGCCATAAATGCATACATAATTCCACCAAGAAACTCTTTAGAAACAGAGTTCATGATCCATGACAGAACAATTGCATTCACTCTCTCCAGTGATTGCTAAGTTCAGTAGAGAACTTATCTTTATAGCATGTTCCATCCACCATGCCCAACTTATTTCTCCCTAGTAGATCATACGCATTGATCTAAAAAAAATTAAGAAATTCTCATTACCTGTTAACTGGAAGGAAATGATTTGAATGTCACTCATATCAGAGGGGCTGATACAAGTACGACCACGGAGATGGACGCATGTGAGAGTGTAATGAACACGAGACTTGGAGTGTACGAGTGAAGGACTTAAAATACACCAAACCGAACCTAATATCACACTTGAAGCGTAAAGAGGAGCCTTGGAACACAACAAGGTAACCCCTAAAATACACTTGAAGGGCGTCTAGCTCTTAAAGGGCATTTTGGACATTTTAGTTTCTATTTTGTGATAGCTATAAATAGAACCTCTTAGGGTTTCATTAGTAGTTTTTTCATGATGTTGTAAGTCATAAGACACTTTGAAACACAAGTCCTCTCTTCCTTTTAGAGACAACCCGAAATTAGGTGAACACCAAGTATGGATTCACTTGTGTTGTTTGTTCTTGGCTTAGAACGTGGGGTGCTTGAAGGATCGAGGTCCCTCTTGTGTCCACGAAGAGTGTAGGTGTTTCTATTACATGTTCTATGGGTTTTAATGTCTAATAGACATCTTAGTTCTTACTTCTTGTAGTAGTTTATGTCACACTACTATCTTTTCATTTCTTGTAATCTTGTGTAGTTGTTGTGTTCTTGTTATTGTAAGTTGTTAGTTGTTGTTATTGATCTTATCATATTATTGTCTATCTTCTTGTGTTCATCACGTTTTGGTGTCAAATACACATTTATATCTCGGTCTTGTTGTCGTTGTAGTGAATGCGAGAGTAGTCATCAAATAGGTTCTTGGGTTCTTGAGTAATCCAATTTGCTTGGAGTAACCCTGGAAGCTTCACCAGAATCTACAACAGCATTTTGATTCACCATTGTTGAAGATAAGCAGTTCTTGATTCAAGACTTCTTGATTTTACTGTAAAGCAACTAATACACCAGAATCGATCTTGCTCTACTAGTTTTCTAGAGAGTAAAACTTTGATACCATGTCTTTAATCACGCAGTGCTATACTTTTGGATCACAGTAATAGAGAATGAATAACAGATTAAGAAGAAGAAGAAGAAGAAGAAATAAGGAAGAAGGAGAGATCATTAGAGAAGGAGTAACTTTGTTGTATTTTCATTATTCAGAAATGTACATAGGCATCTATATTTATAGGCTTGTGAATGTACCAACTAACTAACTAACTATTCGTTAGAGTAACTACCTACTAGACTGTTATAAAAGATTTTTAAACTAGTCTATTTTAGTCTTTTCTCAGTTTTGCTTCCTCTTCATATTTCACAACACTTCAGCACTTCTCCATTCTTCTCTTCATACTTCAATAGATCTCCATGACAATAGTGCACAATTTCTCATCCGAGAGTAGCCAATCAAAATAGCCCAATCACTTATATCAAAATACTCCCTCTGTCCCATTTTAGTCGTCCTAAATTTTCTAATTTGATTTCTCATTTTACTTGTCATTTTTCATTAATCAAGACAACAATTTTTTTTCCTTTTTTACCCTTAGTATTAATGATTTTTTCTCCAAATTAAAATATAAACATCATTTAATAGGGATACTATGGTAACGTAGCCATGTTATTAATTATTTTTCTTAATCAATTACAATATCAAATTGAAACGAGTAAAATGGGACGGAAAAAGTATGTGATTTATTTAAATTAATATAAAAAAGATTTAATTCAAAAAAAAAAGTGAGTGATACCTTTTTCTATAAACGACCGGAGTTATGTTTTATAAAATGCTTGAAACTCACTTTTTATGAGAAATGTTAAAAGGATTATTTTCTTCTATTTGTTTTACAAATTATCAAGAAATTTTAATGTCATGACCCGATTTCTCAAGTCATGATGACCCTACCTTATTCTCCCCAGTAGGTAAGCCAAGCTACAGCCCAAAATAATAGGTAACGGGCTAATAGGCAAAAATAAAAAAAGATCACTTATAATGGTAGAAATAGTAATAACAAGTAACAAACAAAAAGTAAACATTTCTCATATACTAAAACGAGGGAAGGAAAATGACCAAATACACAAAAGAATCCCTTCCAAGACCTGGTAAGGTCCGTACTAGAGCCCCTACTAAAATAAACCCAGAGTACTAGACATAATCCAAGATATACCCAATATACACAAGTAGTCTCGAGTACAAAAGGCTAAACTAGAGTAGAAAGAGGAGGACCAGCCTCGAATGACAGTAAGCTCACCCTGCTCCGAATCAGTACTGGAAGGTAGGAACCACGTCAATGTCGACTGCTAGTACCCGGATCTGCATCAGGAAAAAGATGTAGAAGTTTAGTATGAGTATCAAAGCAACGGGTACTCAGTAGGCATCATCGGCCTACTGATCTCAATACAGAAATGATATAACTACAATGCAAGGATGTAGTCTAAGTCAACAGTAAATGGGGGCAGAAAGGTAAATAACTGCCAAGCTACGCCAATGAGATAAAGGACAAAATATAAGCTATCGGAAAATAAATAACACAGTAATTACAGACAAATCAAACATAACCTAACTAGGCCTCCATAAGCCCGCTAGGCACACTGAAGAAGATAATTAACCCAACCGTACCCCCATAAGCCGGTGGGACACACAAGTAGCAATTAAAGAAAATAACGTAAATAATCTGTAACTGAGCCAATCCCAAGAAATCATGATAGTTATCCAGATGTGCGCCGGACTTGAAACGGCACCAATAGGTAGTAACGAGAAGCCAGATACCGAAATCGAACCGGTAGTGATAGATAATAAACAAGAGGACACGTGCCGAATTCGAACCGAACATAGTGAGTAATAACGATAGGCCACATATATAGAACTCATAATCAGATGTCGGACTCGAACCCAAACTCAAAGAAACCACAATCATAATCAGATGCCAGACTCAAACCGGAACTCATAGTAACCATAATAATCAAATGTCGGACTCGAACCGAAACTCGTAGTAATCACACCCAACTGTAACATTAATATCCATACCATACAATATTAATAATGTCAACGGGTATAAAAGTTCATAATCAATGTCAGAAATAAAATATATACTGAACCCGAACAGAAGCTAAAATGCGTCTAATTGTTGTACGCATATCTTAATTTTAAAGGGACAAATTCAAGGTTTTTGCAATTTAATTTCACGTCCTAAAGTGATAGATTCTATATTGTATTGAAAGACAAAATATCAAAATCTACTAGAACGTGGTCCTAATTTGGGTAAATAAGACATATGTATCAAATGATACGCAACTACAAACACTTATCCAAAGCTAGCATAGTTCACAATTTCAGTATATAAGCTCAATCTAAAAGTAGGGTAAGTCTAGCCTACCTGGACGCCAAAGGTAAAAATGTCTTTTTGCGAAGCCTCCGGATAGTATCCCGCTAAAATCCAAGTTGAATAAATGCAGTAGTATGTTAAAATTTACTTTGCAATACACTCACGCATGAATGAGAAAGTTCATCGACTTGCAACTTTGAAAAAAACAGTAACAATAATAATAATAATTTCCTACGGACAGAATATCTAAACTAATGTTGAATACAATTTATATTGGGAAATATTATATCTCTTAACACGTATATCTATACCTACCATAATTTGTCATTAAAATAACAATGACACCACTTAATCATTCTGGGCTAGGCCCAATGCCAAATCGGACTTCAATGGCAGCCTGGGAATAGAGAGCATATTAATTTCTTCACGGACGCTTGGATAGCGCCAAATGCGCCGCTCCGAAATTTGATTCATGGCCCGCTTCCTGAGCATGAAATCTTATCCAAAGTCTCTCAATATAGAGTAGCTAATAGTTGATCCTTCTCGCGCCTCTCCTTTGATCTCCCCACGGATATTGTTTTGCTCATAAACTCCGTCCACTTATCTCGCTATAGTACTCTATCGGAAAAAATCGCATGGGGCTTGACAAATTCAAAACTTTTTACTGTCAGCTCCTGTTACAATGGCATCTTTTCCTCAACCCATCCCAACACGTCTACTGCTGACTTTTCCTGGATTTGGAATTTGGATGTTCCACCCAAACTAAGGCATTTTCTTTGGCTTCTAAATCATAACCGACTCCCAACTGCTTCTTACCTCTATCACATTTGTTGCATCGATTCACCATGCTGCTTGATTTGTAACTCGTCGACCGAAGAAACCGCAAGCCATCTCTTCATCCACTGCAAATCGGTTGATCCCTTATGGGCACAACTCAATATCATAACCCAAGTTCACTATCTCAGGGAGGTAATTTCCGAGTATCAACATCCAGGCATGTGGCTTCATTGCCTAATTAATCTGGTGCCTCACCAACCAATTATATCTTATGCTCCTAATAAGGTGCTCATAACCTATTGCCTTTGGTCTATTTGGTTGGCGCGCAATAGAACTACTTTTCAGAATATTCCTTTTGAACTCTCTGTTGCTCATGTCTTAGCTTTATCCACAAAATATTGATTTTTAGCGGACAAACATAAAACTATCAAACGTACTATGCCTGTCTATGTTAAGTGGAAGCCTCTTGCATCTTCTTTTATTATGCTTAATACGGATGCGGCTTTTATTTCTATTTTAGAAATGACTAATATAGAAGGGGTATTTAGGAATTCAAACGGTGAATGGTTACTAGGATTTAGTAGTAAGGTCTTTAGCCCCAACCCCTTAGAGGCGGAACTTCAGGCTTTGCTTTTGGGTCTGAATGTTGCAATTCAACACTGTTTTACACCACTACAAATTAATGTGGATTGCCTTTCAATTGTTCAAGATGTATCTAATCTACCATCGAATGATTCACTCTTAATGTCTGATTGCAGGTACCTGATGCTTAAACTAGGTAATCCGCTACTGGAACATGTGTACAGAGAACAAAATAAGTTGGCTCATGCACTGGCACAGATGAATATTATTACTACTATGCAATTATTTTGGGAACCTCCTGAATCCGTAAAGGATATTTTGAGAGCTGATACAAATGGAGACTTGAGTTGCCGAAGGGTTAGAATAGATACATCTGACCAAATTTTATTTACTAGTACTAATCCTAATTGTCAGATTGTAAATACTAGCGCTAGGTGTGCTGTTACTATTGTTGGTGCTTGTACAGTTGCCTTACCAACATACAATTTCCCTGTAAGACGTTGAAGCATATATATATATATATATATAATATCCCGGTTACCAAAAAAAAAGACACCACTTAAAGTTGGTGTCTTTTTGGCATAGATTCCACGTGGAGGGACGTGGCAACATCCTTTTCTCTCCGTTATATTCACATTCTGGTATTGCATCAGTTTGTGGTAAAGTAATTTATAATATTTTTAATATATCATAATTAATAGAAAGTTATTTATAATAAAATCTCTATTATATAATAATAATATTTTAATATTTCTAGATTTACTATCCTTGCTTAAAATATTAATACATTATAAAAACTACTATTATAAAGTAATATAAATATATCATCACTTAAAGAATTTTAGCAATATCAAAATATTTTAGAAGGGTACTAAATTATATTTTTACCAAATGACAATTTAAATTAAATATTTCACAATATATTAGATGTTACTAAAATTTTGAAACAAATCGCCTGAAAATCGAACTATCAATCCCAACAAGTCAATAATAACTTGGGCCGGCTATAAAAAATCTCTAGATATCAAAAAATATATGAGCACAGGAAAAATGACCGTGAGGGTCATTACATTTAATTTCTCCATATATATTTTATTTTTCTTAGTCTCATCCATCAAAAATATTTTCTTTTAGTATTATATATAAATTTTAAATATTTATATTCTACCCTTAAGGATATCATTCTAATAAAGACGAAATGACATGTTTAAGATTACAAAACCTAAAAGTTATTTTTAAATTAGTAACCTTCTGAATGTTTTTAGTCAAATTACAATAGTACCAAAATATGATAAAAGGTTAATTGATTTCAAATTTATATCTTGGAGATAAAAAAAATACTACCTCTGTAGCTGAGAAATAATGCGGTTGCTCTCTCTAGCGCGAAGGCTCTATAGTGCTCGTCCCGTAACTATTAAGCATATAATCAGCTATCAGCATTCTTCATTGTTTGCCGCACACACAAAATTAACGCGCCATTTCTTTGTGGCATTTCGTCAACCATCTGTTAGGCATTGTTCTACTGTACCGCCCAAGCACCCTTTATTTAGCTCCGGCAATTCCACTTGCTACGAAATCATCAATTTCGATAAGTGTGTGGATACAGTACGCGGAAGAACTGATTTTGACGTTGGCGAATTTGTTGGGATTGTACAAAAGGCCAGTGATTTTGGTTCTAGAGATGAAGCCATGTTGTTTCTTGATGAATGTGGGGTTAAGCCGAATCAAGACTTGGTATTTTTGGTGATTTGGGAGTTGAGAGACCAGTGGAAGTTAGCTTATTTGCTATTCAGATGGTGTGAGAAATGCAAATGCCTTGACGAAAACACGTGGTGTTTGATGATATGGATTCTGGGCAATCGTGCTAAATTTAGTACTGCTTGGTCTTTGATCCGTGATCTTATACAGATGTCTACAAATGTTCAAGAAGCTGTTCTCATCATGATTGATAGGTAAAAAGCTAATCTTTTGTTTCTCCTTTCAATGTTTTTGACGCATACCGTTGATTGGAATTTGAACTAATTCATTTTCTTGCAAAGTAACTTTTGTAACATGATTTTCTATAATTTTAGTGAGTTCATCTACATAATTGCTGAGAAGCCATTGTTAACCGTCTCACTGAATTTTAGCATCATTTGGTAGATATCATTAGTCTCACCGGAAAATATTACTCTATATCGCTCTATCAAGCTAGAAAAGCTGTTTCATAGTTATAGTTGCTGTATTCGTCCAATTTTTCAGAGTTAAGGTACTACTTATATAGAGATATTCCCAAAAAAATTACCTATGAAATGCCATGCTATAGTTTGATTAAGATGATAAATTGATTGAGATGTTGTTTGACGTTGTAATTCATGATGTTCCAACAGATATGCTGCTGCCAATAATTCGGGTAAAGCTATACAGACATTCCAGATTTTGGAGAAGTGCAGTATGTCTCCTGATCAGAGAACATTACTGACATTCTTGAATATTCTATGCAAGCATGGTTTTATTGAAGAAGCTGAAGAATTCATGCTTGTCAATAAGAAGCTATTCCCCTTGGAAGTTGATGGCTTTAATATTATTCTCAATGGATGGTGCAATATAGTGGTTGATATATTTGAAGCCAAAAGAATATGGCGAGAAATGTCCAAGTGTTGTATTGAACCAAATGGTACTTCATATGCCCACATGATTTCCTGCTTCTCCAAGGTTAGAAATTTGTTCGATTCACTAAGACTTTATGATGAAATGCAGAAACGGGGTTGGGTTCCAGGCCTGGAGGTGTATAATGCTTTGATATATGTACTGACTTGTGAGAATTGTGTGAAGGAAGCTCTTAAGATTATTGACAAAATGAAACATATGGGCCTGCGTCCTGATTCTAGTACATACAACTTAATGGTATGTCCTCTATGTGAATCATCTATGTTGGGTGAGGCAAGAAGTATATTAGCTCTGATGGAGGAAGACAATATCAGTCCAACTATTGAAACGTACCATGCATTTCTTGCAAGTGTTAGTCTAGAAGCAACTGTTGAAGTTCTTAACACTATGAGAAAAGCTGGAGTAGGTCCAAACAGGGAGACCCTTCTGTTAATTCTTGATAGATTTATGAAGTTGAAGCAGCCTGAAAATGCATTGAAGATGTGGGTAGAGATGAAGCAGTATGAGGTAGTGCCCGAGTCTGCGCATTATTCTCTCTTGGTGGGTGGACTTCTAGAGCACAGGTTATTTTCCAAGGCAAGAGAGTTATATGCAGAGATGAAATCCAATGGAATTGATGACCCAGGTCTCCAAAAGTTCTTTCAGCCAACTGGTTCAAGAGGACAAGGAGATGTGTCAAATCCTGAACATACTAGAAAAGGGAAACTGGTGAAACATGGGAGACACAAGGTGATCAGAAGTGAAAAATATAGAAGGTAATAAAATGATGGTTAAAGGATTGTAGCTCATCCGAGCCTGATACGTAAATTTGTCATGCTGGACCAGGTTGGTTACGAACTTGGTTGCTTCTAAAAAGAATTGGTTACTATTCTCTAGATGGTTCATATAGATTCCCTGAGTGGCCTAGTAGAGATGTCTTTTGGAGGACATGCAGAACTAATTACATGTGGTCTGCCAAAACAAAAGTGTTCCAAGACCATCTTTAAATTGCCAAAATCTATTAAATTGTCAACCTTGGCATTGCGTTGCCCTTCATGGTTCATCAACATCTAAGGTGACATCCATGCTCCTCATATCAGTGACATTTTTGTGCTCATTCTTTACTTGATCTCGCTTCAGTAACCAATGCCAGCACTGGGACCACATCTTTGGTTCGTGGCTCTTTGTATAATCCAAGAAAGGAGATCAAATTGGTTAGATAAAACACATGGGTTGGGATAACTGAGCTTGTTGAATGTTGGTATAGTATTTATCTGTCCCTGCAACTTGCAACTTGCAACTTGATTGAAATTGATATTGTCCTACCATACTCATTGAATATGATAATATCAATTTCAATACTCATTGAATGTGATCCCGCTTGCGTTGTTCAAATGGCATTTTTTTTACTATGTTTTAGATGATTCCAAATGTTTTGGTGGTCTCCAGAGTCTTTAACAAAATGATTTTCAATAGCACTACTTTTGGAAATTAAAATAACGGAAACAACCTCTTTACCCCTCCACTCTTCTTGGGCTTCACTTTGTGGGACAACACCGAGTATGTTTGTTGTACTTTTGGAAAGAATATACGTAATTTATTTCCATAAAAATAACAGAATATGGGTATAATAGATAACGGTCACCTAATTTGCTTTGGATCCATATATAATAGTGCCACTGGGTCAAGTACAGCCAAAAAGTGGGACTTTCTCAGCTGGCTTTGCTTCTTCAACCAATCACGTCCAGCTCAGAGCCTCTATCACTTGCGCCTGTCAACGTCTCTCTCAACATGGATCTCTCTGTTCTCTTCCTCCTCCTCCTCGCCGCCGTTGCCACCACCGTCAACGCCACCGACCACATCGTCGGAGCTAACAAAGGCTGGAACCCCGGCATCAACTACACTCTTTGGGCCAACAACCAAACCTTCTATGCTGGTGATTATATCTGTACGTATCACACTGCAAATACTATACATATTTCACTCTTTGTTAGCAGTATTTCTTTATCCGAACTGAATGCCCTTCCTATTTTGAACAGCCACGCACTGTTTCTCTAATTTTTCTCTCTGTATATATGTGACAGCTTTTAGGTACAAGAAGACGGAGTACAATGTGTTCTTAGTGAATGAGACTGGATACGATAACTGCACTATAGAAGGTGCATTGGGGAATTGGACAAGCGGAAAAGACTTCATTATGCTGAACGAAACACAGAGGTACTACTTCATTTGTGGCACCGGTGGTTGCTTAAACGGCATGAAAGTTTCGGTGGTCGTTCATCCTCTTCCATCTCCTCCGATGTCTGCAATTGCCCCTAGGCATTCCTCCGAAAAGTCTGCTTCTCCGGCGGCGGCGCGTGGTTTTGGGTCACTACTGGCGATGAGTTTTGCCTTTTTTGGACTGACATTATGCGGTTCAGTTTGGATCTAGCAAGATTTTGGTCCCTTTTTTATTTGAGATTTTAAGCTCGATTGAATTCTGAAACTACCACGAACTATTAAGTGTCAACTATCAAGTGTGGATCTGATTTTTTATTATATTATTATTCATTCACTTATTGTTCTTTAATTTCAAGGGAGTTTTCTCTTAATTATTGTTTCTTTAAAAGTGCACCCCCATTAAAATGGCCAAATTTATTAAGAAGAAGAAATCTAATGACATTTTTTATTAAAATAAGGCAAAAGAGAAAAAACACTTACTATTATATTACATGCTTTAAGCCGGATGGACTGGATAGTTATTCCATGTTTCATTTTACTTCATTAGCTTACTCGTTTTTTAATTTAGTTGGTTGATTTATGAAATTAAAAAAATATTATTATGTTCTTTCAATATTATTTTTCATTAAAATGATTACATATAATGTATATATTTAAATTTATAATTTTAAACATAATTAATAAAATTAATTTGATAATATAAGCGCCTAATAAATATTTTCTCAAGAAAAGTACTAAGTCAATAATGTTTAACTATTTTAAAATAGAGAAAGTAATAATAAAAAAGTGTACTTTCTCTGTCCCAAATTGAGACCCCTATTAAATGATGTTTATATTTTAATTTAAAGAAAAAATAATTAATGCAAAGAGTAAAATATGGAAAAAAAAATTTGTCTCTTTTTTATTAATGAAAAAAGACAAGTAAAATAAGAAATCAAATTAAAAAATTTGAAACGATAATTTGGGACGGAGGGAGTACCAACAATTATTCCATAAAGGACCAATGAAAATTATAGTAGCTGATACCGAGGAGTCATTCTTAATATTACCCCTATTTTGGGTGTTCTTCAATTTTTGCCTCTCAAATTGTGATCTTTAATTTTTTGGAAAACTTAAATAAATTTCTAACTCTTAATTACTTTCTATCTCTCTACTCTTTGGCCTTTGCTAAGTTACAGATAATCTCTTATTTTATAATTTTCGGATACATAATTAGCATCTGGATATATAATTTGAATACATAATTATGAAATTGAGATACATAATTTTAAACTTAAGAATATAACAATTAATTATTTCATTTTTACTTGGATACATAATTAACATCCGAATGCATAATTATGTAGTTAAAATATATAATTTTGATTATTGAGGTACATCAATTTCTGAAACTATTGATCGAGATACATAATACATTAATTAAATCAAAAGGAGATATATATTTAAAATTATGGATTTTTAGATGTATTCGATTGTTTTGAAGAAAAAAACTTGAGTAATTAATAAATTAATACAGAAATTTTATGTAGTTTAATTAAGATGAGTGGTATTTATTATGAAATTTTTCCTATTTTTTTTAGGGCCTACATTACTACTGAACAAACTTGAGATTAAAGACCATCTCAAAATATGGCCAACCCGTGCAAGAACTTGATACCAGTGATTCTAGTCCAAGTCCATTTAATAAATGGGCCCATTCAAACTTGATCTTTAAATGTTGCCCATTTTCAACAGTGGAATTATTAAACTAAAAATTACATACGTACACACAAGGTAACTTTATCTTATTACATAAAATCTCATATTGAAAAATAAATTACAAAAATTCTAAATTAATTACTTAAATCCCTACCTTTTTTATTTTCTCTCTCTTCCTTCTTATACATACCAAATAACTCCATATTTTCCTCCTAAAATCTTGCTACATTATCTATCTTCATTAAACCTCCTTATTATTTCTCCACACCCACAAATTTCGATCTACAATAATCTCTCTCCAAAAAAAAATCTTCTCCATTTTGTCCGTTCAAAATCAAAAAAAACTTCTCCATCCAAAATTATCTTTTCTCCGCCCAAAATCGATAAAAATTTCTCCATTTTCATCAAAAATCTAAAAAAAAAAAATGTAATTTCATCCAATATATGCTTCTTTGAATCCAGGAATATATGCTTATCTGAATTTCATCAAAAAATGAATTAAGTTGAATCCTCTCCATTTAATGATCACGTATTGTTATTCTCGTTGTTGGTTTCGTTCTTGCTTCTTTTGATTATGAAAAACTCAATTTCACAGAGAACCATTCGAAGCACCAAAACGATCTAATAACAATCAAGAAATTGAGGGAAGTTGTCATTTCAAGTTCAAACAAGAAAGCTCCAAAATCGTCAAGTAAGAAAAAGGTTGATGATTCTGGACGACCACGTTTGCCGAAGGTTTAGTTATCATTAAAATATGTATTAGCAGCACTATTTTATGTATAAGATTTCATTATAAAGTTGTTAAGATTATATAGTGAATTGTATAAGGTGTTCGTATACATGTGAAACAGTATTAGATTATATTTATTACTTGTATAAGGTTTACACATACATGTGAAACTGTTGCATGATGTTGTCTTTTATTTGTTTTGGCAGTATGATTCTATGTATAAGATTTCATTATACATGTATTAATACTATATTATTAATTGTATAAGGTTTACAAATGCATGTTTAATAATATTTTAAAATTTGGTATCCTTATACATGAAACTATATTGTATGAAGATATTGTAACATTGAATTGATTGATCCATACAGACGCTTCACTATATGTATATTACTATCGCATAAAACGTTACAATGATAGCTGCAAAAGAAAAATTTCTCACGAAAATAGAGAAAAGACATCATTTCTCCCATGAACTTGTCGGCACAACTTACTTTAAACCTTTAACTTAACACACATTTATTTACCCCCCTTAACATTTTTAAAGTGAATTAATATCCCCTTAAAGCTGATGTGGATTTTTTAAAAAAAGAAAAGAAAAAAAAACGCGTATTTATTTTAAAAAAGGAAAATGGTCCCACTTTTTAAACTATTATATATATATATATATATATATATATATATAATCACAACTTTCTTCTTCAAGAATTGGATCGTCACTCCCCTTTCTTTCAACAAGTCCAAACCAACAATAAAAACAATCTTCACTTGTAATTCACATTCCCTACTGATCCATTAGCCATCCCTAACTCAGTCCTCTCCTCACTTACGAAATATGGATGAATTGGCAGCCATTACTTTAGTCTACCATAAAAAATTTCAGTTATAATTTGGAGAAAAACCTGAGAAAGATTAGTCCTTGAAGTCGAAGAGGTCTTTTTAGAGATGACTTCAAGATGTTTGATGAAATGTCTCAACCAAATATTGCGATTTTTAACTTGATTATATTGAGTTTGACTCATTTTGAATTTTCGAAAGAATATTAGTTTAACTTTTTTTTAGGTGGTTGCAGGGGTGATGGGGTGGATGAATTTTTTTAATGGAGTATAAGAAAGAAAGAAAGGGGCGGGGTAGGCGGCATTTTGCAAGTGATTATATGTTGAATTTGCAATGGAGAAAGTAAATAACCTTTAAAATCTCATTGGCTTCTAGACCTTGTAGTTGATTTGAAGTGAATCTGGAATTCTTAAATAGTTAAAGTGAAAGATTTTTCATATCTTAAGGAAATTTGGTAGTAGAGAATTTACTAGAATAATGTGGGTGGCTTCAATTTTATCTGCGTTTTGTATTTGCGGGGAAGAATTCTGAACAATAGTGTGTGATGAATTTGTTTGAGAAGTAGTGCCAATTTGCTAGAAAATCTCTGCAAATTTACAGAGGAGAGAAAGAAAAAAGGGGCTGGGGAGGCAGTGTTTGCAGGGATGGGGATGAACGAATTTATTTGACGGGAGTAGAAAGAACTATCGACGTAGTGGTGTCGGGGGGAGGGGAGAGGGGCGGTGTTTGTAGGGATAGGGGGTGGGGTTGGACGGATTTGATGGAGAAGGAGGAAGAGCAGGGCAAGGGGCAAGGGGGGGGGGGGGGCAGGGATGGCTGAAGAAGAAAGCAAATGGGGTGTTTTTTATTTATTTTTAAATATATATATATATATATATATATATATATAAATTAAAAAAAATAATTATTTACGTGGCTCTGAAGTGGCAGTGATGTGGCGCTGACGTGTGGGCGCATGTAACGCACTCTCCGTTGTGAGAGTGGTATTACATCTTTAAGGGTTAAACTAATACACTTTAAAGATGTTAAGGGGGGTAAATAAATGTATGTTAAGTTAAAGGTCTAAAGTGAGTTGTGACGACAAGTTTGGGGGGAAAATGATGTCTTTTCTCCACGAAAATATTATACGATGATATAGATATCATGTCAAAATATTTCATCATACATAAGTCTATATGTACGATGAGTCATTATACATTAGTATACTAGATTTTTACACATTTTATAATGTATAGGAACAACCAATACAATAGTAATTACATTAACCGCAGTAACACATTAAAAAACAAACTTCTTTAAAATCTATAACAATCAAATTTTTCATATTTATTCAACGTATAATATGATGCAATACATATCAGGAAAAAATAACAAAACTTAACAATTATAATACGACAACTGCAATTTCTATTAAAATATGTATCAACTATAATACGACAACTGCAATTTCTATTAAAATATGTATTATCAGCATTATTCTATGTTCATATTGATTTTTCTGAGAATTGAAGAAAGCAGTAGAAGACTTTTTTTTTCATTGAACGCAATTCAATAAAGAAGAAAATTTAATGTGATGTTTAACATATTTTTTTAATTTAAATTTCAGTTACTATATTTAATAATACACCACTAAATGTTGAGAAATTAATGGCGTAAATTAAGGAACAAATTGATATTATCAAATTTATCTTTCCTTAAATATATCCTAATCAGTTTAATCACATATTCCAACAATGTATGAGTATCTTTCTCAAAATCGGGAGAGAGAAAGACTGAAGGAATTTTATGTAATTACTTTCACTTACTAAGGGATTTATGTAGTTTATACATTATTAAATCTCGTAGTCTGTGCTTTAAATAGGCTGGTCTTTACTTTTTTTTTTTTATGTTTATTATATTAGTCGGACACAAATCGCGAAATATAACCTGTGAGATATTATGAAGCAAAAATATAAATATATGCTCTATGAAAGAGTTATTTACCTTGAAAAATAAAAATTAAAGATTAAAACAACACAGGGACATCCATTGCAAACTATCACATGCCTGCCCTCGAATATAAACCATTACGGGTCGTTTGGTAGAGTGTATAAGAGCAGTGCAAAATATAGTGCATTACTAATGCTTGCATTAGTTCTGCTTGTATTAGTTATGCTGATACTGTTTCTTATACATTATTTGGTTTGATGTATTAGAAATAATATATCTTACATAATTTCTATAAAAGAAATATTTGTTTACAAAAATATCCTTCTTTGACTTTGTATACTTTTTCCGCAACAAAGTTCTTTTGCCATCTCAAATATAATTAGTATTGTTGAATCAGTAATTCGTCTTTGCGCATGAAATGTTACGACGACGGATTAATATAATCGAAGCAAAAACAAAATAAACATGTAAAATCCATTGCAAACTATCACATGCCTGCCTTCGAATATAAACCATTAATGTACCCTATGTTGAAATAGTCTCAAGGCTGACTTGTTTTCTTCTATTGGAATACTACTACTACTACTACTGTATTATTATTAATTTAAGAGAAAATGACCCTCATCCACTAAGCTGAGTGTTTCACCCCATGAATAACTTAATTGTTGAGTGCTTATCTTGAAAACTCACACGTCATTAGTCTCCTTTATTAATTAGACTAATGGAATATCAAGAAAGGATTAAGTAGTATAATTAATGCAAATTATCAAATAACAGCATATATATTGGAGATAAGTGAATTAAAAATGCTAATAGAATCTCAAGAAATCCTTTTACCAAGACAAAATTTATGAAGTTCATCTACCAACTCTTGCTTCTACCAAACTATATTCTAATTACAGTTTGAAGTAAACAATAGAACTCCAATGTGCATACCAGTATCACCAAAAACAGATCTGCTAAAAAGATTTTTAACTAACTAATTAATTAGATTTGTTTGAAATGTCCTAATCATCGTTTACTTTAAGCTAATATAAGTACACAATATATTTAGATGTCATTTGACATTCTTTTTCGAAGGATAAGAAGATAACGCATGTAATAGTCAACATTAATATTTCACTATCAATAGAATAAAAATATAACTAGAGAATATTACTCACCTAAGGCATCCAATCACCCTAGAAAAAGTCTAAAATATTTTTATTTAACGCATAAATAATATTTTCTGCAATTAATAATAAGCAATTATGTATAAATTTGATTTCGTTTGATTTTAAGAATCTATAGTCTTTTCCCGTTCACACTCATAAATTTTCATTTGCTCTTTGTATGTTTGCTATTTTGCTAGTTTAGTTTCCTTTCAATCCTGCTTTGAATTTTAATTATATTTTTTTTTAGCCGAGAATTTCTCTACCCTTTGCCGATCTTATTCGTAGGATTATACTAAATATGCTATTGTTTTACGCTCCTTGCAAATTTGAAGAAGAAAAAGAAGCTACTGGATTTTTATTTTTTTTAAAGAATTAAGAAGTTAGGTGATCGAATTCTTTTAGAATTTATAGTGGTCCTGTTTGGTCCGAGCAAAACAAAATTGTACACCAAACATGAAGTAATTGAGGAACTGCCACAAATTGTGGATATTTTTATGAAGTGGACCAAACTATCATCATAATAAAGGGAAAAAAATATTTGAATTTAAGTCAAAGTAGAAGCTAATAATGTGTTTGTGTTTTCCCTCCATTTAACACTCCTGTACATTAGCAAAAGGAAATAGAACAAATTAGAAGTTTTCTGCTAAAGGAATTTGAAATTTTAACAAGTTAGGATGGTCTTTTATGTTATGTTACAACAATGTTGACTGCAGTTATTAATCAATTTCAAGAACATTCATCGTATTTACATTAAAAACAATTGATTCTCAACGTACACACACGTTAAATTTTCTCAAAAAAGGAGAACTAATTTCGAAAACAAGCCTATTCTGCATAACTTGTCTGTCGTCTTCTTGATCTGCTGAACGTTCTTGAAGGAGGGGAGGGAGAGAATTCGAAAGGGAGAGATGGTAACTCCATCTCACCTTTCAAAATCTTGACAATGTCGCTGATGTCAGGCCGCAATTCGGGCATTTTCTGTAAGCAAGCAAGTGCTAAGTTGATGCAAAGAGTTGCTTGCTCTTTGTTGTAGTCATCTTTTAGTCTTTCATCGACTAGTTCTAACACATTTCCAGCATGAGCTAGCTGCTTACACCAGCTTATCAAGTTTGCTTTCTCGAGTTTCATTGGCGAATTAAGGACATGTAATGGCCTCCTACCGGAGACTATTACAAGGACAAGAACTCCAAAGCTGTAAATATCAGCCTTTTCCATTAAGTAGCCACACCCTCCATATTCTGGTGCAACATAGCACAATGTACCTCTCATGCTCGTCGTGCTGCTCAGCTCTCGACTGAATAGATCACCACTCCACATATCGCTCCCCATTGAACGCGTATGCTTTCTCTTCCAACCTTTTCTAAAACTGAATTCTGCATCTGGATCATCTTCATTCTGGTCCTGCATTCCGAATTTTCTCCTCTTTCTCTTGAATCGAAAGCGTTTACCAATATCAAAATGTGGAATCTTGAACCGCTTCTTACAGTAACTTCCTAGCTTCTTCGCCTTCTTACTCTTCTTGCTTAGTTCATCAAGGTGCTCCTCTTTCCACCACTCTTTCATCTTCCTAGGCTTCTTATTACACGTTTTCCCCGCTATCTCCTTCTTTGGAGTTTCTGGCTCTTGTTCTTGTAATGTGGTCTCTTGAACTTCCTCAAATGTACTCTGGGGTGCTGAAGCATCCGAATTGGCATTCTGAGGAGAACATTTCTTTTCTAAGTCCCACTCAGGATCAGTTGATGGGCAAATCTGGCTCCCAATCCACTCCATTACATAATCTTTGCTACATAATTCACCACTACCATCCTGTCTCCACCACCAATCTTTACCCCATTGTTTCATATTTCTTGCTTTATCATCTCCACCACCCAAGTCCAACTCCTTCTTATGATCAATATTGCTCAGCTCCTCTTCACAACTTGCAGTAACTGATACTTCCTTCCCCTTGGCATTCCTAGTTGTGGCATCATTCTCGTTAAAGAAACTCAAACTTTGGGCAGCAGAGTTGAAGCCAAAGGGTCTAATATTTTGGAAAATTTTACTACCTTTGGAAGATGAAGAGGCTTGTAAAGCCATAGCAAAATCTACCTCATCTTGACTCTCCATAGGTGTCCCAATTGGTGTTGGAGTCTCAGTGCCTGTAGTCATTCCCCCTAAATTCCCAGAAAGGTCTTGACTCTTTCCCAATTCTTGACTAAACATCATATCCACACCGAATTCCTCATCAAGTTTCAATCTTGACAACCCAAAATCAGAAAGCTTAGCCCTGTACTCTGAACCAAGCAACACATTGCTAGGCTTAACATCCCCATGAATCACTGGTGGGTCACAATCAAGATGCAAAAATGCCAATGCTCTAGCAACATCAAGAATGACATCCAACCTTCTACCCCAATTCATACCCAAACTTGACTCATTAAAAAGTGATTCTTGCAAACTTCTATTAGGCATATACTCATAGACGACAAGTCTTTTACTTTTCTCTACACAATAACCAAGAAGTGAAACTACAAGAGGAGATTTTATCCCACCAAGAATATTCAGCTCATTCTGGAACTCCCTTTCACTTTGGAATGAACCAGAGTCCAATAACTTAACAGCAACCAACTTCCCATCTTTAAGAATTCCTTTAAATACAGTCCCAGATCCCCCTTTACCAATAGAAGTGGCATCACTGAAACCTTCAGTTGCTGACTTCAGCTCTTTGTAACTGAACCTGTGAAGCTTAACAAGGGGTGCATTGGAATCAAAAGGATTAGTACGTGAACGATGCACCAAAGAGTACCAAAGATAGTAAAGAAAATAAAGAATGGCAAACAAGATTATAAGTGAAGCTAAGGTTGTAATGATGAGGAAAATTATGCTTGACATGGGTTTTGGATTTGAAGGAATTGGCTGTCTTGAAGTCATTGTTTGTCGAGGTTCAAGAAATGGAGATGAAAGTTGAGAACTTTGAGGATTTTGCTTAGGTCGAAGAGTTTTTTGTTAAGTTATATATTTTTGAAAGTGGTGAGTATAAGAGATTTTGCTTTACAGTTGGATAATCATTTGAGGATTAGTACAATGTCATAAATGGTTCTTGATGGAATAGCATAATAGAATAGTACTTACTGGGTAGTAGAATAAAGAGTCTTGAATTTTTTGTATGTTACTTGTACTATTTTAATGATGTAAGTTTGATCGAGTTGAAGTTTGAGGGATGATAATGATTAAAAAAGCAAAGGAGAATTAGTGAAAGTCTTTTTCCCTGGTGAAATACTGAAACAGTGGGGAGTTTGGGGGGTGGGGTGGGGGGTAAAGGGGGGGCCCCAGAAGGCCAGAAATGCTTTTGACTAGTAAGAAAGAAAGAATTTGCAGTATCAAGGGGGAAATAAAAGTGATTGTGGTGTGTTGGGAGTATAGTGCTCTGAGTGCATGTTTTGTTTATTTTTGTTTGCAGGAAATTGTGGCCTACGTGCCATCTAGATTCTGGGGGTAAACTAGTTTGATTACTTCATAGCATTTAACTTTTCTTGAGTGTAAATAACTTTTATTTTATTTTATTTGCCGCGAGCTCGATTGAGAAGGTATTAGGAGAGGACTAGAGTACAAAGAATATACTTTACAACTTCTTTGGTAATAAGTACCTGTTAAAATGTAATGATCTGATAATGTGGAAATTGTTTTACATTCTAGTTGCATATAAGTTAAATCTTCTAAAGAATTGGAAAACTATATAATACTGTTCCTAGTTGATCCAAGACTAATCTCAGATGCAACGAAGTATCTAATAATATCTTGTCTTTGATGATTCAAAATACACATATAAGTGGAAGTAATTAATATATATACTAGCTAGTTGTTTAGTTCAGATCTTAGTTGGATTAATTTTAAGAACTTACTAAAGAATAGTAAAGACAAAAGTTTGAGGCTTTAAAGGTAGAGCTTTTTGAAGTAAGCACATAAATCTAACTTTTAGAAAAGATAAAATCTTGACAAATAGAGTCACTATATATGTTGTTTATTATAAGATGCTTTCCCACTAATGAAGTGAAACGACGACTTAAGCAAATTGAGACAAGAATGGAAAGAACAGCTGTGCATGTTATTAAGTTTGTAATATAGCAAAGCACCTTTTCAAGATTTTCAAAAGAGCATATTAATACTAATACTATGTTGATATTGTTTCAACTTTCATTTTCTGTTTAAGACAAATTTATTAAATATATATTATGACGTAAAAAGTTCTTTCTAAAGTATGTTGAAGACTCTCCCATCGGTTGATAATTAATGAATGCTCTTAATTCTTATATAATCTTGAATTAGGATCTAAATTCATTTGTTTATGAGAGTACAATATACTACTTACTACATTTTAAAGATAGAATTTTCTTTGCAGATCTTTATGATTTGAACTTGATGAGGACCAGATACTTTAGGTGATGACTTCGTCTCGGTGTAATTATTGCACCAGCACTCTTCAATTCTGAAATTCCAAAATTGGCAGAGGAATTACTTTCATGTGAGTTACTCCTCATTTATTCTCATTGGTTAGTCATAGTAATGCAACCACGTACGATGAGTAAAACACGAAAAGATTTATGTTACATTATTTTTCAATTTTATTTGAAAAAACTCAACTTTTATAATTACTATACTATATTATGACACATTTAAATTTATGAATTTAAAAAATCTTCATTTCTTTCTTAAATAAGATATTCGGTCAAACTACATGAATAGAAACAAAGAAATTATTTAAAAAATTTGTTGTTATTTGTAATAATTTCATATATAGTAGTCTTATATTTTTTAACTAATGTGTCAACTATTTGTTTCTTCCATTTTTAAACTAATGCGAAAAAAGATATGGAGATGTCAGAGTTGGTCTAAAATGAGCATTGGATCCATGCATGAATATTGTAGTGAAAACAGAAAAAAAAAAAAAAAAAAAAAAAAAGTAAAAGTAAAAGAAACAAAACTATGATTTTGCATTTTGGAGGGGAGGGTGAAAAGTAAAAAAAGAAAAAGATGATGGATCATAATTGGATATCCTAAAAGAGAAGCAAATTGAAATTGTAAAGAGGGGCATATGGCAACTGAATGGATGCAGATGCTTTGTCTCCTTATCTTCATTCTCTAATTTTGTCTATGCTATTGTGCATGTCTCTATCTCCATAATATAAGCCCACTTCTATTTTTTCTTTTCAAGCAAAGCAACATCACTATACTATGGTATTTGCATTATTTTACTGATTGACTTGATGATTAGTCACCCTCCTTAGTTTGTATTATTATTACTACTTGGTTTTATTTTATTTTGTTTTGTTGTGTTGTGTTGTGGAAATGTAAAATATAGGTTGTGATAGCTAGTGGCCATGTGTACCAAGGATTTATTTGGCTGGCTGTATTCATGTATACACTTGATGAGGACACACATGAGGTCGTATGTATAAGTATAATGGCAAGATCGAACACACCACCCTTGATCAGTAAGATGTGGCATTTTGCTGCTTTGGGGAGAAAAAAGATTGTCTAGAAGTTTATATATTGAGTATACGTGGATATTGGTTGAATAATTCAAAGTGAAAATTAATTTGAAATTGAAAGGAGAACTTTAAAGGAGTATCACTTAACGTCCAGTTGTGACGATAAATACCACTTAACACGACAAGAAGGGTTGTGCGTATGATAAACATCCTTCATCGTCAACTTTAATATTACTGATTTAAGTCATTCCAAGGAAGTAAAGAAGTGAAAGTTCATGGAGAGGGTTAAAAAAAAAAAAAAATATGAGCTGAAAATGATATTGAACCTATAGTTGCTTTCTTGTGCTTAGACAGTAGTAGTAGTAGTAGTAAGCAAAAGAACATGCCATGGGACCATTTTCACCAGCAAGAGACTATATATATTGCTTTTATTTCTTGTTGCCAATTACTACTCTTTTTAACTTTTGTCCTCAAAATTCTCTTCTTCTTTTTGGTTTAATGTTAGCCAACTTTATGGGCCGGTGTAAAATCAGATGTCTAGTCGTGTTCACCGAAAATATGCACGAGCAACCATTTTGCCTTTTGCTTTATGCTTTACCCTTCTGGGAACAGTGACAAACAGACGCTTCTAATCATGATGATATCCCAACACAATATACTTCAATAATTTTCCACGCTTGCTAATTAGTAGAGGTTCGTTTCATTATTACCTAAGTAGTATAATGTCTAGGCTTTTTACTTGTGCTTCTCCCTTTTGAAGATTTGAATTGGAAGCTAAATTTGAATTAGTCCTGCTTCATATCTCCTTTTCCTTTTTTGGGTCAGTGACTAATGAAGAGAATGCAGAAATAAAAAGTATCTTCTTTCCTTCAAAAGGAAAATTTTATTAGTCTATAGGGTAATATCATTTTCATTTTGTTCGAGTTGGGCAGCCTTTATGGTAAATTAATAGAAAAAACGGTTAGGATATTCATGTGCTTTCCTAGTGGCATGGAGATGCTAATTTCTACTCTACCAGCTTGCCAGAGTTCATTCTTCGTGGAACTCCGTTTAAATTATTCTGGTGAATTCATTCCAATCTACCTAAACATATAAAGACAACTCCTATTTGATAACTTGAAGTTCAATGAAGACCAAGCATATTACGTTGGTTCAATGGAAGTCACTCGTTGATAACTTTAACCAAATGTGAAAAAATAACTTCTTAGTGGCACTCGTCGTGTAACTAACTCTTTCACTAATAGTGTTGAACACCCCTCCTCAAGCTGATGAGTGAAACAGATCCTTCACTACCAGCTTGGATAAAAGATGAGTATGTTGAATCTTGCCTAGGCTCTTAGTAAGCAAGTCAGCTAGTTGTTCCTTAGTTGATACATGATGAGTTTGAATCATTTTTTGGACCAGTTTTTTCCTGACAAAGTGACAATCAATGTCAAAGTATTTTGTTCTCTCGTGAAAGATGGGGTCGGCAGCAATTTGTAGTGCAGCTTTGCTGTCACACAGCAAGTTTACTGGTTGATGAACCTTAGCACCCAACTCCTTGTACAGGCCTATAAGCCAAGTAATTTCAGCCACAGTTGATGCCATACTTCTGAACTCTGCTTCAGCTGAGCTCCTAGCTACTGTCTCTTGTTTCTTCGACTTCCAAGACACCAAGGCAGCCCCAAATTTAACCAAGTATCCAGTCACAGACCTTCTAGTTTGTAGACAAGTTCCCCAGTCTGAGTCACAGAATGCTATCAAAGTATCTGATCCTTGAGATGGCATGAACAATCCAAGACCTGGTGAAGTTTTAACATATTTCACTACTCTGATAGCAGTTTCCATATGAGACTCTTTTGGTGCATGCATAAACTGGCTCAAAACTTGTACAACAAATGAGATGTCCACTTTTGTCATAGTCAAATACAACCACCTTCCAACTAGTCTTTGATATTTACCAATGTCTTTCAGTGGACAGGCCACTGGATCTTCCCTTGAGTTGTTTACATGTGAGTCATAGTCAATTGAGGTCAATCTTAAGCTTGGATCAAGTGGTGCATACACTGGCTTAGCTCCACTCAGTCCTAGCTCAGAAATGAGTTCTAGAGCATATTTTCTTTGGCTCATGACGATCCCCTCCTTGGTCCTGGCAAATTCAATGCCAAGAAAGAACTTTAAAGGGCCCAAGTCTTTCATCTTGAACTTAAGCTTGAGATCACTTCTGGTTTGATCAATCATTCTGCTACAGCTGCCAAGGGCAGTTATTAACATATCATCAACATAGAATAACACTATGACTAGATCCTTCCCTGCTGTCCTTGTATATAGAAAGTAGTCATAATGACTTTGTACAAACCCAAGCTGAATAAGAGCTTCTGTTAGTTTCAAGTTCCACTGCCTTGGGGCTTGCTTAAGCCCATACAGAGATTTTGCAGTTTGCAGACCTTACCAACCTCCCCTTGTCTGCAAAAACCACGAGGAAGAACCATATACACATCTTCAATGAGGTCACCATGCAGAAAGGCATTGTGAACATCCATCCGAATCACAGGCCAGTGTTTAACTGCAGCAACAACAACAACTGATCTCACAGTGGCTAAATAGCCACTGGTGAGAAGGTGTCTGAGTAGTCTAGTCCCTCTTTCTGATTAAATCCTTTGGCAAAAAGTCTTGCCTTGTATCTTTCAACAGCACCAGATGCTAGATACTTAACCTTGAACACCCATTTACAACCAATGGGAAGCTTACCGGGGGTAGATCAACTATAGTCCAAGTATTATTAGCCTCAAGTGCAGCCATTTCAGAATTCATAGCTTCAATCCACTTGGGATCCATGGAAGCATCAGCAAAAGAAGTAGGTTCATGTACTGAGGAGTAGGCTGTTAGAGTAGCACAGTAAGAAGGAGTGAGTGCAACATAGCTCACATGGTCAGATATGGGATATAGACAAGCAGAGTTAGCTTTAGACCCTTTAGTTTGATAGTCTTTAAGACAAATAGGAGGTTTAGTCTATCTAGTGTAAGCCATCCTAGTTGAAGAGGAAGGGGAAAGAGCAGCTGATTCAGTAATAACAGGTGAACTTGTGCACTGTATGTCCTTTGGCTAAACAATCCAAGTGTTCTCAAGACCTCCAAGAATGTGTGAACTTCCTATATGGCTAACTTGAGCATTAGCACCAGTAGGTAAGTGAACCAGTCCTTGTTGCATGTGTGAATTATGCAGGAAGTTAAGTGTGCTAACCATGTGTTTAGATGCTCCAGAGTCAACAATCCACTTATCATTAGTTGTGGAGCAGTTAAGACACTTAACCATACCTGCTGAAGTCACAGTGGTTCCATTATCACACTGCTCCTTATCTTTGTCCATCATCTGTAGCAGTTACTGCTGGTACTGCTCAGGAGAGAACTGAGGTAGTTGTTGCTGTGGTACATATGAGTATGGAGGCATATTATACTGTTGAGGCTGCATAAACTGGTTAGGCTGCAGATTAGTCATAAGAGCATGAGAATTTTTGTAAGAGTTATTGGAAGAAAAATGTCCAGATCCTTGTTTATGCATGAACTGTGTGGGTCTAGGAGTGGTACTGTTGGATTGAACATTTTGATGTTGACCTCTACCAAGACTACCTGTTCCTGAGGTTGAGCCAGTGAGTGTTTTCTTCTTCCCTTTCCAATCAGAGGGATAACCATGTAGAGCATAACACGTGTCACTGGTGTGACCACCTCTATTGCAGTAGTCACAATGCAGATGACTTGTTCTCTTAGGTTTAAAACTTGCATTTTCATAAGTGAACTTCCCTTTTCCACCAAAGAACACCAGGGCATCATTTGCATCACTGGATTTAGTAGATCCTCCAGCTCCTAGAGTAGATTTTCCCAGCAGCTTCTGACTCTCCTCAGCCATCACAAGGGAGTAAGCTTTATTCACACTAGGAGGAGGATCAAGCATCATAATTTGACTCCTACATTGGTTGTAGGACTCATTCAGCCCTAGCAGAAATTGCATGAGTCTCTGATAGTCAAAATGTGCAGCATATGTTTTATACTCCTCACAAGTACATCCAGGGCATGGCATAAGTTTATCATATTCCATCCACAACTCCTTTAAACGAGAGAAATACATTGACACAGACATGACACCTTGATTTAGTGTAGTGATTTCCTTAAGTAGATAGAAGATCCTGGATCCATCAACCTTGTCAAACCTCTCCTTCAAGTCATTCCATACTTGTTGAGCATTACTCACATATACTATACCACTTAGTAACTCCCTACTAACTGAGATCATGATCCAAGAGAGTACTATAGCATTGCACTTTTCCCAGCGATCATACAAGGATGAAGAAAACTTGTCTTTCGAGCTTTGTCCAGTAACAAAGCCCAATTTCCCTTTACCTAACAATCCTATCTTCATTGACCTACTCCATAACGCGTAATTCTCAGAGCCTGTTAACTGAATTGAGACTAGAGAGCTACCTGGAGTGTCACAAACATAAAGATGCAGAGGATGATTGGCATCGATGACTGTTTCTCCCCCACCTGAGCTAGCTGTATTGCTCGTGTGTGGATCTCCAGCTGTCGCCATTGTTGTGTATTCGAGAAATTTTCCCACTCTAGCACACAAGTGTATCACGAACTGAATCTCTACTCAGAAACTGTAAACCCTAGCTCCTGTGCTGTTTTGATCAGTGCACTCGTTCTGACCACTCAGTTGCACTTAATCAACAGAGATGATGATGCACAGTGAACTAGTATCTACACATTCAGCCATTGATCGCGGGCTCTGATACCATGTTGAGGATCAACAATGATGATCTATAGAGGGACCTACCATTCAAGCTAACTAACTCATCTAATTAAGTTACCTAACTAACCAACTAGACTACACGTGCCTTGCACTGTACATTGTAACAAACTTGCACCAACAGTGTAACTAACTCTTTCTCTAATAGTGTTGAACATCAGCATTTCGAGTTAAGTTACCGGTTTGTCCTAGACCAACTTCACACTTGAAAATTAATTCAACACCATTAGCAAGTAGCAACTATTAGAATTAGAAGTAAAAAAAGATTTGAGTTTGAAGGTGGATAGTTTCTCAATAGCTCTACTATGCCAGCTCCTTCCAGTTGCCAATCTACTTGCATCACATTTTTGAAGCTTTGGCAAAGCTGAAAAATATGGATGACTGATCTTCTAGAAGAGCCCGAGGGTTGCCCTGTTCAACCTGTAAAGCATAAATAGGAAAGCTGAGAAACTAGAACAATTTGAATTTGGATGACATCCTGCACATTTTAGCATCTTAAATATAATCTTTGTACCATGAAAGCAAGGACACCATTACCTCTATAACATGCACCAATTTAACAATTGAAGAATGTAGTAAGTGTGAAAATTCAAAAAAACTGGAGGCAGTCATTTCTCTATTAGATGCACCCATTTCAGCAATTGTAGAATGTTCATCAGTGGACAAATCAACATACAGTGGATGAACACTAGATTGAGTACTGAAACTTGTTTGGTTGTTCATATCAGCAGACCTTAAAGATGCATAAACCAAGTTTCAAATGTAGAACAATCTTTGTCCTAGTGCCTCTACCATGTCGATGAAAGACGGTGAAACCATAAATGAAAGACTAGGCAAAATTAAGTCGTTAAGAATAATGTCTAACCATTGTGTCGCCCCCTACTTCCCAGATAAGTATAATAGTAAATAATTAACCCAAAGAGACTTAAAAATTGTCACCACTCAGCTAGTTTTTGTTATATTCTTGTAATTCATTCTATGTCTAGACAGTTTAAAGGAAGGCAAGCTTGTCAAGAAAGTAAGTTTACCAGAAACCCTTGATCCAAAATCAGGATATTGTCCATGTTCATAACTGTGGAAATGCGATGGGCAATTGTGATAACCGTCGTTCCCTGGCATTCAGTTGCTAGAGTGTTCTGTAGTTTTGAAGTTGTTTCAGTGTCCACATTCGCCGTGCATTCATCCAAGCAAAGCACCTGCAGAAAAGTATAAACCTGTCAGTACTCTCTCCCATTTCTTGTACACCCCTCCGAAGTAGCTCTTTTTACACATTATATAACCTTGCAGGACTTGAGGAGAGCACGTGCAAGACAGAGTAGCTGCTTTTGACCAACAGAAAATGCTGTTCCTGACCCTTTTAGTTGAACATCCAGTCCACCTGCAGCTTCTACCTCCTCCTTGATGTGGCATTTTTCTAGGACATTCCAGATCTCAAAATCCCTGTTCTCTTGCAATGGATCAAGATTTTTCCTGAGATGTTTATTATGCAGACATGTAAGGGAAGCCATATTGCCAACCAATCATCATTAATATAATCACATGCTTTGGCCAGTAGCCCAGTACTGGGTCTTACAGAAGGTGAGAAGGAAGTGAATGTTCTAAGACAAAATGACTGAAGAAGTCACAAACTATGTCAATTACCTTATTGATCCTTCAAACAAGAAAGGAGCTTGGGGAACAACAGCAAAGCTCGAACGAAGATATCTGACAGAAACACCAGCAATATTTACCCCATCAACCATGATGGATCCTCCGCATGTTGGGTAGAGTCGAAATAGGGCATTCAAAATACTTGATTTCCCTGCACCCGTTCTTCCAATTATACCAACCTGATAGGTACCAGGGCAACCTTTAATGTCAATGGAGTCTGGATTGTCTTTATGTAAAACAAAGAAGTTACAATTACTTAATTCCAACCATAATCTCTTGGGATAGTTTTCTGCCATCTTATAGATGTGTGATTTTGTAAGTGTCAAAATTCAAATTCTCAAAGGATATGGTAAATTATCCAAGCTAGACAAACAGACCTGTGTTCCCCCAGCAATGGTGAAAGAAACACCACACAAGGCAGGAGGCAGTTGAGGCTTGTACTTGAGAGTCACATTGACAAAATTGATCTCTCCTTGATGTGGCCATTGTGGATGTAACGGATGACCTCCATCATCTTCTTCTTGAGGAGCATCCATATACTATAAAATGGGGAGTAAGAAGGACGTCTCAATTTGTGTCATAAAACTTTTATGAATGTATCTCAATTTAGTCACCTGTAATATCCTCTCAACAGAAACCATCTCTTTCTCTGTTTCTGTAAAACTTGTTAAGAAGCTTCCAAGTAAAGATACAATTGGAGCAGCATAAGAGAGAGCCAAGCCAACCTGTTCACATAGAATTGGTATGTCAAATCCACAGAAGATTATGATTGCTTTGCAGCAAAGGTTCAAGAGCAAAAGAATCACTTTAAACTTACCAACCCTGGAGTACCTAAACTGATGGGGAGGTATTCATGAGAACCAATAACTGCCAACACTGCAATGAATGAGACGATAAATGCTGCCAGCAACTGAAAAAATTAAATCTTTCAGTACCAACAATAGCGTCTAGTATCATGATAACACCGATTTTTCAGCATTATGTTATTACGTACACAAATGAGGAATTTGTACCCACCAAAGTCCACAAACCACAGTTGTTAATCAGTACTAGTTTCCCTAAAGAGGTACTGACAGCATAAGACATACCTGAAGTCGCAGCGAGAGCCACAAACTTGCTGTTACTTCTGAATACGAAGTTCTCTGATATGTCATCAGATGCTTATTAAATTTGAGTAGAAAAAGATCCTGCCCAACAATAGAGTTAGTTTAAATTTCAGAATGGAGAACATAGAAGTTGGACAATGAGTTCTCCTTGGAGAAGTTGAAATACAGCGCATTCAAAGATATTTTCCACACATAGCATAGAAATTGGTCTTTCTGACTCGCAATAAGAGGAGGCCAGAAAGTGCTCTTCATGATGCTGTTTATAGAGCATAGGAAAAACTACATTCCCTAATCATGTGATGTACAAGGGACTTTACTAAGCTACTGCATTTTAAGTTCACTGCAACCTACTGTTCCTCAATGGAATAGGGATGCGTGACACCTGAATTCAATATGAAAGTGCTGAAATTATGGAAGGACAGGATAAAAACGAGAAACTAATGGTCATGCATTTTTCAAAAGAAAGATAACACGTGCTCTCAACCCTCCTATCAAAATCGGATTTATCTTAAAGTCTGTAATCATTGTCACACCCCTATATTTTTACCACCCCAACCCCGCTAGGGAGTTGGTTTTGGAGAAAATGGGTTTTTCCAATTAAAGTGACATTTGGTGCTTCCTCCTTTTGTATCACAATTGCTTTACTTTCGATCAACTTCTCAATAGCTCTCTTTAGGGTCCAACAATTTTCTGTACTATGACCTTGAGTGTTTGAATGATATTCACACCTTGCATTTGGATCAAAACCTTTTGCATTCGGATTCACAATGTATGGCATAATAGGTTCAATCCATCCCAATTTTATCAATCTTCGCAACAAACTCGTGTACGATTCTCTAACTGGGGTGAAGTTTTCCCTGTTCTCTGGTATAATTTGCCCTAACAGGCAGATTACGTGGGGCTTGAAAATTTTGTTGTTGTGGACAAAAACCTTGTGGAGCAGGTGCCCGCCACTTGGGTATTAAGGACAGCAGATTGAGGTGGATAATAATGTTGAGGAGGGCCAGGGGCAACCCCTGAACATAAAGGTAGTTCCGTCCTCTTTAGGCATTCCCCGATCCTGATACCATCATGGATCCTTCTTCCTTCGATTTTCAAAACCGCCCGATCCACTCTGAATTGCTTGTGTAGTGGCCTTGAGGGCTGCTTGATTCATAATTTTTCCCGACTTTATGCCATTCTCTACCATCTCTCCAATTTTTATCGCTTCAGCGAAAGGCTTACCCACAGCGGCAAGCAAGTGATGGAAGTAATCAGGCTCTTGAGCTCAGAGAAAAACATCAATCAATTCATGATCTTTCATTGGCGGTTTGACTCTAGCTGCCTGCTCTCTCCATTTTATGGCATATTCTCTGAAACTGTCAGATGGTTTTCTCTTCATATTAGCGAGAGAAGTACAGTCAGGGACAATGTCAAGATTGTATTGAAATTGTTGGACAAAGTCTAGAGCCATATCATCCCAATGGGAGATGTCTTGGTCGATAAATCATTCTGAGGCTATTCCTGTCAGACTTTCTCCGAAATAAGCCATAAGCAGCTCATCTTTCCATCCTGCACCTCTAAGTTGATTGCAATACCTTTTTAAGTGGGCCACCGGGTACCATGACCACTATATTTGTCGAATTTTGGGGTCTTGAACCCTATTGGTAAATGAACATAGGGAACATGCACAGATCCTTGAAAGAGACACTTTTGTGTCCTCTTAATCCTTGTATGTTTCTCATACTCTGCTCCAGACTCCTCACTTTTCTGGCTATCTCTTTTTGTTCTTCATTCTTAATAGCCTTTTCAATCACGATATGAGACCCGAGCTGATATGAATTTACGGGTTTGAATGTCAATTCAGGAGGATGAAATTGATCATGATTCAGCTCATCGACAGGCTTCTGTATCATTGATGGAGGGTCTATATTAGTTGGCACGACCGAAATAAAAAACAGGTTGTTTGTGAGAGATGGATTTGAAGGTGCCAGCAGCGCTCGACACATTAGTATAAGGACCAAAACCAAGTGGATCGCCAGATTGGGCTTGAGTAAAAATGGGATAATTCACTTTCGAAAGTCCGGGAATGGAGGAAGGTTGGGCTTGCCCATTTATCCAGGCTTGATACATTTCCGCTATTTGTTGCTTCAGTAACCTATTATCCTCCAAAGATGCAAACTCTTGTGGAATTAACTGATCTCGGTTTTCTTTGTTGTCAGACTCTGTACCATCTTTTCGAGTCATCTTTCTTTTTCCTTTGTACCGCTGCCAGCTTAACCACAAACCAACCACCTTACTACTTATTTATGAAACAAAAACAAATATGTTAGGATTTAGAGCTTTACAAATATTGATAACAGCTTACATGCCATGCACCTAAGTAATTTTCATTTCTAAGATGAACTTAGGAAAGCACCCTTGTTTCATCTCGATTTTTGGTGAATTAATTTAACCCTCATTATTTAACGTCAGCATTTTCAATTATTACTTAAAACTTTGAAAAAATTTGATCGAACCCGTCGAGGGTAGCCTACGTATCATGAATTAGATCATTACGTAGTTCACGAATGTAATAAATGCTAGTGATTTTTTTTTCAGAAATAAATAAGTAATTAAACCAAATGCGAATCTTTTCCATACATTTCTAAAACAAAGATTTAAGTGAAATAAAACTAGAATTATCCAAACAGACTCAAAAAATGCAAAAGCAAATACCTAAAAGAAATAGACTCTAAAAGACACAACAAACTATCATCAATACGTCTTCCAAAGATATCTTGAAACTCAGTCCTCCCTCAAACTTGAGTAGATTCTGGACAATGCTTTTGGCAGATGTGGAGCGAGAGCACGTGCCTGACGACCCAAACTTTCGTCATCCCGGTGAAGATACTTAGCATAAACATCAATCAGGGTTTCACTGAGCTGAAGTACTTCCACTCTAGCTTCATTCATACTCTCATGGCAATTCCGCACCCAATGCTGAGTAGTACGGACTGTATGTTCAGGTCTCCTTCTTGTTCATGAAGGTCATCGATCTGATAGTGAAGCGCCTGTCGTTCGATCATCCACTGATTTTTCTCAACTTCCTTCTGAAATGCGTGAAGCGCCTTGCTATTTCTCTTTCCATAGAGGCCTTTAGCTGAGCCCGAAGTTTCGACTATGTGCTTATCAGTAAAGCAAGCCTTCTCTTTCTCGAAATCACTCGACTGTTGCTCCATAGCGCCAATGTCCAGGTCTTCTTGTAGGGCCTGCATGGTAACACGGTGCTCTTTCTCAATCTCTTTACGAACCGAACTAACTCTAGCCTCCTGATGGATCAATTCTTCTGTAGTCCTTTCCAGATCCGTATTTAAGACGTGCAAATTAGATTGTTAGTTCTCTTCCACCTCGCGTCGAGCCTGCTTAATCTTGACCTCAATCTCCGCTTCTTGGTCTACAGGCCTTGACCTTTCTGGCATGGCCTTAGGAGGAGGTTGGTCATGAAACCATGGCAGATACCAACAATCTACCTCGCCCTTGTCACGATCTTCCACCATGTGCTCTAAACATGAGAGTATACATCCTCCCTAAATCTTAAGTATTTCAGACTTTCTTAGAGGGATGCTAGGGAGGAATTCATACATGAACTCTTGCATATTTTCAACTGGCAGTAGGTACTGACGTCGATCGAGTTGTCGCATGACTCTGAGTGGCACGTAAGGTTGAACACCTATTAAAACAATGAAATGAAAGGCCGAAAAGTGGAGGGAAAGTTTTGGTCCTTATGACCATTCCACTCGACTTGAAAATCTACAGTAAATGGGTGATAATGAACATGCTCGAGCATCCATAACTGCAACAGAATGTTACATCCTTCAAAATAATCCGCCCCACTTTTGCACTTCGTCATGGCCCGATAAATATCTGCCAGAACCATAGGCACGAGGGTGACCTTAGGATTCTTGTCAAAAGCGGTAATGAATGCAGCCAAACTTGTGCTGATTTTTCCTCCTCTCTTTGGAAATACCATTATTCCCAAAAAAGCCACTATGAATACGTTGTAACTGTGCTTTTCCCAAGTCCGGCGACACCCTCCGCTGTTAAGTTTCGACCCAAACAACTCAAATCCATTTTTCTGACCATATCTTTCGTACAAGAACTCTAGATGAACCCATCTATTATCTAGGCAGACACCTATGTTCTTCTCCTTTATGTGTAACAGCTCAAAGAACCTTTCATCAGTAAGACATGCTTCGGTATCATAGGTTCTCCTCGGTGAAGATTCCTACCCTTTCCCATAAATGCTCCTATTTCCTCCAGTATGAGAGTGAGCTCAAAGTCAGAGAATCGGAATACATTGTTCGACGGGTCCCAAAAGCTTCTATCACATCTCTCCGTAGTTCAACATTCGAAAGACTCCTTAAAAATCCCAAGGGTTTATACACTTCTCCCTCTCCGTAGTCGGTCATATTTTCATACCAAGTCCGCAACAGTGTTGGAGCTTTATCTAACACCATGAATTGAGGTACTTCATCATCCCTCGGCCTCTTGTCGCTCTTTCCAAATGAGTTCATATTGTCCTATAGGATAATGATGGCAAATAAGAATTCTAATTTAAACATCCCAAAACGAAGACAAAAATAATTTTCAAAAGAACATAACGGAATGAAGCGGAACTAGATTTCAAAATGAGCATCGGAAAATAGTAACTGACAAGACAGGAAGTGTCAAAGTCTTCTAAAACATCCTAGAGTGGGGGGGGGGGGGGGGAGGGGGCACAATATTTTGATCAAACAATTCAGTCCACTATTTTGTTTCAATAATTTGATCATTTCTGATGTGTGTGGTCCAAATGTCATCAAAATATTGTCCCCCCCTAGGATGTTTTAGAAGATTTTGACACTTCCTGTCTTGTTAGTTACTATTTTTCGATGCTCATTTTGAAATCTAGTTCCGCTTAATTCCGTTAAGTTCTTTTGAAAATTATTTTTGTCTTCGTTTTGGGATGTTTAAAATAGAATTCTTATTTGCCATCATTATCCTATAGGACAATATGAACTCATTCGGAAGGAGCGACAAAAGGCCGAGGAATGATGAAGTACCTCGATTCATGGTGTTAGATAAAGCTCCGGCACTGTTGCGGACTTGGTATGAAAATATGACCGACTACGGAAAGGGAGACAGAGAGATGTGATAGAAGCAATTGGTACATTTTTGGGACCCGTCGAACAATGTATTTCGATTCTCCGACTTTGAGCTCACTCCCACACTAGACGAAATAGGAGCATTTATGGGAAAGGAAAAGAATCTTCACCGATGAGAACCTATGATACCGAAGCATGTCACTGGTGAAAGGTTTTTTGAGCTGTTACACATAAAGGAGAAGAACATAGGTGGCTGCCTAGATAATGGATGGGTTCATCTAGAGTTCTTGTACGAAAGATATGGTCAGAAAAATGGATTTGAGCTGTTTGAGTCGAAACTTAACAACGGAGGGTGCCGCCGGACTTGGGAAAAGCCCAGTTACGACGCATTCATAGTGGTTTTTTTTGGGAATAATGGTATTTCCAAATAGAGGAGGAAAAATCAGCACAAGTTTGGTTGCATTCATTACCGTTTTTGAGAAGAATTCTAAGGTCACCCTCGTGCCCATGGTTCTGGCAGACATTTATCGGGCCCTGACGAAGTGCAAAAATGGGGCGGATGTTTTTGAAGGATGTAACATTCTATTGCAGTTATGGATGCTCGAGCATGTTCATTATCACCCATTTGCCGTAGATTTTCAAGTCGAATGGAATGATTATATCAATGGTAATAAGGAGAGGATTAAGGACCAAAACTTTCCCGAAGGAATAGGAGCTTGGAAGGAGTATTTGAAGGGGTTAACTGCTGACAAGATCGCGTGGAATTATCATTGGTTCCCTTCAAAAGAGGTGATATATATGTCCACTTTTCGGCCTTTCATCGTTTTAATGGGTCTTTGAGGTGTTCAACCTTACGTGCCACTCAGAGTCATGCGACAACTCGGTCGACATCAGTACCTACCGCCAGTTGAAAATATGCAAGAGTTTATGTATGAATTCCTCCCTAACATCCCTCTAAGGAAGTCTGAAATACTTAAGATTTGGGGAGAATGTATACTCTCAGGTTTCGAGCACATGGTGGAAGATCGTGACAAAGGCGAGGTAGACTATTGGTATCTGCCATGGTTTCATGACCAGCCTCCTCCTAAGGACATGCCAAAAAGGTCAGCAAGAAGGCCAGTGGACCAAGAAGCAGAGATTGAGGTCAGGATAGCAGGCTCGACGCGAGGGGGAAGAGAACTATCAATCTACTCTGCACATCTTAAATACAGATCTGGAAAGGGCTAGAGAAGAATTGGTCCATCAAAAGGCAAGATTTGAGGCCAGAGTTAGGTCGGTTTGTAAGGAGATTGAGAAAGAGCACTGTGTTACCATGCAGGCCATACAAGAAGACCTGGACATTGCCACTGGCGCTATGGAGCATCAGTCGAGTGATTTCGAGAAAGCGAAGGCTTTGCTGACAAACACACAATCGAAACTTCGGGATCAGCTAAAGGCCTCTATGAAACGAGAAAGAGAAATAGCAAGGCGCTTCACGGCATTTCAGAAGGAAGTTGAAGTTGAGAAAAATCAGTGGATGACCGAACGACAGGCGCTTCACTATCAGATCGATGACCTTCATGAACAAGAAGGAGACCTGAACATACAACCGTACTACTCAACATTGGGTGCGGAATTGCCATGAGAGTATAAATGAAGCTAGAGTGGAAGTACTTCAGCTCAGTGAAACCCTGATGCCGATTGATGTTTATGCTAAGTATCTTCACCGGGATGACGAAAGTTTGGGTCTTCAGGCACGTGCTCTCGCTCCACATCTGCCAAAAGCATTGTTTAGAATCTACTCAAGTTTGAGAGAGGACTGAGTTTCAAGATATCTTTGAAAGACGTATTGATGATAGTTTGTTGTGTCTTTTTAGGATCTGTCTTTTAGAGTTTATTTCTTTTAGATATTTGCTTTTGCATTTTTTTAGTATTTTTGAGTCTGTTTGGATAATTCTAGTTTTATTTCACTTAAATCTTTGTTTTAAGGATGTTTTAGAAATGTATGGAAAAGATTCGCATTTGGTTCATTTTGTTCAATTATTTATTTACTTATTTATTTTTGAAAAAAAAAAATCACTAGCATTTATTATATTCATGAACTATGTAATGATCTGATTCATGTTAAACATGATACGTAGGCAACCCTCAACGGGTTTGATCAAATTTTTTTCAAAATTTTAAGAAATAATTAAAAATGTTGACGTTAAATAATGAGAGTTAAATTAATTCACCAAAAGTCAGGATGAAACAAGGGTGCTTTCCTAAGTTCATCTTAGAAATGAAAATTACTTAGGTGCATGGCATGTAAGCTGTTATCAATATTTGTAGAACTCTAAATCCTAACATCTTTGTTTCATAAAAAAGTAATAAGGTGGTTGGTTTGTGGTTAAGCTGGCATCTCATCCGTACAACACAAGGTACAAAGGAAAAAGAAAGATGACGCGAAAAGATGGTACGGGGTCTGAAAATGAAGAAAATCGAGATCAGTTAGTTCCACAACAGTTCGCATCTTTGGAGAAGAATAGGTTACTGAAGCAACAAATAGCGGAAATGTATCAAGCCTGGATAAATGGGCAAGCCCCACCTTCCTCCATTCCCGGACTTTTGAATGCAAATTATCCCAGTTTTACTCAAGCCCAATCTAGTGATCCACTTTATCCACCTGGTTTTGCTCTTTATACTAATGTGTCGAGCGTTGCTGGCACCTTTACCACACGCCCTCCAAATTCAGCTCTCACAAACAACCCACTTTTTATTCCGGTCGTGCCAACTAATATAGACCCTCCATCAATGATACAAAAGCCTGTCGGCGAGCTGAATCATGATCAATTCCATCCTCCTGAATTGACGTTCAAACCCGTAAATTCATATCCGCCCACTCATCAGCCCGGGTCTCATATCATGATTGAGAAGGCTATTAATAATGAAGAACAAGAAGAGAGAGCAGAAAAGTGAGGAGTCTGGAGCAAAGTATGAGAAACATACAAAGATTAGGACACAAAAGTGTCTCTTTCAAGGATTTGTGCATGTTCCCTAATGTTCATTTGCCAATAGGGTTTAAGACCCCAAAATTCGACAAATATAGTGGTCATGGTAACCCTATGGCCCACTTAAAAAGGTATTGCAATCAACTTAGAGGAGCAAGAGGGAAAGAGGAGCTGCTTATGGCTTATTTCGGAGAAAGTCTGACAGGACTAGCCTCAGAATGGTTTATCGACCAAGACATCTCCCATTGGCATGTTTGGGATGATATGGCTCAAGACTTTGTCCAACAATTTCAATACAATCTTGACATTGTCCCTGACCGTACTTCTCTCACTAATACGAAGAGAAAACCATCTGAAAGTTTCAGAGAATATGCCATAAAATGGAGAGAGCAGGCAGCTAGAGTCAAACCGACAATGAAAGACCATGAATTGATTGATGTTTTTCTCCAAGCTCAAGAGCCTGATTACTTCCATCACTTGTTTGCCACTGTGGGTAAGCCTTTCGCTGAAGCGATAAAAATTGGAGAGATGGTAGAGAATGACATAAAGTCAGGAAAAATTATGAGTCAAGCAGCCCTCAAGACCACTACACAAACAATTCAGAATGGATCGGGCGGTTTTGGAAATCGAAAAAAAAAAAGGATCCATAATGGCATCAGGATCGGGGAATGCCCAAAGTGGACGGAACTACCCTTATGTTCACGTCCAACAGGGGCAACCTGGCCCTCCTCAACATTATTATCCGCCTCAATCTGTTGTCCTTAATACCCAAGCATATGCTCAACCTTCTCAGTGCCTACAATGGTGGGCACTTGCTCCACAAAGTTTTCGTCCACAACAAAAAAAATTTCAAGCCCCACGTAATCTGCCTGTTAGGGCAAATTATACAAGAGAATAGGGGCAAAGGAAAAACTTCACCCCAATTAGAGAATCGTACACGAGTTTGTTGCAAATATTGATAAAATTGGGATGGATTGAACTTATTATGGCAAACAATGTGAATCCGAATGCAAAAGGTTTTGATCCAAATGTAAGGTGTGAATATCATTCAAATACTCAAGGTCATAGTACAGAAAATTGTTGCACCCTAAAAAAAGCTATTGAGAAGTTAGATCGAAAGTAAAACAATTGTGATACAAAAGGAGGAAGCACCAAATGTCACTTTAATTGGAAAAACTCATTTTCTCTAAAACCAACTCCCTAGCGGGGTTGGGGTGGTAAAATAGAGGTGTGACAGATGGCGACTCTGCTGGGGATAACCAGAATTCGAGCTTGTATATTGACTAGTTTGGCTTTATTTATTTTTGAATATTATATTTGTTGGCTGAAATGTGCTATTTGTCTACTTGTTTACCATTTTGATATTATTTGAATTGCAATATAAATTGTTTCTCTCGCGAACCCATCTGAGTCTTTTGAGATACTTTATATTCGGAGATGCGGTATACGCTCCCGAGCCTTGAGATACCAGAGATGCGGCAACGCTCCTGGGAAAGATTCTATAGTCACACATGATTTAGGATGGGAAGGACCAACGGTAAGGCGGAAAAGCACTGCTACCGGTAAGCTATCCCTGCCCAACTCGAGTTGTCCGCTCGTTTTACAACTAGTCTAGACACCTACCTCCATCAGGTTAAACCTAGTAGAACTGAAACTTAGACATGGTTATCCCTATTAGACTCCGCTTTATTTGCATCACGTGCATTTTTAACTTAGTGAAGGCTCGACAAAGGTTTGAATGTCTAAAAGTACCCTCTTTTAAGACTATACATTTTCTATGCAACTAGTTGCATTAACAGTCTGTTTGGATGGTGGTTTCCCATGGTATGGTATGGTTACCATGGGAGCCATGTTTGTTTTGATTGTTTGCTAAAAGGGATGGTATGGTATGGTATTATATTTTTCCATGATTTGATAACCATGCAATTTCCTGAACCACCAATTTGGTGGTATCCTATGATTTTTTTTCCAACTATGCCCTTATATAATTTTATTCAATCCTATTTTACCCTTTACCCTATTTACTTATTCTTACGTTTTTCTGCTAACCTGAAACTTCCTTTGGGCCTACTACCCCATGTGGTTGGTGTCTTTCCCGGGGAAATTTAACGATTGGTCAAACCTAACATCCATGTTGTCTATATACCATGCAAGACATAGTCATCCAAGCTGCTGAAACCAGAAATTGAACGGAAAGATGGCATGATGTCAAGCAGCATTGACATAGAGTTGAGGTTTGTAAGATTGTGTAGACTATTACCATAAGGTTAATTTCTATCACAGTTGAATTTTTTGGTTGTTCGTGAATCGTGATTAAGAAATTGATGATTATTCTACCAGAAGAAACAATTATGTCTTGGTGAAATCATCCTCTCATGACCAAATTCTGATCTACCAAGGCACTTGGTAGTACAATACTTGTAAATTGCAAGAGGGAGCTATCAATTCTTTCTTTGGCCAATCAGGCTTCCTTTAATTAATAATTTTTTAAAAATAGGGGCATTTTAGTACATTTATCTGTTACCATACAGTACCATACCATCAAACCAAACAAAAAAACTATTATTATACCATAATGAACGATACAGTCTATCCAAATATTGTATTGTACATACTGTACTGTACCATACCATACTATACTATACCATATATTATGAAACCATGACAAACCACCATCCAAACAAAGGCTAACTGTCAAGCTGTTTCGAATGTTGACCGGCTTTAGGATCCATTAACGTAAGAGATGGTGAAAACTGCTCTTTAAAATCTATTCTTTATCGAAACTCAAATGAGGAGCGAGGTTTGCTTTCACATATAAAAAAAAATAGTATCTAAATTATCGAGTTTGCCCCAATCTAGACGAACTACGCACACCTGATTCTCATCTCAGTGAGATACGTAGGCAGCCCTCCACGCGTTCGGTGATCCTTAAAAACGAAGGTTATATTTTCTTAAATGAAAAAAAGAGACAGACACTGAGAAAGAAAACATCAGACAAAAAGAAAACCAAGAGTGAACATCAGTATAAAATCAAACAAAAGAGAGTGAAGTCGAATCGGGATCACGTTCAAGTTTCCGAAAACGATAGTTTCTACTTCATATCATCAACAGGTTTTATTCTATTGTGTATTATTCACTTTATGAATTTTTATAGTGAAATTCATATCATGGTCAAATTTATGTGAATGATTATATTTGATTACGTGAACCTTTATCGTCATTACGTGAACCTTTATCGTCATTACGTGAACCTTTATTGTCACATTATACTGTAAATTTATCGAATATTTAATATATTTGTTTAGTAAATGTGTTAAAAATTTGAATATAATGTGTTACACTCTGTCTGGTTTAAGATTAAAACAGAAGAGAAGTAAAGAAAAATGGTTACGTGAACTGATCCACACACCATTCACACTCATGTTGTTTCACAGCAAAACACACACAGATCGAGTAAATTCAATACACAGACACACACAGATGCACCAAGAAATAGCAAAACAGTGAGAAAATTAGAAAAATTGAAGGAGAAAAGTCGAGATTAAAATCGCTAAATGGAAAAAGAAATGGTAGTTTCTAAATTTTCCGGCGAGAAACTCACCGGAAAACACATACGCACACTACAGACCCACGAAAAAAAAAAGGGGCGCACCAGCGGCTCTCCACCATTGCCCGCGCCACCCCCTTTTCCCCTTTCCCGGCGCCGGTATTTCCGTCTTCCCGCCACTGCTGTTACTATTCCAGCGGTTATCCCACCGGAAAAAGGCGAAAATCCGTCGGAAACTATATTTGCGCCGGCGCCGCCCCCCTCTTCCCTTTCTCATCGCCGATTTACACAAACACCCACCGGGAAACTCCAAATCTTGCCGGAAAATCCATGAAAAAAAAACAACTCAAAATCCAGCCCTCGACGGAAACGGAAAAACCTCCGTTAGTATCGCCGACAGATTCCTCTCCGACGAATCCCCCCATCAGCATCACCCGTCGTCGGAAAACCCATAAAAGCGGCGAAACCCGCTTGTAAAATGACGTCTCCAGTTCCATTCCTCCCAAAAACTGATCAGGGACTATGATTTTGTTCGTGATTGTTTGGATTTGTTTGAATATGACTCACTGGCTTTAGTATTTTTTTTTTGGCAAAATGATTGGATGGATCTTTTTACCACGTCCATTTTGTAACATGATACTCTTTAACATATTTGTTATTTGAATTCTTAAACCTGTTGAAAAATAATATTTTAAATATTTTTTTTGTGAGTGTACCACATTAGCTTTTACATTATTTTAAATACTACATTAAATTTCATATTATTTTTAAAATATCAGATAAGAAATTAAGTATTAAAAAAATAAAATTAAAAATTAAAAAAAAAATTAAAATGAGGTGAATTTTTAAATGCATCTTCTCCATCTTTATAACTTACAACAAATTAACATTAAAAAGGCTCTCTCTTTTTTCTTTTTTGCAGATTACAGTAGCCAGTCAAGGCAAAAATATAGGAAAAAGGATCAAATATACCTCTCTATTTCAAAAAATTAGCTAATTTTATCCTTAATCATACTTTGGGATTATATTTACCCCTGTCGTTAAGAAAGTTATTCGAAATACCCCTCTTTTTTTACACCTTTTCCACCAAGGCAAGATCATAGCCACGTGGCATGACATTTGGAGTGAAATGAATGTCACATGACATGCCACCTCAGCATCAGACTTTTTAAAAAAAAAAAAAAAAAAATTTAAGTTTTATTAATTTTTTATAAAATATTAATTTTTGGTGAGAAAAAAATTCATGGCTTAATTATTTTGTTAACAGTAAACAAAAAACTTAACAAAACTATATAAGTTAATAAATGCATGAAAAGAATCCACGACTTAAATACTTAACAAAATTGAAATATAAAAATTTCACGTGGAAAAATTAATAATTTTTTTCCTTTAAGTTTATTAATTTTTTCCAACACATTTTTTTTCACGTGTAATTTCAGTAATGCCAAATACAAATGGAACAATTGTTGTCAATTCGAAAAGCGGATTAGCTCAATTCTACGCGGCATCCAAAATTTATAAACTTAAAGGAATTCATTAAAGAAATTCTTTTTAAAAAAACTTAATTATTTTTAAAACTTTAAAACAAAACTTAAAGAAAAAAATTAAAAATTGAAAAAAGATCTGATGCTGAGGTGGCATGCCACATGGCATCCATCTCACTCCAAATGTCATGCCACATGGCTATAATTTTGCCATGGTGAAAAAAATATTTTTGATAACTTTCTTAACGGCAGGAGTAAATATGACCCCAAAACATGACTAAGGATAAAATTGGCTAACTTTTTATGATTGAGGATAAAGTTGGCTAACTTTTTTTTTTAAGGCAGAGGAGTATTTTTGATCCTTTTCCCAAAAAAATAATGAGACCCGCCCAAATACACAAAGGGTTAAAAGAATGTGTATATATAAAAATTTGAGAAAAAAAAAGAGATCTGAATGAATAAGTTACCATTTCTGTTCTTTCTTTGTTTGAAAATTTCAAGAAAAAATATGAGATTTTTGTGATTTTTTTTACCTTATCTACTTTTCTATGAAGTTAATAATAGCAAAAGTAGGTGCATTTGAACTTTGAAGAAATTGGATTTGGAAGATTTTGGGTTTAACTGTTGTTGGTTTGATTTATTTTTTTTTACAGAAGGGGACTTTAAATTTTGGGATTTTGGTTGGTCGTCTGATGTCGAGAGCTGAAAATGCATCGGTGTCTTGTCCCAACCGTGGACGTGCTCGGAGTTGCAGACGTTGAATGGGGAAAGGAGACTGGGGGTGGCTGGACGTGGGAGGAAGGCTGGACGAGGGTGAGGGGTGGGGTGGACGGTGGCTGGACGGGAGGAGGGAGTTGGGGAAGGGGGGTTGGACGAGGGTGAGAGGTGGGGTAGGGGGTGGCTGGACGGGGAGGGGCCTTTTCATTTTTTTAAAATTTATTATTTTTTAATTTTTAAAAATATATTTAAATTTAGAAGTTGTAGGTGGGGGATTTTTTTTTAATTTTTTAAAATTATTTTAATATAAAATTAACCCCCACTCACACCTCAGGCGTGTGCCTGCATGCGTCTAGTCCTAGTCAGCCATTTTAATGCCACGTAAGCCTAATTAATGGTCAAAGAATTTAAAATATTATTTTTAGTGGGTTCAAGAGTTCAGATAACAAACATGTAAGTAAAAGTGTCCACATTACAAAACGAACATAGTACAAGGCCCATCGAATCATTTTGTCTAATTTTTTTTATAAATGTTATGAATCTCTACTTTACTATACTCTGTTGAATGTTTGTTGCTCCTCAATTATTTTCTTTCTATTTTTATATACTCATTTTGAAACTTCTAATATAAAAAATAGTCAAAGTTTGTAATCTTTGTGCTTTATGTAATACAAATATAAAGTTTTATTGAAAAAAAAATACAAATGGATAGATTTGAATTTGTATTAATAAAGAGATCAGATTTGAAGATCGTAATAAAAATTAGCATAATATGAATAGCTTTATGTATATTTTATTTTTATTTTTATTTATTTTATTATTCTATTATTTTTATTTTATTGTCATTAATAAAGTTTAAATAATTATAAATTAATTGATCACCTTAAACAAATATTGTTAATGTTAGGTAGCATTTCAAATAGATAGAATTGGTACAAGCTTATAAGTGATGCCATAATGCCTATAAAGCTAGACAAATTTTTTAGGCATGTTTAAAATATTCATCGATAAGAAAAGAGGGGGGAAAAACAATTGTAAGAGAGCGAACTCATAAAAGAGGGAGTTAGGTTCTTAACCTCTAAAAATTATAGTTTAATACAAGATAAAGTTAACGATGAAGTTGGAAAGTCCTGCAACTGCCCATTCGTTATACAAAAATTAATGTCATTTTAAAATCGATCTAATCGGGACGGATAAACTTTTTAACATGTTAGAATCTTGCTTAGACTTGGGGAAAATGGAAACGATCCATAAATGTCACAAAGGCGTAAGTAAGAAATATACCAAAACTCATGGTAAGTACGAAAAGTACTACTATCGATATGTCACGCATCAATAAAGTTTTAAATATATTCAAAAATAAATAAAAGCGGGATAGAAGTCACTTTTAGGCTAACAAATATTATATATCCAAGAGATTAATTTAAGCCAGACTTAAGTTATTAAAGCGATCGTGCTAAAACCACAGGACTCGAGAGGTGCCTCACACTTCCCCTCGATCAATAGAATTCCTTATCCGAATTTCTGGATCGCAGACCAAAAAGAAAGAGTAATTTCCTTTTGATCGAGGATTCAATAAGGTGAGTTGAAACACCCAAACTCAATTCCAAGTGGCGGCTCTGTAAAATAAATAATCCCTTTTCAAAATGTAACTTTAATTGGAAAAACCCATTTTCTCTAAAACCAACTTCCTAGCGGGGTTGGGGCGGTAAAAATAGGGGTGTGACAATCATATCATGCTAAAACTGTCAGAAATCCATGGTTAGAGCAGAAAAGCATAACTTTTGGACTAGAATTTAGTAGGGAGATTTTAGTCAACAGAAACTTCTTAAAGTAATTCCTCCCTCAGATCAAAGATGTGACTGATCCCACTAGGTGAAGCAGTCAAAAATTGTTTCAAGAGGGCACAAATGGGTAAGCACAAGAAGAAGCTCTTGTTAAGCAGAAATGAAAATTTATCTCTGGAAAGAAAAGACAGAGATGTTCCTATGGAAGTCATTTATTTTAAGAAATAGGATACAATTACCTCGCATTTAAAGCCTCTTATTGTTGATGATCCATCCAGAGTCTCCGTAAAAGATGCATATATAGGTGATCGAGATACACTGTCTAGTCTACGCAACTCACGTGATGTTGATCTGTAATAAAGCTGAAGATCTTACCTTCAGTTATTCTGTCAAATCGAAGTATGGGAAAGTAAAACTAGCTATTCCAGTGGCAAATTTTTGCATTCCGCATCAAAATATTCATATGGGAATTTGAGAAAAAGGTTATTTAATTAACCTTTATTGATATTCTAGCAATGTGGATCAATAGCATGACTTCTCAGATTGTGTTGTAACATAAAAAGAGAAATGAAAAGAGATCCAAAGTGAAACTTTGATTGTTTAAGCTAAAATGAATAATATGTCACAAAGCGATGCTTCTATTTCAGCGAATGATACTTTAATATCAATGCAAAACATAACTTGTTCAAATAGGAGAAATGACTCCCTTTCTCTTATCTAGATGATAAAAAAGCGTCCTTCCAAGTTCCAAGCTTGGACATAAACGGTGCATATATATATCTAAACGGGTGCTACAACAACAACAACAAACCCAGTGTATTCCCACCAAGTGGGGTCTGGGGGTAGAATGTGCGCAGTCCATACCGCTACCTCCGAAGAAGTAGAGAGGCTGTTTCCGATAGACCCCCGGCTCAAGATAAAGATATATATCAGAGTTACCCAGATATTATGCATTACAGTCTAAACCAGGGTGGACAGGTGCCTGTTCACTATGTGGGTCCTCCTCTGATAATCAGTGAGATGTATAGAGATTTTGTAACTTACCTGTAGTTTTCTGTAGATGTACCAGAAGGGCATTAACAGAAACAAAAACATGACCTGCATACATGCATAACCTATAAGAAGCAGAAATTCTAACAAGCAAAAAGTGGACTCCAGTACTTCAATAAAATAGAAAAAAAGGAACTCTTAAAGTTCGGCAACAAGGAAAAGCTAACCTGCACATATGACAGAACTACAGCAATACCCAAGAGGCCAACAAAATTAGCCAGCAGAATGTTGAGAATAAAGGGAAGAGAATCGTCAATAGTGTAGAGATCTGAGGACAGTCTGCATACTCCAGTCAGTACATATTACATAGTGTCAAAAGTAAGAACAATTAATTTCTTAGTGATCTGATATACCTGTTTATAATTCTTCCAGTTGGGTTCAAATCAAAGAAGCTAATAGGTGCACTCATAAGCTTCTCTAATAATCGATCATGCACCTTAACAGCGGCACGTAGGCCACCAAATGCAAATGAAAATGCCCTCACTAAAGTTAGCAAGGAATTAGCCAGACAGAACAGAGAGAGTATAGCCTGCAACATCAATAAAACAATCAAGCTAACTGGTAATTAGTCGCTATATGGGCAAACATGAGCTGTATCATAAGAGAGGCATCACACCTTACTCCAAATTCCACCTTTTTCATTTGAGAGAACAAGAAGAAGTGAGGGTGAAGCTAAAAATAGTAGTACCAACTTTAGTGTTGAAAAACGAAAATGATATTAAAAAGAATTTCACTCTTTCTTCACAAACTAAGTTACTGCTTCTGAGACTAGGCCCAACAGAATTTTCTACGAAATCCCCATGCCTTGGAATCTGAAATGAGATCTTCTCTTCTCTTGATAATAGGAGATGAGTAGGAGAAGACACTATATTACGCAAAGACACAGCTCTTCAATATTCTTCCATTTTCAGGGAAGTCGTACAACAATACTTAAAATTTCCAATAAAGGATATTGAGGCTGGGGAAAGAAAATGCCTTGGTGAGGATCTACAAGAAAATGTCTTGGTGAGGATCTACACTATTTATGTAGTTGACTAGTTACCAGATAAAAAGTCGTTGAAAATGGTTTCTGGTTTCTTCCACTTGTATCAACCCAATATGAAAGCCACATGTCATTTCCATTACGAGAAGCTTGCATCAAAACCGCAGAAAGGCATGTTAAAATTGTGATGAACCAACCAGCAAAAACAGCATAACTCCTGCAAGACGTAAAATGATGAAATCATCAAACTGAATTTACCAGAGGCAGGATCTTTTAAATACTAATAGAGCCTATGCTGCTCAGACTCTTCAAAGACACCTCCGGTCTGTGTTTGATCTTCCAAAAATAGTACACTTTTGGAGGATCCAACACAGTGCAGCAACATTTTGGAGGGTCCGAGCAAGAGCTATATGGATAGTGAGGATACAACTAGCTAGGGAGTGAAGTGTAATTGTTGTTGTAGAATTATTTTCATGCTAAAAGAAAACGACGACTCACTTGTATACAATGAATTCGACTTTTCCTTCTTTCCGGACCTCTGATTCATCAGTCACTTGATTTCCATCAGGAGTACATATAAACTCATCCTCTGAAATTTTCTGCTGGATCTCACTAGAAATATTTGATCCTTTATCCTGCTGTTGAACTTCAGAACAACTGCTAACTTCATCGATTGTTGAGAATGCTACATCAGAGGGACAAGTAAACTCAAGTGGATTTCCCATCCACTGCACATGTCCTTTATCCATCACAATTACCAAGTCTGCAGCAGATATTGCCTGTAAAGTAAAAGAATATATTAGTATATGGAAGACAAGCACTACTTTAGATATCTTAAATGAATGTTCTTCTGTATTGCCAACGTCTAGTCAATTTATTAACAAAGATGTTAGCTGTTCCTAAGATTACTGCATCTTTCTGATTATAAGTGCCCAGTTCTTTCTTGAATAAGAGATTACAAAATAGAAAAGCACCTTTTTCTAATTATTGATGCATTTCAGGTTCTTCTTTTACCTAGAGCTCTATGGTAAATTGCTTAATCAACGTAATTTTGGTGCATGAACATCACTCACCTTGTGACATACATACGGATAGTTGAACTTCATGTCATTAGAGAGAAAAGAAGAAAAATATTGCATATAAGATTTTCCAGAAATGCAGAAGGATCAATTGAAGTAAATTTTAATTAAATCTTACACTTAATGTAGAGATCCTTGCTAAAATGAGCCATTTTCATTTAACAAAGGAAATAAATATTGCTATTACATACTTGACTACAATTGGGAATTAAGAAACAATTGGTCTGTAACTTTGATCAGTATCAGCTGAATGTAAGAAAAAACCCATTACACTGAAGATAAAACTCCACACAACTCGTTGCATGACAAAGATACATTCATGTGCATTATCCAGCTCAATGATCAATGTCAACTAGTCTGCTCTTTAAAGCAAAGTGGTTCGTACTTGAAAATACAATGAGCTGTTAAAAACCAATGGCTTGTTTTCTTATACAAAATAACATCAAATCATCTCCATAGTTATTATTTCAAAACTGCCTTCACACATTACTTAATAGAAGTCCTATCAATATTTTTCTAATTATTTTCCTTATAATCTTTGATGTGAACTGAAATTTCCGCATTTCTTGTAAGAGAATAAACTTACAAATGAGTTCAAAAAGATGTATAGAAACCTTAAGAAGCTCTTATTAGATCCAGCAGAAAAGGGAAGTAGGTGAACAGGAAACCTGAATGTTATGTGTGCAAAGGATGCGTGTCTGCTGATTCATTGGAGGGCCGAGAATTGCATTATGTAGAATTGAACAACCAACATGTGCATCAACTGCACTGAGGATATCATCAAACAGGTATATCTCCGCACCATGATAAACAGCTCTGGCAGATACAGAAAAAGTTGTCAGAAGATCAGACAATTCAGCACTCATAGTCACGAGACAAGTATCTTGACAATTAGAAGAAAGAGAATCATGTCACCTGGCAAGTGCAAGACGAGCTCTCTGTCCACCAGATAAGTTAAATCCTTTTTCTCCAACAAAGGCCATATCACCTCCCGTCATTCTGGAAATATCGAAGTCCAAGGAACAAGCTCGTAAAACTTCTGAGTATCTGTTCCAATCAAACCAAAAATCTTCTGTTAAGTAAAGACTCCTCAATAAACCTTCATATATTGCATTCTAAGGGTCCACGGCATACAAAATATCATCTCCAAGAATGTTGAAGTTAACCAGACGAATAGGGACTTTGGAAATGCAAACTGAGAACTAACAACTGAATGCAACTGGAATTATCCAAAAAATTCTTAGTGTCATGTCAAAATGTAAGGAAAGAGACCTCCTTGGATCATACTGTCTTCCGAACAAAATGTTATCACGTACAGTTCCTGAGAGAATCCAAGCAACCTGGAAAAAAGGCAAACTATGTGATCACAAGTGCTACATAACACAAAAAATCTAACAGCAGTTTGTTCGCACCTGTGGAACATATGCTATAGAACCATTCTGATACACAGATCCGTTGATTAGCCTCGTTTCCTCCAAAATCAAATTCAACAAGGATGACTTCCCTGAACCAACCTGCAAGCAAGTTACTTATAATAAGTGAAACAACAGTTTGCTGGAAAGTAATCATGCAGAGTAGAAGCATTGGATAACATTATATTAGCAAATCAGTGCATCACATGCTCCACCCATTTTATATGCTGGAAAAGGATACTATAGTATTGCATCAACCATAGTTTCTTTTTAAAACCACCAAACGTTGAACTAAGGTGAATTAAAGTGAAGAAAGTGCATGTGCTACACCGCATGTAGCAACAGTATAGAAAGATCATACAGATATAGATCCAGATTTTCTTTCCTGCAATTATAATCATATCTCCAACTTCATCTAGAGAGAACACAAAGAGAAACTCATGCATCAACAGTACTCCTGACTAGCTCGAGTACAGCACACTTTTGCACCAATAAGAAGCAGAGGCTTTCTAGTAACAATTCTAAACATATTATCCATTTCTAAGACAATATGTGCAAATATCAAATATATCTTGATTCAAAATGTTAATATCATCTAGTTTGTTTTTTCTGCATCAACTTATGAAATGTTAGAAGGGTAGTCAAGCCGTGGAAACAGCCTCTGGCAGAAATGCAAGGTAAGGCTGCATACAATAGACCTTTGTGGTTCGGCCCTCCCCGGACCCCGCCCGCATAGGGAGCTTTAGTGCACCTGGCTGCCCATTTTTTAACTTATGAAATGTCACCGGATAACCCAAAAGTTTGTGAATGGTAAAAGGGGAACCTTAAATTGAAAAACACAGAACAAAGCCTTAAGATGCTGAAATTTCATGTCAAATGAGGCAGGCTGGTCCATATTTTCTTACTTTATAAACTCACAGCTATAAAACTAATAATTTATAACAGTATCAAGCAGAGTTCTACCTCTCCAACTACTGCCACCAGTAAACCTTTCGGAATAAGAAGATTAACAGTATCCAAAACTAAATTTATTTCCTTCTGGTCACTGCTCGACCATGTGCAAGATGCATCATGGATGCCAACAGCCACATCTTGCAATTCAATCTGCTTATTAGAGCAAGAGAAAACCAAACAATTGCTTGGGTTTTCTGTGCTTGTCTCCTTCTCAAAACAGGATAAATACTTGCATAACCTCCTGGAAGATATTACAGCCTGCAAACAAAAAAAAGTGAGATATTATAGAATAAAGGAGGATAATTTCTCAAGGAAAAGAATTTTCAAAACTTACATCAATTAACCCATTGATGACCCAAGGAAATGAATTTAATGGAGAAATCAAGTTGTTAAACAGTGCGACACAAGTAAAAACCTGCAATATTAACCAAAAAATTGGGAATATATGATTACCAAAAATGGCCAAAGTAAGCAAGTACTTTTAGAGTCGGTCATTTTACCGTTGCTGCGTCAAGTTGATGCCCAATCAAAGTATAGAGTCCAAATGTGAACAATGAGAAAAGTGTTGGTGTTGTTGCCCAGAAGAAAACACACCATGAATCCAAGTATTTCCTAGTCTAACAAGAAAAGTCTTTAAGTTTAAGTGGGTCATGCTACTATCAAGCACAATGTACTAGAAAACATAATATTGTCTCACCGAAAGGTATTTCACTTCTTCCGATCTCGTCTTCATCAGACAACTTGCAAAAACTAGCTCCCAACCATACATTTTCAAAGTACGTATATGTGTTAAAATCTCCGCTGTCATTCTAATCCTGCCAAGAGGAATGGACAATAGATCTTAACAAATATAGAGAATGTTAATTACATAAACTCAAAAGATATAACTCATCCCTTCTTTTATAATTGTTATTGAAAAAAATCGCGCGTCATATTCATCCAAGACATTTCACTCCTCCCACCCTAAGAACTATACACAAATAACCATTCTAAATATTTTCTCTTGAACAACTAGAACTATCGGCTTTTGATTTTTGTTACATTTTTTCATGTTAGTTTAATTATAGCATTACTTTGTTTCCTGTAATTTAATTATAGTATTACTTTGTTGTAGTATTGTTTCTTGTATTTTCATTACTTCTTTTTCTAGACTGTTTTCATCTTGAACCAATTGTCTGCCGGAAACAATCTCTCTACCACTGAGGTAGATGTAAGGCATGCACATACTCTAAACTCTCCAGATCCCACTTGATGGGATTACACTGGGTATATTGTAGTTGTTGATAAACTCTACTTAATTTTAGTAAACAATCTATAGCAACTATGGATTACCAGACAAAAAACTGCAAAAGGAATGTTAAGAGATGTAATCATATTCAAGTAGTCAAATTACAAACTCTTAGCCAAGTGTAGAAAAGAAATTTGTAAAATTGTAATTATCGAACATGGTCACCAATTTTCCATAGCTTACTGACCATGTAATAAAAATGAATGAACATTTGTTTGTTTTTTTCATAAGAAATGTTTAAACAATGGATGGACATACTTTTTTCCTATAAGAAATGTTTAATAAGGAATGGACATACTTTTTTCTGATAAGAAATGTTTAAAGTATGAATGAACATACTTTTTATCTGATAAGAAATGTTTAAATAATGAACATACTTTCTTGATACGAAATGTTCAAATAATGAATTCATAAATTTCAGGAATGAATAATAGGGAAAAGAAGATAAAACAATAAGAAAAAGAGAACTGAAACCAAAATAATAGCCCCATAGGATCTCTAGCAAGGCTCTAAAGAATGTTGGCATATACCTTTCATCCTTTTGCTCCATCATGCTCTTTGTAGCTTTTGCAATTACATTTGCAATCCACTTATTAACTGCGTGAAATAACAATTGTCAGGCCTTCTCTAGAATTGACTAAACAATTAAGACCTTGGCATATCAAGAACCACTTATCAACCTTTAAGTCAAACTAGGACGACGTGGCCTTAAATTATGGGGGACTACTGATTTTATTACTGATGCTGATGTGTTATATAAGTTGAAAAACAAAAAGTGCTCCTAAACTAAGGCCTAAACCTTCATCTAGGAAAACTGATCTGCAAACTACCATGGTTATGGACAATACTGACAGTTTTACTGGCCAGAAGTTTTAAGCACAGGACAAGCATATCAACAATGTTTTCCAGTGACAACTAATCAGTATTTATCACTTGCAAAATATCCAATAAGCAAGTTTCTATAAACTTAGTATCATTGCAACACCGTATTTCCATCAGATCAACTTAGCACATACAGTTTTCTTTGTCATATGCATGCTTCGTATTTAGACAAGCACACTATCATTAGATTGTCAATTAATTTGGCAGCATGTTCAACTCTATATCTGAGTCATCTAGTACCTGGTATTAGCAAGATTGTTATAGCTATTCCAGAAAGAAATGCGAACTGAACTTGTATATACAGCAGATAGAGGGCAATTCCAATCTGCAACGGCAAACTGATGCATTTTATGATTAATAGATCCTGTAACCAAGGAAAAGGAAAAAGGCCAACACCCAAGCGGGAAAACTTCATTCTTCATTTTATAAGAGGTCTCATCATTTCAGAGAGGCAGAATTGTAGATGTTACCTCGGAAGAAAGACTTTAATATGCTTTATCACATTTCAAATAGTCACACTTTGTCACGAGAAGGTGCAATGAGCTTATCATAAATCTTGAAAGACAAGAAAAAAACAAACAGAAAGATGCTTTCTCTATATTTACCCCGATTAAACACATATTACAGTTTGTTCAACATTTTACAGAGCAGGAGCAATCTCTTTTAGCAACAATTCATCACTAATTATCCCAAAAGATAACTAACATTAGGGTCAGAATTGTGAATTTAATAGTGGCAGTTGCGAATATGCTTAGAGACTAAGAAACAATGGTACACAAAGTCTAAATGTTAAAAGATTCATCAAAATCAAATATGAACCCTGAACCCATCATAACAAATTTTAATTGAATGAAGCAAAAGCCGTAGTGAGTAAATAGCGCAATATCAAAAATTTAGACAAAAAAATTGTGTACAGTGAGCTACTGATAATACAGTAATTCGTACTCAAATTTTGCTAGCCATGCCAACATTTTACTAAAGAGTTTTCATAAATTGTGGCTTTTAAGTTACCTATTGAAAGACAATAAGTGAATCTTTATGATTCACTGACCTATAAAGATAATTTTAAGTGGTTACAACTTCCTCATACATTTTTCTTCTTTCTGGTCATTAGTTCAACTGACAACTTGCAGTCAGAAGAAATTCTCAAAATGTTTCGGCATAGATTAGGAATCACAAGGAAAGACAACAGTATCTTAAAACTTTTAAGGAAAGACAAGCATTCTCGGATCCTTGACAGCCTAGACTTCATACAAACTCCAGGTGTTTATTTTCTGTCTCACCAGTGAAGAAGATTAGCAAGCAAAAGGAAGTTCTATTCACCTACGTGATCTTTCTCGGGATAGTAAATACTAACCTCCACATATCATGAAAACTATTACACAAGTTCACAACTCGATCAGCATCCACGGACATGAATGTCTGAATCTCTCCTTCAGAAAATTTTGATCTCTCTGCCAAACTGACAGAAAGACACTTCAAAAGAAAAAAGGCATTGTTAGACAGCAATATCTTATTGATATAAAGTTTTCACTTGGAGCTGAAGTTTGACGACTTAGCAGAAGCCCTTTAGGTTTTAAAAAGTGGTAGACACATGGACACACCTATAGAAGAACAAAAGTCGATATATCACTCTCCCCTATGACCATATACTTCAAAAATGGAAAAGATAAATGGCCAGGTACTCTCCACCTGTATTCCCTGAATTTTACAAATGCGACTTGGCCCTCCTACCAAATTTTTAAGTTCTGAAGAATGGCAGAACACCCTTTACATGAAACAAAAATATCCAATGTATTATATTTCTCACGAGTCACTCTAGACAACAACAATTAGTATAAGAACAATACTCAAATCACTGTCAATCATACCCTACTATCTGAAAAGCTCAAAACTCCTAATGTACTAGCTTTAACCAAACAGAAAATGGATGTCAATAATGTCATTTTAGTACAAACATATTCTGAGTTTGAAATTAATTTGAATAAAGAAAACATAAAGAACTTCTAGTACCTTTTTTTAATTTATATAATATTGGCAATGAGTTTATAAAAATAACACGGTAAATGAGGATTCATATCACTGACACCAACTTGTTTGGGACTGAAGCATAATTGTTGTAAAAATTTCCAGTTTAGGCTTTTCAAACACAAAACCCATTCAGTTGAGAAAATAGGAAACATTAACATTTTTTCAGTTGAAATAGGCATCTCTAATTCTTCAGACTTAAAAAAGCTAAGAGCTGGTATCTGAAAGCTAAAGAATGTATGCTCATTTCACTAGAAAAGAATGACAAACAATACCCTCCTCATTTGACAAGAAAGAAGCACCTGACACAGTCCAAATTTAAAGAGGCTGGTTAAATGCCACTTTACCATCTCAGTGGTCTACTGAAAATTACTCATGATATAAATCACAAAATGAACATATCCAAATAAGAAGATAAACAGTATGCTACAAAGATGCAATACGGATCCCATATGACAGCTGTAATGTGGCTATAGAACAGATTCTTCAAGATGATAAAGATGTAACTCATAATAGCTTATTGTTGATATAGAAGATTCACCTTTTCATAAATAAGACTCATGATACTGGATCTTAGCTTGAGCTTGAGCTTTGAAAGATGAAAAGTATATTGAGTATCAAGGAAGGATCTGCAGCGTTACACAGTATCATAAATCAGAACCTAATAATAACTTACAATATAAGTTAAACAACTAAAAAGGTCAGATAAATTCGAGAAAGACACGTTGCATGCTCGTTAGTATGATAAGTATTTGGACTATAGATAACAAAATCAGGTTGCAAGCGTGCCACAATAAAAATATATTCCCAGGAGAGAAAACGTGAGATGGGTAGAACTCCAATTAAAATCCACTTCCCATTTGCAATAGAGAATTATTCCAAAACTCAAGTTTAAAAGGAAAAAACTAAAGCAAATTCTGACAAAGGGTGAGATACAGAGATAGAGTGAAATGTCCCACTCTCAGAAAATGTTGTAAGGGCAAATTTTAAAGTAAAAGTCTACACCTATCCAAGATGACCAAGATCCAATGTGCTCACATGTTTATCCTACCATGGAAATGACATATCTGCTAAGACTCATAAAAAACATATGAACATGTCTCTTCATAAAACCTAAAGCAGTTAGATACGTAGATTGTGACAACCTAATATATCATGAAGGTATAACTTAAAATCCAAAATGCTGATAAATGAATAACCCAGAATTCAGAGAGTTTTCTCTTCTTTTTTTCTTGTGTGCGTGTGCAAGACAACATTGGGCGTCTGAATTATGTCAGTAACTAAAGTTCCTATACAAAATTACCAAGAACAACATGTAGTTTGTGAAGAACTTGCAAGAGGCTGAAACATATCATAACTTGAACTTAAAATGAATTCCAGGAACGAGGAGTAACAGTTACTTCAAGACAGAAGAAAGACCCAAAGATAGTGCAAGAATATAGCCATCATAGTCTCTTGAACCTGTTGATAAAGAGTATGAACACCAGTCACAAAGTATCCTTCAACCTTGAGAATGATTAAGAAGAACCAATGAACAGTCATGAAGACATCTGACAGACTTTTCAAATGAATAATTAATTGATCTATGCAAAATTGAGTTTGATGACATACAAAATTAATGCTACACATTATCAATAACACTGTTACACAGGAAGATACTACAGTCCTTATTAAGGAAAAGAAAATAAGTATCTTCAACTAAAAAGCTACACACTAATGATAGATGGAGAGAGAACATCTGCAGTAAAAAGCCAAAAGAGGAGATGCCGCAACTGAATGGGGACAAGATTGATGATTCTGAAAATTTTAACAGCACATGTACTAATATCAGGTTAGAATTAATTCTATGGAGGCATTATGTTGATTGGAAAGAGAATCATTCAGAAACTTCTGATCGCATATGTGTAAAACAAGGATATAAGCAGAGCATTAATTTTTATGTCAGCTGAAAAGCAAGGAAAAACAACTGTCTTGGAATATCATTTTTCCAGTGAAAAATATGAATTTGTTCATTACATTCAGAATCTGAAGGATATTGGAAAAAAAAAATGAAATATCGCTACATGCGAACCTTGCTGGAGAAAGCGAATCAACTTATTGAGAAGCACTGGACCAGCAAAACCAAGACAGTCATTAAGCACCTACAAAATCGAGAAATCACAAACAACTTCTGAATCTATTACTAGCAAAATTTTACAAGATCAAAAAGATGTTAAAAAGTTCAGTACTTTATTTTTCAATAAAGAATGCATAATTATATTCACATATTGGTCTTGGGATCTACTAGTCCCTATATCTTAAAGAAACTTTGCATATGATGCCACGTAAAACAAACACCACGAACTTGTGGTATGCAATATAAAAAGTTAGTCACCTAATAGATATAATCCTTCCTTGAACTCCAAATTAAAACTAGAATGCCACAAAGATGCAATTACAGTGAGATTTTGAGTGTTTCTAACAGGAACTTGGGATTGGGAACTGTTGCGCTGTGGTTATTTTCGAACAAGGAAGAATAGGGGTTTCAAATTGGGAATTGCAAAATGAACCATTGCACCTTCAAAAATTCTTGTGGGTTCACGCTTAACAAGAAATTTCAGTCACAATGTAGTATCCGGCAATTTTCACTATCCCGGCTGAACTATAATTAAGAATGATAGTCTCTACTATATCCCTCTCTAAATTAAGTTTCTGGTGTAATAAATGAATAATTTGGTATTTATCTGGTCAGACCTAAAAAGAATAGAGAAAATTCAGCAAGTTGACGCTTGACACAGAGAATAACAACATATACAGGAAGCGTGACGTTGACAGATTTTACAACATCAAATCAATGTATATGCACCCAGTAATATAATCACAACTTCACATCAATGAGATTATCAGAGAAACATCAACTTGGTGACATGGACACATTGGTTCTTCTTCTTTTTTTGTCCAAGTTCAACATAAAAAGGTCATCACAATATATTACCTTCAGAAGACCTAGACGGAAATATTGCCATCCATATGCACGACATATTGTTTTGATTAATGAAGGATGAGAATATTTATTTCTTTGTTGACCTTTCCAGCATGTCGACAGCAAAGAGTGGCAGGATGAAGGATCCATATCAATGGGTAGCTCAAGTAAATCTTCAAAGTTAAGCTGCCTTTTGACTCCACATTCCATTACGGGTTTGATAGATTTGAATGCTATCAGATTCCAGCAGTTGCATACGGCCTTTGACTAATTTCCAATGAAAACCATTGTAACTTATGTTTTTTTTTGAAAAAAAAAAATTAAAAAAAAGGACTAGCGGTTTCTGACATCTCCAAAGTGGTAAAACTGGTGCCAGTGTCTTCATATACGACAATACCAAGATGGAATTCAATAAATAACATGAAAAATCTCATATAATGAATGGAAAAAATATACATACCGCTCCTCCGGAGGTACCTTGACCAGTGTCCATTTTACTTGGCAGAAGTAATTCTTCCTCCATCCAACTGTTTAATTTGCAATTAATCATGAAGAAGAAGTATATATGATGATTAATCCAGGTAGATGAAAAGGAAAAAACTTCTATGCATCTGCATGGATAAGATCAGCCAAACCAATGCACTAAATAGAAAGGAGAACTTTTATGCAAGACAATTATTCCTTATATATTACAATTTAAAAAGCTTACTGAGTCAAAAGCAACATGCATTCAAGCGATTAGATGATTATCAACATTCTAATGTTAAGCATATCTAATAGCTGGTTGGATACACGAAATCTGGATGTAAATACACAGTGCATTTTGAATTACAAAAAATAGATCATTCCATTAATCCATCTGTGAACCCAGAGATAAGCTCCCAGCTCCATTTCATTTTGTCATTCGTTCTCAAGTATGTTGACGACACTTAAAAAATAAATTTGCTCAGAGAGCAATGTACTACGCTAAAATCCATTGCATTTGATTGTTTTAATTTCAAGAAAAGATATCATCCATTTTTTATTTTATTTTTGCATTCACATAATGCTATTAGAGTATATGTACCCATAATCATCAATGGCACAAAGTTCTAGTAATTGAATAATTACTCAAAATTAAACAGCTACCACTCCCTACAGGGAGTCTAGGATGACTTACTTCTTTTTCGGTTTCTCATCTCTCAGGTAACATCTAATCATTATGTAGATGTTCAATGTGCTCACTACGCTAGGACGCTAGGAGCACGGATTGCAGCACTGTAGCTGAATTTTTGATTCATTACAGCTACATAATGTCAAAAATAAGAAGAGGAAGTTACCTACTACTCTGAGGCCTTGCTGTACTTCTGGTGATATTAATCAAAACCCCAAAACTTATATCCACTAACGCAGTGAAGCTTTCTTTAAGACCCAGTGGAACCTGTAACAGCAAAATCATAGTAGACTTTTTCAACATTCAGTTATCTGCAGAATTTAGGTGATAAATTGTGCAGCAAAGCAAGATAAGTATCAAGAGTCAAACATGAACAATTGTTCAAGACCAATAAAGCCTCCTCTGCATGAAGAACAAAAAGATTCATAAGATTATAATACCACCTTTAGCTTCAGCTTACTGTAGAAAATCTAATAATCTGCTTTGGAATTAGAGTCCGTGGTAACCCGTAATCTGCTGCATACTTAAAATATATACCACTAGACAAGCCTAGAATTTTTAGCAGAATCTAATGTTAATGCACAACAAGTACCAATGCCCAACAAGGACATGAATATGAGTTAAAACTAATAAACAATAGTTCAATGCATTCCTCAGGAATAAAGAAATTAAATCTGTTTTTGAAGTGCAAGAACATCCAGCATATTTACTTGTAGGAGCATTTCTAAAACTGATCAATGCATTTACCAACACATAAAATTGAGCTTTTGGAGAAAGAAATTTCACAGATCCAACAAGTCCATCATTTTAAGAAACTCAGAGCAGAGAAAGGCATATAAAATTTCCTGTGAATAACAAGTTGTACCTGAAGAGAAGTAAATTCTCTTTGTAAATGGGGTACTAAAAGAAGAAATTTCAACATCCACCAAATACATAAGATGGGGTTGCAGCAAACAACACAGCAGTACCCACACTTCAAGACCAGCAGAATGGTAGCCTGAAAAAGTATGCCTGATGAGAATTGGAGTCGCAAACAAATTCATAATGAGGTAGAGAAGTTCAAAGCTCACCCAAACTGAGAATTGTGAGAACCTAAAGATCCATTCATGATACTGAACATGAGAACTGTCTAGCATCTTTTTGATTAGCAAAACCATGTCACAGAGTGCCATGCTTGCACCCAAAGCAGGTATAAGATGCAACGAAACCTTCAGCAGAAAAGATACCTGTTTGATCCCTGTAGAACATTAGCCCTTGAAACAACTCACGAAGCATTCAATCATTTAAATTCTAAATTAGAAAAACTATACTAATGCAATGTGCTTCTCTTTTTCTCCTAAATGAAATGTGTAGTAAAACTTGAATATCTAATTTAAGTGGAGTGGTGAAAGAAAACAATTTCTCTTGCAATGAAAATGTGACATACCCTCTTTCCATCTTTGACACTCCTTTTACCTGCTGTTATTGCAGCAACAAGCACAATAGTCAAGATATTGGCTCCAAAACCTAATACTGTGAACATGGCTAAGGTAATAATTTTTTTTTTGATAATCGTTGTGTTTGACTAATTCCACCAGATACCACCCACCTCTCACCTCCCACCTCCCACCAGCAACAGGTACCAGGTAACTTTATCCACCAAGGCTAAAATAGATGGGAAAAAAATCACCTAGTATTTGTCTCTGTTGAAAATTGAACTTGAGACCTCGTGGTGCTCAACCCAACTTCGTTGAACCACTAGACCACACCAACATGGTTAACGTAATAATTAAACAATAAATATCAATTGGTATAACTTTCTTAGCATAGGAAAAAAAAAACATGAATTTAAGGATATAAGTTGCTGAAACACAGTGAAACTCCGTCGCTATTCCAAACCTGATCAGCCAGAAATAAAAGCAGAACTCGTCAGAATTATGAGAACAATAGCACAAACGTAAGGTACAAGAAGGTAGCAAGATATAAAACATGATTTTCATCTCTACTAACCGAGAGAGTGATCAAAAAAGATTTAATCAAAGTATAAACTCGGGAACAAAGAAAACAGAGTAAATAAAATTAGTGAAATTAGAAGAAAGAAAAAATAAAAACGATCCGAAGCACTAATGCTCTTGCTATGTGCACGGTACCGGAGCACAACGAACGCAAAAATAATAGCAGTAAGAACATACGTATGGAGAATCAGGGCAAACGCGCTTCATCAACTCCATTGAAATGGTGGAATTGGAAAGTAAGAGTAATGCATGGATGGACGACACATATAAAAGTTGGCAAACTAACATGCGGGTCGGGTCTAACATGCGGGTCGGTTATATGGATCATTTGGTCTAATCCGCAACTTTGATCGTTTGCTTTTCCACATGCCTCTGAAGTCTGAACCCCTTCTTTTTACTTTTACTTTAATTGCTTTTCTTGCTTTAAGCTTTATAGTTATGGGCGACTTAAATATTTCCAAAGCTCCCGATCTAAACAGTCGCCTTTTTTTTTTTCGACTTAGTGTTACCTTTATGTCCTCACTCACTTTTTCTACAAAGTTTGATTAATTTTACATAATAATTATTGAACTATGTAGTAAGTGAATCTTATGTCCATCAAGGTACACTGAATCAGTGAGTATCTATCAATAAAAATTAGTGAGTATCTATCTTTTGGAGAGAAAAAAAAAAATTTCTATAAGTAGAAGGTTCTCGTCGTTATAAATCATTACTCATTCTTTCTTAAGAGAAATAAAAAAAATCTCTTCTATTCTCTCGCTACTTATTCATGTTCTTGATTGTAATTTGATTTTTTACATTTATTTGCCTCCGGCAAATTTGCTCTACAGATTCATCAAGTCACGTTGGACACTTGGTGCAATTAAAAGTAATATGCTTAATATTATTTTAGTACTTGGTATGACTTGCAATATTTTAATTATTATATATTGAATTGCATAAAGGAAGATCTCCTGAGATATAAGTCTAAGTGGCAAACAATTATATGGCGTCAAACACATGTAGCGTAACTTATTTAGTTCACTTAGATCTGTAAGTTTAAGTGGCAATTCCGTACTAAGTTTCATTATATATAACAAAATTTATTTGACTATTTTTATAATCACCAAAGACAAGTTGGATGGATATTTTTTTGTATTTTATATGTCTCATATTATATCAAAGTGGTAATATCTTTAAAAGTATGAGAGTGAGTCTCATGACACTTTGGCCTATATATCATTGAGTAGTGGGTAAGACGATGGATTCAAATTTAATCGCATCAAAAGATTAAGATATTGGTTGAGTTTCGATACACCACGATGATAAGATATTGAGTTCAAGTCCAATTGATTTATTATGTCTAGGACGCTTTATATGAATAAGACATTAAGTATGTATCTCAATGCCCTATATTGATAATATAATGATAGCTAAGGTAAAATAATGTGTATTTAGTTAAAAATCATGAAACTTATCTCATTGAATATGTTTCATTCTCTGAAATGAATGTGGTAGCAATAAATCATACATGTGCCTCAATTTGCTCTTATAGTAGCAATATCTTAAAAGAGGTTACTCTAAGATATCATAATTTGATATGCTTAAAGAACTATTATATTCCATTCTTGAGGAATGAGATTAATTGTTACAAATGTGGATCTATATCTTGGGGGTGAATGTGACCATATAAATTCAAACGCGCCTTTGTTGTAAAGATATCACAACCCACCTCTAGAGTAGGTAGAATAATTGAGAAGAAATATTTTGAAATTTACTTCAAAGTAGTAAATTAAAAAATGTATCAGAATTCTAAATCAAAAGACACATGTCATGGTAAACTTGAAGTTTACTAGTATAAAAATTCATAAATTGACATGAACGATTGCGACATCCTGAAGCTCCTGAAGATAGTAAAATAAGATCACTTGCATATTGCAAATGAAAGCTCATGTATGAGTGCGTTTATCCTAACAAATATTATCAACTTTTTGAATATACAGAATATTCATGTGATCGATATAAGAGTGTGTTACAAGCAAATTATCGCTTGTCATGAAAGGTCATTGGCATAACATGTCGTTTTACATGACAATCAAATAATGCTAAGATAATAAATATTCATGAAGCAAGCCGAAAATGTGTGTGGTCGAGATCAATAATACATCTCATTCGAGAAAAGTATGGTTTAAAATATGGTGAGATATCTGCAATTTTATTTGAAGATAATGCAGCATGCACAACTCAATTTAAGAGAGAATTCATGAACGGAGAAAGAATGAAGCACTTGTCGTCAAAGCTATACACATACATAAGCTCCAAAAAATGATAATATCAACGTGCAACAGATTCATTCGAGTGATAATATGAATGATCATTCATCAAATCTCTATCAACTACAACTTCGAGAAGACAATGTACAAGATTGAAATGCGAAGATTCAAAAGTTTAAATTTGTGTTCTCATCAAGAAGAGTCAATACGCATTGTACAATTTTTTCCTTTCAAGATTTTATCCCATTGAGTTTTTCTTATAAGTTTTTTAGCAGCTGAAATGAGTATTACTAGAGATATATACTTTTTTTCATTCACTGGATTTTTTTTCATTGAATTTTTTTTAGTAAGATTTTAACGAGGCACATTAGCTATCAATTAGTAACTGTCTACCAAGATATAATGAATATCTATCAAAATATATTGAGTATTTATCAAGACATGGAATGCCTATATTTTGGAGAGAAATTAAGAAGAATTTCCCCTATAAATAGAGTGGTTCTCTTCATTATAAATGATCCCTCGTTCCTTAAGAGAAATAAAGAAGTCATCTCTCTTTTTCCTCTTTTTATTCTTGTTCTTGCTTTATATTTCATAACAACTATTATTAAATTTTATGATTATTACATTAAAGTAAGAAGATTTTGCCCCCTTTATACTAGTGCGACAGAAATGGCCAAACAATGTCCTAAACCTGCACTATTTTTTAAAGTCAGACAATTAAACTTGAGTTTCTCATTTTAACTCGCAGCCGAAGGGCTCCTTTAGAAGGACCCCAGAATTCAGGGTGATTGTTTAATTTGAGGCCTCACTGGGAGTGGCTGCTTCACCACCAAATCCATGTATAACCTCATTACCACCCCCTTAAAAGCTCCTAATGCTCATACTAGTCATCCCTTTAAGTGGGTCTGGAATACCAACAGCCCTCCAAAATTCAAAACTTTCCTTTGGCTAGCCCAGCATAACAGGCTTCCTACTTCGTCCTACCTTAGTAGAATAGGGATGGGCATTAGCCCTGCTTGCAAGACCTGTAATTACCTGACTAAAGATATTGTCCATGTCTTCTTTGAGTGCCCCATAACGAAAGAGTTCTGGACTATCTCTTTGAGGCTGGCTCTAAGATTGATGGGCTCAACACTGCCAGTTTCTACCCTCAAAATTGGCACTCCACTTGGTCCTTAGTGAACCACAAGAGCTTTGATAAGATGATAAGCTGACACAACATCCTTCCATTCAGCCTGTGGGCTATATGGAAGAACAAAAACCATAATACCTTCAACAACTTGAATGCTCGTCCTAACTGAAACAGACTTATGACGTGACCTTAGAGTATATCTCTCTCGTTTCTCCTAATAAACAGTGCCACCGTAAAGTTGATATCAACCTTAGATGGATCAAACCCAAGCATGGTTCCTTTATGCTCAATACTGATGGAGCTTGCAAAGGAAACCCTGGAAAGGGAGGTATTGGGGGAGTGATTCGTGGCTCAGATGGTCGTTGGGTCCTAGGTTTTGCGAAAGCTTACCCTTGGACCTCTAACAATCAAATGGAGCTAGTTGCCCTCCACGAAGAGCTTATTTTACCAATTGAAATCTTCATTGATTCAACTGAAGTTATATCATGGCTTGCTAATGGTAACTTATTTTACGATTTTATTATTGATGATTGCAGGTCAAAACTAAGAAGGCTAGGAAAGCCTATGGTGTCACATTGCAATAGGGAGCAAAATGGGGTAGCGAATGCTTTGGCAAAGTCAGGATCCCAGATGGAAATGCTTTTGACAAGCAACCTTTTTGAAGTTCCGCCAATATGTGCACAAAAGGCATTGTGGGCAGATATGAATGAAACTTTTTTGCAAGATTTGTAAATGTTTGTAACTTAACCCCGGACAAGGGGGCTGATTTTTGTTATGTACTTGAACCCAACTAACGATTACTGGGACCACCCTAGTCCTCTTCTTAATTAATGCAATCGCCTTGACCGAAAAAAAAAAGGTGTTTATTAGTTGTGTTTTTTTATTTATTTAAGTAGAGATGTTAAAATGGGATATTCATGAAGTTTGATAGACAGTCAGCTATAGGAAATAGCTTTTTAGAATTGTTTACTTAAAATTATGAGTATATTTCCTCATCGCCATCTCTAACTTAAAGACTAACATTTCGGTTTTAAAAAAAGTTTGGATATAAATTATGATAATATGAATAACAGAACATTAGGTAATTGATTATAAAAAAGAAATTAATGTTATATTAATAATTTTTATCAGAGAAATATGTGAGCATTTTCCAAAAAAGTGATTTCCAAACTGTGATAATTAAAACACTAATGAATAAATTAATTTTATCAGGAAAACAAGGACTGGATCAGCAGAAATCCTTATACAAATAAAAATGGAAAGAGGAGAAAAATAATGTATACATCCGAAAGAGAATTGAGGGATGATGAACCAACATGGGTTGTGGTAGGACATCCGTAAAATATCAAGTTTGAACCCCGATGAACAGAAAAAAATTAGAAGTGTGACTCCAAAAATGATCCGTATAATATATGAATTCAAATTTAGTCGAGCCTCACTACAAATACCGAACTCGGTTGGAAAACCAAAACAAAAAGGAACAATGAAGAAAGTGATGAACAAGTCATAAAACAAATCCATTATAGCAGAGTGCAAATTGCTTTTTGGATTGGATCGTTTACAGATCTCTGTAGTGACATCACAATTCCACCAACCAAGAAGAGCCTATGGTGGACATCACACGTTAGGATCAAGTCTAGGGAAAGAAAACTAACAAGATTGATGATATTTCATATGTATGTCCCAAACAATGTTAGAATGAACACTTTTAAGATAACATTAACTTTTGTCACCTAAAAAGCAAAGGGAAAAAAGAAGGAAACTTTCACCTTTTAAAATCAATTATCAATTGGAGAATCATTACTTCATTGCTAAGGTTAGAGAAGTACAAGTATGATAGAAATTAAGATCTTCCCTTACCCATACTCTACTCTGTGATCCCAGCCTTCTAAGTTGTGCTATGTCTAATTTGCCACAGGGCTACACCATGCAATCGCGGAGCATAATAGAAATCTATATCACATCACATCAAACAAGTATCAAAAATCTAAAACACACCATACGAGTATCAAGAAAACGCTTACTACAATAGTACACCTTCCAAAACTAGCAAAAGATTGGGGAGAACAATGGATTGCACAACCCGTTAAAGTCCAGGCAGTTGTATATATCTCACCAGTGCAGGACCAAGAGTCTAATCAACATAATTAAGTCTTCATTTAATTACACAGAAAGGACATTATAATCCATGTTATGATGACTAATGCTATCAACTACGAGTCTGTGACTGTATTAACATAACCAGCAAGGAATTTAGGAAGGTTAAACCGCCAAAGAAACACCAATCTTGATTTAGTCAACTTTTCAACTAGATCCAGTGTCGAGAACAGGTAGCCGACAATGTAAACTGATTGCCTTGTCTGTTTGATGTGTGCCTGGGATGAAGAACTGAAATACGACAGTTAAGCATGAACCCTGCTGAGCGATCCCATAGAAAGCGCAATCAGGCTTTGCTGATTGACACTGAAGACTCTTGAAGAAATGTTTTACATTCACTTGCACTGTCATTGCATCTCCTCTCTGAATTGCTATTCTCGTCCTTGACTGAGCACTCAAATTCTGATCCTCCGTTGGGCTCTGCACTTGTTCTCCTATAACTGTCAGCTTCCGAAACTCAGCACCAAGCGTAATCAGCGTAGTAGAAACTTGCAGATGGAGATCACCATACTTGCTAATAGAAACATTAAGCACATCACCGACATTTTTCATTTTCTCCACGAAGTTCTGTAACTGCTGCATCGCCGGGACTTGTATAAGCGTCTGGGGCAAATCCTGAGCCATATCAAGAGCTGCTTGTAATTCAAGCACATCAGACCTCGACAACGGCTTAGATATAGGCACATCTTGAATAACAGCAGACTTGTAACCTTTCGTCTCGAAAGTAAGAAAAGGCATCGGTTGTTGAGAATGAGGAGGAAGCTTCTTCACCAGCTTAATTTGAATACGGTTAGGGGCACTATTTCCACCAGGAACTCCACTATCCCCAGCACTAAACTCGGTGTAAATACTAATGATACTATGAAGAGCGCGGTGCAAAAGAGAGAGATCAATAGCAAAAGAAATCCGATCATCGTTTTGACTAGAAATGCGATACTCATCGAAGAGTGCTTCTTTACGGAATTGAGCAATGCATTGGATTCCATCACCGTTAAGGAGATTATGAAGGAAGTATGCATGATCTCTCGTTAGATAAAGGTGGCAAATCTTTCCCATTTTTTCTAGGGCTTGTAGGAACCTCTTGTCTAGGAGGTTGACACCGTTGTCTGTTAAAAACGCCTTGAACTTCATTTAGCTCAATAAACACTACCCGGAAAAAAAAAAAAAAAAAAAAAAATTGCAGATGCTACTAGAGAGATTTTTAGCTGACAAAAACTAGCGATTAATTCATTGATATAAAAATAGAGGTTCAATTTGAGGGAGGGAGGAACATACCAGATCGATGAGGGATTAAGCGGAGTTAGGGTTTGGAGCTTTTTCCCTCTTTTCTCTTTTTTCACAAATGGCGGGAGAATTGAAGCGGGGCAAATGAGGACCCATATTCTGACTTTTTTCCTTTCAAGAAAGAAATGGGAAGCGCGCTAATACCCCTTGAACTTTGACTGATGATAAACTGGTCCTTTACTTTTTATAATCGTGAAATTGAGGCTAGCTTTCGTGCATCTCAACTAAACTTATGGAATACCTGCCACCTATCACCAACAACGGAATGCATGTCACCTCCCTAGAGTAACGAGTATCAGATGACTCTGTGCACTAAGGCTTGGACAGATGAAAAGAAAACCTTTGGATATGTGGCTAATGTTCATCCACATACCTATATAGTTGATGATTTTTTACTACTCGTCGTTTTATCATTTTCAAGGTGCATTTTTTTGAATAATTGCATCATGGATATAACACTTTGAAGGTGCATTTTTTTTTAATAACTACATCGCCCGAACCAGCTTGTATGCTTCTCAATAATTTCCACAAATGGTGGTAAATGGCCTATACGCACAAGGTTGATGGAGAAAAGGAATTCGGATAAACATAATAAGACAGATTATTCGTGTTTTTTTTTTCCTTCTTCTGTTTCCTGAATTCTGGGTTATCGAGTATAACAAGGTGACATAAGGAAATATGATACATGATTTATGCCTATTGAAGAACAATTAGTATGCTTTTAAGTCTCGTTCTATGTATGCTGAAGTAAGTCACAAATATAATCACTTCTTTCGACTTCTCAGGTTCAAAGAGTGAGTGAATTTTGTTACTCAGCATTTTCACTAAGAGAGCTTCTAGGGGAGGGTTGCTGAAAATGAATCCAAAACTGTATGTATTATATCAACACACTTTCAAATGTCCTTGTTCTGAAATCACTATACACGAAAGAGATTCAGGCATCCTTCGATTACAAGGACAGAGAGTAGATACAGTAATTACAAAGAAATTTTATTTAGTTTTTTCTTCAATGTGGTGAACTCTAGACAGAGACTCTTCAAATGCATTTAGAGCTACTTTATAATGATCCAAGGAAATCATCCCTTCTTCCACAACTTGTAATGCACTTCTGTACAACTGGTTAAACCATTGAACCTGTTCAGTAGACTCGGTAGAACTGGATTCAAGATCTGATGCACATAATCGCTTGTAATCCTTTTTCCACCGTGACAAAATGTATTTTGAGGGGATCTCTTCCACACCATTAAAGTTCAGCACACACAATGCATGCCTGCACAAATATCCATAGAAGTTGAAGCAGCTACAAATGCAACGAACTTCGGCTGCTGCTTTGTTGTACAGAACTTCATAGTCCCGTATCTCTCTCCTATTTCCCTCTTCCAGAACACGCTCCTTCACCAAAAATATTACCACCGGCCCATCAACATGCAACTGTGTTGTACTAAAACAAGAATACATCTCCTCTACCTCTAACTGAAATCTTTTGAAGATCTCTCCGGTGTACGCATTTGAAAGCTGCAACTCAAATGAACATCTTGTTTTGAGTTCAGAGTTCGAGTTTCTTGACTCTATATCTGCAAGCGCTTCTTCCTTGAACTTTTTCTGCAAAGCTAATTCATATTTGTCAAGAAACTCTTTTAAAGGAGTTTGCTTGTGCACGTATTTATCGAAAAAAGCAGTCAATGTTTCATTCGATCTGGCAGTGGCCATCCCAGCAAAGAAAGTATCTTTCAGATAAACTGGAGCCCATTTAGCTCGGTCATTGTACAATGAGCAAAGCCACTCGTGATCGCCCACTCCAAATCTTTGGATCATAAATCTCCATGCTGCTTCGAAATCAAATGGCTTTACACTCTCATATATTGTTTTAATCAATGCCTTCCGAATAACATCGTAGTTACGCAATCCTCCCAACTTTTCTGGAACTTTCCTCATGATGTGTGATAAAGCAAAACGATGAAGAGACCTCGGGAACACCTCACTGATTGCAGTTTCCAAAACATTGCATCTTTCTGTAATAATTGTTTGAGGGAAACGTCCAAGAGAACAGGTGAGCCAAGCTTTAAACAACCAAGCATAAGAGGCCTTGGTCACACCAGCAAGCAGGCCACAGCCCAGCAGCATTGATTGACCATGGTGATTTGTGCCCACAAATGCCACAAGAGGGATCTCATATTTATTGGACAAATATAAATTATCAATATAGATCACATCAACAAAGTAAGCAAATGCCGCCCTTGACCTGGCATCAATCCAGAACACGTTCCTCAACTGCCCTTCATCATTCAGATCCATCAAGTAAAAGAAGTTTGGGTTTGTCAATTGCATGCGGCAGAAATAATTATACATGGCTTGTGTGTCCCCTTTTCTAAAGTTTAGCTTATCGTGGCAATCAGATGAAGATTTGCACCGGCTTGCACTAAAATTGGCATTCCTATTTGCACCTGCATCAATCACATGTGCCCGGTATAACTTGATTGTTCGCACTTCAGCATTACAGTTCGAATCCAACTTCATCTTGTTTCCAACACCTGTTTTCTTGATAGACTTGTATACTTTTGCACCTAAGGAATGATTGTGTTCAAGAGTAACTTCAAGTACTCTCCATCTTTTGGAGTCCACCATTCTCATCCTCATCATTGCAGGACAACCAGTTCTAGTTTCCTTGCGCAGCCGGTTTACATCTTTAATCCTCTTGAAACCCTGGCTACTGCAGCATAGTACTGCACCATACTTCTCCCTGCTATTTCTTTTGAACCAAGAATTTTTTACTCTAACACGAAAACCAACCTCCCTGGCATAACAATTATAGTAATTGTAAGCATCATCATACGATTCAAACTCCATTCCTACTGCTGGGGCAACAAATTCCTTCTGCCCATCAGTAACACAATTTTGGTCATCTGACTCCATTTCCGCACCATTTTGAACAAATAATTCATCCGATTCAATTTGATCACTGTTCTGGTCATCTAACCCATCTGACTCTATTTCTTGAAATCTCCTACTGTCTTGCACAGTAATATCTTGCACACTATCAAGAGAAGCTTCTTCCATCTGAAATTGAGATGCATTCAATAAATTAGACACATTACCAAACTAAACTTCTACTTAGAGAGCAAAATCACATAAAGGTTGGCCAGATTATCCACTTGTAATAGTACAGAACTTGGTTATATCACAAGCAATCTCAAACTTTTTATCAAGTAGCACTACATGGATTTTGATTACGTACCTAGGCTTAAATCTAAGATTGCAAACGCATTGTCTCAGCGGTTATCTCGTAATAAAAGCAACAGACAGCTAACTGTTGTCACTCAACATAGGATGAACTAATAGATAGAGCAAAGTGACAGCAGAATGTCAAGGCCCGTTAAACAGTGCATAATCGGTTTTCCTATATGGCATTACTTGACCATTCTCTGGAGAACATTATACAGCAAAACAACTCTCAACTAAACTCTCGTTGAATGAGCAGACTACAATGCGTCCAGCTGCCCAATGATTGAAAATGATCGATTAACAGCTTTAAAAGTAATTGTGATTTTGTTCTACTTTGTCAAAGTTTAAATCCAACCAAATGTAAGTGACATCCTTTAAAGCTCTAACTATCATTGTTTTAGCTTGGCCTTCATTCAGACATTCACTGGAGATATAAACATTAAGAAGCACCTTCAGTGTAGTATATAACTATGTATTAGTAGTTTTGGGGACAAAACGTAGTATATAATACTAGCACACTAAGCAAACATGGTAAATAAGCAGCATTTCCTCCAATGATTTGAATTTGAAAATGATTTCAGTTAAACAGTAAAACAAGAAGTACAAGACCGAAAGATTCCAACCCCTTCTCATGTAGACACACCGAATACAATTATGACACCAGAATACAAAATAGAACCACACATTCATGACATGTGAAACCCCCAGTAACAGTTGATTTTGCACACAGAAAGGAAACTACGAATATAAAGGAAAATGTAAGAACATCTAACTGTTCAATTATAAAATACCACCCCAATCAAGTCAATAGTTCACTAAGAGACATTTCAAAAACTGTCATCAACTTCAAACTTAAAAATTCAAATTTCAGAATAACGCGGTGCACTCTATAATTATTAGCAATTAGAAAGATTCAAATCCAATCGGAGACAAAAATACTCGGTAATTTCTTCCCATCTGTCCTGCACTTGGTTAACACAGTTACCTTACCTGGCAGGTATCTCGAGAAATTAGACGAGGCTGTCCTGAACACCACGATTATCAAAAGAAAAAAAAAAAATTAACTATCATGTTTTCTAATAATCCAACTTAAACTCAAAGGGCCAATGTGATCCACTCTAATTATTAGCTGTCAGAGAGATCAATCATCAAGTTCCCTAATTTACTAACTAAAAACACAAATATCTCATAATCTGAAATTCCACAGGGTCTCTTAAACAAAATTCTCTCAAATGCAAAACTCAGTGTGTGTAGTAATCAGATAGTAAACAAATTTAATTATTACATACACATTTGAATAATGTTTATAATGGGAGAAGTCTAACAAGTCAAAGGCGATACTTTGATTATCAAGTAACCAGTAGGTGGGAACTTACGAATCAATTTCGCCGGAGAGGTGAAATTACAGTCAGCAAATGAAACTACTCCGGCGCTATTTGAATTGCGGGTCGAAATCTATCGAATCCGGGTCATTTGGTGATTTTTGGGCTTGGAAAGCCTCGAGGAGAACTTGGGCTTTGGGGTCATCTGGAGAAATGTCCTTATTTTAGGGCCCCACGGTTGTCCCTTAAATTTGTGGTTTCCTTTTAATTTTTGCTCTTCCATATTTTTAAGGGGTCGTTTGGTAGAGTGTATTGAAATGTTAATGCATGCATTAGTTTAATGTGTATTAGTATTACCTTGTTTGGTATACCTTTTTACCTTATGTATAACTAATGCAAGCATTGGTTATACACTCTATTGTGTATTAAGTTGTGTATTATTAATACCTCAAAATCCATGGCATTAGTAATGCAATGGATCTAATGCATGCATTAACCTGCTTAAAGATCCTATTACCCCTCAAAAAAAAAATCGCATCCTTTCCAACATATCTATTGAGGGTATCATGTAAAAAAAAAAAAAAAAAAAAAAAATTAAAAATTATGTAGTTCATGTTTTTTTTTAATACATCAAACCAAACACTGCATAAGAAAAATACAAGCCTAACTAACACAAGTATTATTAATACAAGCATTACTAATACACCATATTTTGCATTATTCTTATACACTTTACCAGACGACCCCATACTCATAAAATATAGTAGGAGATTATTCTCACAAGTTATGTTTTATAAATTAATAATTTATTACTTATGTCGGATGGACAAAACAAAAGTTCTCCAAACTTATGCCGAGCAAATTAAATATACTATATAATTTATGTTTAATAACTTAATTTCTAGAGAACTTATGCCGAATAAAGTAATTCTTATAGAATTCAATGCTTGAGCTAAAATGTGATGCCCTAATGGCTAATTGCCGAATGGCTGAAGATGAAAATTCACGATCTCTCAAAATTTGTAAATCTCACTCCTCAATCGGGCAAAGCATTCTACCCCTAGCATTGAATCTAATTTGATGCAATTTACTTAACCAAAAAAAAAAAGAACTCTTTATAAATGGAATTGGCTTATAAACTCCAAGCGAAGTTTCACGCAAAGTAATTTTTAAATTCTCAAATACTATCTCACAACCCTCTTTTCTCTATATTTTTCTTAGGACACCATAAAGCGATCTCTATTTATAGGCAAAAGTTTTCAACTATTTTTAATTTGGATCAACTTGAATTAAATTAGCTATCAAGTTATAGTAGAACGATCTACTTGAGTTGACGTTAAAATTTGAATGTCAGTAGTTTTAAGGTATTTTTTACCCTTAAATATATGTCGTTATTATTTCACTTACCTTCTTGTCATAATATAATAATGTACTTCTAGTAAGTGTTTTTTTGTACATTCATTAATTTTTTACTTTACTTGTCCAATATAATTTTGTAAATATGATGAAATTTTGAATGTTTTATTGACGTTCAAAATGACGTCACTGATAACATTTAAAATTTACCTCAACTATTTCTTTTAGTTAGTCAATGTGAAAGCATTAGATTATAACTTTGATCGTAATTATTGATTTATCTTTTGTATAAGACATCAAATTGTCATTATTACGTCTTCTATTAAAATTAACGACTCCTCATTTCACTTGCCTGCAATTCTCTACCGAGAATGGTTTGCTTCACAAATTCCATCCAGGTGGAAATCCTTTGCTACTGGCTAATTCTAATTTCTTATCAGGTAGAAAAGTTATAACAAAGTTCAACAGTTTGTTGTGTATTATATCTGGATACCAATATAAAGAACCTGATTCATGATACATGACTCTTTATGTGAAAATTATAACCTCCATGGTGCTCCATCAAACTGCCAAAAATCGCAATAAAACGGCTTCTTTTACACTGGAATGTTAAGATAAGGCGATGGAATAAAGTCGTGGACCAAACAATTGGCTAAAGAAGGCGTCAAGGTGGCTCCAGAGATGGATTCTCCGGTCAGAAATTCAGGTTCAGGTACAGCGATGATGGATCCATGTCTGTACGGGAGAAAGTAACATTGATGACTTAATTAATGTTTTCTTGAGGGAAGTTACAGAAGTTTGCAACATACATCCCACAGTGAACCTTAGCTTAGGCCTAAACCATTGGTGAAATAGTAGTCATGTCACCGTACTGTTTTAGTAGCTATTCACGGGCGATTACAAACTTGAGATCCAAACAAAAAGCTCCAACATCGGCCACTTCCTCTAATTTTACAAGATTGCACACTTGATACTTCGATGAAAAATTATTTCTGCTTCTTGGACGGCTTATTCCTAGTCTGCCTGGGTTCAGCTGCTGGCTTGGTGGTCCTCTTCCCCTTTGATTGTGTTCTACTAGAGAGCTTGTGATCATTGCTCTGTTCATAATCATCATCACTCCCACTAGCATCATTATAGTCATCATCTTCATCATCACTTTCCTCTAGTTTTCTTTTAGCAGCCGTATTTGTTCCTCTAGTTTTCTTCTTTTGATCACCATCTTTTTTCCCCTTGGAGCTCCTGTTTTGTTTTGCTTTTACAGAAGACTTCTTTAGATCTTCATCACTATCATTTTCATCACTATCACTGCTGCTCTCCTTCGACTTCTTTTTAGCAGAAGCTCTCTCAGCATTTGCCCCACGCTGCTTCACCTTTGACTTCCCAGCTTCTGCCTCTTCATCTTGACCATCACTATTGTTATGCTCGACTTTCTGAACTTTGGACTGTTGCCGTTTACCTGCTGCTTTGGCAGATTCAGCTCCCGTATTCTTTTGTAGGTCTGGCACAAAGGCTGATGTCTAGGATTACAGAAAAAGAATGTGTTATCTAGCTACACTTGACACGGTTAACCAGAAAATAGTGTTAGAGAACCATACCCTGCCACCTGCCGTGATAAATTCTATTTTCTTCCCTGCAAAATACATAATTTTCTGTCAATGTTTTTCATGTAGAGAAACTAATATAAGCATATAAAAAGCTGCAAAACTTTTATCTAAAATCACGGCAGAACAATGAGCACATATCAACTGGCGGTTACAAAAGAAAGCAGAATATATCTACTTCACAACAATGTCGATAAAATGAGCAAGAATGATGAGATAACCAGAACCCAACCAGGAGTAGCTTAAAGGTGAGGAGCCAAACCATCAACAAAGGCCTTGCCAGGTTTCTTTTCCCGGGAATGGAAAATCCAACTGGTAGGATACTGACTACTATCTGCCTCAACTTCAACAGCTTTTTTGATGACCTGTGTACATACATTCTGTGTCAAAATGAGGATGCACACAGAAAACTATCTCACCATTAACTTTTCCAGGCTTTTTGCCCCAACGGTAATGAAACAACCATTCAGAAGGGAAGCGGCTGCAATCGGCATCCACTTGAACCGCAAATTCTGTAACCTAGAAGTATCATCTCCGATGGCTAGCTATGAGGAAAGCATTCTTATACAGATGATAACTGATCGCAACATCCAGTTTAAGAAAGACGACCTACCTCATTAATGCACTTCAGCAATGTTGCACAGTCCTCTTTGGATATGCTTGAAGCAGACTGCATAGGATGGATTCTTGCCTGCCAAAACAAACTTGACAAACTTGGTCACAAAAGCCAGATATTTCGAGTTGGAGCTTTCTTTTATTTGGTCAACTTTGCAAGAGAAGCAAAAATCTGCTAGCAACATCAGTCTGTATCCAAACACCTTGAATTGATTACAGCGAAAGTGAAGACACAAATTTGTCCATACTAGAAAAAAAAAACAGTATAACTTGAGTTTGAATGAATAAATAAGTAAACAAAATTTGTAACTTGCAGTAAAACACACAACTAAGAACCTCAAGATTCTTGTATTATGGCCAAGAGTCACACGCACCTGATATAGCACTTCATCTGCAATCCAGTTGCCAATTCCTGAAATAAAACTCTGCAGAAGCAACAGAAAGAAAAAGTTTTATAATGCCTACTAGAAAAATGGCTAAAACTCCTAATGAATTTAAGGGTGACATGAATTTTTCTCCTTCCTTATTAAAAAGTACTGTTTATTAAACTCTTCTTATACAGCAAGGGAGTTTCAATAATATGTTACTGAATCTAACTTTTACCACATGCTGGCTCCTAATGTTTAATGGATAACAGTTGGTTGATAAGAGTAGGAAAGCAACAGAAATATAGATATCTTTTCATGCATTAAAGCATTCACAGATAGATGTCACCATTCAGATATGCAGAATCTTTTAAGCAGCTGATACACAATTAACTTTATACTAGCAGACTAAGTTGCTCGGACTCTCCAAAATTGTTGTCTTACCCGTGACGGATCCTTCAAAAATACACTATTTTTGGAGGATCCGACACTCACCTGTCGACATTTTTAAAGAAACCGAGCAACATAGCCAGCAGGTGGTGATATGAAGTTATAAGCATTGTGCTTGCCATGAAATTTTGATGTAGCTATCCTACAAAACAAGCCCAAATTTCTGTCAACATATCTTCCCCAGTTCCAAATCCAAATGACTTTCTATTGCCTCTTTTCTCTGAATTAACTTTAAAGTAGGTAGTGATATGAATCAAGTTATAAGCATTGTGCTTGCACCTGAAATTCGGATGCAGCTATCCTACAAAACAAGCCCAGATTTTTGAGAATTTCTTTTTGACCATTTGCAAAAGTTCATAAGCTTGTCACAGAGAAGTAAAAAATGGTTTCTAACCTGGTCAAGTAATAAAGCCTTAATGCCAATCTTTTTCTTGCTCAAAGCTTTAGAGAACTCATCCGCAGTCATTGGCTCCAACAGTGCATCAGGACCAAGCTCAGATATTGGAGGCCCAGAAACAGGCTGCGATGACAAATTCATTGGGAGATAATATTCAAGATTTGTTTTCAAGGGGAAGTATCCATGGATTGGTGATAAATGATAATATCATCTTACATTCTCCAGTAAACGAACCCTGGCAAACCGCCTCTTATCAGTAAATGAAAGCTCCAAACCATCGTCCAACTACAAATGGAGAAACGGCAGATGATTCTGAAATCATCAATATTTAGTATTCTAACTGCAAAGAGAACGAATGCAATCAACCGCAAACATATTATGACATAATCACCATTAAAATGTCATCGCCACCTCAGCCTTGTCACAAGTTATTTCCATTCACAACCAAAGGCTTCAATCCACTTTTCTTTAACATACAGAAGTAGGATCCAGAAAATGCAAAATTAGTTTTCATAGTCCATCTAGTCCCCTTTTCCAGTTAAATGGAACAAATAACTAATACAAGGTGGTTGATTTTAATGCCACTAGTCCTAAGTAATAAGGGAAATTGACTTACGAGAAAGCTACGTTAATTTGCCCATATGATAGCTATTCATATTACAATAAAGATTTTAAGTGGGTTTGCTTGGACCAAGCTGTGTATGGATGATCTTTTGTATTTCAAGAGGGGTTGGGAAGGTTAAAACTGCCTCATACAAACAGAAAATGGTTCTAAATTTTGTGCATTGAGGAATTTCATATGTCGTCGTTTACAAAGGGTGCAAACATGCTTCTACATCCATATCTTCTTTCACAAATTCCATCTGAGCCAAAAAACTACCTGATACCAATATCCTTATATGAATCTACTGTTAACATTATTAGCAATTGAAAAAAAGAAGACAGGCTGACACATTAACTTGTTATAAAAAGGAAACTTACCTCAAGGAAAACCTTTGAATACTTGGAAGGCCACTCGTCATCGTCTTTCACAGCAGACCTAGACCAATATTACAATTGTGATAAGTGATGAAGATGAATTCATTCTTTTCTATGAACTAATCACACACTAGATGAGCAGTTAATTTGACATTGGCATTTTTTAAAGCAGTCCATTAATTAACCTTTTTGAAAACAATTTTTTAGGATAACTAAATGAGAAACTTTCCATAATTTGGGTAGATACTTGTGACGCTTAACCATTATTGTTCATCAGTTTGTAAACCGAATAACTCTACATACTTGACCAGCACAACATGACAGTAAAGCTCACCGTTTATATTTTGTAACTGCAACGCCCTTGATATATATAGCACCCGCCATTCCTGATCATATAATATTAGAGATCAAATAAACAAACTAAGCAACAGAAATGCTATAATTTCCAATATGATAGCTTAACGATCTATTCTGTCGTTAAAACCTAGAATACCTCTGAGGAAAGACAGAGTTATAATATGCAAGAAATGACTATGAGAATGTCATCAATAGCTTAATGCTAAAAGATATTTGTGCATGAGAGCAATTTGATTGCGCAAAAGCATATAGCACACAACTATGGTTTATGAGTTGCCTAGAGATATGTCATTAAGCTACCCGTCTTAGATATGTCCTCCTTAAAAGGAACTTGCAGTGACAACCACAAAATAACTATTGGGACTAAAAGAAGATCATACCAAACCAATCAGCAAGGAAATCATAGACAAGAGGGGGTTGGTCATGTGGTAAGCACCCTCCACCTCCATCCCCAAGGTTGTGATTCGAGTCACCAAAGGGAGCAAAAAGGTGAGAGCTCATAGGGAGGGCGAAAAATAAAACCAAGCAAATCATAGGCATGTCACGTACACTACCTAAGATTTGGAATAATTGAAGGATAGTTCACTGGTTTTACAGGCATTTTCCTTGACATGACAAAATTAGTAACCTATATGTTTGGTCCTTTCTGCAGATCTGCCCAGACGGTTCTTAATTGGCAGTTACCACAGAAGAATCTGCATTAAGTAAGATGATGTCAAATAATCTCCCAAGTCCCAACACCTTGCCTCTTCCCCCGCATTATAGAAAAACACAATCACAATAAAAGGGATACATGGAGCCATTTCTTCAAGTACTCCTTCAACCTGTCCTTTTTGCATACCAAGGATAACTAAATCCACAAGACAGCAGTATAACATAACCAGAACTAGGGTCATTCAGCACCAAACTGGTGAATCTCATACTTTTACAAAATAAAACTATTATATTATATTAGTTTAAATACAATGTTTGTTTTGATTGTTACTTGCAATTTCATTGTATCTTATCGTTAAATCCATCAACGACAAAAAGTCTCATTTCATAATACAACCAATTTGGTGTAATTGCATCTTTACCTTTTTTATCCTCATTCTGTCTTTCCTTATTATTTAATAATCTTATTCTATCATTTACCCTATCTTTTAATTCTAGATGTGTCCCATACCCTACTTTTCTTGTGGGTTTATCCTTCAAATTGTTGATGTGTGAGGTCTCAGGTTCGACTCCCAGAAGAGACAAAAACACCAAGTGCTTCTTTCCATATGTCGTAGCTTTGGTGGACAGAGTTACCTCATATCTATTGTTTGTGGGAGGTGCAAGTATCCGGTGGATTTAGTCGAGGTGCACAAAAGCTGGCCCGAACACCGCGGTTATTAAAAAAAATACAGTACGAAACATTACAATACAATACAATATGCAACTTTTTAACATTTTTATAGAGCAAAGTTTCTTAGTAATGGAAATTTTTACTAAACATTGGGAATTGGGAACAAAAATCGTCAATTTTAGAGAAGCAGTGAAGGTTTTATCAACAAAAGAAGAGTAGTACTAACCGAACTGGAAAGTAGGAAAAGGAGGGGAATCTAGCTGAATCCACATGTTCTTTCCTTTACGATTAGCAGCTAAGATTGTTTTGCCCTCAAGAGAAGCTTTGAAATCATCGGAAGACACGCCGTCGATGACCTTGGAATCGTCGGCGATGATAGCTTTCACAATCTTCTTGCCTATGCAATTCTCCTCAATGGCTCTTCGGGCTGCCTCTACCTCCGGAAGCTCTGGCATCTTCGAGCTGTAATGGAGTTTCGCGCGCTTTCTCTCTCCAAGGGTTTTGTGTCAGAGTTGGAACTTGCAAGTGGTTTTCAAGAAAATTTAATTTAAAATATAGTAACAAAAAGCCAATCAACTCGTACTGCTTTCAAATTTCAAATTTAACTAGTGTTTGGTCATAAATTTTGTATATTTTTTGTTTTATTTTAATTTATAATTATAAGTTTTGTATCAAACTCAAAAAAATTATCTTTAATTATTTATTTAGTTAAATTCAAGGTGTGATCGAGTGATCAATGAACTGATTGAGAATCATAAGGTGAGATGTCAAATCATATTTCAATAGAGACAAAATAAAGCAGCACGTGATTTCTTTTCATATGTTTTAGCTTGATGGACAATGTACAAAGTGGGTGCATGTTGGTTAAGACACAACGATTTTTTAAAAGAAAAGAAATCTGTTTCGTTAGAGATTTTTTAATCATATTTTTCCGAGAGTTTTTCAAGTTCTAAAACTACTTCTACTCACAAAGCTTCAAATTTTTTCCAACTAAAATATATGTTTAAAAATCACGATTTCAAAAACTTGAATTTTTAAAGTTTCAACTTGCTAAACTCGCTTATTTTCCGGATTGAAATATAGATCATAGGCAAAATATTTGATTTTGGATTTTGAAACGTGAAGCACTGGAAAATGCTCCATTGCATCCCATATTAACATCAAATCACATCAATTTTTTTATCATGATTAAGTGGTACAATAAATTAGTTAGAATGAATAATGTATTGGTTAAGAGATAATAAGTTTAATCGTATGACGTGTAATTTTTGTCTTTGGAGTTATAAACATTTTCTTCTCAATTTTCCTAACTAAAGATTATAGAAAGTCTGCAACATCTCTCCCTTTTCCCAGCTGTACTTTCTTGATTTAATTTGAATTCCAACATGTTCCTTCAAGTGCAAACTAACCATTACGAAAAACATGCAGAATTTACGAACCGTATAGATTGCTCTTTTCCTGTAAGTCTAGTTTGTCATCCAACTTGGGATGACGTTATGTGTAGTGTCTTCCCTAAGGTAAATTAATATTCTTGCTCTTTACGTGGCCATAAGTAAATATGCATTTTAAACAAGAAGCTTATGCACAGCTACATTAGCAGTTTCGGGTTTGAGATTCAAGCTATTTTAAGTTACTGCGCTCTAAATTAAGAATTTCGACATGAAAAAATAAATTCATTAAGACAAAGATAAAGTTCGGAGGGAAGCTAATGAGTTTGGCGAACCCGTATACGTATCATACACGTACACCAAATAAAATGGTCATATATAGGTCAAATTGCAAATTATAATGTAGTAAAGTTAGGTACTTTTCATTATGTTTTTTTTCTCGTGCTTGATTTAGTGGAAATTCAAAATCTCAGTAGCATTATTACAATTGACTCAACAAGAAAAGAAAAACAAAATAGAAAATGGAACATTGATACCTAAGTTTTCACGCAGTAACATACACTATTGTGCATAGAATGAATTTAGAATTTTAAATTTGTTCGTATGAACTCAAACATAAAATAATAATTAAAAAATAATAAAGTCGAATTTAGTGAATTTTTAGATGTCAAAATAGATTGAGTTGACCCCTTTCAGACTTGAAGGAATCATATTTTCATGAGCTAATTTTGTCATCCCCAAATAACGATACACCTGTAAGCCCAGGATGACAATGGCTGGGCACAACCATTACTGTCACTCTGAAGACAATTGCATGATCATTCATTTTGCCAATTTATGTTTTGGTTCAGCTATACATGTAACTTGTAAGTAGCTATTTACTGAACAAGTTGACTTCTTATAAATTTGAATTGGTGTGCAGGAAATTAAATTTGGGCAACTCTATGATCTGTACTTTGCTGTTTCATTTTGAATTTGTAATGTACTGAAGTTTGTGTAATAAATTGAAAAACCTAGAGTCGAGTGTAAGCAATAGATTTTTGAAATAAATTTAATTTCAGAAGCTTTCAACAGACCAAACACACCTCATTCAATGCAAACACTTGCACTGACCATAACAGACCTTTGCCTAATTCGCACTCAAGGCCGGATCTATAATATTAGTTACTGATTTAACCAGCGGCGGACTCAGGATTTAAGGATAACGAGTGCTTAAAAATTTTCAAAATTGAAAAAAGTAAAAAATCACCACAATAAGATTCAAATCCAGGGCCTCCTTCCGATGAAAGGCCTTTAAGATCAACTTAAATGTCAATGCATCCAACCAACTTTTTGTTACAGTGGGTGCTTTTATGTGTTTGATACCTATTTTCTTATATTTTCTATGTAATTATACCTATTCTGCGTCGAGTTTAGTGGGTGCCGGAGCACCCCAAAATCCTACATAGATCCGCTCCTGCGCTTCACGTAAATTTAATAGCTTCTTTTTTTGAGTCCTATATGAATTCAGTTATAGTCATATCATTAACTTAAAGTTCATAAGATAAATTTTGAATCCGGATCTGCTTGCACTTGTTGTAATATACGTGTGTGTCACATAAATTGACGTGTGAGTATTTTTCAACTCCTATTGCTGGGAAGATCCATGTCTTCCATTATTTCTTTCGTTATACGTTCTCCCTTTATATTATCCTCCTTTTATCAGATATTTTCTTGTTAGTGGTGATGTTCTTACCAATTGATCCATATTTTGATTAACTATTTCATCGAATTATACATACATGTCACCATTTGTTACTATGTACCAACGCAAAAATCAAATAGCTTTGTGCCTACAAACTTGATCTGAAAGTACGGAGACAAACAAACGACACAACAGTTATTAAAGTAGTAATAGTTGATCTAACATGATTTACTAAAATTCTATAGTTTCGCCAGTGTCGGGACACATTGGATAAGCTTATCCCAAACAGGCAATATAGAATAATTAATAATTATCATTGCTTCAAACGTGCAATCAATAATGCAGAAAATAATACGCCAAGCTTAGCTTGAATATAGCAACCCAAATCCAGTTCTTCAATCGGATTTAGAGTTAAAGGTAGATTCAAATTATATAATTCCATAAACATGTAAATATTTCTTCAGCACGTACTTTGACTAATAGACCTCTGCTCATCAAAACTTAAGCCGTTTGAGAAAAATTACTGAGGAATTTAAACATTTGCATACATTTTACGGCACGGTTAGAGAGAGAGAGAGAGACATAACTGGTACTCTCCACACATATAATTTCAAAACATCTGATCACATCAAGTCTGTACCAAGATCATTCTCCACATTAGAACAAGACCACCTTTTCATGATCAATGTCTTTCATATAATTAAATATATTCATAAATAACACAGCACTAATTACTGATTAATTAAGTAGACGATGAATCGTTTCTAGCAGTTGGGGACTGAAGTGGAAACAAAGGCAATAGTTCAGGTGGTTCAGATCCTCTCGGAGTACTTAATGGACTTGGATGCAAATAAAATCCTTTCTCAGCAATAGCTTTCTCTTCTTCCTCCATCGGCGATCTCGGACTTCCACGTGTCAGCATTTCCAATGGTGAAATTGGGGAAGCCAAAAAACTCCTCTTCCTAGTTGATGAAGGCGAAGAAGAAAGTGGGCCCACCATATTCGTCCCATTAAAGCTACCGCTACCACTACCACCTCCATTGTTGAGCATGATCTCAAGCTTTCTCGCACTTTGCCTCCTCTCATGGAGCTTGAAAGCGGGCCGCCGTGGCCCAGCCGGCCCAGGCCCAGTAACTGGCAGCTTCACGGTGGAAGAATCTTGGGTTGCTCCGGTGAGTCTTTGGACAACGGCACGGAAGTTAGACGGGTCGGCTTGAACGAAAGTGGTATTGGGTGATGATGAATTCGGGTCAGCCATGGTGATAGATGAAGAAGAAGAAGAAGGGAGAACGGAAGAAAAAGAAAAGCGGGAAGAAATTAAGGCATAAAATGAGTTACTTTTTTCTTCTTCTTTTTTTGTGTTTGCGTAAGAAAATTGGTAATGTTGTGTTACGTCTGGTTGAGTTGTGCTTTTATTTTGTGTGTTTGCTGGTTCAGAGCATCTTATCGAGGATTGTAAAATTGTCAGATACTCCAACGAGTAGGCTTTGAGCCATATAGGGACACCAACCAGCACAAATATATACTCTCCCAGTTTTTAAATTATATTGACGCGGTTAGAGATGTTGTTCCTGGTATCTCGATTAAAGTTAAAAATAGTTTTAAAAAAAAAAAAAAAATAGAAGCGAAAGGAATAATAGATAGTAATAATACAATCGATGGTACAAAAACAAAACTAGTATTATGTACAAAATAATATCACCATTACAATCGATGTAGCCGACAACATGCATCACCAAAGTTCCAAGAACGAATATTAATTAGAAGAGGCGTTTGACTAATTTACCTTATTTATATGTCAAAATGGTGATCTCTATTTATTGAAGTACTATTTACTTTTCTTGTCACTAATTGAGGTGTTTGTAATCTTCAAAAATAATTATTATAGAGGATAAATAAAGAAAAAATAATTAATTTTATCTTTGAATAATGAATATCTAACATATAATTTGAGATACATTATTTTTCGAAATAACAGTAGATTCTTTGGTGGGAGAGGAAGTATTTATAACTGTAATACGTTTTGACGAATTTACTAAAGTTGATATTTCCACTCCACACGTTAAAAGCCTATTTATTCTACTTCATCTCAAAAATTCCATGCGGGTTCCACACCTTTTTCTAAACTTAAATAAAAGAAAGATGTAAGTCAATGTCGGAGTGATTATTATATATTGGCTATAGCTAGTTGAATTGTGACAAGGCCGATTTAGAGATAAAGACATACGAAGGTATGATAAAATTTCAGCAAATAATTAATTTCAAACTTGATACACTATGATAGAATCTCAAATTTGAATCATTTAATTCAAGGATCTGTCTCGATTGTTAACTTCAAATTTGGAGTTTTCTTACAGCTCTACCAAAATGTTTGAAAAACTTAGTTTCACCAAAAGAATAACCAACATCTATAAAATTCGATCAAATATTTCGTGAAATCTTACTTATCCTATAAATCTTTTAAAGTTTTACGATGAAAGTAACATTCAGTGTAATATACAGGTCGAGGTATATAAAACATGAGCTGATCAAAACATTTAAATTCAGAAACGAATAATATATATATATATATATATATATATATATATATATATATATATATATATATATATATATATGAATTCATTGACATTATCTTGAATGTCGAAGTGTTCAAATTTTAAATTTTAATCCATCCATGTTGCATTAAATAAAATTTACTGTAATACAGAAAAGTTATTAAGCTAGGTGCATATAATGGATGTTATGGAGTTGAAAAGTTTGAAATTTGAAGAGGGAAGAGGGAGCAATAAATGGGAAAGAGCTGGCAGATATATTATTAATTATTATGAAATATTATGAATGATGAATCATGACAGATTTTTGTAACGGGAAACGAGGAACCTTTTTGGCACCACACCAATACAAGTAAACTCCCCCTCCGTTTTTTCTTTCTTTAAATTTAAAAAAATAAAAAAAATATCAGAATAATTTTTTTTCCTATTTTTTATTTTTCACTACCAAAAAAGTTTCGCTTTGAAAGATATTAAAGACGATTGCACTTTTAAGACTCGAAACTGAAACTTTACTAATTAAAGATGAAGAGATATTGCATGATATTACTTCACACCAGCTTTCGTAGTGAGAAAAAATATATTTTACTCAATAGAAGTTATATGTACAATAGTATTATTTATTTATATTGGGTCGTATGGTAGAGTGTATTGAAAAGTTAATGAATGCATTAGTTTAATCTATATTACTAATACCTTGTTTGGTATATCTTTTTACCCTATGTATAACTAATGAAAACATTAGTTAAAATATACACTTTATTGTGTATTGGGATGTGTATTACTAATTTCTTAAAATCTATGGCATTAGTAATCAATGGATCTAATGCATGTATTATCCCTCAAAATTTTTTTTGCATCCTCTCCAACATATATATTAAGGGTATTACGTAAAAAAAATAGAAATTATGTAATTCATGTATTTTTAATACATCGAATTAAATACTGCACAAGAAAAATTCAAGCATAACTAATGCGGGAACGTCAGCATAGCTAACAAAAGCATTACTAATACACCATATTTTATATTATTCTTATACACTTTACCAAACGACCCATAAAAGTAGTCAAGTAGACTCCCTTTGTTTTTTCTCCATAAATTTCTTGTTTGAATCTCCTTTTCTTTCTTAATAATAGGAAGAATAAAAATTAGTTACATAGCTTTAGTAACTTGACAAATAAGGCTGCTAATTTGTTACTCCTATATCGTATTAAGAATATATTAATAACATAGAAAAGAATTACACTATGTCTGTATGTGAAATTCAAAAATAAAATTCAGAAGGAAAAATTATTTTACTTGAAGAGTTTACACTTGAAATAAATAATAGAATATGGGTTTGAAAAAGGATTGCTTGTCTTAAAATGCACCTTTCCCCTTAGATTACGTGAACTTGGGATATAAAATCGCTTGTTCTGTTAAGTTTCACTTGCTCTTTTATTCTGTTATGACGTTTTTACTTTGTTAGTTTCTTATATTAAAGTGGAACATATCAATAACTTCTTAAGTTTATCATTACGTTTCATTTAAATATCCAAAAAATATCTTGTTTCGATTGAATACCTAAGCACATGATAAAGTATTTTTATTAGTCACTTCCACTCAAACTTCGAAAACTCCTTTATGTAAATTATGTCGCTTGATTAATTATGTTCATTAATCTTAATAAAACGTAAAATCTTAGACATGTTCCAATTAAGATTAATGTCTTATTTCGATTGAATATCTAAACATATGATAAAATATTTTTATTAGACCGTAGAGTATGAGTACAAGTTAGAATTGAAGTTTGTTGGAGTATAATATTTGGTTATTATAACTAATTAATGGCGTAGTTTCTTTGCTTTTCTACACTTGGGTTTTCTTCTTTGGTTGCTTTGCGGGCTAGCCAGCCTTTCTCTTTTTGTTTTGTTTTTTTCTAATCAATTTACTACTCTTTCTTCAATGGGTGCCAGCTTCCATTTTTCTTCCTCTACAATATTCTTCTTTTTTTTTATATATATTGAAACCAGACGTATCATTAGTATAGATATACATCATGTGACATAATACAATCGTCTATACAGTGGCTAAATGGTCTATTGAGGAAAGATACTTCTCCAAATGATTAATTATAAAGTATGAAATTAATGTAATTCTTGATATATACAACAGCAGCAGCAGCAACAACAACAACAATATACCCAGTATGTTCTCATACAGTGAAGTCAGGGGAAGATAAAATATATGACGCTCAAGATAAAATACAGTCCAAGAAAAAAATGTAAAAGGGGTACAAAAAACAATAAGGAATAACAAAACATATTACCGCGAAATAATACTATAAGCGATCTACCGGAAATAACATATATTCACAAGAATTCAAGAACAAAAAACTACAAGCGTAGGCACTCAAGAAAGACAACAGTCCTACCTACTAGCATGAACACACCCCAACCTCATAACCTTCTATTCTAATTTGCGTTCACCACACTTTTCGATCTAAAATCATGTCCTCGAGTACATGAGATTAATTTGAACCGCAACTTAAAATGGGTTGATTCTCTCCTATATTATATGTAATAGATGCGTGACCTATAATTGAGCCTTTTTAGGGTAGGACTATTATGGCTATTAAAATTTTTAAGTTAGGACAATCTTTTGATGTGGTATACACATCGACATTGAGTGTGGTTAAGTATCTTTTTGTCGAGCTTTTAAAATCAATATAATGTCACGATCCAATTCCAATTATATTTTATATGTACTTTCTTTTTCTTTTTCATAAAAAATATTTATGAAATAATATCAGCTCGATATGTGCATGCATATGCATATATACTTCATTTGTTTCAATTAGTTTGTCTTAACTTTATCTTTTCTTCATCTGTCTCAAAAAGATGCCTTGTTTTTTTTGACAATTCTCAACTTTTCACACATATAAAATTATGAGATTAAATGACATTTTAATGCATTGTAAATATTATGTTTAATTTAAGACCACAATATTCAAAAAAAATTCTATACTTTCTTAAATGTTGTGTGAAATCAAAATCAGACAAAAAAAATAAAATTGAAAATTGAATGTACTTCCTCCGTTTCAGAATAAGTGAATTGTTGGGGTATTTATTGGTGTTTCAAAATAAGTGAATCATTGAATTTTTTTTTCAAATTTACCCTTATGATTTGACAACCAATTAACTTTTGAAAAGATATTACAAAGTCAGTTTTTTCTTTTTTTAAGGAAAAAAAATGAAAAGTTATGTTAAATTTATGTTTTTTATATTTTTTTTGAATCTGTGTGCTAAAATGTAATAATTCATTTATTATGAAACAGATGAAATATGTTATATGGATCCCATGAGGGCTTCATGTTTCAAAATGGCAACACATGTTTGATTGACAGAAGAAAAAGAGAAGAGTTTGGTTGGAATATGGCTAATGGCAAAGGAAACGTAGGCTCATCCAATTTTAGAATATAATCGAAATGACAAATCATGAATGAACTTTACCCATTGTGCTTCAAATGTCAAAAGGAGTTTTCAATTATCAATCATGTCACTGCAAACAATATAAAAAGTAGGCAAATCCATCGGTGGCCTCCTAAAGTTGGCACGATTTTTCACTTAGGCATTTTAAGTGGACTTGTTCATTTTTGACATCTCAAGTAGCCATAAAGTGTATCATTTTAACATTTTTTGCTGAATCAACAAAATTATACCGTGTGCATGTATTATACACACCGATGACGTGTAAAATAACCAATAATATTATGACATTTATTATTTTTCTCCAAATTAAATATTAAATATCTATTTTTAATTAAAAAAAAAAGTGAGTTATAAATATTAAAAATGACATGACATTTGTCATTTTTATCCAAATAATTTTTAAATAATATAATTTAAATAAAAAACAAAATCAACCCCACCCTCAACAAACCGTCTTCTCCAAACACCCCCACCCCCACCCCACGCCCCATCATCTTCTCCAAACACCCCAGCCCCCTCCCGCCCTCACCAACCCCAAATCATCTTCTCAACGCTGCAATATATGCTTCCCAGCAACAAAATCATCTTCGTCCAGAAAAAAATTTAAAAAAAAAATCATCTCCTTCAACAATGGCAATAACAGTGCTGTATTGAGGGTGACAAGAAATGGTCATAGCTTTCCTGATAACTTTGTCTTTGAATCAGTCACAAATTCACCAATTAATTGCAAAACAAAACTAGGATAAAAGGCAATTTTGGGCATCATGGCTTGTGTCCATGTTTCGTCACACTCTTCCCATTTACACAGAAAAAATGAAATGTTTGGAATCAATTTAAGTTGTTTTCCTACTAATTTGTGCTGTTATTCTTGGCATGTTGAATACTTTTTTTTTTTTATGAAATTTTTTTTCTTTTTTCTTTTTGGTGTTTGGTTGTGCAGGAAATAAAATTGTATGAAAAATTTATCAAAAGTTTGAGGAATGAAGGAGAGAATCCAATATATCAAGAAAATAAATTCCTCAACAATGGAAGCTTGTAAAGGAAAAAAAATGGTGGAAAAACGAGAAAGAATGAGGAAGAAAGAGAAGGAAGATGGAAAAATTACGAAAATGCTTCTCAAACGCGCTTTCAATATGTGTAGCACATGATATTTGTTGATTCAGCAAAAAGTGTCAAAATGACACACTTTAAAACTATTTGAGGTGTCAAAAGTGAATAAGGTCCACTTGAGATGCCAAAATAAAAGATCGTGCCAAATTCAGAAGTTATCGATAAATTTAACCTAAAAAATAAAATAGACGTTTAAACATACATAATCCTCGAATCTACAATTTATAGTTTATAGATTTTTATGTAATGATTATAAGAATATGATAACAGTTAAATTAACATTCAAACAAAAATATATTAATATATAAAATACAAACAAAATTGAAGTTATTAAGTTTTGATGAATCCACACGTCACTCTGTGAATCGGTCTATTTTAATTAGTTGAAGCTGAGAATAAGTTAAAATTGAATATGTAATTTGATAAAAGTTTTGTAAAAATCATTTGGAAAAAAATTGTGTGAAATTCGAAGACACGTGTGTGATTCCTTAAAATATATTGTGAAGTTATTGATTTAATATATCACTTGAAGTTTAAACAATGAAGATCAGATTCTAGTGTTTGTAAATATTCATAACACATAAATATTTGCAAATGGTACTAATATTTAATATTTTGTTATACAATATGAATGTCATGTGATATGTATATGTGTGAAATGTTATTTATTAGAGATAATAGTTAATAATCAAGTTAGATTTGAAGATAAAAAAATTAATTGTTCAATTTAAATTTAAATAACTAAATAATTGGTCAACTTGATGTCAAGTTTGACAACCTTAGGAACTAAGTTTGATGGTTTATAAATAGTCATCCTTTATACATTTTTATTGATATATGAAAATAGTAAAATAAAAGTACTACTAAAATTCTCTCATTTCTTTATGTTTATTCCATAACATATTTATATTACATGTTGAATTCTCTTAGAGCTCTTTGTGCGTTTACTTTTATATTTCAAATCTCATTTAGTGAAAATTCTAACTCGGTGACTAATGCATTACAGCCGATTTCACCTAGCTTGAAATTGAGACATGTATCAACAAAAATATATTTTATCAACCAAACTTGTGTAACAAAGTTATGGGCCATCAACTTTATGAAAACGTTGAATATTTGAGAATTGATAATGAAAAACACTTAATAATCATGAGATTCATGTGTGGACGACAAAATCATAGCACAGTAGACTACGTTTCCAATCACTATTCGGTGGAACATTTAACTAACCCTAAACACATATGATTTGTGATTAAAAAGTTAATCCGCATTTTAAATAACGCCATTATGGCTAAATCAAACACATTGGTTAATCACAAATTGATGAACTATTGAACCAACTGTGTTTCCTGTTCTCCCACTATGGATAACTTTTTCTTTAATTTGAGAACAAATATAAATTCAATTTGAGATACATTGCTAATCCTTCTGTTTCATAATAAATGAATCATTGAATTTTGATACACAGGTTAAGAAAAAAACAATAAAGACATAAACTTAACACAATTTTCCATTTTTATCCTCCAAAAAGTAAAAGTTTACCTTTAATACCTTTTCAAAAATTAATTGATTATCAAATCATAAGGATAACTTTAAAAAAAAATCCAATGATTCACTTATTTTGAAACGCTAATAAATACCCCAACAATTCACTTATTCCGAAACGTAGGGAGTATTAAACAATTATTGTTTGGTGGACTTGAGAAGGAAGCTACATTGACTTTTAAGGATAAAGCGGCAGAATTAATTATTGTTCATACATCTTTTCTCCATTAGGGGTGGTTTGGTAAATTGTGCAAGAATAATGTAAAATATGGTGTGTTAGTTCTACTTGTATTAATTATGCTTGTATTTTTTTTATGCAGTGTTTGGTTTGATGTATTAAAAATAACATGAATTAAATAATTTCTTAAATTTTTTTAAATTTTTTTTACAAAAATATCCTTCATATATATGTTAGAAAAGATGTGATTTTTTTTTGAAGGATAATAGTGTCTTTAATCATGTTAATGCATGTATTGGATCCATTGCACTACTAATACCATGAATTTTAGGTATTAATAATACACACCTTAATACACAATAAAGTGTATAACTAATGCAAATATTAGTTATACATAGAATGCAAAAGTCTACCAAACAAGATATTAATAATACACATTAAACTAATGCATGTATTAATTTTTCAATACACTCTACCAAACGAGCCCTTACAGTTTGAACAATGTATTTCATATCATATTATATCCTAATGTTAGCCACACCGTCTTCTATATATTCTACTACTATTTAGTACATACTTGTACTACCATGCACCGTGTATTTGTTATAATATAATAAAATTCATTTGAAGCAAAGAATTGCTGAGAGTTCCATTTCACTTTTTGTGCGGAATAGTAGTTCCGACATTTTAATATAAATAATAAGATAAAATAATTTCAAAATTGATTAATACCTTAAATAAATACGAGCTATTATTAATTCTAAATTTTATCCTAAAATTATTGTCATTACGAGCACTTGTCTCGTCTCAAATTTTATTTAGTTAGGAGTAAATTTTATTAGCGATAGTAAATAATTATTATTGGTCTTTTATGACAAACAAAAATTTGTTGTTAAGAAAATAAAGGGTCCAGTTTAACTTAACTTCAAAAGTTGATTTGACGCGGGAAACTTGAATAACCCCGAATGTTCAAGAATGAGCATGTTGAGCTAGCGTGAATAACATAATATGAGTCTGACGTTGATATCATATACATACAAAGATTGCTTAAAATTATATAAGCAGACAGTTAACTCATTCTGTTGGTCCATTTCATTGTTTTGATTGCTAACTCAGTGTTAAGCTTCTTCAAATGCATGTTGTAATTTGAACTGATAAGAACGCGACGGACACTAGTAACTATCATCAAAAAGGAAACCTTTCTCATAGCATGGCGAACAGAACAACCAGGAAATGATTCAGGTTGTAACAATGTACAAATGGCTAACCTTATTTTTCTATCAACTTCATACCATAATGTGGCTACCAGTTAAGTACATTAGAAAGAAGAAAACAGTGGGTATATAAGGGGCTCACGGTTATCTCCAAGAGTATTTATTAAAATCAAGCAACACTAGTATTTAAAAACAAGGAAAAGAACCTAAAACATCAACGATATGAAGGTAGTTCAAGAGTTAGATCGGAGTGACTTATAGAGATAGATCAGCCAGATCAAAAGATCTTGTAACAGCTCGACACCAAGAATCCACCTTCTTTTTCCTCAATTCTTCTTCTAACACAGGTTTGAATATTGACGCCTGCTTCATCTTTTCCCCGGAAGCAAATATCTCATTCTCCTTATAGACTCCAACAGCTAATCCGGCAGCATAGGCTGCCCCAAGAGCTGTTGTTTCTATATCAGCTGGTCTTACAACCGGACTACCCAACAAGTCAGCCTACATTACATAAAACATAAAATTATACATGGATTCCAAAGGAAATCAGCCGGTGTTTTAACATGTAACAGCAAGGGTAATCTATAGGAATAAAACAGTAAATCCTTCTAATTTGGATTCAAAATCTAGATGAATGAAAAATGAAGATAGAAGATGACTAAGAGAGTATCCAATCATTACTTCCCTGGAAAGGGTTGTAGGATGAGCTGTTTAATGGAAATTTCTCGACATTTATAATGGCACACATTATTTTAAGATGCATGGGGTGCTCGATATTGTACCCAGACACAAAGGACCAAGTACAATCAGAGTTCACTTTAACGACAACAGTCTCTCTATCTGCGTATACACCACCCTACCCAGACCCCACTTATGGAACAACAATGGGTATGTTGTTGTATGAGTTTAAGGAAATAATGTACTAGAGTTAACTGAATCGAAACTCTTATCCAGTTTAAATTTTCAGTAAAAAATACAGTACTATATTCTACTACTAAATTACATATCTAGATGTTCATAATGAGTTGGATATCCTGCTACTCCAATTTCACATTCGAAAGGCCAATAAATCTTTGAGAGATATCCAAAATCACGTGAAGGGGCTGCAGAAGAAGAATAACGCATTAAAAGTGAAAAGTAAATCAAACCTGAATTTGCATCAAAAGGTTGTTGACTGTAGCACCACCATCCACGCGGAGTAAGAACTCTTTTCCCTCGCTCTTAGCTTCACCTTTCTTTCCAGCATCTTTGTGCATGGAATCAAGCACATCTTTTACCTGAAAACACATGCTTTCAAGTACCGCTCGAGCAATGTGAGACTTGTTGGTAAATCTAGTTATACCAATGCAAACCCCACGAGCATCATCACGCCACCATGGAGCAAACAATCCATTAAATGCAGGAACAAAATACACTCCTCCAGTAGAGGTAACTTTTGATGCCAACTCCTCAATTTCACTAGCACTGCTGATAATGCCTAGACTGTCTCTAAGCCACTGAACTGCAGCACCAGCAATGGCAATGGAGCCTTCTAAAGCGTAATTGACAGGCGCTTTTGGCCCCAGCTTAAAGGCTACTGTGCTTAGCAGCCCATGGTTCGACTTAATCACCTCTTCACCTGTGTTCAGAAGTATGAAAGCTCCTGTTCCATATGTGCTTTTAGCCTCACCTTTTCGACAAGCTTGCCCTACCATTGCTGCATGCTGATCACCAAGACATCCCGAGATAGGGATCCCTGTGATTGGCCATCCTTTAGCAATGTTTCCAATAATCTCCGAATTGCTAATAATTTTTGGCAGCATCTTTGCCGGAATTCCTAAGGTGTCAAGTGTGGATTTATCCCAGTCAAGAGTCTTAAGATTCATCAGCATAGTTCTCGATGCATTGGAGAGATCAGTGACATGTAAACCATTCTTCACACCTCCTGTTAGGTTCCAAATTAACCAAGTATCGATAGTTCCAAAAATGGCATCCCCCTTTTTAACAGCTTCATTTAACCCCTCCACATTATCCAACAGCCACAGCAGCTTCAATGCACTGAAATAAGTGCTTATAGGCAAACCACAACTCTCAACAAAATGAGTACGTCCCCCTGACAATTCTTTCTCCAATTTTCTGATACCAGACAAATTATTGATACAAAAGTTAACATGCTTTGAATGTAACAGCAACAAACACAATTAGTTCAAATCTCAAGAATTAGGAGGAAAACTCCAAAAGAGTGATCAGTGAGAACGCAAACAACTGTGGAGACGCATCTCACAGTCAACATACAAAAACTAACACCTCAGCCTGAAACTATTGCACTATAGTAAACTCCAAAAGAGTAAACAAGTCCATTTAGAATTTCGTCGGAGAAATACACTGCTTAAAAAAGTATGTGTGTGAATATGTACACAAGAAACAGCTACAGTAATCTTTTTGGCTGCTATAGCGAAATGCAATTGTAGATAACATACAGTACAACATAACATGAAAAATGGATTCCAGGAGAAACCTGGCCCTTATAGAAATTGTTATTGAGGATGGCTATCATAGAGAAGTCTGACTGTGTACTATAATTAATCCCAAACTAATTAGGTTGCCTTTACGAAAAATCTGTTTAATCTGCTCCATTTGAGTAATTTTCATCATACAATTCAACAGTGTGTCTTTTAGTACAGCGTAGATATTTTTCCATACATACTTTACAGGCAAGGTAGAGGTAAGGATGCATACACATCACCCTCCCACGACTCCACTTGTGGGATTACAGTATTTAAAGGATGCATACTGATTCTGCAACGAAAGAGGATTTCAATTTTGATTCAAAATCAAGAAACAGAAAAGGCAGGGAACAGATAAAAGACCTGCAAATAGAACTGGTACGGACATCCATCCAAACAATGGCATTGTAAAGAGGAAGGCCAGTGGATTTGCTCCACACAACAGTGGTCTCTCTCTGATTTGTAAGACCAATGGCTTTCAGTCCATTGTCCACGTTATGGCCATCGGCAGTAGCCTTATCAAGAGCCCTCGCCATACAGATCCTCACACTCTCCACAATTTCCATTGGATCATGCTCCACCCATCTACATGTACATGACAAAATCAACAAACCCAATGATCAACATCACAAAAAGAAGATCAAATCTTTAATCAAAAGTGCATAAAAATCAAGAAACCCAATGATCAAAATCCAAAAAAGATTCAACTTTCTAATAAAAAAAGCATAAAAATCAAGAAACCCATTGATCAAAATCGAAAAAAGATCAAACCTTTAATACAAAGAAAAGCAAAATATGAGTGATTAGTGATGATTAATTACCCTGCTTGTGGATAAAACTGAGTGAATTCAACCTGGTGAGACCCAACAGCACGAGCAAAACGATCATAGATAATGAATCTAGTACTGGTGGTTCCTTGATCAAGGGAACCAATGAACACATCTGCACCAGACATTCTTGTTTTTCTTAGAATGAATCACAGAAAAATTGAAAACAACAGTGTAAAAAGGAAACTTATGCTTAAGAGGAAAAAGTCAGAATAGGACTATATAAGCGCGGAAGCCGGTTTTTGTGGAGTAATATAAAAAAGGACTGTGAAGATAACAATGATTTTTTAGTTTAATGGGCAAATATATTCTTGGAAATATTGATATGTTACAGATTTATATCTTACTATATGTGTGATTTTATTTTCCATAATTCTATTCTTTGAGAGTCCTAATTATACTAATTATTTTTGCTCAAATATTGACGAGAATGTCAAGAAGTAGGGAGCGTTTGACTTTGATAATGAAATGGATGGCTATTTTTCCAAGAAAATTTATTTGCAACTTTATTACTCAGCTCTGTAGATCCAGTTGGTGGTCATGTTTATCCAATTGGATTAAGATGATAATCCAATCAACAATCATATTTTATATTAGGAAAAATCCAATAAATATTACTGTGAGTTTATATCTATGTAATTAATTAATGTGGCATATATCCTCATTCCATAATTATAGTATTATATTTGTTAATTATAATAAGATTGGATTTGTAATATGGTAGTTATTGGTAATAGGTGATAAGATTTGATTGGGGGGATGTGGTGGCAGCTGGCCAACCTAAACGGCCAGTTATTGTTTCCCATCTACTCCCTCATTTTCACATTTTTCGTTTTTCAGTTTGCTAACGTAACTTGAGTTTTGACTTTGTGACGCCTTTCAGAGGGTGTGTTTGTTATGAAGGAAAACATTTTTCAATTTTCTTATGTTTGATTGACTTATATGTTTTGAAAAATACTTTCAAAAATTAACTTATTTTTCTTAAATCTAAGGAAAATGATTTCCCTTCAAAAAGTAAGGAAAACATTTTTCAAAACTTTCTTTCAACCTCACTTTAAAGTTAAAATATTCATACAATTCTCAAAATCATCTACCCGTCCCCCGCCTCCAATACCCTATCACCCCAAAACCACCTCTATCCTTACCCCTACCCCACCCCACCCCACGCCCACCCCCAATATTCAATTATCTTAAAAAGTATTTCAAAATTTTTCTTAGTCCATTCCTTACCCTCACCCCAGCCCTACCCCTACCAGTCTCCCTTCAAAAATAATATGTACATTTTATTTTTAAAAATTTAAATTTTTTTCTTACCGCCCACCCTCCCTTTCCCCCCTTACTGCCCCCTCTCCCATCCCTTCCCCGCCAACCTAAATAAAAAATAAAAAAATATTTATTTTTTAAAAAAAATCAATTTTTTCTTCCCCCTTACCCCTCACTCCCCTACCCTGACTCCCAGCTCCTACTAACCTCCCTCCACCCCACCCCCGACCAATTTTTTAATTATTTTTTTTCACAAAAAGAATTCAAAAAATTTTCTTACCCCACCCCTACTACCTATTTTGACACCCCCACCCACCCGCCTACCAACCCCTTCCCAAAAAAAGAATTTAATTTTTTTAAAAAGAATTCTAAAATATATTTTTACGCTTTAGCTAAACACTACAATGTATTTTTTGAAAAAAAATAAAATTCATTCACCAATCAAATACTAGAAAATATTTCCTGAAAAATATTTTTCATCTACCAATCAAACATAAGAAAATAAGTAAGAAATCAACTTATTTTCTAGAAAAATATTTTCCATGAAAAACATTTTCCTTCATACCAAACACGCCCTCAGTCTTTCACGGCTTTCCTATGAACCTTTTGAAGAATGTCCACATGACAATTCCATGCAACTTGGGTTGCCTTTAATTTTTTTCATTTTATTTCTTTTTGAATGATTTTGAACTTGGTGTTCAGTATCACTATTAGGGTTCAGTTAAATTTAAACTTGTATCGAAAAAGCCTCACATTAGAAAACAAAACATTCTCTTACCTAGAGGATTTCGTTAGGGCTTTCTTGTTGCAATGGGCATTACGAAATTGGTTAAAAATAAGTGGTAAAAGAAAGTGATTTAATGTAGATATCGAATGTGAAAAAAAAAAAAAAAATTATGTGCAAAAGACAAATTATATATCTATTGATTTAATGTAGGTATTGAATGTGAATATATTTTTAGCATTGATGCCTTGTGGATTCACGTACTGATGATGGGGGTTTGCACAAATGACCTATTATGCCTCCCATTCCTCTAGTCTAGTCTGCTAAAAATACGCATAAAATAGTTTCATTCAATTACTTTTAACGGCATGCGCTACCAAAAAATAAATAAAATTATATTATTGAATTGGGACAACTTTCATTATTGATCTATCATCGCCTTATTATTATAACTTTGAGAAATCTCTACGAACAATGTTCGTGATCATTACTTTTAGACTTACAAATTTTATGATGTTTGAATATATATTTGGCGTTATAATAATGTGTTGCATCCATATGAACATTAAAAAGGTACTAAACTTGAGAGTTACATTTTGGGTTTTACACTATGTAGCAATTTTAACAAAGTTCAGAACAAAAATAATAAATCTAGTACTGACTCAAAAGCGGAGATTAATGAAAGCAGAGTATACTATAGACATCTAAAATTTGTGGACTCTTCAATAAGAATTCAAATTCTGTTAGAGTTCTAGAAGGCTACTCTACCCTAAATCTCGCTTATTTAAAGGGTAACATGTTCCCTGAAACAGACATCTTGAATATTCCATAAGCTGATGGGTATTCGTAAAAAGATCGAGATCTCCAATATCCTACAAAATCATGGGATATTCATAAAGAGATCATCATATGTTCGAGAATAAGCCACTAACGGCCCTCGAATTACGGAGAAAATCAAAAGAGAAGAATCAAGGGAGAAACAGATTTGTAACCACAATCGTTTATCAATAAAAAATTCTTGTTTCTTCATATTTTTGTTTGTGGTTAAAATTTATTTTCCATGAATTTAAATTATGTTGCAAACATATACGTCACCGTTATTCCTACAAATTATTCATTGACTATATCTTTGACATATACACTTATAATGGGTACGAGATTATTACGATAATAACGTAAATGATTTCTTTAATCAATTGGCTTAAAATATTCGTATTGTATATATGTATTACCCAAACTCATCAAAATTGGAGGGGCATAATTAGGGAGTAAAGACCTAAAATTATACATTATCTTTGATTTAGACACAAAAAAATACATATTCTTTCAACTGATGCACTAATAGTCCTTTATGTTTAAAAAGTGGTGCATTTTTAGTCATAACCCTAACACCGTTAACTTTTTTAACAGTAACCGTTAGTAAATTACAGTACATTTGATCATGGCATTGAATTGCTAAATTATTCAAGTAACCATACTTTTGCTACTTAGAAACATAGAAACATCTGTTGTGTGGGCTGAAAATTGAAACACCAGATAAGATTGTATAATTTCTTATATCCTGTGTAGGCAAAGGTGTGGAGGAGAACATGATTGTAGTTGTGTTACTATGCATGTTTGGCATTGCATACTGCTCCGTCGATGTGTCTTGTAGAAAAGGATTATAATGGTTGGCTGGTTCCATTACTAGAATTTGATTATAATTGTTGATCATATTAGGCATTGATTTTAGGCCAGTATTCGAAAACAACGTTGATGAACTTTGATTATATATACAATTCGTCCAAATAGGAAGAATAGAAGTTGTTAACGTTGTCAGAGGTAGTAGGCATAGGTTGTGATGCTTGTGATTGTGGGATTGCTTCAAATAATACCATATCCAAACCATTAGTCGCATCATTTCTTGATACTTGTTCTGGTTCTTGCCTTTCTGGAAAGGCACTGAAAGATGGTAATGACAATGTGGAGGCATTGAAGCTGTTAACATCGTTAGAAGCAACACTAGCCATGTGATGTCCTGATTTTTCTTTTGGGGTTGCTTCAAATAGTGCAAATCCCAACCATTGCTTGAAGAAGCCTCAGCAGAGAACATATTTTCTCCATTTCTTGGCACCTCTTTTGGTTCTTGTTGGTCTGGAAAGTCGTTAAAAGAAAATGATGACGCTAAGGTCTCTCAGCAGATATAGTGCTGGTGTAACTAATTTTCATGTTGCAACAAGAAGATAATAATGAAAGAAATTAACAGCAAGCTAGTAATGAAAACAAAAAGGGAAAACAAACACAATTTGGTGTGCATTTCAGTTTCATAATTGACATTTTTTCACTACACAACACAACACAATCTTGAATAACTGCACAAACGCAATAAGTCAGTCTATTTCCTGTCACAATTTAAAAAAAAAAAATGCAGTGCGGTGTGGTGCAGGTGCACGTGGATATGTGTGTGGGGTGGATTTATGCAGGTTTAAAAGATATGCGGTGCAGTTATCTAATTTGCGAGTTATGAAAAAACTCGCACCGTACCACCTCATTGTCATTTCTTTAAGCTCCCCGACCAGTCAAACACCATAACATGAAATAGGAGTAGGGAGTAAAATTCATGGATTTCGCTGAATAAGCAAGAAAGAGTAGTTAAATGTCCACTATGTTTCAGCAGAGCAGTTAAGTGCCTCTCATTAAAATCGTAGACATTGCACATCTTGCTTAGTTTAAGCGTTTGAACCTGTGGGTGAAATTCTCTTTTGATATGAAGTGTTGTAAAAAAGACTGCATGAAGGAGTACAATGATGAATTATATATTCATGAAGTTTTTGAAAAGGGATACCTTTTACAACTGGTATAGAAAGTTGTTTATGTTATAACGCTCATGAGCAAGGGTAGATGATTAGATTAAATGTGAGGAAAAACTCAGTTTATTAATCAATGTACTGTAATTTACTAACGGTTACTGTTAAAAAAATTAATTGTGTTAGGGTTATGACTAAAAACGTACCATTTTTTAAACATAAAGGACTATTAGTGCACCAGTTGAAAGAATATGTATTATTTTGTGTCTAAAGCAAAGATAATGTATGATTTTGGGCCTTTACTCCATAATTAGGGGTGAGTATTCGGTTTGTTCGGTTTGATTATTGAATATCGATTCGTTTTTTCGATTTTCAAATTGACGAAAATGACAATCATAACCAAACCAAAATTATTTCGGTTTGGTTCGATTTTTATAAATTCGGTTCGATTATTTTGGATTTTTATTTTGATTTTAAAGATTAAAGTGGTGAGTATTTAAAATTGGTGATTTTTCTAAAAAATAATCTTTTTTCAAACCTACTTTTCATTCTCAAATATAATTAATTCAACACGCATGAAATAATCATAAATATTGACCTCGCTGAGTCGTTGCCGTTGGCGTGACAGTAGTGGCCACACTCGGCAGCGACTGCTGATGGTAGTGACGAACTAAGCAAACGACTGTCGATTGTCTTTGGCGATGTTGAAATTTCAGATGAACTGATGAAATGAGGATGGTTGAGCGCCACTGCAACCCTCACGTTATTGTTAGGGTCTAAAGAAAAGCAGTATATTAGGATTTAGGGTTACTAAATGATTATAATTTATATATTTATATGTTATACTCCCTCCGTCCCAAATTACCCGTCCCAAATTGAGATGGCACACTGATTAAGAAAAATAATTAATAACATGGCTAGTTTATCATAATACCTCTATTAAATGATGTTTACATTTTAATTTGAAGAAAAAGTAATTAATGCAAAGGATAAAATATGAAGAAAAAAAAATGTCTCTTATTGATTAATGAAAAAAAGACAAGTAAAATGAGAAATCAAATTAAAAAATTTGAAACAGATAATTTGGGACCGAGGAAGTATCAGATTATATTATATTTTTAGTATATTTACATATATAATAATAATATATATATGAATTATAATATATTATTTATATAATTTTATTTTTTTCGATTTATCCATTTTTTTGTTAATTCTAAAACTAAACTGTTTAATCAAATTTCTAAAATTTGAAATTAAAATCAATTCGAAAAAAATAAAAAACCAAACTAAAATTAAATTTCGATTCGATTTTTTAATTTTTTTTATTTAAACTAAAATATGCCCGGCCGTAGGCAAGTAGGCATAATGTATTATTGGGCCAATTGGGTATGGTGTAAAATTTGAGGAGATAAGGGAATCTTCTTTAAATATTCAGTAGCAGCCCAAATCAACCATGGGGCGATCTGAAATTTTGGGGCATGGAATATCATCGGGAAAATTTCAAAAATAGCAACTCTGTATCCTTAATTATAACTTTTATAGCAACAGTTTCATAATTACGAAAAGTAGCAAATTGTATTTTGTATTTAAGTAAAATGTTGCTATATAAATATATATACAAATATATATGTATTGCTCATAAATACATATGCACAACTGAAAAATACATATTCTTCTATTACTATGAAGCGGGTAAAATATTGCTACTTTTGCTATAAGTTGTAATTTTGAAAAAATATTGCTATTTATTGTAATTATATTCTTAAGGATGCTAGTTTTTGTAATTTTTCCATATCAAATAGGTTAAATGGGGCCCGCAGCGAGCTACTGGGGCCAGCTGGTCCTGAGATAGATTCTGTAGAAATGGGCCCTGGCCCATTTTGTCTCTTTCAAGTCCAAGAAAACAAAGAAAAAAACAAAAGAATTGGGACTAACTACCAAGTTGTACATGTAGCCGATTTTGATATCGTTATTTTATTTGTATTTGTTTTAAATTTTCTTTTACATATGTATCCACTTAGATGCAAGTTTAAAGACACAATGTTGAAAGTTAATCTTAACAAAATTGGGGGTAAAATTTCATACACTGAAGGTCATTTATATATGATCAAAGTCTAGTTATTTTTACTTTAATAACCTCAATAATTTATGAATAAAGTTAAAGCCATTTTAATTTGACTATAGCATTTTTGCAGAACTTCATTCATATATGCATGAACTTCACATCTAACGAACTTTAAATAGAAATGATTGAACTTCATTTATATATAACTTCAGACATCACATATGTAGTTTGATTTTCTCTAGCCTATTTTTTAACATTCCATGTCTAAATACTTATTGTCAATGTGATCATCTCACTATTATTACTGCAGGGTGGACTAGCGCTACTTATAAAACTAGAATAGCATGGCCCGTGCCAACATTAAGATATTTTGATTATGTACGATAAGTTAGATTGATGTCAATATGAATTATAAAACTTGAATACACAAAACATATTAACTATTTGATAGTTATTTTTCAAGGAGCCAAATTATTTCAGAAGATAATTATGTATGACTTACTCATATAAATAACAAAATTCAATGCATTTTGAAGTTCAGATCTTTAATCATATAACTGAAATTTGATACATTAAATATAAAATATGAGATTAAAATTGATACATAAGTCTTGACATCTATTGTATAAAATAGAGAATGATTGTTGAAAAGGATAAAGGATTATCTAGTCATTACATAGTATATCACATGTGGTTGCAATTAATAGCCCAAAATTGCAATGTATTCCCTACTGAACCGACATAAACATCATTTGCTTTCATTTCTCCTTTCTTTTATTTGTTAACTTGTTCTTTAAAGATAAATCAAATTAATATTTTAACTTTAAATTTTAAATGTTTTGAAAATTAAAAAGAAAAAAAACTATAAGTTACAATCTGTCGTATTAATTTAAGTTATTTCACTTTGAGAACACGATAAACATACTTCTATAAATGTTTTATCGAACTTTGCTTTTGTATATGTTCCTTTCATTTAGATAATCAATCATACTTTTAATATGTAGTTAGATAATTTGAGTTGTTAACTATTGTAATTTATAATATTTTTTATTTAATTTTCAAATAATATGCATTACTTTTCTTGTCCAAACTTTTGTGAAATTAATAGTCAATTATATTTTTAAAATAATTTATTTTTTTAATTGTTGTGATTTATAATACTTTTCTTCTGTTCCAATTTAAGTGACACTAATATAATTTCGAGAGTCAACCAAATATTTTATATTTTAAAATTTTTAAAGCTGTTGATTATTGTGATTTATCGGGTTTTTACATAGTTTTTAAAAATATATAATAAATTAAATTATTTTAGATATTTTAAGTTGTTAACTATTGTAATTTATAATACTTTTTATGAATAATATATGTTACTCTCTTTGTCCAGAGTTTTGTTTGATAGCCAATTATATTTTTTAAATAATTTATTTTTTTTGTTATGATGTTTTATAATATTTCTTTTATTTAAACTCAAGTGGCACAATGCTCATATGACAATAATAATTAATCAGGGGTAATATAATAAAATCACGATTGAGCAGCGACGCATGAATGTCTTAAATGACTTACAACGATTAATCAGAAATGACATAGCAAAATTACTATAAAAATATCCGTGAAAAATTTAAGTGGATCTCATATAAAATGTCAAATTAATTTAAAACATCAAGAGTTAATTTGTCATTTTTATATCTATTTTACCTTTTTATTAAATATTATTATTTTTTGAATACTTAAATGACTTATAATAATTAATTATGAGTGATATTTAGTAAAACTATGGTGGAAGCAACTGAAGCAGACATGTCATAAATGTGTATTTTACTTTTTTACTTAAATATTATTAATTTTTTAATACATAAATGACTTGTAATAATTACTTAGGGATGATATAGTAAAATCACCATTGAAGCAGCAAAAACAGATATGTCATAGATGTTTATTTTATATTTTTTAATTAAATATTACTCCTTACAAAGTTTGAGAAAATAAAGAAGACTTTTGAATCATGTGACCTTAAATTAAAGTTGAATCAAATGTGTACCAAAATGCCCTTTAATCTTGTGGTTTTAAACATGTAATGTGAAAAGTTGAAATTAAAGTATTGTAAAAAAAAAAAAAAAAAAGGGGACATTTTTTTAAAACAGACTAAAAAGAAAAGTAGGTCATTCTTTTTTAAACGGAGAGTATACTAATTTTTTAATACATAAATGACTTATAATAATTAATTGGAGGTGGTATAGTAAAATTACGAATTGGATATTATTAACTGTTCAATATATAAATGATTTATAATAATTAATTAGAGGTTATATAGTAAAATTATGATTAAAGCAGACATGTTATAACTGTTTATTTTATTTTTAATTAAATATTATTAATTTTTAAATATATAAATAAATTATAATAATAATTAATCAAGGGTGATATAGGAATGTTGGTGATATTTTAAAAATCAAAGGAACACTAATTATCAGGTTTATTTAGTTAAAATCATAATTCGGTAGGTTTTAGATAAATCGAGAAAATATCAAATTAATCAAATAAGTTATATGAGTAAAATACATTTTATATATTAATTTTTTCAAAAATAAAATATCAAAACTTTTGGTTTGAGTTTGAGGTGGTTGAAATAACTACAATCCAACAAGTAATTAATGTTCAAAATTTTAATTAAAAAAATTATTAACTCGTACGAATAGTATGCTTAATCCGATACGGATAATATGATTTGCATATATAAAAATAACTAATTATCATTATTATTTAGTAACAAATTATGTTTAACCTTATATAAGTAAAATCTTGTTAGGTATTTTTCTTTAATTTCTTTTTGTTGGTATATATTGACTTGGCACAAATCTAAAAAAAATATTTATTAAAAATTTATTTTATTAAATTAACTTTATTAATTATACATTAAAAATTTAAATTAGGCAAACTTGCATTTCATGTAACAAATAAGGAAGAAAACAAATTATATGTTTGATATGAAATGTAAATAAGGAATAAAATGTATTTAATTATATTTATCATATTAAGTATTATAATAAATTATTATCTTATTAATGAATTTATTTATACATAATATACTTGAAATAATTTTATATTATATAACCTAAATAAAAGTAGCATGTAGGTACCCACATTCATCCTAAATACAATGAGAAATGCAATTTTTATGAAAGAAAGATGATAGATGAGGATCCACCTTTGGAAATGAATGCAAGGCTAAAAGCCACATGTGATGACATTTATGTAAATTTTTTAAATGATATTTTTTGTAATTAATGTGAAAAGAGTGGATTTTATTTTAAAATTTTTGATAGGTCCACAAAAAGAAGCACAAAATTTGTTTCAATAAGAGCTTACAATTTTTTAAAAAAATCTTAATACCCTTATTTTTTAATTTAATATCTAATAAGTGATATGTTGAAACCACTCCTTCTATTATATAGAAAAGTTGTGGGGAAAAAAGGGGAAGAAGAAGAAGATAATCTCATAAAGAGTAGTGGTTAAGAAGTGGTGTAAGTAACAATCTTGGATTAATATATAGATTAGTTGAAAGTGCAAAAGATGTATGATTGGCATTCAAAATTTGCCAAATGAAACGAAACACCTGGAAAGTTGGGATGATGACAAAGGCCTTTCACAATCATATTTGTGGGGTAACATAACATTCTCACTACCCTTGAGACAAAAATGCCATGGACAATTTGGATGTTACGTAGAAAACTTGGCAAATAAATAAGTACTTAGCAAAAAGTACAGGAAACTTGGCAACTGGCATCCTCCCTCAATGTCTAAAAATACAAACAAAACAATAAAAGTGAACAAGGATTGAAAAATAGGCATATCCGTTATATGACGAGAGGCATGCGCGGCACGCTATTTAATACAAGCCAACGTCACACACCAACTTTAACCGTTTAGAATCGGTAAATTATGACGAAATTAGGATAGTTCGGTGCAATAAAGCTCTGCTACATGTGAAGTTTGAAAAAAATCGAGTCACAATTTAAAATATATAATAGATTTAACATTATATATATTGTAACTTTTCAACTACATGATACCTCTAGCTCCACCTATGCTTGCAAGTGTTAGACTCTCACAGCTCAAGATCGCCATCAAAATGAGAGAAGAACGCCCTAACTGTCATGGAGGAGGAAGAGAGAGAAAATATTTTTTGTTCTTATTCCAAAAATGAATACTCTAGAAGGTCTGCCAATTCCACTATTCTATATATACACGTGCACATATTAAAATTGAACCAAAATAAAAATACAATGTACAGAGAAGAATAATGGGCTCCGATTATGTACACTATTGGGCCTAACTAAGTTGGCCTTTATTTTCTGTGTTAACAACCCCCCCCCCCCCTCAAGCTGGAGGGTGTGTGCACTCCCAGCTTGGAAAGAAAGTGATGATGAAGAGGACCACTCAGCGGCTTGGTCGGGATATCAGCAAGTTGATCAACAGATGGAACGTGATGCAAAGAGACAAGTTGAGCAACAAGACAATCACGAACATAGTGACAATCAATCTCAATATGTTTAGTACACTCATGAAAAACAAAATTCTTGGCAATGTGCAAAACTGCCTGACTATCACAAAATATAGGAACATGAGCAAAAATAGTGAGACCCATGTCAGCAAATAAATGAATCAGCCAAGCAACCTTAGCCACTATTTTGCGTAAGGCTCTATACTTAGCCTCAACAGAAGAGAGGGCAATAGTGGATTGCTTCTTACTTTTCCAAGAAATAGGACAACTACCAAACAATACATAATAACCAGTAACAGATTTTCTAGAAAAAAGACATGCAACCAAATCTGAATCAGAGAAAGCAGAGAGAAAGAAGAAAGTGGACGCAGGTAGAAAAATGCCCTGATCTGGAGCATTCATAAGATACCAGAGAACATGGATAGCAACCTTCATATGAGCAACACAAAGAGATCGTAAAAACTGACTCAGATGTTGCACAACAAAAGAAATGCCAGGCCTGGTGTGCTGAAAAAAATTATGTTTGCCCACTAAACGCCTGAGCACAGAAGGTTCAGGTAAAGGGCTGCCCATATCAGGAACCAATTTCACAGACAGCTCCAAAGGAGAAGTAACAGGGGTGAAATCTGAGCATTGGAACTCAGTCAGCAAATCAGAAGTATACTTATGCTGGTGCATAAGATAACCATCATCATGAGATACAACTTTCAACCCCAGAAAGTAGTGAACCAGTCCTAGATCTTTGATCTTGAATTGATGATCAAGAAAAGATTTTAAACTTGTCATTTCATCAATGTTTGACCCAGCCAACAAAATATCATCCACATAAACCACTAAAACAACCAAAGAATCACCTGAAGACTTAGTGAAGAGAGAGTAGTCATTTTTAGTAGTAATGTAGCCTTTAGAGAACAAAGCCTCAGACAGTTTAGAAAACCACTGTCTGGATGCTTATTTGAGGCCATATAAAGACTTCCTGAGCTTACAGACCAAAGGAGTTGCACAAGGAGAAGAGGCAAAAACCTCAAGATCAGGGGGGATTTTCATGTACACATCTTCATGAAGATCACCATGAAGAAAAGCATTGTTAACATCCAGCTGGAAGACAGACCAGTGAGGTTTAGCAGCAAGAGCTAAGAGACACTTAATAGTGGTAAGCTTGACCACAAGAGAAAAGGTCCTATGATAGTCAATACCTTCTTTTTGAGTGTCACCACGGATGACAAGTCTAGCCTTATACCTATCAACAGTACCATCAGACCTTTGTTTGATCTTGTAAACCCATTTACATAGAATAGCCTTCTTATGAGAAGAAAGAGGAACAATATCCCAAGTATGATTGTCCTCAAAAGCTTGGAATTCCTGTAGCATGGTTTGATGGTAAAACAAAGGCTCATGCATATGTATGTCAGCACTAGAAACCTTAGAATTGACTTGGATAGGATAAAAAAAAGGAGAGATAGAAGAACAAACAAAGTCTTGAGGATGAGCAGGGGGATGAGAGGCCCTGAAACTCCTTCTAAAAGGAGGAGGAGAAACAGAAGAGGAAGGAACAAGAAGAATAGGAGGAGGGACTGTTGAAATAGGAGGAGGATGACCAATAAACTCAGGAGGTGGGGGAAAAGAAAATGAGAAAATAGAAGAATTAGGATAAGAAAATATATGCTCAAAGAACTGAACATCTCTTGAGTAGAAAACAAAAAAAATGGAGAGATTGAGAAGCTTGTAACCTTTCTTACCAAAGAGATAACCTAAGAAAATATTGGGAATAGATCTAGGTTTGAGTTTATCTCTAAGTGGAGCAGGAGTAGCAGCATAAGCAAGACATTCAAAACTCCTCAAATGATCATAGGATGGAGACAAACCATGAAATTTTTCAAAAGGAGATACATGATGTAAAGGAACAACATGGAATATTAATAAGATAGGTAGCAGTTAAGACACACTCATCCCAAAATTTTAAAGAAAGTTTAGACTGAAATAATAAAGCTCTGGATACTTCCAAAAGATGCTTGTGTTTCCTTTCCACAACTCCATTTTGTTGAGGAGTATGTGGAATGGTGGTTTGATGTAAAATGTCATTATCAGAAAAAAACTTTTGTAAATCAACACTATGACTCGATTCGAAAGCATTATCAGATTTAAAAACCTTAACAGTGTGATTATACTGAACTTGAACCATGGTAACAAAAGCTTTAATGACACAAGAGATACTGGGTTTAGTAGAAAGTAAGTGAGTCCAGGTAAGTCTGATAAATTCATCTACTAAAGTAAGGAAGTATCTGAACCCATTGTAGGTTTGGGAATGATAAGGTCCCCAAACATCAATGTGAACAAGTTGAAAAGGAAAAGAGAAATGGGAAAAACTAGGAGTAAAAGGTAATCTATGTTGTCTAGCCTTAGGACATATATCACACATAAAATTCTGAGTGGGAGAAATTTTTCCATGTAAGAAAACAATAGACTTTATTTTGTGATAAGGAATATGTCCAAGTCTTTGATGCCAAAATAAATCATTGTCATTAACACTATGTGAAGGAGTAGTACAACTAGTATAATTGGGAAAACTACAAGAAACAGAAACCACTAAGGAATCAGATGCATCAAAGTAGTACAACCCATGTGCTGCTTTACCAATTTACAATTGCTTCTTCAGAGAAGGGCCCTGTAAAATACAGTTAGATTTGGTGAAGATAGCAGTATACTCAAGCTGAGAAAGAAGTTTGTATATAGAGATAAGGTTGAACTAAAAAGATGGGACTAAGAGTGCATTGTGCAAAATCATTTCAGGTCTAAGACTCAAAGACCCGGTTGACACAACTTTGACTTTATACCCATTTGGAAGACTAATTAAAAGAGGTAAATTTAGAGGAACTATATTATGAAGAAGGTTTTTGTGAGGGGTCATGTGACTTATAGCTCCAGAGTCAAGTATCCAAGGATTTATGCCTAGATTTGACACAACACTAGCATGAAAAACAGTAGACAGTACAACAGGGTGATTGAACACACCTACAAAATGAGCAAAATCCTCAGTAGGTCGATGATGAGACCCAGAATTTATAGAAGAGGATTTGCTGTCAAATGTACCGTGAAGCTATTGAAGATGCTGATAATGGTGAAATTGATCCTTGATCAATTTATAATCACCATCCTCAATCTTGGCATGAGAGGTAGAAGGATCAGCTGGGAAGCTATCAGATTGTGCAAGAGACACAAACCTCCTGCCTTTAGTGAATTTGTAATAAGCAGGATAACCATGAAGTTTATAGCACTTATCAATAAGATGGACAGATTTCTTGCAATACTTGCAGAAAACTGCTGAAGAGGGTGAGGGACAAGAATTTGGAGTATAAGGTTTTCTGCCATCAGGCTGAGATTTTCTAGCATTATTTGGCAGCGGGGAAGAGAAATTCTTTTTAGAATCAAAATTGAATCTTTGATTGTATCCTCTACCCACAGAAGTGTTCTGAGACACTGAATTGAAAGCAGTTGAATCATTTGAGAATCCAGGGATTGGAGGGGATGTCTCATGCTGCTTTTCAACATGTTGCAACATAGCATAAGAACAACTAAGGGAAGAAAGTGTAGGCATCATCAGAAGGTTACTCTTACAGAGTGAATATTCATCATTTAAGCCACTAAGAAATTAGAACAATTTTTTGTTGTTCCATAAACTTCCCTAAAGCCCCACAAGTACACACAGGGCCGACATAAGAGGTACTCAATTCATCCCAAAGGGTACGTAGTCTAGTGAAATATGAAGAGATAGTAGAAGAACCTTGCACAGTAGAGTTAATCTCTTTCTGGATCTGAATATATTTAGCACCATTAGACTGGACAAACCGTTCATTTATATCAGTCCAAATGTCTTTGGCAGAGTCAAAACACATGATACTAGTAGCCAATTCAGTAGTCAAGGAGTTTGTAATCCATGTTATAACCATGTTGTTGCACCTCTCATAGAACGAAAAATAAGGAGAATTAGGTGCAGGCTTGGATACAAGGCCAGTTACTAACCCTAATTTGTTCTTAGCAGACAAAGCTTTCATCATATTCTTTTGCCAGACAACAAACCCATTACCATCATAACGGAGTCACTAAATGTGTACCAGGATTATCAGAAACATGCAGATATAAGGGATGAGTCGGAGAGACGGAAAATTCTTCAAATCCAGAAGGAATAGCCACATTTTCCGTAGACGTAGGTCCAGATGTAGGCATATTGACTGAATTTCAGCACCTCTCAGGTTTAGAGAAACTAATTACAACAACTATAAGCATACAAGCTAGATCACAGTAATCTATATCAAAAATGAAAAAAAAATCTGGCTAAGAGTGCATAAGTTAGGGTTTCATCAAATTTCAGAAATACACATCATCGATGGAGGCACAAGCTAGGGTTTCATCAAATCTCAGAAATACACATCATCGATTGAGGCACAAGCTAGGGTTTCATCAAAACCCCAAATTAGGAGCAAATCATGAATAATCAGTCAGCAAGAAATACACGAAAAGAAAACGATTACCGCCCTTCTTCGCAGCCTGAAAAAGTAAGGTCTTCCATAACTTATTTTTTTTGCGAAACCCCCAAAAGTGAGATAAAAATCGAACAGTCGCGTGATCAGAGACAACGACAAGGGTACTATCGGAGGCAAGAGGAAGTCGCAAGGATCACGTATCTGTGCTCTGATACCATATTAAACTCTCACAGCTCAAGATCACCATCAAAATGAGAGAAGAAAATCCTAACTGCCATGGAGAAGAAAGAGAGAGAAAATATCTTTTGTTCTTATTCCAAAAATGAATACTCTAGAAGGTCTGTCCATTCCACTACTCTATATACACACGTGCACATATTAAAATTGAATCAAAATAAAAATACAATGTACAGAGAAGAATAATGGGCTCCGGTTATGTACACTATTGGGCCTAACAAAGTGGGCCTTTATTTTCTGTGTTAATAGCAAGCGGGGACGGAGCCACCTTATAGCTAGGGGGTTTGTCCGAATCTCCTTCGACTAAAAACTATACTATTTATACATGACTGAAATTATTTTTTATATATATATAATTTACGTTAAACCCTCTTAAGCTAGTTCGTGTGTTTACTTATTTCAATTTTGAACTCCTTTCATTAAAATTTTAGCTCCACCAAGTTGCAATCTCTATTTTAATCAAATCACAATAATGTAACATGATTAAGTTCATAAACTGAGGTGGGGATTATAAGTTTAATACATAATTTATATTTTGATTTTATAGTTAAATTTACGTTTGGTATACATTTGATGCTTAATATAGTTTTCTAATATCATTAAATTATTATTTATCGTTGGATGCCCGTTTATTAAATACCTTCTTTTTTTTTCGTAAGATTTTTTTTTCACACATCAAAAGTTGTTTTCAAAGTGTCTAAAACGCACTAAATTTTCTCCATCTAACGTCAATTTAAGGAGTTAAAAGGCCTAAAGCAATATTTTTTCTAATATTCAGTAAACTATAATAATTGGATAATGAAAATATTTTGGCCTTAAAAGTTGAAAATCAATAGGTTGGATGGGACCGCAGCCAGCTAGCCTGAGAGCACAAGTGTATTTAATTCTGTTGAGATGTTTCAAGAAGCTGCTACTATAACATAGTATTAAGTAATTGAATTAAGCATGAAATTTAAAAAATAAGTAATAAAGAAGATTTTTTTTTTTCATTCGGTGTTCGATGTCCGCATTGCCCGACTAGTCCGAATGGCGCGTTGCATGGCTCATTAAGGTGGCAGCGCTCCCAACAGAGTTTTCTTTATACCCAGGGTCGAACCCCAGACCTCTGATTAAGGATGGAGCAGCCTCATCCACTGCATCACAACCCATGTTGGTACTAATAAAGAAGATTTGATTTTTGTTATCTAAAATATATCTAGTTAGCCCAAAAATGGATCCCTCGTACTAACGCATTTTTAATCATTCTCTTCGGATCGTACTTATTTATTATGATTTGTCCTTTTAAGTATAATTGCAAACTATTGTATAAGAGCGAATTTATTCAATGATCATTTAAAAAATATTGCGATAGATTTTCCTAAGAGGTCCAAAACAAGGTAAAGGTTAATTAATATAAAAGTTGATGTCTAAGAAAAAAAAAAAAAATAGAATGACACAAATGGAATATTCAATTGAGAAATGAGTAACTATAGATTTGTTGTTGAAGTGCAAAATTCTATCACAATTGGCAAATGCGACGACACATTTGGAAGTTGGGATCATTACAAAGGCCTTTCACAAATCACAATCATCTGTGAAGATTATTATCATTGTCACTACAATTTGCTGCACTACATTGGAATAAAAGTGATATGAAAAAGAGAATAAGAAAACTTGATCTTAAATTTAATCATTTCATTTGTTTTTCGAATTATGAACCTGAATTCTAATTATTAAGATCTTGATATCAGACATCATTTACGATCCTTATGATCATAACATAATAAATGACAATTACCATTATATCTTATCTATCATCATGATCAATCGTCGTCATTATTATTATCACTGAACAAAAATTTTAACTTAAATATTCACGTGAAATAAGACAATGTATGTCTTAACTTTTTTTTTTTTTCAAAAATACTATAGTCTTGTATATTTTTTTATATTTTTTTTGGGGGGGGTGATGTATGGTTGGTCCACTTTGACAATTATTACAAGAAGATAACTTAGCAAACATTCAGTCAATTTATCATAATTTTCATTTTTTTTTCTTGGAATTTTATAAAATAGAAAAACTTGACATTCATTAAATTTTAATCATGCAATGGTTGAAAATTTAACTTGAAAATTTGTGTGAAATGAGACAGATCTTATTAAAGTATTAATGTGGTTACCACCATTAATTGCCTGATTTTGTAAGATTACGATGAAATCTTGTATATTACTCCCTCCATCCTAAATTATCCGTTATTAATTAACAAAAATAATTAATAGTATGCCTAGTTTGTCATAGTATCTCTATTAAATGATGTTTACATTTTAATTTAAAGAAAAAAAAGAAAATACATAAATACCCTCTGATGTTGACCGACTTTTTAAAAAAGACATCTAAACTTTGAATTCGATCTATTACCCCACGATTCTTACTTAATTCGTTGTAAATATATCATTTTTCGCTGAATTTCAGTCACAATAAAGAGAGTGAATACACGCACCAATCAGACACTGCCACATATTAAATATATTTAATTTCAAATTTTATTTATTTTTTTGACTAAATTTTCCTTTTTATTTAATTTATCACCCTACCCCCCTCTTCCCCCACCCCACCCCATCCAACAACTCCCCTCTCCCCATGTCCAGCAGCTCCCCCACCCCCACCTTCATCCAGCGTCTTCCTCATCCAACACCCCCACCCCGTCAGCGTCTCCCCCTACCCCCACCCGCCCACCATCACCATCACTACCACTACCACCATCATGAAATTGAAACTTCATTTTTACACTTTTGAATTTCATCCATTTCAATTCAATCTTCATATCAATTGCTTCTTCAAAATCAAAATCCAATTCCATTAAACACTCAAAAGTGATAAATAGTGCTTTAACAGAGGAACTTTAATAGTGTTGAAGAAGAAATGGTGGGGGGAGGGGGGGGGAGGAGAGAGGGGATACGGGGTAATTTTAAAAATAATATATATATATATATTTTAAAAAGAATATAAATTATATATCAATTATTTATACGTGACAACTTTTTATTGGTAAAAAAAATTAAATTTGAGTCCTTTCACGCGCCTGTGGCGTGTGTATACACGTAGGGGGTCAAAATCGTATATTTGCAACGGAATAAAGAAAAATCGTGGGGTAATAGATCGAGGTTAAAGTTTAGGTATCTTTTTACAAAATTCGGACAAGATCAGGAGGATATTTATGTATTAATAATTAATTCGAAGAGTAAAACATGAAAAAAAAAATTGTCTCTTCTTGATTAATGAAAAAAGACAAATAAAGTGAGAAATCAAATTAAAAATTTTAAGATGAATAATTTGGGACGAAGGGAGTATTATTTTACAATAGCTATACATTTTTATCTAAGGAAACTCTCTCGATGTTTTTGTATTCTATATATGCATGGATGATTTTGTCACCTTTTTTACATGAAAACGTTAAAATTCAGAACTCTAATTTAAGAATTGCAATTTATATTCAGAGGCGGAGCCAAAATTTCAGCGAAGAGGATTCCATATTCAAAGAAAACTTAGGATTTCAACTAAAGAGATTTCATATTCAAAGAAAACTTAGTCGAATAGGGTTCAACACCTACTATAACCATATAAAAAAATAATTTTAATCATGTATAAATAATATATTTTTCCGTCTTCGAGGTTCGATCGAACCCCGAAACAGAAGGCTCACTCCGTCCCTGTTTATATTACATCTTATTCTCTAACTTCCACTTCATTCATGAATACACAACTCTTCCATTTTTTTACAATATGAAGTTATTTATCCATCAATGGATAAATTTTATTTTTAACAATCATTCTAATCCACAAGAGCTATTTGTCTCCACCATCAACTATCAACATCAATCATGATTGTCAGCATCATCATCAAATTTTACATAATATCAAATCATATAAATATATTTTTTCCTTTATACTACTCTCTCCGTTTCACAATAAATAAATTGTGAAAGCAATTTTAATATTTTAAAATAAGTGAATGGTTCACAATTCAAGGTAAATGTTGAATTTTTTTTCCAAATCTACCATCCATTAAATATGCATTGAGAGTGATGTATCACGTGTCTTTGCTTTTTCAAGAGGGTAAAAATAAAAAAACATGATAAATTTATATTTTTTTTTTCTTAACATGTGTGTCAAAATTCAACAATTAACTTATTGTGGAACGGAGGGAGTACTAATTTAATAACGTAATTTAAATTTTGAAAGTCAAATCTATTTAATTTAATTATGAATTTAAATGTAAAAATATAAATATTTTAGAAATAAAATTTATATATTAATAAATTACATAATAAATATCATAAGCCACAATAATTTATAATTTAATATATTCAAACCTCATATGAAAAAATTAAGACTAAAAATTAGTACTTATTTTGCCAACCTACTCCAAACTAGTACACATTCATTTCGAAACAAAAAGGCATCTTATAAATTTATCATTCCGCGTTAAACGTGTCATTTTTATGTTGTACCTAATCTTTTCCATTATTCATGGAGTTACCAAAGCTCAAGGTAATTTTTTTAACCGCTAAAAACATATACAAAAATTTCAAAAAATAAAAGGATAAAAAGCGTATATCCTTTTGAGGCATGCACGCCATTCAACACAAGCACACGTCAGTCACCGTCATCTAATTTATAGTAGTAATACTATTAAATTTAAATCTTCTTAATAAAATAATAAAAAGGTAAAATATAATAGCTAGGTGATTATTAATTGCTAGTAGTAGTATTTATATTTTCTTACCAAATTGATATCTTAACCTAATCGTTCCGGCCTTCACTGGCTGATACTGGATTTATTCAGATAAGACTTTTGCTGATTGGAACTTTAAGTGTCACAAACGTGTAATTATCTTATGAATAATTAGATTATATTAAAACTATCTTATGATAATTAGTGATTATAAAAGGACTTAATTCCTTATCCAATAATAATCCCAAAGATGCGTAAAAATAAAGCTCTTTTCTTTTCTTGTTAGAATAGAATTCCCGCTCTACCTTCAGGTCCCACCGACACCGTTGATTACATTAGATCATGAGCTAATCATAAAATCTAGCGGTTTAAAAACGAAGGTACATCGTAATTATAATAAACTCGTTTATATTTCACAAAATCCTTGATCCTCTTTTTTTCTCACTATAAAATGAAGTGTAGCTAAACTTCCATGTACTTAGGAAACCCTTGGAAAAGCTGTGTGTATTCTTCGTTCACTCACTCGTTTCATATTCTTATTGCCGCTTTTTCTGGCGAGGTTTTTAGGGTTCCGCCACAATGGAGTCGGCGTTGTTGCCAGGTCTAGGGACGCAGGTGGTGATTCCGGTGTGTGCCATCGTCGGAATCGTGTTCTCTTTGTTCCAATGGTACCTTGTGTCGCGCGTCAAAGTCTCGTCGGAACGTGGGGGAGGACCAAGTTCTCCGACTAGCAATAATAATAAGAATGGATATGGAGATTACTTGATTGAAGAAGAGGAAGGAATCAATGACCAGAACGTTGTGGTGAAGTGTGCCGACATACAGAATGCCATCTCCGAAGGTGAAATAATATACTCGTATAACAGATCTCTTTAGGTTCCTCTCAATTTTTTGTTTTTTTTCTACTCATTTTAGGTATGAATCTTTGTGATACAGAAAATGAAAGTGTGCGAAATTTCGTTTATTATGAATCTCTTTGTGCTTGAAGTTAGTTTTTTCCTTACCGGATTTGCTTATTTAAATCGACATCTTTTTAGCTTTATTTTGTTTGATTTTGGGTGTACGACTGTTTTTTTGTTTGAAAATTATATTGTCCTGTGTATACTGTAGATGCATTTGCTGGGACAATGAACAGAGGGTTTATGGTTTATCGTTATAGGCTTTACTGCTCTAAGGTTGCTCTGTTCATCTCTTTGGTGTACTGGCCGACTCTAGATCTAAGCTTAGCTTCGTTCAACAACAAGAACAACAACATACCCAGTGTATTCCCACCTAGTGGGGTCTGGGGAGGGTAGAGTGTACGCAGACCATAACACTACCTCAGGAGAAGTAGAGAGGCTGTTTCCGATAGACCCCCGGCTTAAGACCGATAGCCATATACCAACCCAAATATAAGTTTATATAACTAGTAGGGTACACAAGACAAACTAACAGAATACCAAACACAAAAGATAAGTACATATATAAACTAGTACTGTAAGCAAAATAGACTAACACCGCTAGCCACGAACAAAAAACTCCAGCCCCCGAGGAGCGCACCCCTACTATTACCGACGCCCTCCCACCCCTACCCTCTACCCTAATCCGCTTCCTCCACACCTTTCTATCAAGGGTCATGTCCTCCGTTAGCTGTAATTGCTCCATATCATGCCTAATCACCTCCCTCCAATATTTCTTTGGTCTACCTCTACCCCGTCTAAAACCATCCATAGCCAGTGTCTCACACCTCCGCACAGGAGCATCTAAGTCTCTCCTCATCATGTGCCCGAACCAACGTAACCTTACTTCTCGCATCTTGTCCTCCACCGAGGCAACTCCCACCTTCTCTCGAATAATCTCATTCCTTACCCTATCTTTCTTGGTATGCCCACACATCCATCGCAACATTCTCATCTCCGCCACCTTCAACTTTTGGATGTGGGAGTTCTTAACTGGCCAACACTCCGCTCCATACACCATAGCCGGCCGGACTACCACTCTATAGAACTTACCTTTAAGCTTCGGAGGCACCTTCTTATCACATAGTAAGCTTAGCTTTGTTCGTTTTTAGTTTTTTATCGGCTTGCTGGATCTCAAAGAATACAATCATATCCTGTCCGTTTAGTGTTCAGTAAATTAGTCAAGTAACTTCACTGATGCTTGTCCTTTTCATCTTCATGCTGCGTAGTTAATGTGACTAATATGGAACAGCGTAGTTAATGTGACTAATAATGTGACTAATATGGAACAGCGTAGTCAATATTACTCATATGGAACAGCACATGTCAGTTTGGCAGCTATACTAGTATACATGAGCTTGTGGGAGCATGCTTCCTTTATTTGTTTGCTGGCTCATCTTGTAATTTGCTAAAGAATATTCTTTGATCTTCTTTCATCATGTATACTCCAGCATACTATTATTTTGCTATTTTTCTTAACCTGACTTTTCCTTTAGTTGTGCATAATCATTTTTGCTAGATTCATCTTAGTTGTGGTGAGTGCTATTTTTCTTGCACCAGTGAACTTGATGAAAATTTTGCTATTTGAACCATCATGATTTGCTTGTCACTCTGAGTGGAACTACTTGAAAAAGGTGAAAAGACAAGCGGGTGGTCAATTCATGGAATTCTGAGTCTTGGTATTAAAGCATTTTTTCCCATTTAGTACCCTCTCACATGGTTTTCTCGAGTGTAGGATAGAACTGTGGTTCATTTTGACTATGTTGTTTGGACTCTCCAAAAAGGTTGCCACACTTGTGTCGGATCCTTAAAAATGCACCACTTTTGGAGAATCTGGGATGCACCCGGTAGCATATTTGAAGAGCCTGAGCTTACATAGCTTTTTGAACTGTTCCATGTATGTTATAACTAGGAGAGACAAAGTCGTTTGTTAGCTTAGGCGTTTAGACTGTCAAAACTGTGTGCATAATATTCTTTCTTTTCTAATAAAATTCCAACAAAATTTAAAACGAGCGCACACAAAAGTCTGTCCCCAGTTAACTAGCGTATGCAATGCATACATATAGATCTTGTTCTACTTTCAGTTTCCTCAATGGTTCTATCCTCATTGTTTTCTCCTGTTTTTGCCATGCTTTCCTCACACGAACAATTGCTTTTATAAATTAGGTTGTCTAGTCCGCACTACATGCATGGTACCTTTTATTCTTCAGCATTACCTAATATCTGAATTGATTTTTTTTTATAGAAGGGGCACTACACGCAAGGTACCTCTTGTTCTTTTGCACTATCTAATATCTGAATTGATTCTTTTATGGCAGGGGCAACATCTTTCCTTTTTACCGAATATCAGTATGTGGGTATCTTCATGATTGCTTTTGCAATCCTGATCTTCCTTTTTCTGGGCTCAGTTGAAAGCTTCAGCACTAAGAGCCAACCATGTACTTACAACAAGGAGAAGTTGTGCAAGCCAGCCCTTGCTACTGCCATCTTCAGCACTGTATCCTTCTTGCTTGGTGCTGTCACTTCTGTTATCTCTGGTTTCCTAGGGATGAAAATTGCAACATATGCAAATGCAAGAACAACTTTGGAAGCAAGAAAAGGTGTTGGGAAAGCTTTTATTGTTGCATTCAGGTCTGGTGCAGTTATGGGTTTTCTCCTTGCCGCCAATGGTCTCCTGGTTCTTTACATTGCCATTAATCTCTTCAAGCTTTACTATGGTGATGACTGGGAGGGTCTTTTTGAGGCAATTACTGGCTATGGTCTTGGTGGATCCTCTATGGCTCTTTTCGGTAGGGTTGGTGGCGGTATTTACACCAAAGCTGCTGATGTTGGTGCTGATCTTGTCGGTAAGGTTGAAAGGAACATTCCAGAAGATGATCCCAGAAATCCTGCTGTAAGCTTAACTTTCCTCTTTATGTATATTTTGCTATCTCTTGAGGAAATTTTGTCAATAATCTACTTCCAATGTCTTTGCAGGTGATTGCCGATAATGTTGGGGATAATGTCGGGGACATTGCAGGAATGGGGTCTGATCTTTTTGGTTCATATGCTGAATCATCTTGTGCTGCTCTTGTGGTGGCTTCTATCTCGTCTTTTGGAATTGAACATGATTTTACATCAATGTGTTACCCTCTGCTTATAAGCTCCATGGGAATCCTTGTTTGTTTGATAACTACCCTTTTTGCTACCGACTTTTTTGAAATTAAGGCTGTCAAGGAAATTGAACCAGCATTGAAGAAGCAACTTATTATATCAACTGCTCTTATGACGGTTGGAATTGCAATTGTTACGTGGACTTGCCTTCCATCTTCCTTCACCATCTTTAATTTTGGCGCTCAGAAAGTTGTCAAGAATTGGTAAGTGTCAACATAATGTTTGGAGAATATTACATATTGAATGTGACACCTGTTGTTAGCAAATGCCACTGAATTAGTACTGCGATATTCTTTTAGAATATATATTATTTGGTTGAGTACATCTCATAATTTCTTTTTCTTGTCTTCTACGTGAGTATGTATTCACCTAAATATATGCACTTAATGATTAAGCTGATTGGTTTGATTGTGCAGGGAGCTCTTTTTATGTGTGGCCGTTGGTCTTTGGGCTGGACTTATCATTGGATTCGTTACTGAGTACTACACTAGCAATGCTTACAGGTAAAAGTAGTAGTCTGACTGCATCCTATGACCTGTTGCCTTTGATGTTGATGGTCTTCATCTTTGTCTTATTTCCCTCTTCTGGTTGTTTCTGTTCGCAGCCCCGTTCAAGATGTAGCAGACTCCTGCAGGACTGGAGCTGCGACAAATGTTATTTTTGGACTTGCTCTTGGATACAAATCTGTCATCATTCCTATCTTTGCCATTGCAATAGCTATTTTTGTCAGTTTTTCTTTTGCTGCAATGTACGGTATTGCTGTTGCTGCTCTTGGAATGTTGAGCACCATTGCAACTGGATTGGCGATTGATGCATATGGTCCTATTAGTGACAATGCTGGAGGCATTGCTGAGATGGCTGGCATGAGCCACCGGATCCGTGAAAGAACTGATGCACTTGATGCAGCTGGAAATACCACTGCTGCAATTGGAAAGGTCTGTAACTTATTGATCTTGATTTCATCTTCTGAGCCTTTTTGGATACTTCTCTGTTTCAACTTCTGCTTGCACGTAGTTGTTAACAAGTGGATGGTGGTTAAATCAATGCGGAATTTGGATATTTTTCAATTATGCATCTTGTCATTCATCTCTGTAGTCCCTCTTTCTGTTGTTAAATGTTCTTTTCTGCATCTGCATGATGAGATCTTTCCCTGGGATCTCTTCCTTTAACTGTGGACTTTCATTTCTTTCCAGGGCTTTGCCATTGGATCTGCTGCACTCGTGTCCCTGGCTCTGTTTGGTGCTTTTGTGAGTCGGGCTGCCATTTCCACAGTTGATGTCTTGACCCCACAGGTGTTTATTGGTTTGATTGTTGGAGCCATGCTTCCCTACTGGTTCTCTGCCATGACCATGAAGAGTGTGGGTAGTGCAGCTTTGAAGATGGTTGAGGAAGTGCGCAGACAATTTAACACTATTCCTGGTCTAATGGAAGGCCATGCCAAGCCTGATTATGCCACATGCGTTAAGATCTCAACTGATGCATCTATCAAGGAAATGATTCCACCAGGTGCCCTAGTCATGCTTACACCCCTCATAGTTGGTATTTTCTTTGGAGTGGAGACACTTTCTGGTGTCCTTGCCGGTGCTTTGGTTTCTGGTGTACAGGTATGATCAAATTCTTCAGCTTTTTTAAGATTTTGGAGTTTCAAGGGTTCTGTTCGAATATCGGTGTTCTTTTTTTAGAATTATATCCAGATTCTGCTCACGTGAGTTGATTTTTTTTTTTTCCAGATAGCAATATCTGCATCAAACACTGGAGGTGCATGGGACAATGCCAAGAAGTATATTGAGGTATAGAAGACACATCCACCCTTATGTGTTGTTTTTGTATGTGTTTTCATGGCGCACACTCTTGAGTTAATTAAATTTGCTTTCTCTATCAGGCTGGTGCTTCAGAGCATGCAAGGACTCTTGGTCCAAAGGGTTCTGAACCCCACAAGGCTGCTGTTATTGGTGACACCATTGGTGACCCCCTGAAGGACACTTCAGGCCCATCCCTCAACATTTTAATCAAGCTGATGGCAGTTGAGTCACTCGTGTTTGCTCCATTCTTTGCCACTCATGGTGGTATACTTTTCAAGATCTTTTAGATTAAGTTGGTTGGAGCTGTAGACTTGTGGCATCTTTTAGATTAAGTTGGTTGGAGCTGTAGACTTGTGGCATCTTTTTCAGTCAGCATAGCATGGGATTTTTGAATTAGTCTCTAGTCTCTAGTCAGAAGTGGAATTTTGGTGAGCTGATGATGATGATAATTGTCACTGGAAGGAGGGTAGAAGATAATTGGTCAGTGTTGTAGTAAAATAGTCTTGAAGCTAGTGTATTAGCTTTCTTCATATTTCCTAGACATCAACTTCCAATTTTGTCTGTACTATTATCATTATCCACGTTTTAAGATGATGGAACGACATTTCTACTTTTAGTTTGTTTCAGATTCAGATGGTAGGTAGTCTTTTCATCACATTCGTATTTGATCGTTGCTTTATGTTTTCTATCCTGTAGTCTTTTTCCATCTCTCTCTCTCTCTCTCTCTCTCTCTCTTTCTCTCTCTCCGGTGGGCTTGTCGGAAGAAACTAGCAATCTCTTTGGTTCCAAGAAAATGCCATCTTTTGCCTCTATTAGCTCAAGATTCGGATTGTGTTTATGTACAAGAATTGTGTCTATGCGTTCCATTGAAAAGTGTGTGTGTTTTGGTAACTATCTCGTCATCTGAAGTCTGTAGAGAAGCAATGATGATTAGCTCATTTTACGTATTGTATTATCAGAGGAAGAAAAAAGATTTTACTTATTTCAAGACAGGAGTCCATTTCCAGAAGTGATCTTGAGATTTGAGAACACTTGAATTAGGCGATTCTTTTATTTAAGAACAAAACGAGACCTTTGCTCTCAGCTTCTGTCAAATTCATTGGACCATATTGATCAACATAGAAACTCTAGGAGCTTCGTTCTTCCATTTTGGCAAGGTATAAGAAACTAGAGAAATGATTTATATCAACAGTTTTGTTTTGCCCTCGACCGATTAAAAGTTCAGCAATTCTATAGAGACACTGTCTCTCAAAACTTGGTTAGTCCTTGCTGCACCAGGTCGCTCCGATGTTTTACTACCTTTTATTTGATTTTTAATTTTTGCCTTGTAACAAATTACTTGTTTTGGGGGACGTAAGTTTATATTTTTGCGTCACAATATTCCACAAGTATGCTCCACACGGCTTTTGCCCTTAAAGAACGATACACCATTAGACACAAGTTTGATAGCTAAAAGGCCAAGAAAAAATAATAATAATATCCATTTAAGGAATAAAACTTAAAAATCAGCTCATTTAGAGGGTAATTAGTGCGATTTCAATCAATTTTCACGTCCAGTAGAACAATCAGGACTCAATTTTCAAGTTATATTCCTCACTTTTTTGTTACCCCTTGAATTTGTTTGCTGAACAGTCGAGACAATTCATTCACTTGGTTCAAAGTCCCTGCATTCAGTGGCGGACCCAAAATGTTAGGGGTAGTTGGTGTTTTAAAAGATTCAGACGTGTTCTAAAAAGGCATGCAGAGGTTATTGTTATTGGGACTTTTCATTTTCAATATGGAGAATTCTTTGATTCATTTGAAAAAGCTCAAAACTTTAAAAGATCCACCTGAAAATTAAAGCATACAATTAGCTTTTTAATTTTCTGAATGTTTTTTTTTTAACCCATAGACCAATTTTTATTTACTTCTTATATAATTATACCTCGATCTGAGTTTCAACAAATTAAAATAGGAATATAGGTAGATTATACTATCATTCAAGTAATTAATAACCAATAAAAAGACCACCTGACCATAAATGCAGTAGGAAACACCAGATCAAGAATCTTTGAAACCTGTATAGTCTATAGGAAGGGGGTGATAAGTTTGATAGGCAGTCATCAAATTCCTCGTCAGCCTCTTCACTACAGCCAAACCAAGTCCCTATTACCAGTGTCTTGTTCATGACATCATAATAAATAAATAAATAAATAAATAGTCTCCTCAATCCTATCGCCTAATATCCTACAACTAGATTCACACACTCCCCCACTACAAATATTTTGTTTCCCTTTGTCGTGCGCCCCCTCCTCTGTCTTGGGAAGTTGAGGTAATACCAGTAAATCCTATGTGGGGTTTTTGATTTTCTGATTAAAAATCTGATTTTTATTAATGGGGTTCTCTTAATCTGATTCGATTTGTAGTTTTGCTCCTGAGATTTGAACATGGGTAATGCTTCTTCAATGTTGACTCAGTATGATATTGAGGATGTTCAAGACCACTGCAACCATCTATGTAATTTTTCGTCCTAAACTCATTTATTTAGTCTTCTTTCTTGTTCCTTTTCTTGCACAGCTTTACTAATTTGAAAGGAAAAAAAAATAAAAAATTAACAGTTACACAGCAGGAAATAGTGTCACTTTATCAGAGGTTCTGCCAACTTGATCGGAATTCAAAGGGGTTTATATCAGCTGATGAGATTCTGTCTGTACCTGAGTTTGCGATGAATCCACTCTCTCAGGTCTGCTTATAAATATTTTTTTGGGCTTAACAACTAGTGTATTTGTAATTTATGTTTCTTGGTGAGAGAAAGATGACCCGATCACCATGGTTTTTGAAAGTATTGCTATGTTTGTTGTGTCTTGCTGGTATGTTCTGTGATCAATAATAATATGAAACACATCTTTACAGAGATTGCTTAAGATGGTGGATGGCTTGAACTTCAAGGACTTTGTGGCATTTTTATCAACTTTCAGTGCTAAAGCGAGCACGGCACAGAAAATTGAACGTATGTTGTTAAATCTTTACATGTGTTGTGTTTTTGCAACACAAGGAAAAGCGTCTTATGTAGGAGTGTTGTGTTTAAAACTCTCATGGCTTTATAGTTTGTTTAGACTTAATGGCATCTTAGACATACTACTATCCCTGATAGCCGTTTTATATTATTAAGCATATAGCTTTGAATTTTATAAGGTTCTTCTCTCTAGTTCTCGTTGGTAAATTGTGCATTTGCTACTGCAGTTCAAAGAGAAGATCCATCAGTGGTATTGAATGATTTTGCTATAATCTTTCGATGATTAGGGACTTATAGTAGAAGGTGTAGAGGTTGGTGGTAATCGTTTTGAGGTAGAGGTGTAGAGGTTGGTGGTAATATACCAGCCATATCGAAGAAGCTTCTTCTAGCAACACTTACACAGATTCTTTTGTTACTGAAATATATTTTGAAACAAAAGATTTGTTGTTTACCTAATATAATTTTTGTACTTCCTTTTGCCCTTTTCTTAACACCTACCAACTTATTCAACTTCCATTTTGTCTTAGTTATCTTCAAAGTTTATGATTCTGATTGCAACGGGAAGGTGACCTTTGATGACATAATGGAAGTGCTTCGAGATTTAACTGGATCATTCATTTCTGACAAGCAAAGAGAGGTACCTGGCATCTTGTATTCTTTCCACTCTTTCTTTTTGATAGAGTTTTAATCAGAGAAACAACATTAAAAAAGTTCTCGAATTTTACAAGATGTATGAATATTCTCCTAGTCCAATGTAGATAGATCCTATCAAGTTACAAAAGTGTGTCAGACTGATTTACCTCATCCATCTTTCACCAAAAAGATGAAGATTGTACATCTTCAGCAAGATGAATATTCCCGTAAAAGATCGGTAGCTCCTATAAGATGAGTTTGGATAATATGCTAGACTTTATCAACTTCATTTATGGTATGCATTGGAAGTCCTAATCACGTGTTGAAGTGCCCTAAATACACTACAAAGTTTAATCATTCTATTTGACGTTGTAAGTCCTTTTGTGATCTTTAATATCTTGGTTCTTCACTTTGATCATTTGCTTGTGTTCACTTTTGTTTAAAGGACCATAACTAATAAATAACTCTGCCAAAAGAGGAACCAAAGAAGTGTATAAAACATGTCAAACGTGTCAACCGAAAATATCAGTCTGAGCATTCTTTTCCTTTTCAGTGACAAGTCTCTTTTTGCCCCTCTCATCTTTAAAGCTCATAGTACTTGTTTCACTTTTTTACTTGCCTATCTTCCCATTTTGAAACCTCTCACATAACTTGCTTGGAATTCCTAAGAATCTCATCTACACCTATATTTTACTGTAAGGGTCTAAAGTGCAGTGTTTTAACATAAGGCTTTCAAATGTAGATAGTGGAGTCATGAATTACTACGTTACCTAGATTTGACGTTGGTTCTAACTCATGACGGGTCAGCTTTTTCTTTAAAGAGCTTGTGCCACTTCCTTCTTTTGTAGCTTCTGAGTTGTAGTCTTGCTCCATTCCTTTATATTATTGTTTTATCTAGGTCGAAGTGGAGAAAAATGGCAAGAAAGTTGGCAGTATGTAATCGAGAAAATTTAACATAATTCATGTCTGCAAGTAAACTGTTGTGCTTGAGATTGATAAATTGGGAGGGTGGCTGTTTGCCAATATCTGTTCAGAAGGACCATTTGAGAATTTGTTAACAAATAAATGTTCATAGTCAGCGCTTTGCATGTAAACATTCAAAAATTGAATGTGTTTGGGTACCGTGGCCTATTTGCTGATACATTGTGGTGTTCACATGCACTGTAAGTTCAATTATATTCTTTGCACCCCTTAACATTTGCCAATCTCTATCCTTGAGTAAAAAACGTTTTGTTTTGGAGTCTCATCCGAATTTTCAACCATTCTGGCTTATGCAGCCGCAGTTTATCAGTTGCCATTTTGTGTAGCTTTTGAATAATGAATTTGACGAGTTCCTTGTCTATGTTTGATCGATTGCAGGAAGTGTTGAGCCAGGTCTTGCACGAGCGTGGTTATACAAGGGACTCATTACTGCTGTTGAATGACTTCATTAAGGTTAACTCATGTTTTCTGGATCGAGAATGCTAAAGTTTTAGGTGATTTTTATTAATTGTTGTCTTGTGGGTGGGTGCACATGTTAATGAGAAAGATTTAGATGTTGCAATTAAGAAGTGTGTCCTTCCTCAGAAACATTCTGATGTCTTGAAAAAAGATTTAAATGGACAGACACGGTAATGGTTCAAGTCAAGGCCTTAGTCTCAATGGGTATGCTTCTGCATGATATTTCATTTTATTAAAGTAAAACACACAGTTACAGAGCCACTATCATTTTGATTCGATTTATAAATTGTTTTTGTTTGGATTGGTGAATTTGTTAGCTTGAAGCGGGTTCAAAAGTTCAATTGTATGATTGTATTGCTCGAGCTATCTTTCTGTTTTAGTGCTCAATATCTCTCTCCTTATTGCTTTCTTGTGTTTGCTTATGTTTTCAGATCATGGACCACCCTGGTTTGAAGATGGAGGTTGAAGTACCAATTGACTAGTTACTCCTGTGCTTTCATTTACTGCAATTCAGATGTCTGTGTACACGTTTTGTTGAATTTGTGCACCTTCAAATCTCTTTCTTTTTCCTTCGCCCCCTCCTTTTGGTGGTGGCAGGAACAGAAACAGAGAAATCACTGTGTAATTAAGATAAAAATCTTTCAGCTTATTCAAAAAATGTCCGAGTATGTTATAATTCTCATTTTTCACGAATTGTGTATGCTTTCGAAGTTGAGTCGAGCAGAGTTTTGCGTGCTTGAACCAAGTGTGGTGCAATACATATTGAGCTAGTTGAGTGAACTACATACTGGCTAACTGGCTAGCGATGCCGGTTAATATACACATAAATCTGAACAAATTGTCCACTTAAATGCAGAACATGAGATTTGTTATCTTTAACTGATTTTCATACGCTTTACAGGAGCTGAGGTTCTATTAAAAACATCATTCTATGGCTGCGTACATACCACCTTTCCCAGACTCACTTGTGGGATGTTTTAGAAGTAATTAATGAGTGTATCGCGTCCAACATGGGAGCGCGATAAATAAGACTCAGATCCCGTTGATGGCACAGGCTCTGCAACTGTCAGTACTTAGAACTGCGGTCCAATGAAGGATGGGTTGATTAATTTGAACAAATTATTGTAAAAATTGCCAAAAATAGAATGAGTTACTACTAATTAAAGCTACTGCCTTCATTGATACCTTCTGCTTATATGCATCCAAAATTTGCCTCTTTCTTTGAACGGAAGAAATCAGACCCTCCTAATTTCAGCTTCAAGACAAATCCTTTCCGTTTACCAGGTTCTCCACCATGCAATTATCAGTAAATACTACATGCCAGAAAAATTTGCATTCAAAATGCAAAATTTGAATGAATTGAAGCCGGAAGAATATATCCCATCAGTGCTTTTAGGTCCAGCCAGCATGGGATCAGGCAACAAAGGAAAATCCATCGCGTACACGCATCATCACTTAGCTGAAAGTTCTTCAAGGAATTATTCCGCAGAAGAAGCTAATTATAGGAATAAGGAGCCTGTGCATGCTGAACAAGTTGAACTACTGGATAAGAGATTGAGAATTCTTGAAGATGAAGCAGAGTTACTCAGAATAGCTTTCTTGAAAGGTGTGGAAGAAAGAAAAAAGTTAGTAAAGGAAATTCAAAACGAATTTCAGTCTGCGTTTGGATACACGAAGGTCGATATTCTTATTGCAGCAATTAAAGTTACTTGCTTCTAATTTAACTACAAGTTTGTTGCCTGATTTTATATACTTGTGTTCTTTTCTTGTTCAGCGTCACGAACAACATGGACTCCCGCTGATTCTATATGAAGAATCAAATCCAGCAGTTATCATGAGAGAACTGAGAGCTTCAGAGGCTGTTTTCCAGGATGCTACTCGATGTGGATGTGCATTTTCTCATCAATGATTCCGCCTGTCTGTAAAGATTCCACGGTCTGGAGGGTGCAAGTTCTCCCCACTTGTGATACTGGTTCTTTTTATTCAGGTACCAACACGTGAAAAATATTATTTTTTTCTTCTTAGGTGGCGGTGAAATTTGAAACTCAGGACTTTTTGCCTGATCTGATGCTATGTTAGAATGCTGCGACTATCTCATCTAAGAAGTTAAACTATTATGTCTCGACAATTTCATCATCTTTGAAATTATATGTACTTTGACTCGAAGTTTTATGTTAGAAGAGAAATTGTCACTGTTACTAAAGTGTGATCACTTTCGTCCTTTCCCTTTTTCATCTACCCGTTCAAGGACTAGTTGCTACATTCTATATGTAATGATTCTCACTTCAATTAGTCATCAACCATTACTCATCTCTTTCAACTTGCCGAGCAAATGTGAAATGGTAAATGAAGATGAAAACTGGTACAGGATTTTTTTTTTTGTTTACAGTACTTTAACCATTAAAACAGCTAACATTATATCACACCGGAAGATACTTACTGCTGCCACAAACATGAAAGAAAAACTTAGGATTCAGAGAAAACAACCATCCCAATTCCCATAACATAGCAACCCTCTAAACATAGGCTTCAGGATTCTGAAGGAGATAGGCTTCTACAGCTTTGAACATCGCCACAACCTTCTCCTTTCCTGCCTTGATTTCCTCATCCTTGAGCTTGAAATCTCCCACAGTATAGTATGTGCTCGTCACCTTAGATATGGAACCACCATTGGCTGACTGCTCAAACCTCACGTCATAAGTAATCTTCTCAAGGTTGTCTACCAGTCCTTCACCTTCGATCAATGTGTACTTATATGTGTATGTATCCTCATTAAGCTCATCAACACAATACTTTATGGACTTGAAATTTCCACCTACACATGCACAAAAAGAAACAAGATAAAACCAGAATACTAATCAGTGTACTTCTGCACAAAATATAAAAGGAATAGTTTTGGTGATTGTACCGTCAGGAAAATTGATAGTCTTAATGCTTCCAGCACCTCCGTCACCTTGGACTTCAATGCTTTTGATAGCTTGTGGCATCAACTTTGGAATCAAGTTATGAGAATCAACAATGGAGGCTTTGAATATTCTTTTGGGAGGAAGTGGAGAAGTGTTCTCCTCCGTGAAGGTGGTTACAGCCATAATGTTTTGATTCTGAGAAGAAAATAAAGAGTAGTATTTCTTGTAGGGGGAGAGCACTTGTTTGATGAAAAAATAGTAGGGGTATATCAGAGTTTATATAGGTTAAGTCCATGCATTATATAATCTTGCAGTCATTTTCATCACAGGCCAATTATATGCTTTTGCTTGTCCATATGCATTGGTTTCCATAACAACAATAACAATTATATACCTAGTGTGATCCCACAAGTGGAGTCTGGGTGGGTAGTGTGTATGCAAAACTTTCCCCCACCTTGTTTCCAATTTTTTTAAAATTGCTATAGCTTAAGGATCTGTTTGTTTTGTGCTTAGATGCTCTTTGTTGGATTTACTTGCTCAATATATTTGGTATACATGATCTAGGAAATGGTCATCCAATTTACAAGGATTTTTACCTTTGGCTTGCCTTTAAGGTTTTTATATTTCTTTTTCTTGTTCATAGGGTGCGCCTATTCCTTTTACATTTTTTATCAAACACGGGGTAGCCTGATGCACCAAAGTTCCCGCTATTCACGGGGCCTGGGGAAGGGAAAGACCACAAGGGTCTATTGTATGCAGCCTTGCGTTGCATTTCTGCAAGAGACTGTTTCCACGGCTTGAACCCATAATCTCCTTGTTACATGACAAAAACTTTACCAATTACTCCGAGGCTCCCTTTTACATTGTTATCTAATGAAAACATAAGATAGGTTATATTGTATTTTACTACCAAGTGTTTTGATAGATCAGGATTTGTTCATGAGAGGATGATAACATTAACAAATAATTGTTTTTCTGGTTGAATAATCATCAATTTCTTAATCATGAACAACCAAGGAAGTTCAACTGTGGTAGAAATTTAGCTTATGTCAATAGCCTACAATTTTTACAATCCTCAACTCTAGTAATATGATTCAAAGTGATGATAAGTATTGATAACATAAAATATATGTTCACGATTGGTGCAGGGTGATGGAAATGCAGGCTCGCTTCGGGAGTCTTATGCGATAAGAAGGTGCCTTCGAAGTTTAAAGGTAAGTTCTACAGAGTGGCAGTCAAGCCGACTATGTTGTATGGAGCGGAGTGTTGTCCAGTTAAGAACTCCCACATTCAAAAGTTGAAGGTGGCGAAGATGAGGATATTGCGATGGATTTGTACCCGGAAAGATAAGGTGAGGAATGAGATTATTTGGGAGAAGGTGGGAGTGGCTTCGGTGAAGGACAAGATGAGAGAAGTGAGGTTACGTTGGTTCGGGCATGTGATGATGAGGGGCTCGGATACTCCAGTTCGAAGGTCTGAGACACTGGCTATAGATGGTTTCAGGCGGGGTAGAGGTAGACCGAAGAAATATTGGAGGGAGGTGATTAGGCATGATATGGAACAGTTACAGCTTACGGAGGACATGACCCTTGATAGGAAAGTGTGGAGGACGCGGATTAGGGTAGAGGGTTAGGGGGTAGGAGTGCGTCGGTAACAGTAGGGACGAGTACTTTGTTTGTGTCTGGAGCTTCTTGTTCGTGGTGTTTGAGTGATGTCTATGGTTTCAAATAGATAGTTTATAATATTATCTTGTGGCTGGATTGTTTCTTGTATTAGCTAGCAGTGTTAGTTTATTTTGCATACTGTATTATTTTATATGCATTTATGTTATTGGTCCTGAGCCGGGGGTCTATCGGAAACAACCTCTCTACTTCACCTGAGGTAGTGGTATGGTCTGTGTACATTCTACCCTCCCCAGACCCCACTATGTGGGAATACGCTGGGTATGTTGTTGTTGTTGTATCTGTCTAATGATACATCTGGGGAAAAAGGTTAAATATCCAAAACTTTTCAAGAAACAACCACCTTAAATTAACCATGAATATTACATTTTACATTGAGAAACTTACTAGTAGAAACTATCATCAAGCTACAAAGAGAAGATGATACATTTGGCAAGGGAATCAAAGTCTCCACGATAACCTTCAGAACCGAAGTAGTCCCTCCTTAAATTGGCTATTTCGGAGCAGATGTGAAATGACAAATGAATATGAAGACTGGTACAGAAGAAAAAACTTAAGATTATCAGCACTTTAACCATAAAAACAACCAACAACATTATTCACACCACAAGATACTTATTTCTGCCACAAAAATGAAAGACAATCTTAGGACTCAGAGAGAAAAAAACCATCCGACAACATAGCAACCCTCTAAGCATAAGCTTCAGGATTTTGGAGGAGATAGGCTTCTACAGCTTTGAACATCGCCAAAACCTTCTCCTTGCCTGCCTTGATTTCCTCATCCTTGAGCTTAAAATCTCCCACAGTATAGTATGTGCTAGTCACCTTAGAGATGGAACCACCATCTGCTGACTTCTCAAACTTCACGTCATAAGTTATCTTCTCAAGGTTGTCTACCAGTCCATCACCTTCGATCAATGTGTACTTATATGTGTATGTCTCCTCATTAAGCTCATCAACGCGATACTTTATGGACTTAAAATTGCCACCTACACATGCAGACAAAGAATTAAGATAAAACCAGAGCACTAATCAGAATACTTTTGCACAAAATATAAAAGAACAGTTTTGGTGATTGTACCGTCGGGAAAATTGATAGTCTTGATGCTTCCAGCACCTCCATCACCTTGAACTTCAATGCTTTTGATAGCTTGTGGCATCAACTTTGGGATCAAGTTATGAGAATCAACAATGGAGGCCTTGAATATTCTTTTGGGGGAAAGTGGAGAAGTGTTTTCCTCAGTGAAGGTGGTGACAGCCATAATGTTTTGATTCTGAGAAGAAAATAAAAGGGTAGTATTTCTTGTAGGTGGAGAGCACTTGTTTGATGAAACAAAGAAAGGGGATATCAGAGTTTATATAGGTACTAGTCCATGCATTATCTATTCTTGTAGTCATTTTCATAGCAGGCCAAATATATGCTTTTGCTTGTCCATATGCATTGGTTTCCAGTGTGTAGAATTGCTATAGCTTAAGGATCGGTTTGTTTTGTGCTTAGATGCTCTTTTGTTGGTATACAGGAACTTGGAAATGGTCATCCAATTATATGGACTTGTCTTTTGGAAGAAGGACCTTGGAGTACCTGGTGAAGTTGTTACCATATGACCAGGAGATACGGATTCAAGCCGTGGAAACAGCCTCTTGCAGAAATGCTGGTTATGGCTGCGTACTATAGACCTTGTGGTACGGCCCTTCACTGTACCCCGCGCATAGCGGGAGCTTTGGTGCACCAGGTTGCCCTTTTTTTGTCTTTAAGGATTTTCATTTTTGTCCATAGGGGTATGCCTAATTCTACTACATTTTTATCTTACTTTTGTTCATAGGGGTATGCCTAATTCTACTACATTTTTATCGTGTAAACAGAAAGAGTTTTGTATTTTGTTGTATTACCGGGTCCCTTGATAGATCAGGATTTGGTCATGAGAGAATGATTTCATCAATACATAATTTGTTTCTTTCTGGTTGAAGAATCATCAATTTTGCAATCATGAACAACCAAGAAAATTAAACTGTGGTAGAAATTCAGCTTATGGCAATAGTCTACAAATATTTACATTCCTCAACTCCAGTATTATGATTCAAAGTGAGGATAAATATTGATTATGTAAAATAAACCTTCACATCTGTCTAACATTAAAATAAATCTGTGATTCTGGAGCAAAAAGTTAAACATAACTATTAACAGTAACTTTTCAAGAAACAACAACTTTTAAATTAGCCATAAATATTACATTTGACATTGAAAACCTAATAACAGTAACTATTAGTATCAAGCTACAAAGAAAAGAGGATAACACATGGCAAGGGAATTAAATTTCTCCACAATAACCTCCAGAACCAAAGTAGTCTCTCCTTGAATTGGCTGTCTGCACGCTCTTTTGGTGCTCTAGCTTTGGACAGTCACGGATATGATGACCAGACCCACCACAATATGAACAACCCTTTAGTCCGCTTGCATTCATGATTGCCTCGACGTAGTTAAGGCTGCACAACCTGTTGCTTGTTTTTATTGAACTACAGTTTGTTTCCTGGTATTATATACTTGTGTTTTTTTCCTGTACAGCATCAACGACATGCTCTCCCGCTAATTCTATGTGAACAGTCAAATTCAGCAGTTGTCAAGAGAGAACTGAGAGTTTCAGAAGCTATTTCCAGGATGCTATTTGATGTGTGTATGAATTTTCACATCAATAATTCCCTCTGTCTGTGAAGACTCGATGCTCTGGAGGCTGCAATTTCTCCTCAGGTGTGATGCTGATTCTTTTTATTCAGGTACCAAACACGTGAAAATATTATGTATGTTTCTTAGGTGGTGATGAGATTTGAAGCTCTAAGACTTTTTGTCTGATCTGATACCATGTTAAAATTGGCTGAGTGTCTCGTCTAAAAGTTGAACTATCAGAGAGACCACAGTTTATCTATTTTATTATATTTTGTCTCAACAATTTCATTATCTGAAGTCATATACGCTTTGACTAGAAGCGTTATGTTAGAAGAGAAACTGTCACTGTTACTAGAGTGATCACTTCCCCATTTCTCTTCTTTTTTTGACTCATTTAAGGACTAAGCTGTTATGCATTTCAAAATCTGCAAAGAAGAAGCTATTGTTGTTGCTAGTTTCTACATTCTCAATGTAAGGATTCTCACTTAAATTAGTCACCAACCATTACTCATCTCTTCCAACTTTCCGAGCAAAATATGAATGACAAATGAAGATGAAGATTGGCATTGAAAAAAAAACTTAAGATTATCAGTATTTTAACCATAAAACAGCCAACAACATTATTCACACCAGAAGATACTTATTGCTGCGACAAACATGAAAGACAAACTTAGGACTAGGAGAAACAACAATCATCCCATAACACAACAACCCTCTAAGCATAGGCTTCAGGATTCTGAAGGAGATAGGCTTCTACAGCTTTGAACATTGCCAAGACCTTCTCCTTGCCTGCCTTAATTTCCTCATCCTTGAGCTTGAAATCTCCCACAGTATAGTATGTGCTAGTCACCTTAGAGATGGAGCCACCATCTGCTGACTGCTCAAACTTCACGTCATAAGTTATCTTCTCAAGATTGTCTACCAGCCCGTCACCTTCGATCAATGTGTACTTATACGTGTATGTCTCCTCATTAAGCTCATCAACACGATACTTTATAGACTTAAAATTGCCACCTACACATGTACAAAAAGGATTAAGTCGATAGTACTAATCAGAGTACTTTTGCACAAAATATAAAAGAATAGTTTTGGTGATTGTACCGTCAGGAAAATTGATAGTCTTGATGCTTCCAGCACCTCCGTCACCTTGAACTTCAATGCTTTTGATAGCTTGTGGCATCAACTTTGGGATCAAGTTATGAGAATCAACAATGGAAGCCTTGAATATTCTTTTGGGAGGAAGTGGAGAAGTGTTCTCCTCAGTGAAGGTGGTGACAGCCATAATGTTTTGATTCTGAGATTAAAGAAAAGAGTAGTATTTCTTGCAGGTGGAGAGCACTTGTTTGATGAAACAAAGAAGGGGAAAATCAGAGTTTATATAGGTTCAAGTCCATGTATTATATAACCTGGTAGTCACTCTCATAGCAGGCCAAATATATGCTTTTGCTTGTCCATATGCATTGGTTTCCAGTGTTTGTAAAATTGCTATAGCTTAAGGATATGTTTGTTTTGTGCTGATATGCTCTTTGTTGGATTTACTTGTTAAATATAATTGGTGTTCATGAACTAGAAAATAGTCATCCAATTTATAAGGATTTTTGCCTTTCACTTGCCTATAAGGTTTTTATTTTTATAGTTTTTCTCATTCATGGGGTAATGCCTATTCCTTCTACATTTTTATCAATTGAAAACAGAAAATAGTTTGTATCGTACTACTGAGCATCTCGATAGATCAAGATTTGGTCATGAGAAGATGCTTGCATCAATATATAATTGTTTCTTCTGGTAATATAATCATCATTTTCTCAATCGCGGACAGCCAAGAACATTCAACTACAGTAGAAATTGAGCTTATGTCAGTAGTCGACAGTTTTTGCTATCCTCAACTCTAGTAATATGATTCAAAGTGAGGATAAATGCTGATAACATAAAATAGACGTTCATATCTGTCTAATGTTAAAGATACATCTGGTGTTCTGGAGCAAAAGGTTGAAAATCCAAAACTGTTAAAAGGAAATAACAACTTTCAAATTAGCCATGAATATTACATTTTACATTGAAAAAACTATTAGTAGTAAATATGATCAAGCTAACAGGAGAAGTGGATAAATTTGGCAAGGGAATTAAATTTCTCCACGAACTTCCAGTGCCAAAGTAGTTTCTCCTTGAATTGGCTATCTGACATTCTGCATGCTGTTCTGGTGCTCTAGCTTGGGGCTGTCACAGATATGATGACCAAGCCAACCGCAATATGCACAAACCATTACACTGCTTGTATTTGTGATTGCCTCATCGTAGTTCAGGCTGTATTCAGATACCATAGGTATCAACAAGATAATCTTATTGCTGCAATTAAAGTTGCTTGTTTCTATTGAACTACAGTGTAACAAAGGGGAGTTGTATTGATAGGGGGAACTGTAATAACATATAATTGGAATAGGGGTTCATCATAGAAGCAAAAGCAAAATAAGGAAGGGAGGGAGGTTCCAGAGTTAATCTACAAAACAACTAATATACAAAAGATAACTTCATAGCATAATCTTCTATATTAAGGCATCCCCACAAAGTGTACATGCTCCTTTCCTAACCAGGGTTCCAAACGTAATTTTCCAATTCCCTAAATGAGTCCTCCATCATGGTTGTGTTTGTTATGTACAGTTTGTTGCGTTATGTTATATACTTGTGTTCTTTTCCTGTATAGTGTCAACGATATGAACTCCTGCAAATTCTATGTGAAGAGTCAAATCCAGCATTTGTCATCAGCTAGAGTATCAGAGGCTGTTTTCCAGGATGCTACTCGATGTGTACGTGAATTTTCACATCAATGGTTCCATCTGTCTGTGAGGATTGAATGGCCTGGACGCTGCAATTTCCCCTCATGTGGGGTGCTGATTCTTTTTATTCAGGTACCAAACACATGAAAATATTTTTTTTGTTTCTTAGGTGACGGTGAGATTTGAAACCAAGACTTTTTGTCTGGTCTGCTACCATGTTAGAATTGTGTGACTGGCTCGACTAAAAAGTTAAACTATTAGAGAGACCACACTTTAACTACTTAATTATATAATGTCTCAACAATTTCATTATCTGAAGTCATATGTACTTTGACTAGAAGCATTATGTTAGAAGAGAAAATGTCACTGTTACAAGAGTGATCACTTTCCCATTTCCCTTTTTTCTTTTGGATGCATTTAAGGACTAAGCTGCTATGCATTTCAGAATCTGCAAGGAAGAAGCTATTGTTGTAGCTAGTTTCTACATTCCCAAGGTAAGGATTCTCACTTCAATTAGTCACCAACCATTACTCATCTCTTCCAACTTTCCGAGCAAAATATGAATGACAAATGAAGATGAAGATTGGCATTGAAAAAAAAACTTAAGATTATCAGTATTTTAACCATAAAAGAGCCAACAACATTATTCACACCAGAAGATACTTATTGCTGCGACAAACATGAAAGACAAACTTAGGACTAGGAGAAAAAACAACCATCCCATAACACAACAACCCTCTAAGCATAGGCTTCAGGATTCTGAAGGAGATAGGCTTCTACAGCTTTGAACATCGCCAAGAACTTCTCCTTGCCTGCCTTAATTTCCTCATCCTTGAGCTTGAAATCTCCCACGGTATAGTATGCGCTAGTCACCTTAGAGATGGAACCACCATCTGCTGACTGCTCAAACTTCACGTCATAAGTTATCTTCTCAAGATTGTCTACCAGCCCGTCACCTTCGATCAGTGTGTACTTATACGTGTATGTGTCCTCATTAAGCTCATCAACACGATACTTTATGGACTTAAAATTACCACCTACACATGTACAGAAATAATTAGGATAAAACCAGAGTACTAATCAGAGTACCTTTGCACAAAATATAAAAGAAATTTTTTGGTGATTATACCGTCAGGAAAATTGATAGTCTTGATGCTTTCAGCACCTCCATCACCTTGAACTTCAATGCTTTTGATAGCTTGTGGCATCAACTTTGGGATCAAGTTATGAGAATCAATAATGGAGGCCTTGAATATTCTTTTGGGTGGAAGTGGAGAAGTGTTCTCCTCAGTGAAGGTAGTGACAGCCATAATGTTTTGATTTTTAGAAGAAAATGAAAGAGTAATATTTCTTGTAGGGGGCAGAGCACTTGTTTGATGAAAATAAGAAGGTGGATATCAGAGTTTATATAGGTTCTAGTCCATGTATTATATAATCTTGTAGTTGTTTTCATGGCAGGCCAAATATATGCTTTTGCTTGTCCATATGCATTGGTTATAAAATTGCTACAGCTTAAGGATGTGTTTGTTTTGTGCTTATATGCTCTTTGTTGGATTTACTTATTCAATATATATTTGGTATACATGAACTAGGAAATGGTCATCCAATTTATAAGAATTTTTGCCTTTGGCTCGTCTTTAAGGCTTTTATTTTTATTTTGTTTCTCATTCATACTGTATGCCTATTCCTTCTGCATTTTTGTCAAGTACAACAATGACAACATACCCGGTGAGATCCCACAAGTGGGGGGTCTGGTGAGGGTAGGATGGACACGGACCTTACCTTTACCTTTGTGGGGTAGAGACGCTAAATCTGATAGACCCTCGGCTCAAAAGGAATGTCATCAAAGTAGGCTTGCGAGAAAAATATAACAAACAAATAGCACGATACAAAGCAAATAAAGCAACAAATAGTAACACACATTTTAGAACAGGAGACTACACAATTACTAAATACTACTACCAATAAAGTGGAGTAAAAGGAGGATCTTGATAGTTTTTATTGTATTGTACTACCTAGTGCCTTGATAGATCAGAATTTGGTCATGAGAGGATGATTGCATCAATACATAATTGTTCCTTCTTCTTGAATAATCATCAATTTCTTTGTCATGGACTACCAAGAAAGGTCAAAATGCAGTAGAAATTCAGCTTATGTCAATAATCTACAATTTTTACAATCCTATACTCTAGTAATATGATTCAACTGAGGATAAATAGTGATAACATATAATTGAAGTTCATATCTGTCTAATGTTAAGATTCATCTGTGACTCTGGAGCAAAATGTTTAACATCCAAGACTGATACAAGTACGACCTCGTAGATGGACATTTTTGAGCATGTTGAACACAACCAAGAAAGTGCACACGTGTAAGTGTGAAGGAGGCTCCAAAATCGTCCATAATGTGCACTACATAGGTGCCTATGGGACTTTGGATTAAAAAGGACAAATAAGTTATCCAATTAAGTGGGAATCCTTCAAGTTTTTTAAATTAGGTGGGAGGGACAACTTTTTTTTGAGTTTTTTTTTTGAAGTTTTTTCGTCCCAACAACTTGTTCCAGTTGTAGAACAACTTTGGTAGTTGTTCGACAACTTTGCGAAGTTGTTCAACGACTGCGCAAGTTGTTCAACAACTAGGCGCAGTTGTTCGACAACTGCTCCTAGTTGTTGAACAACTAGGCATAGTTGTTCGACAACTGCCACAAGTTGTTCAACAACTGCGCGAAGTTGTTCAGACAACTAATGTAATTGTCCAACAACTATCCCAGTTGTTCAAAAAGACTTAGTTTTTTTTTAATAAATTTGTGGGACCCACTTGTCCCCTTTTCTTTATTGGAAACTTGGAAGGGTCTTTTGACTCATTTTTCTCGGCGCCTATTGCTCACTTGGTCATTAAAGGGCCTTTTTGTCTTTTCACTTTTTATTTGTGATGTAATATAAATAGAACAACTTAGGGTTTTTGGGACTTAGTGGATTATTGTTGAAACTTGAGACATTGTAACATCCAAAGTTCTCTCTTAGTCTTGAGAGTGAACTCAAAACCGAAACTAGGGCTAGGCAAGTGAAGATTCACTTGTTTTTGCATTGTTGGTCTGATACGTTGGTGTTTAGAGGAGGTAAAGTCCCTCTTGTGTCAACGTAGGAGTTAGGTGTTTGTTGTGTGTAGTGTTAAGGGTCCAAGAGTCCACCAAATTCTTGTGTTCTTAAGATTATACCCTCACTTGTCTAACTATCTATCTTGTATCTTGTTGTAAGTTTCGGTTTCTTGTTCTTGTTAATGAACCCGTGAGTCATTGTTATTGTAATATTGTTGTTCTTCATCTCTTTGTTGCTAATATAGTTTGGGTTGTTGGTTGATTGGTGTGTTAAACACATTGTATTCTCTCCTTTCTTGTTCTAGATAGTGAATCCGAGAGTGGTCACCAAAGGGTCCTCGGTTCTCTTGAGCTTGTGGACTATTTTTGGTGTGTGATTTCTTGTGTTCTTGGTCATTATTGTATCATTTGGTATCAAATCCACCATTGATTTTTTTCCCACGAGATCAATCTTGGGCCTGGAAGTTGAAAAAAATAATAAAAAAGAAGAAGAGAAAAAGTGAAGAAGTTGTTCTTGTTCTTGGCCGAGAGTTGGTGTTGTTGTTACCTCTTGGCCGAGACTTGTTTGTGTGTCTAGATTTGGTAGTCATTTTGTTTGTTTAGAGTGTTTCAAGTGTTCGGTTCTTTCTCACCAACACTAAAAATGTCTAAATCTGAAGTTTGAGCTTAAAATGATGACATTGTTGATATGAACTTGAAGTTGGACGAATCTTGATGTTGTTGTTCTTGGCCGAATGGTGATGTTGTAGACTTGGAGTGGAACGTTGTTGATATTGTTATTGTTCTTGAAAATTGTTGTTGTGATCTTGTTCTTCATCCATTCTCATATCTTAACCAACAATAAAGTGTAAAAATAGATCCCAAAAGTTGTAAGACAAAGTTGTAAAGCTTGTTGGTGAAAGAACTTGAACCCATCACTTCCTAGACTTGACAACAACTTTTCAACCACTTTCCCTATTTCAAGGACCTTGTTTTGTGGGACTAGTACAAGTCAAATCTCACCTTTTTGAGTTGAATTTGAAAAAGGTTTCAAGACTTGTGTTTTCCCTCCTATACTAACTGTCTTCCATTCTAAGATTGTGTAAGGACTAAACTTCAAGTTGGTGATTAAATTTTGTGTGAGACCGTGACCAATTGCATACCACCATGTCATCATAGTTACTGTTCACCATCCAAATTAAGCTCAAACTTGGATTGTTAGTTTCTTATTTGTTGATCCTTAGTTTCGTTTAATTGATCCTAGTACTAATTAACAAGCTAGTAAACTTCTACTAGGTTGTCACTTAGTTCTTGAATTCGTTGTTCGTGTCTACGTTTCTTTTGTGCTTTTGTCGTTTTTAAATTGTAGTACTTCTTGGTTCAAGTTCGGACATTACTTCCTTGAGTCGTCAAACAAAGAATTCATTCCGACTAAGGAGTAGACTTACACTTCAACTCACCACAAGTTACAAGTCGACTTGCAAACATTGGCGAAATCAAGTGTGAGACCACAAAGTTTGTGAGAGTGTAATGAGGTTGTTTTGAACTAACGTGTGTTTTGTTTTGTAGGATTTGTGTTGTATTGTTGTGTGTGACGTTGTGGACTGATTTGGTGTCTTGTTGGACCGTAACTTGAAGGGTTATTTTCGGTACAACCGCAATGGAACCCGAGGCTTCAAATGCTCAAACAATGGACAATAATGCCTGTAGAGTCATCCCTAGTGATTCCTATAAGACGTGCCTTTTAGTCGAGTCATTCCTATTGATCACAATACACACTCGCACCATCTTTTCCAGATAAATTTAACACACACACACAGTAGAGGGGGGTGGACAGACTCCATTGTTTTTTTTTCTTCTTTTTCGAGCACAATTCTTCACGAAGAAGAACGAATACACGCACATCACCCTCACAATCTCACACTCCATTTCACAACAATATAGAATCTTTACTGATCACACTACACGCACAATCGATCGAGAGAGATGTGAGAGAGGTAAATAGTGAGAGATTGAGAGCGAAAACAAAAGGGATTGAGAAAAATAGGAGAAAGGGGTGACGGGGAGGTGAATTGTAAGCTGTTGAGGTCGCCGGAGCTCCGGCGACACGAATACAGTGATTTCGAGCCACCTTCGTTAAATCCATCGTTAACGAAAGATCAACGACCAGTTTCGGCGACCAACACTTCAAAAATAGCTCAAGCCGCCTAGAAATCCACCGAAATCACTGAGCCAGCCGCACCGCCAGTCCGGTTTTCTCCAAAATCCGGCAATCCACTTCCTTCCCCGTTACTGTCGATGCTCACCGGAGCTCCGGTGAGTCGCGAAACATCGGAAGAAAACAGGGGGGGTCGTCTTGGGTATTTTGGGATTCGATTTCGAGCTTCGTCCGTGGTTCATTGGTTCCGAGGCTCCCGTCATGTTGAAATCAGTTCAATTGGTCAAATAAAAGCCCTAATTTAAGGTCCATCTCTTTATCTCATTCTTATCCTTAATTAATTTTTATGGTTGCGTGTGTTGATTGCCATCGTCTCGACTTTTCTCTTATTTTATGCGTGATGTGAATGATGAATGTCGAATGATATTGATTGGGAATCGTTGAAATATTATCGTTGATTTGTTATGTTGGAACATTAGTTGAGAATCAATTTGGGGTGGAATGGATAAATCGCTAAAAGGATGAATAATGATCAATTTTGATTTATTGTTGTTTGGTTTAATTTGGTTTAAGTATGAATATTGTTGAACACGGTAGTAGCATGATTAGGTCGTTAAGTCGATAGAAAAATTCTAGGTTTTGGGGTAGGCAACTTATAAGATTCTAATCACCGAATGTGTAAATACTTGTGTTGAGTGATTTTTCCTATTTTTATCGCATTAAAAATGTACTCATTTGGCCGGGGAATGCCGAGGTATTTGTATTGATTTATCCGGGGAATGCCTCGACGTCTCATGTACCCGAAGGATGTTCGTGATGAAGGCCTGAAGCATCGGGTAAAGCATTGGAGCATAGTTTAGAAGTAGTGTAGGTTTACTTTTCAGTACCTTTTTTTATTTTCGGTTGTAATAATTGGATTGAACATTATATTTTGGATTTGTTTTGTTTCGTCTGTTTGATTGATTGTTTTATATGTTTTGTGTGGTTTATACATTTGTAATGTCAAAAATAGCTGATACACTCCACCAAGCGACCGTGGTCGAACCACGGGATCGAGGGGTGCCTAACATCTTCCCCTCGGTCAACAGAATTCCTTAGTCGGAATCTCTGTTCGCGGATCAGTTTATAGAGTCAAAATCGTTTTGAAAAAGGATATCCAAGGGTGACTTGGCACACCCGATTTATGCCAAGTGGAGACTCGGAATAAAAAATGTAAATAATCCTTTTTCGAAACAAATTTTTATTTTTTGTCACTTAAATAATAAAAAACCTTTTGAACCTTAAACCATATCTTTTTGGAGTTAAAAAAGGGGTGTGACAGCTCTTGCGACTCTGCTGGGGACTATTTCAGAATCCGAGCTTTTTTGAAGTCGTATCGGCTTTGTTTGGCATTACGAGTGTATAAGCATTGTTTGTGATTTTTGTTTGTGTTTTCACTTTTGTGCATTTTCGTGCTCTTTGTTTACAGTATTTATCCTATGTGTTATCGCTTTTATATCTGACATCATCCTTCGTGCGCACGAACTCTAGTTGAGTCACCTTTATTTTAGGGGGAGCCGTTGGATGTATGGAGTAGGTGGAAAGCTAAGCAACCACTATCGACCATATGCTTCCCCAAACGGCCTTGTTAGTGAACCTCAACATAGGTCAGCCTTTAGGTCATGCTTATGTGCATCATATTGATACCTAGCGGGGCCCACTTGGTTCTTTGTAGGAGACTTACCTCTAAAGCATTCCTACGTGCTAAATGTGACATCTTTGAGGATAACGTGGTCATTTGACAGACTGATGTGGGGTAAAGCATGTGTTAGAAGTAAAGTGTGTGAAAAAAAAAGAAAAAAAATCCAAAAAAGAGTTTTGTAGTTTTTAGAGTTCTTTATGGCTTTTGTTTTTCACAATTCAAAAATTTCAAAAAATATTTTTTTTTACAGGAGCTTTTATAAAAGAAAAATGAAAAAAGTTGGTAGAAGTTTTGTATATTTCTTATAACAAAAATGCCAAAAAGATTTTTCTTTCGTAGTTGTTGGTGTCAGTTTTATGTGAAGTCTCAAATTGAAAACCCCAAAAAGATTTTATTCGGCTGTCTTTGGTCGTGTCTCTTAAGTTAGGGTCAATCTTTCAGTGAATCCTTAATTGTCCAAACTGGACGAACTACGCACCCCCTCTCTCGGGAGTGAGATACGTAGGCAGCCTATTATAGGTTTGGGGATCTTATTTAAGAAATTCAAAAAAAAAATTCTTCACTTTTCATCTAGAGTAGGTGTTTCATACATGTCTTGAAAATAAAAATACAAAAAAAAATCCTTAATAGTCGTAGATTTTATTTTTGGTTGATCTTACTTAAAAAAATCCAAAAAGATTTTTTTTCTTCACTCTTCATTTATAGTAGGTGTCACGTACATCTTAAAAGAAAACCACAAAAAGATTTTCCTTTAATAGGTTCGAGTTTTATTTTCGCATGAAATTCAAAACTGAAAACCCAAAAAGATTTCTTTGGTAATCATAGAATTCCACTTTATAGAGGGGTGTTTAAACCTGAAAAATACAAAAAGATTTTCGTCAATTCTTTTGACAAATTGTTATTTTCTTTTCTTCTTAAAGTTTCAAGAAAAAGAAAAAAGAAAAAATAGTTTAATTTGGCCATTTTGGCAAGACTTCACAAACTACGCACACCTGATTCTCCTCTCCTGGGGTGAGATACGTCGGCGCCCTTCTTGGGTTCGGTGATATTTTCAAAAAAAAAAAAAGGTTTTGAAAAATGTTGAACTCTAACATATTTGTTGCCTCTTGTTCAGTTAGTTTAAAGTGGTTGGCTTGTGGCTTCCTGGCTGGTGCTCCATATCACACCAAATTCAAGGAAGGTTTAGTTGTGTCCAACAAGGATATAGAGAGTGGCACCATGGATGAAACAAAGAGTCAGGAAATTGAGAGTTTAAAGGAAGAGAATTTGAGATTGAGACAACAAATGATGGAAATGTACCGAGGTTTTGATTCCTATAAGGCGTACCTTTTAGTCGAGTTATTCCCCTTGACCCCTAGAATACGTACCTTTTAGTCGAGTCATCTCCCTTTGATTCCTATAAGGCGTACCTTTTAGTCGAGTCATTCCTATTGATTCCTATAAGACGTACCTTTTAGTCGAGTCATTTCCCTTGACCCCTATAAGACGTACCTTTTAGTCGAGTCATTCACTTTGATTCCTATAAGACGTACCTTTTAGTCGAGTCATCTCCTTTGATTCCTATAAGACGTACCTTTTAGTCGAGTCATTCCCTTTGATTCTTATAAGACGTACCTTTTAGTCGAGTCATTCCAATTAACTCATAGAAAATGTATTTCTTTGTTTGGGATAATTTTCTTTTCATTTTTGATGTGATTTCAGGAGCATGCCCAAAGCACAGGCCGAATAAATGGAAAATCAAGCAACAAGGTGAAGAAATTGAAAGTTAAACAGATTGAAAAATAGTAAGTCAAGAGCCCGCCTGAAGAATAGGGTGATAAAATGGCAAGTCAGGAGCCCGCCTGAAGAATAGGGTGATGAAATGGAAAGTCAAGTAACAAGGTTAAGAGATTGAAAGTCAAGCAATAAGGTGAAGAAGTTGAAAGCCAAGAAACAAGGTGAAGAAATTGAAAGTTAACAAATTGAAAAATAGCAAATCAGGAGCCCACCTGGAGAATAGGGTGAAGAAATTGAAAGACAAGCAACAAGTTGAAGGAATGGAAAGTCAGGAGCCCGCCTGAAGAATAGGGTGATGAAGTAGCGAGTCAAGAGTCCAACAGAAGATGCATAGATAGGATTTTTGTTATTTCATTTATATTTTTAACTTGTAATTTTCATTTTTGATGTAATGACAGAGCTGCGGACCGGAACTCGATGGAACCTCACTCGACTCTCCAACTCGGTATAATTCCTCTCCTTCCAACCATTTGAGATACCTGTGATTGGACTCTCTCATAACTTGGGTAAGTAAGATGTCAAAAACCCGGTTGCTCTTCTTCCTTCTGTTTCTTTCTTTGAATAATGGTCGGGATAAAATTCTGTCTTGTTGTCTACTTCTTTGTCTGAAAACACTTCGTGTTTACATTCAAAGGGAGCATGATGTAGACACCTAATTTCGTCCCTCCCCGATAACATTTTTTTACCCATTTTTACCTTATCCTACCGTGTACCCTCATCCATATTATTATACCTTTACAAAATAACAAAAAAAATAACAAACTTCCTAACAAATTTTATCCTATCCTAACCCCCTTTACACCTCATCCTAACAACCTACCCCACTCCATACCCCCTACCCCACTACCCACCCACGTGACCCCTCACACTATCATCTTTCATATATACATATCACATTCTCACGCACAGGGGGAATCATCTTCATCACCAGCAATACACTCCATTTTTTGGATTTCACTGAAAACTGGCCATCACTAACTGATCACAATACACACTCGCACCATCTTCTCCATATAAATTTAACACACACACACAGTAGAGGGAGGTGGACAGACTCCATTGTTTTTTTTTTCTTCTTTTTCGAGCACAATTCTTTACGAAGAAGAACGAATACACGCATATCACCCTCACAATCTCACACTCTATTTCACAACAATATAGAATCTTTACTGATCACACTACATACACAATCGATCGAGAGAGATGTGAGAGAGGTAAATAGTGAGAGATTGAGAGCGAAAACAAAGAGGATTGAGAAAAATAGGAGAAAGGGGTGACGGGGAGGTGAATTGTAAGCTATTGAGGTCGCAAGAGCTCCGGCGACACGAATACAGTGATTCCGAGCCACCATCGTCAAATCCATCGTTAACGAAAGATCAACGACCAGTTCCGGCGACCAACACTTCAAAAACAGCTTAAGCCGCCTAGAAATCCACCGAAATCACTGAACCAGCCGCACCGCCAATCCGGTTTTCTCCAAAATATGGCAATCCACTTCCTTTCCCATTACTGTCGGTGCTCACCGGAGCTTCGGTGAGTCGCGAAACATCAGAAGAAAATAGGGGGTCGTCTTGGGTATTTTGGGATTCGAGTTTGAGCTTCTTCCATGGTTCATTGGTTCTGAGGCTCCCGTCGTGTTGAAATCAATTCAATTGGTCAAATAAAAGCCCCAATTTAAGGTCCATCTCTTTATCTCATTCTTATCCTTAATTATTTTTTATGGTTGCGTGTGTTGATTGCCATCGTCTCGACTTTTCTCTTATTTTATGCGTGATGTGAATGATGAATGTCGAATGATATTGATTGGGAATCGTTGAAATATTATCGTTGATTTGTTATGTTGGAACATTAGTTGAGAATCAATTTGGGGTGGAATGGATAAATCGCTAAAAGGATGAATAATGATCAATTTTGATTTATTGTTGTTTGGTTTAATTTGGTTTAAGTATGAATATTGTTGAACACGGTAGTAGCATGATTAGGTCGTTAAGTCGATAGAAAAATTCTAGGTTTTGGGGTAGGCAACTTATAAGATTCTAATCATCGAATGTGTAAATACTTGTGTTGAGTGATTTTTCCTATTTTTATCGCATTAAAAATGTACTCATTTGGCCGGGGAATGCCCCGAGGTATTTGTATTGATTTATCCGGGGAATGCCTCGACGTCTCATGTACCCGAAGGATATTCGTGATGAAGGCCCGAAGCATTGGGTAAAGCATTGGAGCATAGTTTAGAATTAGTGTAGGTTTACTTTTCAGTACCTTTTTTATTTTCTGTTGTAATAATTGGACTGAACATTATATTTTGGATTTGTTTTGTTTCGTGTGTTTGATTGATTGTTTTATATGTTTTGTGTGGTTTATACATTTGTAATGTCAAAAATAGCTGATACACTCCACCAAGCGACCGTGGTCGAACCACGGGATCGAGGGGTGCCTAACACCTTCCCCTCGGTCTACAGAATTCCTTAGTCGGAATCTCTGTTCGCGGATCAGTTTATAGAGTCAAAATTATTTTGAAAAAGGATATCCAAGGGTGACTTGGCACACCCGATTTATGCCAAGTGGAGACTCTGAATAAAAAATGTAAATAATCCTTTTTCGAAATAAATTTTCATTTTTTGTCACTTAAATAATAAAAACCCTTTCGAACCTTAAACCATATCTTTTTGGAGTTAAAAAAGGGGTGTGACAATGCCATCAATCTCATTTTGGCTCGCCTTGAAACTATATCCCGAGATGTGTCTAGGTTGAATGTGGATCTTTAGAAATTAGATACAGATGTGACATCAATGAGTAGGACATTAGAACGTGTGGAAATCCAAAAGAGTCGACCTTCCACCCCTCAAAACATTTCCCCAACTAATACTCCCGAGACCTTGCACCAAATGCTATATCCACCAATTACCACAAACCAAACCAATCTTTACTCCTGAAGCCGAGAACAAGATAGACCAAGCCATCATCCACTCCACCAAGTCCAACAAGAAGAGCTTGGAACCCAAATACCACCACCAAATCCAAACCCTCTTATCCAAACTCCACTTGACCAAAGACCTCACTATCCAAATCCAATCCCGTCACTACAAGCTCCACTTAACCTAAATAGACCCATCCATGTTGAGGGCTATGGTAGGGGAGGACAAAATGATGGTTATGGGCCGTATGATGATGCTTACATTAGAAGGGGAGAGATAAGGGGAAGGCATGGTGATCCGAGGAAAGTTAATGGCCGAGAAGGTAGAGTTGGTCATTGGAACCAACAAGGGAACCAAAACCTTAATGTAGGGCTAAAAACCATCAAGATGGGGCTTCGAATCTTTAAGGGTGAGAGTGATCCCAAAGATTTTCTTGCATGGGAATCCGCATGTGAGAGGGTCTACCAAGTTAATGATCTTACCGAGGAGAAGAAGAGTTGCTATGCGATTGCTCACTTTGAGGGTTATGCTACTACATGGTGGGAGTATGTTAAGCGTTTTGGTAATGCTTTGGTTAAGGGTAAGCCCCCTCCTTGGTTTCGGCTAAGGTACCTCATGAGACAAAGGTACCTACCCAAAAGATATCAACAAGCGTTCCTTGACAAGTTGTATAACTTAAGGCAAGGGAACAAGAACGTCATGGCTTACTATGATGAGTTCCAACAACTCATTTTGAAACTTGATCATCGAGGGGAGAAAGTGATTCACGACATCATCCGATTCAAGGTGGGATTGAATAGAGATATTGCCTCGCGATTGACACTTCACAAGTTCGACACCATTGATGCCATCTTCTAAGCCGCCTTGGAGATTAAAAGAGAGTTACGGGAGAAACCGGGGTATAAGCTTAAGGGGCAATCACCCTCGGGTTAGCACAAGGACAAGAATGACTCATCTAATGTGGAGCAACCCGAGGTCAAGGCTGCCCAAGCCGAGAAGAAGGCTCACCAAAGGTACCCTCCGAGAAATAAAGGTAAATCTCATTCCTTTCCCAATGCTAAGGGTTTTCAATGTTTTAAATGCCAAGGTTGGGTACACAAGGCTAATGAGTGTCCAAATAGGAGAAATATAATCCTAAGGGAGGGGAAATTGTACTTTCTTGGAGAGGAGGTAGGACTTGAACCAACGGAGATTGATGATCAATGTCAAGATGGAGAGAGGGTAAAACCCGAGAGGCCAAAGAAAGGGGAGGAGGAAGATGATGGCCGTGTGATGGTGAGCTTGAGGTGCCATGTTTTGTAGTGAGAAGGGCCATGATTAGTAAGTCTTTGGTTGATCCTAGTCAAAGGGAAAACCTTTAACACCAAATGCCTTATTAAGGGAGTTGTGTGTTCCATGATCATTGATGGAGGTAGTTGTGCGAATATTGCTAGTAGTACCTTGGTTGACGTCTTGAGGTTGCCCACTATCCATCATTCAAACCCATACAACCTTCAATGGTTGAATGAGTGTGGGGAGTTAAAGGTAAACCGACAAGTGGTGATACGGTTTAAGGTAGGCAACTATTTTGACGAGGTGTTGTGTGATGTTATTCCTATGCAAGTGTGCCACCTATGGTTGGGGAGACCATGGCAATATGATAGAGATACCATGCATGATGGACAAACCAATAGCTACACTTTGAAGATCCATGGATGAAGGTATACACTCCACCCTCTCTCACCGATACAAGTGGCCGAAGTTAATCAACAAGTGAGGGAGTTAGAGGAAAAGAGGAAAAAAGAGATAAAGGGAAAGACCGAGAGTGGGAGTAGAGGAGAAGGGAAGGGAACCAAGGATAAAAAAGGAAAGGGTTCCTCACTTTTGGGACTTACCCTCGGGGATCCTTTATTTCTCACTAACGTAGGTACTAGCATTTTGCCTAGTACCGTATTTTCTTGTGTGTAGGTTCATGATCATGTGCTTCCTAGGGGGGATACCAAGCATATTTCTCACCAACACATGCTTGAAGATCTCAAGGAGCCCTTGGCTAAGCATCCAATCTTCTTGACAGAAAATGAGGAAGTGATTCTATGGAGAAGCCGTGAGGTTGATGAAGCTGTGAGGTTGAGGTCATACTCCTTTCAAGATGGAGAGGATGGTACAAGTACGACCTCATAGATGGATATTTTTTAGCATGTTGAACGTAACCAAGAAAGTGCACACGTGTAAGTGTGAAGGAGGCTCCAAAACCGTCCATAATGTGCACTACATAGGCGCCTATTGCTCACTTGGTCATTAAAGGGCCTTTTTGTCTTTTCACCTTTTATTTGTGATGTAATATAAATAGAACAACTTAGGGTTTTTGGGACTTAGTGGATTATTGTTGAAACTTGAGACATTGTAACATCCAAAGTTCTCTCTTAGTCTTGAGAGTGAACTCAAAACCGAAACTAGAGCTAGGCAAGTGAAGATTCACTTGTGTTTGCATTGTTGGCTTGATACATTGGTGTTTAGAGGAGATAAAGTCCCTTTTGTGTCAACGTAGGAGTTAAGTGTTTGTTGTGTGTAGTGTTAAGGGTCCAAGAGTCCACCAAATTCTTGGGTTCTTAAGATTATACCTTCACTTGTCTAACTATCTATCTTGTATCTTATTGTAAGTTTCGGTTTCTTGTTCTTGTTAATGAACCCGTGAGTCATTGTACTATTGTTGTTCTTCATCTCTTTGTTGCTAATATAGTTTGGGTTGTTGGTTGATTGGTATGTTAAACACATTGTATTCTCTCCTTCTTGTTTTAGATAGTGAATTCGAGAGTGGTCACCAAAGGGTCCTCGGTTCCCTTGAGCTTGTGGACTATTTTTGGTGTGTGATTTCGTGTGTTCTTGGTCATTATTGTATCAAAGACTGTTCGAGATACAAAAAGGGCATCCCGGTGCACTAAAACTCCCGCTATGCGTAGGGTCCGGGGAAGAGCCCCACCACAAATGTAACTAAAGCCCCCGTTGTTCAAGACACAACGACCTCTAAATTAACCATGAATATTACATTTTACATTGAGAAACCTATTAGTTGCAACTATCATCAAGATACAAATAGAAGAGGATACATTTGGAAACTGATTAAATTTCTCCATGATAACCTTCAGAACCAAAGTAGCCTCTCCTTGAATTGGCTATCTACATGCTCTGTTGGTGCTCTAGCATGGGGCTGTCACAGATACAATGACAAATCCCACCACAATATACTCAACTCTTTACCCCACTTGTATTCATGATTGCCTCGACGTAGTTCAGGCTGGTTTGGGTACTCAGAGGTATTTGTTGAAAGTTGCTTTAAGAATGCAACTATTTTTTCTTTTTTCTCCAGCAGTTTTTTTTACGTACAATCCTAGTTAAATTAGGAGTCCTAATGCAACTGTTTTTTCTTTTTTCTCCAGCAGTTTTTTTACGTACAATCCTAGTTAAATTAGGAGTCTTATCTTTGGTAGGAAACTAATTAGTTATTTTAATTTTGGTAGAAATAGGTTGTTTCTTTGTCCTATTTTTTGTTGTAATAGCAACTATTTAAGTTGCTAAGTTGATGATCAATAATAGACGGTCTTTTAACAAGAAAATAATATGTCTTTCTGCATATTCTCTTCTTCAAACTTCATCTCTATTTTAGCGGCTAGTTTTTGAATTGATATCCTGTTATTTTCTTTCAACGGTTTTAAACCAACAATTGGTATCAAGAGACAGTTTCTTGAGGGATTTGTGAGAGATGAATTCTGAAAATAACTTTTCCCAAATCACTCCTTCTGTCTTTGATAGTGAGAATTACCATCTTTGGGCAATAAGAATGGAGACTTATCTTGAGGCTTTAGATCTTTGGGAGGCCTGGGAGAAGGAGAGAGGAATTCCATTTTTGTATCATAAAGCCCTATGGCTCAGAAAGATCATGTGTGGTTTACATATGGAACAGATGATAGTACTGAGATTCTAGTCGACAACCAGGCAGCTATTGCAATCTCAAACAATCCGGTATTTCATAGGAAGACCAAATATTTCAACATCAAGTTCTATTTTTTTAGAGAAGTGCAACAAAAGGGAGAAGTAACTCTAATCTACTGCAAGTCTGAAAACCAGCTAGCAGTGAAAACCAGCTAGCAGACCTGTTCACTAAGCTACTTCCAGTTAGCAAGTTCGAGCTTCTAAGGCAAAGAATGGTGTTTGCATTTCATAAAGCAAGGAGGAGTGTTGAAAGTTGCTTTAAGAATGCCACTATTTTTTCTTTTTTCTCCAACAGTTTTTTTACGTACAATCCTAGTTAAATTAGGAGTCCTATCTTTGGTAGGAAACTAATTAGTTATTTTATTTTAATTTTGGTAGAAATAGGTTGTTTCTTTATCCTATTTTTTGTTGTAATAGCAACTATTTAAGTTTCTAAGTTGATGATCAATAATAGACGGTCTTTTAACAAGAAAATAATCTGTCTCTCTGCATATTCTCTTCTTCAAACTCCATCTCTATTTCAGCGGCTAATTTTTGAATTAATATCCTGTTAGTTTCTTTTAACGGTTTTAAACCAACAGTATTAATAGGATAATTTTATTACTGCAATGAAAGTTGCTTGTTTCTATTCAAATACAGTTTTTGCCTGATTTTATGTATGTGTGTTCTTTTCCTGTACAGTGTCATGAACGACATGGACTCCGCCAAATTCTATGTGAAGAATCAAATTCAGCAGTTTTCATGAGAGAACTGGGGGCTTCAGAGGCTGTTTCCCAGGACTCTACTCGATATGTATCTGAATTTTCACATCAATGATTCCACCTGTCTGTGAAGATTCGATGCCCTGAAGCTGCAATTTCTCCTCACTTGTGATGCTGATTCTTCTTATTCAGGTACCAAACACTTGAAAATAGTATTTCTGCTCCTTAGGCGGTGGTGAGATTTGAAACTCAAGGACTTTTTGTCTGATCTGATACGACCATGTTAGAATTGCGTGGCTATCTCGTCAAAAAAGTTCAACTATTAGAGAGACCACACTTTAGCTACTTAATTATATTATATCTCAACAATTTAACTATCTGAAGTTATGTGTACTTTGACTAGAAGCGTTATTATGTTAGAAGATAAATTCTCACTGTTAATAGAGTGATCACTTTCCGATTTCCCTTCTTTTCTATTTTGGTGCTCTTTTAAGGACTAAGCTGCTATGCATTTCAGAATAAGCTGTTGGAGCGAAAAACAGATCTTAACAAAGAAAAGAAAGAGCAGAAAGCATTATAAAGTTTCATTGATCACTGCCACATTTATACATAAGAACATAACCGAAAAAGCTCAATAAAAGAAGTAAAATAAGCTACCATTATTTCTAATAATTATAACCTAAAGATAAGAAAAAGTAATAAAGCTGATTTTGCATGACTGTAGCCTCATTTAATAAATTTAAATCCTACTTTAAAGTTATATTTACAGCAGTTGGTACAACTAATCTGCAGCTTTTGAGGCACTAATCTTAACACTCCTCCTTGACTCAAGAGTTGTAACACCAAGTCTTTCTCCGAGAAACTAGAATCTTGCTCGTAGTAGAGACTTAGTTGGCAATCCATTTAGCAAAAATACTGCGGTATTGGTAGCTTCAGCCCAAAATTTCTTTGGTAGCCCTTTCTCATGAAGCAAACACCTTGTCATCTCCATTAGAGTCTTATTTTTCCTTTTCACTGCTCCGTTTTGTTGAGGAGTATAGGGTGTCGTTAGTTGATGCTCGATTCCCTTTAAAGATGATGTTTTCTGAGGTCCTCCAACATCCGTGTGAACAAGTTGCAGCTTATTCTTTGGCCTCCATGATGAATTCTGAAAAGGAAACCTTGTTTGCTTCCCATACCGACAAGTTACACAAGCAGACAGATTTTTCTTAAGGCTCGGGAGACCTTCTACTAGTTGATTTTCTTTCATGAAGAGTAAGGCATCATGATGATAATGTTCGAGTTTTTCGTTGCATAACTCGGAATCATTTTCCAACCTGACAATTGTTGCTTGCTCATCGTCCAATAGATTCAAGGAAAAACTCTTTCCTCTCATCTTGACCTTGAACATCTTCTTATTATCAGAATCCTTGATGACACATGTTTTTTCTTCAAACAACACTTTGAAACCATTTTCAAGTAGCTGCCCAACACTTAAGAGGTTTTGATCAAGATCAGGAACAAAGAAAACATCAGTTATAAGTTTCAAACCTGTAGGGCGTTGAATTGTAATTGTTCCTTTGCCTTTTGCGTCAAGATATTCTCCATTTTTAATTTTGACTTTGGAAATAACAGATCTATCTAGCTCTTTAAAGAGCTTTTGATCACTGGTCATATGATTTGTGCATCCGCTATCAATTAACTAATTTTTAGAAGTGTTTTTGCTAGCAAAACAAGTTGTAACAAGCAATTGCTCTTCTTCATATTGATTTACAGCAGCCTTGGCTTTTTCTTGTTGCGTTTGTGACTTGCATACCCTCTCCACATGGCCCAGTTTAACACATTTGTTGTACTTGACACCTGGTCTCCACCAACATTTATGTTGAGAGTGATTTGTTTTTTTGCAATGAGGGCAGGGTGGATTACTTCCTCCCTGATTGTTGTAATTATTGCCTTGCCTTTGCTTCTGATTCTTTTTGTTTTCCTCGTATGACTTGTTTTGTGATTTAGCTTGAAAAACTCCTTCAACAAAACCTTTTTTCCTCATTATTCTCTTTGCTCCAATGCCTGCAAAGCATTAACAAGCTCTGCCAAGGTAATGCTTGACAGATCCTTAGAATTCTCTAAAGAAGAGATTGCGGCTTCATATTTCTCAAGAAGCGTGACAAGAATTTTTTGAACAATTCCTTCATCAGTAAAATCCTTACCAAACAATCTCACCTTGTTGGCTAAGTCAAGCAGTTGATCTGCATAATCTTTTATGGTTTCTGATTCTTTCATTCTCTTCATTTCAAATTTCCAAATCAGATTCATCACTTGCATATTTTGAACTCTTTCGTTTCCTTGGTATTCCTTTTCAAGATACTCCTAAATTTCTGCAGCGGACTTCATTTGCATAATTCTGGTAAGAATTGGAGGAGATACCACAGAGAAAAGGCATGCTTTGGCTTTGGCTTTCCTTGTCTTTCTCTCCTTATGATGTCTTATCTGATTCACTGTTGGATTATCTCCTAGAGAAGTTACTGTTAGGTTCAAGGTGTATATGTGAATGGAAAATAGAGGAAAAAATGTGGAGAGAAGGGAGACACCAAATTAGAAAGTGTACTCCCAAATTGGAAAGTTCACTCTTTCTCCCACATTGGTGGAAGAAGAGAACTTGTAAGTGTTTAAAATGAGGAACACAAACTCCACATGGATAGTGAGGCAAGAACTAGGTGATGCCTTGCGCAGTCGTCATCGTTGCTCGCGCAGCTCGGCTTCAAATTTGAATTTGTCAAATGATCGATCGATGAGATCTAATTTTTTAGACAAAATTTATTTGAAACTTGTTTACAAGTGAAATTTTTAATCCAAAAATCTGATAGTATTAGTTTTCTCCAAGTGTGGGCGCATTTCGGACTCCATGCAAACGCATACGCAACGCATCATAAAGGGATGCGACCCTTCGAGGGAAAAGGCACATTGTTTCGCGTTGTAGGGTGACCTGCGGGCGCAGCCACAGCGTAGATACGCGACCTGTGGCAGATGTAGCGCAGAAGTTACTGGAACCTTCCAAACGTCACCTGCGACTGCAGATCAGGCGCAGGTCCAGCACAGTCTGGGCGCAGAGACGTGACTGCTACAGAAAAGGTGCCTTTCTGTTGAACCAATGCATCCTTTCTGAAAGGATACACTTAAGGCTATAAATATCTGATATTTTCCTCAGGTGTGGGTATCAATTTTGACAACAAAAACTCTCTTATTCTTAACAAAAACTCTGTGTGATCATTAAGTTGTTGAGTGAGTTCGTTGAAAATGAAAACGGATGGTACTATTGGCAAATACAAGGCAAGACTTGTAGTAAAAGGATTCAAACAAAAAGAAGGTCTTGATTACTTTGATACATACTCGCCGGTAACAAGGATAACGTCGACTCAAATGTTAATTGCCTTGGCGGCGGTATATGGTCTTGAAATCCATCAAATGGATGTGAAAATCGTATTCTATTTAGAGGAAGAAATTTACATGGAACAGCCTGAGGGTTTCGTGGTTCCAGGAAAAAAAATAAGGTATGTAAACTTGTTAAGTCACTTTATGGACTAAAACAAGCACCTAAGCAATGGCATGCAAAGTTTGACCAAACCATGTTGGCAAACGGATTCAAGATAAATGAATGTGATAAATGTGTTTATATTAAAGACACTCCAAATCACCGTCATTGTGTGTTTATATGTGGATGATATGTTGATCAGCAGTAGAGACATTTCAGACATAAATGCAATGAAATGAATGCTCGAGACCAAGTTCGATATGAAAGACCTTGGAGTTGCGGATGTGATCTTAGGAATAAGAATCCATAGAACTCTACAAGGGTTGGCATTGTCACAGTCTCATTATATCGAAAATGTACTTGACAAATTCAAGTATATGGAATTCGGTATTGCCAAGACTCCATTGGATGTGAGCTTTGCACTTCGAAAGAATGAAGGTGAAAGTGACTCACAATTGGAGTACGCAAGAGTATTGGGATGTTTAATTTATATAACGAACTGTACACGACCAGACATAGCATGCGCTATTAGTAAATTGAGTCAGTACACGAGTAATCCCAACAAAACTCATTGGATGGCAACGAAAAGAGTTTTGGAGCATCTTAAATACACTCCAGACTATGTTTTGCATTATAATAAATATCCCGCGGTACTTGAAGATATAGTGATGCAAATTGGATCACCGGATCTAATGAAGTAAAATCCATAAGTGGATATGTATTTACTATCGGTGGAGAAGCAGTCTCTTGGAAATCATCCAAACAGACATGTATTGCTCGCTCTACAATGGAATCTGAATTTATCGCATTGGATAAAGCCGGTGAAGAAGCAGGATGACTCCGAAATTTCTTAGAAGATATTTCTTATTGGCCCAAACCAGTGGCACCAGTATGTATACACTGTGATAGCCAAGCGGCAATAGGTAGGGCAGGGAGCATGATGTACAATGGTAAATCTCGTCACATACGACGGAGATATAATAACGTTAGGGAATTTCTCTCTAGTGAAATTATCATTGTTAACTATGTAAAGTCAAAGGATAATGTGTCGGATCCACATACAAAAGGCCTATCTAGAGAAGGAGTGGAAATGACATCTAAGGGAATGGGTTTAAGGCCTAGGACAAGTTAGCATGGCGGTTACTCTACCTAGCAGGCTGGAGATCCCAAGAGCTAGGTTTAAGGAGATCAAAGAAAGTTGTGTCTGACAGGTTCAACATTGTCAATTACCCAACCCATTCTCGTGATGTAGACAATGTATAGTAAACAAGGATAAGACTTAAGGTGAAAAGTCTTTTAATGATTATCTAAATTTGACTAATTTGACCAAATAGTTTAATCTATAGGATTTGATGTTTAGAAATCACTTATGTAAGGGCAAAGTGAAAGCCGCTTCAAAGAGAATGTTAGTAAAGGCCTATTCTCTAAGCTCTCATGAAATCGGGACGTGTTCATGGCTGAAAAGAACAAAATCGTGAGAACCATAAACAGTAAAAGGCTGGTTGTGTGACATATGTTGTCTAGGTGTACATTAAAGCTCGACAATTCAAAGATATCAAATCTACCAATTGACCGAGTGCATCCGATGCATGTTCACTATGGAAAGTTCAAAGGGAAACCTACTTATCCAGATGCAATTAGTCTTTGCTAAATAATCGCATGTTTGTCCGTAAATTCTTCAAAAGATAGTCATTCCCCATTCATGTGGGGGATTGTTGGGTTCAAGGTGTATATGTGAATGGAAAATGGAGGAAAAATTGTGGAGAGAAAGGAGACCAATTTAGAAAGTGTACTCCCAAATTGGAAAGTTCACTCTTTCTCCCACATTGGTGGAAGAAGAGAACTTGTAAGTGTTTAAAATGAGGAACACACACTCCACATGGATAGTGAGGCAAGAACTAGGTAATGCCTCGCGCCTTCGTCGTCGTCGCTCGCTCGGCTTCGGATTTGGATTTGAATTTGGAAAATGATCTATCGATGAGATCTAATTTTTTAGACAAAATTTATTTGAAACTTGTTTACAAGTGAAATTTTTAATCCAAAAATTTGATAGTATTAGTTTTCTCCAAGTGTGGACGCATTTCGGACTCCATGCAAACGCATACGCAACGCATCATGAAGGGATGCGACCCTTCGAGGGAAAAGGCACATTGTTTCGCGCTGTAGGGTGACCTACGGGCACAAACGCAGCGCAGATACGCGACTTGTGGGCGCAGATGTAGCGCAGAAGTTACTAGAACCTGCCAAACGTCACCTGCGGCCGCAGATCAGGCATAGGTCCAGCACAGTCTGGGCGTAGGGACGTGACTGCTACAGAAAAGGTGTCTTTCTGCTGAACCAATGCATCCTTTCTGAAAGGATACACTTAAGGCTATAAATACCTGATATTTTCCTCAGGGTGGGTATCAATTTTAACAACAAAAACTCTCTTATTCTTAACAAAAACTCTGTGTGATCATTAAGTTGTTGAGTGAGTTCGTTGAATCCAACAATTTGAGGTACCGCTATTGTTCGGATTAAAGGTCATTTTATCCTGGGAGGAAGATTCCATAACCTCGGGTACAGTGAGAGGAATTATTCCTTAAGGACACTCCGTGAAGTCGGGGGACTTGGCCTTAAAATTCTATTTCATCTCTTTTCTGAACATTAACACACTTCTTAGATAGATTATTCATAATCTAGTGTTGAAGGTGTTAAGGAACTTCATAAGTGTTCTTGTCTTGGACTTGAACTAGTGTTGAAGTTCGTGTTGCTTATATACTGATTTTTGTACCCGAATACATACTAAATAATAGTTACTTCATAGTCCTCTTCTACTGCTTCCCGTAGATCCAGTGCTTCAAGATGAACCGTCATTCTAATTGCCCAAGCTTGATAATTCTCACTATTGAAGACGGGTGGAATTAGAAAACTTGTTTCAGAATTCATTTTCTATAAAATATTTAAGATAACAGTTTAAAGAATGGTTATATAGAAAGAACTTGTGTTTTTTATTCACTCTCTTTTCACAGGTCCCTCAAGATGGCAATGCTTTGATACCAATCTGTTGGAGAGAAAAACAGATCTTAACAAAGAAAAGAAAGAGCAGAAAGCATTATAAAGTTTCATTGATCACTGCCACATTTATACATAAGAACATAACTGAAAAAGCTCAATAAAAGGAGTAAAATATGCTACCATTATTTCTAATAATTATGACCTAAAGATAAGCAAAAGTAATAAAGCTGATTTTCCATGATTGCAGTCTCATTTAATAAATTTAAATCCTACTTTAAAGTTGTATTTACAGCAATTGGTACAACTAATCTGCAGCTTTTGAGGCACTAATCTTAACAGAAGCTATTGTTACAGCTATTTTCTACATTCTCAATGTAAGGATTCTCACTTCAATTAGGCCGAGCAAATGTGAAATGACAAATGAAGATGAATAGTGGTACAGAAAAAGAAACTTAAGATTATCAGTATTTAACCATAAAAACAGCAAAAAAACATATTATTGCAAACCAGAAGATACTTATTTCTGCCACAAACACGAAAGAATATTTAGGACTCAGAGAGAAAAAAAAAATCCCATAACATAGTAGCCTTCTAAGCATAGGCTTCAGCATTTTGAAGGAGAAAGGCTTCTACAGCTTTGAACATCGCCAAAACCTTCTCCTTGCCTGCCTTGATTTCCTCATCCTTGTGCTTGAAATCTCCCACATTATAGTATGCACTAGTCACCTTACAGATGGAACCACCATCTGCTGACTGCTCAAACTTGACGTCATAAGTTATCTTCTCAAGATTGTCTACCAGTCCATCACCTTCGATCAATGTGTACTTATATGTGTATGTCTCCTCATTAAGCTCATCAACATGATACTTTATGGACTTAAACTTTCCACCTACACATGCACAAAAAGATTTTAGATAAAACCAGAGTAATCATCAGACTAGTTTTGCACAAAATATAAAAGAACAATTTGGTGATTGTACCGTCCGGAAAATTGATATTCTTGATGCTTCCAGCACCTCCATCACCTTGAACTTCAATGCTTTTGATAGCTTGTGGCATCAACTTTGGGATCAAGTTATGAGAATCAACAATGGAGGCCTTGAATATTCTTTTGGGAGGAAGTGGAGAAGTGTGCTCCTCAGTGAAGGTGGTGACAGCCATAATGTTTTGATTTTGAGAAGAAAATAAAAGAGTAGTATTTCTTGTAGGGAGAGAGCAGTTGTTTGATGAAAAAAAGAAGGGGGATATCAAAGTTTATATAGGTTCAAGTCCATGTATTATATAATCTTGTAGTCATCTTCATGGCAGACCAAATATATGCTTTTGCTTGTCCATATGCATTGGTTGTAAAATCGCTATAGCTTAAGGATCTGTTTGTTTTGTGCTTAGATGCTCTTTGTAGGATTTACTTGGTCAATATATTTGGTATACATGAACTAGGAAATGGTCATCCAATTTATAAGGATTTTCACCTTTAGCTTGTCTGGAGGTTTTAATTTTTATTTTGTTTCTCATTCATTGGGTATGCCTATTCCTTCTACATTTTTTATTAAGTACAGCAATAACAACAACATACCCAGAGTAATAATACAAGTGGAGTTTGGGGAGGGTAGGATGTACATAGATATTACATCTATCTTTGTGGGGTAGAGAGGCTATTTCCGCTAGACCCTCGGCTCAAAAGTAATGTCATCGAAGAAGGATTGCTACAAAAATATAACAAACAAATAGCACGATACAAAGCAAATAAAGAAACAAAAAGTAACACACATAGAAGAATAGGAGACTACACAATTACTAAATACTACTAGAAATAAAGAGAAGATGAAGATGAGGATCTTGATAGTTTGTATTGTATTGTACTACCAAGTAGATCAGAATTTTGTCATGAGAGGATGATTGCATCAAGACATAATTGTTTCTTCTGATAGAATAATCATCAATTTCTTAATAACAAACAACCAAGAAAGTTAAACTGTGATAGAAATGAACCTTATGGCAATAGTCTACACAATCTTACAATCCTCAACTCTAGTAATATAATTCATAGGGAGGGTAGATATTGATAACATAAACTTAACGTTCACATCTGTCTAACATTAAGATACATCTGTGATTCTGGAGCAAAACATTAAACATCCAAGACTGTTCAAGAAACAACAACTTCTAAATTAACCATAAATATTGCATTTTACATTGAGAAACCTATTAGCAGTATCTATTATCAAGCTACAAAGAGAAGAGCATACATTTGGCAAGTGAATTAAATTTCTCAACAATAACCTACAGAACCAAAGTAGTCTCTCCTTGAATTGGCTATCTGCACGCACTTTTGGTGCTCTAGCTTGGGACAGTCCTGATACGATTACCAAGCCCACCACCTGCATTCATGATTGCCTCGATGTAGTTCAGGCTGCATTCGGATACCCGAAGGTATTAATAAGATAATCTTATTGCTGCAACTAAAGTTGCTTGTTTCTATTGAACTACAGTTTATTGCCTGCTGTGATATACTTGTGTTCTTTTCCTGTACAGAACCAATGTCAGGGACTCCCGCAAATTCTACGTGAAGAGTCAAATCCAGCAGTTGTCAACAGAGAAGTGAGAGCTTCAGAAATTGTTTCCAGGATGCTATTTGATGTGTATATGAATTTTCACATCAATGATTCCACCTGTCTGTGAAGATTCGATGCCCTGGAGGCTGGAACTTCCCCTCAGATGTAGTATTGATTCTTTTTATTCAGGTACCAAACGCGTGAAAACATTATTTTTGTTTCTTAGGTGGCGGTGAGATTTGAAGCTCTAAGACTGTTTGTCTGATCTGATACCATGTTAAAATTGGCTGACTGTGTCGTCTTTAATATTTAAACTATTAGAGAGACCCCAGTTTATCTACTTAATTATATTACCTGAAGTCAACAATTTCATTATCTGAAGTCATATGTACTTTGACTAGAAGCGTTATGTTAGAAGAGAAACTCACTGTTACCAGAGCGATCACTTTCCCATTTCTCTTCGTTTTCTTTTTTGTTGACGCATTTAAGGACTAAGCTGTTATGAATTTCAGAATCTGCAAAGAAAAAGCTATTGTTGTAGCTAGTTTCTACATTCCCAATGTAAGGATTCTCACTTCAGCTAGTCACCAACCATTACTCATCTCTTCCAAGTTTCCGAGTAAATATGAAATGACAAATGAAGATGAAGACTAGTATAGAAAAAAAAAAAACAGTTAAGATTATTATTACATTAACCATAAAAACAACAAACAAAATTATTCACACCAGAAGATACTTATTGCTGCCACAATCATGAAAGACAGATTTAGGAGAGAAAACAATCATTCCAGTTCCCATAAGATAGCAACCCTCTAAGCATAGGCTTCAGGATTCTGAAGGAGATAGGCTTCTACAGCTTTGAACATTGCCAAAACCTTCTCCTTGCCTGCCTTGATTTCCTCTTCCTTGAGCTTGAAATCTCCCACAGTATAGTATGAGCTAGTCACCTTAGAGATGGAACCACCATCTGCTGACTGCTCAAACTTCACGTCATAAGTTATCTTCTCGAGATTGTCTACCAGTCCATCACCTTCGATCAATGTGTACTTATGTGTATGTCTCCTCATTAAGCTCATCAACACGATATTTTATTGACTTAAAATTTCCACCTGCACATGCACAAAAAGACTTTAGATAAAACCAGAGTACTCATCAGACTAGTTTTGCACAAAATATAAAAGAACAATTTTGGTGATTGTACCGTCAGGAAAATTGATAGTCTTGATGCTTCCAGCACCTCCATCACCTTGAACTTCAATGCTTTTGATAGCTTGTGGCATCAACTTCGGGATCAAGTTATGAGAATCAACAATGGAGGCCTTGAATATTCTTTTGGGAGGAAGTGGAGAAGTGTTCTCCTCAGTGAAGGTGGTGACAGCCATAATGGTTTGATTTTGAGAAGAAAATAAAAGAGTAGTATTTCTTGTAGGGAGAGAGCAGTTGTTTGATGAAAAAAAGAAGGGGGATATCAAAGTTTATATAGGTTCAAGTCCATGTATTATTTAATCTTGCAGTCATTTTCATGGCAGGCCACATATATGCTTTTGCTCGTCCATATGCATTGGTTTCCAATGTTTGTAAAGTTGCTATAGCATAAGGATCTGTTTGTTTTGCGCTTAGATGCTCTTTGTTGGATTTACTTGTTCAATATATTTGGTATACTTCGATTATCACACTATTCCGTTTTAGTTACTGTTCTTTTTTCAGAATGCTTTCCCATGTTTTTTATAGTATTTTACCATGATTTCTTCACTTTCTTTATTTCTTTTTCGATGTGCTTTGATTTGCTTTTCCTTGAGCCGAGGGTCTATTGGAAACAACCTGTCTACATCCCAAATAGGGGTAAGGTCTGCTTACATTCTACCCTCCCCAGACCCCACAAGTGAGATCACGATGGTATGTTGTTGAATAATCATCAATTTCTAAATCATGAACAACCAAGAAAGTTCAATTGTGGTAGAAATTCAGCATATGGCAATAGTCTTCAAATTTTTACAATCTTAACTCTAGTAATGTGATCCAAAGTAAGGATAAATATTTGATTAACATAAAATAGATGTTCACATCTGTCTAGTGTTGAGATACATCTGGGATTCTGGAGCAAAGAGTTAAACATCCGAGACTGTTCAAGAAACAAACTTTTGGATTAACCATTAATATTTACATTTTACATTGAGAGACCTATTAGTAGAAACTATCATCAAGCTACAAAGAGGAGGATACATTTGGCAAGGTAATGAAATTTCTCCACGATAACCTCCAGAACCAAAGTAGTCTCTCCTTGAATTGGCTATCTGCACGCTCTTTTGGTGCTCTAGCTTGGGGCAGTCACGGATACGATGACCACGCCCACCACAATATGCACAACCCTTTACTCCACTTGCATTTGTGATTGCCTCGACATCGTCCATAGGGTCATTAAGCTCTGCAAGGACAGGAGGGATCCTCTGTTTTGCTTCTTGTATCAAGTGTTTCAGATCAAGGAGAGTTGTTTCGCTCTGATTCTTGTTGATAAAGGTTGTGGCAATTCCTGTTTTTCCACATCGGCCTGATCACCCAATCCGATGCACGTAGTTCTCAATTTCGGCAGGCATATCATAGTTAATTACATGCTGAATCTCAGGAAAATCCAACCCCTTAGAGGCAACATCAGTGGCAACTAGAACATCTTTCTTGCCTGATTTGAATGATGCAATCACATACTCTCTCTCCTCTTGATCCTTGCCTCCATGAATAGCCACAGCTTCGACTCCTTTTAGGAGAAGATATTCATCGATATCATCCACATCAGCCTTGTTCTCGCAGAAAACCAGAACCGGCGGTGGAGTCTTTTGCAAGCACTCGAGAAGGTAAACAATCTTGGCTTCCTGTTTTACATACTCCACTTCCTGAATCACATCAAGGTTGGCTGCTCCAGCCCTCCCCACGTTCACAGTTATTGGTTTAACCAATGCACTTCGTGCAAAATTCTGGATCTTTGTGGGCATTGTAGCAGAAAATAGAAGAGTTTGTCTTTGATCTTTGAAATGATCAAACACCTCCCTAATATCATCTTCAAAACCGAGATCTACCAATCTGTCTGCTTCATCCAGTGTCAAGTATCTGCAAAGAACCAACACTATGGTAAGCACACAAACTTGGCAGATGTACATTCCAAGAAAGTAAATAAAAAGAAGCAAATCAACAAACGGGATTAATTAAGCAATATACAGACATATACAATTTTTAAGTGCGTGACTCAAATTAGCATTTAGAAGTCTGTCAGAAATTACCACGGTTTAAAATGGACTTTGGCTGAAAAAATGAGTTGTCCGTGTTGTAAGCAAAATGTTATTACAAACAGTTTTCCATCTATTTGTGTATGTGAACTCTCTCAAAGGCATGGGGTAGACATAGACATTACCACATTATTATGTTGAATAGGAAGCAACATGTGACAACTGATAATGAGCGCAGGCAACCCCAAATCTTGATTGATCAGAGGCTAGGTACAAGTAAATAAATCGTTCTACGTAACACAAACTCTCTTTGATTATTCTTCATCTGTTCGTCTAGTATTTATATTTGTTATAACCAAGATCCCAGCCAGATGAGCACGCTATATCCAAAGCATAGAAACACAGGCCAACAACCATATAGACATCACAAAATACTACCTCAATATTGGATCTACAAAGTTTAGGTTTGTACCTGCAATTGTCAAGGTTCATCTTCTTCTTTAATAGCATATCTTTGAGCCTTCCAGGTGTAGCAACGACAATGTGCACTCCCTTCTTCACAACATCAATTTGGGACTTCATATCAACTCCACCAATACACAGCAGAGGCCTCAATTCAGGGTAACCATACTCCTTGAGCGATTCTAAAAATTGCTCTATAACTTCATATGTCTGTCTTGCTAGCTCTCTAGATGGACATACAATCAAACCAAGCGGTCCTTCACCAGGAGCAATAGGCATCATAACCTCTTCCTGCAAAGCCACCATGATAAGTGGCAAAACAAAAACCAAAGTCTTTCCAGAGCCTGTAAAAGCTATACCTATCATATCGCGACCTGATAAAATAACAGGAAGTCCCTGCACTTGGATTGGTGTCGGCTGAATAATCCCCTTCGCTTTAAGTTTCTTCAATATAGGTTCAGGGAACCTCATGTCCTTAAAATTCTTTATCGGTGGAGGAATATCTTCCCCATCCACAATAATATGCCACTGCTTTCGTATGGCATCACAAGCTTTCTTCGACATCCTTCTAATACTCAACGGTGGCTTCCAACCGGTTAACAAAGGCTCCGTATAAGTAATACCTTTAGCTAATTCACGAACAGACATTAACGTCTTCCGATCAGATAAATGCTCAATCATCTCTTTCTCTTGCAAGACCACTTGTTCAGTATGAGTAATTTCAGGTTGCTCTTTCTTTAACTGAGTGGCTTTCACAAGCAAACTCGGCTTAGCTTCAACGACCTTCGATTTTTCTTCTTCCTCCTCTTCCATAACGGAAGACCTTCCCCTGCGCTGGAGGATCTTTTGAGCTTCAACTACTCGGCGCTTTGCAACTGGTACATATTCAACATAATCATCATCATCCTCCACCTCCTGTAACAAAAAAGGATCAGCTGCAGTAGAGTTTGAATCTTAAATTTAACACTCTAAATCGGAAATCCATTTCTAATGCAGTGACATTATGTGCAGAGAATCAATGAAACGCTTCAAACAGTAGAATCAATTGCAGTATAAAGAACATTCGGGAATCGTGAAAAAGGGAAACTACGAACTGAAACAGCGAGGGCGCATACCATATTTACGGGGTCTACCATGTTAGTAGTACCCTATGAAGATGAATTGCAGAGCCAATTTCCGATGACGAGCAGCCGCTGCGGTGTCCCTAAATTGCGGGTCAATAGTAGGAGCCCATCTTATTTCGGTTTGGGCTCGGATCCGTTTCCGTTACCAAAATTATTAGGGTTCGTTTGATACCCGGAAATATCCCACCTTAATTATGAAAAAAATATTTCACCATATTCTATTCATTTAGGGATTTTTTTTATTTCATCTTGATACCCGGATGAATCAGTTTAGTCCATGGATTATTGTAGTTTTGAATTTGGTTACTGTGTTATTTTATTAAGCACTTGTAATCTTCAAAAATCAATTACATTAGCAATCGTGAAACTACTTAATTATTCATAGTTGATGTTAAATTTATATTGTTACTCAATATTTGAGGTAATATAGTTTTAAAAAGGTCAAATCCATCGATAGGACCTTAAACTTGTCCCGAAAATTCACTTAGGCCCCTAAACTAAGGCTTGTACCTATCAAACTTCTAAACCCCTCGAATTTTGTTCCAATTGAACATTTTTTGCCTAATCAGCAAAATGTATTATAACACCCCGTACTTAATTACGTGCATTAGTCATGGTTATATGTGTTGGAATATATGTATTGATCATAAGTTAGGTATATATGAGTTTAAGTATGAGTATTGATTATTTTGAGATGGTTTCAAGTGTATAGTTTGATTATATGTGTATGGGAATCGACTTTATTTATACCGGAATTTGTTCATCGAAGTTTCTATGCGAAGTTTATCGATTTAACTTTCCAACGATATAAAGATTTCTGAAAACAGATGAGTATCGGATATAAGCGAGCATGTTCGAAACTTGAAAACGGTGGACGCAATGAACAGTAAATGTGCAGAAATTTTCTGCACACAAAAGTACTGCAGCCAAACAGATTTTTGGGTCGACTTTAAACGATCATAACTCCTTGTACAAAATGAAATGTGTGAGATGCTATATATCGATGAGAAGCCCCGAGAGTCTTCTTTCTAATGCAATTGGTTTCATCCAAATCCAACGTCTGAGTAAGGATTTATACTCGTTTTACTTCAGCCTCTCAAAACAGATTTTTAGGGTCAACTTCAAACGATCATAATTCATTGTACAAGACGAACTGGGTGGCCTACTTTATATTAAATGAAAGACCTTTGAATTATCTATCCAACGATACCAATTTCACCCAAATCCAATATCGGAACAAAGAGTTATGGTCGATTTACTTTAGCCTATCAAAACAGTCCACCATGGACAAATTCGGATTTACTTAAATTTTTAAGGGCAATATGGTCATTTTCCATCACCTCATGGACGAAAATTGGTCATTATATACATATACTTAGCCTCATATCCATCATGTTATCATCCAAATTATTGAAGAATAAGAAACCCTAGTCTAAGTTCAACTCCAATTATCTTGTGATTCAACCATAGAAAGTCCAAATTGATTCCGTAGTTGTGTTCACCGTCTCGAGGGCTTCGAGAAGCACCCCTTATTTGTGCCAACAGGACTTCAAAATCAAAAGGGTCATTTTATGGTAAGGATGTAAATTATGTTGGTGTTATTTATATGGATATGTATATATATATGCATGTGAGCATAAGAAGTATGTTATTTGATTGTTGTTGAAAGATGATTGGGAAATGATGTTGGATTATGTTGAATTGTGAAGGGATTTGGTGTGATGATGTGGTATTGATGATTATATATATATATACACATAAACCTATTGTTCAAGTTGGTTTTTGGAATGTTTTGCAAATATTGGTTGTATGGAATTATGGAAGAGAACTGTGGTGTTGGGTTGCTAATACTAGATGCCAAACATTTCATTGTAGATAAGTGATTTGTAAAGGCGGGAAGTTGTGTTGAATTGGTATCCGAATCTACAACGAGGTATGTAAAGCATACTCTAACGATGTTCTTTGGCATGAAAACACCAATGTTCCATCAAGTAAGATTCCGAGGTAGTCCAAAAACATGTATTGTTCTACATTACCAACGAAGTTGTTTCCATTCTATAAAGTGTCAAAATGTTTCATTGATATACCAAAAGGCTCCTATTTCATTGTTGTGATATTGATGATTCTGAAACACATTGTTGATGTACCAATGAGTCTTTATTACGTCGTTATTGTATAGAAGGTCTATTACTTGATTCTTATTGATGTATCGTTGTTTCAAAGTATCAAAAAATGTGGTGGCGACCGAAATAACAATCTCAAAGATTAATTGAACTAAGTGATGGAAGTTCTCTCTTATCGGGTGGTATCCCAGGGGCATAAGCCTAGCATGGGTCGATCCCTATTTACGTGTTTATGGGTGGTATCCCAGGGGCATAAGCCTAGCATGGGTCGATCCCAGTTGATATGTACTGGAGGCATCCTAATGGTCACAGTACAGTACAATAATGATTACAAAGATGTTAAGAACGAAGGTAAAGTGATTGAATAAATTCAATGTACAGGTTGTCACAAGTTCTAGTAAGTTTGGTCCACTTCTATTACGATTTATTCACTTGTTTCGGATTTCTATTGAGCTCCTATATCATATGTGATTATCTACAACTTTACATACTCAGTACATATTTCGTACTGACGTCCCCCACGGGGATCTGCATTTCATGCTACAGGCACAGGTACCTCAGCTCATTCACAACATAGATAGGAGCCAGGTCATACAGCTATTGTTGGTGAGCTCCAGTCTGCTTCGGAGTTTTCTGAGTCGGTTCCTTATGTTTTGTTATTGTACAGGAGTTATGTATGGGCGGGGGTTTGTCCCGACCCTAGTTATGTCATGTATATCCTAGAGGCTTTGTAGACATAAGGAAGGGTAAAGTCATGGAAGTTTATATAGTGATGTTATATCTGTATATGTGATGGCCCCGACGGCCAAGTATTATATATATATTTGTGCGTGTTGAGCTGATACAGGTAATTAGATCCTTCTATATGCAACGAAGTGCTGTCCAAATTTTTGGTGACATGTAAGGGAAAGTACAGGTATTTGAACGGGTTCTCCCGGGTCTTCTCGGCTTCGGGTGCCAGTCCGGCCCGATGGGATTTTGGGGCGTGACAAAAGTGGTATCAGAGAGGTTCGTCCTAGTGAGTCTACAAAGTCGTGTCTACGTAGAGTCTTGTTTATCGGTGTGTTGTGCACCACATCTATAAACAGGAGGCTATGGACATTTAGGAATTGTTTCTTTTCTTCATGTCTTATATCGTGAGATAGAGCTTATATTGTATATGAAGTCATAGTTGACCACTGAATCAGTTTGTTTCTCTTATTATAGTGATGATGTCGGTTACCAGAAGCAAGAATACCGGTAAGCAAGTAGATGTGGCTGCCGGAGAGGGGACTAGTAAGTCACCCACTATACCAGCTAATCAAAGTGAGGCTCCAGCTGAGCATGCATCAGAAACTTCCCCCAGTCCGGAAGAAATAAAGGGGAGGAGAACTATATCCCCAGAGCCACCTATTAATGATGTTGATCAAGATCTTAGAAATGCAGTGCAACTTTTGACTCGTATAGTTGCTGGGCAAGCTCAAGGGCGAGCCATTCCTACTGCAGGTCCTAGTGGTATAGATAGGGCGGCTAGTCTTCGAACACAGGATTTTCTTAAGATGGATCCACCTACTTTTACCGGATCCGATCTTAACGAAGATCCGCAGGACTTTATTGATCAGATCCAAAGGGCCCTAGAGGTGATGCATGTATCGGGCAGAGAGACAGTGGAGTTAGCCGCGTGTAGATTCAAAGGTGAGGCTATATATTGGTATGAAGACTGGAAACGGTCAAGGGGCATTGATGCACCCCCAGCTACTTGGAAAGAGTTCAAAGAGGCATTTATTGATCATTATCTTCCATATGAGACTCGTCAGGCTCGTGCGGATCAGTTCTTAAATCTTCGACAGGGTAATACAAGTGTGAGGGAGTATAGTCTTCGATTTAATTCTTTGTCCAGATATGCTCCTAATGTTATAGCTATTATGGATGACAGAGTTCATCGGTATGTGGATGGATTGGATCCGTATTTGGTTAGGGATTGTACTATTGCCGCTTTGAACAAAGATATGGACATAGCGAGGATCCAAGCTTTTGCACAGAAAATGGAAGATCAGAGGCAGAGGAGAAGAACACAGGAATCAGAAAGAGGATATTCCAAGAGGGCCAGATCTACAGGGCAGTTCATGGCATCTCAAGGAGGGTTCAGACCACAGTTTTCTGCTAGACCACCTAGGCCATTATCTTCTTATTCTGCAGCTAGTGCCCCACCACAGTTCCAAGGGTCCAGAGGAAATCAATTTGGGCATAGAAGTGAGAGTCAGAGTTCGCGGATAGTGGGGTACCAAGGGCAAGGGAATATGAGTCAATCGAGACCTCCTCGAGAGCCATGCAATAAATGTGGAAGGTATCATTTGGGCGCATGTCGGCTGGGGACCAATGTTTGCTTTTGGTGCGGTATGCCGGGGCATATGATGAGGGAATGCCCACGAAGGGACATAGGGGTATGGCACGACCTACGGGGTCATTTGTTGCATCATCATCATCGATGCCTTATTCAGGAAAGGGTGCACAACCAATGGGTCGTGTTAGAGGTGATAGAGGAGCCACGGGTTCTAGCGGGGCTCAAAATCGTACGTATGCTCTAGCGGATCGACAAAATTTAGAGGCTTCCCAGATGTGGTTACGGGTACGTTGTCTATCTTTTCATTCGATTTATATGCCTTAATTGATCCCGGTTCCACATTATCTTATGTTACTCCATTGGTTCCTGGAAAGTTTGAAAGAATACCCGAACTATTAGTTAAGCCATTTGAAGTATCCACACCGGTTGGGGAATCTATTATAGCTAGAAGGGTTTATCGAAACTGCATAGTAACTGTTTGTGGTCGTGATACGATGGCTGATCTTGTAGAGTTAGAAATGGTAGATTTTGATGTTATAATGGGTATGGACTGGTTGGCGTCTTGTTATGCCACAATTGATTGCTGCACGAAAAAGGTATATTTCCATTTTCCAAATGAATCAGTCCTTGAATGGAAAGGTGAAATTAGCGCGCCAAAAGGTAGATTTATTTCTTATTTTAAGGCAAGAAGAATGATTTCCAAGGGATACATATATCATTTAGTTAGAGTAAGGGATACAGAAGCAGAGCCACCAACTCTTCACGTTGTTCCGGTGGTAAATGAATTTCCTGATGTATTTCCTGAAGATCTTCCAGGTTTGCCTCCTGAACGAGAAGTAGAGTTTGGTATTGATGTAATACCAGGCACCCAACCAATCTCCATTCCGCCGTATAGAATGGCCCCAGCAGAATTACGAGAATTGAAAGAGCAATTGAAAGATTTGCTAGAGAAGGGATTCATAAGGCCTAGTATGTCCCCCTGGGGAGCACCAGTGTTATTTGTGCGCAAAAAGGATGGCTCGCTGAGGATGTGTATTGATTATCGGCAATTGAATAAGGTGACTATTAAGAATAAATATCCTCTCCCAAGAATTGATGATTTATTTGATCAGTTACAGGGCGCCAAGTGTTTTTCTAAGATTGATTTGAGTTCAGGTTACCACCAAGTGAGGGTCAAAGAGAAGGATATACCCAAGACAGCTTTCCGAACACGGTATGGTCATTATGAGTTTCTAGTTATGTCATTTGGGCTAACAAATGCACCTGCAACTTTTATGGATTTGATGAATAGGGTGTTTAAGCCATTCATGGATGTATTTGTGATAGTTTTTATAGATGATATTCTAGTTTATTCTAGATCAGAAGAGGACCATGCCAATCACTTACGACAGGCATTGCAGACTCTTCGTGATTGTAAGCTTTATGCAAAGTTCTCTAAATGTGAGTTTTGGTTAAAGTCGGTGGCATTTTTAGGTCATATTGTATCTAGTGAAGGGATAAAGGTTGATGCTCAAAAGATAGAAGCTGTGAAGAACTGGCCAAGGCCCACAACGCCTACGGAGATTCGTAGTTTTCTCGGGTTGGCCGATTATTATAGAAGATTTGTTAAAGACTTTTCTTCCATTTCAGCACCCTTAACCAAGCTAACGCATAAAGCATCCAAGTTCCAATGGAATGATGCGTGTGAGGAGAGTTTCCAAGAATTGAAGAATAAGTTGACTTCTACACCTGTTTTGGTACTTCCAGAAGGTACAGAAGGGTATACAGTGTATTGTGATATTACCCCACACATGATCTTGAGCTGGCAGCGGTTATCTTTGCTTTAAAAATATGGCGCCACTATTTATATGGGGTTCATGTTGATATATATACTGATCACAAAAGCTTACAATATATTTTCAGTCAGAAGGATCTAAATCTGAGGCAGCGAAGGTGGATGGAACTATTAAAAGATTATGATGTTGATATTTTGTATCACCCAGGGAAAGCGAATATAGTAGCTGATGCGTTGAGTCGTAAGGCTATGATGGCACCTATAGAAAGGCAAGGGATGATTAAAGATCTTCATCAATTAGCTAGTCTAGGAGTTCGTCTTCTCGAAACTCCGGACGAGGAGCTTATTGTGCATAATGCCGCGGAATCCTCATTAGTAGCTGAGGTGAAAGAGAAGCAAGATGCAGATCCTATTTTATTACAGCTTAAGGAGAACGTTCAGAGTGGTACGACCAAGGCATTTGAGCTTACGCGAGAAGGAGTACTTCAGTGCCAAAACCGATTGTGTGTGCCGGATGTAGACGGGCTAAGAAAGAAGATTATGACAGAGGCACATTTTTCAAGGTATTCCATTCATCCAGGATCAACCAAAATGTATCAAGATTTGAAAGATATGTATTGGTGGAATGACATGAAAAGGAACATCACAGAATTTGTAGCTGAATGTCCAAATTGCCAACGAGTTAAAGTGGAACATCAAAAGCCCGGAGGCTATATGCAATGCATAGATCTTCCAATTTGGAAGTGGGACATGATCAACATGGATTTTGTTACAGGTTTGCCTCGTACAGCTCGGAAATTTGATTCTATATGGGTGATTGTGGATAGGCTTACTAAATCCGCACATTTCTTACCCGTTAAGACCACTTACACAGTTGAAGAATATTCGAAGTTGTATGTTAAAGAAATAGTCCGATTACATGGGGTGTCAACTTCTATTATATCGGATCGGGGAACTCAATTTACCGCAAACTTTTGGAAGTCTTTCCAACGGAGTTTGGGAACACAAGTGAATCTGAGTATAGCTTTTCACCCTCAGACGGATGGACAAGCAGAGCGCACCATTCAAACACTTGAAGATATTCTATGAGCATGTGTTATAGATTTTAAAGGCAGCTGGGATGATCATTTACCTCTTATTGAGTTTGCCTACAATAATAACTATCATTCAAGTATCAAAATGGCACCATATGAAGCTTTATATGGGAGGAAGTGTAGATCACCAATAGGATGGTTCGAAGCGGGTGAAACTCTTATGTTCGGACCGGATCTTGTGTATCAAGCCATAGAAAAAGTCAAGGTGATTCAGCAACGGTTGAAAACAGCCCAAAGTCGACACAAGTCATATGTGGATAGTAGAAGAAGAGGGCTAGAGTTTTCATTAGGCGATTGGGTATTTTTGAAGGTATCGCCAATGAAAGGGGTGATGAGATTTGGCAAGAAAGGAAAGTTGAGTCCACGATATATAGGCCCGTATAAGATTATTCGAAGATGTGGGCAAGTTGCTTATGAATTAGAGCTACCCCAGGAACTCTCATCAGTGCATCCAGTATTTCATGTATCGATGCTTCGAAAGTGCATCGGAGATCAGTCCCTTATTACTTCTACTGAAGATGTGCAAGTAACAGAAGATCTTACCTATGAGGAGATGCCTACTGCTATATTAGATCATCAAGTTAAGAAGATGAGAAACAAAGAAGTAGCATCGGTGAAAGTACTTTGGAGAAATCAACAAAGGGAAGAGATTACATGGGAAGCGGAGGAAGCAATGAAATCGAAATACCCTTATTTGTTCAAAGGTGAAAAAGAAGTGCAAGGAGTGGAACTAGGACGCTAACAAGTAAGTTTTTACATATGCATAATATCTATATGATGACGTGAATATCAATTATGAATTCGAACTTGTTTCGGCTAAATAACTACATTCACATTCGAGGACGAATGTCCTTAAGGGGGGAAGGATGTAACACCCTGTACTTAATTACGTGCATTAGCCATGGTTATATGTGTTGGAGTATATGTATTGATCATAAGTTAGGTATATATGAGTTTAAGTATGAGTATTGATTATTTTGAGATGGTTTCAAGTGTATAGTTTGATTATATGTGTATGGGAATCGACTTTATTTATACCGGAATTTGCTCATCGAAGATTCTATGCGAATTTTATCGATTTAGCTTTCCAACGATATAAAGATTTCTGAAAATAGATGAGTATCGGATATAAGCGAGCATGTTCGAAACTTGAAAACGGTGGACGCAATGAATAGTAAATGTGCAGAAATTTTCTGCACACAAAAGTACTGCAGCCAAACAGATTTTTGGGTCGACTTTAAACGATAATAACTCCTTGTACAAAATGAAATGTGTGAGATGCTATATATCGATGAGAAGCCCCGAGAGTCTTCTTTCTAATGCAATTGGTTTCATCCAAATCCAACGTCTGAGTAAGGATTTATACTCGGTTTACTTCAGCCTCTCAAAACAGATTTTTAGGGTCAACTTCAAACGATCATAATTCCTTGTACAAGACGAAATGGGTGGACTACTTTATATTAAATGAAAGACCTTTGAATTATCTATCCAACGATACCAATTTCACCCAAATCCAATATCGGAGCAAGGAGTTATGGTCGATTTACTTTAGCCTATCAAAACAGTCCACCATGGACAAATTCGGATTTACTTAAATTTTTAAGGGCAATATGGTCATTTTCCATCACCTCATGGACGAAAATTGGTCATTATATACATATACTTAGCCTCATATCCATCATGTTATCATCCAAATTATTGAAGAATAAGAAACCCTAGTCTAAGTTCAACTCCAATTATCTTGTGATTCAACCGTAGAAAGTCCAAATTGATTCTGTAGTTGTGTTCACCGTCTCGAGGGCTTCGAGAAGCACCCCTTATTTGTGCCAACAGGACTTCGAAATCAAAAGGGCCATTTTATGGTAAGGATGTAAATTATGTTGGTGTTATTTATATGGATATGTATATATATATATATGCATGTGAGCATAAGAAGTATGTTATTTGATTGTTGTTGAAAGATGATTGGGAAATGATGTTGGATTATGTTGAATTGTGAAGGGATTTGGTGTGATGATGTGGTATTGATGATTATATATATATATACACATAAACCTATTGTTCAAGTTGGTTTTTGGAATGTTTTGCAAATATTGGTTGTATGGAATTATGGAAGAGAACTGTGGTGTTGGGTTGCTAATACTAGATGCCAAACATTTCATTGTAGATAAGTGATTTGTAAAGGCGGGAAGTTGTGTTGAATTGGTATCCGAATCTACAACGAGGTATGTAAAGCATACTCTAACGATGTTCTTTGGCATGAAAACACCAATGTTCCATCAAGTAAGATTCCGAGGTAGTCCAAAAACATGTATTGTTCTACATTACCAACGAAGTTGTTTCCATTCTATAAAGTGTCAAAATGTTTCATTGATATACCAAAAGGCTCCTATTTCATTGTTGTGATATTGATGATTCTGAAACACATTGTTGATGTACCAATGAGTCTTTATTACGTCGTTATTGTATAGAAGGTCTATTACTTGATTCTTATTGATGTATCGTTGTTTCAAAGTATCAAAAAATGTGGTGGCGACCGAAATAACAATCTCAAAGATTAATTGAACTAAGTGATGGAAGTTCTCTCTTATCGGGTGGTATCCCAGGGGCATAAGCCTAGCATGGGTCGATCCCTATTTACGTGTTTATGGGTGGTATCCCAGGGGCATAAGCCTAGCATGGGTCGATCCCAGTTGATATGTACTGGAGGCATCCTAATGGTCACAGTACAGTACAATAATGATTACAAAGATGTTAAGAACGAAGGTAAAGTGATTGAATAAATTCAATGTACAGGTTGTCACAAGTTCTAGTAAGTTTGGTCCACTCCTATTACGATTTATTCACTTGTTTCGGATTTCTATTGAGCTCCTATATCATATGTGATTATCTACAACTTTACATACTCAGTACATATTTCGTACTGACGTCCCCCACGGGGACCTGCATTTCATGCTACAGGCACAGGTACCTCAGCTCATTCACAGCATAGATAGGAGTCAGGTCATACAGCTATTGTTGGTGAGCTCCAGTTTGCTTCGGAGTTTTCCGAGTCGGTTCCTTATGTTTTGTTATTGTACAGGAGTTATGTATGGGCGGGGGTTTGTCCCGACCCTAGTTTTGTCATGTATATCCTAGAGGCTTTGTAGACATAAGGAAGGGTAAAGTCATGGAAGTTTATATAGTGATGCTATATCTGTATATGTGGTGGCCCCGACGGCCAAGTATTATATATATATATATATTTGTGCGTGTTGTGCTGATACAGGTAATTATATCCTTCTATATGCAACGAAGTGCTGTCCAAATTTTTGGTGACATGTAAGGGAAAGTACAGGTATTTGAACGGGTTCTCCCGGGCCTTCTCGACTTCGGGTGCCAGTCCGGCCCGATGGGATTTTGGGGCGTGACATGTATATAGAGAGTGTGTTACACTCGTGTGGCGTGGCAAAAATGCCCAGTAAAAAAAAAATACGTGGCAAAAAAAATATATGTAAAATTGCTGATTTTTTTATTTTTCTATTTATATTTAATAATAATTTTTAAATTAAAAAAAAAAGCACCCCCACCCCCCCCCAAATGATCTTCTTCACCCCCACCCCACCCCCCAATCATCTTCTTCTTCACCCCACCCACCCCACCCCCCTCCGTCGTCTTCCCTCACACACACATACATCATTTTTACCACCCCCTCCCCCACCCCACCCCACCCCGAATCGTCTTCACCCTCACCCCCCACCCGTCATTTTCACACCACCCCTCTCCCGGCATTTCACAGTTCTCTCACACACATTCACTCACACGCACACATAGTTCACACATGCACAAAAGCAGCAACGCAGTCAACATTTTCCGGCGAGATTCGCCGGCATATCAACTCCAAAATCACACACAAACACACATTCACTCTCACACACACAGTTCACTCACAAACACACACATTCACTCACACACACAGTTCACACACACGAGAGCAGCAACACAGTCAATATTTTCCAGCGAGACTCGCCGGAAAATCAACTCCAAAAAAGAAAGAATTTTTTTTTCAAATCTTTGATGTTGTTGACAATGGTGAAAAATGGTTACTGAGTGTGTGCTTAATGGAGTTTCTCCATTTTTTGATGTTGTCTTTAATGGTGAAGATTGATTAAAGATTTTGTTGTTGTTCATGGAGTTGTTAATTTTCAACTGATTTGATGGATTTTGTTGTCTCGAAATCATGAAGATTGACAAGGATTTTGTTGTTGTGCTTAATGAAGTTTCAATTCTTCAAATCTTGTTCACTGATAATTGTTGGAGGGGGAGGGGAGGTGTTTCTGAAGAAGAAGATGACTGTGGGGTGTGGGGGAGCTTTTCTTTTTTTTAAAAAAAATAAAAATATTAGAATAATTAAAAATTATATTAATAAAATAATTTAAATATGAATTTTTTAATAAAAAAAATAAAATATTATTTAATTTACTGTTCACGCGCCCAACACTCTCCTAGCCAAATCATCATTTTGTGCCTGATAGATACCAATTTTAGCACTTGAGGTGCTTGATAGGTACAAGCCTTAGTTGAGAGGTTTAAGTGAATTTTCAGGACAAGTTTGAGGTCCTATCGATGGATTTGGCCTTTATCTTTTTTGGTAATAAACATATACCAAATGGAAATTATGTATAAGTATCTGAGTGTTGGACAACGCCCCAACATCCCAGCAGCAACAGCAACAAGTAATCCAAATAACAAGAGAAACAGCCCAAGGATAAAAGTTAAGTTCAGCAATCCTACCTTGATAATTTCACTTAAGTTCTAAAATTATCTTAATTATTAAAATTTCCTACCTAAAGAGATCAAAAATTCATATTTTTATTAATAAAAGGTAAATTGTACAAAGTCATATATTATATATTAGAAGAATCAAAATCATGGCTAAGTTTAAACTGGAGTACGTTGCTCGAAGGGATATCTTCTTAGCCCCAGTTATATGTTATGCTTAGAAGATGATAGATGTATTATGAGAAACAAGGTCCTGCTAAGGATTTAATAACATCTGAATGATTTCAAAGGGTATTGATAGGTCGTACTTTAAAGGAGCAGCTCTGGAGTGCTGCTAACTTCAGATAGATTAGAAAGAACTCAAGATTTTTAAAAAGGATTTGCTAATACACCCTGGACTATAAGTATAAAAAGAGAAAATGTCTACGATAATAATAATAATGTCCAAATAGGCACACGACCAAGAGAAGTAATAGACTTAGGGAGTAAAGAAGCTACCACTATTTACAGATTAGAACAATTTAGACAAAAGGCTAAAAAATCCTGTGATTGCTGGAAAAAAAATATACTACTAAAATATAATCATCAATGTCTTCGAAAAGAGGTTGAGCATTTAAAGGCTCAAAGAGCTAGTATCATCAATGAGTTGCAAGATAAAAGTCAAACGTCGGATGATATTAAGAAATATACAATTCAAAGCCAAGCGCAGAGTCACTTCTCACCTAGTCTGTTCATCCATCTACCTTTTAAGAAAAAAAAAAAGCATTTAGATGATGATGAGTTTGATGATCAAAGTCACATTTTGTATGATTCTAATGGATTTGGGCACTTGATTTTCCTGAGATTCATTTTAGTGGTTTGGAAGTTGTATTTATAAAGGTATATCTCTCAGGAGAGGTGGTTGAAGTCCCTCTACACTCAATAATGAGTGATGTAAAGATCGGTATTGAGTTTGCTTGACAATTTGATGGTAACAGATATTGCAGGGATGGAACAAATGGGAGATGATGAAGTGCTCTTTACTTCACTACTCATACGGGAAAGGTGCACTAAAATCCAGTTAAAAGAAAGAATCTCCAAAAGACTGCAAAGCAAAACAAGAGACTCAACGAAAAACAATTATTACAAGTTATTCACGACTGGAGCTATGAATAACAAAATATATTTGGCATTTTACATAGACGCTGAAAAGGGTACATGACAACACAAAACTGCAGAATTTATTTGTATTTCCAATTGGGGCCACAAAGTCTTCTGCTGTTTCTTTATCGACAAGTCGATCATGCTTAAATTTCCTCTCCCCTGCTGACCAATTAGCTGTAACACTCACATTATTTTGTCATCAACCTTAAGAGAATAGCAACCAGAACCCGAGATTTATGTTAAACAGGCTTTGAAGCCTTCCTCTAATTCCTTTCCGTCTAAGTTCTTCCCTATAAAAACTATCTTGTTTGTTCTTGGTTCATCTGACCGCCATGGCCGATCTGGAGAACCTTGGAATATGTCATGGACTCCCTGTTACACCAAAAAAGGCAAGACAAGTTAGAATTTGACAACTATCACGTGCCACAGAATTTACTCGTTCGAACTTGAATGAGGCTGCAACACACACCAGTAAAGCACTGATCTAAGCAACTTGAAAATCTTTAAAACGAATCACGTGTAGCATTGTTCCCGAGCTTTACCAAAAGAATATTTGTGTCATGAAACATGTATCTCATACTACGGTGGCACGAATTATACCTCTCATAGTCAATTTAAGGAGCATAACTACTGTATAAGAGTAGCCCTCTTTGTGAAGCAAAGTTTTTGCCGCATGAGCTGGATACACCAAAGGTTTCTGCACTGATATAGATAGCCTCTTGCTGACGCTCTAGTATGAGGACTGAGATGGAATGGACTTCAAAAACTTGTACAAGAAAGGTCCACTAGTATGTGAATAAGGACTTGGTTTGGGTACCCCAGAACAGATTGCAAGAGTCACTAGTCAAATGATTAAACTAACTAAAATTCATCAGCATATTGCCTGCTTGTAGTTGACGATGGTCCTATAATATAAGTAGTGACCTAAACACCCAAGCTGTGGCCTAGCGATCAATACAAATGAAATTACCAGCACCTATACTTGTGGAGTAATGCAGTTGTTCAATAAAATAATTGAGGTGCACTGTGCCCACAAGCTAGTCTAAACAGCAGTGTTGTTAAGCAAAAATAGAAGAGAAAAAAGAAAGTCAGGAAGTAGCAACATCCTAAGGCAAGGGCTTGGCTCCCTAAAACGAACCTGAGCTACCTCATACACTTCTTCTAAGTGCTTGAAGCGCCTTCTTAAATAGAAACGAACAAATCATTTACAAGAAAAATATCATGTTCTAAACCCCTCAAAAGTAACTCAGTCTTCAAGAAAAAGACCCGAGTAAGAAAGAAGCAGATGTGCCGTACTCTTCTTATTGTCCTACTGATGGAAAGCCCAATTCACATCCACATTTTGTTTTATCGGATAAAAGTGAAATTCACATCCACATTACAAGAAAATTTCAGCCGCTTAATGGGATTATGTAATAGCTGTACTCACATTATAACATATCAGTAAGATAAGTAGCACTAGGCAAAGAATTTAATAACCTGAAAGACAAATCTCTCATCCATTCCCTGAACAGATAAAAGGCCCTTCATCCGATATATGTCATCGCTTTGTTCTATCAGCAACGTTCCAAGCCACATATTAGCCTAAAATACAGAATTACAACTCCTTAGTTTGTTAATGCAAATAGCATTCTTGTTCATATTTACAGCTTATACACAATATCTTAGTGAATGAATCATTTACAGAAAAAATAGCCAAACGAAAGACCACAATGCCAACCTTCTCAAGATCCAAGGTCCCTTCGCAAACTATGCTGACAGAAGAAACACCAGGGTCATGAGTGTGATCGTGAGAATGGTGATGATCATGATGTTCTGCAAGAGATTTGACACATCATATTAACCAAATAGCAGAAAGCAATACCACTCTCAAGGTTGAGGGAAATGTTCAAGATTCAACTATATGCACAAAAAACAAAACTGATTTTTGAGAAATAAGGTCATAATCATATACAAGTACATCACAAGTGGAGCCAAAGAAAGACACACGAGATAAAATTCGAACGAGGTTTGTGGGACAAACAAAAAGGAAGCAGGATAAGTATTAAATTAGCATATCGGGGTTGCTGTATTGGGGGATTAGAAGGTTAAGATGCTAACAGCAATAAAGTAGATTGGTGAATAGAAACAAAACGGCAAAAGACAAAAATTGGGAAGGTTAAAGAAGGCCCTAATGCTGTAAATGAACCAACACATTTTCGAAGAAATCATAACTCGACTCATTAAGTTATTAAACAACCAAGCTCAAGTTCACCCTACAGCTCGACTCAGCTTGTTTAGTGTTCTCGAATAGCAACCCCCAGCCCACCCAAACAACAGGCCTTTTTTGCATTTTTTTCCTTTAAATATAAAACAGGTACTTATGCAGTATTCTCTTAAAGTAAATATGGATCATAAGCGGATTCATGAACAAGCTCAATGTTAACTAGCTTCAAAATGAATGCAAGCTCGAGCTTGCAGAAATTTATTCAGGCTGACGTCAAGCTTGATCTTGACTTGTATATAATTGGATCGAGCTTGACTAAGCTCGTATAAATTGTCTAACCAAGTTCAAATTACCCAAACAAGGCTTGAGTACACTCGTTAAAAATCCTGCTTGTGATGCTTGGTAAGAAGTTCTATATGGAAAAAAGTTAATAGCTCCAATAACTAGAACAACATACTCATAGCATTACGACTAAAAAGAAGATAAGGGGAAATAGTTCTTTGGAAAAGTGAACAAACTGATTTGGCGCAGCATTTTGTTGATATTAGCTGCTGCAATGGTTAATATAGAAGTTCAAACATCAAAGAACACTTACCATGCTTGTGATCACGTTCATGGTCATGGTGGTGGTGGTGATCATGATCATGACTATGGCTAGAATGATCTTCCTTGGAACCTTCAGCACCAACTGAACTCTCAATTCTGCACGAATTTAACAAACAATATAAGCAATTTCCCGGTAACATGAGAACATGACAAAGCAAATGGATCCAACAAAGAGTGGACATCTATAACAATGATAACAAGCATATATCTGACAAATAACAGTGCCATGAGCAATACAATTTTCCATAGTTATAAGACCCGTCAAAAGAGTTAAATCCCATTAGCTGCAGAAACTCATCAAGACCTTGACTAAAACATCACTAGAGGGAAAAATATGTTTTGAGAGTTATGAAACAACAGCCTATATAACTGATATTACTCTTTGTAAATATTTTATTACATAAAAGGATCACATTCAAATAATATTTCCCAGAGTTCAACACCCAAGGGTGTGGTCTAGTGGTCCATGAAGTGAGTTGAGAACCATGAGATTTCAGATTCAAGTTCCAGTAGAAACAAAAACACTACGTGATTTCTTTCCACGTGTTGCTGGTGGGAGGTGGCAGGTATTCTATGGAATTAGTCGAGGTGCTCGCAAGTTGGCCCAGCGATTATAAGAAGATCCCGAGGTTTGAATCGCGGTAGATATTGAGCCCACCTTCTCCACTCAAACACAAGGCTTTTGTTTGTGTATGCGGCATGTGCGCCTAATCCACATATCACAGGTTGTGTTCTCACAACCAGATCAATGCCCTGGGGCTTCTCCCTTTATATCTCTGTTTTAAAATTTTCCCTCCCTTCTCCGAAGAACAATTCCTCTGCTGCCAGACCCCTAAGGATTAACTAGTGCAGGTTTACTGATTCCCCAGACCCTGTCCTTCTAAGGATACCAATAATAAAATACTAATCTGGTTTCAGAATGAGTTTGGCATCTGATATACTTATTCATAATGTTTGGAAGAACATTGTGAACTTGGAAAGCAAATCCAAATTTTGGATATCTCTTTTTCTGGGAGAAACTGGAGGGTCAGTTTTAACACATTATCTGGAATGAACTTGACCGGTGATTTACTTCTTTCTTTTAAATAAGGACTTGACCAGCTATTAACATTAGCCAGTGTTATAAAAAGCGAAAAGCACAAAATACCTCTAAGGTCCTTTGGGACTTTAAGCACAAACAAAATATACGCTTTAATGAAAAAAGGCACAAATGGAGAAAAAAATACAAATCTGTATTGTATAGTCCAAGAGTAATAATCATAAGCATGAATAACAAATATAGACGGACAAAGAAACTGAAAAGTGAAATATCAATTGTTTAGTGTCACATCCCTCACGATTGAACTCATTGGCAAGGAAAAGTATGCCTTAAGAGCCTTGATGGAGACATTGAAGCATCCATAAAACGAGGCAAAGCGCTCAACATGTTTTATGTCTCGCTTCAGGGCTTAAGTGCACTTTAAACGCGTCTTTCACAACATTGACATTAGTATGACATATATGCAATTTTTCATAAAATGCAAGACACAACAATGGACATGGACACAACAATAGACATGCACACCTAAAGAATGTCCTCAAAAACCATCATCTTGATACTAACTAAGCCAGTGGATTCTACTACATGTTAGGAGGATCAACTATGAAAAGCAAGAATCTTAGTGCTTTTTCTATAAGAGAAAATGAATAATGAGAGATAAAAGATAGTATAATTTAGGAAGTTGAAGCAAGATAATACCCTCTACAAGCATGATACAGAAAAGGAAAGAAATGGAAATGAAATGGGAAAGGACAAGAAGAAGAGAAACTGTATAAGCACGGGAGATTTACAGAAAATTATGCACATCAAAAAGGGAAGAAGTCAGACCTTTCCAAATCAAAGCCTCCAATCCCTAGAACATAATCCAAATCAACCTTTCCAAACTGTGTCCTCTTCAAATGAGCCATACTATTTATGTTCTGTTATTCACCATTAGAGCTTAGTGAGTAACTCTAAGATTGACAGCTAAATATTATGTCAAATGACAATCAGCCAAATACTAACCCTTATTCGCTGAATCAAGGAAGAAACTTCGGGCTCACCAACAAGATCAGTCTGGCAAGGATATGCAAAAACATTTGTCAGATTGCCGGGAGATGAATGTCCAAGCTTAATCTAAAGTTCCATACAACAAACTCAATAGGGGCCAGCTTAATACAATCAGTAGCCTTAAGCCAAAACATAATAAGAAATCACAAATATTTATAATAAATGCATGTATATTTTTCAAAACTCACTCTCTTAATTTTTTTTAGATGGAATACATATACCTTGTTTATTATAATACGGTCAGCATAAGCTATTTGCTCGACTGCTTCATTGACCACACCTTTTGGCTTAGTCTCATCCAAGTGAAGACCAACATGTTTAGAATCAACCAACGTAACAACACCATCCAACTTAACATCGTTGAAAACCTGATCCTCCGCATAGAAAGTTTGAATAATTGGTGCAGGATTTGCCAATCCTGCAAAATAAACACAAGAGGGACAACACTGACATCAACAACAACAACAACAAACCCAGTATATTCCCACATAGTGGGGTCTGGGGAGGGTAGAATGTACGCAGTCCATACCACTACATCCGAAGAAGTAGAGAGGTTGTTTCCGATAGACCCCCGGCTCAAGAAAAGGACCGAGACCGTGTTCAAATATCGCAAGCATACAACATGATAAAATAACAACGATACAACAACCTCAAATAAGTACATGAACCAACAAAAGACACCCTCTCCCCCCAACCCTAGCCCTACTAACCAAGCTACACGAAACTCTCCTAACTCCAGCCTATGACTTAACCACATCCCTTAGCCCTCTACCCTAATACTCTTCCTCCAAACCTTCCTATCAAGGGTCATGTCCACAGTGAGCCGTAATTGCACCATGTCATGTCTAATTACTTCTGTCCAGTATTTCTTCGGTCTACCCCTACCCCGCTTGAAACCATCCAAGGCCAACCTCACACCTACGAACTGGAGCATGCCCAAACCATCTCAACCTCCCTTCCCGAATTTTATCCTCCACCGACGCCACTCCCACCTTGTCCCGAATAGCCTCATTCCTAACCCTGGCAGCCCTCATGATACCACACATCCAACGCAACATCCTCATTTCTGCCACCTTCAACTTCTGGACGTGAGAGTTCTTAACCGGCCAGCACTCCGCGCCATACAACATAGCCGGCCGGACTGCAACTCTGTAAAATTTGTCTTTAAGCTTGAGAGGCACCTTCTTATCGCAAAGGATTCCCGAGGCGAGCCGCCATTTCAACCAACCTGCCCCAATACGGTGAGAGACATCCCCATCAATCTCTCCATTCCCCTGAATCATAGACCCAAGGTACTTAAAACTATCTCTCTTACACACCACCTGAGACTCCAACTTCACTACCACCTCCTCCTCTTGCCTCGTGTCACTAAACTTACACTCCAAGTACTCCGTCTTTGTCCTACTCAACCTGAAACCTTTAGTTTCCAGGGTTTGTCTCCAAACCTCCAACTTATCATTAACACCTCGACGCGACTCATCAATCAAGACTACATCATCCGCAAAAAGCATACACCATGGAACCTCACCTTGAATACTCCTTGTCAACACATCCATAACCACGGCGAATAAAAACGGACTAAGAGTCGATCCCTGGTGCAATCCAGTCAGGACCAAAATATGGTCAGAATCCCCTCCCATAGTCCTTACCCGAGTCTTCGCCCCCTCGTACATGTCCCTAATCGAACGAATGTACGCCATAGGGACCCCCTCACTTCCAAGCATCTCCAAAGAACCTCCCTAGGGACTTTGTCATACGCCTTTTCCAAGTCAATAAACACCATGTGAAGATCCCTCTTCCTCTCTCTATACTACTCAACCAGTCTTCGCACTAGGTGAATTGCCTCAGTCGTCGAGCGACCAGGCATAAAACCAAACAGATTCTCCGAAATAGACACTATCCTCCTCAACCTCCGCTCCATCACCCGCTCCCAAATCTTCATCGTGTGACTCAACAACTTAATACCTCGGTAGTTGTTGCAACTCTGAATATCACCCTTGTTCTTATAAAGAGGAATCATCGTGCTCCATCGCCACGCCTCGGGCATCTTAGCGGACTTGAAAATGTTGTTGAATAAGTCGGTCAACCACCTCAACCCCATCCCGCTAGCAAACTTCCAAAAATCCACCGGAATCTCATCGGGCCCCATCACCCTGCCTCTTCGCATCTTGCGAATAGCCTCCCTAACCTCCTCCACCTTAAAACGCCGACAAAAACCGAAATCACGAAATTCTTCGGTGTGCTCCAACTCTCCTAATACAATGCCTCTGTCCCCCTCATCATTCAGGAGCTTATGAAAATACAACTGCCATCTTTTCTTAATAAGAACGTCATCTACCAAAACTCTGCCATTCTCCCCCTTAATGCACTTAACCTGGTCCAGATCCCGACCCTTTGCAAGCCTAAACAGCCTCTTCTCCCGCCCTTCTCCTCAAGTCCCTCATACAATCTCTCAAACGTTGTTGTCTTAGCAGCGGTGACCGCTAACTTAGCCTCCTTCCTAGCTAACTTGTACTCCTCCCTGCTCACTCGCCTCTCCTCATCATCCTTACTCAGCACCAACTTTACGTAAGCCACCTTCTTCGACTCCACTTTCTTCTTAACTTCTTCATTCCACCACCAATCCCCCCGATGCCGGCCAGACCAGCCCCTCGAGGCACCCAAAACCTCTCTAGCTGTCTCCTTGATGCAACTCGCAGTCGTATCCCACATATTATTCACATCCCTCCTACACTCCCAAGCCCACATCCCCTCCAACTTCGCCCCTATCTCCAAAGCAGTAGCCGGGGTCAGGTTGCCCCACCTTACTCTAGATCGACCCTCCCTACCCCTTCTCTTATTTACCTTCTTCATAACCAAGTTCATCACCAGAAGTCTATGTTGGGTCGAAAGGTTCTCACTCGGAAGGACCTTACAATCCTTACACAAAGCTCTATCCCCCTTCCTAAGCAGCAAAAAGTCAATTTGAGTCTTGGCTAACCTACTGCGAAAAGTAACCAGATGCTCCTCCTTCTTCGGGAAGCAGGAATTCACTACCACCAACTCAAAGGCTCTCGCAAAATCCAAAAGAGCGGCTCCTGCGTCGTTCTTATCCCCAAAGCCAAAGCCATCATGCACCTCCCCATAACCTACCAGTAAAGCCCCAATGTGCCCATTGAAGTCCCCTCCTAAAAAAAACTTCTCCAAGCTACTAACCACCTCGTCCAAAACTTCCCAAAATCTCCTCTTTTCCTCCTCGTGCAGGCCACCTGTGGCGCATAAGCACTACAGATGTTCACCGTGAACCTCCAATAACTAACTTAATAGTCATCACCCTATCACTAACCCTATTAACCTCCACTACCTGCTCCCTAAGCTCTTCATCCACTAATATACCTACCCCATTCCTACGCCTCTCATTACCCGAATACCACAACTTGTACCCATCCACATCCCTAGCCTTAGAACCTACCCACTTAGTCTCCTGTACACACGCAATATTGATCCTTCTCTTCCTAAGGATCTTAACCAGCTCAATCGACTTACCCTGAAGGGTCCCTATGTTCCACGACCCTACCCCCAACACTGACATCAAATGTACCATAAAACAGATTGTTTGGTTTAATTGTGTAAGCACGCACAAAAATAAAATAAAACAAACTGATAATCAAATGTGAAATGATTGAATTAGACAAACGAGAAATCCCGGATCCTCCACTCCAAAAAATGTACCAGAACAATTTCAGTCCAGAACAATGTGTCTTATTTATTACCTGTAGTCTCTATGACAATATGGTCAAATTTCCCTTTCTTTCTACTGACCAACTCTGCAATCATTCTAACTAGATCACCCCTCACAGTGCAACAGAGACACCCATTGTTAAGCATCATAATCTCCTCCGCTCCAGCAGCTTTTGCAGCAACCAAAGAACCATCAATATCCACTTCACCATACTGCACGATTTATGATACATTAACAATTCATATTCCAGACGATCACTAACTAACTGAAATGCAAGAAGATAAAAATGACAAGATAATGTAGAAACTATCTTGAGAGAGGGGAATGATAAAATAATATGTTAGACATTGATTGGATACAAACTCACACTGAGCCATTAAGATTATCAAAACATTCACATACCTCATTCTCGATAACAGCAATACGTTTTCCATGATCGGCAGTCAATATGTGATTCAATAAGGTAGTCTGCAACATCATATTTGAATAAGCTAATTGCAAAACGTTTAAGTTACGTTTATATTAACACAAACACATGTTAAATAATCTACTATGTGTTTAATTAACAGTTAAATTTCCCTTCTCAGTAATAAGCCCGAAAAAAGTTATGCCATCAAATTCGTTTGCTTTTTTATTTTGAAGGATTGTCATTTGAAGTCCAGATAAATGTTGCGGACCAACGACCAACTGAAAGTGTTTCAACTAAGTAAACCCCACCTCTTTCCCAAACTCACAATCTTAGGGAGGCAATATAATATGAATGGAAGCTAAGATACATTAGTTCACACTATAAAGAGAACAAAAGGAAAACTTGTCTCGCAATTGAAGCTTCAGATTTTGCTCATTAGTCTATAACTACCATTAGTATCATTCAATAGAATGAACTGTGCATATGTACTGGTCAATATTGACAATAAATTGAAGCCGTAGTATGAACTGAACTGAAAATATGTAAAAGAAAACATACTTTTCCAGAACCCAAGAAACCAGTGATAATGGTAGCCGGAATTCGATTATCGGGAGGAACCTTAGTTAACACATCGGATTCCTCGCTTTGTGGAGTTGAAGTAGAAGTAGCAGACACACTAAATCTTCGAGAAAATCTATTTGCTTTAGCAGAATTATTAATTGCAAAGCTAATTCTCGAAGATGAAGTAGTCGAGCAAATTGGCCTCTGAAATTTTCTAGTTTTCCACAAACACGGAAACACTGCTGTACGAAGACCATGAAGATGTGGAGTCTGACGCTTGGCCAGTCCCATAAAAGTGGTGGCTATATCTATGGAAAAGGAAGCCATGGCTGAACAAGGTGCACTTGGTGCTGGTTTAGGGGTTAGCAGTTAGTTAAACAAGATATTATGCGGGGCGTGTGGAACGGAGAAAAGGGTTTATCCTATCCGGGATAGAGGGTTTAGGCCGCGGCCCGCAAAAACAAATTCAACCATAATTTAAGTTCGATTGGTAGGATGAAAAAAAATTCACTTTTTTTCAAAAAAAATATATATATATATATTGTTTTGTTATAAAAAAATCAATTACTATAATTTTAAATTATATTTAAAAAGGTAAAAAATAATGCAATATTTATTTTTGCTTTTTTTCATTTTATTTTTACTGTTTTAGTTATGTTTGAACTATGGACAAGGAAAACGACACAAGTAGGATTATTAAGTATAACTAGTAAAAAAAAAAATTGTCACACTAAAATGATTATTAAATATAACTAGCAAAATTTTTTTGTCAAAAAATATGAATCCACTAGTAAGTTTTTGTTTTTGAAAAAAAAAAGTAGTAACTATGTTGAATTAAAAAGTGGTTGCAATAGTATGACTCTATTTATATTTTTTTGACTGGCTAATATTTTTGCAATATTAAATATTTTGATTTTATCGTGGCACGAAAGCACAAGTGTATTATTTCATTTCATTATTATAGAATATAATAAGAAGTGTTGGGCTTCAATTTCATTGAAGTGGTGTAATTTTTCAGCATACTTAAAACTATAATTACAATAAATAATAATATTTTTGTAAAATTACAGTTTATAGCAAGAGTAGCATTATTTTACTCACAAGAGCATGTTTTACTCTCACTACTTTACATTTTCCTATTTTCACTCCACTATTTCACCTCCCCTAAATATAGCCATATTTTTTACCCTTTTTTTTCATCTTATTTTTTTTATCATTTTTTTTTCTTTTTTTTTTCTTTTTTTATTCTTTTTTCACATTTGAAGATGATTATCTCCGTGGTCTTCAAGATTTCAAAATAAAACATCATTACTATCTTTTACTCTCTTATATCTCTACCTTTTTTTTCTTATTAGTTTTTTTCATTTTATTTTTTTATTTTGAATTCTTTTTCTTTTTCATTTTTTCTTTCCACTTTGTTTTCAAAAAACATACAAAATACATAGTCGTACAGATCTGAATGTGTATTTACAGTGCAAAACATACATATGTATTTACGAAATACATATCATATTCATATTAAACAGTAACAAACATAACTATATTATATATCTTCATATGTATTTGCAAAATACAAAGGTGACTCGTATAAAATAAGAATATACATATGGATCAGGTATGTATTCTGTAAAATACATATGCAGAGCTATATGTATTTTATACGGTATTGGATTTGTCTTTGAACTTTACATACTATGTCATTTTAGAGGGTAACATATGTACTTATTTGTTTTCTTTTATTGTTTTAAGATATGTATATGTATTTTTTTATTACCTATATGTATATGTATATAATTGTCATTTTTGTTAAAGAGATTTTGTGTCCGATATATTTATATATACATGTGAGTCAGCTATGTATTTCTGTAAATAGATATGCAGATATATATATATATATATATATATATATGTATGTTTTTTACCGTAAATACATATGCAGATCTGTATGTCTATTTATTTTGTATATTTTTTGAATATATATATATGATATAGATATTTGTCTTTTAAAAATAAAAGATATAGATAGAAGAGTAAAAAAAAGAAAAAAAAATGAAAAATATAAATTCAAAAAAAAAAAAAAGTGAAAAGGGAAAAAAGAAATAGAAACTAGAAATAGAAGTGTAAAAACAAAAGCGAAAAAAATATAAGAAAAGGAAAAAGGGGGAAAAAAAGGGGAAAAAAAAAGTAGAAGAGAGAAAATAAAGTGGAAAGAAAAAATGAAAAAGAAAAAAAAAAGATTAAAAAAATGAAAAAACTAACAAGAAAAAATAGTTAGAGATATAAGAAAATGATATTTTAAAATTTTGAAGATCATGAAAATAATAATATTCATATTTGAGTTTGATTTGGAAAAGGAATCTACTAATTTAAATAAGAGTAATTTATGGGAATTTAATTAGATCGATAATTATTCCTTATTTAACTCAACTAATTTGAGTAAAACAAGGGCAGTAAATCCTGTTGTATATTTATTTGCATAGCAACAGTTTACTTAAATACAAAATACGATTTGTTATTTTTTCGTAATTATGAAACTGTTGCTATAAAGTTACAATTAAGGTTCTATAGTTGTTATTTCTGAAATTTTCCCTAATTTTTATTGTTTAGGTCGCTTCGTTTAAGCATGTTTTCGTTTAATTATTATTGGAAAAAGAAAACATAATAATTATAGTATTGTATTAATTTTTGGGGGGATAATACTTACAAAAATATTTGAACTTTGACCGAATTTCCAGTTGGGCATACTGAACATTGCGGAGATCCTATTACCCCCTAGACTCTTTTTTTCGTATTTTAATGGCATATATCTGTCCACTTGTACACGTGTAAATATGAGGTTGGCGAGTGTATTACACGCACCAATACACGTGTAAAAACGAGATTGACGCATGTATTACACGCGTCAGCCGCCGAAATTGGGTATAGAGTTTTGGGGGAGAATTAAATCTGCTTTAAAAAGTCTAGCGGGTAATAGGACTCCCGCAAAGTTCAGTATGCTCAACTGAAAATTCGATCAAAATTCAGGTATTTTTGTGAGTATTATCCCCTTTTTCTTTAAAATTCTACTTCAAATAATTTTTTTGATGAGATTATTAGTTGATATCATGCCTAAAATTTATGGATCATGATTAAATTAAATTTTCACTATTTGTTGTTCGGTATATTTCACTATTCCCCATTATATTCTATTTCTTGAAGAAATATCAGGAAAAAGTAATTAAACAAGACTTGGCGTAGCTACGACTTATATTTGGAGATTATGGAGAGCCTAAAATAAGGTAGAAAGTTAGTATGTAGTTGAGGGATTTACTTTTCTTTTTTCTTTTTTTTTTTTTTGGGGGGGGGGGGAAGGGGGGACGGGGGAGGTAAGACGGAATGTTATGTATCTATAATCTATAATCTCTCTCTCTCTCTCTCTCTCTCTATATATATATATATATATATTATTGTAAAAGCGCGAAGACCCTTTGAAAAGTGATTTGAACTTTTTGTCTTCATTAATAATCTCTGAAATAGACAAAATCGTCTTTTCGCTTATTTTCTAGAATTATTATATTATTGTATTTACAATATTGACTAGACTCCTAAAATATATAGGAAAGAGACTTATTAATGTTTTCGTGTTGCTAAATTATATTTCTATATTATAGAAGAGCCGGTTTCGACTAGCTCTTTACTATTTACCATTTTATCCTTAATTGCTCTGTAATTTACTATATTACCCCTAATTAATTATTATAAATCATTTATATATTAGAATTAATAATATTTTTATTATATTACACCTAATTAATTATAAGTCATTTATATATTAGAATTAATAATATTTTTATTATATTACACCTAATTAATTATAAGTCATTTATAAATTAGAATTAATAATATTTAATTAAAAAAGTAGATATTTATGACATTTGTTTCAGTTGTTTTAACCGTGATTTTACTATATCATCCCTAATTAATTATTATAAGACATTTATGTATTAAAAAATTAATAATATTTAATTAAAAAAAATAGATGACATGTCTGCCTATATTAACCCTAATTGTTCAATGATTTATTATATTACCCCTAATTAACTATTATAAGTCATTTATATATTAAAATTAATTAATTATTAGAAGTCATTTATATATTAGAATTAATAATATTTAATTAAAAAATAGATATTTATGACGTTTGTTTCAGCTGCTTTAACCGTGATTTTACTATATCATTCCTAATTAATTATTATAAGTCATTTATGTATTAAAAATTAATAATATTTAATTAAAAAACCAGTTGCTTCACTATTTACTATATTATCTCTAATTGCTCTGTGATTTACTATATTATCCCTAATTAATTATTATAAGTTATTTATATATATTAGAATTAGTACTATTTTTTTATTATATTATCCCTAATTTATTATTATAAGTTATTTATATATTAGAATTAATAATATTTAATTAAAAAAATAGATATTTATGAGGTTTGTTTCAACTACTTTAACCGTGATTTTACTATATCATCCCTAATTAATTATTATAAGTCATTTATGTATTAAAAAATTAATAATATTTAATTGAAAAAAATAGATGACATGTCTGCCTATGGTTTCGACCAGCGCTTCGTCAATTACTATATTACCCCTAATTGCTTTGTGAATTACTATATTACCCCTAATTAATTATTATAAGTCATTTATATATTAATAATATTTTTTATTATATTACCCCTAATTAATTATTCTAAGTCATTTTACTATATTACCTCTAATTACTCCATGATTTACTATATTACCCCTAATTAATTATTATAAGTCATCTATATATTATAATTAATAATATTTTTTATTAGTCATTTATGTATTAAAAAATTCATAATATTTAATTAAAATATTGATTTCGACATGGCTGTTTCAAGAGCCGCGTCGTGATTTCACTATATCACTCCTAATTAATTACTATAAGTCATTTATGTATTAGAAAATTAATAGTATTTAATTAAACTAAGAAAAATATGTGTTTATGACATATTTATTGCAGCTGCTTCAATCATAATCATCTTTGAGAAATCGATCCAAACTTTATTGTTAATTGAAGTATCTTTTGTTCTAGTTTTTGTATGAAATAATCCTATGAATATTAGTTCTACGTCTTTTCTATATTTTGTAACAGGTCTCAATTTTATCATCAAACAATTAAAATAACTCGACTACACGACACATCACACTTTCTTATCATGTGGAAAAAAACTATCTTATAAAACTTCACTTCTTAACGAGTACCGTCAAATAGTTATTATTTAAAAAGTTATCGTTTTAAATCAGTGTACATTTATGTTTGTATTTCATCATATCAAATATTAGTGCTAAAAGATGTCTATAGTATTGGGCCCGTGCTGACACGGGTCATGCACCTCCAGTGAGGTGGTTTCGACCACCTCTTCATTTACTACACTACCCCCAATCATTTACTATATTACATCCTAATTGCTTCATAATTTACTATATTATCCATAATTAATTATTACAGGTCATTTATATATTAGAATTAATAATATTTTTCATTATATTACCCCTAATTAATTATTATAAGTCATTTATATATTAGAATTTATAATATTTAATTTAAAAAATAGATATTTATGACATTTGTTTCAGCTGCTTTAACCGTGATTTTACTATATCATCCCTAATTAATTATTATAAATCATTTATATATTAAAAAATTAATAATATATAATTCAAAAAAATAGATTACTATATTAACCCCTATCATTTACTATATTACCCTTAATTGCTTTGTTTACTATATTATCTCTAATTAATTATTATAAGTCATTTATATATTATAATTAATAATATTTTTTTTATTGTATTATCCCTAATTAATTATTATAAGTCAACCACCTCTTCATTTACTATATTACCCCTATCATTTACTATATTACACCCTAATTGCTCTGTGATTTACTATATTATCCCTAATTAATTATTACAAGTCATTTATATATTAGAATTAATAATATTTTTTTATTATGTTACCCCTAATTAATTATTATAAGTCATTTATATATTAAAATTAATAATATTTAATTGAAAAAATAGACATTTATAACGTTTGTTTCAGCTGCTTTAACCGTAATTTTACTATATCATCCCTAATTAATTATTATAAGTCATTTATGTATTAAAAATTTAATAATATTTAATTAAAAATAGATTACTATAACACCCCCTATCAGTTACTATATTACCCCTAATTGCTCCGTGATTTACTATATTATCCCTAGTTAATTATTATAAGTCATTTATTTATTAGAATTAATAATATTTTTTTATTATATTATCCCTAATTAATTATTATAAGTCATTTATATATTAGAATTAATAATATTTAATTAAAAAATAGATGACACGGCTGCCTATATTACCCCTAATTGCTCCGTAATTTACTATATTACTCCTAATTAATTGTTATAAGTCATTTATATATTAGAATTAATAATATATTTTTTTAATATATTACCCCTAATTAATTATTATAAGTCATTTGGTTTCGACCACTGCTTCGTCATTTACTATTTTACCCCTAATTGCTCCATGATTTAGTATATTACCCCTTATTAATTATTACAAGTCATTGATATATTAGAATTAATAATATGTTTGTATTATATTACCCCTAATTAATTATTATAAGTCATTTATATATTAGAATTAATAAATAATTAATTAAAAAAATAGATATTTATGACGTTTGTTTCAGTTGCTTTAACCGTGATTTTACTATATCATCCCTAATTAATTATTATAAGTCATTTATTTATTAAAAAATTAATAATATTTAATTAAAAAATAGATGAGATGCCTTCCTATATTACTCTAATTGCTCCATGATTTACTATATTATCCTTAATTATTTATTATAAGTCATTTATATATTAGAATTAATAATATTTTTTACTATATTACCCTTAATTAATTATTATAAGTCATTTATATATTAGAATTAATAATATTTAATTTTAAAAATAGATATTTATGACGTTTGTTTCAGCTGCTTTAACCGTGATTTTACTATATCATCTCTAATTAATTATTATAAGTCATTTATTTATTAAAAAAATAATAATATTTAATTGAAAAATAGATAACATGTCTGCCTATATTACCCCTAATTGTTTCATGATTGACTATATTACCCCTAATTAATTATTATAAGTCATTTATATATTAGAATTAATAATATTTTGTTTACTATATTACCCCTAATTAATTATTATAAGTCATTTATATATTAGAATTAATAATATTTAATTAAATCAGTGTACATTTATGTTTATATCTCATCAATATCGAATTTTAGTGCTAAAAAATATTTATAGTGTTGGGTCCGTGCAGACACGGGCTATGCACCTCTAGTTAGAAAAAGAAAGACTAAATTAGGATAGAAAACAACTACCATGAATTAGAAAAAAAACTCAATTAGAAATTAATAGTAGGAGTATTTTATTTTTATTTTTTTGGGGGAAAACAGATGGTCGTATTATTTTTCAAATCTAACAAGTAATTAATGCAAACTTGACTTATTTTGGGAAAATAGAAAAAACTTTTAAAACCGTGTGATTTGTCCTAACAAATTGCACTTATTTTATAGGACTGTTATTTTTGAAAAATAAAGAAGTAATTAATGAAAACTTGCATTATTTTTGGAAAATAAGAAACTTTAAAAACCATTTATTTTGCCCTTACAAATTGCCTTCTTTTTGAGAAAATTCAGTGTTATCTTAATTTAATACAAAAAATATATGTGTAATACAAATCTTATAGAAGTTCTAAATCAAATTCTTTTAGGTTTTATAAATATAAATATCTATAATCTATAATTTATCTATAGAAAAGTGATTTGAACTTTTTACCCTTCATCAAAAGACTTTTCTTTAGACAAAACTGTCCTTTCTCTATGTTTTTTATTTATTATTTAATTATTTTTTATGATATTAACTAGACTTCTAAAATATATGGGACTCCTAAAATATATTGTCGAAGAATTAATTAATATTTTCTTTTCTACTATACTTGTTAAAATATACGAGATATATGGTAGGAGAATTAATTAATATTTTCTTTTCTATTATTCAATTAGAAAAATACTCCTAAAATAAGACTCTATTAAGGAAATACTTTCATAAATATTGAGATATACGTTAAATTAGAGAACAAACAGGATTGTCTATTGGGAGAATATGATTGATGCTCATCTAACTTGATTCGATTGGATGTCTAGATTGATGGATACTTGATTTTCTAACCCTCAACTTCTTCACTGTTTTTGTTAACATAATAGAATTCAACATGTGTGTATATATCTTCTTTGTTTTTATTCAAAATCATTCTTTAGGGTCAAACTTTTCGCTCAGACAAGAATTAGTTGGATCAAAATCAAAGCATTGTGATCACTATTATATTTTTTTTTATAGTTTACAGGTCGTAGATGAATGTCGGTTGGCTTTGAAGAATTATTGTTTTGATATCTCTATTATCTTATTATTTTATTTAAATTTACAGAGGCTAGATGAATGTGGGTTGACTTTGATTTTTTTTTAGGTAAAGGTTAGGTTTAATTGTATTATCGTAATATCTCATTAGTTTGTTACTTTGTGATAGTTTACAGTTCGTAGATTAATCTCGATCGGCTTTGAAAAAAATTTATGTGTAAAATTTAAGTTCAATTGTATTGTTTTGATATCACTTTTATCATATTATTTTGTTGCAGTTTACAGGTGTTAGATACATGTTGGTCGGCTTTGAGGATTTTTTTTATGTAAAGGTTGGGTTTAGTTGTATTATTTTGATATCTCTATTATCGTATTATTTTGTTATTGTTTACAGGTGGTGGTAGATGAGTGTCGGGTGACTTTGAGAAATTTTGTGTGTAAAGATTAGATCTAATTGTGTTATTTTGATTGAGGCAAAGAGAATTGAAGTTTGAAGTAAGTGATTGGGTGTTCTTGAAGGTGTCTCCTATGAAAGGAGTAATGAGGTTTGGGAATAGTTTTATTAGCATGAAATTCAAATTAATTTTGTTCTTTTTGTTTATAATAAACATTGAAGTGAGACACATCACATAATAATATATTTGAGATAAAATATTTAATTATATAATTTAAATAGATATTATTTTTAACGTTAATATATTGCTACTTTCTAATTATATTGTTCTTAATTCTTATGTATATTTTATTGATTGGCGGGAGAGACACGTGCAAAGCACGTACACTACTCTAGTATATATATATATATATATATATAAAGAGTAATAACACTAACTCTACAAGACAATAGTTAATCTGGCTCAAAAACCTGGGTCTCAACATTCGTCTCTCATGGGGTATTAGTACAAAGATTGATTTTCCTGTTATAAGCAACTCCTAATACGTCTGTCCAAAATTTATCTAACATAAACATATGAGAATTACCAAAATTCTAGGCCAAACATATAGACAGATATTTCAATTTGGCACGATCTTTTACTTTAACATCTTAAATGGATGGTGTTCATTTTAAACATCTAACATAGTTATAAACTGCACTTTGGCAACCCTTGTCCTGATGAAAGAAATTTCTAGGCGAGTCTAATTCAATCCATCCATGTGGATTTTAACTGTCAATTAAAACCTATCAACACACATATGTCTTTCCATGTCAATCCACTAATCTAAAAAAGGGGGGAGGGGGTGCCAAAATACTTCATTTTCACTTTTTGGTCAGATTGAAACCAAATTGAAAATCCATTGTAAGCATTTTTATTTTTATTTTACTTTTGCTTTGTTTTTTCTTTAATTTTTAGTGATTGCTAAATAATAAACGTGTATTTTGTAGGTACAGTGCTTGCAATGAAATGTTGATTCATTTTTATCGATGAAATTAAAGAAATTTAATTTAAAATTGATGAAATTAGAGTCCTGACTAAACTTGTTCTTTAAGTTTATGTATTTTCCTTGTTGTTTGTACTGTTTATCCCTAAAAATTATAGTGTTTTATTGAATTTGCGTATTTAGAATTTTTTTAGAAATTTCAGTGATAAAGTTAGAATTTCTTATCAATTTTTTGTGAATTTCACTGATTTAGAATTTTTTGAGGGATTTTACTGATAAGGACAGAGTTGTTTTGGTACTTTAAGTTCAAGAGCATTTGGGGTATTTCTTTTTGTTGAAATTTTTTGGAGGGCATTTAAGGAAATATAACGGACAACTATATTTTAGTTTGTTTTCATCATGGAGGGATTATTGTAGCCAATTATAATCTTAGTTATAAAGGCGAAGTAGATATTTTTGTTGTTGCTATTGATAAAGACCACTACAATCATATTGAGTTTCTTTTCTTTAACAAAGGTCCTGGTGATGATAGGCGAATTTACACGCCTATATCAATATATTTTGCCCATATTTTAGCCTAGTTTTGAGAACAAAGTATATATTTCATGCACTTTTAGTCCTTTTTCCTGTAAATGAGCTAACGAACATGATTAGTAAAGTTTCAGGTATAAATGATGCAGAATTCAGCATTTTATGGCTTACTTGACGCAAAAGAAAGCTCACGAAGGAAGGGAAGGGAGTTTACACGCCTAAGGACCAAAACTGCTGCATGGAAAATCTGTCCCGGGCTAAAACAACATTTCTGAAGACTTTGGGGATTTGCAGTAACTTAGTTGGATTTGGACAATGATACATTAACCTAGTACAATTAGGTTATGTATTTCATTAGTTTATTTGGATTATGATAATGTTACATTAACCTAGTACAATTGGGTTAAGTATTACATTAGCCTAGTAGGATTTGGTTAGATATTTTATTTATCTAGTAGGATTAGGATATGAGTATTATAAATACCCTATCATGCTAGAGATTTTGAAGAATTTGGGGAGACCACAATACTTTCTTCCATCCCTCTCATCTTCCACTACAAACAATTCTACAACTCTTCTAATCTTTCCATTAATTCTATTTTTCTTCTTCTACTCTTCTATTCTTAAATTCCACAACAAGAGAATCGTTACTTTGCCTAGGAATTCACGCCTCACACCTACCACCTAAGCTACACGAAATTACTCAATCTTGTGGTATAACAACAATGTCAATCGTGATATCTTTCGCATTCATGGGTAACTAAACTTCTCTGTTGGGGTTATGGAAGTCGTATGAGATACTATCTATTGCTGTGAGTTTGTGAGTTCGCGACACGTATACTGCTTATATCATTATTCTCTTCATCTTAGTCTACATTCTTTGTGGTTGCAAACGCAAGAATACGCCAGTATAACATTTAACTTGTTCGAAAGAAAGGTTATCTGTCTGGAAAAGAGATAATATCAAGGTAGTAGGGTCACCCCCTAAAATTCCCTACTAAAAAGTTAGTGTTGTAACTGGACTAACCTCTTGGAGAATTCGTACCGTTAGACACGCTTTAAGCTCGAAAGAGTTAAAGTGAAATAATCCTCGAATAGGTCGAAAGACGCCTGGATTTACCATCGAATACAATTCTCTATAAGCAGTTGCATGTCAGAATTCTACACACTCATAGCCAATAGAGACGTATACCTCAGAAGGTGGACATAACCCCAACGCCTCAATTCTCATTGTTTACAACTTACGTAACAATCTTTCTCTTTTACTTTGCTATTTTCAACTTTTATTTAATTATTTTGGTGACACATTACAAATCCCCCCTTTTTACGAGACTTGCACCAAAAGTTTAGTAATTTTGCTTACTTGTTGGCCAAGCTATTCCCTGTGGGATCGACACCCAACCCTGTTGGGTTCTATATTTGCTAACGACCGCTTTACACTCCTACGAGAGCTGTAGATTGAGCGTTATCAAAAATTGGCGCTGCTGCCGGGGAATACAAGTGTCAATCAAGTTCGTGATAATTACTAGACCCTTTGGTCAAAGATTCTCGTACTTTTACGTTTAGTTTTTGTTTTTGTCTACTGCAGGTTTTTATTTTAGTGCATGCCCCATACTCGAAGTTCTGGTCAACCGTTATTACCAATCAATCCTGAACCACAACGCATTGGTAGAATGGAAGCACAAGCTGAAATCGCAAGGATGGCTGCTCAACAGGAACAAGCAAGATTGGCTGCCCTTGCCGCAACCCAGGTTCAACAGCAGAACATTGATAACCCTGCACGAGCAACAAATCCTGACGATGAGGATTTAGGTGATGACGAATTACTAAACCCAAGGCATGATGCTGAAATCACAACACCTGCCAACAGAAGAGGTCGACAAGCTCGGTATAGACATGATCGCCAACCTATGCAGCCAGCTTTCGACGATGATGATGATGATCTTGATGGTGCCGGAGCCACTGGAGCTATAATTCCACCACCATTAGTGCCCGGAGCCAAGTTCAACATCACAAGCACCATGATTCAGTTATTGCAACTCAAGGGATTGTTTGGTGGACTAGCAGGCGATGATCCGAAGATGCATCTCATCAACTTTATTTCTACATGCAAGTCTTTTGACAATCCTGGTGTTGGTCAGAATGCAATTCGATTACGTCTATTTCCATTGTCTCTGTCTGGGGAGGCAACACTATGGTTGAATGGCCTGACTCCTGATTCAATTACAAATTGGAGGCAATTGAGAGACGCTTTCCTAGAAAGATTCTTTCCGCCTTCCAAAAGGGCACAATTGAGAGATGAAATCAGCAACTTTCGTCAGCTTCCCACTGAAGCTCTTCATGAAACATGGGAGAGGTTCAAGACAAAGCTAGCGAGATGCCCAAACCATCACATGACTAATGTTCACCTCATGGAGATATTGTATAGAGCCTTGAATTCAATAACTAAGCCAGTGGTGGATAACGCAGCTGGAGGATCTTTTATGGACCTCACCTTTGGTCAAGCAAGCAATATGCTAGATCGCATGACGAAACAAAGTAGAGCTTGGCATACCAGGGATTCCGAGGTAGCAAGCCCCACTTTATCTATAGGCATGACTGCAGACCAAAGAAGAAGACAAGAAGAACGTGATCAAGACTTAGCGCACATGAAAACGTAAGTGGATCTTCTGACAAAGCATTTATTATCAGGGAAGACCGAAAAAGTGAAAGCTGTGGTGCTAAAAGGAAGAGACGAATCTGATTCGGAAGAGGAGGCCAACTACTTGAACAATCAGGGGGGTTTCCGTGGGAATACCCAAGGAAACCAAGGTCGGAACTATTATGATAAATCTGGAAGCAAAGACCAAGGTAGTTGGAAGAAAAACAATGAAAAGAGTGGTTTGTACGTTCCCCCTGGTAGACGTGATACCACCACATCTAATTCTGGAAGTATGGAAGACATGATGGCTAAATTATTGAAAGGAGTGGAAGCAACGAGCGCGGGAGTTACTGAGGTAATTAATGATTTGTCCTCCATGAAACAACTAGTTGATTCTCATTCCACTTCAATCAAGCAAATAGAGCAGCAATTGAGCCAACTTTCAGCAGCACTCAATCAAAGAAAGGCTGGCACTTTACCTAGCGATACTGTGCAAAACCCAAGGAATGATGGGTCATGCATGGCCATCACTACCAGAAGTGGTAAGGTGCTGGAACCTTCAGCAAAAGGCAAGCAAGTGGTTGACGAAGTTGCGGACATGGATGATAACGCAAAAGGAGAAAATGCCGCAACAACCAGTCCTGACGTCAAGGACGTCACGCCCAGTGACGTGCAACCTGAAAAAATGGAAAAACGGAAGCAAGAGGAGAAGAAAACCGTGGAGAGAACACTTCCATACCCACCACCACCTTTTCCCCAAAGACTGAAGAAGGTGGCGGATGACACTAAGTTCAGCAAATTCATGACTATGTTAAAGCAGCTGACCATTAATGTTCCATTGGTGGAGGCACTTGAACAAATGCCTGGGTATGCGAAGTTTATGAAGGATCTTTTGACAAAGAAGAGGGCAACAAGTTATGAGCTGAAAGACGATGTGCATCATTGTAGTGCAATTGTTACCCGATCGATAGTTCAGAAGAAGGCCGACCCCGGAGCTTTCACTATTCCTTGCACCGTCGGATCTTTGAACTTTGCCAAAGCATTATGTGACTTAGGAGCCAACATCAATTTGATGCCATTATCGATCTACAAGAAGTTGGGGTTAGGAGATCCTACTCCAACCAATATGAGGCTCGTTATGGCAGATAGGTCGGTAAAACGACCTGTTGGTATTCTATGCGATGTCTTGGTAAAAGTTTCTTCATTTATTTTTCCAGCAGACTTTGTCATCTTGGATTGTGAAGCAGATTCTGAGGTTCCCATAATCTTGGGGCGCCCTTTCCTTGCTACAGGAAGTGTGCTCATTGATTTGAGAGCTAATGAACTTTCATTCCGAATAAATGACGAAGTGGTTCGTTTTGATGTTTGCAAAACAATGAAGCAACCCAAAGATCTTAGTGTATTTTCGGTGGCTGATGTTTTCTTTGATGATGAGAAAGAACTACTTGAAGAAGAGCAAATTATTGATGATCCCTTGGAGGTTGTGCTCATGAATGGAGAGAGTGAAGATGCTGAAAATTCTGAAGAAGCCATTTGTGCTCTATCGAGATTAGGAACATATCGCTATACTCCCAAGAAGCTGGATCTTGATCTCAAGAATCGGCCTACACCACCAGCTAAGCCATCTATTGAAGAGCCACCCACGTTAGAATTGAAGGAGCTGCTAAGTCATTTGAAGTACGCATTCTTAGGAAGCGGAAACACTCTTCCAGTCATTGTGGCAGCCGATTTGGGTGAGCGACAAGTTGCAGCTCTTATTGCTATTCTACGCAAGTATATTAGAGCTATTGGATGGACCATTGCGAATATTATTGGTATTCCACCTGGGATTTGTACACATAAAATTCAGCTTCAAGAAAATTGCACACCCACCATTGAGCATCAAAGGCGTCTAAACCCACCTATGCAAGAAGTGGTGAAGAAAGAGATCATCAAGTGGTTAGACACAGGAGTTGTGTATCCTATTTCTGATAGTACATGGGTAAGCCCTGTACAATGTGTTCCCAAGAAAGGAGGTATGACGGTGGTCGCGAATGCAAAGAATGAACTTATTCCACTCAGGCCCGTCACTGGATGGAGAGTATGCATGGACTACCGCAAGCTGAATTCTTGGACACTCAAGGATCACTTCCCAATGCCATTTATGGACCAAATGCTAGATCGATTAGCGGGGAAATGATGGTTTTGCTTCTTGGATGGTTATTCAGGCTATAATCAGATTTGTATTGCACCCGAAGACCAAGAGAAGACAACGTTTACATGCCCATATGGTACGTTTGCCTTCAAACGTATGCCATTCGGGTTATGTAACGCACCAGCCACCTTTCAACATTGTATGATGTCTATTTTCTCTGATATGGTTGAAGACACTTTGGAGGTATTTATGGACGACTTTTCAGTTGTTGGTGAGTCTTTTGAAGCATGCCTGGCAAACTTGAGCATGGCATTACAAAGATGTGTAGAGTTCAACCTTGTGCTGAATTGGGAGAAGTGCCACTTCATGGTAAAAGAAGGAATCGTTCTTGGGCACAAGATCTCTGAAAGAGGAATAGAGGTTGACCGAGCAAAAATTGAGGTTATTGAGAAGCTACCGCCTCCAATTTCGGTGAAGGGAGTTCGTAGTTTTCTTGGCCATGCTGGTTTCTATCGTAGGTTCATCAAAGACTTCTCCAAAATTGCGAGTCCATTGTGCAAACTATTGGAGAAAGATGCAAAGTTTGACTTCAATGACGATTGCTTAAAGGCATTCGAATGCCTTAAAGGAAAACTCATTGAAGCCCCTATTATGGTAGCACCAGATTGGACTCTCCCATTCGAGGTCATGTGTGATGCTAGTGGTGTAGCCGTTGGTGCTGTACTTGGTCAGAGAAAGGAGAAGCTATTTCATCCTATCTACTATGCGAGTAAGGTCCTAAATGAAGCCCAAAGGAACTATACGGTTACTGAACAAGAGCTCCTAGCGGTTGTGTATGCGTTTGAGAAGTTTCGTGCCTACCTATTGGGTACTAAGGTGATCGTTCATACAGACCATGCAGCTCTTAGGTATCTAATGACAAAGAAGGATGCAAAACCAAGACTAATTCGATGGGTATTGCTGCTGCAAGAGTTTGATTTCGAAGTTAAAGATAGAAGAGGTTGCGAGAATCAAGTAGCCGACCATCTCTCTAGACTCGAGAACGAGCATGTGGCACAACCTGAAATCGAGATTGATGATGCATTCCCTGATGAGGAGATCTTAGCCACGATAATAGAAGAGTTACCATGGTATGCCGACTTTGCAAACTTTGTGGTGAGTAATATGATACCTGCAAATTTATCTTACCATCAAAAGAGGAAGTTTATGCATGATGTACAACACTACTTTTGGGATGAGCCATATTTGTTTCGACGATGCGCGGATGGTGTTATCCGACGATGTATATCCCATGAAGAGGTGCCAAATATATTGGAAGCATGCCACACTTCCCAAGTTGGGGGACATCACGCAGGTAATCGGACAACAAGAAAGGTATTGTAAAGCGGTTACTATTGGCCTTCAATATTTAGAGATGCTCATTACTTTGTTAGAAGATGCGACCAATGTCAGTGACAAGGTACTATTTCAAAACACCATGAGATGCCCATGACGAAAATCCTTGAAGTAGAGCTCTTTGACGTATGGGGTATTGATTTCATAGGTCCATTCGTAAATTCATTCGGAATGAAGTACATCTTAGTTGCTGTGGATTATGTCTCGAAATGGGTTGAAGCTGTAGCGTTGGCCGACAATGAGGGAAAGCGTGTTGTAGCGTTCTTGAAGAAAAATATCTTCTCTCGCTTTGGAGTACCACGTACTATCATAAGTGATGGAGGATCTCACTTCTGCAACAAGCTATTCAAGTTCGTGTTGGCAAAATATGGTGTCAAGCAACATAAGGTAGCCACGCCTTATCACCCACAAACTAGCGGACAGGTAGAGGTTTCCAATCGAGATATCAAGCAAATCCTTGCGAAGACGGTAAATGCTAATAGGAAGGATTGGTCTCGGAAGCTGGACGATGCACTATGGGCGTACAGGACTGCATTTAAAACGCCAATTGACATGTCCCCTTATCAACTAGTTTATGGGAAGGCTTGTCACTTACCCATTGAGCTCGAGCACAAGGCATTGTGGGCGCTGAAGCGATTGAATTTGAATTGGGATGATGCAATGAAGCTGAGGATGGAGCAACTGAACGAGATGGATGAATTCCGTCTACATGCTTATGAAAGATCAGACCTATACAAGGAGCGGATGAAAAAGTATCATGATCAGCGGATTATTCGTCGAAACTTTCAAAAGGATGATATGGTACTTCTCTTCAACTCCAGATTGAAGCTCTTCCCAGGTAAGTTAAAGTCTAAGTGGTCTGGTCCATACAAAGTTATCCAAGTCTACTCGTCTGGAGTAGTCGAATTGGAAGACAATAATGGTGTTGTCTTCAAGGTGAATGGCCAACGTGTTAAGCCTTATATCGGTCCTCTTGACTCGATGAATTCTATGGCCATCACTTATCTCGATGAAGTCTAAGTACTCGAGGTAACTATGTCGAGCCACGACAATAAAAAAGGCGCTAGATGGGAGGCAACCCATCGTTTTATCGTTCTTTTTTTACTTGTTTTGCTTTTGATAATGAAAATCCAAAAATAAAAGTCGTGCCACGACCAAAACTAAGGCGCTTGGTGGGAGGCAACCCATCGTATTAATCGTTTTCATTTGGTTTTAAGCAAAAATAGGTGCAAGAGGTATTCAACGAGGAGATTGATTTCAATTGACGATTTGGACGCATTGTATGGTAAAGTTGGTAAGTTAGGAATAGTGATGCATAAGGCTATGGATTAAGCATTGCTCATGCCAAACTAGGCATCGAGGAAGGCTAGGCCTAGGTAAAACTAGGCCACGAACGATGCACAACCTATCCTATAGCCTAAGGTCTCGGAATCTAGTGTGCTATACACTATGCGCCGCCCAGTCCTAAGTGTGCTTTTGACTATGCGCCGCCTATGCTATAGCATTAGGTCTCAGGATATCATATGCCATAGACTATGCGGCGCATATGTCCCTAAATGCCATAGACTATGCGCCGCATATACCATGACTATGCCAAGCATTATGCGTCGCATATGTAGCATTTTTGTCTCCAAAACCGATTGTAAATGGGTCAAAACCCGACCCATTCTCTTCCTATATAAAGGGGACTTAGTATTGAAACATAACCACACTAGAAATTAACCTAAAGGCGCCGCATTCCCTCTCCAAACCATCCCAAAATTTTTCTTTTTGCTCTTCCAATTCACAAAACCATCTCCAAAAGCTTCAAGCAAGTAAGTACTCTCTTATTCTTCATTTATTTCTCGTAAGTACTACGTTGCTATGTCTATTATAAATTGCTACATCGTATAAGATTGATTGGTGATGTTCATGTGTTTTGATCGTTGATACAAAATCATGTGAGTAAACATATACGTAGGAAAATCTTGACTTGTTTCCGACTTGAATTTGGTTTTAATAACATTGTTATACGATTTGCGGAATTGCTATGGTGACGAACATTGACTATCATGTTATGATCTTGTTACTTGGATACTTACATGCTAGACTATCCCGTTCATCGGGATAAGCCTTATAGTTGCTTACCGACTTAGGAGGTTGCGATTGTTGAAAACATCCATACCATGTTACAACCCCTATGTAGTAGTGTTGTTATATCTAACATGAAAGTAGTGCAATGGCTGCAAGTAGTAATACATTACTGATTTTCTTGTTGAAATATAATCCTAAAACGTATGTCGACGAAATCTGAGTAATCGACCACTTTCACTTCACTGATTTGTGTCAACAAAACTAAGTGTGGGGTGGTACCCCTACTGCTTGTTTATAGATTGTATCGACTGAGATTGTGCTGCCATTAACACTATTTCTAGTCTCAGGTACAATGGCACCTAAAGCGAGGCAAGGCAAGGCAAGGAGAAGGCTACCACTTCCCAAAAGGGCAAGAAGAGAGGTAGAAAGGACCAAGGAGAATCATCCTCAACACAACTACCCCGCAGAATGTTTGGAATAAAATGGGTTCTTGAGGAGGAAGCCAAAGAATGGTACAGGAACAACAAAGAAAGAAGATATGTTCACGTCGACCTGATCAACAAGGACACCTTAGCGAAGAAGGAGCCGTGTATGTTGGCAAAAATCATGGCATTGAAGCTGGATTTCATCTTCCGCGATATGGGAGAATGTAATCTTGATTTGACAAGAGAGTTTTACGCCAACTGGTCGCCGAAAACAACAGGCAACGAAGTCAAAATTCGGGGCCAAGTGTTACAGCTCAACGCGGACTGGATCGACTATTTTCTTGGCTTACCTTCGGTCGACCCAGCACCATTCAAAGAGCTGTACAGCAGGCCTCCTTATAGAGCAATTAGACACACACTTTGTGGAAGTAGATCGATGGCAAGGTGGGGCAGAAATAAAGACACAGGACGACACAACACCTTCCCCTATGCTTCACTGAATAGGGAAGCAAGAATCTGGATGCGTATTATCAACTCATGCCTTATTCCTGGGACTCAATACACCAAGATATCAAGAGATAGAGTGTGTTTGGTCTATGCTTTGATGACGAATGTCCCTATCAACTTTGGGGCAATCATTCGCTCTACCATGAGGAAGGCCAGACTCCACAAAAGGTCCCACTTCACGTTTGGAAATCTGTTGACAGCAATCTTGCGGAAGGAGGATATCGAAGAGGAACCAGCTGACCACAAACTCCCACATAACCCAAAGAAGGTTGACCTTACTAAGGTCAAAGATGCTAAAACAACTCATGGTGTCAACCTTACTACTGCGGAAAGACATGCTCGTGATGAGAGTTTCTTCCGTCATCTTTATGGCATGACACGATTTACCATGATGAGTGGTGGACGTGTTCCAACTGCTGCAGAGCTCCAACAGCTGGACCACAACTATCCCATGAACATGTATGCACGGGAGATGTGTGGAGTGGGCGTATACTTTGAGGAACCTCTAGATGATGATGTGCCGACTGATGACGATCGACGCTTGCCAGACTCTGACGAGGAGGAGAACTCTGACGACGACTCTTATGATGATTCCGACGAAGGGGGTATGACCCCCGACATTGAGGAAGAGTCCGACTAACCAGGTTCCTCGTATTTATTTTCCACTGAGGGCAGTGTCCCGTTTAAGTGTGGGGTGGCGGTATCGTATGCTATACTTCTCTATCGTATCTATGTTTGTTTATTTTGTTGTTTTTTTGTTGTTTTTTTTCGTGTTTTAGTTTTTTTGTTTTTGTTGTTTTTTCTAGCTTCGCATGAAATTATTTTGATAGGCAGCATGAGATTATAACAAGAGTATGTGCTACAATTGTGACTATTGAGACGTTTAGGCTCTAGTTATGACTCATTATGTGATATTGTGTGGTTCAATTCCTTCACTTGTTGGGTCGAGAGTCTATATTACTTCCAAGCAAGTCGACCATGTGCCTTGTGTGTGTGAGATAATCGTATATTCTATGTGTGTGGCTGATGCTAGAACTTGCCTGGTATGTATGCAAAGCGAAAATAAGGAGTGTAAGTTTAGGATATGATTTAGGCATTTCTTTAGCAACCTATATTTGTTTACCTTCAGTTTTACCTACCCATGGACATCATCCTAGTTAAACCCTTTTGAGCCTTTAGCCTATTTTCTTTGACAACCTTGTATGTAAGCCTAATCCATTTTTTTTCAAGACCGTAATTTGATCCAAACTCCTAAGTGCTTTAAAGTGAAAAAGTCATGTGACAACATAAGAGGAAATTGGGTGAATATGATGCTATAAATTGTACTGGTGCTTGAATGTGTTATGAAAAAGAAAGTGCTATCATAAGAGGTATGTTGTGAAAAGAAAAAGGAAAAGAAAGCTGAAAAGCGAGTTGTGCTTAAAATTGAAAAACAAAAGAGGAGAACAAGGGTGGTAGAATAAAAGAAAGAAAGGTTGAAAGAAAAAAAAACAAAGTGTCAATGATACAAAGTGATGTATTAAAGCGCTTAGGAACTTAGTCACTATTCCTGGCCAAAATAGTCCTACCCGTCCCTTAGCCTACATTACAACCATCAAAAGACCTACTTGATCCTAAGCTTAGCATTCTGACATTTAGTAGAGTATTACATTAAGGGCAAGCCTATGGTCATCAGTTGCTACATATGAATTCTTTGTGAGAGTGAGAGCAAGGACATTTTGATACCCATGTTTGAAAAATATGCTATACTTGTGAGTGATTATGGGTACTATAGTGTGAGACACACATGGTTGATAAGTTTTGGGTAGTTATATATGATTCCTTGTACCTTAACGTTTGCATGCGAGTTGATCACCATCACGAGTCTATGCTAGAGGTTAAATTGTTTCTACCTATAATCAAAAAGCTACTCTTTGTTGATAATTGTCTTGACAAATGTTTTGTGTTGTTGCTGTGAAACCCTAAGTTGATGTTAAGAAGGACATGGTATTTCGTTCGAGGACGAACAAAGCTTCAAGTGTGGGGTGTTGATGATAGGCGAATTTACACGTCTATATCAATATATTTTGCCCATATTTTAGCCTAGTTTTGAGAACAAAGTATATATTTCATGCACTTTTAGTCCTTTTTCCTGTAAATGAGCTAACGAACATGATTAGTAAGGTTTCAGGTATAAATAATGCAGAATTCAGCATTTTATGGCTTACTTGACGCAAAAGAAAGCTCACGAAGGAAGGGAAGGGAGTTTACACGCCTAAGGACCAAAACTGCTGCATGGAAAATCTGTCCCGGGCTAAAACAATATTTCTGTAGACTTTGGGGATTTGCAGTAACTTAGTTGGATTTAGACAATGATACATTAACCTAGTACAATTGGGTTATGTATTTCATTAGTTTATTTGGATTATGATAATGTTACATTAACCTAGTACAATTGGGTTAAGTATTACATTAGCCTAGTAGGATTTGGTTAGATATTTTATTTATCTAGTAGGATTAGGATATGGGTATTATAAATACCCTATCATGCTAGAGATTTTGAAGAATTTGGGGAGACCACAATACTTTCTTCCATCCCTCTCATCTTCCACTACAAACAATTCTACAACTCTTCTAATCTTTCCATTAATTCTATTTTTCTTCTTCTACTCTTCTATTCTTAAATTCCACAACAAGAGAATCGTTACTTTGCCTAGGAATTCACGCCTCACACCTACCACCTAAGCTACACGAAATTACTCAATCTTGTGGTATAACAACAATGTCAATCGTGATCTCCTTCGTATTCATGGGTAACTAAACTTCTCTGTTGGGGTTATGGAAGTCGTATGAGATACTATCTATTGCTGTGAGTTTGTGAGTTCGCGACACGTATACTGCTTATATCATTATTCTCTTCATCTTAGTCTACATTCTTTGTGGTTGCAAACGCAAGAATACGCCAGTATAACATTTAACTTGTTCGAAAGAAAGGTTATCTGTCTGGAAAAGAGATAATATCAAGGTAGTAGGGTCACCCCCTAAAATTCCCTACTAAAAAGCTAGTGCCGTAACTGGACTAACCTCTTGGAGAATTCGTACCGTTAGACACGCTTTAAGCTCGAAAGAGTTAAAGTGAAATAATCCTCGAATAGGTCGAAAGACGCCTGGATTTACCATCGAATACAATTCTCTATAAGCAGTTGCATGTCAGAATTCTACACACTCATAGCCAATAGAGACGTATACCTCAGAAGGTGAACATAACCCCAACGCCTCAATTCTCATTGTTTACAACTTACGTAACAATCTTTCTCTTTTACTTTGCTATTTTCAGCTTTTATTTAATTATTTTGGTGACACATTACAAATCCCCCCTTTTTACGAGACTTGCACCAAAAGTTTAGTAATTTTGCTTACTTGTTGGCCAAGCTATTCCCTGTGGGATCGACACCCAACCCTGTTGGGTTCTATATTTGCTAACGACCGTTTTACACTCCTACGAGAGCTGTAGATTGAGCGTTATCACCTGGGTATTCAAAAGTTAAGGAATTTTACTGCCAACATATAAATAGTAGTGAGTTAGCTCAAATTACTTCTGATAGTCAGTTGTTAAACCTTGTGAAATACTTAAAATATGGTGATAAGCCTGATGTGCATGTTCTTCATGATATTTTCGAAAGTTTGAGGTTGTGTCAAATCATGTACCTCATTTACAAGGGCAAGAGTGTAATGAATCTTCTGATGAAGATGATATAGGCAATTGTGGCAATGAGGATAGGGATTTTAATCAAGATTTGAATGGTAATGAATCAAATTTTCTCAATAGTGAATTAGATGGTGAAATCCCTGATGAGGATGTTCAGACGCTGATGAAGAGTTGAGAGTCTCTAGGACTGAAAGTAGAAGCAAAAACAGTTAAGATGAAAATCGAAGGCAAAAGAAGAAATACCTGTAGGTGGAGTTGGTATTGACAAAGGTTTTCAAGACTCTAGCAGAAATAGAAAAGATAGATGTGTGGGTAGATTAGGAGGTGATGAAGAGTACACTAAGGGCTCATTTGTTTGCACTTAATGAATATCACGCCCCAAAATCCCATCGGGCCGGACTGGCACCCGAAGCAGAGAAGGCCCGGGAGAACCCGTTCAAATACCTGTACTTTCACTTACATGTCACCAAAAATTTGGACAGCACTTCGTTGCATATAGAAGGGTCTAATTACCTGTATCAGCACAACACGCACAAATATATATATATATAATACTTGGCCGTCGGGGCCACCACATATACAAATATAACATCACTATATAAACTTTCATGACTTTACCCTTCCTTATGTCTACAAAGCCTCTAGGATATACATGACATAACTAGGGTTGGGACAAACCTCCCGCCCTATCATGACTCCTGTACAATAACAAAACATAAGGAACCGACTCGGAAAGCTCCGAAGCAAACTGGAGCTCACCAACAATAGTTGTATGACCTGGCTCCTATCTATGTTGTGTATGAGCTGAAGCACCTGTGCCTGCAACATGAAATGCAGGTCCCCCGTGAGGGACGTCAGTACGAAATATGTACTGAGTATGTAAAGCTGTAAATAATCATATGTGATATGGGGGATCAAGAAAACCAGACACAAGTGAATAAATCATAATAGAAGTGAACCACACTTCATAAACACTTTTAGGATCATGTACATTATCATTAATCTGAATTGGGTTCTTGAATTCAAACACATTTGTGGAACGGTATACCTTCGTTCATTTCATTCTTTACAATTATCATTCGCCATTACCTCCTCCTCCCGAACCTCCAACCACCTAACAATAATCAATACTGTACCGTACTGTGACCATTAGGCTGCCCCCAGTACATATCAACTGTAATCATATCAAGTATCGGGATCGGCCTATGCTAGACTTAAGCCCATGAGCTACCACCCACACGTATATCAAGTAACACACATAAGAGATCTTTCCAATAACTTAGTTCAAAAGCTTTTGAGATTATTACATTAGTGTTCATGCCAATATAGTACCTTTGGAACAATGATACATCAATAGGAACCAAGTAATAGACCTTCTATACAATAACGATGTAATAAAGACTCATTGGTACATCAACAATGTGTTTCAGAATCATCAATATCACAACAATGAAATAGGAGCCTTTTGGTATATCAATGAAACATTTTGACACTTTATAGAATGGAAACAACTTCGTTGGTAACGTAGAACAATACATGTTTTTTGGACAACCTCGGAATCTTACTTGATGGAACATTGGTGTTTTCATGCCAAAGAACATCGTTAGAGTATGCTTTACATACCTCGTTGTAGATTCGGATACCAATTCAACACAACTTCCCGCCTTTACAAATCACTTATCTACAATGAAATGTTTGGCATCTAGTATTAGCAACCCAACACCACAATTCTCTTCCATAATTCCATACAACCAATATTTGCAAAGCATTCCAAAAATCAACTTGAACAATAGGTTTATGTGTATATATATATATATATATATATATATATATATAATCATTTCAATACCACATCATTACACCAAATCCCTTCACAATTCAACATAATCCAACCATGCACAAGAATAATCCAACATCATTTCCAATCATCTTTCAACAACAATCAACTAACATACTTCTTATGCTCACATGCATATATATATACATATCCATATAAATAACACCAACATAATTTACATCCTTACCATAAAATGACCCTTTTGATTTTGAAGTCCTGTTGGCACAAATAAGGGGTGCTTCTCAAAGCCCTCGAGACGGTGAACACAACTACGGAATCAATTTGAATTTTCTACGGTTGAATCACAAGATAATTGGAGTTGAAATTAGGCTAGGGTTTCTTATTCTTCAATAATTTGGATGATAAATGATGGATATGAGGCTAAGTATATGTATATAATGACCAATTTTCGTCCATGAGGTGATGGAAAATGACCATATTGCCCTTAAAATTTAAGTAAATCCGAATCTGTCCATGGTGGACTGTTTTGATAGGCTAAAGTAAATCGACCATAACTCTTTGCTCCAATAATGGATTTGGGTGAAACCAATTGCATTAGAAAGAAGACTCTCGGGGATTCTCATCGATATATAGCAGCTCACACAGTTCATTTTGTACAAGGAGTCATGATCGTTTAAAGTTGACCCAAAAATCTGTTTGGCTGCAGTACTTTTGTGTGCAGAAAATTTCTGCACATTTACTGTTCATTGCGTCCACCGTTTTCAAGTTTCGAACATGCTCGCTTATATCCGATACTCATCTGTTTTCAGAAATCTTTATATCGTTGGAAAGCTAACTCGATAAACTTCTCATAGAAACTTCGACGAGCAAATTCCGGTATAAATAAAGTCGATTCCTATACACATATAATCAAACTATTCACTTGAAACCATCTCAAAATAATCAATACTCATACTTAAACTCATATATACCTAACTTATGATCAATACATATACTCCAACACATATAACCATGGCTAATACACGTAATTAAGTACGGGGTGTTACAATGGAGGTCTGAATCTGAATGGTTCAGACTTCAGACCATTAAGTGCATTTATTTTTTATTAAGATTTTAACTCTTAATAGGTTTGAATAGGTCTTAATCATTCAAATCTAGAATGAAGTCTTAATAGGTCTGAAGATGTATTTTAGTGTTGGATAATATTCACCGTCACTCTATTCATAATCATTAGTCAACACCTCTGCCGCCACCATCATTGTCAACCACCACCTTCACCATCACAATCACTATCAACAACAAATATCGCTACCAATCATTATTGTCAACTGCTGCCACACCTACTACCTCTATTATTCTAATTATATTTATGGTCACCACCGCCGTCAATAGCACCACCATCATCAACCACTACCGATCAATCCCTACTATCGACCAACTTATCTATCACAACTAGCACCACCGCTAACTACCACTAAAACATCACAAACTCCACACATTCTTCGACGACCACCACCATTGTCACTAGTAACGCGACCTCTACCATCACTTCAATCACTATTATCGCTACAATTTATCTCTACTAACAACCATCTCCACCATCACAATCAACAATACCTCCAACTAGCACCAACACATCGTCAACCATCATTCATTCATTTTTCAGCCATCGCATCAACACCTCCAACTACTAACATCAAATAATGTCACATCACAACCACCACCACTACTATCAACCGCCACTATCATAACAATCACTACAATACCACCCATCGCAACTATCACCACTAACATTATTAATCACTAAAATCAATCATTGTCACCACAACGACCATTATAAACCATCTCCACTATCACTAACAAACATAAATAATTTTTTAATCAAATAATAATTTTGTTGTATTAAATTACATACTTTTCTGATATATAATTAGTTTTTTATTTGAATTATATTTTTTATTTTATTATATATACAAAAAAAAATTATTGTACATTCAGATATTGAAAAACAAATAGTTTTAATCATTCAATTTTCAGATCTAGAGACAACATCTTAATCATTCAGACGTGCATTCAGATTCAGACGTCTGAATCTTAAAAAAATAAATGCACCCTAATAGTAAATATGAAGCATATTTATGAAGTTATTGTCTGTTTTACTTTAAGCTCAATTTGAAACATGTAATAAGTTGTTGGTGGTGGTGTTGCTTGCCTATTTTGACACCATGTTTTACCGTAAATTAGAGTCAAAATAAATATTCATTTCATTAATGTAAGAAACGTTACAAGGCTAAGGTTACATCAACAAACTACACCTAACAACGCTAATACACATCACAACAATACACATAAACTGTCATGAAAACAACAAGACCTTTAGGCCATTTTACAACATCAAATCAGTAGAATGACACCATAAAAACTTCAAGGCTAAACTTCAACAATTAGGATTCAATGTCCATATTCCCCGCAACATTAAACCAGTAGCAATGACACCAACAACATAGTATCTTCTTGCTTAATTTTATTTCTCTTCAAATGCTTTGACTTTTCAACAAACCCCAAATCACCCTATTTGCTCGTGAAGGACGTCGTTCTTTACACCAATCACCGTAACCACACTTCTACAAAATCAATAATTAATCAACTAATTAAATTAAAAAGTAAAAAACATTATCTTTGAACTCTTGCAATTAAAAAACCTACAGCCTGAATTTTATTGATTCTAAAATGTCTTTAGTAATACTTCATGACCATATTTACAATAGCGATAATCTTTTTCACCAAAAGCCATGAACGACGAGCTCGACATTATCCAATCCAATTCAAATAAATTTAGAAAAGATATTAAACTTTTAAGACATTTTAAGGATAAATTTTTCGTTCAAAATCAAATCTAAAATTAATTTAAATAAGTAAGATGAAGAAGAGAGAAGATTTTTATAAAAAATTGAGAAATTTGTTAGGATTTGTCCCGAATTTCTTAGCTTACTTAACTCTATAAATAGAAAATCTATCTTCTCATATCATAACACAATAGCATCCACAATGTAGTCATCAAAGAGCTTTGTTTAGGGAGAGATTTTCTCTCTCATTAGTTTCTATGTTTTAAAATATTAGATTTTATACGTAGGCCAATTGGTCAAATAATAAGCTTTTTAATATTGTTCTACGTATCTTCCGAATTGTCACCGCAATGATTTGCAGCTAATAGCTTCCGCATAACGCCCTCTCGATTTCGAATTAAATTTGAATGTTAGAATGAAGAAGAAGATGAATATAATGAAGGATGGGGATATATTATCGTTGGGGGGAGGGGGCATTCGTATGCCACATCAATAAAAATAGAGCTTGAACACGCCTTTGCGAGTATTCCACACGCATTTTGCCAACAGGAAAAAAGGTGGAGAACTAACACAGTTTATGGCTATTGTAGGTGTTTAAAATGAACACTGTCCACGTAAAGTGTCAAAGTGAAATATCGTGTCAAGTTGAGGGGTATGGCGATGGATTTGGCCAAAATTCTAACACATCCAGAAAGACTTCCGCTCATTCTTTTGCTAAGGCATCAACAACATTGTTCCCTTCTCTAAACCAATGGGCCATTGGTGGATACCTTTTCTTTCGTAGTACAGGCCTGAATGCATCAACAACGGAGTTATATAATAAGTTGCCATTTTTTAGCATTTGAACCACTTCAATTGAGTCGATATTAATCTCAATAAGAGTAAGATTGTTACTTTCAATAAGATTGAGACCTCCCAACAAAGCAAGATGCTTCATTTGGTTATTGGTGCCTTGAGGAAATCTTCTACTGAAGTCCATTACTCAATCTCCCTTGTAATTTCTTATAACATCCTCTATGCCCCTTACCCCAGGATTTCTAAGACGAAAGTCGTCAGCATTGAGCTTAAAAGAGTTTCTATGGGGAGTTCTCATTTAATGCTAATATTCTTTTTGGAGTATTTGCCACCCATAAGATGCAAATATTCAACCACATCATCCTTTCATACTAATACTCATTGCATTATTCTTGTAGTTTCTTGCTTCTTGAATTTCTATTATTTATTGTTTCGATTAGCACATTGTTTAATTATAGTCAATGTTTAATTATTGGAACACTTTGATATACCTTGTTTGGTATTTTTCCTTGCTCTCTTTTCTCCTAGTATTTTTTTTAGACAACATATTTATCTTCCAAAATAAAAATAAAATTAATGTAAATCATACTTATGAAGTTATATTAAATATATCGTTATTGTAACTTTCGAGCGAAAGCTAAAATCATTCGGAATAGAATCAACCTATTATTAAGAAGGAAATTTTGTTCAAAGGCCGGCTGCAATTAGTATTAAACCTTCGCATCACTTTGAAATTTATCCATGAACAAATATGTGGATAAGGGTAGGCGACACTTCAAAATAATTTAAAAGTTTAATTCAACCCACTCAAACAAAACTTACACGTATTTTTTTTTTTTTTTAAAAAGAGATAATGCTCTATTTCACCCTGAACTATACCCAAAACGGTTGAGACACACCTCAACTTAAACGGGGGTCTATTCCCCCGAACTAATTAAAAGTGTAATTTTGACATCCTACGTGGCACAGCACACTGAAGGGTCCACGTAGGCACTAAGGGTGTCAAAATTACACTTTTAATTAGTTTGGAGGGGTAGTAGGACTCTCGTTAAGTTGAGGTGTGTCTCAGCCGTTTTGGGTATAGTTCAAGGGTGAAATAGGGTATTTTCTCTTTTTTCTATATAATAGAAGCACTGGTTTCGACCAGCTGCTTCATTATTTACTATATTACCCCTAATTGCTCCGTGATTTACCATATTACCCCTAATTAATTATTATAAGTCATTTATATATTAGAATTAATAATATTTTTTACTATATTACCTCTAATTAATTATTATAAGTCATTTATATATTAGAATTAATAATATTTAATTAAAAATAGATATTTATGATGTTTGTTTCAGCTGCTTTAACCGTGATTTTACTATATCATTCCTAATTAATTATTATAAGTCATTTATGCATTAAAAAATTAATAATATTTAATTAAAAAAATAGATGGCATGTCTGTTGCAGCTATTTCAACCATAATTTTGCTAAATATCGCTCATAATTAATTATTATGAGCCATCTAAGTGTTAAAAATTTAATAATATTTTAAAAAATAAAAATAAACATAAAATGATAAATTAACTTTTGATGTATTAAATTAAGTTGACCTCCTTCAACCGTGATTTTACCGTATCACCCCTAATTAATTATTATAAGTCATTTATGTATTAAAAAATTCATAATATTTAATTAAAACATTGGTTCGACATGGCTGCTTCAAGATTTGCGCCATGATTTTACTATATCACCCTAATTAATTATTATAAGTCATTTATGTATTAGTATATTAATAGTATTTAATTAAAACAAGAAAAATATGCGTTTATGACATGTTTGTTGCAGCTGTTTCAACCATAATTTTACTAAATATCGCTCCTACTTAATTATGATGAGTCGTCTAAATTATGATGAGTCATCTAAGTATTAAAAAATTAATAATATTTAATAAAATGATAAAATCGACAAATGATAAATTAACTCTTGATGTTTTAAATTAAGTTGGCGCCCTTCAACCTTGATTTTATTGTATCACTCCTAATTAATTATTGTAGGTCATTTATGTATTAAAAAAAATATTTAATTAAAAATAGACATTTATGACATGTCTATTTCAGCTGCTTCAATTGTAATTTTACTAAATACCGCTCTTAATTAATCACCTAAGTATTAAAAGATTAATGATATTTAATAAAAAGGATAAAATAGACATAAAATAATAAGTAGGTAGCAGTTCGACGTGTTTGTTTGTGTTGCCTACTTAGATACTTCCTTTTATATTTGTTTATTTTACTTTCAATTTTAATCAATTATATATTTGAGAATTACGTAAAAGTATTATAAATCATAATAATTGTAAATTTAAAGTAATTAAAAAGACATAAAAAAAATTGGTTGACTCTCTAAATTTTATTACTGTCACGTAAATTGAAGCAGAAGAAAAAGTACTACAAATCACAACAGTTAATCTTGAAAATGTTTTTCGCGCTGCCACCTCAATTCTAACTGTTGTTATATTTGGATATCTAGATCTGATAATATTGTGCACCCATATATAAGAATTTCTTAACTTAGTAGTGGTTCAAAACATTTCAATATCTGTATTTATAAGTGTTTTGCCTTTGAGAAGATGATCCAAGACTTTGTTGTTAATTGAAGTATCTTTTGTTCCAGTTTTTGTATGAAATAATCCTCTGAATATTAGTTCTACATCTTTTCTATATTTTGTAATAGGTCTCAATCTTATCACCAAACAATTAAAATCTCGACTATACGACATATCACACTTTCTTATTATGTGAAAAAAACTATCTTATAAAACTTCACTCCTTAGCGAGTACCGTCAAATAGTTATTATTTAAAAAGTTATCATTTTAAATCAATATACATTTATATTTATATCTCATCAATATCGAATTTTGGTGCTAAAAAATGTCTATAGTGTTGGGCCCGTGCTGACACGGGCCATGCACCTCTAGTTTTTAATAGGGAAAAATACATAAAGTAACATATTTAAGTATTAAATTATAAAAAATAGCAACACTTTTATCAAATTACATTTTGTAGCATATGTATTTGTATTTTTGTAGCAACAGTTTGCAAAAATACAAAATACAACTTGCTATATTATGTAATTATGAAACTGTTGCTATGAAACTCATAATTTAGGGGATAAGTATGTTATTTATGAATTTTGCCCTTTTTGATAATAAATGACACACTATGTGTTTTTGTTTTAAATTTATATGGTACTGATATTTTTTCGAAATTCGAATTATGTAAATTTTGACTCAACATAATTTTCATTGTATTTGACATGAAAAAATTATAACTTTTAATTTTAAAATATTAATTTAATCTAATTTTAAAAATTAATTAATTTGATTCCCAAAAAATGAAATGTGCAACAAAATTGAGCCGAAAGTACCTACTATATGTATATGATTTGACAATTTTAAAATTCTCTGTAGTATTAAGAGTTAAAGTCATAATTAGAATGGTGTTTGATACTTAACAAAGTGATTGCTTATAAAATATGATTATGATTAAACTAGATAAAAATTTAATTGCAAGTCCTATCAATGACCCCCGAATTAAGAAAGGCATTTAAGAAACTTTTTGAGTAATTGTAAGAAAAAACTAACAGTGTGTATCATCAAAGGCGTGGTATAATGAAAAAGGTACCTGTCCCTAAATTAGAGGTTTATGTATTGGACCATGAGTACGAATATATGTTTGATAATTACTTATTTTTTAAACTAGATAAGGATGTCCGTGATTTGCATGGGTCCAACGCATATATATTAAATTAAATAAATACATTTCAATATACAACAATATCACTATCATGGACATATCATAAGATCCCAAAATGTATGTTTTATGCAATTGTGGGAATATCATACTACTGAATGCTCACATGACATTCACATATTATAGTGATTGTTGTCTATTTACATTGGTACATATGCATTTATAAATTCTATAATAGCAGATGCATTTTTCCTTCCTGTTGTATTCAATCTCTTGATCATTCATGATTAGTATCTGTTAAATTAAATTTAATAATTAAATTAGTTTAGAAGTTCAAGATCAAAATATAAATACCTTTTTTTTCATTGAAAGAACACATCTCTTTCCAACCATGATTCACATTTAGGTGTTACCCTTGAAGGATGTGTTGAAATTTCATTCAGTACAGAATATGATAAGAATTTTTTATTCAAACAAGCAAACACAAAAGCTATTAGGATAAAAGTTTCAATTACCTAAGCTGTTGTGAACTATATTTGTGAAAAAACACTATAAACAAGTAGGTATTTTGATGGAACTCCTAGGGGAATGACAACATATTGTAACGTATTCTATTTTTTGTTAACATTGATTTGTCAACAATCCATAATAATTTGGTATGCATTTACTATGTCATACAACAATTCAATCCTGATTCTGATGGAAGTGTTGATTCTTTTTTAAAAAAATATCTTTGTTCAGCAGAAATATTAATAGAACTGGAAGACGATGCAGAAGCCGAATCATTTTTAGCTGAACCTTCCGACAATCCTTATCTTTTCAACTCTGCTCTTTTTGCTCGTCAATGTGCCAAAAGGGCCTTTTTTTTCTCAAGTGGCATTTGTCTATACAATTCATATCTTCTAGCATTTTTATCGACTTTTTTTTTTTTTGAAAGTTTAATCAGTTTTAGAACCTCTACTACACGACAGTTTTCGCTGCCCAAATATTTTTATGAATGCTTCAAAAAAAGCAATAAAAGTAAAAGCTCATTACACATTCATATCAAGTAATAATTATATTTATGCGAGGCATGTGACTTTAAAAAAATATAAGATACATTCATTAACAGAGAAAAATAAGCATTTCATGTTTTATATTATAAAGAAGTCATGAATAAGAATATTTATAATTTAATAAAGAAATTAAATAAGTTGCACTTACCACACAGTCAATTATAGACGCGGACATGTAAATAGCTATCGCCGAAGAGATGAAACTGCAAAGTAGACATTTAAAGACATATATATTAAATTAATTTTTAAATAATTATGCAAAATATTTTAAAGAAAAATTGAACAGATCTTAAAATTTGGTATGACAACTAAAAAGAACAAATGATAATGGTTTGTCAATACTCAATAGTATAAGGAGCAAAGTTCACATTTTGCTAGTAATAATTAAAGGCCCAATTATTTTCAACATATGTACATATCTACCCCCAAAACCTAATATCTAACCCCTTCAAATCTACACTCCTAATAGTTGAGCCTCCCTCATACCGTCTCTTCGCCATCGTTTATCTATTCCTCCAAACCCCTAAACTCCATCTTTGTTTTTGCTTCAAAGTTCAGCGAAAATATCAATGTCAAAGAGTTCAAAAATGCTTCAATACATTAATTTTTGTATGCGTGTTACCATCCAAGATGGTCGTCAACTGATCGAAAAATTCATGGCGTTCGACCAACACATGAACTTCGTTCTCGGAGAGAAAAATACACAATACAGATAAAATTTTCTAAAAGCACATGCTGAAATTAAATTAAAATTATTCATTCTATCAAAAAGGGCATATTTACTAAAAAAACATAGAAACTTATAGCTGGGTGAAGGAATAAATAAATGTTTGAAAAAAAAATGAATGAGACAGTAGAGAAACTTATATATAAATATGCGAGAATTGATGAGAGGAGATTATTGTGTAATATGAAGACACTTTTGTCTATTTATTTGAGTCATCTATTCTATTATAGAAATGCCAATTTGAGAAGGTAGAGCCATTGATTTATTATTTTTTTATTCTAGAAACAACATCTTGTAATGTCATTTAATGTCATGTGGTGGAAACAATAGCCACATGAATAGATATTTGTGTGGTAAAACAATAATTCCTTCCTCCTACTCCGTCCGTTTGACCTTCTTTCTAAAAATATTTGCTTCAATTTAGTTGTCTCTTTAATGAATTCAAGAGGATTTTAATATATTCTTCCAATAATACCCTAATCAATAAATGATTAAACAAATTGTATATGCTCAAATTTATATTTTTAAAATATAATTAGTAATGCTAATTTGATAAAATAGACCCCTAATAATTTATTTTCTTAATGGGTGTGCCAAGTTTATAGGGATCAACTAATATGAACGGAGAGAGTATTTTAATTATTGCTATTTGATCGGAGACAAAATTTAAGAAAAAAAATAGTGAATTCATAAAATTTACAAAATTGTTAAAGTCACTTTAATGTTTACTTTTGAGAAAATAGCTCGTTACCCCCTCCCCCCCGAACTATAGTCGAAAAAGTTGCGACACACCTCAACTTCAGGGGGGTCCTATTATCCCCTGAACTAAATAAAAGTGTATTATTTACACCCTTGACTGCCTACGTGGCACCTTCGTGTCACAATGCGTGTATGAAAACGCTAATGGCGCGTGAAGACATTTTTTAGGTCTCCTTATCTAATAAATACTCGCCACTTGTCCAAAACGAATAAAAATTTTTTTACTTAAACCCTTCTTCCTCCATTGAAGAAAAAAAGAGTAGAAGCTCAACGACTCTTTCTTCCTCTACAAATTCTTCTTCAAAATTTCATTATTCTTCGAATTTCTCTTTGATTTGGGAAGACAAAGGTAATTTTTGTGTAAATTTCTTATGTGTAATCCATGTAATGTCGTTATTAAAGTTTTGATTTTCGGTTTGTTAATGTAAATTCGATTTCTCCATTTATGATTAATCCAAAATTTGAAGTTTTTCAGCACCATTAATGAAGTTTTTCATCTCCATTAATGAAGTTTTCATGTTTTCTTTTTCTAAAATTTTATGATTAGAAATGAGAAAATATGAGTTGAATAAGTTGTGTATGGATGAGACTGATCCAATGATCAATGCTGAAGTGCGATGTAAACATGACATTTTATTGCAAATGAAGACGTCTTGGTCAGATCGCAATCCCGGTAGAAGATTTTGGGTGTGTCCTCATTATGAGGTTTGTGTTGATTCTTGGTTAATTTGTTAATGTTGATGTTGGTGTAAAGGTTTATTTTTATGTTCTTAATTTTCAGACTACGAATTGCAATTATTTTAGATGGAGAGATTTGGAACGAGTTGACGAAAGATCGAAATTTATTCTTTCGAGATTGGTGAACAAGATTAATGAGCTAGAAAAGAATTACGAGAGTGTTAAGATGCAATTGAATAAGCTTGAAAGATTGAAGACTCGGCGTCATAATCTCATCAACATGAATTTAGACGATTTGGAGTCAAAATAGGAAAATGACTTTGAAAATATGCAGACTAAATTTCAAAATCTCAACATCAAGACAAGTCGTTCAAAAATGAAGAATAAAGTAGACGAGAATGTGATGGGTAATTTGAAAGGGAATGACAAGTGCGATTTGAAAGACAAGAGAATGAAGACGGAAAAAAAAAGAAAAGAGCTTGTAACTTTATTGGAAAATTCCTTTGTTGTATGATTATATGTGTAGGTGTTGTTGTTGTTAGTTTTGTTATGCAATTTGGCAACATGAAAAACAGTCTAATTAAGTTGTCGTAGTATGTAGTTAGGACTCATTTTGTGTAGAAATGAAATTGCAATTTGCTATGCTAAGCTACCAAAGTATGTAATAGATCATTATTTTGTGGTAATCTGACTTTAATTTGATCTTATTTTGGTATTGTTATACTCTTTTGTTTATGACAAAGAGGATAGTGTATTATTGTGTAAATAACCAAAAAGAAGCAACAAAACAGAACTTGCAATTTGGAAGAAAAGCAAAATTAACATTGCATTCAAGCAAGAGACTGAATATTAGTACATTTACATAAGACATTCACGAGTGACACCAAAATATTGTCTTTGAGGGACAATAACAACTTAAAAGATCCAAAACATTGTCTTTGTGGGACCAAAATAGTAGCTTCATTGTTTCATACAAGAAAAGTAGCTAAGTGACACCAAATTAGTAATCAACAGATGACTATAGTTTCCAGGGGTCTCGGAGTTATGAAGAGGATGAGGTATGCATAGTTGCATTGTTTGAATACCTTGATTGATCTTTTATTTTTGGAGCCTTCTTGTTGTAATTGTTTGCTTGCCTTTCCACTTCAGTCCACTTGAAGGTTTGAAGCCAATGTCTTCAGATACAACTGCTGATTTCATTACTTGCTTAGGTCCAGTGGACACTATTCTCCTACTTGGCAGCCCAAGCTACAAAAAAAAAAAGGTTGTTTAAGTTCAAGACATTATAAGAAAAGAACACAAGCACTGTGAATGTTTTCACTTACATTAATGGTTGTGAAGCCATTTTCAGCTTGAAACACACCCATTCCAGTCATTCTTGATCTTTTATATTGACTTGTGTTTTCAACCACTTTTCCCCTTCCTCTAGCAGCAACAACTGTCTCTCTTTGTGCAAAATTTAAAGCATCGTGTGTTGTACTACCTTGAGAATAGGTAAACCAACTTTCAAGTGGATAACCACCCCCTCTACCCCTTCCTCTGCCACTTCTAGTTCTAGATGACACTCCAACATTGTGTGGAGGGATTTTTGGAATTGTAGATGATTTAACATATGTTGCTCTTCCTCTATAGTTTGGTGGTGTTTCAAAATCAGTACCAATAGATGAAGCTGATTCATCATGTGTTGCTCTTCCTCTATAGTTTGGTGGTGTTGCAAAATCAACACTAACAAATGGAACTGGTTCAGCATGTGTTGTTCTTCCTCTAGAGTTTGATGGTGTTGCAAAATCAGCACCAACAGATGGAACTAGTTTTGCATTTGTTAATCTTCCTCTAGAGTTTGATGGTGTTGCAAAATTAGTACCAACGGATGGAACTGGTGCTTTTATAGGTCTCTCTCTCCCCCTCTTTGCAGCAGGTTCTTCATCAGTATTTGTTTGTTTCTAACAAACAAAGGATAAGGATATGTAACATAAATGTATTAGATGGTTATAAACATAGTAAAATAAACAGTAATAGATAAATTACCTTTGGTCTACCCCTTCATTTTTTTGAGGATAATGATTCTGCAGCACTTGCTGTCTTTGGAGTAGTAACATCACCAGTACTTCTCTTCATAGGACAACCTCTTTTGTTGTGACCCTTTACATGGTATTCACTATATGTCATATTAACTCTAGTTTTAGGCAATTTCTCAGAATTCTTGCTTTTACCAGATTTCTTTGTTCTCTTCTTTTTTGGCCTGCCTGGCAGTTTCTCTATCTTTGGTGGAGCAATAAATGGGTTTGTAGATAAAGGCCACAGTGGCGTGTTACTCACTGGTTGCATGAAATATGAGTAAGTGGACTTGTATATCTCTTTAGAATAGCATGGATCAATGAAATCTAGTGGGTTATATTGCTTATGCAACATTATAGCTAAGCCATGTTGACATGGTGTCCCCTTCAACATTCAAGATCTACAACTACACTCCCTTTTTGACAAACAAACATCATATTGTTTATATCCCTCTATAACTTCATAACTTGTTACTCTATTGAACTCTATAGTAAAACTCATTTACTTATCAATATTTTACCCTAACACTTTAATTGACATTGAAGAGAAATTACTGACCCAAATTCTTGGAAATTTACTTAACTTGGCTAGCCTAGTCATGACCTTGACTCTTATCTCTTCAAGCATACTAATAATACTCTTATGCCTTGCTGCTAAAATCTATGAATTAAAACTCTCACAGAGGTTGTTATCTATAGAATCACACTTGACTTGACAATTAAAATAAACCTTGCACCAATACTCTTTATTATAGCAAAGTAGATTAGTAACAATGTTCTTACCAAGTTTAGACAATTCATTCAGATTTTTCCTGAATTCAGCTTCAAAAGTGCTTCTACTAGCACACTCCCAAAATGCCATCTTCCTTTGAAGACCCTCCAATTCTTTGATCAATTTTCAAGGATATGCCTAGCACACCTTCTTTCCTCACAACCTGGTAATAACTCCTTAACAGCCAAATCAAGTCCCTAAAAACATGAATGTTATTAGTAAAAGCAAAAACATACATAAATAATTTTTTTCCCAGAATAAAATATAAATTGCAATAAAAAAAAGAGTTAACAAAAGAATACCTTTTGCATGTCTAACATAATAGTGAAACCACTTTCATCTCCTAATCCCAGGTCATCTTGCAGGAGAGAAAAAAATCAGCTCCATGAATTTTTGTTTTTTTTTGGCACTACAACCCAAGCAAGTGGAAGCATTTGGTTGTTTCCATCCTTAGCCACAGCAACCAACAGCTGACCCCTACATACTCTCTTTAAGAAACAACCATTAATACCTATGAATTTTCTATATGACCTGAATGCCATCTTGATTGCTTCAAAGCAGATGTAGAATGCCTCAAACAGTGGCCTACCAAGCTCATTAGCTTCACCAAGTTTAACCACACAAGTACTCCATGGATTGGACTTTAACAATTCATCCTTATAGTCAAGAGTTCTGCCATACTCTAGAATGTGATCACCCATAATCTCATTCAAAATTCTAGTTCTTGCTCTCATAGTTGTTGTCTTGCCTATATGCAGCTTAAACTTCTTTCTAATTAACTGTTGTAATTTGAAAATTCTGATGTTAGGTTGCTCAATTACATCCTCTCTCATAGCCTTGGCCAAGAATCTTGTGTTGCACAAGTAATTTCTGGTGGCCCTATCACAATTATGTACTAGAATATAAGTCTTAATAACAAAGTTATTGGACTTTGGATCAAGACTTGCATACAATAACCAGCTGCAGTTTTCCTTGTCGCATCTCACCCTAACTTTTTTGGCTCATTTACATACTTTTCAATTTGAACCTTTTTCTGAATTGCATACTTAGTCACTGCCTCTCTAAACTCTTTCACACTTGCAAAAGACATACCCAGCTGTCACACAATAATATCACTATCAGGGTCATGCTTTACACTATTAGTCACAACTTTTTTCCTTCTTCTACTTCTAGACAGGTTCAATCTCATGTTATCTCCTTTTTCAAGACAACTAGAATCTGTATCAGTTTCATAGCTGTCAGGATCAGAACTACCATAATATGGTTCATCACCACTAGCTTTTCTTCTAAATTATTTCTCACTGGGGCAATCTGATCAAATCCTAGATCTGATCCAGCTTGACCACAAGGGACTTCATGATTGTCTGTAGGAATTCTCTCCCTTCTTTTCTTCCTCAAGAAAACCCTTTGCTCAGCCCTCAGTTGTTTTACCTCCTCATGGACATCACTTCCATAATCATCATCTCCAAGCAAATTTGTTATTTTTTCATTTTCAGATTTTGTACTATCATCACTAGATTCATCAGATCCTTTTACAGAATAGTCACTATCATTAGAATCTGATGAATCAATGTGATGATTTACTAAATCTGAAGGATTATCAGTATTTGGAGCAATTGAATTTGATGTGAAAGTATTGTTTGAGGCAGTATTTAAAGTTGCACCAATCACATTTTTTAAATAAGGCTCACCTACTTCCTTGCCCCCTATTTCTATACCAACACTATTTTCAGTGGTCCCCACATCTTTATAAAAAACATCACAAGATTCCTCCTCAGCCATGTGCACATATACATACATCCAAAACAATACCATTTTGCAAAGTCTTGCATATTATTACTAGAATAGCATCATTGTCTATGTCACCTAAAATGCAACTATTGGGTGGCCTTATACTAAATTTGCAATTAGGGCTATACCCAAGTTCTCTAATATAATCCTTCATCTCAAAATAAGAAACATTACCCACATCAATATTAAAATAATCATTCATTAAACCACCCACATAACTTGCATCTTCACCGTCACACAATAAGGTCCCACCATGATAGAATCTTAAAGTTATATATGTAAATCCATTCATACCTATATGCAAAAAATAGTATTATTAAAATCAGAACAGTTCATTATTAATTTTACTAGAACCAAAATAGTACAAACAAGTAAATTATTAATGATCATTTTCATTCATTCAACAAAAGAAATTGACAAGTTCAACAAAAAGTGATACTTTTTTGTTGTCTAAAACTTAGAGAAGTTTTAAACTCTTCATCTATGTATTTGTCTAATAAAGTGACAAAGACACACTATCTAACAACTATGTCATACTCTGTCCATATTCTTATACTTTTTCCTTTCTCTTATGGACAATTTCAAAAGAAACAAAACAACCACAAAAGGTCCATCTTTTATCACTATAAACGTACATCCTATGTTACTTTACAAAAAGCACAAAAGGTCCTTTTAACACAAAAGGTCCAACTTTATGACTATATACAGGATGCATCAAGAAATAACATCAGTAGTGCATAAATTCACATTGTAACAGACCAACAATCACAAAAAGTAGATATTGAAAAATTATCTAGGTCATGCATGTATCAAAATCAACATATCTAGGTCATGCAAGTACCAAAATCAAACCAATAATCAACACTGGTAACAAAAACTAACAAAAACTCGACCTCAATTCCACATAGTGACAAAATCAGACCAAAAAAAATAAATCTATAAAAACTCGATCATAAATCGATATTGTAAGACAAACCCTAACTAGATATGCTTCATAACAAAATCAGAAAACAAATATTATCACAATCAGAACACATATTAACAAAAGAGCATCACACATTACATTTTTCTTGAAAAAATCCAAAGTCAAAATTTAATCCTAACAAAATATACCACAATCTAACTAAAATACGAACTCAAAACAGATTAGAAGTCACAAATAACTAACCTTTATGTTTAGATATTGAGATTAAGGATTTTTTTTTTTTTTTTTTAAGAAATAACAGCTGATCCAAACGTAAAAAGTGATTTAGGATGAACTTGGGTGAAAATTACCACCGTCAATCGACTAACATTTGGCCAAAAGATCACTTAGAATCAACATTTGTTGAAGTTTTTGAATTTGGAAAGTGAAAATCTTCTCCAAAATGTTAAAAGTTTTGGTAAAGTAATGTTTATGTTTGCTTATCGTTTAAGGAAATGAGAAAGTGAAGAGTTTGAGGGAGGAAATGGGAAAGCGAAGAGTCAAACTTAGTGGACTGTGGGTCCCACCGGAATAATTACACGTGTATTACACGCCCAAGCTTTTGGCTGAAAATATCTGTCACGTAGGCAGTCAAGAGTGTAAATAATACACTTTTATTTAGTTCATGGGGTAATAGGACCCCCTTGAAGTTGAGGTGTGTCACAGTTTTTTCGACTATAGTTCAGGGGGTAACAAGCTATTTTCTTTTTACTTTTTAATTGCCTTTTCTTATTAGGTGGGACACAATAAAAATAAAATGAAAATAACGACATAAAATAGTTATCAAATAAGAAAATCTAACTTTCTTTTTTAGGATGGATTTAAAAGAAAATGATTGACTCATAAAATAAAATAGAGAAAATATAAATTTTGACATTTATTACATACAATGAAATAGATATAAAAATATATTGTGCATGTGGTTCAACCACAGCCACATGAATATTCACATATGGTAGAGAAGTAGAAACATTGAAAGATATTTTGTAAAATTATTACAATAATAAAATAGATATGAAATACCCAAAATACCCTTAATTATTTAAATAGATTTGAAATTTCAAAACTTTCAAATCTATCCTTGGTCGTCCTCAACTCTCATTTCTATATAGTAGAAATTTTATTTGTTCTATTTAGCCTTGACATGTTCATTAAGAAAATAATAATTAACATAATTATTTTATTATATTATTTTTATTAATTATTATATAATATTAAATTTTGTATAGTATTTTGAGATACTTAATTAATGCTTTGCGTAAGTTAAGGAATTAAATAACTATCTCTTGTTTAATAAAAATATTATTAAAATAATAAATAAGTATAAAATTTAATGAGGCAAAATAATTATTATCCCAAATGGGTCCATCTAAATTCAGATTAATCAAGTTATAATAAGGCTATAAGTAAGGATGTTCATGGTTTGGTTAAAAACCAAATCGAACCGCGAACCAAATCAAATCGATTAAAAAAATCGACATTTTGGTTAGGTTTGGTTTAAAATTTTTAAAACCGATACTTTTATGGTTGGTTTTGATTTTACTCTAAAATAACCTACAAAATAACCAAACCAAACCGATATAAATTATATATATATATATATATATATATATATATATATATATATATATATATACACACACTCACATATGCATATATAAATCATTTATATATTATTCATAAATAAAATATAAATATTTTTAAATATTTAAAATTTTAATCATGAATTTAACTTTAGCCGTAACACTTTTAGTCATATGTCTCCATCTAGTTGATGGTATGTTATGAGATTCTATATGATTTTCGCACTTTTGAATGACAAATGATACTAATTATGAAAATTATCTTCTTGTCTATGAGATTTTATAGGTGAGTTTCATTAGACTATAGATAACCACTAGTTTTGAACCTTTTTTTTGGTCCCTATTGACCAAAAAAATTATGTGTTTATCTTTTGTGTGGTTTATCATATTCTAAATACTTTTGTAGAAGCGTTCGTATGCTGTTGTTCGTGACTTTGCCTAAGTTTAACACTAAATTGACATCTTAGTTTCAACGTTGAGTAACAACATTTGATTGACATTTCATATGTTAGATTAGATTTTTTTTAAAAAAAAATTCAATTTTTATCATTAATTAAAGTTATAAATTGAAAAAAATTAAACCGAACTAAATCAATTATTATTTTTTTATGTTAATTTAATTTAATTTTAAATTTTTTAAAATTAATTAAATTGATTTGATTATAATTTTGATCAATAACCGATCATGAACCCTAACCTACAAGACACAAAAGACTTTTTTTTTGGAAAAAAAAAACATTGCGTACACTATCATCCAATATGTGGGACCCAAACGGACTCAAATGGATAAAGCAAGCTGAAAAAAAAAAAGCCACCCATGGGACCCACACCGATACCCCGAGCGCGCCTTTTCTCTTATCTCATCCCTACAAACCCACTAAACCAAGCCTAGTTTCCTCACACGTGGATGTAATTCGCAGGTTCGGAATCTGCTTCGGCTTGATACTTCTTTTACTGCTTCTTCTTCCACTTTCCAGTTCCTTCCTACTCTCTCATCTTTCTCCCTCTGTTCTCTCTCAACAACTTTTCTGACGAAACAGTGATGGTGACTTGAAGGTTTAATTTTTACTTTTAATTTTTTTCAATTTCATATAATTCATCGTTTGCTTAGTTGATGATCTTCGGTTGATCGTTTTTTTTTTCTTTCATATTATTGCAAAAAATGATTCTTTCTAGAATCGGAACACTGGCGAGTTTTTAGTGACGGATATATGAGTGTTGTGTACGTTTAGCGGTAATATTATCGTCGTTTTCCTGTTAGTTTTGCTGGAATTTCTCGTTACTCATTGTTCTACTTCTTCATAATCATCTTTTTTTTTTTTGTGTATTTAGCTTGATTTTAGTGATATATTTTCAGGTGCATGTACTGTAATATGCTATCAATAATTGTATAGTGTTTTTTTTTTTTTAAAAAAATTAACTGGAATTAGTCCATGAAGTATTTTTTTTTGGTTGATGTTTCTTTCTGTACCAAATATCCAACTGTGAGGTGCCGTGTACCCTTAGAAAATGTAAATTAGGAGGTAGGTAAGAAAAATGGAAAAAAAGGAAGAGAAGGTTAAGAGAGAAAAAGTAGTGTTCTTTCACAGTGAAGCTTAAGCTTTATTTGAGCTGAAAGGTATTGCTGCCTTCCATTTTTGCGGAAGTTTCTAAAATAGGTTTTTCTAAAGTTCAATCAATAGGTAAATATATCTTTTATGTTAGTGGGTGATTGAAAAAGTTAGCGGCTTGATAGTTCTATGATTTACTGTGGAGCAATATATATTTAATAGAAAAAGGAAGTTCATCTGTATTTAGCAGCTGTGTATTTCATTCTGTTGGTGTGGCAATCCCCCCCCCCCCCCCCAAAGATGTGCATGATCTTGTCGTCATCCTGCAGGCACTGTTATGGCTGCTTGTTGCGTTATTGATCCACAATCACATGTCCTATCGTTTCTAGTTTTAATCATATGTCTTCAATTCACTTGCATTATTAGAAAGCTCTCCGGGAATCTGTCTAATGCTTTCATGATTTTGTTGGCTGGCAGGGTATTGTGATAGAGGCAACCTGAATGTAATATAGACCCCATGGATTGCCACTCCAGCTTTAACCTGCAGTTTTGCTGACATAAAGAAAGAAGTTCAACACCGTAGAAAATGGGAGGAGCATGTTCTAGGAAGCGTGACCAGCAGGTCAGTGAGGATAGCCTACATAGAGGAGTCTCTGGACGATACTCCAAAAGTGCAAGTTCGAAATGGTTGGGAACTTCATTTTCTCGAGGAGCAGATACTAAACAGGGAAAGGGAAAATGCCCTTCTCTCATGGAATTGTGTATTCGTAGAGTCTGTGAAGTATGTCTTCCCATTAAAATGATTTATCATGTGAACCTGCCCTCTATTTTGCAAACTGATTTCTCCAGCACTTCTGTTGCAGGACATTGATAAATACAGTACCTTCTCTGTATTGCCTAGGGATATAAGTCAGCAGATCTTTGATGAATTGGTTTGCTCTCAGCGTCTTACAGGTGTCTCTCTTGAAGCATTTAGAGATTGTGCTCTTCAGGTATCTTTATTCTTGTTTTGTCTAAACTAGACTAGAGTAGAACAACCATATAAGGGGTATTCTGGCATCTGATTCTTGTATGTGGCTTTGAGGTCAGACAAACTCTTGATGAAGTGATTTTCACATACAGGATCTGAATTTGGGAGAATATCCTGGTCTGAACGACCGTTGGATGGATGTCATCTCTTCACAGGGTTCATCTCTACTTTCCCTAGATCTGTCGGGGTCTGATGTTACAGATCCTGGACTGACTCATCTCAAAGATTGCAAAAGTATGCAAGCACTAAATCTTAATTATTGCGACCAGATAACAGACCGCGGGGTGGAGAATATCAGTGGTAAATATTCTTTCTCCTCCAGTGTTTAGTATCAAGGGAGGAATGTAGTTAAGCCGTAGAGAGCTCATTCATAGCACACTCCTTTAGCAGTGATAGGGAGGGGACAGAAAATGAAGGAGCAAAACTGGTAAGGCAAAAAGTTAGGAGATGGAAGGCTGTGTCCTTGAACTGCTGGGTGAAGCTGGGGTGCTATATTTGCAAGTGGGTCTAGTTGTTGATAAACTTTGCTGGAGAAGGTTGATTAACTTAGGTTTTTCCATATTTAAACCGAGTATTTTTTGAGTTGCATAATCTAAAAATAATGTCTTGGTTTGATTTCAAAGCTACGTGTGGTCATCTTACAAATTCTTTGATATACTGGGTATGTTGTTGTTATATAGAAGTTTCCTTTATTCATTTGGTTTTATATTCATTTTAAAGGATATCTACGCAAATCTGTTGGAATATTATGATCCAATATTAACCCCGACCCTCCTCCCCCACCCTATTAATCCTTTTATATTCGTATTTGTGGAGTATCTGCTAATTACACAGTGATTTCAGGTCTTACAAACTTGACAACACTGAGTTTTAGGAGGAAAAATACACTTACTGCTCAAGGGATGAGTGCGCTGTCTGGGTTAATTAACTTGGTGAAGCTAGATTTGGAGAGGTGCCCAAAAATTCATGGGGGAATGGTTCATCTTAAAGGTTTGTTCTTCTCTGTGATGGTGCTTAACTGTGTATAGTTTGTAAAGCACCCTCCGTAGTTTCAAGCTTGAAAATACAAACTTTTGTTGCAATAGTTTTGTTGCAATCATACTATCCATGAAAATTTTGTGGTTTTAATTTGGCTGTTGAAATTCTTTCTTCCAACACTAAGAATAGCTTAACTTCGTGTATGACAGTTTAAGCTTCATTTTGTTGTAACATTAGGCATTATTTCTTGTGTATAGATGGATCATATAGGATTTTTGGAGAAGAGTCTGAAAGCAGTTGTATATATCTTGTGTAGGGTAGTCCCTCCCATTTATCAATTAATAAAGTATCAAATCTAATTTGAAATGGTAAAGGAATGGATCTTGGGCCTAACTCAACCCCAAAAGCTAGCTGAAGAGGGGAGGATTGCCAATTCAATATAAGGAGATCACCCATCCCCTTTTATCCACGTCGTGGGACTCTTCAGCCCGCCTCCCTCACGCCCTGGGCTAGACATATGGTGTGTGACCATCTGTCTAAATCTTAAGCTATTAGAGAGAGTACACTTTTATTAACTTAATTATATTCGCGACACGCCGCCTCATGTGAATGCCTAATTCTTTCTTCATGGTCAAACATGTGGAAATTTTTTTATGATAATAAGTAGCGGTGAGATTGGATCCTACGAACTCTCCCTGCTTTGATACCATGATTGAAATGGATCATGAACCCAACTCAATCACAAAAGCTTCTTGTTTTTTATATATGATGTATGTGATTAATATTGGATGTGCAAGATGCAGTGAACTGCAAAATAACTGACTTTATGATGGTAATATAAAATTGATGGCGTTAGCTTTTCTACATGTTTGTTATGGATATCTCGAGAGTCTGCTGGGTATTTTACTCTTTAAGAAGTATGATCAAGTTCCTTATTGATTGAGAGTTGTGCTCTGTTGAAGTTGAGTCACGTGATTCTTGATTGACAGATTGTTGCTCTGAAATCTAATTACCATATCTCTTGCTTGAATCTTCGTTACTTGTCGCCACTTGACTTAAATATCTCCTTTACTAATCAAGTAGTCTCCTAAAATATATTTTGTTTTTTCTTCTAATGCTTGAGTTTACAATTTGCCTACATCTCACAAAACACAGAAGTGATTTCTCAAATAACAATTTCACTGAAATTACTTGCAAATGATTAATGATAATAACACAACTATAACAGAATTCTACCCCTTGATGTGCACTCATCAGTGCGAGAAGTATACCACAAAGTAGATAATTTACTCAAGCGCATTATTCTCTATGGACTGCACCGACTGTGCTAAACACACTCACTATATTTAATCTTAGCAAAACCATGATTTCCTCCCTAGGTTTCTGTGATCAATATACTGAACTTGATCCAAAGATTTTTTCTTGTGGCAGGTCTAGCCAAGCTTGAATCTCTTAACATCAATTGTTGCAACTGCATCACGGATTCGGATATGAAACCTCTTGCGGGTATGCCTGCCTTGTTCTGCTATATAGATAGCCTATATCTATGTGAATTAGAAGGCACTAAATCCGGAAAAGAATTTGACATGCGGTGGGCAGCAATCAAGCCTTAATATGTGTCGGCTATTGAAAAATTGATGATTATTTGGATTTTGGAAGCTTTAGTTAACGAATTGAAAGCCTTGAGCCTCCTTTTCCATTGTCAATCACAATGAATTGTTTGTTCTTTGAAGGCTATTGATGCCTATACTTATCAAATTGGAAAAAATTGAATCTCTATCAATGCATATACTTTATCAAAATGGAAAAAATTAACAGGTCTTTAAGTATGCGAGTTTCTTTTGGATTGGTGCCTCTATTTATATTCAGACGAGCGGTGAGGATTAGAAAATTACAATATTAACAGGTTATGGGAAAGTTATCTTTTTTTTTTTTTTAAATGCGAAAGTTATCTTTTTTTAATGACGAATTTCTTATTTTCCATGTTTAAATCTACATGTGAAATGCCAAAGATATTCTTAATCAATATAATGATAGTAGCATAGTGGTTTTGATATTTCACCTCAACTATTATGATTTGTTTATGGGAGTACTCATTTCTTTCCGACCAGAAATGGGCCTTTTTGGATATAGCAACAGTATCATTTACTAAAGCTATTTTGAATAGAAGAAAGAGAGAATTTTTTGTGGAGAAACTGCTTGATATCCCTCGACAATGCTCCTTGTCCTATTCTTTTGGTATCAATCCTTGCGATAACACAAATTGTGCACTTGCAATATTGCACTGCTGTTTCATGGTCAATGAAGTGGATGCAAACCTTGGAGACCAGTGTTACTGCTCTTTAATTTACTTTCTTTGTGATGGTGAAAATTAATGATCACTTGACATAACACATCATGCACAAATAAGTAGACTTTTTATGAGAGAGAGAGGAAAAGTCAGCGAACTTTGTACTTACAAATATTTGTGCTGAAGTATTTTGTATTCGTATTTCCTGATGATAAAGTTCTATGTTCATATTTCAGGCCTGACAAATCTGAAAGGATTGCAAATTTCATCCAGTAAGGTCACAGATTATGGTGTTACTTTTCTAAAAGGTATATATTCATCCATCTTGAATAATATTGGTTCTCACCTAATATCCCATGTCCTTACTAGATGGAGATGACAAAGGGATATCCTTTTCTCTCAACCTAGCAGTTGTAGACCTATAAGGCCACCTGATTATTACTCCAGTTGCGTTTGGAATTTAAGGTATTTTATATTGGGGAGCTTGGGAGTTCGCGATTGTCTGTTAAACTACCTAATTTTTATGCTTCATTAAGTTCTTTAATATGTTTCTGTAAATAGTCTTAGTTTAATTTCTTTATGCTTTATTTTTACTTATAATATAACTGATGAATCTGTACCAGCAAGGACTGTGGTACCTGAGAAAGTTACGTCTACTCCCTTGTCGATTACAATATTGAATGAAATCCTTGTAGACTACTTGCTGCTCGGGTAGATGCTATCCTTGGAAAAAAAATTAATTGTATCTGTTTTTGCTCCTGTGAAAACAAGGTTTCTTTTTCGTTTGTCAAGTGTTGAGAGGTAATTTCTGCATTTTGCGCTAGTGCAAGGTTTCAACCCCTCAAGGTTTAATTGTGATATTCATGGAACAATTGAAGTAATAAATAGCTTCTCATGGGGTTGTCTCACGCTATAAAGTTTTTTACATCATCGAGAGAGGGAAACATCTGATAGACAGTATAGCATTCCATTTTAAGCAAAATGCTAGCATTTTTAATCAGTTGATTTAACCTAAATAATGTTATGTATAAGACCCAAGTACACTGCAAAATATAAAAGTGGACATCTAGCTGACAAGCTGCGAGTTGTGTGTGATAAAAAGCCCTTTTCAAGACCTTTAGTGACATCTCTGCTAGGGATCAGTGAAGAGGTCTGCCTTTCTAAACATCTCATGTGCATGTATTGCCCTCGGAAAATGCCACATATTAATTGGCTACCTTTGCGGCACAGACACAGTACAACAAAATACCTAGTGTAGTCCAATGAGGCCGCAGCACAGTGTTGTTTACAATTTGTATACATCTGCTTTTAATCTGTAATCAGGAATAAGGTATCTGTTAGCGTCTGAAATTTCAGTGGAACTGGTGTCCTACTTTGTCCCCAAGCTGCAGAATAAATAACTGGATATGGAGATTTAGACCACCTCAGTTCTGTTAGAGAGTGGGAATTCATGTTTATTTTTCCAGTCGATTTAAGTATTTCATTTGCTAGATAACAAATTCAGTGCTGCCAGGCAGAGCACGTAGCTTCATTCCGTTTTGCCTATTACACGTGGTATTATGCACTTAATTTTTTTCCCCTTACTTATTGCAAGACATATAGGCTCTCGTAATGAAGCTTTTGTTGTTCTTTTGTTCTTGGTCAGCTTTAGAAAAGCTTAATCTGCTGAACATGGAGGGTTGCCCTGTTACTGCGGCATGCCTGGAGTCTCTCTCTGGTATTGTCTCTATGAAATTAAATTATATTGGAAATATAGCATAATCGGGCTGTTAGTTACTACCTGGCAACTCCAATTGCTATATGTATTTTACAAGTCCTATCAATGTTAAAGTCACAGTAGTGAGGAGGTTTTCCCAATTCTGAGAAAACCCTCTATTGTGGAAAATTCTTGTGTCCTTTCCACCTTTCCATTTTTAGTTCAGTTTGTGACGTCTCTTTTTGCTGTTTCTGCAGCTCTTCATGCTTTGCTATATTTAAACCTGAGCAGATGTTGCTTGACTGATGATGGCTGTGAGAAGTTTTCGAGTGAGTTCATATTTTTATGGTTTATCTATCTGCTCTATCATTTAACTTGCCATATCATTTCAGATTCACGAGTCATTGATTTTTATTCTGATCGTAATATTCAAGAGTTGAATTTAACTCGTGTACGTCATTTGTCATGCTTCTGTAGGTTTGCAGAGCTTGAAAGTTCTGAATCTGGGATTCAATGAGACTACAGATGCCATTCTTGTGCACCTGAAAGGTATTTTTGTCTTTTTGATGCTTCTTTCACTTGGTTGGGGCATTCCCTGCTCCTTTTGGTCCTCTGTAGCTTTATGGAGGCTTAATGTCACTTGATGGAATGACATTCAGTGTTCTTTTCTGGAGAAACTTTATTTCTACGTTCATAGCGTGAATGCAAACGGCGGTTGGTTACGATTGTCTCAAGGATGGATGACCCACTCTGGCATCTCTTATGTAGTTATGTAGATTACTATCTTATGGCCTTGAGTAATGAACTGACACTAAAGATAATGGTGTCCTTGGTGCTGAACTTGATTAGCATGAGTCTTTTAAGCCGGATGGTGCCCGTCAAAAAAGACACAAAAGCATATAGTTCTGATCTTATAAATTTATATGAGCTTTTGTCTTGTTTTGATCAGGTTTGTCAGAATTGGAGAGCTTGAACCTGGATTCATGTAGGATTAGAGATGAAGGGCTGATTTATTTGTCAGGTCGGTGTTTCACTCACTATCAGTCGACCATGCCTCATTTGAAGCTAGTTAGACTTTTATTAGTCCCCACATCAATTGATTTATAAATGACTTTCACAAATTAAGTTATATTCCCTGTGTCCCATTTAGTCCGTCCCAAATAGAATCTTTTAGACCACAACATTTAGTCCGTCCCAAAAGATTATTTTAGACCACAAGGAAAGTGTGCCACATAAAATGGGATGGAGTTGAAACTTTTGCTTTAATGTGTTGTCAACCGAAAGGGCGAACTGAATGTTAGCTGTGATTGCTTTGCTGGAGAATATTTTCCAGTTATCCTTATCTGGAAACAACTTATGCCTTTTTAAATAGATGTCTTGACCATTTCTTTGGGTCAAGATTCATACTACTCTATTTCCAGCTTGTTTTATTTTCTAATTTCCTTCTTTTTGGCTATTCTCTGTTTCAGGTCTTCATCACCTGAAGAGTTTGGAGTTGTCTGATACTGAAGTTGGAAACAATGGGATCCGTCACCTCTCAGGTTTCTCCTGTGCCTTGTGCTTATAGTAGAAAATTTGAACTGTATTCTGGTTCTCCTTCATTCGTTTGAATCTTTCAGAAGTTCAAGAACTGGGCTGGACTGGGTATCATCCCACTTCTGATGAGATGATTGTTTCTAGTTTTCTTTTCTATTTTGCTTTTTAGTGTGAACCAGAACAAATTAAATGTTTAGGTTACACTAAGTGACTGAAAAATTAGTTGGGTCGAGAGTATTTGATTACGTCTGCACCAACTTTGGTCGTCTTACTCTGAGCCTAAAAGATGTCTACAGTAATTCAAATAATTTCTTGGAAACCGAATCTGCGTGAACTTTCTTGGAACAGGACCTGTTCCATGATTTCTGTTGTCGAAGCTGCTTTGCGGCTGCATGAAGCAGATTAAGAGTAGTGACAATGGCTATTGAAATTTGAATGTTATGTCTAAGGATATTGAGTTGGTTTGTTTCCTTTAAGCCTGTCTAAATCCACTTCTGTGTTGCCGTGAAAATGTGAACATATACTAGTTTATGGAAAAACATTGAACTACTCTCTGTGAGTACCTTTTGGCGAAGCCTATGTCATAATTGGAAAGACTACTATGCGTTATATGTTGATGCAACTTGTTTGCTCTTTTGCTGTGCAGGGTTAAGGAATCTAGAGAGCTTAAATCTGTCCTTTACTGGTGTCACTGACAGTGGTCTAAAGAAACTTTGTGGGCTATCCTCTCTGAGGTCACTCAATTTGGACACACGCCAAATAACTGATACTGGGCTTGCAGCACTTACAAGTAAGAATTTTCCGTTAATGGTATCTTTGATGTCACTCTCATCTCGATTTATTTTCCTCATGAACCAGAGGTCTGTAAGTCGACATGTTGATGCAAGAATTAGCTCAAGGTGATCTGTAGATCGAAATTCTTGCACTCAAAAATGCAGAATTTCTTGTCAAAATTAACTGCGGAAGTTGGAAAGAATGTGACAAATGTACTCCAATTTTTTCATATGAACAAGGATCTTTAATATCCTATTCAATTTTGAACACTCTAACGATGCCCGACATGCGCACTTTCCAATAACCTCTTGGACCTCCCAAAAATTTCAAATTGGTCAGCAGGTTGACGGTCCACTATTTAGAAGAAAGTTTAGAATTATGCTTTTCTTTTTATTTGATAGATTTTGTGTTTCTGGATATGGTAGATCTGAGGAACTTGGATTTGTAGGAACAAAGCCAAGGCAAAATCCTGACCAGATGTTGTCAACAGCACAACATATCCCGTGTAATCCCACAAGTGAGGTTTGGAGAGGATGTGGTGTATACAAACCTTACCCCTACTGTGTGATGTTAGAGTTAGAGTGGTGTTTCCGATATAGACCCTCAGCTTAAGTAAAGCATTTCATACTTCAAAGCAGGTTTGAAAAGGATACGATAGTGCAGAATTAAATAATGTTGAAAACAATAATAACAACACATAATACAATAACTGAAGCAAATGAAATAGCAGATTATGATAACAATTAAAAAATAAGATAATAGGAGAGTAACAGTAACAATATGGAGAAGGAAAACTAGACAACGCTCGATTATACTAGCCTACGTTAATGCTCGACTTCCATATCCTCATATCTAAGGTGATGTCCTCGATAAGCTGCAGATGTGTCGTGCTGTCTAATTACCTCTCCCTGATACTTCTTCGGCATACCTTTACCTCTCTTCAAATCCAGTCGACCTCTTATACCTTACAACAAGGGCATTATGCATCTTTTTATATGGTCGAACCATCTTAGACTCGCTCGCTTCATCGTGTCCACCACGGGGTTACTCCCACCTTATTTCTAATATCTTCGTTCTTAATCATATTTTCCCTAGTATGCCCACACATGTATCTCAGGATCTCATTTCACTACTTTCATCTTCTGGACGTGCAAGTTTTTGACCGGCTAATTCGACATCAAGAGGAAGTCCAAAGCAAAAGTGTTATACCACCATGTCAGCTAGTCAGGTTGATTAGGGAAAAATTGAGGTGCTGGCCATCCTACATCTTTTAGGTCATTGAGCCGGCGCCTTTTCAACAACAGGACGAAGTCCTGGACATCTGATAGGCTCTAAACTCAAATCTTTTGGTGATCCAAGTCATCTCCTATCTCTATGTGAATGTTGTATCATCTGCATATTCAAACTCCATTAAGGAGGTTTAGGCTCTGTTCTTGATCTCTTCCAAGACATCCCACTTATTCAACCTCAAGTGCAAGTCATGGATTCCATTGCTTTTGACTGACTTCGCTTAATGACTCTCTTTGGATATTTGCCTAAGAATATCTTTACGACTTCTAAAAATTGTTGAAATAGGTCACTTCTCGGGCATTATAATAATGCTTTCATATTTCATAAATTAAGCAGCAACTATGTGAGGCCTTATGTTACATGTTACTGGGTTATGAATTGTGTTTATTAGAATTGATTTGTCCGCTATGGTTCCTACAAAATGCAGGCTTGACTGGGCTAACTCACTTGGACCTCTTTGGAGCTAGGATCACTGATTCTGGAACAAGCTATCTTCGATGTACGTTTTATCAGTTTCTTTTGTGCGACATCTGGTTCTCTCCCTTCTATATTTGAGTCTGCCCTGTGGAAATTTTTGTGCTTCCCTTCCCCTGTATCCTGTTTGTTACCCTTAAGAGGGTGTGCTTTAACTATAGTCCTCTTGCTGGTAATATTAAGGATATGCAAAATAGTTCATTCCTGTTGCATGTGGCTAATGGTGACTTGCTATTCATGTGAAACAAATGTTAATCCTGATATGCGGATCCCCGTTGCTGTGCTGCTACTTCTTTAAGTGTTCAAGCTCGCTCTCTCTCTCTGTCTCTCTCTCGCGCGCGCGCGCGCCCAGGATTTTTTTTTTAAAAAATTAATCCTAAATTTCAGTTCGTACTTTTATATCTGGAGTAATTCAGAGACTATATTTCATCATTTCTAAGCATCTCAATTCTGACTATGATTTGTTCTGGTCACTTGAATCTGTTGGTAGATTTTAAGAATCTGCGATCTCTGGAAATTTGTGGTGGAGGTTTAACCGATGCTGGTGTGAAGAACATCAAGGACCTGACGTCCTTGACACTGCTAAATCTTTCTCAAAACAGTCACCTGACGGACAAGAGCTTGGAAGTGATTTCTGGTATTGTTTCTTGTCTATTTATGCTTTTTCCCCATATAATGGGCTTGTTTGTTCTCTTTGCATTTACAGTGTAGAGAAGGGGCATATGACATTTTCTCTAATCTTATTTGCCACCTCAGGTTTTTAGCTGTATGCTATTAGCCAAAGTAGCTGGCTTAGTCATTATGCCAGGGTGTTCCTTTAGTTCCTTCTCCCTTTGTTTATCCCATGCAGCTATAGCAATTGATGCACCAAACTCGTGGTTCATTCAAGAATTAGTCAAAACCATGCATTTTCCCTCCTTACCCATAGTGGATGGTAGTTGGTGCTGAACTTTTTGATTTCTGCATTTTTAACGGAAGCGACTTTTGTGTTCATCGAGATGCAGGGTTGACACAGCTGGTGTCTCTGAATGTTTCAAATTCTCGTGTAACAAGTACAGGGTTGCAACATCTGAAACAACTCAAGAACTTGAAATCACTTACCTTGGAATCCTGCAAGGTAACTGCAAATGACATCAGGAAACTCCAGGCAACTGAGCTCCCAAATCTGGTGAACTACAGGCCCGAATAGATGGTGCAAGCATACTTGTTCTGATCGCCTAGTTTGCGTTGGGGAACTGATGTACATAGATCAACAATAAATTATGTTATTTTTTGAATTGTAAATAATTTCTGTTAAAGATTTGGCTTATGTCATTCTTCAGTGCATCTTGGTCTGTCTTTTCATCATGCCATAGATGAAGGCTTCTCTCGTATTGGCACTTCAGTATGAGGGAAGATGTAGATCAGCTTCCTTGGCCACTGGATGGGGGTAAATAGGTTTTGTACATATTTGTTGCCAAGCCATTAAGAAACAGCAACCACTTCTGAATTTTAAGTCGGTGTTGCGCCATCTTGGTACTTTGGCAGTTCTGGTCGGGTTTCGACTTAGCTTTTGTGTTCAGCTAAGGTTCAGATATGGAAATGAACGATTATTTCCTAGGCAAGTTGAACAATTTCATGAAATGCTTGGCTTTTGTACCATTTTGCTTTTGAACATTTACCTATGGAACTTTGTGTGGATGAATATTCTGTTGATGTATTTTTGTGCTTTAGTCTTGGTTCAGCAATCAGTTGTATGTTCAACCTCGTATGGCATGCTATTCCCGTTCATCCGGGTATATGCATTTTTATGAGATTCATCTTGTGCACATGTTAAATCTATATTTACAACCTCATCAATTGTTTCTATGGAAGGAAATGGTTCAATTTGCTTGCTTTGTTTTTCCTATAGCATAACGTTCATATGGCACCCTTGTATATCAGCCATCTGATTTTATTGTCGTGATGAGTTTCATCTCTAGCCTTAGTTGAAATTGAATGTTTCAATTGCCTAAACTTTGGACACCATAATCTCATCAACTAATTTTAGTTCATTTTCATTGATCTTATGGTGGTTTGGTTGCCTTAGCGCTCTTATTTTCTGGAACATTATAACCAGGTTATTTTGTGTACTCTCTTCGTACACCTAATGGTGAAAACTTTCCGTCTCGAGCACTTTGCTAAAGAATTTTACTTGGCATATTCTATAGATTCTATCATGCGTCTTAGCAACAAACTCATTGTAGATTCATCAGCCAAATTTTCATATTAATTTTCTTTAAACTCTTGTATATCCATTTGGCTAGTAGCCCATTACTATTCTCCAAAGCTCCATCATCTGAGTCATCAGTTCATCGTTACCCATGCTCACTTTACACAGCCAGCAAAGAGCTCAGATTTGGCATTATCTTTTCTCACAAAATTCTGTCCTGTTCTCTGAGTCGAATTAGAGAATCAAGCCTTTTTGTGTATTCAATTTAATAAATACAGTAGCATATTTTCAGGGGCCAAACGATGTAACCTCTTGTGAAATATGAAATATGAAAGCTGACGGGACTAAAGACTACAAAGGAGTAATGAATTCATTTCACATTACATCTTACCTCATGAGTTGGAGATTTACATGTTGGAGAGTACTGAGCTAAATTATGTCCTGTAGCTAATAGATTACCACAAACAAAAGCCACAACATTGGTGTAAAAATCAAGTCAAATCTTAAGCTGTGACTAGTCCTAAGACTCCTAGCTCCACTGAAGATTTTCCTTCCCTTTCACTTGCAAAGAACACAAACTTAAACTTTTGGGGCGTCACAACACTTCATGTTTTGACTTGGAGGATTCTGGTTAGTCTCCTAGAACAAACATTTACTCGTCAGTCTTTAACTTAAATTTGGTAAGATCCAACAAAACAACACACAATGTTTGCTCAGTGGCTTCTTTGTCATCTTGGTGGTTGATCGGAGCCTGAAGCACCAACAGATGGAGCGGCTGGCATACCATTTGCTGATCCATTTTCAAGCGGTGGAGGGACGCCCCATTTGCCTTCAGATTCAAGTGGTTCGAAAACATGAACACTACCATCTGACAGACCTAATGCAAACTGGTTTGGATCTTGTGGATGTGCTGCAACTACGACTGGGTGGATATTTGAATTGCTGCAGAAAAAATGACAAGGTTTTTGAAAAAATTACTTCAAATGTCAGAGATTAAATCTGTTGGTGAATTGACTATGTATGCCCACATTACTTCCTGAGGATATCAGACAAATACATTTACTTATTGTATGGACACGGGGATGCGAGAAATTGCGAAAATCAAACACCTGAAACATAGTATTCTGAGCCCTGAGGGATATTGCAGTGATGCCAGAGATGTTAATCCTGACAGTCAGATGCCCCACTTCATTGTCTTAACATGATTCAAAATGAAATTCTTTTGAAAAATCACCCCACATGGTCAAATTTTTTAAGAAAGAAAGATAATTTAAGACTTGAGTTTTGTACTCCTCTTGTATGCATTACACATACATTACGATTCAACATAGCCCATGCACTGGTTGATATCTTTGTACCAGTGGCTAAGCTTATGGATGTACTTTTCCCTTATCTGTGATAAGTTGCAGTTTAGACTTCAGGCCTGGATATTGTTCTGATACCGAGTTCACTATTCTAGCTCATGGAAGTCTAACTATCAGAAAAACGACGTTTTTGGTCTTAAATAGTGGATTGCATAATATCTAAATTAAAGCAGTAAATAAGTTGGCAGGGCAGCAAAAGGTACCTAATACTGGGTGATAGATAAGCTGAAGGAATAATACGGCATCGCATATGGAGGTGCCCTGCAGTAAATACACACAGAGTTGCATCCAAGAAACTGGCATATATCAGCTGGCTATCACATGAGAATGTGGCATGAGAAATTGGGGCAGCACTTTCACGTGGAACCCACTGTAGAAGAAGATATATTGTGTTAATTGTTGAGATCTGACAGCATTTAACAACCATCTGCAGCCGGTGAGAGGAGTTACCTGCTTTAAGCATTCCAACTTTGTTGTTTCATAGATTGCAATCTGTGCCTCATGCACAACTAGGAAATGAGTTTGATCCTGATGAAACTGCACTCTGGTATCTGATTGAGATGTCGAGCGCCCCGGTAGCTGCAAGGATCTAGCCCTCTGCTTTTCCCATCCATCAGTGCTCCATACACACAGCTGTACAAAAGCAGATAATGTTGATGAATACAAAATATAAATAGTTACCCCTTAAATGAGTGTCAGAAATGCAGAATGTAACTTTCTATAGATTAATGATCATTTGAGACGGATATAGGCTAGCATTTGTCACCAATAAAAACATTAAAAATGCCCCAAAAAACTAATCATTACTACAGAGAGGAGATCATGCAAAAGGAGGAAACCTCTGCTCGTCTGTAGGCTAAATATTTTAGATTTTGATGTCTTCCAAACTGCTTGAAACACTTCTATAACAACATGGATGACTTGAAAATTTTCAAAAATTCATTCAGCATTTATTTAGAGCATCAAATGATCTTATTTTATCATCATCAAATAGTCAATGCAGTAAAATTACTTCTAATTCCCATGCCTAGTAGATTGGCTCGACATTGAAGGAGATGGAGAGTGTATAATGCACTATATGCAAAATCATTAGGAGAGGAAATGCAATCTATCATACACATGTGTTTTTCACATTAATCATGAGAATAGTTTAACAAAACACTGAAAGGTCAAATACTATATGATAGCAAAGAGTATTAAGTCATTAACCTGAGAATCAGCTCCTGAGGAAACTAGCACATTGAGTACATGAGAGAAGGCGAGGCCAGTTATCCTTTTCGAGTGGCCTTTAAGCTTGCTTTTAACCTTCATCAAGATACTGACATCTAGTCAATAACGATTTATGGTGACTGGCCCAAAAACATGAAATTCTGATGACTGTCAATAACCAAAAAAAAATAAAAAATCTTGTCTATGTTTATCATACCTCATCCACTCTGACGTTATATATCTGGATGGTAGAATCATCCATCCCAATAGCAATAATGTTGTTATCTTGTGGATGAAATGCAAGAAAAGTTGCTGCTGGAGGTGGAGGCATGAAAGTTGTCATTGTCTGCATCCGTAAGATAATAATTCAGCACAGGATCTTTGAGTAATCGGTGGAAATAAAAAGAAGACAATCTTGTTATACCTTGAATGTCATCATGTTGAACAAGGAGATCTTTCCACCAGATGCTGACATCACATACGAGTCATTCTTGGACAAAGCAAAGCAGGAAACAGCTTCCTCGTGGTTTGGTTCGTGCACATCATTTGTCATTAAGATGCCACTTGAAGGTTGCCACAATTGAGGTGAAACACTAGCTGTTGCCTAAACAAAGATTGACACAGTTCTCAGACCACTTCTGTATATAATGGAGGAAAGCAACAATTTTGATTTCCATTTACCTTGCCACTTGAATTGCGCTCATTTCTCTGCCACTTCCAAAGCAAGTGAATAGCATTTGATGCTAACGCTAAGATGGCATTACCAGAGTTCGTATATATTAACCTTGATATCTGGAGTAATCAAATTGATCAAAATCAGAAACTGAATCATCAAAATAATACAGCTGAAACAAACCAGGGAACAAATATTGATAACAAAACAAAATCTTCAGCTAAGTATTGTTTCCTAGTGAGAATTCACCGTGAAACTTTTTGCCAATATCTGATTACAATGCACTCACATCAATGTTGTGCAGTCATAGAGACAACAGCTTCTAAATTGTGGTAAGGGCAAGGAACATGGCTACAATTCAGTAGAAAGCACTTAAGACGTGAACTTGGAATACCAAGCAGACGTTTAGTTACGGTTACTAGTCCAAAGTTGGACATTATTTAAAGTTGTCAAATCATTGCACAAAAACTTTAGAGGCCTTTTGCTCTGATCTAGACAACCTCGAAGGATAAAGACAGAAGGATCTATGAAGGTGCAGAAAGTGATACTTGAACATCCACTGTTCTTTACTATAAGTTGGACATAGAACGCGGAATGTATCTGTGCTAGACCTTACTTAGGAGGCCTTAAGTCTCCCGTGATGTTCTGAATAATCGCCTTTTTTGGAATTTTAATTTCACTTCAACAAAATCACATCCGGTGACCAAGCTAGAAAGAGGCGATCGTGAAATTAAGAGCCCTTCCCTCCCTAACAGGAGAACTCATATCTTCATATGGAAAGAGAAGCACACTGCTGGATCATATGGTTCATTTCCACTCAACTTAACCTAACAATTCATTTGCTGATGGCATGTTCTGATGTCACACACCTTGATCATGTCAGATTGAGCACAAAGGCGTTGTGAAAAACATTATTCCAACCTTAAAACCTGAAGGAAGACGAGCTATGGCTTAATGTGCATCTGTTTGTATGTTCAATGGAAAAGTTTGTCTCATTATATACATGAATAATTTGCAATCAGTATTGTCAATGGAAAAATTTCCAAGTCTTGAAACTGAGATAACAAATACCATTAGAAATTTCATGAATCAAGAGACATGGAGATTATACCTTAGTCACTCTGAGGTTCTCAGGAAGCTTCAAGGACCGGCACTGTGATGATTCACTAATTTCAGTGAGCTTCCATATCTTGGATTTGTCATTAGGTTCTTCATTAATCCGGGGTTTTACATCCACCGTATTTCTTGCATCTCCATTCTTACAAAGTCAATAGGATGTAAAATATATATTAGTAGATGATATTGACATGAAACGCAGGCAAGACTTCTTGGTGTGTCTTCCACTTTTAAGACATAACGAGTATCAATCAATATCTATCTATCTAATATCTAATTCTATAAGTAGGAAGTCTCAAAGTTAAAATTTACAACAACAACATACCAGCACAATCCCACAAAGTGGGTCTGGGGAGGGTACAATGTACGCAGACCTTACCTCTACATTTATGGGGTAGAGAGGTTGTCTCCGATCGACCCTCTGCTCAAAAGAAAAAGAAATACGGAGCAAGATTATAAAGAAATAAGAAAGCAAAAAAGAGACGAAGCAAATAGAGCAACAATAGTAATAAACACTAAATAACAAAGGAAATATGTGATTCATAAATATGATTACCAATAACGAGGGGAGGCTAACCCCGCGCCTCTCCACAATATAGCATACATGAAATATAGTAATTATGATTAGACAAGAAAAACCCAGAAACTGAAAAGGAAAAAAGAAGTTGCATAATCGAGAAGACAAAGAGACGCCATTTACGGAAATAATTCAACAGAATTAAAGTTCAACTTGGAAACCTAAAAGTAGTTGAAGAATGAGGAGGCATCGATGAAGAGAAAGCAGGGTAGGAGGAGGAATGATTTATGTAAATAAATGGATCTTGGGTCAAACTCGACCCCAAAAGGTAGCTCTTGATGTGGGACTTAACACCCCACCTCACGCATAGGACTGGACGTCTGGTGTGTGGAAAATTTAATATAGGGCCCAACATTAGTAAACCAATGGGTCTGGTATGATAATGTAAAATTAGGTTTGGAGCCCAACGCACTCTCCAAGAGCTAGCTTTAGGGGTTGAGTTAGGCCCAAGATCCATTTCTTAACAATTTTCCTCAAAGTTTAAAAGCTAAAAGACCAAAATAGCCATCAAAAGTAGAACCGCGGTATTTCCCTTCGTGTAAGCATTATTAAACTACCTTTTTGTGTAAAAATGCAAATATACATTGTAAGAATCACATGGATAAGTTCAATTTGAACTTTTGATTTACTTTGTCAAAAATGTAATATTGCTTATGCTATAAGTCATTATTATATCATAAATCTTACATGCCTTTTTGAATCTCCAAACTGAATTTGAAGTGAATAACAAAAAATGAATTATTTCATCCGTTCAAGAAAGTCAATGCATACCCAACTTAAACTGGTAATAACTAAGTTTAAACTCCAAATATAAAAGCTGATCATTTCCTACCACATTAAAGGTAAGTTAATACCTTTATAAGTTTACTTTCATCTAAGTTTGCTCTATGCAACAATCAGTGTTTAGACAATGGAGGAAAGATCATATATAGGAACTTTCCTAACTAAACAATGATGGAATGTCATTAAAGTTGTTGTTTTAACAGGTAAATTCAGTTTCTTCTGTGTTAATTCCTAATAGTGTTACCATCAAATGTTGTGGTAGGCCAGCAAGTACCCCTCCACCCTAACAATGCTTCTGCTTTTGTTATTTGGTTAAAACGTTTCCTATTGCAGTTACTTCATAGCTTGTATGTCCTTTAAGCAATTTTCTTGCATGGGCACAATCACAACCATTACTAAAATTGTCTCTCTCATTTTATTTTTGAAACTACTAAAACTGTATCTCTTTTTTGAGCTTTTTACTTCTTTTTTCTATTCATCTTTTGTTTTTTTTGGGTATATTTGTGAAGTTTAAGTATATCTGTGTGATATCCCTACATGTTTTCTTGAATCCAAGATTAGGAGAAGAGGTAAAAAACAATTCAATTTAATTTACTTCTAGGTAGATGTCTTTTAGACTTTTAAAGATATCACTAATTATTGTGATTTAAATTCAACGAACTGTTAACTAATCCCTCTATCTCCATTTATATGACACACTTCGTTTTTCAGTTGCTTCCAAAAAGAATGACACATTTCTATATTTGGTAACAATTTGATTTTAAAATGCACATTTCATCTTAACAAGATGGGTTATAGCCGTACAAATATCTCTGACTTGTTTTAAAGCACAAGTTTCAAAAGTCTATTTTTTTCTTAAACTCCATGCCAAGTCAAACAACATCAAATAAATTGGGACGGAGGGAGTATATGTGTATCACAAATTACTAACAATTCTTTGCATATGTGTACTACTAGACAGCGGTCTACTAAGCATTCTAAAGAAGATGTATGTTAGTTTAATTTTTGTACAGTTGTTCTACTATACTTTTATTCAACAACTTCTTGATACACATGAAATTATTAAAAGGAGGCTATAATATTGTAAAGACGAGACAGAAACGTGAAGTATTCGTAACCATAGCCAACTTTCAGAAACAAATGTAGACTGTTATTTACATATAAAACAATAAGCAAATCATCAAGTTGAATATTTGATATATTAGAACTGCATAATTAAACTTGTTCAAACATTTCGTTGTATTGAATGTTATAAAAATATTAGCAATATTGAATAAAACAACACATAATGGTAAACCAAAAAAATAGGTGAGATTTAAACAAATGAGAAAAGGTTATACCAGTTTTAATTAAAAGATAAAAGGTGAAAAAATGTGACTATTACAACTAAAAAATTATAACATGATCTACTAATTGGCATGGGATACACGAGCAATGCACGTGTCCAAAAACTAGTTTATGGAAAAAGTGTGTTCATACATATTTTCTCTATGGAGCTGTGACCTGATGATAACAAACAAGAACTTATTTGCAAATCACATTTCAGGAGTAACATTTACGAACCATTCCACTGATGCCAACAGCAGAGGCCACCCTATCTGCAAATCCAGAATTGTTTGCCGATGCTACAGAAATTGGATTTACTGTAGGCTGCATGATATGGAAGCAAACGACACCTAGTCATGTTTGTGTAAAGAGAAAATGGAACCTCAAGATTTATATCAACAGGTAAGAAGTACCTTAGCAGTTTCAGATGCCCTGGAAGCATCATAAGCTAGGTTCTCAGCAGTGCGTATTAAACGAATACCATCATTATTTGCCAAAATCTTTATCCCATTTTCATTAGCAGAAACAGCCAATAGAGAACCATCCTTGTTGAATCGAATTCGCGGGCTTGCCTTGAATAATTTATGGATATAAAAGAAAAAGCAGTTAGAACACATAGTATAGTACAACAATTTTCTCAGTCAGCCTAAAAATAAACTTACTGGAAGACCTCCATCAGCATCAATACTTGTCAGGAGTTGAACATGGTCCATATCCCAGAATTTGATTGAGAAATCATCACCAGCTGCTAAAAATCGATTTTTAGTGGTATCAAATTGCACAACACCCAGCGATCTTTTCCGAAACCCTTGATACGTTCTCTTAACAGCCCCCTCACTTTCATTCCACTCAACAATGTGTGACTCCCCATCTTTGCTGGTTCCACATGAAAACAGTCTGCAATTTTACCAACCAAAACCCCATCCAAAAAAAAAAAAGAAGAAAACAAGAGAGAATTAGAAATTGAAGAAAAACAAGTGACTTTAGCAAAATATGTTAAGTAGCAGCAACACAATGCATCAAGCAGAATCAACCTAGTGCCGTCAGCACTGTATGCCATTGTTGTGCACCAACGACCAGGAGCCTCATAATCTACTCGAGATCCCAAGTTATCATATAACCAAGCTTTTATCTTTCCATCTAGTGCTGTGGAGAAAATAAACTGAAGAAGGAAGTTATCAACACAGGTGCAACAGAGCAGACAGCTAAACCTTTAGTGTGATCAAGAGATATCATAACAGTATCCTTACCTGAATGCTTTCTTTATGGTGAGGGCACACAGAGTATACAGGTGCCTCATGACCCTCAAATGTATATTGTCTTGCACCAGATGTGGTATCCCAGACCTAGAAATTAGCAAGCGTTGGCAAGAACAAGCAATTATTCCCCTGCCCAAATAAAATCGTTCATAGGCAACAACATACCAAGTGTAATCCCACGAGTGGGGTCTGAGGAGGGTAGGATGCACGCAGACCTAAACCTACCTTTATGGAGTTGAGAGGTTGTCTTCGATAGACCCTCGGCTCGACAGACAAGGAAAGTTTTGAAGCATGGTAGCAAGAGAATATGATAGCAAAACAGCAACATACAAGCAAGTGAATCACCAAATAGTCATACACATAGAAGAAAAAGAAACAACGTGATCACTAAACAACACTACTAATAGGCAACAAAGCGATATTTATGCCTTTCCAACCTTTATAGTTTTGTCGTCTCCACATGTTATAACACAAAGCTGCTTATTAGGGTGAGAGAATGCAAGATCATTTACGCCTCCAACATGAGCATCAATCTGCAAAAGCATTACCAGTTTGAGCAGTGAAATTATTCAGAATTTTATCGCCAAGGCAAGAGCCACAATGCCACCACATTATACCTCCACATGCTGACGTATGTCATCATTCCCATGATAGGAATATATTTGAACAATGTGCCTAGAGTATGCAACCCCTGCTCAATAGAAAAAGTCATTCTAAGAGATAATTCATTTTCTTTTTGACAGTGCACTTCAGTAAGATGGGAAGTGTCCTCTCATGAAAGCTTACCAAATAACGAACCATCGGGGCTCCAGATAACACGGTTAACTGAGACGCCAGGATCTTTTACCAAAGCAGTCTGAGTTCAGTTAAAAAAATTGCTTTGGTCAGATTAGATGAATCTCACTGAATTAAGAGGGATCATCTCTCTCTAAGGAACCAAAAAGAAAAAAAAAACGAACCTGTAATGGCATTGAACATGCACCCAAGTCCCAGACTTTGAAGTTTCTCAATACCAGTCTCTCCCTTGAACCAACTTCCCATAACGCAATATCTCCAACATTCGTGCCAACTAGTTTGTAACATAGAAAGTCATGATAAATGCAACTGCCAAAAAAATATGTACTGACAAAAAGAAAACACCAGTATGTTGATAAGGAAGAGCATTCAGAAGATGTAGACCTAGAAGCAATGTCTGCTGAGAAGGATGAAAATCCATGCTCATGGGAGATGATCCCTGGTTTAATGTTCTTGCAACTGTCTTGGGCAAGTCATCAGGTACACTAAGAGATTGATTATGACCTTGCCCTGGAAATGATATAGGTAGCACATTCACCGGAAGGTTAACCTGTATAATGAACAATACGAAAAGAAAGTGAAGCAAAGAATAAAAAATGCGAATAATACTGACAGAATGATTGAAAGATCAAAGAGTCTACTACCTCGTCAGATATTCCCAATGACCTAGTTCTTTTGGCAGCATGATCAGATTCCCCAGATGGATAATCAATAGAGGGATTTGTTGGTGGAGTCCTGGGATGTTTAAGAGATGCTACAGAAAAAGAATGCGGAAAATCACTAGTTAAGAGAGCGAGAATAAGCCGCAGAAATCTAACAGCTGTTTCATGTGACAGCAAAATTCTTTGTTATTATTTGTCAAACAAATTTTTTAATCCATGTAGACCAATTTCTTTCGCTTCTGTTTCCTAATAACTTGATCTCAACACAAGTTTTGTATGATTTACTCAAAAAAAAGGGATCAGAAATGAAGGGAACTCTATCTGTATACAGCAAATATGAAGGGAATCAATCCCTCATGTCAACTTGAGACTAGACTGTTCTAATGCAAGGGCACTATAATCGTGATTAGGTAATGACTCAACATTTTAGCCGTTTTTCATACACACTTGTATATTTCCATAGGTATATTTCCATAGGGGTCCTGTCTTTACAATGACTATCAGTTGTTTTTTTCCTAAAAGAAAAAGTCTTTCTCTTCATGTAAATACCCTTGAGTGATACCTGAAATTGATGAAGGACCAAGACCCATAGGTCCACCAGAAATAGCTGGATGAGATACAGTGGGTGGGTTGGACATCCACCCGGCAAGAGGAGCTGCCACAGGTGCTGGCCCAGGTTGGAAAGGCTGAATAAAGTTTGTAACAGAATAAGCAAACACTTGCAGGTTAAACATAAGTAGCAAGTAAGCTGTAACAAAAACCTACCCCATGTGCACCAAGAGGAGGGAAGCTGCCTGGTTTTGGCACAGATCCAAGCAATGGATTGTTTGCAGGTGATGGAGCTCGAGCACCATTTGGTTGTCCACAAGAATGATCCACGAAAAGAGTTTTAATATCTGGATTTGACCTAGGATTTTTACAAAGCTGGTGCTGCCAATTTAAGCTGCAGCATGCATTCATTGTCAGTTCCCAATTTACAATAACCTAGTATTGCTAGTTTATTTGAATAATGACAGGCAGGTTACATTGATGCTGACTAATACTTTCATCATGAATTCTAAGATAAATACATTGACCAATATCACGAGCTGCTTCAATTGCATAGCACTTCTAAAGGTCCTAAAAGATTTATAGCTCAAGTTGTGGTGTGAACAGGTAAATACAGGATAGCTAAGTTTGGCTTGGTACCATATGCTCTGCCACTCTAGTTAAGGCTGTTATGGCTTTCAAAATGAATGCTGAAATGTCACAAGGACATCACCTTTGGTTAATCAAGGTTCGTAATCTTGAATTTTTGAGGTTGGGAAACAGCAATTTGTCACGAAACAGGGGATTTGCTTCAATAAGCTTTTTGAGCTCAACCAACATAATAGCGCGTGCAGATTTAGTATCTCCATACTTGGACAGCTGTTCATTCTCCCTACAAATTGATCAGGCCTCTTAATTACACATTCACAAAAGGATTCTATCTTCAATGACAAATTAGAGAGAGGTAATACCTGAAATTCTCTAGTGTCAACAGCTGAGTTATCTCCTTGAAAAGTTCCTCATTGAAAGATGCAAAAACTTTAAGATCCTTTACAAGAATTTCAACACCCTTGGACCGGTCACGCCTATCACAAACTCAAATTACCTCAATTCAACAATATGTAAACTGGCAAAAGCAACTATTCCTCCACAAAAAAAAAAGACAAAAATCTTACTTGTCCAATGCCTCAAGATACTTTTGCTTCCTAATTTCAAAGAAAATTTTCATGGAATAACGATTGTCATCCACTTTTGTAAAACCAGAAAGATACTTTTCAACTTCATCCCAGTTACCATTATGCACTTCATCTTCAAAGTATTTCATGTTAAAGAAAAATCCAGATTCTTGCTCAAGCCTGTAACAACAAAAACAAAAACAAAAAGACCTTTAGCAATGTGTGCAGTTGCAAAACCAATAGTAATATACCCGATATAATCCCACAAGTGGGGTCTGGAACGAATACGATATACGCAGACCTTTGCAGGTTAGGGAGACTATTTCCGATAGACCCTCCGAACAATGTAAAAAATTAACTGCTCATAATTTGCTAAAATTAGAAGCATTGAAATTGAAAAAAGGTACATACTTGTGTACTGTTTCTTTGAACTTTTCCTCATCAAGAAACTGTAAGATCAAGAATACAAGCTCTCTACTGAGAGATGACATTGCAACTACCTCGTCTTCAAACCCAAAACAAGTATGAAAAAAACCGTATGCTTGCAGATCTGCAAAATTCCATATATAAATTTCTTTTAGTCTTAACTAAAAACTCCAGAACTAATAACAACAATAATAATAAACAAAAATAACTAATACCATATGATTAAATATGTTGTCAGCTCCCACTAACTTTATATTAATATCATTAAATATTTAAGCATTTAATTATTGCCGGACACAAGCCCCTAAACTCAAAAAATAAAGTAACTGTTCAAAAAAACTTAAACTAATCCCCAAATACATCAATCAAAAAGTAAAAACAGGGCAAACAAAAATAAAAAAGAGATCCAAACATTAATTAAACCCAAACCAGAATTCGATTATTCAACTGATCTTCATCAGTCTAACAACAACTCCATTACCGATTAATCATCCATACACCGACGCAAATAAGAAGAACAAGCAGTGATTTTTTTTTTGGATCAGAGAGAGAAAAGCAGCTTTAAATCCATTAGAAACGGAAGATGCAAAGGGAAAAGGGGAGGGGGGGCCAAAATGAAAAAACAAAAGGGAGTCAATATAGTGGAGAAATGAAAGCGAAAAAGCAAACACTGAGGGGAAAAGTAAATATTCCCATGAATATATGTGTTATACGTACAGTGGTTTACAAAGGTTTCGTTCACCTTAAACAAGAGCTAATAGATCTCCATGGAAGAAGAACAAAGAGAGAGATAGAGAGATGGATAGATTATGCAGAAATGGGACAAATTATCGACGAGCTCGAGGAACAAATAGGTCAGTATGTATCGTTCTCTTCTCTCTCTCTCTCTCTCTCTCTCTAAATATAGATATAGAAGTGTGTTACTATTGCCCTTTTTCCATATCTTCTTATCGTATCGCCGAGAAAATGAAGATACGTTCGCGAGACATTATTTGCAGGGAAATTGGGATTTTTATTAGATAAGTAGAGCTGCTTATCAGTGATAGGTAGCAGCACATTCAATAAGTACAATTTTGTCGGGCCCACAAAGCCGGATAGGTTTTATCTTGTTAGTCGGCTTGGTAACACAAGCTGCAGCTGTCAACACTTCGGCTCGTATACCTACCTGTCCCCGTGATGCTTAGCAAGTACTAGCAACCCATAATTAGTGGTGGATTAAAAATTTTACTTACACAGTTTAATACTTCTTTCGTTCCATTTTACCCGTCCCAAATTTCCTAATTTGATATCTCATTTTACTTGTTCTTTTTAACTTATCAAGACAAGATAAAAAAAAAAAAATTCTATTATACCCTTAGTGTAATTGATTAGTCCTTGTTATTAGCATTCTTGAAAAATATTATTTAAGAGGATTACTATTAAGAGTATATCATTAAGAATATAAATGGTGTTTTGGTATTAGCCATCAATCAATATTGGAACTAATAACAAGACACAATTAAGAGGGGCAAAATGGTAAAGTTACATCACTAATCATTGTTTTCTTAATAGCTGTGTCATCCCAATTTGGGACGGATAAAATGGAACAGAGGGAGTATTTACTATGTATATATATTTTTTTAAAATCTAATCATATTTAATTTTTCATCGGGGAGTCTCGATTTTATCTAATTTCGCTCCTCAATAGTATAATTAATCTACGTAACCGTTTGGTCATGAAAACGAAAATTTTCTGGAGTTGGAGTTGTGTTTGACCATGTCTTTTTTGAAAAAAAAAATTGACTTTTGAAAAAACTTTTTAAAATATGATTTTATGCCCTAACTTTTACAAACTATCAAAATTACCCAACTAAAATTTACCTACTAATGAAAAAAGAACACAATTAGCCACTACTATAAAAATAATTACATATACATGGTCATATTTAATGAATTTCAATTATGACATATATAATATTTACATTAATAGCTGTTTTCTCATATTTGAAAATTTTAAATATGGATGTTATATTAACATATCACTACTTCCTGTTTTTTTAGGTAACAAATATTATCTTTCAAATAAATTTATTTTTTTAGGAATTTATTTAATTTATTTCCTTCATTTTCCGTTCCTAAAAAATAGAAAATGATGCGTTGTTATTAAATTTTAGGGTGCCGCTAATTTATTTCTTTAATTTTCTTATACATGAAAGATTTTACTGTGTGTGAATAAATTATTTCTATTTAAAACATGCTTTGCATATTTATGGTATATTATATCATATACCATAAATATATAAATATGCTTAGTATGTTTCTTTATACTTTGTATTTTTATATATGTGTGTATATGGTATATACATGGTATAAACTTCATATATAACATGTTTTGTATATTTCTATTATAAATATGCTTAGTATGTTTCTTAATACTTTGTATATTTATATATGTGTGTATATGGTATATACATGGTATAAACTTTATATATAACATACTTTGTATATTTCTATTATAAATATAATACTTTATATATTTATGGGTATAAATATAAATTAGCAGTAAAATAATGTCTTAAATAAGGGAGAATTAAATAAGGGATAAAAATAATGATGAGAGAGAAAAAGAGATATATATTAATTAGGATAGCGTTAAGTTTGAAATTATAATTATCTTATTCTTTAAAACTGTTATATACGTAATATTGAAAAAGTAATGTTATAAGGAGAGTTTTATGTAAAAATTTAAAAGATTGGGATTATATGTAATAATAATAAAAGTTAAAATTGGAGTTGGAAAATTGTGAAAACAACAAAAACTTGTTTTCCCTTTTCAGAAAAAAATTCCGAAATTATTTTTTTTAAAAAAAAGAAAAAAATTTCATGGCCAAACGGGTCCTAATTCTGTAAGTAAAATTTAAAGAGAATAGAGAATATATAAGAATTTTGTCCTGATTTATAAAGATAATGAAGTTATTTTTTAATAAACTCTGTGCTTAAATAACTCAAGTAATTTAAAGAGAGAATACTGAAACAAAAATTGTAACGACACCACAAATGTAGTGCTATGGAAAGCGGTACATGGCATACTTAGAAAGAAGGATAACAATAATAATAATAATAATAATAATAATAATAATAATAATAATAATAATAATAATAATAATAATAATAATAATATGACTGGACTAATATAATAACCGAAATACAAAAAAAAGTAATAGTAATTGATGAATAAGAAATTAGGAGGATAGTGGCATATACTTGTGGAAACTAGTTTCATTATGATGCTCCATTAAGAATACTACTTATGATTTAGATGTGGTAAACTCTTGGAGTTGTTGATGTAACTCAATTAATTTCCCTAGTTAGTTCTAGGGAATCGTACGGGTAGATTTAAAGAGAGCAGACTGCAGAAGTAGCTGCGCTGCTCTTCTCAAGAGTAGTTGGTTGTGGGAAAAATGTTGAGATAGTACTATTATTGTCAATATTTATTTATTATTGACTTGATACATATATTAAATAATATTTTCTTTATTTAAAAAAGAATGATCTATTTTTTTTTTAGTCTATTTAAAAAAGAATAATTATTTTTTTTGGCAATACTTTAATTTTAACTTTCCACGTGACATGTATAGGACCATAAAATTAAAGAATATTTTGATATATTTGACACAACTTTAATTTAAGACATTCAAAAATTTTCTTTATTTTCTTAAATTTTGTGTCAAGTCAAAGTAGTTCATTCTTTTTTAAATGAAGGGAGTAATAATAAAATATATTATTTTTTATATCAATTTTTGAACATAATAAATATAATGCGTGTAAAATAAATTTTAAAAAATTATTAAATATTTATTTTTAATAAAACAGATAAATAAAATTAGATGGAGAAAGTAGTCTAGCAAAAACTTTGCCGTTCATAGATCCAGTTCTGGGAAACTGGGATGTGCCCCTTAAATTTTCAGGTCCAAAGATTTACTGAAATGCCATCTCCTACTCATTTTAGTACTCACGAGAAGAGTGAAAGGGACAGCCCATTTATTCGCGATAAGCTTTCTGGATAAATTAATGGCTTGAATATTTCACACGAAAAGGGGGTTTTGATGGGTCATTGTCACAAGAGTGTACAAAAATTTTCGAGGTACTAAATCAAATATGTATTCATAATAATTAATTTTAATCTCCACATGTTCCGTTCATAATACACTAAATTATCCTTCACTTATGTGTTTATTATTAAAAATTATTTTCATTTTTACTCGTTATTTTTAACATATTAAGAGATTTTTTTTTTTATATTTTATCCTTAGTATAAAAAAAAATAAAAAGAAAGTTCAAAAATGTGCATGTGTTGTGAGTCGGAGTCTATTTGAAATTGTTGTTAGGAAGTCAAACAAAAGAATTATGTCTTTTAAAAACAAAATAGAAATAGAAGCAGAAAAAATCTCTATTAAAATTTAGAATTAAACATCAATAGTTAGAACATCAATCACTATTTTAAGCAAAATACTCCCTTCGTCCATCTTTACTTATCTATTTTTCTATTGACATAAAAATTAAAAAATGATAAATAAAAGAATAATTTTATCATATTACTCTTTAAATGTAATTAATATAATACTTTGAAAATATATTATATAATAAATAATAGTGCTAAAGATAAATTGAATAAAAATAAATAAATTATTTATTAATTTTGTTTCCTAATTTATGGAGGAGTGGGGAATGTAATGGTTCATTAGTTCCCATAAGCGGTTCGCGACATTTGTTAAGAATCATCGAACCTACGCGTCTCATGGGGCTGCTATGTCAACTGTCATAGCACTTCCTTCACCCAATAATATTTATCTATTATTAATTTTATACACATTTTTAAAATTAATAACACGAATAACTTTATTATTTTATTTTTTAAATATGATATATTTAATAATTTCAAAAAGATATTGAGGATCAATAGTACTTCCTTCGATCAATTTATGCGACATATTTTTTTTAATCCATTTTAAAAAAATTAATTTTTTTTATTTGACAATTATTTAATGACATAATTATCATTTTATCTTCACTGGGTCTCTTTTAACAAGAAAAATGAATCAAGAAAATAGCACTAAAATATTTTTAATAAGGGTATATTAGTAAATAAAATAAAGTATTCTCTTTTTTCTTAAATTCAGAATCCGATCAAATTATGTCACATTAATTGAGACGAAAAAAGTATTTATCACAATAGTAAAATAAGGTACGAAAAAGTAAATTATCTATTGATTTTTTAAATTAAACAAATATTATTAGACATCTACATTAAATAACGTCGAAAAGTATTATCGAACTAGTGGGAGTAATATTATGAAATGATTTAATACTTTTCCACTTCATAGTAAATATAATGATATTTTTACTTTGAAACACGCTTGTTAAAAAAAAATAAAAAAATTACTAACTTATTTCTAATCAAATGTTTTTGTTATTTAGTAATTCCTTGATTGTGTAAAACTCATCCATCAAAAAATAAGGATAAATTTGAAAGAAGAATAAAAACTTTGTTGATTTTGTGAAACACAACATATTTTGAAATAAGTTTAAAGATAAATGGTATACTTATGTTACAAATTGAGGGATTATCTTCCGTTTGAAATTATATGGCATTTTTATTTTTTAAGTGATTAGCTGATCTTTGAAACTAATCGAACTAAATCAAGTCAATAATGTTCTCGACATACTAATATTTATCAAATATTAAAAAGAAAAATTAGTAACTTTCGAAGAACTATGACTTTACTCCCACCATTTTAATCGAATATTTGCCGACAAAGGAATTGGTGGGTCAGTACTATGATGCAATCGACACGTGGTAAGTGGCCCCCTAGCTAACTCAAACCTTTTTTATTACTAGTACTCCATCTTTTTTTAAAAAAAGAAATTCTTCTCCAATCACCCATAAGAATTGTGATTTGGTAAATATTTCGGATTCGACATTATATTATTAGAGAGCATTTTATCTTTTATTATTAAATTTCTAAATGCGAATTTAAATTAATCAAATTACAGACAAAAATCAAAAAGAGTAGAGTACTTGAGTTTTTATTAAATTTCTTGACTTCACGTGATTAATAGGGAAAAGGGGAAACCCAACTGTTGATGAGTACTATTGGTCAAGTTACTAAAATTTGTATTATTCTTCGATCTAAATTATGGTATTTGTGTTTGATTAAATTGACATGACCTGATTAAGAATTTCCATTTTCTTCTTTTCCTCTTAAAGTAAAATTTTCTAGTCTTATTGATACAAACAATTAAAACTTACCCCACATAATAATATTCATCAACCTAAGTCCTAGTAAATTATACGTGTATTTTTTTAAAATGATGATGTTTGGATATCTTTCGAAAATAAATAATTTCTCTATTTAATTATCTTCGTGAACGGGTTAAAGTTTGTGTACACTCTGTCCTTCTCCAGCTCAATATAACGGACTTTACTAGATTTATTATTTTTCTATTTTTAAATATATTTTTGATCGATTAAAGGTGTTAATTTGATAATTTAAACTTAGTATTATATGGAGTATCTAATATGAATAAGTAAGCATTTAGACATGAATTGAATAAGGTTTTAGAAAGTATAGTAGGAGTAATATTTAAAACCAAAATTAAAGAATATTCAAAAGTTAAAACTATATTTTGATAAGCATTTCACATTTTCACTTGCAGAAAAAACGTTAAAGTTTTCTGAGAAAAACTTCGTGTTGAATTTTTTTTTTTTTTTTTTTTTTTTTTAAAGTTTGGACTGGAATATTGATAAAACAATGGCCAAAACAAGTGCTTTGAAAAGAAAAAATAAAATTTATATGTCTCAACCGGGCCCTAAAATTCATTTGACATGACATCTCAGAAAAATAAATTATTTATAGCTATCCATTATCGACCAATTAATCACAAACAGGGTGTCAGTGACCTCTTCTATAAATTTCTTTAAACTTCTTAATATATATAAAATAAATTTTTTATCAAAATCTTTTTGTTGTAAAATAGTACAACCACATTGATATTTTTTTAGAAAAATTATCTTATCTTCCCACCTAATGCACGCTCCCTCTTTCTCCGTCTCATATCCATTTGGTGACAAAAATTATTCACTTTTATTAAAATAATTTTTCTTATTTTATTCAAAAATAAGCATTTGTAATGAAAACTCTAAAGTTGTATTTTAAATAAATATTTTTCAACTCATTTTTTACTTTTAAAATTACGTATATATTGATTGAAATATTTTTTTAAAGAAAAATACAAAGAAAATTATTTTTTTTTCTTCGATTTCACTTTATATATTCTAATTTTTTTTTAAAATAATTTAAAAGTCTATCATCAAACGTATAATTATAATATTACACGCTTAAAGTGTCGATCAATATGAAAAGTTGGTCGGGAATGTGGTGTACTATTTAAAATAGGAAACAAAGGTTAGGGATGTTATTGAAACTTTATCTGACTTTCCTACCACTACTTCTTTTGGTGGTGCTCGCTTTTCTAGTTTGGGCACGTTTATCAACACGTGGCATCAAAATTTAAGAGAAACACAAGGATATATTCTAATCCCATAAATAATGGAATATCTTAATTTTTGATAATTCTATATTTTAGGTATTTCATTTCTTTGACTAATATTCACTTGTAGCATATTTTATCCTGATGACATATTAATTAAGAAAAATAATTAATAACATGATTAATTTATCAAAGTAGCCCTATTAAATAATATTTGCATTTTAATTTGAAGAAAAAATAATTATTGCAAAGGCTAAAACATGCAAAAAAAAAAAAAAAAAATTTCTTCTTGATTAATAAAAAAAGACAAGTAAAATGAGAAATCAAATTAGGAAATTTGGGACGGATAATTTGAGACGGAGGGAGTATTATATTTCAATGAATTAACGTAATATGTCTATCGTATATACATTTTCATAATGATGGTATTTTTTCAAAATTAAACTTTGTTGTTCAGCATTTTGAAGGAGTCATTTCTTAAAAGGCTTAGGTAAATTAAGAGAATATACATGATAATTGATGATTTTTTTTTGTTAGATATTTTTATTTTTATTCAAATTTTTTTTTTTGTTAAGATCATTTCCATTTATGTATTTGTAATTGATTTCTTTTTGTCACTTAATAAATTTAATTAAAACTTTCTTCATTTTAAATTAATAATCGCTTTTGCTCAAAAAAATTACTTAAAAATAACTTCTCATATAAAATTAAAGTTAACAATAATTTTCAACTGCACCATTGTAATCAAAATTGTTCAATTCTTAAAAAATATATAATAAATAGAGTAACTTAATCAATAATAAATAATATATTATCTTTTATTATTTTTCTTAACGAACATGCAGTGACGGACCTAGGATATAAACTATGGGTGCTTAAGCACCAACTCCTTTTTTGACAAACATTAGAGTATTATTTATGTATAAAATATAGTAATTCATTTAAGTACCCACTCTGTAGCAATTCTCAAACTAAAAATAGTTTAGCACCATGACATAAGATTTTTGAATCTGTCATCGTGAACATGAAAAAATATAATTAATAATTAAAACGAGATGAATAGAATATTTTTTTGAAGAACGTGTAAAATTAAACACGACAAGTAAAACAGATACTTTTTTATGCATTTATTAATTAGTGCTACTTTCTAATATATAGAACACTAAGGTAAGCTAGTCAGGGTCGTCCGGCCAGTTTGTCGCCTTTCACCTATACTTTCTTCGTAATTTTACTATATCATCTCTAATTAATTATCATATGATTTTTATATATTAGAAAATTGATAATATTTAATAAAAAATAATATAGACATTTATGACATGTCTGCTTCCGCTAGTTCAATCGTAATTTTATTATTTCAACCCTAATTAATTATTTGAATCATTAAAATAGAAAAGAAAAAAAAGATAAATTAACTATTGATGTTATAAATTAGCTTAACATCTTATATGAGGTCCATTTAAATTTTTTTGACAACTATTTTTTATAATAATTTTGCTATATCACGTCTAATAAGTTATTATGAGCAATTTAAGACATGTTGTTTCGCTGCTTCAATCGTGATATTTGATTGACTGTCGAAATTATATGTGTCACTTTAATTGGAATAGAAAAAAATATTATAAATCAGAATAATTAAAAATTTATATTAATTTTTAAAATATAATTGACTATCAATGCTACAAAAATTTGGACAATGAGAGTATTGTTAATTACAATAGCTAACAACTTAAAATAGTAAATTACAATGTCAAAAAATATTATAAATTACAATAGTTAATAGCTTAAAATATCAAAAAACATATTAAAGATATAATTAATTATCTAAATTGTATTTGTATCACAAAATTGAGACAAAAAAAATAACATATATTGTTTGTACTATATAGAAGTGCGATAAAGCAGACACCTCTTCATCGACGTGTTTGTTTTCTCCGTGATTTTACTATATCACCCCTAATTAATTATTATATGCCATTTACGTATTAAAAAATACTAATATTTAATAAAAAATAAAATAGATATTTATGACAGTCTGCTTCAGCTGCTTCAATTGTAATTTTACTATTTTACCCCTAATTAACTATTTAAATTATTTATTAAAAAAATAATAATATGTAAAAAAAGTTGAAACAAAGTTAAATAGATAAAATGATAAATTAACTATTGATGTTTTAAATTAATTTAACATCTTATATGAGGTCTACTTAAAAAAATTTCATAACAATTTTGTATAGTAATTTTGTTATATCATTTCTAATAAGTTATTATGAGTAATTTAAGGCGTGTTTGTTTTGCTACTTCAATCGTGATATTTGATTGACCGTCGAAATTATATGTGTCACTTAAATTGGAATAGAAGAAAAAGTATTATAAATCACAATACTTAAAAACTTAAACTATTTTAAAAATATAATTGACTATCAATGTCACAAAAGTTTGGACAAGAAGAGTATTATTAATTACAATAGCTAACAACTTAAAATAGTAAATTACAGTGCCAAAAAAGTATTATAAATTACAATAGCTAACAACTTAAAATGTCAAAAAATATATTAAAAATATAATTAATTGTCTAAATTTTATTTGTTTCACGTAAACTGAAATAATAAATGAATATATATTGAGTTTGTGCTAACACGGGTCATTTGTTATCTAGTATATTCATAAATGTTGTTCCCTTCCAAGCTCTTCTATCTATATGGTTTCATATGGATTGACCTATAATGAAAATCTTAAGTTGGTCCTTGTATGTGACGGTACTTATAATTTTGAAAAGTTCACCTTGATTTTTTGATAGAAAAGTCATTATTTTCATCTTGAATTTGTTCTAAAAAGTCATTTACATACTTAAACTATTATCGCAACCTAATACATATCCACACTATTTAAAAGTAAATTTATTTTTATCTCAAAATGTAAATAACCAGTCACATGATGGAGAATGAGTTACACTTGCGCCATATCATCGACATGTCACTGCCACATCAGATACTAGGTCAATTATTCCTTTTTTTTTTTAAATATGCAATCCATTGCTTCTTCTTCACCAAAACCACCATTAAAACACCACCACTGACACCATTACTATCAAATTCAAATCTCTACCACGATAATTTTAAGAATTCACCATTAATTTCATTATTAGAATCACAACACAATCATTGGTATCATAAAAATCACAAATCACCACCACCATAAATTCAACACCCACTACTAAAACTGTCATTGAATTCACAATATCACCATTTGATACAAGATCACCAAGGAAGACACTAACACACACCAAAACAGTCCATGATTTGAAGAACCGAGGACCCCTTTTGGTGACCCCTCTCGGATTCACTACACAATAACAATACAAGCACAATAACAACAAGATTCTAAGGTGTTCAACACCTAAATCAGAGAGCCACAAACTAAGATTACAACACAATAACAAGAACAAAAATGACACAACAAGATCTCGGGTTTGGACACCCAAAACCGAGAATGAACACAACAACAACAATAAGATAGAATGATAGATAACTTGACACACAATGCACAAACACTATGAACCAAAGTGTATATTGAACACTAATATCCAAGAATTCATACAAATAACATCAAGTTCTTATGGTGACCTCAAGGGAACGGAATCCCCAAGCAACCAACGTTTCAAAACAAGCAACCAACACAAGTGATTTCACACTTGTATGAACACTCTCAAAGAGCTCTCAAAATATCATCTAAGTTATGAACAAAAGACCTAATATGTTCTATTTATAGTCTAGGTTATAACTTATTACAAAATGACTATAATGCCCTTAATAAACCAAGACAAAGGGTCGGCCTTGGAGTGTGCATATTGGACGACTTTGGAGTGTTGGAGACTTGTTCTCTACACTTCAAAGCTTGCACCTGAGCTCGAGCCTTTACGTATTGGTCCACAATCACGATTGTACTTGTATCATTCTCCCCTTCTTGAAAAGGATTCAACCTCGAATCTGAACCTTGCAAAACAATAGAGGAAACAAAAGAACACATATTCCTCATGACATGAGGGTTAACGTTAGCATAATCAACAAAAAAATTTATCAAACCACGAGTGTACATTCTACACATGCCGTGGGACCTTAGGGAATAGGATAGCCTTCTAAGCACCAAAAGAAGTACTTGTCTATCTATAAAAGTGTGACAATAAACAAGACAAAAAAAAAGAGAAGTGTAATCAAACATAGCATCTTGCCAAGGTGGCTCAAACTTCACATACACCCAAACATCTCTCCCAAGAAAGAGTCAACTAGTGTATCCACTTAAGTGTGATAAGAAACAAGTATCAAGAGTTGCTCATCAAGTGGAAAATATAGACTCTTCTTGGAACAACAAATAGGCCTGAAAGCCGCGATAGGAAGGCCATACATTCCATGCACATTCAAGCCATTCCAAAAGACATCCTCATCACCATGCTTTAAATGATCACCGGGATCAAATGGGTTGAGTGTCCATGGACTCGGGTTTAGGATGCATTTTTTCCCCCAATACTACCACTAGTACAATCATATATCCCCTCTATACTAGCATGGTCTACAACAAAAACAACTAGAGGGTCATCCATAGTCAATCGGCCAACACGTTCAACATCATCATTTTCACACACAAGTTGGTCTTCATGACTTCCATAAGATAATATACTATCACTTGCCACAATGGCTTCAACACTAGATGGATCAACTAGTGTGTCCACAATCTCAAGTTGTACATTATCATCACCAAATGGAGGCATATTCGGCTCACCTAAAGACAAACTATCATTCACACTTAGGTGACTACTAGCCTCATTCACTAGAGTGCAAGAGTTAGTTTGATTACCTTGTAGCTCATGTGGAGCATGTCTACTCACGGGAACTTGATTAGGATGACTTGGATGCTTTATCAGGTTATCCAACTCCTTGCAAAGAGAGCTTTCCGTTCCTTCCATTTTTCCTTCCACTTGGTCTATTATTCTTTCCATTCTCTCCATTCGAGTACTAAGGTCATGTTTCATACCCATTATGGCAGCCATCAAATTATTCATGGTCACCTTTTCCAATGCCATGTACCTAACAAGAGAAATTCTAAAACAAAAACACAAAAAACAACAAACTAGTTAATGTTAGAAAAGAAAACATCCTCACAAGCTCTCAAGCTCTCACACTTTGAAATGTCTCTCAATTGGCCTCACAAGTGTTGGTAACTCGTTTATACTCCAAGGAGATTGCTTGGTACCAATTGGGGCTCGAGGTTGGAATAGATTTTCTTTTGAAACAACTCAAAGAAAATACCTACGGACTTGAATCAAGAAACTACAACAAATTTCAAAAAGATAAAAGCACACAAAGAAACGTAGCCACGAATAAACGAACCCAAAAACTAATTTACAACCTAGTAGACAATTACTAGTTTGTTAATTAGCAATAGAATCAACAAAATGCAACTAAGAAATAAAGATTAGAAACTAAGAAATCAAAAATTTGAGCTTAATTATATTGCGTGAACAGTAGAACGTGATGACGTGGCAGCCACGTAATTGGTCACGGTCCCACATAATTTTTAATCACCAACTTGAAGCCTTTGTCTTGATACAATTTGGAATGAAAGAGTTTGTCTTTTGGTGAAAAAATTCAAGTCTTTGAAACTTTTTCAAATTCAACTCAAAAAAGTGAGATTTGACTCGTACTATTCCCACAAAACAAAGTCCTTAGAATATAAAAAAGTGGTTGGCAAGTCTTTGAGGTGATGTGTTCAAGTCTCTTCACCAACAACTTTTCAACTTTATCTTACACCTTTTTGGATCTATGTTATACTTTATATTGGTCAAGACATTTCAAGAACAACAAGATCACAACAACAACTCCACCAATATTCATCTCAAAGTCCATAATAATTGTACCACTCGGTCAAGAACAACAATATCAACCCACGACCAACTTCAAGTTTACAACAATAAGTTCAACAACATAAGCTCAAACCTTTAGATCTAGACACTTTTAGTGTTGGTGAGAAAGAAACCAACATTAGAACCAATCTAAACAAACGGAAGACTACAAGATCTAGTCACAAAGAAAATGTCTCGGCCAAGATAACAAGAAGACCCAACTTTCGTCCAAGAACAATCTCAAGAACACTTCACTTTTTTAAAAAAATATTTTTCAACTCTCAAGCCCAAGATTGATCTTGTTAAAACAAAATCAAAGATGCTCTGATACCAAATGATACAAGATCGACAAGAAAGACACTAACACACACCAAAACAGTCCATGATTTGAAGACGAGGACCCCTTTTAGTGACCCCTCTCGGATTCACTACACAATAACAATACAAGCACGATAACAACAAGATTCTAAGGTGTTCAACACCTATAATCAGTGAGCCACAAACTAAGATTACAACACAATAACAAGAACAAAAATGACACAACAAGGTCTCGAGTTTGGACACCCAAAATCGAGAATGAACACAACAACAATAGTAAGATAGAATGATAGATAACTTGACACACAATGCACAAACACTATGAACCAAAGTGTATATTGAACACTAATATCCAAGAATTCATACAAATAACATCAAGTTCTTATGGTGACCTCAAGGGAACGGAATCCCCAAGCAACCAACGTTTCAAAACAAGCAACCAACACAAGTAATTCCACACTTGTATGAACACTCTCAAAGAGCTCTCAAAATATCATCTAAGTTATGAACAAAAGAACTAATATGTTCTATTTATAGTCTAGGTTATAACTTATTACAAAATGACTATAATGCCCTTAGTGAACCAAGACAAAGGGGCGGCCTTGGAGTGTGCATATTGGACGACTTTGGAGTGTTGGGGACTTATTCTCTACACTTCAAAGCGTGTTTCGTTGGTTGGCCAGCCCCTTTACGTATTGGTCCACAATCACGATTGTACTTGTATCATCATTGTCAACATCCAAAGTTATAAAGAACCACCACAAATTCGCAACACCATCACTACTAAATTTTACATCAAAATTGCTCCACCACCACTACTAAATCCTACATCAAAAGCGCCAAATTCAACATTTAATTTATGAAATTTGTCACATACAAATTTACTATAAAAAATAATCATTCCTGGTGATATTGGTAATGCCATTTTATGATGAAATTAATAGTGGTAAGTGATGAAATTAGTAATGGTGACTCATGATGGATTAGCCGATAAAGATATGGGGGAGATGATGAAATGAGTTATAAAGTTGTTATTTTTTTTATGATAGTAGTAGAATTAATAGGGACCTGTTGATTGTTCTTCAGTCATGTTTTGATTGGATTGAAAAAATCAGTGGCAGTGTGATTTTTCTTTAGTATTTTTCAGCAAAATTGTAATGAAGAAGAAGGGTGGGGTGTGAAGAAGAAGAGGTGTGGGCAGATGGGATGGGAAGGATTTTTTTTTTTAACTTTAATTTTGACTCAAACACACTTAATATATATATTTTTTTTTTATCACGTCAGTTGCAGAGAGTAAATAAAATAACTTTTACATAGTATAAGTGTGTGTATTAGATCGTGATAATAGTTTAAGTGTGGAAATAACTTTTCAAGACAAGTTCGAAGTGAAAATGACTTTTCTCATTTCTTGGTGATATTTTTGAATTTATTGGAATAATTATTATTGAATGTGGCATGATATTCTACCTATATATTCAGTTACGTATTATAAGAATTTTTGTTTAAGGCTGGTAACGCGTTTGCTGAGGCCTCAAAATTTTAATAGTAAATATTATTATTTTTTACTTTACTCGAAATGATAATGAAGATTGTGAAATACGTCTAAAAAAATAATAAAGAAAGAAAAAATTATCTAATTTTGAATTAAACTACTCAAACTTTATATTAATAAATAAAATTTTAACAATAATATCCAAGTTAATGTATTGCGAATAAATGTCTCACAGTTTATTCACTAGAATTAATCTTTACATTTATTAATAATCGTATTTATATGTGAAGTTAAATATTATGTGTATCTTAAAAGTACTACACCGGAAAATAAGTAATATGCAAGAACAAAAAAAAATATTTTCATTACTATAATGTTATTTTATATATATGTGTATGCATTTAAGGTGTTTTATCAAAATTTGACTTTATGTCATTAATTTCATTAAGACGTTCATGATGAAGGCTGAGTACAATACTTTATTTTTTTTTGGTAATCATTCATGTATATAAATCACCAAAGGAACAGTTTACAAAATTATAGCCCAACTTTAACACTGTTGGCTATTGTTCCCAGTTAGTCAATATTATTGGTGTTCTTTGTAACCAGCTCAAAATTCGATTCCTGATGTAGCACTAAGTACGACAATAACGTACCTAATAATTTTTTTTTTACGAAAAGTTATGTGTACACCTATCTTATTTCTATATTATTGAAATTATTGAGGTAAAGTTGATAGTATTATTTAATATACTAATAAGAAATACCAATACATTAAGGGCTAAAATGTGTACACAAATATTATGCACTTTACCAAACGACCCCTAAATGAACACACTAAAAGCTTATCGTTGAACATAGTTTTTATTTAATCGGTCAAATGATCAATCACTAATTCTCTTTTGAAATTCAAATTTTAATAATTAATATTTTATTTATTAAGTGTATATGTTTTTAAAAGTTTTGACTTGACACAAGTTTTAATTTTTTTTTTTTTAAATTTTATAATCTTAAATTAAAATATATTTTAATTTTATGATTTTAATAAATGATGTGAAAATTTTTAATTATTTTTTTTAAAAAAATATTTTTTTAAAACACACTAAAAGATCAAATAAATAGAATCGGAGGAGTAACTCTTTATTTTAAATTGTTTGATCCAATATTCAACGATTACGATTTGCAAGACCAGTATTTTGCTGGCAATATTTTTGTTGTCGTATTTTGATTGGTTAATTGGATTTTTTTCAAAGAAGAGAAAAAACAAATGGCCGTGGACCATAATAATGTATTTACAAGGAATTTAATTCTATCCGGTTGGTAAATTTGGCCGATAATACGTGGAAGACACGCGCTACGCGCTCAATTGGTGAAAGTGGGTGGGTCCAATTTATTAATTGAATATTACGTTAAATATCGCTTTCTCTTTTCAATTTCATTTTCTATTTTTTGATATCTTTATCACTACACGTTAAGTAGTTAAAGTCAGGGAGAGAATTTCTAATTTCGAATATATCGTTTGCAATACATATAATATATCGTGATATATCACGAGAAATAGAGTAGAGCCAGTCAATCTTAGATATTGAACGTAGGATTTTATAAGAAGTTGTCAGTGTCAGATAGTGCTGTTTTTTTTTTTATTTATTTATTTTAAAAAGTTTATTTTATATAATTTGATAGGAGTAGAGGGGGACAGTGGAGCTTATGCTATTTATGTGACTTGTCATTTACTGCACTTTGGGGTTATATAGTTTTAATTTAGTGCTGTGAATAGTGTGGTCCATTTCCTTAATCAATTCGAAACCAATTATACGTCGGTTTATAAGTCAACTTTATGTGTACGTATTTGATTAGATATAAAATTTAATTAAATTTTCTTCATTGTTTTAGTATGAACCTTTTTTTTACTACTGGTTTCACTTTATATAAAAATTTTATGTTTTATTTGAGTTGAGGGTATATCGAAAATAATATTTTTATCTTCTCGACACCATCTTCTCCAAATTTCATTTGTAAAAATACACTCAGTATATTGTTGTTTGTTATTCTTTTTTTTTTTTTTTACAAAAAAAATTATGACATAAAATAAGTCGTACAAATTTTCATGGCTAAACCAACTATTTCATCGAAGGTAAATGAAAGTTTGAAGTTAAATTGGGAGTATTAAATACGAGAAAATGACATTATTTAGATCGATTTTTGTTTTTAAAAATGGCGATAAATTGTGGTAACAGAAATATATGAGTTTAAAAGTTTGATTATGTGCCATTTCACAAAATTTAGGGATGAATTTAAACTATTCTGGTGTGAAAAATGTTCAACGTGTTGAATTGACTATTGACAATATTTGGACTAATTCTTCATAATCTACCCCAAAACTGCTGTTGAATGACAAAGTTGACCATTTCACATATATACACGTTAATAGTGGCGGAGTTAGAATTTTCAATAAGAGGGTTCGCAAGTGAATATACGAACTAATCAAAGGGGATTCGACATTTACTATATATACATAAAAATTAATTTTAACTATGTATATATAAAATAATTTTTCGTCGAAACCTTGAAGGGTTCACCCAAACCCCTATCTCAAGTGTAGCTCCACCCGGCACACTCGGTTTTCATGGACCTGTATACTGATTTTAGGTCAGCCCTTGACGAAACAAATACTTAATTTATTTAAGACAAGTTAATCATGTATACCAAAACAGGTACTACTATTATTTAATTAATTATAGGAGTATGTCCTAGGTACAATTTAATTTATTATCTTCTCCGCCCTTACCCTACCCCTACCCCCACCCCCCACCCCCCCACACACATCCAGGTCCACCACCAAATAAGGCAATAGAAATGAATGCTTTTTTATTGGTTTCTTTTCCAAGCACATTACATTCAGGTTAAATGACCTGGCCGGCTGGCCTATATGAATACGTGTTTGAAAGTATCTACTGCCCCATGACCATTTCCTTTTCTCATGCTGTCCACAAATAATGGATAACAAAAGTTTAAATTATATATTTCTTTCGTTCAGTTTTACTCTTTATTAACAGAGTCAATTTGACAAATCTTTGGGCTAAATTGAATTGGATTGATCCAACTTTTAAAATTTAAGTTTGGATGTTTGAAATCTATATGAAGAAAAACATCTTAAAATATTGATCAAAGTTTATACAGTTTGATTCTCGAAAAACAAAACGAAACTTGACAAGTAAAAGTGAATGGAGAGTATATCAATAGAATCAAGGTTATTCTAAATAAATTTTATTTTTTAACAGTTAATTATTACTAGTTGTATTTGTTGGGTTCAATTGGTGTGAATGAAAAAATGAAAAGTTGCTTGGAAGGAACATAACTTTTCGAGTAAAAGACACACTATTTCGAAAGAAAGTATGACTGTTTGGATGGTTGTGGCTGTTCGGAAAAGACACACTCTTTCGAATGGACAGACATGACTGTTCAGAAGGGATACACCTTTCCGGTGAACCTTTGACACCTTTCAGAAGGGGCACTTAATGACTATATAAATCTGTATTTTTTCACAGGTTTAGTACGAATTTTTCTGCACTTAAAAACATTTCTTGTCTTCTAAAATACTCCGTGTGATCATCTAACTGTTGAGTGAGTTCGAAGAGAGTCCGGTCGTTTGAGGTACCACTACAGTTGAATTGTTAAGCCTTTTTATCCTGGGAGAAAAATTCCGCAACCTTGGGTACTTGAGAGGAATTATTTCCTTAAAGACACTCGTTGAATTCGGAGGACTTGGCTTTTTCTGCTTTATCTAATTTTATTTAAAATATTGAAAAGAAACTTCTCTGAAAGATCATTTTTGATCTTGTGTTGAAGGTGTTGGAAACTTCATAAGTGTTCTTGATTTATTCTTGAACTTGTGTTGAAGTTGTTTTGTCAAAATACATATTTTTGTGTACCCGAGAACAACAGTATTAAGTTATCCATTACATATTTATCATAGAATTTTATTTACATTGGCATTGCATGCTAACAAAATATTATTTAGGACTCACATTAAGATTTGGTTCTTGCAGTTGCCAACCAACCTTATCTAGTTCTATGCAGAGTACGAGAGTAAAACATGTAATAGTAGATGTCAAGTGGGCAGTCTTTAAGTTAAGTAGAGGCAACAATATACAGAGGTGCAGGAATATACAGAATTACCCTGACAGCTGCACTCTATTATGTCTGGCAAGAGGCAACAATATATACAACTTTTTCTAAGTAAATCATTCAGATAGTCTGATGTTTTCCAGGGTCCATCGAAAATAGCCTTCCGTCCTAATAAGATAGGAGTAAGATTGCATATACACCTAACATCATTCTCTCCATATCCCACTTACGTAAATTTCTCTTAATATGTTATTATTATTGTTGTCGTCATCGTCTTTCAGAAAGTCTATTGCAGAACTAATTTGAACTCAAAGTTAGCAGGATACTTGTCAAGTAGTTTTCCTTGGCCTTGGTACAAGACATTGGGGTCTATGTCCAGTGCATATGCATGCTTGTTTTTGTTCCTTTCTCTTTAATTTGTTGAGCTGTACATATATCTTTAATTGGTAAATAAAGTTTTCTTTTACTTTCCCAAAATAACATGTGTACATTTAGAGTTAAAAATTTAATTATTTGAAATAAAATAGAACTATTTAGCAACTGTATAACAACTATATTATCACAGTTTGTAATTAAAGTATTGGAGAAAATGATTTGACTGAACAAGTAATAAGAGCACCATGTAAAATTAGGCACACCACCAAGTATTATTGAAAACGAAAGAAGAAAATATTTTTTAATAAGGAATCTATGATTAGGTCTACACACACATGTGAGCTGCCCCTCCTAAAAAAGCCAAATAAATTGGTTTAGAAAGTATTATGTATGTTAGGGGTCTTCTGTTTAGAACTGGGAATTTCTTTTTTGGAGAACATGGGCCCAATAGGTGCATAAGCCCGTTAAAGGAACGTGTGAGCCACAATGAGCATGGACCACCCGCCTTATCCTCTCTATGGGAAAAGCTTATTCATCTAATATAGAAGAAACAAACAACCTTTTGTATAAATGCAAGGTAAAGTTGCATACAATAAACCTGTATAGTTTGAACGTTTTCCGAACCTCATGAATAGCGAGAGATTTAGTGCACTAGGCAACCTTTTTACTTGGTGTCAAAGTAACAGATGATATCATATATATGGACTTGCTTGGAGAGAAATCACTCCCTGATAAAAAACAATTTCGTACAAATCCGAGACCTCTGATTAAGGTAAAAAAAAATACTTTACACATGTGTCATGCATGAGTTAATTTCAAGGATAGTTGTTTAATATTTTAATGCGTTGTCTAAAATTAACCTTTGTAAAAAAATAATTAATCAACTATATCACTTAAAACCTATTTGGCCATTTTAAAAAAAAAATAGAAAAGATTCGAGATGTGCCACAAGATGAAAGACATTAGGTACTAGGTTGGATTGGATCAAACAAGGAGTTTTTTTCTTTTATTTTTTGGAAGTAGTTCCAGTTGAATTGAATGTTATGCCATGTGAATTGTTGATATGATCGCTATGTTAAGAAGGCTTTGGAGACGGAAAAAGATTGTCCAAACCTTACAAGGGTCCAGAAATCTCATCCCTCATCGATGTAGCATTCATTCCATTTATCTAGCTCCTAGCTCCCCCCTCACGTCCAGATTCAATCATTCTTTTTATTTGAGGTTTAATTTCACTATCCAGTCTGATGCACTGTCATGACCACCCATTGAAATTATCCGGGACTCCGGTCTGATTATTTTGATACCATTTGATCAAATTAGCCATTAAACTTAACTCACACCCCAAAAAGTACCTTTAAAGGATCGGAGAAGAAGTGCTCAAGCATTATAAGGAATTCGAAAATCACACTCACCGTTCCATTCATCGAAAGATTAGCATTATGACCTAGACACAACTTTAGTACGATAGTAAATTAAAAGTTGGACGATCATTCATGAAATTATTCCAGAAGGAAAAAATAATATGTTTAGCGTACATGCACCAGCACATAAACTGTTCCTTCCTCATGCACAAAATTTTGCAAGGAAGAGAGAGGGTATCACAATTAATGTGGATAACATATGTTTCTTCAGAACAGACATAAGTTAACGCTTACTAAAATTAGTAAAAAGTAGAGATTATAGTTATTTTTTGTTTTGAGCTTTATTGAAATGTTGTATGGTGTAAAAAATTCAATGCCAAATACCATATGAAAAGGGAATTAAGATGTAACTTTAACAACAAAGCAATTATTAAAAAAAAAAGGGCAGTCCGGTGCACTAAAGCTTTCGCTATGCGCGGTGTCTGAGGAAGGACCCCATCACAAGGGTGTATCATACGTAATCTTATCTTGTATTTCTGCCAGAAACGAAGTAATTATTAGTTGAACTAATATTTGTACAATAGATACAATATTGTACTGTAATAAATTTCCTATAAGTTGAATGAATATATATATTACTTTAATCTTAATTTAACAAGTGGTCCATCATATCTTTTATCGAAACATCTGGTCAGTGAGTGGTGGTGCGCTGGCAAATTTTAATTATATTATTATTATGAAATAGAGACATTACAAAAATATTGACATTCTATTATACTGTCATTTTATATAAAAAGATACTTTAATTTCTCATCGGACTAGGATATATTAGTGATATGAATGGAGCTTTGCTTTTCATGATATGATAGGATATAAAGAAAAGAAGCATTGCAAGTTGCAACTTGTTCTTTTTATGCCTTTTTTTTTCGTTCAATGTCCGGTATCTGCATTGAAGTTCGACTAATTTAGATTCGTGTCGGATAGGGCTCCATTTGAGGGATAGCGCTCCCTACAAGGATTTTTCCATACTCAGAATTCAAACCCAAAATCTTTAATTAAGAAAGAAACAATCTCATCCACTCCACTCCACTGCAATACATTTTTTGATGGTGTTCTTTTTATGCCTATCCGAACATGGGTGGCTATATAAAAGAAAAAAGTCAGCATGTCGTCTTCATCCCTGCATCTTTTTCCTTTTTCTGCTCATTTTGTTCATAATTTTTGTTTATCACATTTTACTTTATGAAAATCAAATTATATAAATTTTGATTGATTTTTTAAGATATTTTTTTATATTAATACGAAAAGGATTGCAATTATACTATTTTTTATATAGTTTTAAAATTTTTCAAAATTTAAAATTATAATATTAAAGATCTAATTTAATTTAGCCCCCAAAATTTATTAGATTGATTCTCGTAAAGTGAAATTAAATATATTGAGTGTTTTTTTTGTGTTGGATCAACTATATGAGGCATAGTATGAGATATTTGCAACTTCCAACCACTACTTATTTAAAGTAATTTTATTTGTTAAAACATAGATATATTATATATAAAAGAAATTACTTAGTATTTTTGCAAATATCAAAAATTAAATCTTTTGATTGATTTTGAAAACCAAGACAACGATAGAATAGACATTGATATTGAAAATTAAGACTACGATAGAATAGACATGTCATTTTCTTTTTCTTTTATGTTTTCTTTTTGTGCGTTTCCCATCATCAAACATATTTTAATTATCAGAAGGATATTTTTATTTTCTTGCGGATGAGGTGTTGGCTTCGTTGTTTAATTTGTGCATTTAACTATGTCACATGTCCACTTTTCAGATGCCCATAATTGCATAACATTTACTCCCTCCATCCCAAATTGAGATGATACATTAATTAAAAAAAATAATTAATAACATGTTTAATTTACCATATTATTCTTTTTAAATGATATTTACAATTTAATTAAAAAAAAAATTAATGCAAAGGGTAAAATATGGAAAAAAAAATTATCTTGTCTTAATTAATGAAAAAAAATAAGTAAAATGGGAAACTAAATTAGGAAACTTGGAACGGGTAATTTGGGACGGAGGGGATATTCATTTTCTGCATTTAGATGACTCGTACTTCATTATTTCCTCTCTCTTTTCATGTTATCTCTCCTTCTTTTCACGTTTCTCTCTCTCTCCCTCCCTCTTCACTTGCTTTCCTTCTCTTTTAGGTATGATTCACCCAAAAATTTTATAAATATTTTAATTATCAATTTGTGTATTCATTATTTGCTAAACACTAAATTTCTGCTTGCAATTTTTTGTTTTGATTATAAAATTTGTAATTCTTTGGATAATAAAATCTTATGTGTGCCTGTTCATAACGTAACATTGAACTTACTAATGATATTTTCACTCAGATTTCATGGTTAACAAATAAACATGTGTCCGTTCTCGTATTAATTAGTTATTCAAATACTTTAATATTTATGCATCTAAGTCAAAATTATATCTGATTAATTATTTTAATTTGTTGGATCAGTTTAATTGACAGATTACTTTATGTTGAATTTAATTTTTTATAATTACATCATATAACAATAATTTTTAATCGATATTTTTTTTTTAATAATTTAAATAATTCAATAATTATATTTAACATAATATATTTATCTTTAAATATTTTAATTATCACTCAAATAATAATTTTGTTGTTTAAGTTAATACTTTATGTAATATTTTTTTCATATAATATAATATTTTATTACTTTTTAAATTTGAATTGCATATTTATTACAAATAAATAAATTACGTATATTCAGATGTTAAAAAACAAACAGTCTTAATCATTCAGTATTCAAATCTAGATACAACATCTTAATCATTCAAATATCTATTCAAATTCAGACGTCTTAATCTTAAAAAAAAACAAATGCACCCTAATCAGAGTCCATTCAACATAAATGAAATAATCGACCATTATTAGTTTGAGATCTAGCACATTTTGTTTTTCTTGGGAGCCACCGAGAAATCAACTATGGTTTTTTGATAAGTACTAGATAAATTCGTTTTGCTTAATACATAACTCACAAATCATGTAAAAAAGGTAAATGTGATAGAAAAAAAACGATATGATAAGCTCAATTAAAAAAAGGTCACGAAAAATTGATCCTTAATCTCTCTTATGGAATAGGAGTAATGTGAGTTTAAGTTTTGTGAAGTACAAAATATTCTATATTATCGAATAAATTTGACCTGCTAATGCAAATTATCTAATTTTTTTTAAAAAAATTAAATAGAAAGTATAAAATATTTTATACATTAAAAACACAAAGACTTAAATTCTTATTTCATCAACTCAACCACTCCCATAGGTGTTGTCGTAATCTTACCAACTGTACGAAACATGATAGAAACAAATTATGACAAAGAGGAAAATTAATAATTTTGCTCCCCTAACTTCTAGTCAACCCCTTAAATATAATAATTAATAAGTGTCTACCATTAATTACGTGTTGCACCATGTCTCAGAGCCCGTTTGTAACTGCAGTTAGAAAAATATTTATTTGATAAGTATTTTTATAAATTAGTTTTTCAAAAAAGTATCTTTTTCTATAAAAGATTGTGTTTGGTAAATTCATTAGAAAAATATTTTTAATAAATATATTGTGTTTGAATAATCTTTTCAAAAAAATATTTTTGAGAGACAAATGACGAAAACGGGTAAGTAGGTACTACAAATTTTCAATTAATATTTATATGTATAGATACATTAAATGAGAAAACTTGAACATTTGGTTTTGCATGTTTTTGGTGTAATTTTCACCCTATCAACATCAAGTATTTATTGCTGAAATTTTGATTATTAATGTCTTGGCATTGACAAAAGTGACAATAAACCTTTTTGGGGCCATCTTTTATTTGTCTGTAATATAATTGTTAGGGAAGTACTATGCCAACTTTTTACTCTATATCCTTTTCTTACATTTGTTGTTCAGTTGTCACTTGTCAGTAGGGGCGGACATTCAGCATTTTTAAATTTTGGATTCGGTAATTGATATTTGAAAGTAGATATCACATATTATATTTATATATATCAGTTCAGTAATTCGGTAATCAGTAAATTAAACTTCGGTTCGATATGATTTTTGGTAATACCATATTAAAGTTGAAAATATCCAAATGTACGTCTAAACTTCAAAGAGTATATTTAATAGAAACCCTATTTAGTATTCCTTTTGTTATTTTTTATGAATATATTACCAAGGTTCAAGAGATTCTTTGGGATTGACTAATATTATTATCTATTGAGTTGGTTAGACATGTCGGATTATATATATATATATATCTTTTACCAAACTCAATCCCGAATATCAAAATATTAAAATTTTACTCCCAAATACCATACCAAATACCGAATTGCCGAATACCAATTATCAATTTTTTGATTCGATTCGATAATTCAATTTTCAGTATTTTATGCCTAGCCCTACTTGTCAACCGTGGAGGTAGAAGCTGTTGGGTTCATAGTATATGAAAGAAGTGTGAATGCAAAAATGGAGAATAAAATGGTGGAGGGGAAGGAGACACTAAAATGGAAAGTGTACTCCCAAATTAGAAAGTTTACTCTTTCTCCCACATCGGTGGAAGAAGAGAACTTGAAAGTGTTTATAATCAAGATCACTTACTCCACATGGCAAGTGAGACAAGAAATAATAGATGTCTCGCGCCGTCGTCGTCGTCGTCGCTCGCTAGGCTTCAGATTTGGATTTGGATTTGTCAATCGATCGATGAGATCTATCTTTTTGGACAAACTTTATTTGAATTCCGAAGAATGCCAAGGAAAAAATTTTCTGCAATGTTTCGGATCTCCATTTATATATACATGCAGTAACAGTTGCACTGTTTTAAGTGAACTGATGCATTATTTTCGAACTGGTGCTTCAGAAATGATACATTTGTAACACCCCGTATTCAAGTACGTGTATTGACGTATTCAAGTACGTGTATTAGTCTTATTTATATGGAATTAATTTTTTATTTTATTTATACCGAAATTTGCCCGTCGATGGTTTCATGCGAAGGTTATTGAATAAGTTTTTCAACGATATAAAGATTTCCAAAAACGGATAGGTTTCGGATATAATCGAGCACGTTCGAAACTATAAAACGGTGGCCGGGATATTTGGGAATAGTAAATGTGCAGGAAAATTTCCTGCACACAAACTACTGAGGCCAGCCGAATTTTTGGGTCAACTTCGAACGATCATAACTTCCTTAATATAATGAACTGGGAGAGCTGCGACCTATGAAAAGAAATATATTTGAGTCTTCTTTCCAATGCAATTAGTTTCATATAAATCCAAGGTCTAAGTAAGGAGTTATACTCGTTTTACTTCAGCCTATCAAAACAGATTTTTAGGGTCAACTTCAAACGATCATAACTCCTTGTACAGGACGAACTGGGTGGCCTACTTTATATGAAATGAAATCCCTTTGAATTATCCTTCCAACGATACCAATTTTACCCAAATCCGATATCGGAGCAACGAGTTATGATCGATCTACTTTAACTTATCAAAACAGTCCATCAAAGGACAGATTTGACATTATTTAAATTTTAAAGGCATTTTGGTCATTTCCTATTATATTATGGACGAGAATATGTGTATATATACATGTATATGAGTTCAAAAACTCATTTTCATCATCAATCATTGAGAAAGAATAAACCCTAGCCAAATTTGACCTTTAAATTACTTTTGATTCAACCGTAGAAATTCCAAAGTAATCCGATAACTGCGTTTGTCATCTCGAGATCTTCGAACGACACCTATTATTTGTGCAAACAGGATTGCATAATCAAGAGGTGAATTCTAAGGTATGAATATTATTTTCCTTTGTTCTTTTCCATATGTATATGTGTGATAGAGGATTATATGTATTGATTGTTATTGAAAGGTGATGGAAATAGGGTTATGGACTATTTTGCATGGTTTGGTTGTATTGAATTGTGGAAGGTGGATATGGTAATTGAGTTATGGAAGGTGGATATGGTTATATACTATTGAATTGATGATTATTTATGTCTATGGCTTAATTTGGTTTAATGGATTGGTTGGAAGGATAAATGAATCCAAACTTGATATTGGAGGATGTTGTATGAATATGCATGGCATGTGAATGTAATTGGAGTATAAGAGGGTTAAAGTGACACCCTTTATGGTGTAATTAAGGCTTACTACTTAACCACTAGTTTGGTGAATTCAAATAATTGAATTGTGACGTTTGGTTGCTAATACTAGATTGCTATATATGTTCATTGTAGATAAGTAATCCGAAAAGACGGGAACTCCACTTGGGACTAGTATTGAAGGTTGACAGTCAGGAATGTAAAGCATACTCTATACCATAGCTTTGGAATGAAAGTGAACAATTGTTTTATTAAGAAAGTTTCCAAAGTTATTCAATAACATGTGATCCATAATGGTTTTGTATGATATCCTACGTTACCAATGAACTTGTTTCCACCCTACAAGATGTTAAGACATTCCAATACTTACTTGTTTTCCAAATCTTACATGTTTATTGCACTAATGAGTGTCAGAAGGTATCCGATTACTCAAACAAGATCCATGTGCTATTAATGACTCCAAAACATTTCATTGATATACCAATAAGTTCCTACTTCATTGTTATGGCATTGATGACTCCAAAACACTTCATTGATGTGCCAATGAGTTCTTACTTCATTGTTATTGCATTGATGGTCTATTTATATGTCTCTTATTGATGTATCATTGTTTCAAAGTATCAAAAATGCGGGTGGCGACCGAAATAACAATCTCAAAGATTAATTGAACTAAGTGATGAAAGTTCTCTCTTATCGGGTGGTATCCCAGGGGCATAAGCCTATCATGGGTCGATCCCTATTTATGTGTTTATGGGTGGTATCCCAGGGGCATAAGCCTATCATGGGTCGATCCCAGTTGATATGTACTGGAGGCAGCCTAATGGTCACAGTACAGTACAGTAATGATTACAAAAATGATAAGAACGAAGGTAAAGTGATTGAATAAATACAATGTACAGGTTGTCACAAGTTCTAGTAAGTGTGGTCCACTCCTATTACGATTTATTCACTTGTTTCTGATTTCTATTAAGCTCCTATATCATATGTGATTATCTACAGCTTTACATACTCAGTACATATTTCGTACTGACGTCCTCCACGGGGGACCTGCATTTCATGCTGCAGGCACAGGTACCTCAGTTCATACACCGCACAAGTAGGAGCCAGGATATCCATCTGCTTTTGGTGAGCTCCAGTTTGCTTCGGGGCTTTCCATGTCATATCCATTCACTTTTGGTATTGTATAGAAGTTAGTTATATGGCGGGGTGTGTCCCGACCTTAGTTAAACTCTATATATTGTCTAGAGGTTTTGTAGACCTAATGTACATTCAAGGTGGTGTTTTGTTAATAGACGTGATGACTCTAACGGCCAAGTATTGTATATACATATATATGTGTGCTCGAGCTTATACAGTTGATTATTTTCTTTTATATGCGACATGATGCTGTCCGAATTTCGGGTTGTCATAGAGGTATGCATGGAAAGTATAAGGTTATGAGCTGGTTCTCCCGGGCCTCCTCGGTTACGGGTGCCAGTCCGCCCCAATAGGATTTGAGGCGTGACAACATTGTTCTGAACTGAGGCTACAGAAGGTTGCAGTGGTTTGAAATGATGCTTCAGAAGGATGTAATCCTTCAATGAAGTGACACACTAATTCATGAAATGAGATGACTGTTCAGGAAATTATGTAATCTTTGATGAATAGACATGAACTTACATCAAAGGTGAAACCTTTGGTGTGAACCATTGCCTCTTTTCAGAAGAGGCATGTTATGACTATATAAACCTACTTTCATTCACAGGTTTTGATACAAAATTTCAGAATAAAAAATACTCTTCTTGTCTTCAAAAATTATGTGTGATCATTCAAACTGTTGAGTGCGTTCGACGAGTCCAAATATTTGAGGTACCGCTATTTTTGGATTGGAGGTCATTTTATCTTAGGAGAAAATTTCATAACCTCGGGTACAGTGAGAGGAATTGTTTTCTTAAGAAAACTCCGTGAATTCGGATGACTTGGCCTTATTCATTTCTGTTTCATCTATATTCTGGAAAAAAAATACACCTCTTGGAAAGGTATTTTTGATCTTGTGTTGAGGGTATTTGATATAATTCATTGTGTTCTTGTTTATACTTGAACTCTAGTTGAAGTTGTTGTTCTGCATATACAGATTCTTCGTACCCGTAGAAGGAAATAACAATCTGAAGGAAACAACTTTCAGAATCTGTATAGCTTGTTTTTGGAGATTAAAGTTTTAACTTTCTACTCCGCCTGAACTTAACTAGTGATTTGAAGTCATAAAAACTTCATCACAAGTTAAAGATCATTCGGTTGACAATTGATAGTCATAAAATCTTCATTGTCAACTAGAAACAAGAAGAAAAGTTTAAAGTTGCTTAACTTTATAAGTAGTATTCTGAAAATACTAAGTATTTTTTGTCTTATGGTGACAGGAAAAATGATAAGCAATAGTCAAATGCAAGATGCGTCAACGTCTATGGGGTCAACTAATATTGCCACATCACATCGCACAAATGCTCCGCCTACAATGGCACCGGCAAAGAAGCCCAAAAAATTTGCGGACATTGACTTTAAACGATGGCAGCAAAAGATGTTCTTTTACCTCACCACTTTGTGTATGCAACGGTTCACTAGCGAAGACGCTCCTGAGGTGCCCGAGGAAACCTCGGACAAAGAGCGTTTCGTAATTATAGAAGCTTGAAAACATTCAAACTTCCTTTACAAGAATTATATTCTGAGTGGTCTCCAAGATGACCTTTACAATGTCTATAGTGGAACTAAGACATCGAAGGAATTGTGGGGGACACTTGAACGAAAATATAAAATAGAGGATGCGGAAATTAAGAAATTCCTTGTTGCACGGTTCCTAGACTTTAAAATGATAGATAGCAAATCGGTTGTCTCTCAAGTGCAGGAGTTGCAAGTCATCATACATGATCTCCTAGCAGAAGGTATATCTTTGAAAAATACCTTAGTTGAACAAATTAAAAAGGTTTTTAATACTCACATAAACTGTTTTGTAGGTTTGATTTTGAATGATGCATTTCAAGTAGCAGCGATAGTTGAGAAGCTACCACTTTTGTGGAAAGACTTCAAAAAATACTTGAAGCATAAACGCAAGGAGATGACTGTTGAAGATATTATTGTCCGACTGCATATTGAAGAGGATAATAAGGCTGTCGAGAGAAGGTCAAAAGGGAATTCTACAATTAATGGAGCACATATTGTAGAAGATGACCAAAATAATTTTAAGAAAAGAAAGAAAGCTGAACAAGAAAGCCATCAACCCAAGAAGAAATTCAAGGGAAAATGCTTCAATTGTGGCAAGATTGGCCACACGTCCACGGATTGTCGTGCCCCTAAGAAAGGCAAGAAAAAGGACCAAGCTAATATGGTTGAGTCCAACAAAGAATGTGATGATCTATGTGCTATGTTCTCAGAATGCAACTTGGTAGGGAATCCTCGCGAATGGTGGATGGATTCTGGTGCCACCCGCCATGTATGTGCCAACAAAGAGTTTTTTTCGTCATTCGCTCTGGCTCAAGTAGAATAAATGATCTACATGGCTAACTCCGCTACTACTAAGGTAGAAGGAACAGGAAAAATATGCTTGAAAATGACTTCAGGAAAGGTATTGACACTTAACAATATCTTGTATGTTCCGGAGTTATGTAAAAATTTAATTTCTGTTTCACTTCTAGACAAGAACGGATTCAAATGTGTAACCGTTTCTGGAAAAATTATAATTAGCAAAAGAGAAATGTATGTAGGAAAAGGCTATCTGACCGAAGACCTTTATAAGATGAATGTAATGACTGTTGAAATCAATAAAAGTTCAAATTCTTCTTATTTGCCTGAGTCTTATAATTTATGACATGAACGTTTAGGCCATGTTAATTACAAAACGTTATGAAAACTGATTAACTTAGAAGTTTTGCCAAACTTTGAGTGCAATAAATCAAAGTGTCAAACGTGTGTGGAATCGAAGTATGCAAGGCATCCTTATAAGTCCGTTGAAAGGAATTTCAATCCCTTAGACTTAATACACACTGACATTTGTGATATGAAGTCAACACCATCACGTGGTGGGAAAAAGTATTTTATAACTTTTATTGATGATTGCACGAGATATTGTTATGTCTATCTGCTAAATAATAAGGATGAAACAATAGATGCATTTAGACAATATAAAACTGAAGTTGAAAATCAGTTAGATAAAAAGATAAAAATGATAAGAAGTGATAGGGGCGGAGAATATGAATCTCCCTTTGCGCAAATATGTGTAGAGAATGGAATAATCCATCAAACTACGACCCCATATTCACCTCAATCTAATGGAATTGCGGAAAGAAAAAACCAAACTTTGAAGGAAATGATGAATGTCGTACTTATAAGTTCTGATTTACCGCAAAACTTGTGGGGGGAGGCTATCCTTAAGGCCAACCGTATACTCGATAGAGTTTCATAATAAGACACAATCAATTCTTTATGAAAAGTGGAAAGAAAGAAAACCCAACTTGAAATATTTCAAAGTGTGGGGGTGTCTAGCAAAGGTCCAAGTTTCTGTGCCTAAAAAGGTTAAGATAGGACCTAAGACGGTGGACTGTGTGTTCATAGGTTATGCTAAAATCAGTAAGACATGTTGATTTTTGGTTCATAAATCCAAACATCCGGATATTAATGAAAATACGGTAATTAAACCAGATAATGCTGAATTCTTTGAAAAAATTTATCCGTATAAAACTAGACATGAACAGTCTAGTGGGGGGTCTAAATGACCTCGTGATGAACCAATTGAGAATGAACATAATGAAGAAAATCCAAGACGTAGTACACGTCAAAGAACGTCTACTTCGTTTGGATCGGATTTTGTGACATTTCTTTTGGAAAATGAGCCTCAAACATTTAAGAAAGCGATGGCATCTTCGGATTCATCCTTTTAGAAAGAGGCAGTCAATAGTGAGATAGATTCAATCTTAAGCAAACATACATGGGAATTGATTGACCTTCCTCTCGGAAATAAACTTTTAGGTTCCAAATAGATCTTCAAAAGGAAGATGAAAACGGATGGTACTATTGACAAATACAAGATAAGACTTGTAGTAAAAGGTTTCAAACAGAAAGAAGGCCTTGATTACTTCGATACATACTCACCAGTAACAAGGATAACATCGATTCGAATGTTAATTGCCTTGGTTGCGGTATATGGCCTTGAGATCCATCAAATGGATGTAAAAACTGCTTTCCTAAATAGAGAATTGGAGAAAGCAATATACATGGAACAACCTGAGGGTTTTGTGGTTCCAGGAAAGGAAAACAAGGTGTGTAAACTTATCAAGTCATTATATGGACTAAAGCAAGCACCAAAACAATGGCATGCGAAGTTTGACCAAATCATGTTGGCAAACGGATTCAAAATAAATGAATGTGATAAATGTGTTTATATTAAAGACACCCCAAATCACCACGTCATTTTATGTTTATATGTGGATGATATGTTGATCATCAGTAGAGACATATCTGACATAAATGCAACAAAACGAATGCTCGAGAGCAAATTTGATATGAAAGACCTTGGAGTTGCAGATGTAATCTTAGGTATAAGAATCCATTCGAACTCCACAAGGATTGACATTGTCACAGTCTCATTATATTAAAAAGGTACTTAACAAGTTCAAGTATATGGAATTCGGTATTGCCAAGACTCCATTGGATGCGAGCTTTGCACATCAAAAAAATGAAGGTGAAAGTGACTCGCAATTGGAGTACGCAAGAGTATTGGGATGTTTAATGTATATAATGAACTGTACACAACCAGACATAGCATGTGCTATCAGTAAATTGAGTCGGTACACGAGTAATCCCAACAAAACTCACTGGATGGCAATGAAAAGAGTTTTGGGGTATCCTCAGTACACTCAAATTTATGCCTTGCATTATAATAAATATCCTGCGGTACTTGAAGGATATAGTGATGAAAATTGGATCACCGGATCGAACGAAGTAAAATCTAAAAGTGGATATGTATTTACTATAGGTGGAGGAGCGGTCTCTTGGAAATCATCCAAACAGACTTGTATTGCTTGCTCTACAATGGAATTTGAATTTATCGCATTAGATAAAGATGATGAAGAAGCAGAATGGCCCAAGCGACAATAGGTAGGGCAGGGAGCATGATGTACAACGGTAAATCTCATCACATATGATGGAGACATAATACTGTTAGGGAACTTCTCTCTAGTGAAATTATCATTGTTGACTATGTAAAGTCAAAGGATAATGTGTCGGATCCACTTACAAAAGGCCTATCTAGAGAAGGAGTGGAAAATACATCCAAGGGAATGGGTTTAAGGCCTAGGACAAGTCAACATGGCGGTAACTCTACCTAGCAGACTGGAGATCCCAAGAGTTAGGTTCAAGGAGATCAAACAAAGTTGTGTCTGACAGGTTCAACAATGTCAATTACCCAACCCATTCTCATGATGTTGACAATGTTTAGTAAACAAGGATAAGACTTAAGGTGAAAAGTCTTTTAATGATTATCTAAATTTGGCAGTTTATAGACCAAATAGTTTAATCTACAGGATTGAACGTTTAGAAATCACCTATGTTTGGGCGAAGTGGAAGCCGCTTCAAATAGAATGCTAGTAAAGGCCTATTCTCTAAGCTCTCATAAAACCGGGACGTGTTCGTGGCTGAAAAGAATAAAACCGTGAGAACCATAAACGGTAAAAGGCTGGTTGTGTGACATGTATTGTCTAGGTGTACATTAAAGCTCGACGATTCAAAGATATCAAATCTACCGATTGACCGAGTGCATCCGATGCATGTTCACTACGGAAAGTTCAAAGAGAAACCCACTTATCCAGATGCAATCAGTTTTTACTTGATGATCACATATTTGTCCGTAAATTTTTTATGAAAAATAGCCATTCCCCATTGATGTGGGGGATTGTTAGGTTCATAGTATATGAAAGAAGTGTGAATGGAAAAATGGAGAATAAAATGGTGGAGGCGAAAGTGACACTAAAATGGAAAGTGTACTCCCAAGTTAGAAAGTTACTCTTTCTCCCACATTGATGGAAGAAGAGAACTTGAAAGTGTTTATAATGAAGAACACTTAATCCACATGGAAAGTGAGGCAAGAAATAATAGATGCCTCGCGCCGTCGTCGTCGTCGCTCGCTCGGCTTTGGATTCGGATTCAAATTCGGATTTGGAAAATGATCGATCGATGAAATCTATCTTTTTGGATAAACTTTATTTGAATTCCGGAGAATGCCAAGGAAAAAATTTTCTGCAGTGTTACAGACCTCTATTTATATATACATGCAGTAACAGTTGCACTGTTTCAAGTGAACTGATGCATTGTTTTCGAACTGGTGCTTCAAAAATGATACATTATTCTGAACTGAGGCTACAGAAGGTTGCAATGGTTCTAAATGATGCTTCAGAAGGATGTAATCCTTCAATGAAGTGACACACTAATTCATGAAATGAGATGACTGTTCAGGAAAAGATGCAATCTTTAATGAACAGACATGAACTTACAGCAAAGGTGTAACCTTTGGAGTGAACCATTGCCTCTTTTCAGAAGAGGCATGTTATGGCTATATAAACCTGCTTTCATCCATAGGTTTTGATACAAAATTTCAGAATAAAAAATACTCTTCTTGTCTTCAAAAATTCTGTGTGATCATTCAAACTGTTGAGTGCGTTCGACGAGTCCAAATATTTGAGGTACCGCTATGTTTGGATTGAAGGTCATTTTATCCTGGGAGAAAAAATTCTATAACCTCGGGTACAGTGAGGGAAATTGTTTCCTTAAGAAAACTCCATGAATTCGGACGAGTTGGCCTTATTCATTTCTGTTTCATCTATTTTCTGGAAAAAAATAAAATACACCTCTTGGAAAGGTTATTTTGATCTTGTGTTGAGGGTATTTGATATACTTCATTGTGTTCTTGTTAATACTTGAACTCTAGTTGAAATTTTTGTTCTGCATATACAGATTTTGCGTACCCGTAGAAGGAAATAACAGACACCTCATTACGAATCCAGTTAAATTCTCTAACCTTTTGTGGAGTAATATATTTTTTTATATATTAAAAATATACTAAATTTATAATTTTATTACTATTAACACTTAAAATCATAGCACTTAAATTTCATATTTCAAATTAGAATTCCAGACACCATGAATGTCAGTTGCTCTTACCTTTTTTTCTCTACAACTCTTTTTGTTGGGTTCAAAGTGTGTATGAAGTGTGAATGGAAAATAAAAAATGGTGGAGGAAAGGAGACACCCAATTTAGAAAGTGTACTCCAAATTGAAAAGTTCACTAATTCTCCCACATTGGTGGGAGAAGAAAAATTTGGAGTGTTTATAATAAGAACACTTACTCCACATGGTAAGTGAGGCAAGAAATAAGAGATGCCTCACGCCATCGTCGTCGCTCGCTCGCTCGGCTCGGCTTCGGATTTGGATTTGGATTTGGCAAATGATCGATCGATGAGATCTATCTTTTTGAACAAAATTTATTTGACGGAAATAAAGAAATCCAGACAGAAATCTAATCCGGAAATAAAAAAATGCAGTAAAATATTTTCTAGTTTTGGTACTCCATTTATACATGCATGCAAAAGTTTGAACTGATGAAATACTTCATCGAACTGGTGCCACCGTTTCGGTGAACTGATGCACTATTTCAGTAAACTGATGCATTGTTTTGATGAACTGACACATTTATTCACGAAATGGCATGCCTATTCAGATCAGTCACACTGTTTGGACTAATGGACATGAATTTTCAGAAAAGGTTACACCTTTTAGATGAACCTTTGCCACTTTTCAGAAGAGGCATCTTGTGGCTATTTAAACATGCTTTCATCCACAGGTTTACATACGAAAATTTCAGAATACAAAATTACTTCTTTTCTTCTAAATTACTCTGTGTGATCAATCAAAACGTTTTGTGCGTTCGAAGATATTCTAACCGTCTGAGGTACCGCTACAATTAGTATGTTTAGCCATTTTATTCTGGGAGGAAAAATTCCACAACCTCGGGTACAATGAGGGGAATTATTTCCTTAAGGAAACTCCGTGAATTCGGACGACTTGACTATTTTCTGTTTCATCTTAATTTCTGAAAGAATAAAATACTACTCTTGGAAAGGTCATTTTGATCTTGTGTTGAGGGTATTTGATATACTTCATTGTGTTCTTGTTTATGCGTGAACTCTAGTTGAAGTTATTGTTCTGCATATACTGATTCTGTGTAATCGAAGTACAAACGAAAAATAACAATCTTAAGGAAATAAATAATTCTACAGAATCTGTATAACTGGTTTTTGGAGATTAAAGCTTTAAACTTTCTACTCCGCTTGAATTTAACTAGTGATTATAAGACATAAAATCTTCATCACAAGTTAAAGTTCACTCGGTTGACGATTTGACGTTATAAAAACTTCATCGTTAATTTGAAATAAGAAGAAAAATTGAAAAGTTATTTAACTTTATAAGTAGTATTCTGAAAATACTAAATTTTTCTGTCTTGTGTTGATAGGAAATATGACTAACGAAAGTCAAATGATGGAGGCGACAACGTCTGTGGGGGCCACTAATGTTTCCACATCAAGTCGCATAAATGTTCTGCCAACTATGGCACCGGCGGAGAAGCCCAAAAAATTTTCGGGCGGTGGCAGCAAAAGATGTTATTTTACCTTACCACTTTATGTCTACAACAGTTCACTAGCGAAGATGCTCCTGAGGTGTCCGAGGGAACCTCGGACAAAGACCGCTTCGTTATTGTAGAAGCTTGGAAACATTCGAACTTCCTTTGCAGGAATTATATTCTGAGTGATCTCCAAGACAACCTCTACAATATTTATAGTGGAACCAATACATCAAAGGAATTGTGGGGGGCACTTGAACGAAAATATAAGATGGAGGATGCGGGAATTAAGAAATTCCTTGTTGCACGGTTCCTGGACTTCAAAATGATAAATAGAAAATCTGTTGTCTCTCAAGTACAAGAGTTGCAAGTCATCAAACATGATCTCCTAGTAGAAGGTATATCTTTGAAAAATACCTTAATTGAACAAATAAAAAGTGTTCTTAATACTCACATAAATTGTTTTGTAGGTTTAATTGTGAATGATGCTTTCCAAGTAGCAGCGATAGTTGAGAAGCTACCACCTTTGTGGAAAGACTTCAAAAACTACTTAAAGCATAACCGTAAGGAGATGACTGTTGAAGATCTTATTGTCTGACTTCGTATTGAAGAAGATAATAAAGCTGCCGAAAGAAGGTCAAAGAAGAATTCTACAATGAATGGAGCACATATTGTAGAATATGACCAAAACAATTCCATGAAAATGAAGAAAGCTGAACAAGGAAGAAATCAACCCAAGAAAAACTTCAAGGGAAAATGCTTCAACTGTGGAAAGATTGGCCACAAGTTCACAGATTGTCGTGCCCCAAAGAAAGGGAAGAAGAAGAATCAAGCAAATATGATTGAATCCAACAAAGAATGCGATGATCTGTGTGCTATGTTCTCAGAATGCAACTTGACGGGGAATCCTCAAGAATGGTGGATGGTTTCTAGTGCCAACCGCCATGTATGTGCCAACAAGGAGTTATTTTCGTCATTCGCTCCAACTCAAGTAGAAGAAATAATCTACATGGCTAACTCCGCTATGGCTAAGGTAGAAGGAACAGGAAAAATTTGCTTCAAGATGACTTCCGGAAAGGTCTTGACACTTAACAATGTCTTGTATGTTCCGGAGTTACGTAGGAATTTAATTTCTATGTCACTTCTATGCAAGAACGGATTCAAATGTGTAGCCGTTTCTGAAAAAATTGTAATTAGCAAAGGAGAAATGTATGTAGAAAAAGGCTATCTGACCGAAGGCCTTTATAAGATGAATGTAATGACTGTTGAAATAAATAAAAGTTCGAATTCTTCTTATTTTCTTGAGTCTTATGATTTATGGCATGAATGTTTAGGCCATGTTAATTACAAAACGTTATGAAAACTGATTAACTTAGAAGTTTTGCCAAACTTTGAGTGCAATAAATCAAAGTGTCAAACGTGTGTGGAATCAACTATGCAAAGCATCCTTATAAGTCCGTTGAAAGGAATTCCAATCCCTTAGACTTAATACACACTGACATTTGTGATATGAAGTCAACACCATCACGTGCTGGGAAAAAGTATTTCATAACTTTTATTGACGATTGCACTAGATATTGTTATGTCTACTTGCTAAATAGTAAGGATGAAGCAATAGATGCGTTTAGGCAATATAAAACTGAAGTTGAAAATCAGTTAGACAAAAAGATCAAAATGATAAGAAGTGATAGGGGCGGAGAATATGAATCTCCCTTTGCGCAAATATGTGTAGAGAATGGAATAATCCATCAAACACAGCCCCATAGTCACCTCAATCTAATGGAATTGCAGAAAGAAAAAACCAAACTTTGAAGGAAATGATGAATGCCTTACTTATAAGTTCTGGTTTACTGCAAAACTTATGGGGGGAGGCTATCCTTACGGCCAATCGTATACTCAACAGAGTTTCCCATAGTAAGACAATCAATTCCTTACGAAAAATGGAAAGGAAGGAAACCCAACTTAAAATATTTCAAAGTGTGGGGTGTCTAGTGAAGGTTCAAGTTCCTATACCTAAAAAGATTAAGATAGGACCTAAAACGATGGACTGCGTGTTCATAGGATATGCTAAAAGTAGTAAAGCATGTCGATTTTTGGTTCATAAATTCGAACATCCGGATATTAATGAAAATACGATAATTGAATCAGATAATGCTGAATTCTTTGAAAATATTTACCCGTATAAACTTAGACATGAACACTCTAGTGGAGGATCTAAACGACCTCGTGATGAACCAATTGAGAATAAACATAATGAAGAAAATCCAAGACGTAGTACACGTCAAAGAACGGCTACTTTGTTTGGATCGGATTTTGTGACATTTCTTTTGGTAAATGAGCCTCAAACATTTAAGGAAGCGATGACATCTTCGGATTCATCCTTTTGAAAAGAGGCAGTCAATAGTGAGATAGATTCAATCTTAAACAACCATACATAGGAATTGGTTGACCTTTCTCCCAAAAATAAACCTTTAGGTTCTAAATAGATCTTCAAAAGGAAGATGAAAACAGATGGTACTATTGACAAATACAAGGCAAGACTTGTAGTAAAAGGCTTCAAACAAAAATAAGGACTTGATTACTTCGATACATACTCGCCAGTAACAAGGATAACATCGATTCGAATATTAATTACCTTGGCTGCGGTATATGATCTTGAAATCCATCACATGGATGTTAAAACCGCTTTCCTAAATGGAGAATTGGAGGAAGAAATTTACATGGAACAACCTGAGGGTTTTGTGGTTCCAGGGAAGAATAATAAGGTGTGTAGACTTATTAAGTCACTGTATGGACTAAAGCAAGCACCTAAACAATGGCATGCGAAGTTTGACCAAACCATGTTGGAAAACAGATTCAAAATAAATGAATGCGATAAATGTGTTTATATTAAAGACACTCCAAATCACCAAGTCATTGTATGTTTATATGTGGATGATATGTTGATCATCAGTAGAGATATTTCTGACATAAATGCAACAAAATGAATGTTCGAGAGCAAGTTTGATACGAAAGACCTTGGAGTTGCAGATGTGATCTTAGGTATAAGAATCCATCGAACTCCACAAGAGTTGGCATTGTCACAGTCTCATTATATCGAAAAGGTACTTGACAAGTTAAAGTATATGGAATTCGGTATTACCAAGACTCCATTGGATGCGAGCTTTGCACTTCGAAAGAATGAAGGTGAAAGTGACTCGCAATTAGAGTAGGCAAGAGTATTGCGATGTTTAATATATATAATGAACTGTACACGACCATACATAGCATGCGCTATCAGTAAATTGAGTCTGTACACGAGTAATTCCAATAAAACTCATTGGATGACAATGAAAAGAGTTTTGGGGTATCTTAAATACACTCAAAACTATGCTTTGCATTATAATAAATATCCTGCGGTACTTGAAGGATATAGTGATGCAAATTGGATCACCGGATCGAACGAAGTTAAATCCACATGTGGATATGTATTTACTATTGGTGGAGGAGCAGTTTCTTAGAAATCATCCAAACAGACTTGTATCTCTCGCTCTACAATGGAATCTGAATTTATCATATTAGATAAAGCCGGTGAAGAAGCAGAATGGCTCCAAAATTTCTTGGAAGATATTCCATATTGGCCCAAGCCAGTGGCACCAGTATGTATACACTGTGACAACCAAGCGGCAATAGGTAGGGCATGGAGCATGATGTACAACGGTAAATCTCGTCACATACGACGGAGACATAATACCATTAGAAAACTTCTCTCTAGTGGAATTATCACTATTGACTCTGTAAAGTCAAAGAATAATGTGTTGGATCCACTTACAAAAGGCCTATCTAGAGAAGGAGTGGAAAAAATATCCAAGGGAATGGGTTTAAGGCCTAGGACGAGTCAGCATGGCTGTAACTCTACCAAGCAGACTGGAGATCCCAAGAGCTAGGTTCAAGGAGATCAAACAAAGTTGTGTCTGACAGGTTCAACATTGTCAATTACCCAACCCATTCTCATGGTGTAGATAATGTATAGTAAACTAGGATAAGACTTAAGGTGAAAAGTCTTTTAATGATTATCTAAATTTGGCAGATTTGACAGTTTAATCTACAGGATTGAACGTTTAGAAATCACCTATGTGAGGGCGAAGTGAAAGCCGCTTCAAAGAGAATGTTAGTAAAGGCCTATTCTCTAAGCTCTCATGAAACCGGGACGTGTTCATGGCTGAAAAGAACAAAACCGTGAGAACCATAAACGTTAAAAGGCTGGTTGTGTGACATGTATTGTCTAGGTGTACATTAAAGCTCGACGGTTCAAAGATATCAAATCTACCGATTGACAGAGTGCATCCGATGCATGTTCACTACGGAAAGTTCAAAGGAAAACCCATTTATCCAGATGCAATCAGTCTTTGCTTGATGGTCACATACTTGTCCGTACAACTTTTACGAAAAATAGCCATTCCCTATTCATGTGGGGGATTGTTGGGTTCAAAGTGTGTATGAAGTGTGAATGAAAAATAGAAAATGGTGGAGAAAAAGAGACACCCAATTTAGAAAGTGTACTCCAAATTGGAAAGTTCACTAATTCTCCCACATTGGTGGGAAAATGGAACTTTGGAGTGTTTATAATAAGAACACTTACTCCACATGGTAAGTGAGGCAAGAAATAAGAGATGTCTCATGCCGTTGTCGTCGTCGCTCGCTCGACTCGACTTTGGATTTGGATTTGGATTTGGCAAATGATCGATCGATGAGATCTATCTTTTTTGACAAAGTTTATTTGACGAAAATAAAGAAATCCAGACAGAAATCTAATCTGAAAATACAAAAAAATGCAGTAAAATATTTTCTGGTTTTGGTACTCCATTTATACATACATACAGAAGTTCGAACTGATGCAATACTTCATCGAACTGGTGCCACTATTTCGGTGAACTGATGCACTGTTTTAGTAAACTGATGCATTGTTTCGACGAACTGACACACTTATTCACGAAATGGCATGCCTGTTCAGAACAATCACACTGTTTGGACGAATGGACATGAATTTTCAGAAAAGGTTACACCTTTTAGATGAACCTTTGCCACTTTTCAGAAGAGGCATCTTGTGGCTATATAAACCTTCTTTCATTCACAAGTTTACATACGAAAATTTCAGAATACAAAATTACTTCTTGTCTTCCAAATTACTCTGTGTGATCAATCAAAGCGTTTTGTGCGTTCGAAGATATTCCAACCGTCTGAGGTACCGCTACAGTTGGTCTGTTTAGCCATTTTATCCTGGGAGGAAAAATTCCACAACCTCGGGTACAATGAGGGGAATTATTTCCATAAGGAAACTTCGTGAATTCGGACGACTTGACTATTTTCTGTTTCATCTTAATTTCTGAAAGAATTAAATACACCTCTTGGAAAGGTCATTTTGATCTTGTGTTGAGGGTATTTGATATACTTCATTGTGTTCTTGTTTATACTTGAACTCTAGTTGAAGTTATTGTTCTGCATATACTGATTCTGTGTACCCGAAGTACAAACGACAAATAACACTTTTTTCTATAATAATATACCTTCCGTATTTTAAATTAGTCATCAACATTCAACACTATGGTTATGGATCAAATGGTTATGAAAGTTTTACAGAGATGTGTGGTTGCTTAATTTCCTTTTAATATTCTGCTCTAATTTTTGTCTTATCGTAATTTTTAGATGCTTCCCTTTTGCATTTTATTGCTAAAAATCCCATGTCACATAGCTCATTTAGAAAAACAGTAATTAGATAATTACTACTACTAGTAATTGGTTCGATTATTTCCTGTTACCCAGTACATGTCTAAAAATAGATTATATTTGAAGTAATGTTCGTGAGTTACGACTTTTTATCCATTAATAACCGTTTACTAACGTAAAGATCAATTATGGCCGTATTTTGCTTACTCCCTCCGTCCTATTTTACTCGTTTCAAATTGGGATCACACAACTATTAAGAAAAATAATAAATAACATGGTTAGTTTATCATAGTACCCCTATTAAATGATGTTTATATTTTAATTTAAAGTAAAAGTAATTAATGCAAAGGGTAAAATATGAAAAAAAAAATTGTCTTGTCTTGATAAGTAAAAAAGAACAAGTAAAATGGAACACCAGATTAGAAAATTTGGAACGGATAAAATGGGACGGAGGAGTAACATTTAATTCAGTTCTTGACTTGTCCTTTTCTTCTTCGTTTTTTTTCCCCCCTATTTTTCTTTTAATTATGTTGACAGGATCAAAGTGATGAGTACTGACTTGTTTATTCATTTTATATTCAGACCGAGCTAGCTGATTAGTTCAGTGCGGCTCATTTGAGCCGTTTTCTTATCTCAGTTTATTGGACATTGTTTGGCTTTTTAGCGTTGAATTTTTCAATTTTAATCGTAAATTTAAAAATAAAATCATTAAATTATTGTAATAACATTTAATTTTATATTTAAAAATTATATAAAAATATTTGAATCACAATAATTAATACTTACGAGTTTTAAAAAATATATATAACAAAAAAATCGCTTCACTCTCAAAATTAGAATTGTGTCATTTGAATTGTACCAGGGAGGAATAATTCATTTCTAACAAAGAAGATTACTTTACTTACATGCTCTCCCTATTTCAAAATAGTTAATTTTTATTAATTTAATATTTTTTTTAAAAAATATTTATTAAGAGTTTATTTTACTAACTTAGAGGGTATTTGAATTGATTTAATTTTTATATATTTTTGACTCGGCAAAATGACCATTTGGACCCCTGTATTATGTCGGTTTTGTAAGTTGGACACTTCTACTTACATGTTTGTCATCTGGACCCTTGAATCCATTAAAAAGCAATATTTTGCACTATTTGACCGTTGACCTTGCCTATGTGGCATTGAAATGGTGACTAGGACAGAGAGAGTGGCTCCACTCGCCTGGGGGTGCGAGTGGGGGTCAATTTTTTGGCTAATTTTACATTAAAATAATTTTTTTTTAAAATAATATTAAAATTTTAAAAAAAAATTAAAAAGGGTACTTTTTTTTCCTCCATCTTTTTTAATTTAAAAATAATTTAAAAATATTTTTTTAAAAATATATATATATATATATTTTTTTTTTCCCCTCCCCTCCTCACCCCACCCCAGCCCGTCCCCACACCCCACCCAGCACAGTCCCACCCCACCCCCAGCCCCTCCACCCCACATCCTACCCAACCCCTCCACCCCACCCCAGCCCCGTCCCCACCCCCCCACACCTCACCAGCCCCTCCCCACCCCCAGCCCCTTCCAGCCCTCCACCCCCCCCATCACCACCACCACCTTCACTTTTTATTTTTTATTTTAATTTTTGCTTAATTCAATTCTTTTAATTTTTTTTTTAATAAAAATTTTAATTTGAAATCTTTTTTTTTTTTTGGATTAAAATTTAAATTTGAATTGAAAGTAAGTGATAGTAAATATTGAAAAAAAATAGTGAATTTTGCTTGAAAAAAATTAAATTCTTTGTGAATTTTTTAAAGATATTCAAATTTAAAAATCAAAAATTTATTTTGTTTGTATATATGAATTTATAGTTAAAAATTAAAATTAGTTGGAGAAGAATTTTAATTATTTGGAATTAATTTAATGTTTAATTTGTGAGCAAAAATAAAAACATGATTATTCAAATTTTTCTAGAATTATAAATTTTTCTTATTTAATTAAAGTAATTTTAATATTTAATTTGTTATTTAGCATTTTAAAAATGATTTGGAATTTAATGTATACTTTTTAAAAAATTTAATTTTTTTATTTTTTTATTTTTTTTATTTTTTTAAATGACGTGGTAGATGACGTGACAGCTGACGTGGAGACAGTGTGTTACACTCACCAGAAAAGGGTTTAAAATGTTGCTTTTTAGTGGGTTCAGAGGTCCAGATGACAAAAATGTAAGTAGAAGTATCCAACTTATAAAACCAACATAGTACAAGGGTCTAGAAGATCATTTTGCCTTTTGACTTTTAAGCAATTTTAATTTTTTTTAACGATGTTCGACAAAAATATAAAGTACTTTTAAGCATTTTACTTTAGTTTTAAAAAGTCCACAAAGGCCGAAAATAAAAAATAGATTGCTATCAACTTTTAACTTTTAACTTATAAGTCATTTAAAAAAAACGAATTCAAACACCCTTTTAATGTTATTAATTACAACAACAACAACAACATACCCAATGTATTCCCATCTAGTGGAGTCTGGGGAGGGTAAAGTGTACGCAGACCATACCACTACCTCAAGAGAAGTAGAGAGGCTGTTTCCGATAGACCCCCGGCTTAGGACCAATAATAGTATAACAAATACAAAAGGTAAGCGGATACAAACTAGTATGGTACACAAAACAAACTAACAGTACAACAAACACAAAAGATAAATGCAATACCACTAACCTCAAAAACTACAGCCCCAACACTACGAACCAGAAACTCCAGACCCAAAGGAGCACTCCCCTATTACTACTGTCGCGCTCTCACCCCTTAACCCTCTACCCTAATCCGCGTCCTCCACACCTTCCTATCAAGGGTCATGTCATCTGTAAGTTGTAATTGTTTCATATCATGCCTAATCACCTTCCTGCAATATTTCTTCGGTCTACCTCTAACCCGCCTAAAATCATCCATAGCCAGAGTCTCACACCTCCGCACTGGAACATCAGAGTCCCTCCTCATCACATGTCCGAACCAACGTAGCCTCACTTCTCACAACTTATTCTCCACCGATATTTTAATTATACTTTAAAAATAAAAATTTATGTATAATATTTTATGTAGTTAGTTAATGATAGATATAGTTTTGAAAAATATAATAAAATTCTTTTGATGTCATAAATTTAATAATTAAATTAAATAAATATTTTTAGTAAAAAATCAATTAAAATGAAATGGACGTAGTATACACCAAGTAAAGTGAAAGTGGACGAGGAAAAGGCACAGCCGCTCGCATGTCCAGACCCTCTTTTGCCGTTTGATTCAGGGGCGAGCCACCTTATGGCTAGGGGGTTATTCAAATCTTCTTTGATAGAAAATTATATTATTTATATATAATTATTATTATTATTTTTATGTATAGATAGGTGATGTCGAACCCCATTGGTTAGTTCATGTGCTTACTTTTTTTACTTTGAACCTCTTTAGTGAAAATTCTGACTCATCACTGATTTAATTGGTCTTTCAATTGAACTAAATACTAATTAATTTTTAAAAATTGATAATATAATATAATATAATATAATATAATATAATATAATATAATATAATATAATATAATATAATATAATATAATATAATATAATATCACACATCTGATTAAGGAAAATCAAAATTTTGATCTAAAACTCAACATGGCTCATATAATATTCAGTGAGCTTTTCCGTTTCTTCTTACGTAATACTCATATGAGTTGATGAGAAAAGTTGTGTTATTTTATATCGAATAGAATATAAATTAAAATTAGCGTATTAAATAATGCTGCTATATGATTAAGCACTTAAAATGCTAAACTACGCACTCATAACAGTAAGGAAAATGCCTATTTTCTCCTCAAAATTTTAAGATGATTTAATGACATAAAGTTATATTAAAAAAATATTATCTCTTCGATAAGGACACTCATTTTAGCATCGAAAAGAATCAGGAAATTGAATGCCATAAATCTAAATATTTGACCCCAAATAAGAATATTCTTCCTTACTTTTTAATATACTAAAACTACCAATTTGTCCCTCTACACCTCAAATATATTTTTACTTTCCATACTCATTTATCTCTCAAATTTTATTTTTTGTTATTTTTACTTTTTTATTTTTCCTTTACTTTTATTATTCTACTTTATTTTCAGTTTTTATTTTTTCCTTTAAATTTATTGTTCTATTTTTTATTATTTTCACTTTTTATATCTTAGGCTTTGCAATTAACTCTTTCGTGATTAATACAATATGTTAGTTGCCAAACTAAAATTAAAAGAATAGGAAGGTAGTAAAAGAAATCATTTTTTTCGTTGAAATTTATATTATATATGTTTTATATTTTTTTTCCTTTATAATAATGAAACAAAGATGGAAGACCTAACTACTTGTCAGCCAAATTTTAGTTTGAAAATAATCATTAGAATAATAAAAATATCAATTAATTTAGTATCATTTTGGACACCCAATTATGGGTGACTTAAGATATTTGACTCCAATAAGAAATGTCTTTAAAGAATAATCTTTCTTACTTTTTAAGTATAGTACAAGTACCATTTTGTCCCTCTACACCTCAAATATTTTTTTTAACTTTCCATACTTATTTGTCTCTCAAATTCTATTTTTTATTATTTTCACTTTTTTTTTAAAATTTTTTTATTATTATATATTTTTTATTATTTTCACTTTTTTTTTTAAATTTTATTATTCTATTTTTTATTATTTTTACTTTTTATTTTTTTCTTTAATTTTATTTTCATGTTTTAATTCATTTGTCTCAACCTTTATTTTTTTTTTTTTTTTTTCTCAAGCATTATCTATTTCTTTTTTTAATTCATTTGTCTTTAACCTTTATTTTTCTTTTATTTTTTGTTTTTATCAGTTCTCTTTTTTTCCCCCCATTTTTCTCAAACTTTATTTTTATTTTTTCCTCTTATTTTTTTATTTTCTCAATTTTTTTAATTCTTCATTTTTTTCTTAATCTTTATTTTTTTCTTGCCTTTTTTTTTCTCACTCTTTTTTTTTATTTCTCTATTTTGTTTGATCGTTTTTTTCTTTTTTCAGTTCTCCTTTTTCCTCCCATTTTTCTCAAACTTTATTTTTATTTTTCTCAAATTTTTTAATTCTTCGCTTTTTTCTTGATCTTTATTTTTTTTCCTTTTTTTCTCAATCTTTTTTTTATTTCTCTATTTTGTTTGATCGCTTTTTTCTTTTTTCTCAACTTCTATTATATTTTGCTAATAAATAAAAAAATTGGATAATCCGCCAAAGTATCTTCTTTTTTGCTATCAAAGCAAATTTAAGGGCATGAATTGTTGTTACGAAGTTCTTTGAAAGTTCTTGAGATAAGTCGTGTCTCTAAGGAGAGAGTTGTAGAATATCTCATAAATAAAGGCATAATGTAGTAGTGTCAACTCTTGCCCGTGGGGCATAATTTATTATTTAAAAGTTCTTGAGCTAAATCTTGCCTCTAAGGCAAGAGTTGTAGAACATCTCATAAATAAAGACATAACGTGGTAGTGTCAACTCTTGCTCGTGCGGCATAATTTGTAGTTTGAAAGTCTTTGAGCTATAAGTCTTGCCTCTAAGGCAAGAGTTGTAGAACATCTCATAAATGAAAGACATAACATGGTAGAGTCAACTTTTGCCCATGAGGCATAATTTGCAGTTTGAAAGTCTTTGAGCTAATTAAGTCTTGCCTCTAAGGCAAGAGTTGTAGAACATCTCATAAATGAAAACATAATGTGGTAGTTTCAACTCTTGCCCGTGGGACATAATTTATAGTTTGAAAGTCCTTGAGCTAAGTCTTGCCTCTAAGACAATAGTTGTAGAATATCTCATAAATGAAAACATAACATGGTAGAGTCAACTTTTGCCCATGGGGCATAATTTGTAGTTTGAAAGTCTTTGAGCTAATTAAGTCTTGCCTCTAAGGCAAGAGTTGTAGAACATATCATAAATGAAAACATAATGTGGTAGTGTCAACTCTTGCCTGTGGGGGCATAATTTGTAGTTTGAAAGTCCTTGAGCTAAGTCTTGCCTCTAAGGCAATAGTTGTAGAACATCTCATAAATGAAAACATAACGTGGTAGAGTCAACTCTTGCCCGTGGGACGTAATTTGTAGTTTGAAAGTCCTTGAGCTAATTAAGTCTTGCCTCTAAGGCAATAGTTGTAGGACATCTCAAAAATAAAAACATAACGTGGTAAAGTCAACTCTTGCCCGTGGGGCATAATTTATTGTTTGAAAGTCCTTGAGCCAAGTCTTGTCTCTAGGGCAATAGTTGTAGAACATCTCATAAATGAGAATATAACGTGGTAGAGTTAACTCTTACCTGTGGGGCATAATTTGTAGTTTGAAAGTCCTTGAGTCAAGTCTTGCCTGTAAGGCAAGAGTTGTAGAATATCTCATAAATGAAAACATAATGTGGTAGAGTCAACTCTTTCCTGTGGGACATAATTTGTTGTTTGAAAGTCCTTGAGCTAAGTCTTGCATCTAAGACAATAGTTGTAGAACATCTCATAAATGAAAATATAACGTGGTAGAGTCAACTCTTCCCCGTGGGGCATAATTTGTTGTTTGAAAGTCCTTGAGCTAAGTCTTGCCTCTAAGGCAATAGTTGTAGAACATTTCATAAATGAAAACAAACGTGGTAGAGTCAACTCTTGCTCGTGGGGCATAATTTGTTGTTTGAAAGCCCCTAAGCTAAGTCTTGCGTCTAAGACAATAGTTGTAGAACATCTCATAAATCAAAATACAACGTGGTAGTGTCGACTCTTGCCCATGAAACATAACTTGTTGTTTGAAAGTCCTTGAGATAAGTCTTGCCTCTAAGGCAATAGTTGTAGAACATCTCATAAATGAAAACATAACGTAGTAGAGTCAACTCTTGCCCGTGGGGTATAATTTGTTGTTTGAAAGTCCCTGAGCTAAGTCTTTCCTCTACTGTAAGAGTTATAAAACATCTCATAAATTAAAATACAATGTGGTAGTGTCGACTCTTGCCCATGAAACATAACTTGTTGTTTGAAAGTCATAAGTCTTGCCTCTACAATGTAGTAGTGTCAACTCTTGCCCATGAAACGTAGCTTATTGTTGGAAAGTCATAAATCTTGCCTTTATAATGTGATAGTGTCAATTCTTGCTCATGAGATGTAACTTGAATGGAAGAAATCGAAGAAAAGAACAAAAAAAAAATAGAAAATACGGAAAAAGAAGAAAAATATTAAAAAAAAATCAAAGAAAATGTAGAAGTTGAGAGAAAATAGGAAAAAATAAAGGTTGATAAAAAAAAAATAAAGGTCGAGAGAAAATTAAAAAGAAAAAAATCAAAGAAAAATATTTTTTTTTTTATAAAAGTAAACATTGAAAGGTGTAAAAAAAAAAAGTAAGGGTTGATAAAAACTAAAAAGAACAAAAAAAAAAAAGAGGAAAGAAAAAATAAAAAATAAAAATAATATAAAATAAAAAAGAAAGAAGTTGAGAGGAAAAAAGGAAAAAAGGAAAAAAGTAAGGGTTGAGAAAAATAAAAAGAAAAAAGAAAAATCAAAGTAAAATTAAAAAGAGAAAAAAATAAAAGTTGAAAAATATAAATATGGAGTTGTTATCCATTATGAGGATCATTTATGTAATTACTTCATTGATCAGGGGCAATTTTGTCCAAAAAAATATTAGTTAATAGGTAAAGGCTATTTTAAGGAAGCTTTTTTATTTGGGACTAAAATTTAAAAGTCACTCCAATTTAGGTCTATTTTTTAGATTCACCCGAAAAGAATAATATTAATCTGAATCGTTCAACCATGGCTATGATTCATATTGATTTAATCTCGTCCATTTAATTTCCTTCTTATGTAGTTGTGGGTGACTTGACCCCATAGAATTTGATTGCCCCCCCAAAAAAAATTCAATACAGGGACAACCTCTTGCCCTTTGATTTGTCTTAGAAAAAAGAAGCACAATTTAACAAGACTTTTAATAAGTAGCTTGTAAGCCAAAAGGCATAAGTTGGTATTACCCTATCTTTGGCTTTTGGCTTATAAGCACTTATTTTGACTTAAAAATAAGGGCTTAAAAGTATTTTTTTACTTTGCCAAACACCACTAAAATTTAAAAAGTGCTTATAAGTTAAAAGCACCTAAAAATAAACTAATTCAAACATGCAATATATTATGCTTAACTTTTTTCTTCATTTTGCTTTATGCATTTTAAACACTATTCTTGATGGTATTTGATTGAATTTCCATATGTCCACTAAGAACTCATAGAATCAGTTGAGGTATACACAAGCTAATCAGAATAATTTTAAGTTTTATATGCATAAACTACAAGCAGGCAATGACTTGGCCAACTCTTTTTTTTTGTTTCTCAGTTATTGTCCGATGGAGGCTAGCCTCGAGAGTGTTGTATGATAAGAAGGTGCCCTTTAAGCTTAAAGGCAAATTCTATAGAGTGGCAGCCCGTCCGGCCATGTTGTATGGTGCGGAGTGTTGGCCAGTCAAGCACTCGCACATCCAAAAATTGAAGGTGACGAAAATGAGAGTGTTGCGTTGGATGTGTGGGCTTACTAGACGTGACAGAGTAAGAAATAATACTATTCGAGATAAGGTGGGAGTGGCTTTAGTGGAAAACAAGTTGCGGGAAGGAAGACTGCGATGGTTTGGGCATGTGATGAGGAGGAGTACGGATGCCCCAGTCCGGAGGTATGAGAGGCTTACTTTTGATGGCTTCAGGAGGGGTAGAGGTAGGCCGAATAAATACTGGAGGGAGGTGATTAGACATGACATAGAGCAACTCCAGCTGACTGAGGACATGACCCTAGATAGGAAGGTGTGGAGGTGCGGATAAGGGTAGAAGGTTAATGCGGGTGTGTGGGTTGTAGCTTGCATTCTGGAGAGTTTTGTTAGCCGGGTTAGTAAGCCGAGGTCCATGTTCATAGGGTCCTTGTTATGGGAGTGTAGGTTATTACTAGGTGGGTGCACTAGGTCTTATGGCTTAGTACCTATTTTCTTATTCCGTGTCGCCTTTATGTCTCGTATTTCATATTTCTATGATATCTATTTTATTATTTCTTATTCTTGATTTTCTATTATGTTTTCCATCCCTTTGTTTACTGTTCTCTACTTTGAGCCGGGGGTCTATCGGAAACATCCTCTCTACTTCCTCGGAGGTAGTGGTATGGACTGCGTACATCTTACCCTCCCCAGACCCACTCTTGTCGGAATACACTGGGTATGTTGTTGTTGTTGTTGTAGTTATTGTCCGATACTCGTATTAGAGTCTGATTAATTAGTGTTCAACACTATTAGTGAAAGAGTTAGTTACACAAGTTAGTTACACTGTTGGTGCAAGTTTGTTACAATGTACAGTGCAAGGCACGTGTAGTCTAGTTGGTTAGTTAGGTAACTTAACTAGATGAGTTAGTTAGTTTGAATGGTAGGTCCCTCTATAAATAGAGGTGTAAATAGTGTGTGAAGGTTGGATCATTGTGATTGAATAAAGTGGGTTCATATTCATTCTTCTTCTTCTTCTTCTTCTTCTTTTTCTTTTTCTTTTTCTTCTTCTTCTTCTTCTTCTTCCTTTTCTTCTTCTTTTCTTCTGCTCTGAGCTAAACTCTGCTCCATGGATCATCATTGTTGATCCTCAACATGGTATCAAATCCCGCGATCAATGGTTGAATTTGTAGGTACTGGTTCACTGCGCATCATCATCTCTATTGATTAAGTGCAGCTGAGTGGTCACAGAACGAGTGCATTGATGAAAATAGCAGAGGAGCTAGAGTTTACAATTTCTGAGTAGAGATTCAGTTCGTGATACACTTGTGTGCTAGAGTGGGAAAATTTTCTGAATACACAACAATGGCAATAGCTGGAGATCCACACACGAGCAATACAACTAGCTCAGGTGGGGGAGACACAGTCATCGATGCTAATCATCCTCTGCATCTTCATGCTTGTGACACTCCAGGTAGCTCTCTAGTCTCAATTCAGTTAACAGGCTCTAAGAATTACGCGTTATGGAGTAGGTCAATGAAGATAGGATTGTTAGGTAAAGGGAAATTGGGCTTTGTTACAGGACAAAGCTCGAAAGACAAGTTTTCTTCATCCATGTATGATCTTTGGGAAAAGTGCAATGCCATAGTACTCTCCTGGATCATGATCTCAGTTAGTAGGGAGTTACTAAGTGGTATAGTAAATGCGAGTAATGCTCAACAAGTATGGAATGACTTGGAGGAGAGGTTTGACAAGGTTGATGGATCCAGGATCTTCTATCTACTACTTAAGGGAATCACTACACTAAATCAATGTGTCATGTTTGTGCCAGTGTATTTCTCTCATTTAAAGGAGTTGTGGATAGAATATGATACGCTTATGCCATGCCCTGGATGTACTTGTGAGGAGTCTAAAACATATGCCGCACACTTTGACTATCAGAGACTGATGTAATTTCTGCTAGGGCTGAATGAGTCGTACAACCAATGTAGGAGTCAAATTATGATGCTTGATCCTTCTCCTAGTGTGAATAAAGCTTATTCCCTTGTGATTTCCGAGGAGAGTCAGAGACTGCTGGGAAAATCTACTCTAGGAGTTGGAGGATCTGGTAGATCCAGTGATGCAAATGATGCCCTGGTGTTTTTTAGTGGAAAAGGGAAGTTCACTCAAGAAAATGCAAGTTTTAAACCTAAGAGAACAAGTCATCTGCATTGCGACTACTGCAATAGAGGTGGTCACACCAGTGACACATGTTATGCTCTACATGGTTATCCCTCTGATTGGAAAGGGAAGAAGAAAACACTCACTGGCTCAACCTCAGGAACAGGTAGTCTTGGCAAAGGTCAACATCAAAATGTTCAATCCAACAGTACCACTCCTAGACCCACACAGTTCATGCATAAACCAGGATCTGGACTTTTTTCTTCCAACAACTCTTACAAAAATTCTTATGCTCTTATGACTAATCTGCAACCTAACCAGTTTATGCAGCCTCAACAGTATAATATGCCTCCATACTCATATATACCATAACAACAACTACCTCAGTTCTCTCCTGAGCAGTACCAGTAGTTGCTGCAGATGATGGACAAAGATAAGGAGCAGTGTGATAATGGAGCCACTGAGACTTCAGCAGGTATGATTAAGTGTCTTAACTGCTCTATAACTAATGATAAGTGGATTGTTGACTCTGGAGCATCTAAACACATGGTTAACACACTTAACTTCCTGCATAATTCACACATACCCTGTGTGTCACAAGAAGGTCTGGTTCACTTACCTACTGGCGCTAATGCTCAAGTTAGCCATATAGGAAGTTCACACATTCTTGGAGGTCTTAAGATCACAGATGTCCTGCATGTGCCTGAGTTTAAATTCAACCTCTTGTCTGTTCCAAAACTGACAAAAGAGTTGAACTGTTATGTTATTTTTTATCCTCATTTCTGTGTCTTTCAGGACATCTTCAGTGGGAAAGTGAAGGGGATTGGCAAACTTGAGAATGATCTCTATGCAGTGAATTTTGATTGCTTACTGAGGAATCAAGCGCCTCAAGTCAAGTCCTATGATGTGCATGTACGTACAACCTCTAATAATGCTGCTACCACTGCTTCTGCAGCCTCTACTAGTCAAAGAAAGGACTTAGCTCTCTGGCATAATAGACTAGGTCATGCTCCTCTTACCACTCTAAGAAAACTCAGTTGTTTCAAATGTATTTCTGCTAAGTTTGATGGTCCTGTTATGGACCTGTGCACTGTATGTCCTTTGGCTAAACAATCAAGGAAACCTTTTCCTTTAAGTACCACCACTCCATCTGCTTGTTTTCACTTATTATATGTTGATATCTGGGTCCCTCTAGGGTACCTACACATGATGGTAAAAGGTATTTTTTAATAGTAGTTGATGTCTATTCCAGATATACTTGGATAGTTCTGCTTAATTCCAAGTCTGAAGTCATAGTGGTTCTCAAAAACTTTCTTATCATGATAAAAAATATGTTTAATACTTCTATTAAATGTCTAAGGTCTGACAATGGTTGTGAGTTCCTCAACACTGAAATGACTACCTTACTTCTATCACTTAGTATTTTATATCAAAGCTCTTGGGTTTATACACCTCAACAGAATGGTGTTGTGGAGAGGAAGCATAGACATATTCTAGACATAGCCAGGTCTCTTAGATTCCAGTCTCATGTACCTCTGAAGTTTTGGGGAGAATGTGTTCTTACCAGTGTGTATCTCATTAATAGATTGCCCTCTACTGTCCTTAAGAGTAAGACTCCATTCGAATATCTGTATCAGTCTGCACCTTCTCTTGAACATCTTAGAGTTTTTGGTTGCATGGCTTATGCTACTGAAGTAAAGAGAGTGGATAAATTTGCATCAAGGGCCATTCCTGCAGTATTTCTTGGTTACTCACACCTCCAAAAAGGGTACAAACTTATTACCTTACACACGAAGGAGTTCTTAGTCAGCAGAGATGTAGTATTCAAGGAAAATGTGTTTCCCTTTCAACAACTGAGCTCTTCTTCATAAATCTCCCCTCCTCTTTTTTTCCATGATACTACTGAGGCTCAGTCAGTGCCCTTGGTGATCCCTGCACCCTCCACTTCTGCCACTACTAATCTTGTTGCTCTAAGTTCAACCCTCAACTCAGTTCAAGATGTTCCTCTTCCTGCACCCATTATTACTAAATCAGCTGCTCTGCCTTCTTCCTCTTCAACTAGAAGGGCTTCCACTAGACAGACTAAACCTCCTATTTGGATTAAAGACTATCAAACTAAAGGGTCTAAAGCTAACTCTGCTTGTCTATATCCCATATCTAACCATGCGAGCTATGCTGCACTCTCTCCTTCTTATTGTGCTGCTCTAACAGCCTACTCCTCAGTACATGAACCTAATTCTTTTGCTGAAGCTTTCATGGATCCCAAGTGGATTGAAGCTATGAATTCTGAAATGGCTTCACTTGAGGCTAATAATACTTGGACTATAGTTAATCTACCCCCTGGTAAGCTTCCTATTGATTATAAATGGGTGTTCAAGGTTAAGTATATAACATCTGGTGCTTTTGAAAGATACAAAGCAATACTTGTTGCCAAAGGATTTAATCAGAAAGAGGGACTAGACTACTTAGACACCTTTTCACCAATGGCTAAAATGGTCACTGTGAGATCAGTTGATGCTGTTGCTGCAGTTAAACATTGGCCTGTGATTCAGATGGATGTTCATAATGCCTTTCTGCATGATGACCTTATTGAAGATGTGTATATGGTTCTTCCTCCTAGTTTTTGCAGACAGTGGGAGGTTGGTAAGGTCTGCAAACTGCAAAAATCTCAGTATGGTCTTAAGCAAGCCCCAATGCTGTAACGCTCTGAATCTGGTCCCCAAAATGCTACACGGTGCTCATGACCCCAAAGGACTACAAGCTAACCCATGACTGATATCTATACCTGTATACTGCATAAAATACTGAATAATATGGAAACATGAATTGAAAGGCCATAAGGTTCACATATCTGAAGTAAAACATAACATCTGAAGAGGGGTATGAAATACCCAAAACAACTGAAATAACTGTCTGAACATAATAGTCTAGAAAGCCTCTAACTGACTAAACTATCTGAGTAAGGAGTTGATGGGATATGTCCCCAACTAACTCCAACTGATAAACTAATAAATGAGATAATAAGGAATAATTATGTCCTCGAAAGATGAGGACTTACTTCTAACTCTGACTGCTGAGACTGGAATTTACTGCTGCTCTGGAGCTCGGGTCTTTGAACCTATAGTGTAACATAAAAAGAAAGCACCATAGCGCAAATGCGTCAGTACAATGGAATGTACTGAGTATGCATTTGAGGTAGGCTATATGCAAGGGTTCACATGCATGATCAATGCTAACTGACCGTCTAACATGAACGTGAAAGTACATGCATGAATACATAACTGTAACTGATACCGTGATAACATAATTACTGAATATGAATACTGATAATATGACATACTGATAACTGATATAACTGATAACATGAGTGACTGTATCTGATGGAACTAGCTGAGTTCCATACTGTATCTGAGTTGATTGTATCTGACAGTCTTGAAATCTGAAGAACTATTTGAGTTCTTGACTGATACTGATACTGAAACTATGGGTAGTAGTCATCTAACCGACATGCCCCAAATGACACATTATAGCTGAATTGGGGTCCAATCTGTGCCCTGATTGGAAGGGTGTCAATACCGCGTCACTGGTAAGGACAACATGTGAGTGACCCTTATATAATAGGTAACTCTAGTACGAACGGTGGGAACCCTCATATAGCAGGTTAAGCCACCTCATCTACCCTCATATAGCAGGCTATGATGTCTCAACATATGCTGGCTATAAGTTCTGAAATGGAAGGATTGCTTCTAAGAATTACACCCTCATATAACAGGTGAGTTCCTACCCTTGGGTTTGCTCGGTGCTAACTTCTACTCCCATCTGAATAGTCACTGAACATGATTTTCTGAAATTGAACATGGACTAAGTTACTGACTTTCGTTGACTGACGGAATACTACTGATATCTGACTGAGTTCATGAGATCATGGAGATTTCTTGAGTCATAAGACTGTATGAAGTCTAAGGATTCATAGCTTGACTGAGCGTATCGTGAAAACATGACATGGCTCTAGGCACACAACTAATGTTTCGGGTACAAGTACCCCCAAGAATCGATGGAAAGAAACTGACGAAGCATGACTTCTTGAATATATAATAATCACCATTCTCCATAATTCATTTATTGAAGCATTTCATCAAACAGGTGATAAGGATAAACTTATACATACATGGGGATTTCATGATATCATACTAGTTGGGCATTTTTCCTTCATCTAGGCATTTAATCAAACATATTGTAGGCATAGTACATGCAAACATCATTGTACAGTAATTAAACATCATGGTTCAATTCTAATTTCATCATTCAAGGGTTTAGTCATAGGTTTGCATGAATCTATATCTATAATAATTAAACCCACATAGAAATTATCACCCAACATGGAGTAAAATTCAATTTCTCATTTATCAACGTGAACAAGAACAACCCAATCATAAAATCATAAAGAAAATCCATAACTTGAAGTTGGAAAAGGGATTCTTGGACTTCATGGCCGAAACGAGTCCATGAATGAATACTATGCATACCTGGGTTAAGATTCTTGATGTTCTTGAACTTGAAGAATTGGAAATCCCTTAGTTTTTTAAGAAGATTGGATTTTTGTTCTTGGAGATTAATGTTAGAGAGAAATCCTAATATTGGTTGTGAAGTAATAATGAACCAAATGGCTGAAATCGAATATAATTGGGTATATATAGGTGGGTGGTAAATGACATAAATACCCCTGTTAAAATGACTTAAAAAAAACTGAACGGGACATGCGACGGTGGGTGCGATGGTCCGTCGCTGGGTTGACGGTCCGTCGGTCCTGACCATTGCTTCTAGTAAGAATGGGGTCTCACTGTTGTGGCTGCGACGGCTTGGGCGACGGTCCATCGCAGGTTCGACGGTCTGTCAACCTGACCGTCGCACCTTATCCAGAAGGTGGCCTCACTGTTTCCCTTGCGATGGCCTGAGCGACGATCCGTCGGCCTTGGCTGTCGCTCCTAGGCAGAAGGTATTTCTCACTGCCTTGATGCGACAGTCGTGGGCGACGGTTCATAGCTAGTCCGACGGTCCGTCGGCCTTACCGTCGCATCTGGGCGGTTTTACTGCCTTTTATATTTTGGCCATAACTTTCTCCTCCGATGTTGGATTTTGACGAAATTAGTATCGTTGGAAAGCTAATTCAATTTTTCACATGAAAAAAGTAAAAATATTAAAAATACCATATGTACAAAAGTGGATTCATCTTTCAAAGTAAGTTTCTAACATTCTTGAGACGATTTCAAGCTAGGAAAAAGTACGGGGTATTACAAAGGCAGTGGAACTTGAAACTAACAGAAGCTCTTATTCAACTTGGGTTTGTACAAAGTCATTATGACTACTCTCTATATACAAGGACAACAGGGAAGGATCTAGTCTATGTTGATGATCTGTTAATAAATGGCAGTTGTAGCAGATTGATTGATCCAACCAGAAGTGATCTCAAGCTTAAGTTCAAGATAAAAGACTTATTCCCTTTAAAGTTCTTTCTTGGCATTGAATTTTCCAGAACCAAGGAGGGTACAAACTTATGGCCTTACACACCAGGGAGTTCTTAGTCAGCAGAGATGTAGCGTTCAAGGAAAATATGTTTCCCTTTCAACAACTGAGCTCTTCCTCATAAATCTCACCTCCTCTTTTTTTCCATAATACTACCGAAGCTCAGTCAGTGACCTTGGTGATCCCTGCACCCTCCACTTCTGTCACTACTAATCTTTCTGCTTTAAGTTCAACCCTCAGCTCAGTTCAAGATGTTCCTCTTCCTGCACCTGTTATTACTGAATCAGCTGCTCTGCTTCCTTCCTCTTCAACTAGAAGGGTTTTCACTAGACATACTAAACCTCTTATTTGGCTTAAATACTATCAAAATAAAGGGTCTAAAGCTAACTCTGTTTATCTATATCCCATATCTGACCATGCGAGCTATGTTGAACTCACTCCTTATTACTGTGCTGCTCTAATAGCCTACTCCTCAGTACATGAGCCTAATTATTTTGTTGAAGCTTCCATGGATCCCATGTGGATTGAAGCTATGAATTCTGAAATGGCTATACTTGAGGCTAATAATACTTGGACTATAGTTGATCTACCCCCTGGTAAGCTTTCATTGGTTGTAAATGGGTGTTGAAGGTTAAGTATCTAGCATCTGGTGCTTTTGAAAGATACAAGGCAATACTTGTTGCCAAAGGATTTAATCAAAAATAGGGACTAGACTATCAGACACCTTTTCACCAGTGGTTAAAATGGTCACTGTGAGATCAGTTGTTGTTGTTGCTGCAGTTAAACAATGGCTTGTGATTCAGATAGATATTCACAATGCCTTTCTGCATGATGATCTCATTGAAGATGTGTATATGGTTCTTCCTCCTGGTTTTTGCAGAAAAGGAGAGGTTGGTAAGGTCCGCAAACTGCAAAAATCTCTGTATGGGCTTAAGAAAGCCCCAAGGCAGTGGAACTTAAAACTAATAGAAGCTCTTATTCAGCATGGGTTTGTACAAAGTCATTATGACTACTCTCTATATACAAGGACAGCAGGGAAGGATCTTGTAACACCCCATATTCAAGTACGTGTATTGGCGTATTCAAGTACGTGTATTGGTCTTATTTATATGGAATTAATTTTTTATTTTATTTATACCAAAATTTGCCCGTCGATGGTTTCATGCGAAGGTTATTGAATAAGCTTTCCAACGATATTAAGATTTCAAAAAATAGATAGGTTTTGGATATAATCGAGCACGTTCGAAACTATAAAACGGTGGCCGGGATATTTGGGAATAGTAAATGTGCAGGAAAATTTCCTGCACACAAACTACTGAGGCCAGCCGAATTTTTGGGTCAACTTCGAACGATCATAACTCCCTTAATATAATGAACTGGGAGAGATGCGACCTATGAAAAGAAAGATCTTTGAGTCTTATTTCCAATTCAATTGGTTTCATCCAAATGCAACGTCTGAGTAAGGAGTTATACTCATTTTACTTCAGCCTATCAAAATAGATTTTTAGTGTCAACTTCAAATGACCATAACTCCTTGTACAGGACGAACTGGGTGGCCTACTTTATATGAAATGAAAGACCTTTGAATTATACTTCCAACGATACCAATTTCACCTAAATACAATAACGGAGAAAAGAGTTATGGTCGATCTACTTTAGCTTATCAAAATAGTCCACCAAAGGACAGATTTGACATTATTTAAATTTTAAAGGCATTTTGGTAATTTCCTATTATATTATGGACGGGAATATGTGTATATATACATGTATATGAGTTCAAAAACTCATTTTCATCATCAATCATTGAGAAAGAACAAACCCTAGCCAAATTTGACCTTTAAATTACTTTTGATTCAACCGTAGAAATTCCAAAGTAATCCGATAACTGCGTTTGTCATCACGAGAGCTTCGAACGGCACCTATTATTTGTGAAAATAGGATTGCATAATCAAGAGGTGAATTCTAAGGTATGAATATTGTTTGCCTTTGTTCTTTTCCATATGTATATGTGCGATAGAGGATTATATGTATTAGTTGTTATTGAAAGGTGATGGAAATAGGGTTATGGACTATTTTGCATGGTTTGGTTGTATTGAATTGTGGAAGGTGGATATGGTAATTGATTTATGGAAGGTGGATATGGTGATATACTATTGAATTGATGATTATTTATGTCTATGGCTCAATTTGGTTTAATGGATTGGTTGGAAGGATAAATAGATCCAAACTTGATATTGGAGGATGTTGTATGAATATGCATGACATGTGAATGTAATTGAAGTATAAGAGGGTTAAGGTGACACCCTTTATGATGTAATTAAGGCTTACTACTTAACCACTAGTTTGGTGAATTCAAATAATTGAATTGTGACGTTTGGTTGCTAATACTAGATTCTATATATGTTCATTGTAGATAACTAATCCGAAAAGACGGGATGTCCATTTGGGACTAGTATTGAAGGTTGACAGTCAAGTATGTAAATCATACTCTATACCATATCTTTGGCATGAAAGTGAACAATTGTTCTATTAAGAAAGTTTCCAAAGTTATTCAATAACATGTGATCCATAATGGTTTTGTATGATGTCCTACGTTACCAATGAACTTGTTTCCACCCTACAAGATGTCAAGACATTCCAATACTTACTTGTTTTCCAAATCTAACATGTTTATTGCACTAATGAATGTCAGAAGGTATCCGGTTACTCAAACAAGATCCATGTGCTATTAATGACTCCGAAACGTTTCATTGATATACTAATAAGTTCCTACTTCATTGTTATGGCATTGATGACTCCAAAATACTTCATTGATGTGCCAATGAGTTCTTACTTCATTGTTATTGCATTGATGGTCTATTTATATGTCTCTTATTGATGTATCATTGTCTCAAAGTATCAAAAATGTGGTGGCGACCAAAATAATAATCTCAAAGATTAATTGAACTAAGTGATGGAAGTTCTCTCTTATCGGGTGGTATCCCAGGGGCATAAGCCTATCATGGGTCGATCCCTATTTATGTGTGTATGGGTGGTATCCCAGGGGCATAAGCCTATCATGGGTCGATCCCAGTTGATATGTACTGGAGGCAGCCTAATGGTCACAGTACAGTACAGTAATGATTACAAAGATGATAAGAACGAAGGTAAAGTGATTGAATAAATACAATGTACAGGTTGTCACAAGTTCTAGTAAGTGTGGTCTAAATACAATGTACAGGTTCTTACAAGTTCTAGCAAGTGTGGTCCACTCTTATTACGATTTATTCACTTGTTTTTTTATTTCTATTGAGCTCCTATATCATATGTGATTATCTAGAGCTTTACATACTCAGTACATATTTCGTACTGACGTCCCCTATGGGGGACCTGCATTTTATGCTGCAGGCACAGGTACCTCAGCTCATACACCACACAAGTAGGAGCCAGGATATCCGGCTACTTTTGGTGAGCTCCAGTTTGCTTCGGGGCTTTCCGTGTCACATCCAGTCACTTTTGGTATTGTATAGAAGTTAGTTAAATGGCGGGGTGTGTCCCGACCTTAGTTAAACTCTGTGTATTGTCTAGAGGCTTTGTAGACTTAATGTACAGTCAAGGTGGTGTTTTGTTAATAGACGTGATGGCTCCAACGGCCAAGTATTGTATATATATATGTGTGTACTCGAGCTTATACAGGTGATTATTTTCTTTTATATGTGACATGATGTTGTCCGAATTTTGGGTTGTCATAGAGGTATGCATGAGAAGTATAAGGTTATGAGCTGGTTCTCCCGGGCCTCCTCGGTTATGGGTGCCGGTCCGCCCCAATAGGATTTGAGGCGTGACAAAAGTGGTATCAGAGAAGTTCATCCTAGTGAGTCTACAAATCCGTGTCTATGTAGATTCTTGTTTATCGGTGTGTCGTGCACCGCGTCTATAAACAGGAGGCTATGGAAATTTAGGAATTGTCTCTTTTCTTCATGTCTTAGATCATGCGATAGAGCCTATATTGTATATGAAGTCATAGTTGACCACTGAATCCATTTGTTTCTCTTATTATAGTAATGATGCCGGTTACCAGAAGCAAGAACACCAGTAAGCAAATAGATGTGGCTGCCGGAGTGGGGACTAGTAAGTCACCCACTATACCAGCTAATCAAAGTGAGGCTCCAGCTGAGCATGCATCAGAAACTTCTTTCACTCCGGTAGAAATAAGGGGGAGGAGAACTATATCCCCAGAGCCACCTATTAATGTTGTTGATCAAGATCTTAGAAATGCAGTACAACTTTTGACTCGTATAGTTGCTGGGCAAGCTCAAGGGCAAGCCATTCATACCACGGGTCCTAGTGGTACAGATAGGGCGGCTAGCCTTCGAACACAGGATTTTCTTAAGATGGATCCTCCCACTTTTACTGGATCAGATCTTAACGAGGACCCACAGGACTTTATTGATCAAATTCAAAGGGCCTTAGATGTTATGCATATAACGGGTAGAGAGACAGTGGAGTTAGTAGCGTATAGATTCAAAGGGGAGGCTATATATTGGTATGAGGACTGAAAATGATCTAGGGGTATTGATGTACCCCCAGTTACTTGGAAAGAGTTCAAAGAGTCATTTCTTGATCATTATCTTCCATCCGAGATTCGTCAGGCCCGTGCAGATCAGTTTTTAAATCTTCGTCAGGGGAATATGAGCGTGAGGGAGTACAGTCTCCGATTTAATTCCTTGTCGAGATATGCTCCTAATGTTGTAGCTACTATGGATGACAGAGTTCATCAATATGTGGATAGGCTGGATCCATATCTGGTTAGAGATTGTACTATTGCCGCTTTGAACAAAGATATGGACATAGCGAGGATCCAAGCTTTTGCACAGAAAATGGAAGATCAGAGGCAGAGGAGAAGAACACAGGAATTAAAAAGAGGATATTCCAAGAGGGCCAGATCTACAGGGTAGTTCATGGCATCCCAAGGAGGGTTCAGACCACAGTTTTCTGCTAGACCACCTAGGCCATTATCTTCTTATTCTGCAGCTAGTGCCCCACCACAGTTCCAAGGGTTCAGAGGAAATCAATTTGGGCACAGAAGTAAAAGTCAGAGTTCGCGGACAGTGGGGTACCAAGGGCAAGGGAATATGAGCCAATCGAGACCTCCTTGAGAGCCATGTAATAAATGTGAAAGGTATCATTTGGGCGCATGTCGGCTGGGGACCAATGTTTGCTAATTGTGCGGTATGTCTGGGCATATGATGAGAGAATACCCACGAAGGGGCATAGGGGGTATGGCATGACCTACGGGGCCATTTGTTGCATCATCATCATCGATGCCTTATTCAGGAAGGGGTGCACAACCAATGGGTCATGTTAGAGGTGATAGAGGAGCCACGAGTTCTAGCGGGGCTCAAAATCATACGTATGCTCTAGTGGATCGACAGAATTTAGAGGCTTCCCCATATGTGTTTACGAGTACGTTGTCTATCTTTTCATTCGATGTATATGCCTTAATTGATCCCGGTTCTACATTATCTTATGTTACTCCATTGGTTGCTGGAAAGTTCAAAAGAATACCCGAACTGTTAGTTAAGCCATTTGAAGTGTCCACACCGGTTGGGGAATCTATTATAGCTAGAAGGGTTTACCGAAACTGCATAGTAACTGTTTGTGGTCGTGATACGATGGCTGATCTTGTGGAGTTAGAAATGGTAGATTTTGATGTTATAATGGGTATGGACTGGTTGACGTCTTGTTATGCCACAATTGATTGTTGCACGAAAAAGGTATATTTCCATTTTCCAAATGAATCAGTCCTTGAATGGAAAGGTGAAATTGGCGCGCCAAGAGGTAGATTTATTTCTTATTTTAAGGCAAGAAGAATGATTTCCAAGGGATACATATATCATTTAGTTAGAGTAAGGGATACAGAAGCGGAGCCACCAAATCTTCTCGTTGTTCCGGTGGTAAATGAATTTTCTGATGTATTTCCTGAAGATCTTCCAGGTTTGCCTCCTGAATGAGAAGTAGAGTTTGGTATTGATGTAATACCAGGCACCCAACCAATATCCATTCCTCCGTATAGAATGGCCCCAGCAGAATTACGAGAATTGAAAGAGCAATTGAAAGATTTGCTAGAGAAGGGATTCATAAGGCCTAGTATGTCCCCCTGGGGAGCACCAGTGTTATTTGTGAGCAAAAAGGATGGCTCGCTGAGGATGTGTATTGATTATCGGCAATTGAATAAGGTGACTATTAAGAATAAATATCCTCTCCCAAGAATTGATGATTTATTTGATCAGTTACAGGGCGCCAAAAGCTTTTCTAAGATTGATTTGAGGTCAGGTTACCACCAAGTGAGGGTCAAAGAGAAGGATATACCCAAGACAGCTTTTCGAACACGGTATGGTCATTATGAGTTTCAAGTTATGTCATTTGGGCTAACAAATGCACCCGCAGCTTTTATGGATTTGATGAATAGGGTGTTTAAGACATTCCTGGATGTATTTGTGATAGTTTTTATAGATGATATTCTAGTTTATTCTAGATCAGAAGAGGACCATGCCAATCACTTACGACAGGCATTGCAGACTCTTCGTGATTGTAAGCTTTATGCAAAGTTCTCTAAATGTGAGTTTTGGTTAAAGTCGGTGGTATTTTTGGGTCATATTATATCTAGTAAAGGGATAAAGGTTGATGCTCAAAAGATAGAAGCCGTGAAGAACTGGCCAAGGCCCACAACGCCTACGGAGATTCGTAGTTTTCTCGGGTTGGCCGATTATTATAGAAGGTTTGTTGAAGGCTTTTCTTCTATTTTAGCACCCTTAACCAAGCTAACCCATAAAGCATCCAAATTCCAATGGAATGATGCCTGAGAGAAGAGTTTTCAAGATTTAAAGAACAAGTTGGTTTCTACACCCGTGTTGGTACTTCCAGAAGGCACCGAAAGGTATACAGTGTATTGTGATACTTCCAGAATAGGTTTAGGATGTGTATTGATGCAGCATGGTAAGGTAATAGCATATGCTTCTAGACAATTGCGGCCACATGAGAAAAATTATCCTACACACGATCTTGAGCTGGCAGTAGTTATTTTTGCTTTAAAGATATGGCGCCACTACTTATATGGGGTTCATGTTGATATATATACTGACCATAAGAGCTTGCAATATATTTTTAATCAGGAGGATCTAAATTTAAGGCAGCGGAGATGGCTTGAACTATTAAAGGACTACAATGTTGATATCTTGTGCCATCTAGGGAAAGTAAATGTGGTAGATGATGTGTTAAGTCGTAAGGCTATGATGACGCCTATAGAAAGGCAAGGGATGATTAAAGATCTTCACCAGTTAGCTAGTTTGGGAGTTCGCCTTCTTGAAACACTGGATAAAGAGCTTATCGTACATAATGCTGCGGAATCTTCATTAGTAGCTGAAGTGAAAGAGAAGCAATATGCAGATCCTATTTTATTACAGCTTAAGGAGAACGTTCAAAGTGGTGCGACCAAGGCATTTGAGCTTACACGAGAAGGAGTACTTCAGTGCCAAAACCGATTGTGTGTACCGGATATAGACGGGATAAGAAAGAAGATTATGACAGAGGCACATTGTTCAAGGTATTCCATTCATCCAGGATCAACCAAAATGTATCAAGATTTGAAAGATATGTATTGGTGGAATGACATGAAGAAGAGCATTGCAGAATTTGTAGCTGAATGTCCAAATTGTCAAAGAGTTAAAGTTGAGCACCAAAAACTCAGAGGTTATATGCAACGCATTGATCTTCCAAGATGGAAGTGGGACATGATCAACATGTATTTCATTATTGGTTTGCCTCGTACATCCCGGAAGTTTGATTCTATATGGGTGATTGTTGATAGGCTTACCAAATCCGCACATTTTCTACCAGTTAGGACCACTTACACAGTTGAAGAGTATGCGAAGCTATACATTAAAGAGATAGTCCGATTACATGGAGTGCCAATCTCTATTATATCAGATCGGGGAACCTAATTTACCGTAAAATTTTGGAAGTCTTTTCAGAGGTATTTGGGAACACAAGTGAAGTTGAGTACAACATTTCACCCTCAAACAGATGGACAAGAAGAACGTACCATCCAAACACTTGAAGATATGCTACGAGCTTGTGTAATAGATTTTAAGGGCAACTGGGATGATCATTTACCTCTTATTGAGTTTGCCTACAATAATAGCTATCATTCAAGTATCAAAATAGCACCATATGAAGCTTTATATGGAAGAAAGTGTAGATCACCAATAGGATGGTTCGAAGTGGGTGAAACTCTTTTGTTTGGACCAGATCTTGTTTATCAAGCCATAGAGAAGGTTAAAGTAATTCAGCTACGACTGAAAACAGCCCAAAGTCGACACAAGTCATATGCAGATAGTAGAAGGAGAGGGCTAGAGTTTTCTATAGGTGATTGGGTATTTTTGAAGGTATCACCAATGAAAGGGGTAATGAGATTTGGCAAGAAAGGAAAGTTGAGTCCACGTTATATAGGCCCGTATAAGATCACTCGAAGGTTTGGACAAGTTGCATATGAATTAGAGCTACCCCAAGAGCTCTCATCAGTACATCCGGTATTTCATGTGTCAATGCTTCGAAAGTGCATCGGAGATCCATCACATATCACTTCTACTGAGGATGTGCAAGTTGCGGAAGATCTTACCTATGAGGAAGTGCCTATTGCTATTCTAGATAGCCAAGTTAAGAAGATGAGAAATAAAGAGATAGCATCTGTGAAAGTACGTTGGAGAAATCGTCAAAGGAAAGAGATTACATGGGAAACTGAGGAAGCAATGAAATCTAAGTACCCTCATTTGTTCAAAGATGAAGAGGAAGTTCAAGAAACGGAGTTAGAACATTAATAAGTAAGTTTTTTTTTATATATGCATAGTATTTATGTGATGATGTGAATATTAATGATGGACTTGAACTTGTTTCGGTTGAATAACTATGCTAGCATTCGAGGATCAATGTCCTAAAAGAGGGAAGGATGTAACACCCCGTATTCAAGTACGTGTATTGACGTATTCAAGTACGTGTATTGGTCTTATTTATATGGAATTAATTTTTTTTTATTTATACCAGAATTTACCCGTCGATGGTTCCATATGAAGGTTATTGAATAAGTTATCCAACGATATAAAGATTTCCAAAAACGGATAGGTTTCGGATATAATCGAGCACGTTCGAAACTATAAAATGGTGGCCGGGATATTTGGGAATAGTAAATGTGCAGGAAAATTTCCTGCACACAAACTACTGAGGCCAGCCGAATTTTTGGGTCAACTTCGAACAATCATAACTCCCTTAATATAATGAACTGGGAGAGCTGCAACATATGAAAATAAATATCTTTGAGTATTCTTTCCAATGCAATTGGTTTCATCCAAATCCAACGTCTGAGTAAGGAGTTATACTCATTTTACTTCAGCCTATCAAAACAGATTTTTAGGGTCAACTTCAAACGACCATAACTCCTTGTACAGGACGAACTGGGTGGCCTACTTTATATGAATTGAAATCCCTTTGAATTATCCTTCCAACGATACCAATTTCACCCAAATCTAATATCGGAGCAAAGAGTTATGGTCGATCTACTTTAGCTTATCAAAACAGTCCACCAAAGGACAGATTTGACATTATTTAAATTTTAAAGGCATTTTGATCATTTCCTATTATATTATGGACGGGAATATCTGTCTATATACATGTATATGAGTTCAAAAACTCATTTTCATCATCAATCATTGAGAAAGAACAAACCCTAGCCAAATTTGACCTTTAAATTACTTTTGATTCAACCGTAGAAATTCCAAAGTAATCCGATAACTGCGTTTGTCATCTCGAGAGCTTTGAACGACACCTATTATTTGTGCAAACAGGATTGCATAATCAAGAGGTGAATTCTAAGGTATGAATATTGTTTGCCTTTGTTCTTTTCCATATGTATATGTGTGATAGAGGATTATATGTATTGGTTGTTATTGAAAGGTGATGGAAATAGGGTTATGGACTATTTTGCATGGTTTGGTTTTATTGAATTGTGGAAGGTGGATATGGTAATTGATTTATGGAAGGTGGATATGGTGATATACTATTGAATTGATGATTATTTATGTCTATGGCTCAATTTGGTTTAATGGATTGGTTGGAAGGATAAATGAATCCAAACTTGATATTGGAGGATATTGTATGAATATGCATGGCATGTGAATGTAATTGGAGTATAAGAGGGTTAAAGTGACACCCTTTATGGTGTAATTAAGGCTTACTACTTAACCACTAGTTTGGTGAATTCAAATAATTGAATTATGACGTTTGGTTGCTAATACTAGATTGCTATATATGTTCATTGTAGATAAGTAATCCGAAAAGACGGGAAGTTCATTTGGGACTAGTATTGAAGGTTGACAGTCAGGTAGGTAAAGCATACTCTATACCATATCTTTGGCATGAAAGTGAACAATTGTTCTATTAAGAAAGTTTCCAAAGTTATTTAATAACATGTGATCCATAATGGTTTTGTATGATGTCCTACGTTACCAATGAACTTGTTTCCACCCTACAAGATGTCAAGACATTCCAATACTTACTTGTTTTCCAAATCTTACATGTTTATTGCACTAATGAATGTCAGAAGGTATCCGGTTACTCAAACAAGATCCATGTGCTATTAATGACTCCGAAACGTTTCATTGATATACCAATAAGTTCCTACTTCATTGTTATGGCATTGATGACTCCAAAACACTTCATTGATGTGCCAATGAGTTCTTACTTCATTGTTATTGCATTGATGGTCTATTTATATGTCTCTTATTGATGTATCATTGTTTCAAAGTATCAAAAATGTGGTGGCGACCAAAATAATAATCTCAAAGATTAATTGAACTAAGTGATGGAAGTTCTCTCTTATCGGGTGGTATCCCAGGGGCATAAGCCTATCATGGGTCGATCCCTATTTATGTGTGTATGGGTGGTATCCCAGGGGCATAAGCCTATCATGGGTCGATCCCAGTTGATATGTACTGGAGGCAGCCTAATGGTCACAGTACAGTATAGTAATGATTACAAAGATGATAAGAACGAATGTAAAGTGATTGAATAAATACAATGTACATGTTGTCACAAGTTCTAGTAAGTGTGGTCTAAATACAATGTACAGGTTGTCACAAGTTCTAGTAAGTGTGGTCCACTCCTATTACGATTTATTCACTTGTTTCTGATTTCTATTGAGCTCCTATATCATATGTGATTATCTATAGATTTACATACTCAGTACATATTTCGTACTGACGTCCCCCATGGGGGACCTGCATTTCATGCTGCAGGCACAGGTACCTCAGCTCATACATCGTACAAGTAGGAGCCAGGATATCCAGCTGCTTTTGGTGAGCTCCAGTTTGCTTCGGGGCTTTCCGTGTCATATCCAATCACTTTTGGTATTGTATAGAAGTTAGTTATATGGTGGGGTGTGTCCCGACCTTAGTTAAACTCTGTGTATTATCTAGAGGCTTTGTAGACCTAATGTACAGTCAAGGTGGTGTTTTGTTAATAGACGTGATGGCTCCAACGGCCAAGTATTGTATATACATATATATGTGTGCTCGAGCTTATACAGGTGATTATTTCCTTTTATATGCGACATGATTCTGTCTGAATTTCGGGTTGTCATAGAGGTATGCATGGGAAGTATAAGGTTATGAGCTGGTTCTCCCGGGCCTCCTCGATTACGGGTGCTGGTCCGCCCCAATAGGATTTGAGGCGTGACAGATATAGTTATAGTTCTAGTCTATGTTGATGATCTGTTAATAACTTGCAGTTGCAGCAGACTGATTGATCAAACCAAAAGTGATCTCAAGCTTAAGTTCAAGATGAAAGACTTAGTCCCTTTAAAGTTCTTTCTTGGAATTGAATTTTCCAGAACCAAGGAGGGGATTGTCATGAGTCAAAGAAAATATGCTCTAGAACTTATTTCTGAGCTAGGACTGAGTGAAGCTAAGCCAGTGTATGCACCACTTGATCCAAGCATAAGATTGACCTCAATTGACTATGACTCACATGTAAACAACTCAGGGGAAGATCCAGTGGACATGCCACTGAAAGACATTGGTAAATATCAAAGGCTAGTTAGAAGGTTGTTGTATTTGACAATGACAAGAGTGGACATCTCATTTGTTGTACAAGTTTTGAGCAAGTTTATGCATGCACCAAAAGAGTCTCATATGGAAGCTGCTATCAGAGTAGTGAAATATATTAAGACTTCACCAGGTCTTGGCTTGTTCATGCCATCTCAAGGATCAGATACTTTGACAATATACTGTGACTCAGACTGGGAAACTTTTCTACAAACCAGAAGGTCTGTGACTGGGTACTTGGTTAAATTTGGGGCTGCCTTGGTGTCTTGGAAGTCAAAGAAACAAGAGACAATAGCTAAGAGCTCAGCTGAAGCAGAGTTCAGAAGTATGACGTCAACTGTGGCTGAAATTACTTGGCTTATAGGCCTGTACATGGAGTTGGGTGTTAAGGTTCATCAACCAGTAAACTTGCTGTGTGACAGCAGAGCTGCACTACAAATTGTTGTCAACCCTATCTTTCACGAGAGGACAAAACACTTTGACATTGATTGTCACTTTATCAGGGAGAAAGTGGTGCAAAAAAATGATTCAAACTCATCATGTATCAACTAAGGAACAACTAGCTGACTTGCTTACTAAGAGCCTAGGCAAGACTCAACATACTCATCTTTTATCTAAGCTGGGAGTGAATGATCTATTTCACTCATCAGTTTGAGGAGGGGTGTTCAACACTATTAGTGAAAGAGTTAGTTACACAAGTTAGTTACACTATTGGTGCAAGTTTGTTACAATGTACAGTGCAAGACACGTGTAGTCTAGTTGGTTAGTTAGGTAACTTAACTAGATGAGTTAGTTAGTTTGAATGGTAGGTCCCTCTAAAAATAAAGGTGTAAATTGTGTGTGAAGGTTGGATCATTGTGATTGAATAAAGTGGGTTCATATTCATTCTTCTTCTTCTTTTCTTCTGCTTTGAGCTGAACTCTGCTCCATGGATCATCATTGTTGATCCTCAACAATTAGATTCGCATGGCATAGGACTCATTCGAAGGAAATACTTTCTACCAAGATTCTTTTTATATCCAGGATTCAAAATCGAACCTTTTAATTAAAAAAAAAAAAAGCAGTTCGTCCACTATACCACATTCTTTGACTCGTGAATACTGAAAATTAACCAATTTGGTCGCTCAAGTTTTGTTTTCTTAGAGCAATATTATTGTAACTTAAAATCTTAACTCTTGCCATCTATGCATATTTCCCCTTTTAAGTTATGACTTCTGCGTACAATAAACCAGTTTTGTTAGAAAAAAAGAAAGTAATATTAAGTTACACTCAATTATTCAAAATTCGAACCCATTAAAAGTGTTTTTAGTTTCAACCAAAAACTTTTTATAGCATGTGTGGAAACACTTACTTCCTCTATTACACTTACGTGTTGCACTTATCTTAGTTAAGCATTCTCATAACATGACTTTATTCATTTAATGTAGTAATTTTATTCATTTGTATTCTAAAAATCTTCTTTAATTTATTACTTCCTCCTCGTCTCAAAATACTTATCGCTTCGCCAATAAATTTTATTCCAAAATAGGTGTTATTCAAAGAATTCAAGATAAAAAGTAGTACTTACTAAGTAGTACTTGTTTTCAACTATACATTTATATTAAAAAATATTTCTTTTTAATAATGCTCAATTCTAAAAAAAAAATAAATAATAATAAATAAGGATAATTTAGTACTCCCTCCGTCTCTTTCACTTTTCACTATTTTTCTAATATAATTTTTATTTTTACTTGTCATTTTTGACATATTAAGAAAAGGCAAAAGAATTTTTTTTATTTTACCCTCAATATTAATTGTTTATTCTTCAAACCATATCAACACTTATTTTTAATGAGTGTGCCATATCGAAAAGTAAAAAGAAAAAAGGAAAAAAAGCGAACGAAGAGACTAATATTTTTCTTAACAAACGAAAAATAAGTTAAAAGAATATTTATTTAAACTTGGGAGCAAACTTTGCACTGAAGGCTGAAGCAAATAGCCAGGAATTTGGAAGGGGTGGAGTATGAAAACATGATTGAAAATATTGCCTATACTTGGGATTTGCTGTCGAAACATGGGACCATAGCAGTCCTTTTTAATGGAATAAATACTAGTAATAAATCTAGACACGAACGTTGAACGTGTGGATCCATTCCTGCTCACTGGTCAATTCCCTCACCTTCAATTGGATGAATCTAGTCTTCATAAATAAAACAAATATTACTCCACTATATTTCAAGGATTGTCCGACAGCATAAAAATTATGATGGAGCGATACATATTTTTATTTTTAATAAAAAGTTTTGGGTTCAATGTTTTTAGGCAGTGGCGGAGCCAGGATATTCACTAAGAGTGAACAAATGAATTAATCGAAAGGGGTTCAACGTCTAATATATATACACAAAAAAATATAATTTTAATTATGTATATATAGCATAATTTTTCGTCGAAGGGGGGTTGGATCCGCCACTGCTCTTAGGTACGGATGAGAAGCCCTTTTTGTTATGGGTGCTTTATCCGGACGTGGAATTTTCTGATTTGAATTTATATTTAATTAGAGTAGATATTGAACGAACAACCAAAAGGGCAGGACAAAAGCATTTAAGGGCAGTTTTGATATTTACGGCAAATGAAGGGTCTTTAGGTAATCAGAAGAACTCAGTGGTTGATGGTCATGTCATTCCGTCTGATTAATTCTCCATTTCCCCACACGAAATGATAAGTACCATCGATATTTTCGCGAGATTTTGAGTGGTGTGGGGCCTTAATAAGTGAGCAGATTTCCAATTACATGACTCCAAAATGGAATTTCTGTTTTAAACTTTTCACATGATTAGCATTAGTAGCATAGGCTATATATATATATATTTGTCTATCTATGGTGGAAATAGTGCACTCTTTTGAACTTTTGGCTGGTGACAAATTCCTAAATTGGACTTTCAATGTTACATTATCATTATTAGTTTTTTTTTTAATATTTTATTTTTAAGAACTGGGCTAATCCTATATATCTTGTCTTGTAGTACTAACCCAAAATAATTTTTTTATTGTATGACATCAGCATGTATTTAGGACACCTCTTTGGTCATAAAAATGATTCACTTATTTGAAAATAATTAATACTCCCTCCGTTCCATTTTATGTGTCGCCATTTGATCGGACACGGAGTTTAAGAAATAAGGGAAGACTTGGTAAAGTTTACCAAATTATCCTTTATAAAAAATATGTCAATATCTTTTTTTTTTTAATTAAGTGGGACCAATAAGGATAATTGTGCCTTTAAAAAATTGTCAAATAAAGAAAGACGACACTTATTTTGAGACGGATTAAAAAGAAAATGATGACACATAATTTGGGACGGAGGGAGTACATGTTTGAACATACCAGATAATTTTTAACATGAATAACATTGTGCTTATACTTTCTTAGACGAGAGACCTCTTCTTATAAGGTGGCTTAGGTGTATCACTTTTTGTTAGCTAATTATAATATTTCACAATTTATTAAAAAAAGAAAAAGAAAAAGGAAGTGGTGGCTGATCTATCACATATGAAGGAGGATCAGAAATTGAAAACTATAAATACAAACATATAAATGTACAAATAATGCACATAGTAGAGTAGATCAAACGTTGAATTGTAGAAAGAATCGAGTGTTTTAAGCTTTCTAAACGCGCACATAGTCATAGATGTAGGAATTTTTGACACAGATTTTGTAATTAGTTAGTTTAATGATGATTTCACAATGTTACCAAAACATTATTGCTGCTTATATATATATATATGCCGTATTATAAATTGATTGAGTCGACAAAAAATTGGAAAAGAAAAAGATAATGAGGCCCATATTACAGAACTAGTTTAATGGGCTACATACCATTTGCTTGATTGGGCTGGGCTTTTCAAATTTCATTGACAGAGGAGGAGGAGGAGAGACCATGCCCAAAAATGAATAAGTTGAGCAATATATGAATAAATATTAGATCCGAGTCTAGCATGATCGGAATGGATAGTATTTCAATGGTTATATTTGCAAAATAAATTTAAATGGTGGCATATAAAAGGGATATTTGCATAAATTCAAATATTCTTTTATTTACTTTTTTGTTACTTAGAAAACTCAAGGAAAGTAAATCTTAATATTGAAGAAATTAGCTGTTGATAACTTGTATATCAATTTTTGTCTCCCATCACCCACCCGCAAACTTTTTAGGGGAAAAAGAAAAAGAAAAAAAGTTAAAAATGTGTACTTGAAGGAAAATCCTTCCAACTAATCAAGCGGAAAAAATTTACTCACACATAATATAGGTATGACATTAATGTATAATATGTATTTTCATATAAATATTGTCAATTAATATAAATCTCCATCTTATTTAAATTGTTACTTCTTTTATTCTAAATTAATTGCCATACCAATTTTAAGTCAAATTAGATAAGATTAACTTAATAATATAAAATTATTTACGATGATAAGTATGAATACGTGTAATAAAAATGAATACGTGTAGTGAGCCCAACAACTCGAGGATCTTTTCACCTATTCTTCAGAGATTTAAATTATACATGCTGATAGTACAATAGAACATTTAAATTGTCAGTTTAATTTAATTTGTTATAAGATTTAAATCATATATACCTGTAATAAGTGATATTTTTCGCACCCGATAACAAGATGATTTCATCCCATATCCTTCAAAAAAAATATTAATTTATATATACTCATAGCACAATAATTTTTTTACTTTATTTGTGTAATTTAAGCTTTTATAGTAAATTACTTACTATTTATTCCAAGTTACTCCCTCCGTCCCATTTTACCCGTGTCAAATTGGGATGACACAGCTATTAAGAAAATAATGATTGGTAATGTAACTTTACCATTTTGTCCGTCTTAATTGTATCTTGATATTAGTTTCAATATTGATGGATGACTAATAACAAGGAGTAATCAATTACACTAAGGGTATAATGGAAAAAAAAAATTGTCATGTCTTATAAGTAAAAAAAGGACAAATAAAATGGGACAACAAATTAGGAAATTTGGGACGGGTAAAATGGGACGGAGGGAGTACTATACTAAAAATATTAACTATTAATTATTTAAACAATATATTTATTTGCAATCAATTTTTTTTCCTTACATAAATTTTATTGGCCTGCATAAAAATATTAAACCATTTTTTTCCCATCAAGTAGGCTATTGGGCAGAAGCTTCATATAAGTCAACCAATAGGAAACTTGTACCAAATAATAGAAAGAAAAAAAATAAACTTTTTTCTTTCTTCAAAATCTGAAATTTTCAATTTTTCCTAATCTGCCATTTTCGAGTTACAAAGTAAGCCGCTTCAACTTTGACTTCGACGATCTAGGGTTTTCTTTCTTCCTTAAAATCATCCGACTTTAACGTAAGTTTTTTCTCGTATTTTTGCTACATAAATGTCGTGTCGTGTAGATGCATTTAATTATTGAATTGTAGATACCATTTCTGTTAGTAATGGATAGCAATTATTCGGCTATTTCAAAGGATTCTTTTGTTGAATTACAAGTTAAAGATGATAACTTTAGGGATAATGAGCCATTGAAAGCAAACCCCATTGATGATCTTGAAGCGGATGATATTGATTTGGATAATTTACCTCTTATTTTTGGTGAAAATGAATCTGGGTCGGGGATATATGGGGCGGTGTTTAATCTCACGACAACTATTATTGGGGCGGGGATTATGGCTTTGCCTGCTACAATGAAAGTTTTGGGTTTAGTTGTTGGGGTTGTTTTGATATTCTTGATGGGTATTTTGTCTGAGATTAGTGTTGAGTTGCTTGTACGGTTTTCGGTTCAATGTAAGGCGGCGTCTTATGGGGAGGTTGTTCAGGCTGCATTGGGTAAAACAGCGAAGATTTTGTCTGAGATTTGTATTATTGTAAACAATGCTGGTGTTTTGGTTGTGTATTTGATTATTATTGGGGATGTTTTGTCGGGGTCGATTCGTCATATTGGGGTTTTTGATCAATGGTTAGGTCATGGAATGTGGGATCATAGGAGGATAGTGATTTTGATCATGTTGGTGGTTTTTCTTGCACCCCTTTGCGCGATGGATAAGATTGATTCGTTGAGTTTGTCTTCAGCTGCTTCTGTAGCTCTTGCTGTTGTCTTTGTTGTAGTTGCTTTTACTATAGCGTTTATTAAGCTTGTCGAGGGGAAAATTGAAGCTCCAAGGATGACACCAGATTTCGGGTCTAAGAAGGCAATTCTAGACCTGCTTGTTGTGATCCCCATAATGTCCAACGCATATGTTTGTCACTTTAATGTTCAGCCCATTTATAATGAGCTTGAAGGCCGATCACCTCAAAAGATGAACCGTGTGAGCCGGATTACTTCCGTTATTTGCGTGTTGGTGTATGCTTCTACAGCAGTAGCTGGCTATTTACTTTTTGGGAAGGATGCTGAATCTGATATACTCACCAATTTTGACAAGGATCTTGGCATTCGTTTCAGCACAGCGTTGAATTACATTGTTCGTGTTGGCTATGTTTTCCATCTGGTTCTTGTCTTCCCTGTCATCCATTTCTCCTTGAGGCAGACTGTGGATGCTTTGTTGTTTGAAGGATCTGCACCACTCACAGAAAGTAGGAAGAGGTGTCTGGCTTTGACTGCCATTCTCCTGGCACTCTTATATTTTGGGTCGACTATGATTCCTAACATCTGGACTGCTTTCAAATTTACGGGGGCCACAACTGCAGTTTCTTTAGGCTATACGTTTCCATCTCTCATTGCTCTAAGGCTGAGCAAACAAGGAAGTGGTTTGAGTGTGCGAGAGAAGATTTTGTCTTGGTTCATGTTGATATTAGCTATTGTAGTTAGCATTGTTGGAGTGAGTGGTAATATTTATAGTATTAGTAGCCAGAGTGATTGAGATTGCTCTTTTTCATACAGTGGAAAGGCTTGTTGCCTTATTGATCCAAGTGAGGATAAGCTACTCCAAGTAAAACTTTCAGGTTCCAGACGGAACGCCTTGTGAAAATTTTCCACTTAAAAATCATTCTCTCTTTACCAGTCCATGTAGAATAGCAAGACATATCCATAGATGTTGAAGATTGATAGAACAGCGATGGAAGATTCATGGAGAGTTAGTTATTGAGAGTTATGTGGATTGCGGCAGCTGGTAAAGTTTGAATTCTTTTTGTTTTATTTGTAATTGTTAAAGGTGGCGAACTACATCTTCATATCTTTCTCTCCCCTTCCATACAGGGGTCAGTATACCATGTACAACAAACTTATCTTGTGAACACAATAATTGAATATCGATTCTTATAAGTACCTGAAATTTTGGAACTTGCTCCATAATCTGTACTCGTAGTAATATATTTTCTATGATACTCTTCTTTTTGTTGTCAAAATTGTTTTGAATTCTTCTAGAAGAAACAATTATTCTTGTTTCAGTTTTTCTTTTGTCTTACTATCTTCTTTGATCTGTTTAAAAAGACAAAAAGAATGTCTCTCTCTCTTGGCAGCCCGGTGCACTAAAGCTACCGCTATGCGCGGTGTCCGGGGAAGGGCCCCACCACAAGGGTGTATTGTACGCAGCCTTACCTTGCATTTCCGCCAGAGGCTGTTTCCAAGGCTTGAACCCGTGACCTCCTGGTCACATGACAGCAACTTTACCAGTTGTCTTGTTTATAATTTGGCAACTCTTTAATTTCAACATCCCGCGGCATGTGTACGGCACAATATTAAAGGACATTTTGGAACATTATGCATATCTTTAGTTTGAGATCACACGATTCAGAAGTCTTGTTTACTTTCTTAAGCTCCATGCCCAGACAAAATAAGGCGTACAAACTGAAATGGAGGGAGTACTTCTTTATGCTGTATAAATTCCACTATACTTGTTTTAAGGGATTAAGAACACTGCATCTACAATTCAGAATTGTAAAAAGTAGATTGGCTTAAGGCAAGCTTGAATGGTAAGCCTTAGCTACGTATTCATGTTGCTGTGAGATCTCATGTAATATCGAGTATTAGTTGGACGTATGGAGACTCTGAGAAGTTGAACTGTTGTTCCATTAATAGTGTTGTTGTTTTCCCCTTCCAATTTAAGTCAGTTTTCTTATTGATCCCTATATGTCATTTCTGAAAATTTTAATTGATGACCAATGCAACAAACACATAATCAATGAGAATGTTTAAGTTGTTGATGGTCAACTTTCAACTAGACATGTTTATAGGGAATTAGAGTGCTGCTATCTCTGAACTCCTTACGGTCGGAGGATGGATTGGATGAGATGTGATATATGGGTACTTTCATGGATTATAAACCTTAGCTATGTCGCTTAATCACATTCTTTGAGATATGTAATATCTAGTATAATTGGAGATGATTGAAACAGTTGTCCAGTAAAAGATGTTCTTTTGCTTCTATCCAACTGGATTTTCAATTTGTTCTTTGAATGGCATTTGTGAATTTTTAATAGACGGCTCAAATTACAAACTCAGAATTCATCGGAGAGTAGTTTCTCCAGTTTACAGAAAATGAAATAGGTCAGTTTGAGTTCATTTGCTTGCACTTGTTTGAAGTGTCCTTCAAAGTTCTCCACACCTTTATTTCCTCTGTCATGCAAGGGTCATCATACCATGTACAATTAATGTGACAGATGAATGCTCTGAATTACTGTTGTTCCTAAACTTCCTGTACATTCTAAGGTGTGTTCGTCACCAGCAACTTAATGTATATATATATATATTTACAACTTGTTCTTGAAGATCCTTCTTAAATATGCTTGTACAAAAGGTATTATAGTTCTTCTGCTGTACAAATTGTGCTGAACTTGTTTCTACTAATTGATGCTGCAATCTGTGACTATCAGTTGTCAACTGTAGAGTGGCTTAAAGTTGAAAAAGAGATCTCAGGCGGCATCTTGAATGAATTGGAAATATGGAGGCTCTGGTAAAATACTGTAAAATCTAGTCTAGCTCAAATTTGCCCCATAACTTGATTAAATGAAAGCATAAACAATGTTAGATGTCTTCAACATGATCCATGTATCTATGTCCTACTAAAATAAAAGGGCAGCCGGTACACTAAAGCTCCCCGCTATGCGCAGGGTTCGGGGGAAGGACCCCGCCACAAGGGTGTATTGTACGCAACCTTACCTCGCATTTTTGTCAGAGTCTGTTTCCAAGGCTTGAACCCGTGACCTCCTGGTCACATGGTAGCAACTTTACCAGTTACTCCAAGGAAGATGCTGTACTTTTATGCCATTAAAGTGTCTTAGCTTATTAGAGACATGCTCTGTTGACTCCTTAACTTTGATAGGAAGGTGACTCGTTCAATAATTCATACCATAAGGGAGCAGCACATATAGTGTAAGTCTTTGAGAGCTTATTCGACTATGACCTCTTATGCATTCATCGGACTTGACTTTACAACTCAGACTGGATTTTATACCATCAACAATATATTGCAGGATTCATCGTGACAAAAGCTTTGCTTTGATGCTAAATTAGTAACTGAACAATGATGTTCCTTTTGGAAATTGTTAGAATTAATGAATAGCAATGGAGTAGACTTGAAGGTCAACAATAATATGTTATAGTGAGGGATCACTTTGTTTATTGATTTTGAATAATCTGACTGAGTAGTCTCTTTAATTGTCTTCTCTTTTTTTCTTTTGTACTTTTTTGGTTAGTCTGCAATGTTGATGAAGTCCGCATGCCTAAACAAAGGTCCCAATGATCATAATCTATCATCTTTACTTAAATTTCAGTTTAAATCTGATTAAAGTTAGGTGGGAAGGCTGATTACCCTCAATGGTAACCTCTTGATTATGATAAACCTCAATGAAAGTTATAAAGAGTAATCATGATGGTTATTTTCATTTCTTAGATGTTGAAATTGATAAAAACAAACGCGCACACACATTTGCCCTTCTTAATTTACTTACCTATAAACTAACTAATTCCCTTGTAATCAACATCTTAGAGTAATAATAATATCCAAGCTTGTGATCTAATAGTGTCAACAAAGTGGGATGAGAGTCATAAGTTCTCAAGTTCGAAAGTCCAAAGGAGACAAAAAATACTAGGTGATTTCTTTTCATTCATCCAAGCCATAGTTACCCGGTATTTTTTCTGGTGGGAGGTAGTAGGTATCCTGTGAAATTAGTCGAGATTCCCCCAAATTAACCGAATACCGGTGAGAGGTAGCAAGTACCTTGTGGATTTAGTTGAGGTGTCGGCAAGTTAACTCGAACCCCAAGTTATAAAACAAAATCTAACATTTTAGAATAGTTAAAATTTCTTAATTTACTGGTTACCAACCCCTCCTTTTTATTTTGGGTACTGTGGAAAGTACTAACGAAAGCCTTAATATCTTTCTTAAGCTACATCGCTTAAATAGTTAAATCTGTCAGGCGATGAAACTTCATATTCGTAAACGCATTTCATCAAACTTTGCTTCATGTTTGTGCCCTTCATTTGCCATGAAATTAGTACATCAGATTGCCTCCCTCGGTATAGCTATAAGTAATGAAAGGCGTTCGATTGAATCTCTCTTTCGTTCAAAAACTATATCAAGAAAATAGAGTATAGACAATTCTTGTTGTAAATTTATACTATAAATTATCATCAAATCACCTTGAAATAAGGGAAGCTTTTCAATAGTGACAGAGGTGGTTGAAAACCTTGCGTTAGCTTTAAATTCCACATGTAGCATTCATTATTTCTTGCATCTTGTTAAATTCTTCTTTCAGAATTACAAATTGCAAGTAAAAAAGATAAAATAGCATGATGGGCAATTGAGGATATTAAGACAAGATATATGTAGATTAATAGGATTAGGGAACACAAGCTTTTGTTTGTAACAAAAATTCCAAAGTGTAGGACAGTCCCACCATTGCCTTTTCACATGGTGAACATTTCTCTCTAATATCCAAGATCAAATAATGAGGGGCATACATGCACAAAAAAACATTGTTGTTTCACAATCATCAGCATTTTTACATTTTGAAATGCAATAGTTGTTTGCTGGAATCTTCCAACAAGTCACATGATAGGAATAGTAGTTATCCGGATTAAAGTTCAAAAGGGAAATTATGTGTGTCAAGAACCTAAGGAGCATCTTATCTCTGGTTCAAATTTCAGTGGAGTAAGAATATTAAGTGATTTTCTTTTCATAACATTGATGAATAGAGTTACCTGATACTTATGCTGGTAAAAAGTAAGTTAGCTTGCATACCACAATTATCAATAACAAAAACCTAGGGAGCATCTTTTAGTTCAAATTCAGAGAAACTTACTCTCCTTCCATTACTTCCATTTCAGTTTATGTGACAGTATTTTCTTTAATCGATTAGAAAAAGAATGATGGCTAGCTGAATATGACAAAATATTGTATATGACATATTTAAGGTCACGATTTAAGCGCTTTTAATTTCTTCTTAATTATGTGGTAGGTTAAATTATGCCACATAAGTTGAAACAACCGAAGTAATTAGATCCCAATTCTTATTTAAAAGTCTTTCTTCATTTCAGATTTTTAAAAGAAAACCAAATAAAAAATTAAAATAATGAAGAAGACGTATAGAACTGGTCTACAGTCCACCCTTAGATAGTGACATATCAACTTTATCTTTTTGCGTATTATCTAAGTTAGTTTTATTAATAATATATATTGAAAATTAATAAGAGCCGGCTAAACACTAATTTGCAAAACTAAAATCAAGTCAAATCTCATTTAACATTATTATCCAATGCTTATCCTGTTGTACTGTCTTGAAGGTCAAATGATTTTTAATTTTTGTAATTAGCCAAATTATAATCAAGGTTGACTAATTAATAGGTAACAGAAAAAGTTTTGCAACATGAAAACTTATACAAACTGTTACTTGGAGCTAGAGGTTTATGTTTCCCTTTGCAAGTACTGTAAAAGATGTTGTGATTGAAACTTGAAGTGATTAAGCAAAAGCAAGTAGGCCTAGTTGGTGGTAGGGGTGGGGGTGAGGGTGGGGGTGACCCTGTAGACCAAAGACTATTCTAAACCGTGATTAATGGGCAAATAATTCCAAGAATTTCTTAATTTTTACTTCTAACTCTTTTGGAAGAGTCCTAAATCCCAAATTCACATTTTGGCCAATTCTTGGATGGAACATGGGGGGGGGGCTTGAAGAGTGAATGACCCCCCACAATACAAATCTTTTTCCTTTTTACCATATCTTCAGTATTCCAGTCAGCTTGCACATGTCTCAATTATCTACCATATGAAAAAAATTAGAAAATATTTTTGCCTCTACTAAAATATAATGATTCTCAATCTGCTTTGTTAACCTCACTTTTTGTGCTTACTATAATCTTTTTCTTTTAGTCACTCTGAAGTTTCAACAACCACCTAGTTAAGCAAAGCTACACAGTGAATAAAAAGTGAAAGTTCAATATCTCAGCAACCAAAATTCACGTCTCTTTAAGCCTTTATTTATATTGTATGTATACTATTATATATGTACATGTCTTCATGTCCACCTTCATTATCACCACTCTCTTCAAGTCTTCTAAACATTGTAATATAATGTCTTCATATCAACCTCCACTATAAATATTTCTACAACCCCTTCATTTTCCTCTCAAGCACACACCTAAATTCAGAGCAACCAAGCAAGCAAACAAACAAAAAGGCCATGGACTGGTTTTCTTGGCTATGCAAAACAGGTCTAGAGCCATCTCTTGTTTATGAATACGGCCTAGCATTTGCTCATAATGAGCTCGAATACGAAGACGTTGTTTACTTCAACCACGAATTTCTCCAAAGCATAGGCATTTCCATTGGCAAACACAGGTTAGAAATTCTCAAACTCGCCAAGAAAGAAAAAGGTTCAGTTCCAAATTCCATGTCAAGATTTCTCCAAGTTATCAAACGCACAAAGAAGCGTTTATCGCAGCTCTTTATAGTGAAGTGGGGTCATAGCGAGGAATTAGCACTTGCTTTAGTACCAAAAAGCAATGGAAGTTCCAGATGGAAAAGCTCTATGCTGAAGAGGAACACAAGAGTTGCTGCAGCTAAGCAGAATCCTTTGCTGCTCAAAAATGGGAGTTCAAATTTCAGTGCAGATTCAAGAATGAATAGTTTTTCTAGTCATAAGGTTAATAATGATGATAAAATGGGGGATGATTATTGGGGGTCCTGTGTAGTTGAAGAAATCAGGTGGGATACAATGTTTCAGAATCTAAAACCAACTTAACTTTCTCTTGCTTTCTTGATGTAATTTTCAACTATGAGAGATGGATAGAATTTCTTAAACTTTAATTAGATGTCACAGGTTCGAGCTTCATATATGAAACAATAAAAATGTATAGAAAGCTTGATGGACCTTACACAGCAAGGAGTAAGGGTTGGAATTTCTGTAATTTGATATTTGCTCAATATTTTTACCTCAGCGGTGGGCACAAGGAGAAAGCCACCCATGAATGTAGTGTATAATTATCAATGAGATTATTTCAATGATTTTACTTGTTTCTTAAGTACTCCCATTTTTTATTTAATTCAAAGATCCAAAGATAGTTACGATCCTTTGGAGGAAAAAAAATGACGTTGGGACATGTGAGTTTAATGATCAGTGAGGACAATTTAATGAAATTCATAAAAGCTATATTCATCATGAAGAAGATATATATAACTGAAATTTATTCCAAAAATAGTGACTTTAATGCAATTGTATAATTATCAAATCTAGAATCAAACTCTCAAAATAAAGAAGAATAAGGAGAGTCGAAAAGCACCAAAACGGATCATCAATAGCTGCGGCCCCAGTATGTCCACTTCTTAGCAGGTTTACCCGATGCGAAGCACAATGTACCAGCAGCAGAATAAAATGACATATTAGATGATGACAATAACGCTGAGCCCCTGCAATACTCGAAACAGTAATAAACGTTGTGTTTGTAAAACTAATCTTTGCTTCATTTTGTTTGACGTATTACTTCAACAAATCTGCAGGGAAATAGTACCTTCAGGCAGCTCAGGCTGGTCAAATGGAGAGCAAAGCGTCTTTGCAGCACCCATCTCCCCTTTTGTGCGTGCCTTGACATCTTTCTCAACATCCTAACAGAAAGCAATTATGGCAAATGTGAAATCAAAACCAAGCTGACAACTAAATGCATCACTACAAAGCACATATAGGAATGTGCATCAAGGATCACACGAACAAATTCATAGTATTATTGCAGAGAAAATGATTGATGATAAAAAATATGCAGCTGTCTAAAAAAGAGGATGCATCTTTTATGGGTAGCCAAGTTAGACTTCCAATTTGAAGGTACACAAAGTTAATATAAAGAGGACAATATCGTTCCATAGTTTAGAAAGTGACGTGTGATTTGTCTAAAGGACAAAGCCAGAATTAGAAATCTGTTGTTATAAAATTCTTTTACATAAATAAGAGTTCTTGAAGATTGTTGAGGTGTGACTCTGGTTCATCAAAATTTAATGGACATTCAGTTTACCTAACACAAGAATTTGAAGGGTGTTTCACTTAGTTCTAAAACTGACATGTATCACATATCCTTATACTAGATAATTGACTCCCTAGAAATTGATTCACTGATGGGTTGTGATAACAATCCATAAACATCGTGATAAACCAACCAATCTGCGACATTTCAATATCAACTGACTTGTCAGGTGCAGAGATGTAATCCAAGAAACTTCAGTTTCCATCCCGTAAATGAAAATAAAAGATACAACTCAGATAATACACCTAGGAGTTGGACAGGAAACATACCTCCTCATCACACCAAGGAGCTAAGACCAATTTCTTTTGGACCAGTGCAACCGTAAATTCATCCCAGGTTTTTACAGTCTGAACGCATGCATCTCTCTTTTGCTTGGCAACATCGAATAGATTTTGTTGGATAGTGATGAGCACATCTTTCACTTGTTCGGCGAGATTAGCCACGGGAATATCTGTTTTGGCTCCGTTGTCACGTCGAACAGCTCGTACCTGGGAGTCATATCATAACTTTGAATCAAACAACATAGGTAAATATATACACATGTATTTTGGCTTCCACACAAATAGTTCAGGTCCATAGCACAAATTTTTCCGAGTCCATTTTAACTTTCATAAACAACCGACTACTAGAAAGAAAAGACAGAAAGTAGAATTCTTACCTGGTTATTTGCAAGGTCTTTTGGTCCTATTTCAATCCTAAGAGGAACCCCTTTCATTTCCCAATGAGAATATTTCCAGCCAGGGGAATAGTTGTCTCTCAAGTCTGCCTCAGCACGAATACCGAATTCATTCAGCTCTTTAACTGTAGTAGCACAAGCATCATAGATTCCTTGAGTATTTGCATCCTTGTATGGCACAGGAATAACAACTACTTGAGTTGATGCTACTTTAGGAGGTAAGACCAGGCCTTTGTCATCCCCGTGAACCATGATCATAACACCAATCTATCACAGCACCAGGAAAAACAAAGAGGGGGTTAGTTTCACCTCCAAAAGTATAAAAGTGAAGTGACAAAGTTGCTTAAATGGCGTTGAATTCTTACTGTTCTTGTAGTAAAGCCCCATGAGTTCTGCCAGACCATAGCCTTCTCTCCCTTCTCATTTTCAAAATTTATCTCAAATATTTTGGCAAAACTCTGCCCTAAACAATGCGAAGTTGCACCTTGGATACCACGGCCAGTATTAGGGATAAAAGCCTTGCGAAAAAAACCAGGGAGTAATGGTGAATAAATGGCAGTCAGGAGAATTTCACCAACAATTTTCAAGGAAAATACTGTTAAGAACTGCAAAACAATGTCTACACAGATACAGTCTTCAATACCTCAACTGTAGTTGTATATAGTCCACCAGCGAATTTCTCAAGCTCGCTTTTCTTTCCTTTACTGACTGGAACGGCTAAAAATTCTTCATATATACGTCTATACAATTCCAAGATTTCTAGAACCTGAATCAAAGATAGTTGCATGATCACTGTGTATGAAAACAACCACATCTATAAGCAAAAACACTATGAACTTGCACAAATTAGGGGAAAGCTGATAGCAGCAAGTCTTCTATAGGCCAAATTAGGGCATCTCAGTTCCAAGCTATTGATTCTCAAAATATTTCCACTGATTTGCTCAGATAATTATCCAACAATAATGCAAGATACGAATAGTACTAGAAGAAAACGATTGCAAGTGGAGACGGGTAAGCCAAAGAGAAACATAAAGTAGTCTTAACTGATGTTTAAGCGGCACTGCAGTAGGCTGAGAAATATAAATCTCAACATACTTAATTCACAAGGATAGTAATGTACCAATGTAGAAGGCAGGTTTTGCAAGTATTGGAAAGGACAAATTCTAAACTGATCTTATAGCTGACACCAGCTCTAGGTTACATATATACATGAAAGTAACTTCTTTTTTAGTTGTTATACGAATCCCCTAATATCCTTAACTAATAGTTCATATCCGTACTGAGAATGTCCCATAATTCACTCATGTAATTCTACTTTTTATTTACCAAAACATTCCTCATTCCTTTTTGGACAATCAAACAAAAAGATTCACTCCCTGAGGAAACTACAATCTGATCCATTCTTCATTTCAATATAACTACTCCAATTTAAATCTTCTGAATAAAAGAGCCCACTTTCTCCCATTTGAAACTGAATGATACACATTTCTAGTTTCTCTTATTTGTACCAACTTCAAATGGGACATAAAACATATATCAATTCAAATTGTCTTTGATCTTGAAACAACAATTATTCAAGTTGACAGACGATGTGATTCATCTTTTATCTCCTAGTCCTTCCAAAGATCAAAGCTGTTAATAACTGGTTCGAAGAAACAAATGTAAAAGCTCATAAACAGCCTAATTACAAATTGATCAATGAAGAGAAGAAAATTAGATGTGCCCATCAGTAATCACCCGGAGCAGATGTAGATTGTCCTCCCCAAAAAACAAAGCAATACATCATGTTATTCAAGTTCCTTGCTTTGGCATCAGTATCACAAAACTAACTTGTCTTCCTATAAGTGCCTCCTAGTTCGGTGTTGATCTAATATCTAATGTAGTTCTTACGAAATTAACTCTACAAACAAAAATAATTCCAAAATAACACGACTAATTTGGCATCATACATGATACAACAAATATAACACAGGAAGAAAGACGAACTGGAAAATTCTCTTTAAAACTATCTTACAGAGTTATTACATTGCTCTCTACACCCAATGCACTCAAGCTATGTACTATGCCATGGTACTTAAATGAAGCTCGAGGAGAGGTTCAATTTTTGTTTTAAACAACTTTAGTGGCCAATATGCATACTCCAATATATAACCATATACCTCTGCATCTGACTCCTCCTTTGTTGCAAAAGCAGTGTGTCCTTCTTGCCAGAGAAATTCACGACTCCTCAACAAGGAACATAAGAAAAACATTAACATAATATCTCAAATCCTCAAAGAAGTTGGGATTAAGATATTACGGATCCATTTGGCCATAAAAACTATTCTCTTTTCCCAGAATAATTTTTCAATTTATTTGAAAAACAATGTTTGACCATGAAAATTCCAAATCCAACTTGAAGTTGTATTCAACTACATTCAAGCGAGAACTTTGTTCCAAATAATATTTGCAAAGAGTATAACGAAACACAACTCCACAAATCCCAAATAAAGTGAAAAATATTTGGAATCTACGGCCCAAGCCCGACGTAGTTTTTGTTGTATAAGCTGCAGGCATTCGCTTGCAGTGAAAACACTTGAACGTGCTCATAAAGGAAAGGTAAAAGCTTTTAAGACAAAAATAAACTCAAAAGAGCACCTGATGAAGGGGGTAGGGTTGCTAAACTCCCATCGTACAACATTACACCACTGGTTGAGTCTCAGGGGCAAGTCACGATGTCCTCTTATCCACTTAGAGAAATAAGGATACATTACTGTTTCACTCGTCGGTCGAATTGCAATAGGTACTTCCAAATCAGACTCTCCAGATTTTGTAACCCAAGCAACCTGAAGAATGACATAACAATTCACTCCCCATATTTAGTAACTGAAGTGCCTTGAAGAATTATAAGCCTTGAGCATACTTATTAAAAATTTATGGGATACATCACACAAGGGATGACACCAACTTAACACCATAAAATGATACTTACACAACAAAGTTAACCCCAAACTAAAAAACATCCAAAAGAAACTCTGGCTTCTCAGAATGATACATCACCCAAATTCTCTATTAAGGACTATCTTCGGCACTAGCAAATACTTTTGAACGATTACACGAACTTTCAGCAATAAAGATATAAAGATTAAATGCAGGAAAGTGAGGAAACAATTAAGTAAACATTTATGTAAGACATTATAGATGCGTCACGGGCTGAAAGAAGATAAATTACCTACAATAAACTTAAAAAGTGTCAAGTCTAACCTCAGGAGCAAATCCTTCTATGTGGTCCTTTTCCTTTTGAAGAACAGCAGGGGACACAAACAGAGGAAAGTAGGGTTCTTTATCTTCATTTTCTTAATTTCAGCATCGAAAACCCCCTGAAAATACAGAGCTAACAATCAATCCATCTTAAATGACCTCAAACAATTAGCGGTGGGAGAAAAAGAGAATTTTCATGGTCAAGCTTACTTGCAATATCTCCCAGATGGACATTGCCCAGGGCCGTAGAATATAACAGCCAGATATGTCGTAGTACTCGATCATTTCACCACTAACAACAACCTATATTGATTGGTCAATTGGAGCAGATTGTAAGTCAAAGTTTCATATATGATGAGAAGGAACTCACACAAATAAAAAACATAGAAGAAGACAAGTATTCATATAGAGGGAGCAGAATTGGATTAGGAAGTGTAGATGTTTACAGAGGAAAAACATAAAACAAATGAAGAGGAAAAAAGAGATGCATTTTATTATGCTGCAAAGAAGCTGTTTAAATACAGCAAAATCCTAACAAACTGCAGTAACTAATGCAGTAACTCAAAAAACTGAACTACCTAATTAGTAGGAACTAAATCCACCAACAGCTATATGCCTAAAGACTAGGACAACCATAACTGAAAAACTACTACAGAAAATTCTCTCTTCTGGAAACAGAAAAAATCACATCCGCAGCCATGTAATCATGCCAACCCAGCATTAGTTAACAGCTCATGAGGCAGACTTCAACACTCCTCCTTGCGTCAAGAGCTGCAAATTCCAAGTTTTCTTCTCAAGAATTCAAATTTGCTTGCTGGAAGAGCTTTCGTAAAAATATCAGCCAGCTGCTCTTCCATTTTGCAATATATCAGATTCACTAGACCATCCTTTTGCACTTCTCTCAGAAAATATAGCTTCACATTGAAGTGCTTGGTCTTTCTATGAAAGACTGGATTGTGAGAGATAGCAATGGCAGCCTGATTGTCCACAAATATCTCAGTGCTTTCCTTCATCTCCAACCCAAGATCACAAAAGATTTTCCTTATCCATAAAGCTTGATTGACCGCAGCTGTCGCAACAATGGATTCTGCCTCTACAGTTGATTGAGCAACAATCTCTTGTTTTTTCGAACACCAAGAAAAACATCCAGCGCCAAAAATAAAACAGTACCCTGAAGTACTTTTCATATCATCAGCAGAACCACCCCAATCACTGTTAGAAAATCCCCGAAGTTTGAAATTCTGACACTTGCTAAATTTGACTCCATAATCTATGGTGCCTTTGACATATCTGAGCACTCTTTTTGCAGCTTTCATATGCAATTCACTTGGAGAATTCAAAAAGCGGGACAGTACACTTACAACATACAATATATCTGGTCTTGTTACTGTAAGATACATCAAACATCCTATCAAGATCCTGTAGCTTCCTTCTTGTACTCTTTCAGCACCATCATCCTTCATTAGCTTCTCTCTTTGATTCATAGGCGTGTTCATACTCTTGCATTCTTCCATTCTAAATCTTTTTAGAATCTCCTTCATGTATTTCTTTTGACAAACAAACACTTCATTCTGAGTTTGCTTAATCTCCATTCCCAGAAAATAGGTCATCTCTCCAAGATCGGTCATCTCAAAGACTTTCATCATTTCCTCCTTGAATTCTTCAATCAACGCTATATCATTTCCTGTCACAAGTAAATCATCAACATACAGAGAAATAATAATAATGTTAGAGCCAACTTTCTTGACATAAAGAGTCGATTCACTTAAGCTTCTTTCGAAGCCAAAGTCTAGCAAATGGTTATCCATTCGGCTATACCAAGCTCTAGGAGCTTGCTTTAACCCGTATAAAGCTTTCTTTAACAGATAAACCATATTTTCACTTCCTGGTAAACTGAACCCTTCTGGCTGCTCAACATATATTTCCTCTTGTAGTAGACCATTCAAGAAAGCAGACTTCACGTCCATTTGAAAAATCTTCCAACTTTTCTGTGCCGCTATTGCCAAAAGCATTCGAATTGTATCCAATCTAGCTACCAGGGCAAAAGTATCAGAAAAATCTACTCCCCAAACTTGTGCGTAGCCCTTCACCACCAATCTAGCTTTGTGCTTGTTTACCGAGCCGTCTGGATTGAGCTTTGTTCGAAAAATCCGTTTAACTCCAATCACTTTTCTGTCTTGCGATCTTTCCACTAACTTCCAAGTTTGGTTCTTTTCTATCATGGACAACTCCCCCTTCATTGCATCTATCCATTTTTGATCAATTTTTGCTTCCTCGTATCCTGCAGGTTCAAAAATAGCAACATTACACCTCTAATAAATATCAGAGAGTGACCTCGTTCCCCTAATAGGTTGATCATCCACCAATTCATCAAACTTTGAATTGTCGTTCGAAACTCGAGAATCCTCAAAATTCCAGTCCCCATTGCTCATCTTCAAGGAATTGAACATCTCTACTTACCATAATCTTGCCCGATTGAGGTTGAAAGATCCTGTAAGCTTTAGACAATAAGCTATAGCCAATGAAGATTCCCAAATCTGCCTTTTTATCTAACTTGTCTCTCTTAACCTGTGAAACATAAGAGAAACATAGACATCCAAATATCTTGAGGTTTTTAAAATCAGGTTTGAAACCATACCATGCCTCGAATGGAGTCTTCCCTTCCACTGCCCGCGTAGGCAGTCTATTCAGCAAGAAAACAGTTGTGTTTGCTGCTTCTGCCCAAAACTTTTTCGGCAGATTTTTCTCCTGTAACAAGCATCTTGACAACTCCATGATTATTCTATTCTTTCTCTCACTAACTCCATTTTGCTGTGGAGAGTAAGGGACAGTTAGTTGGTGCTCTATTCCAGCTTCTTCGCAAAAAGAATTGAACCTATCAGATGTATATTCAGTTCCATTATCTGATCTAATGACCTGAATGTTGCAGCCACTCTGATTCTCTATCCAAGCTTTGAACTTCATGAAAATTTCAGCAACTTCGTACTTAAACTTCATAAAATAAATCCAACACATTCTTGTTAGATCATCAATGAAGATAATATAATACCTGCTGCCATTAAGCGACAGAGTTCTTTGCGGACCACAGAGATCAGTATGAATGAGCTGCAACTTCTCTGTAGCTCTCCATGTGGAACTTTTAAATGGAAGTCTAGTTTGCTTACCAAGCAAACAAGCCTTACATCTTGAGATATGCTCCTCCAAGTTTGGTAAACCATTTACCATTTTGCTCCTTTGCATAAATAACAGAGCTTTGTGATGGAAATGCCCCAACCTTTTGTGCCACGTTTCTGCAACTATGGACTGACTTGGAAAAGCTATGTGTTCCTTATCTAATGGATTTAAGGAAAAACTTTTCCCCTGCATTTTAATTCTGAACATTTCCTGACCACTGGGATCACTGATTAGACACATCTTGTCTTCAAATAATAATTTGAATCCATTTTCCAGCAGTTGTCCAACACTTGGTAAATTTTGATCAAGTTCAGGAACAAATAAAACTTCATAAATAAGTTTTGTACCTTTATAACTCTCAATTGCTACGGTCCCCTTTCCTGTCGCAGGGAGGTATTCTCCATTTCCGATCCTGACTCTTGATTTAATTGATCTATCAATCTCTCTAAAAATCTTTTCATCACTGGTCATGTGGTTCGTACAACCACTATCAATAAGCCAGCTTTCACTTGAACTTTTGCTTGCGTAACAGGTAGCCACGAACAATTGCTCTTCTCGTTCTTGATCTGCAATTTGTGCTTCATTTTATTGTTGTAAACCCTTCTCTTTGCAAATAATCTCGGAATGACCAAGCTTTTGACACTTTCGGCACCTCATACCAGGCTTTCTCTAACACTTGAAGTGTGGATGATTTCTCCTCCCATAATGTTGACAAGGAGGATATTTGCCTTCTTTGTTGTTACCGGTGGTGGTAGCATTTTTTGCAGATGTACCTTCGTAGTTTCCATAACTTCCTTTCTTTTCTTTTCCTTTATTACCCTTAGCAGTACCTGAACCAAGCTGCAACTTTGCTTGCAGGGCTCCCTCGATGGATCCCTCTTGCCTCATCATCTTTCGTTGTTCTTGTGCCTGCAGAGCACTCAATAACTCTGCCAAGCTAAGCTTTGACAGATCTTTAGTATTTTCCAATGAAGCAATAGTTGCCTCATATCTTTCAGGTAAGGTTACAAGAATCTTTTGAACTATTCTATTGTCATTAATTTCAGTTCCAAGTATCCTTACCTTAGTTGCAATCAGAAGCAACCTATCAGAATAGTCCTTAATGGTTTCAGATTCCTTCATTCTCTGCGTCTCGAATTCTCTGACCAAGTTCAGTACTTTCATTCCTCTGATTCTTTCATCTCCCTCGTACTCTTTCTTGAGGAAATCCCAAATTTCTTTGGCTGAATCACATCTCATTACTCTACTGAAAATGGTGGTAGAAATTGCAGCAACGAGACATGATTTAACTTTGGACTTTGCTGTTCTCCTCTCCTTGTGAGCTTTAATCTGAGTCATGGTTGGATTTTCTGGCAAAGGAAGCACTTCATAGTCTTCCTCGACAGCCTGCCACAAATCGCAGGCCTCCAAATAAGCCTGCATTTTCACTGCCCAGGCTTGATAATTTTCTCCGTCCAAAACTGGCGAAGCCATAGCAGAAAAAGAACCTGCATTCTCCATTGTTTGAATGGTGTTTTGCAGCCACAAATTTGGATAAACACTCAGAAAATAAACACTCACAAGTCTCTCACAAGTCCCTTAAGAAGTAAGGCTTTGATACCAATTTGTAGATGTTTACAGAGGAAAAACATAAAACAAATGAAGAGGAAAAAAGAGATGTATTTTATTATGCTGCAAAGAAGCTGTTTAAATACAGCAAAATCCTAACAAACTGCAGTAACTAATGCAGTAACTCAAAAAACTGAACTACCTAATTAGTAAGAACTAAATCCACCAACAGCTATATGCCTAAAGACGAGGACAACCATGACTGAAAAACTACTACAGAAAATTCTATCTTCTGGAAACAGAAAAAAACACATCAGCAGCCATGTAATCATGCCAACCCAGCATTAGTTAACAGCTCATGAGGCAGACTTCAACAGGAAGGAAGGAACTAGTAGCACATTTAGGACTTTAGTCAGATAGAAATCGTATTTGTTATGTATTAAGGAGTAAAGAACTTCAAGAAAAATCTCCGCCTTCTAAACTACTGGAGAACAAAAAAAAAACGAATATATTCTTTAGCAGAAGAAATTGGGAGATCTGTGAAATTGGACAAGAAAATATGGTGGAAAAGAACAAAATAATGACTAGGAAAAGGATAGAAGTTTGGTTACACACAATCTCCCTTTCAAAATAATAGACAAAGGAAGAAGTGAGGAAAACATTCAGAAGAGGAAGAAAATGGAAAATCTATGAAATGTGACACAATACTAGGGAAAAAGCAGAAAAAGAAAGAAGTTTAGCTAAACATAGCCCCATTCCAAACCAATTGAACAAGTTGCCATCAAATCAAAACTTGTCGTTAAATGTTTAATGGAGGCCATTAAGCAAGTGTTAGAAAAGAAAGAAATGAGGTAATTTTGAGCTTCTTGCCATTCCATCTTTATTTTTGCACCAATGCAATGTAATTGATCACAGACACATTGTCGAATACGAACATGAGCAGGTAAATATTATCAAATTTGATATCTCATATAGTTGGATCTCCTAAGCATACCTCGGAATACCACTCTCCAAAATTTTCATCCTTTTTGTAAGAGAGACCAAGACCTGTCTCTTTCTTGACTTCTTTCTTTTTTCCCGCTGAAGAAAGACAAACGATGATGTATTACACAAACAAACCTAGCTAGAGCAGCAAGTCTTCTAAAAGAGATATGTTGTAGCATGATTACTTACTTTTTGGATCTTTACCAGACATAGTAGCAAGCTTCCGAATTATGGATGCACCCTACCGATAGCCAAGATATCTGCTTCATAAGTCCAATGATCAACCCGTGGAAAATTACAATTATCAGCTATTTCTCTTATTCTTATTTATTTGATCAGCACCACAAGAAGATAGCCCTCCCCCCCCCCCCCCTCTCTCCCCCACATCCTGATTTATTTTAGAGACAGACCGAAATTTTCACATAAAAAGATGATTTTTTTTTTTTTCATTCCTGTAGTTCTTAAGAGTTTACAAAGTCGAATAAAAGGTGCAACATTTTGATATGCACAAAGAAACAGCTAATAGAACCGGTCTACAACATAAGCAAACAAGATTCCAACTTGAATGTCTACTATCCAAATATTAGTAAAAGAACAGTTAATAGAACCACCGGTCTACAACATAAGCAAACTAGATTCCAAATCGAATGTCAACTATCCTAATATTAGTGAAAACAAACATATACAAATGCGGGCATAAAGAGAAGCTGTACATAAAGAAAACCAACTAAAATTACAATATTAGAGTAAAGACTTCATTTATGGGAAACCAAAACCAAAAAGAATGGAATGCTATTACCAAGAAACCAAGAACATACATAAATTATACTCACTCCGTCCATCTCTACTTATCCAGTATTCACATACTAGTGTTGAGAGATGGGAAGCTTAATGTTTGAGCAACTTAAATTGTAGCAGGTTTAAGAGATGGTGAAACTTACATTCAAAGAGAAACAGATAAATGCTACCAGAATAAAAAAAGTCGGATTTAAGGAAGATAAAATGCGAGGCATCAAGACTTACCTTAGCTGAAAAGATACGAGGATTGGAGGTGTCTTTTGTATATATATTCATACTCCTTTGAGCATTAGCCATGATGTTACCCTATATAACTGACACTAAAATCCGGTTACAAATTCAGCTTTTACTTGTCACATTTTGACATAATACATTTTAACGTAACACACTTATTAACAAAAATATAGTGACTTTTATCATATTATCCCTATAAATAAATACTTTGTAATAGACATTGCCTATTAAAAAATAATTTAGATAATAAGTATTAATACTAAGGATAAAATATGGAAAAAAATAGTATATATTTTGTTGATTTATCAAAAAAGACAAATCAAAATTGCTGCTAGTAAAAGCTAAAGGATTATAAAACAAGCCAGAAGTGTATGGTGTTAGGCATCCGATCCTTGAAACTGATCAAACCAATTAAACCGCCACCATTTAGGTTTTGGTAATTAAAGTGTGTGCCGAGTATGGGTGTGAAAAAATCGAACCGATCATAAACCAAACCAATAAAAATGTTATTGATTTATTGTTATTGGGTTAACGATTTTTTAATTGTTTTATAAAAAAAAATTATTGGGTTATTGGTTCAGTTCTTTTTTTTCTTATTGGGTAAACCAATAACCCAACAAGAATATAGATATATGTGTGTGTGACTTATTATATATAATATATGTGACTTATTATATATTTCTCTTTAATTTCTACAAATTAACAAACCTATTATTTTAATTATATAAATTCTTAATTTCTCCTAACAACATTTAGTTTAAACTTGAAGATTCTTGAAATTAAAAGACATTATATAAGATTTTTTATTGCAACTAAGATTCATTTTTTTCTCATGTTAGTTACTACTATTTCTATTTTATAAGTATTTTCTTATCGGTTAAATCGAAAACTGAATTGTTAAGGACTAAAAACCGATAAATCGAAAACTGATAAAAAATATCTTATTGATTTGGTTATTGATTTAACATATTTAAAAGCTGAAAACCGATAAACCGAACCGATAGTATATAAAACCGAACCGAACCGACCGATGCACACCCTAGTGCCGAGTCACTCAATAAATAGTGGATTGTTGGGCGCAAAGATAAAATTGAGAGCAATAACCCTTGGGCCGGCCACAAACAGCCCAAAGTTTAGGCCCTTCCGACTTGGAGTATTCGCATTTCGCTCTCTCTCTTCAGTCACTTGTCGTCGCCGTCCAGGTAACCTTAAATTGGTACCTCTGATTATGTTACTTTGTCTCTTTGGCAAACAAACCAGCTTCATACATATTGCATTGGTCTAAATTCTTACTTGTCAGCTCCTCAATGGCGGCAGCATCAAGAAGCCTCATGTCCCATCTCCGGAGTCTCTTATCATCCACAGTTTCAGAAACCCACTTCAGAGCATTCAGTGCTTGCAGTAGTCAAGTGGAGGAATTGAAGACTCGGGTTATTGAAGGAAAACCTGGAATCATGACTCCAAACTCCAAAAGGACTGGAGCTATTGCTATCAAATGTGGAATGACAGCTCTATGGGACAAATGGGGGGAGCGCGTTCCCATTACCATTCTTTGGTTGGATGATAATATTGTTTCCCAGGTCAAAACTCCCGAGAAAGAAGGCATTTGCGCCCTACAGGTTCCTCAATCTTGAATAAATTATGCTAGAATTTCTTAAAGCCTGAATCTTTGTCCCTCAATAGGGTTCTTTAAAACTGAGTTGCTTAGAAAAAGGAAATGTTTTGTTAGTGTATGATATGCTTATCTTTAACCATCAATCTTTGTTCACCTAGGCTAGGACTGATGGTAAGAAATCACCTAGTGTTTTTTTGTATCTTGTGGGATTTGAACCCGAGACGTCATGTTCGTAACCTACTTCATTGACCACTTGGCCACACCCTTGGGTGCAAGAGTTTTGTTATTCTTGTAATTAATGCGTCATAGTAATATTGTGAGAACTTTGTGAATATGCTTTCAAGCCTGAATAGATATTTTACTGGATTTTACACTTGAGATTGGTTGAATAAGTTCTCTATTAATCGACCAAAAATTTGTAAATGCGAGAAATTGGTTGACTTAATACAGTTAGTTACCTTCTCTCTCAACAAAAGTAGAAAAAGGAAATTGGTTGGTTAATGACTTTGTGGATTGTATGGGATACTCCTTGTGTTGTGATGTGGTCTAATTGATCTTTATTATGGTGGTAGTTAGATTGGATGCGCTCACAAAAAGGAGAAGCATTTGACAAAACCCGAAGTAGGTCATTTTAGAGCACAAGGTGTGCCCATGAAGAGAAAGTTGAAGGAATTTCCTGTTACTGAAGATGCCCTTCTTCCTGTTGGAACGAGCATCAGCGTCCATCATTTTGTTCCGGGCCAGTATGTGGATGTTACTGGAATTACAAGAGGGAAAGGTTTTCAGGTGTGTAGTAATCTTAATTGTGTTTGTTGTTTGATTTCTCTTACCTTTTATGGACTTCCGCACTCACTATAGGATACTAGTGATATTGTTAGGTGAGAATAACTCATATTTTGACCTCAAATAGGCGTTTGAGACCAAGTTCTCATACTTCATTGAGTTTTTCATTAGCCAACCTAAGACACAGCTTGAAATTTCCAATTTTGTTGCCTATTGAGAATTTCTTAATTCTTAATGGCAGCTTTTAAATTGTAGTATCGCTTACCATCATCATATAAACTATAGGATATGAACTCTAAGAACCAGCTAATGGTAGAAATATTGTTTCATTTGTGGAACAAAATTCCACCTTTCCACTTTCGGTTCCACCTCTTATGATGCAAATTTAACTGTCAGTGTTGTTTCACTCGTGGTGGGTATATTTCATCTAATGAGCTGTACTAATGATTGGGGATTCTCATGTGTGCAGGGTGGGATGAAAAGGTGGGGATTTAGCGGTATGCCTGCATCACATGGTGCTTCATTATCCCACAGAAGTATTGGTTCTACAGGTCAAAGAGATGCTCCAGGAAAGGTATGCATTACCTTTTTCTTTGATTTTATGTAGTGAACTACAGTGCATGAGTTCTATTTTTACAATTAAACAATTTGGGACTCGCCACACACCTCGTTTGGTCTACCTTATAACTAATTGCATGCTAAATTGCAAATATCATGGTTGTTATATTATTTTAATTGTTTTAAACATGCTGTAATAACTAAATGATGCTTCAGTGAAGTGTATTACAAAAAATATTCTAGCAGTAAATTTATAGTCATTTGGCACGGAGAAATTGCAAGACTTGTTGAGATTTCTTAACTCTGTTTTCCTCTCCCTCTCTTTATTTCCTCCACAATGTAAAAATGAAATACTTTCTCATTGTTAATTTTTTGGTGGTCTGCTTACAAAAATATTATTAAAAGCTAGCGATGAAACTATGTGAAGCAAGGTGTTATCGCTTCATGGGTGAGGCCATGCTCTTAGAAGTTTGCGCTTGAAGAAATGGTGCACAAAGTGATTCCACCGAGAATCGGTTGCGTCTAAGAATCTCAACTTTGAGGAGTTGGATTAATGTCTTATGTACAATAGAAGCTAAAATTAGTTACTGAAACTGCTATATGATTTTTACTGAATTCATAGATGATTGATAATTTTGTTTGGACAATGAGCTTCCTGGTAATTCATGACCATTTTGCTCCAAAGAAGCATGCACTTTTCTTCTCACTTTCACTTCAAGCTCGATGTTCCTCATAACTTTTTTGCACTTTCTGCTTCTAAAAAAACTTAAATCCCTTTAGCTCCCCTTTGTCAGCTGACCCTACCCCTTTCAATTCCAAATTTGTCCAGCTATAAAATTATGGAGAAATAGAGAAACAACTAGTAAGAAACTAAATTTACCACATACAAATGCCAAACATGTTCCATCCACGATATCATGAATAGAGTTTCTCTTCCTAGAGCTTTTTAGTGGAGTTTTGGAACCTCCACGCATTTAGCATATGGTGAGCTGTTAATACAGATAGCGGCTCATTTTTTAATTCAAATTTTGGGTTTTATTACATCAAGGGTGTGTTATGGAACTTACAGAATCTCCCACCCCCAAATTTTTGGTGCTTGATTGGACTTACAAAAGAGTGACCGTTCTTGTGTACATTCAGTTGCTTCTTGTCTCAGTTTCTTTCCAGGTAGTTCTAATAAACATTGTGTCACTTCGAGAAGTATGGTCAGGCTATCCTCCAGCGTGTCATGAGTTTGACCTTCATGTGTCTGAAGTATGTTCAAGAGCCTATGACATTCTAAATTAGTTGGGAGCTTCAACCTCTCATCTGGTGCAGATAACTTCATTCCCAAAGTTGCATTTGATATGCTCGACTAACTAATTTGACTAAACATTTGGTTCGATTCAAATGAATAAATGGTTTTGTATAATGCTGTTGTAGAATCTAGTTAGTATAACAAGCTTCCACTTACATTTGTAATTTTTTCTTTAAAGGTATTTAAAGGGAAAAAGATGCCTGGGCGCATGGGTGGAGTGCAACGAACTGTTAAAAATGTTTGGGTCTACAAGATTGATCCTGCCAGAAACCTGATGTGGGTCAAAGGCCAGGCAAGATTTTGAAACCCTTCTCATTTATTTTGAACGTTAAACACGTGGATATGAGAGCTATCAGCCTGTATGCATTATTTAAAGATAAGAGTTTCTTCCTTCTATAATCTTTCAGATGAAATTCTATGCATTCAAACTCATATTGACTAAAAAGTTGGTAACTTATCAAAAAAGAAGAGAAATATAGAGAGTTGGTGGTGTGACATTGACAATCAACATTAGCCTCCCCCCCCCCTCCCCCTCCCCCTCCCCCTCCCTGGATTTATGTGCTTTCTAATGAATATTAGCTACATATAAAAACTACCAGCTGTCTGCAAATATATGGGAACTAGGGGGTGGGGGGATTCACTTTTCCTTCTTGGAGGTAGCAACAAATCTCAGCCTGAAGAAAGGTGTCATTTCAATCTCTTGCATGGGAACTGTGATTAAATTGCTTTGGTCTTGTAAAGAGGGTGAAATTTTCCAGTATTACGTCAGTCTTTGTGCTGTTCTATGGATAGATGACTCATATCCAGTGATTTACTGCAACTTCCCTTTCAGGTTCCAGGAGCTGAAGGTAACTTTGTGTTCATCAAAGATTCTGTGTACAAGAAACCAGATATTTCAATGCTTCCATTTCCCACTTACTTTACCCCGGAAGGTGAAGATCAAGCAGATTTAGAACCATTAGTGGCTGATCTTGGTGATACAGACCCGTTTATGGCTGCCGATTAGTTGTAGGCAACCTAGCTTTGGATGATGGCATTTTCTTTGTCCGTTCTTTTACCCTTTCTATCTTTAACAAAAAGCAGTGGAAGTGAAGTGATTTTACTTGGTAGTGTTTTGATTTTGTACTCTCTCGCCGATGGCATTCAAGCAGTAATTTTGAGTTGAGTTGTATTACTATATTTAGTTACTTGTTGGATAGGGTGAAATCTTGTTACAGCATGGTTCTGGATCACATCCAGGGAAGTTTGTACATGCACAATCTGATTATGATGTTGCTGGATGAGTGAGCTAATAAAAGAAATGTGAATGGAGAATTATAAACGATGATAATTTGTCATTTTACTTGTATTTGCATTCAAAGCTGTAGCTGTTTTGGTCTTAAAGAAGGTGTTTTTGACATGACATGCTGGTCCCAAAGGTGGTGTGAACACTTCAACCCAATCTCTGTGTCCTACGTTGAATGCAGCAATAGCAAAACATCAAAAATTCTTCAAATAAGCTTGCTAGAAGGTTTGATTGACAGATAAATGTAGTTGAATTTGAGCGGGTCAAAATGAATCAATTAAGTAAATGAGCTAGTTAATGTTACTGGAGCTGGGTTGAGACGGATTGAGTCAAAATACACTAAATAATGAAGTATAAACAACATAAATCCCCTAGCTTAATAAAGTAATTACACAAAATCTCCTCTTATTTTCTCTCTCCCAAATTTTGGCAAATACACTCATACAATCGTCAACACATTATACATTGGTGGAATGTATAATGAAACTATTATTCCTAAATTTAAGGAAATTGATATCCTTAATTATATCACTGTTCCTTAATTAACGGCAATAATTAGATATTATTAACGCATATATGGATAAAACTAGTAACTGAAATTTGAATTTCAAAAAAAAAATATTATACAAGTCAAATTTTATTTTCTGATTTATTTGATTGAAGATCTGGAAACGAAAAAAGTTCTATTGCTGCAAAAAAATTCTTCAAAAAAAATCCCATAAAGCAACAAAATACTTCTACATAAGTTCTTCAAAAATTCAAAAAGCGTCATGAATATCCCAATATTGCTGCGGCATTCTGGAATTTGGGAGTCAGAAACTAGTTATAAGTCATACAAAAGTGACGCAATAATTGTTTCGGAAAGTATTACTTTCTTGAAATTGATTTCTACTATCGCCATGGAGTTGGATATAGACGAAATGCGTAAAAAAATTGAAGTGAAATATGTGGTTGAAGGAAACTCTTCTCCAATTGTAATAAGAAACGACAATGGAGTAAGGGTTTACGTTGAGTTAAAGAAACAACTTGCTGGTTTGATTAATTTTCCGCTTTGTATTTCAAGTTGCGATAAAGCCAATAGTGAAATAGAGTTTGATAAAGTCATTGGTTCTGTAATGTGTATTGAGGGTAGTGAAATAGTATGCTCTATAGGTGCCTGAAATGGAAGTTAAAAACTTCATTACTGATTGCAAGAATATTGAAATAATGGTGAGTCAGATATACAAGGATAAGGAAACCCTTGTTTCAGTAATGTCAAGACACGCAATAGCGAATGGATTCAACACAAAAGCGAAACGATCCGACAAAAAAAGGTATGATATCATTTGTATCTCCTAATGTTATAACATATTGATTTTTTTATGTTAAGAAATTTATGTTGTGTATTTTTTTGAACTGTTGATATGTAATGCTATCATACAAATGTATAATGTGATTTGTTATGTATTGGTTAATGTATAATTAAATCGTGTCAGGTGAAGAAATGTATGATGCATTGGTTTAATAGATTGTGAACTCGTTTGTCTGTTATTACTGATTTTTTAATTAAAAATTTTGAATGTATAATTTAAATTATACATTCAGAGATATGTATAATATAACTATGGCATTGAAAGTTATTGTTTTTTTGTTATTAATATGTTATGTTTTAATATTTCTGTTTTATACATTGATTAAATTTTTATGAGTTGTTACAGATATGTACTGATAACATGAATACATACTTTATGAAATTTAATTCTTTGATTAATGTGTTGTATTATTTGTTTTTTATTATTTAAAAAATGAATGTATAATTTATATTATACATTCAGAGATATGTATAATATTACTGGACAGTTGCTGGAATACATTTATTTTCTTTCTATTCGCTAGATTAATACTTTTAGTTAATACAATGACTAAGTTTTTATATTTTGATGAAGCTATGTACTCATTTATCGTAACGAAGATTGTCAGTGGGTCATGAAAGCCTCTTGTATGAATGAATCGGAATTGTTTGTGATTAAAACATTTATTTCGGAGCATAGTTGCAGTCTTAGGGACCGAGTGCTGAATAATGTGGTTGCGACAAATAATTTTGTGAGTGAATTTACTGCTCCAAAATTAATCAATCACAAAAGAATACACACCCCCGCGGACATTATCGAAGAGATGAAAGTTATTTACGGAGTTAAAATTAACTACGTGAAAGCATGGCGCGCAAAAGAGAAGGCGATTGCGATGCTTAGAGGTGGACCAACAGATGGATATAGAAAAATGCCCCGTTATATATATATGTTGAACCAAGTGTATCCCCAATCACACATTCGGATGCATAAGGCAGTAGATAACGAGTTTAAATACTTGTTTATTGCATTGCGTCCGATGATTAGGGGTTTTGAATTTTGTAGACCTGTTGTTGTTGTTGACGGGGCACATTTAAGCGGTCCATATGAAGGAACATTTGTATCGGCAAGCACATTAGATGGTGCAGGTATTGTGCGTTTAATTTTTTTTTGTGTTGTATTTTTTTTTGTTTTGTTATTTACTGTATATTATTTTATCTTATACATAGTTAAATTTTTGTGCAGGTAAATTTTTGTTATTTACTATATATATTTTTTTTAAATGATTGACTTTTTAAATTTATATGTAGGTTGTATTCTGCCATTAGCTTATGGTGTTGTTGATTCGGAGAATGACAACGCGAGGATTTAATTTTTTCAAAAGTTTAGAGAGGCATTTGGTGAAAGAGACAACATGTGTGTTGTTTCAGACAGAAATGAAAGTATCATAAAAGGTGTAAGCATTGTTTATCCTAATGTCCCTCATCTAGCATGTATATGACATTTATGAAAAAACATTTGCACCCATTTTAGGAAAAGTAAAGATAGACTTAGTGACCTTTATTATTCCATGGCTAAATCTTATAAAAAAAGAAGATTTTTAATAGATTATGTCAAAGGTTGCTAAGGTTGATCAAAGAGTTAAGGAATATCTGGAGGAAGCTGGGTATGAAAAATGGGCTAGGTGTCACTCACCAGTAAATAGAGGTAGAATGATGACTTCAAATATAGCCGAATGTATTAATGGTTGTTTGGTTGAGGCTAGAAAACTTCCTATTCTAGATTTCCTAGAAGAAGTTAGAATCTTATTTGCTGCATGGAATTGTAAGAACAACGAAATTGCATCGTACACAAATACAACTCTTGACAGAAGATTTGAAGAAATTCTAACTCATAATGGTGTTAAATCTTTGCGGATGACGGTATGTGTTAAAATAATTATGGAACAGAAACTTTGTTTTACATTAAGTGTATATTAATATTTTTGCATCTGAAACATGTTATGCCTTTTGGTAACAGGTTAAACCAACAGGGAGTTATCTTTATTGTGTTTATGATTCGGGACGGAGGTACATTGTAGGTATTGAGCGCGACACGTGCAATTGTGGTCGATATCAAATTGATGAAATACCTTGTCCACATGGAATTTCTGTATTAAAAAGTAAAAATGTGGATGTAAAGGATTATGGTCGTTATTGCGCTGAATTGTACAGGCCACAAACCATAGTGAAGACATATGAACTCCCGATAGTTCCAATGCCAGACAAGAAGGATTGGAATGTTCCATGTTTTGTTGATGATGAAGAAGTTTTGCCGCCCAAATATCGAAGACCTCCTGGAAGGCCAAAAAAAGAAAGACAACTGAAATCTAGTGAATCATTGTCTTCAAATTCAAACCGTTGCGGTAAATGCGGAAGAGCCGGTCACAATCGTAGGACTTGTGATTTCTTTCCAAAGGAATCATGATGAAGATAATATTTTTTACTACATGTTGATGGTTTATTTGTTTTTAGTAGTATAATCAGTTTAATTAGATTTCTTTGGAATGCTGGAACAATTAATTTTAAGTTTTTTGGTTGCTATTTGAGTTTCACTTGTTCATTTAATATTTAATAGTATTTGAACAAATTGTGTAATTTTTTATTTATCATATTTCATAACCATATCACTGTAATTTCCAACTGATTGGTATACGTGTTATGTTGACCGGGAAATATAACATTCGCTTAAAAAATAGTTGAAACATAATTTGTATGAACTGTTATACGTTAGTATTTACTGAGTAATAAATGTATGATTTAGCGTTATACGTTGTGTTGGTGTATTATCTTTCACAGAAAAAAATGTCATTCTATTCAATATTAATTGTTACACGTTATACGTTTATATAAAGAATGGTTTTGTTCATTTAAGAATGTATAAATTAGATTATACATTTGTATCATTGTATGAAATTATGTAATAATTTATAAAAGTGATTCTGGTAAACTATGTTTGAAAATTTTGTTTAAGAAAATATAAAGTGTGACAACAGGATACTATATGTAATGTGTAACATATATTTAACGTATTAATAATTAGTGTAATGTAGTTTTACTTGAAAAGAAAATTTACGTTACAGTAAAAATATTATGTGTTCAAATGCAATGACAATATATTTTTATTTTTTCTTTGTACACGTCGTAAAAAAAAATATAAGGCAAACTCAATTTCGACTAAGAAAAACTTTGTATCATAACAGTATTGTGTAAGAAACTGCTAATCAATTGTTTCAAAAAAAAAAAAAAGACATACATAAAATGTTCATTAACCATAAGAAAGTATTACTAGAAATGTGTAACAATAAACACCAAAAATAAGAAATAGTTCTATCAATGCCAACAATTAGAAAACATTGCTACTCTAAAGTAACAATTGCATTTGCTTCAATTTCTTCGATAACACTTTTCCTTGGTCGAGGCGGATCTCCATTATCACTCGTGTACCCTTCATTTGCCTTTTCCACTCCGTAATGCCACAGTAAGGAAGCATAGCGTGCACGTTGACATGCAGAATCAAACCCACATAAATGAACTTGTAGTCCTTCGCTTAATATTTCTGCATAGGCACACACAAATACGTCACAGTCCCTGAATAATAATAATAATAATAATAATAATAATAATAATAATAATAATCAGTAAATCAATTCTAACATTATTATACATGAAAAATAAACTGTAATTTACTTACAAACTATCAGACGCTTGTTGTGGGATATTTTGCACATAGTCAACATCAAATGTTATTTCATTTACAAGACCAGTTTGCTGAGTAATCTTCCCTTTGTAAGCTTCAAGTGATGGCCAGTCAGTTCGCTCGGTCTTATCATAAAAGCCATTGTCTGACAAGTAAGTTAGAAGCATAACTGCAAGCTTTTGTATTTCAATTGGAGATTTTTTTTTTCTTTTACTTGAAAGTGAGTCATACACACGTATTAATCTTTCCTTCAAAACAATCACCGTCAATACCCAATGAAATTCTTTACCGCAGTTAATTGGAACATATACCTCATCAACCATATACCATGGTAATCCAGCAGGCATACGGAATTCCTGAATTATATTAGCAATAGCATCTTCATTCTTAGCCACCACAATTGATTTTGCATTGTCTTATTGCGTGGATAGGTCAACTGTCGGTTCCGCTGGATAATAGCGAGTATGTGTCTTCTCAACATATATTTTAAAGAAGCAACTTGTCGTTGTATATCTATAATTATCACTCAACTGAATCTTTGATTTCTTTCTCAAGTGGTAGAAGATCACATCTAAATGCTACAAGTGAAAGCAGGGTAAAATAGTAAAAACGAATCAAAGAAATCAGTAGCTTCGACCTTAAATTTTTAGTAGATGTATCTATTATACATGACATGTTGGTTAAAGTTGAAGAAATGATAATGAAAAATAATGCATGTATGATATGTTATCATACAATGGTTAACATGTATAATATGTTATTATACATATGTTTTAATGTATGCTATGTTATGCTATTGTTGAATATTAAGTATCAACAAAAGAACTTATGATATGGATAATAGTTAGAATAAGTTACCTCATCGTTCCAGCATGTCTTGCGTTCGGACATCAAGTAAAACCAATTTTTTGACTGTGGGTATGCAACGACAAAGTCCAATTGTCTAAAACCTAACCCAGAAGAATTTACTCGATAGTGGTTGTCCGTCTCTTTCCTGTAAAATAATCATTGATTACACATGACAGTACCCGTTTAGATTAAGATGACAAAGTGTTGTTAGGCAAAAATATAATACCAAATTTCTTACTTGGCAGAATGAGTTTTCAGTAATCCTACGACAATCCACTGGGAGTAATCAATCATCAATTCGTTAGGAAAATCTTGGTTGATGTTGTACCCATCAAAAGCATACTTCAGCTTCTTCTCTTTATCGATATCAACCGCATCCTTGGAGCCAGAACCATACTTTGAAATGTATGGTGACCTTAAAACCCTAGACTTCTTTCTTTCTCGTTTGGCAGGTGCTTTTTATTTTGACGCTTAAAGCTCCCGAACCTGAGCATCAGGGAAGTCAGGTGGAATCTGACTGTCTGAAAGGTCCCAGTGTCTTGGTCATTTTATTTGAAGCACCAACATCCAATGACTTTGTAGTCGAGGTGTTGACAGACCAAATAAAATTGTATCTACAGTTGATTGTATTGAATCAATTATTGTCCCACCAACTTCATCCTACGTGAACACATAAAGATTTGTAATGTATACATATAATATCTGAATGTGTAAATATAATAATGCTTACAACATTTATGTTAGAAATCATGACAACATCAATATCAGAAAAAACTTGATATGCAGTAGAGAAAAAAATCAATACATTCCAGTTGGTTCAAATTCACAGAAAAATTTGATATGCACCAGAGAATTAACATTAAGTCCCAATACGTACTTTTACAAGGTCGAACACGTAGAACGATATTTTTATGTCAAAAAAAGAAGTGTTAAGCAAAAAAAAAAATACCTGAACATCTGTCACATCAGTAGATTTCTGATTTTTCAAATTCACTTCAGTAACATCTTCTTTAGCGATTAGATTCACATCCTAAATTAAATAACAATTAGCGAGTATTAACATTTATTTAAAGTATAATGTAAAATTTTTTGATGAAGTTTAACACCCGTGATAAGAAATTTCTATATGTAATGGGTGCATTTGAATAAATAAATATATCAATAATAACAAACGATGTAATAGTTGATGCACAAACGATTTTATGGCAATAAAAACATAAATATGTATGATGTTAATCATGAATTACAACCTTTATGTTAATGAAAACGTTTGTATGTTGGATGTATGACTGTTCTTGATACATTCAATTGAATGTTTTATGTACATTTAACTGTCCTAATATGAAGAATTTAGAAGAAACTACATGTGTATAGAAACTTATAGTAGTAATAAAACGATATTAGGGACATAAGAATACCGGCAAATCTTCTACATTTGGATTGTTCTTTTTTCCCAACTCTTCATCGCTACATTCTTCTTCATATGCCATAATCTCATCCTATTATTTATGTGTTAATTATCATTATCCAAGTTGCATGTAGATAAAAATTTGTATTTATTAAGACAACTGTTAAACAATGTGCAAAATATTGAAAGCGTCTAGATCACTAAACTGTTAGTCATGTATGATGGATGTTTATATATTGACATAATTACATAACAGTTACTGATTGTATGATGTTCATTTATACTTTCATAAATATAAATCAAATCAACATTAAACAATTGTTAGTTATGAATGAGGGTAAATTATAACTGTGTAAGGATATTATCTACACTACATTACAAATGTATAAGGTTAACTTATACATCTAAATTTAATATAATATGTTAAACAGTTGTGATGGTTAGTTATTAAACAACAGTTAGTCATGTATGAGGGTTGTTTAAATGTATAAATATTGATACCTCCAAAGCTTGCAAATCAGAACAGTCCTCATTTTCAAAATTATCCTCACGACCTGCGTCTTTATCGGCCGCATTCACATCCTAAATTAAATTACAAGTCGCTTTAATTAACAGTTCTTCATAAAATCATTTTCGGTGATTCTTGAATGATGTTGTTTAAGTAAGTGTAAATGACATTATTATTAAAGAAGAAATTCATAAATAACATGTGTTTTGCTAAAGGAAAATGTAGAAAGTTTAATGTATAACTGATCATTATACATTCAAGTTAATGTATGATGGATAGTTAAACTGCACAAGTTTAGTACGTAACAAGTATTCAGGAAAAAAATACCAGCAATTGTTGCTCTTTAAGAAGGTTCTGCTTATTAGATTCTTCATCACGAGACACTTCCATATCGTTTAGTGATCCTTTATCATAATCTTCATGCTATTTTAAAAACAAACAACATTTGTTTTTTATAAGGTAAGTATGTTGATTTATAGTAAAAGAAAAACATAAGTGAGAAAAAGTATCTGCATATCAGATTTATGTTGTCGCTCCTGTTTGTTGGATCCATCTTCTTGACTTTGTTGTTCTTCATCAATTTTGTCCTCCTGTATAACAACAAAAATCTGAATGTATGAAGATTTCAGCAACTTTATGCAAAATATAATGAAATTAACTTGTTATACCTGTGATTGCTTATTTTGTTCATTTTTCAATGCTTTGACAACCTCAGCAGGTATTTTTTATATTAGTGTAACCAGTTCGGCCATCGTTTCAGCAAACTTATCACGTAAAAAAAAAGTTAGTAGAAACAAATCATGCTATTCTGATAAAATATATGATGAAGAAACTAAACTTACACATTTGTTGATGTAATTCTTTATTTCATCTCCATCTAAACTTGATTTAGAAGTCCCTTCAGGCTGTGTGGATGATGAAGGAACAAACTTGTACTGGTGACTCTGCGGAGAAACACCAATTTCTACATAATGATGATGTTGAATTTCAAACACACCAATTTCTCCCTTATCTGCTGCATCCTTATGCGTTTCACGATACAAATCAGATCCATGATGTACTGCATGATCAGATCCAGATGTATCATCATCCATCACCGCTTGCTTTTCTTGCTCAAACATGACAGTCTTTCTTTTCTTCAAAGGTTGGTCAGGCGATACAGGCGATTCAAAATTAGCCTTTATGAGGATTTTCCACGACGGTATAGTGCTGAAATCACCAAATTCTTCAGCAATGGTACCAACACGCTGTTGAATTTCAGCTGCTGTCCTTTTCAACTTTTCAGAATCAGATGTCGAAGCATAAGTTGTTGGATCACATATCTCAAAATCTTTTGAAAAGGACAAATCCAATCTCCTAACTTCATCGGTTGTAGGTTGTATATTCTTGTAAGAATGCTGAAAAGAATAATAAAAAAATAAAATATTTGCACATAAATGAAACGACGTTAATAAATAAAATAAGTACAAAGTTAAAGAATTACCTTAGTGAACATGCCAGACATAAAAGATTCATACTTAGGCCTTATACACTGCACCAATCAGTTTAGTATTCTGGGAATAGCGTTTCTCTGACGGACAACAATTTTTTATTCTACTTCGGAGCAGTACTCAAACATCCAAACATTTAGAACGTGCGGCATTCCACCCAATGAATATAACTGCTTCACAGTGTTGAAATCCTGCTGCCAGGAACTCATTAACTTTTCAAATGTGACTTTCCCCCATGGAAAATGAATGTATCGACCGTCCTCTACAATTTGAAAGTGCGCAACACTGATTGGTGCTTCCTTATGCTGAGAAAACATGAATGTATGAACAAAGAACAATATCGCCAAGTTCAGAGCATCTTCAGCGTTATCAAAGTTTTCATTTTGCACCCGTGTTATCAGTTTTGAACGAGTTATTGCTCCTTTATTGTCGGAAAAATACCTCGACATCAATGCTGATTTAGATGATGAAGTATACATATAATCATCAATATTATCGGTACACTTCAGACTGCTTATAATGGCGAATTCAAGCATTGTGAAAATGAGGATTTCCCCTTGTACCCAAACATGAAGCTCGTCTTTGTTATCCTGCTGAATTTCAAGCATGAGTAGGCATTTTGAAATCTGTCCTATCCAGTTGCACCGTGGAAAATTCAGAAATATGTCAAAAATCGTATTTCTAAATGCTCCCAGTACATTCTCTTCAAAATATTCCTTTATCTCTTCCCCGAAAGCACAGTTACATAAGCTCCCCATATGCAATGGGTGTGGTGGGACTTTATCAATTCAGTATTTCATGCCCTGGAAAAAAAACATAACATAATTAGCTAACAGTTACTGATTGTATGATGTTCATTTATACTTTCATAACATAAATCGGACCAACATTAAACAATTGTTAGTCATGTATGATGGGTAACTTATAACTGTATAAGGTTAAAATATACAATACACTAACACATGTATAATGTTAACTTATACATCTGAAAAATAATATAATCAGTAAAACATGTGTGATGGTTACTTATTAAAGAACAGTTAGTCATGTATGAGGGTTATTTATACATTGACAATTAAATTGTTAGTCATGTATGAGGATTAATTATACATTGACAATTAAACAGTTAGTCATGTATGAGGGTTATTTATACATTGACATAATTAGCTAACAGTTACTGATTGTATGATGTTCATTTATACTTTCATAACATAAATCAAACCAACATTAAACAATTATTAGTCATGTATGAGGTTTATTTATACATTAAAAATTAAACTGTTTAAATGTATAAAAATTTCAGTCCAACATATATACTACAATTATAAATGTATGATGTTATCTTATACATCTAACATTTAACAAATTATAACAGACCAAAACATAAACAGAAAATACATTTATAAAAAATTTCAGTCCAACATATACACTACATGTATGATGGTTATGTATACATCTAACAAATTATGACAGACCAAAACATAAACATAAAATACACATGTATGAGGTAACTTATACATTTCAAAAAATAATATCAGCTTTATTAGAATGTATAACCTTTACAATAATATTTCAGAGCAACTATATTATACATTCCTTTGATGAAACACTAATGTATGGTGTAATATTATACATGTCTCAAATTACACATACAGTCATAGTAAATATCTTCGGCAGACGTGGTCGGCCGGAATCATCAAATTTCTTTTTACTTGCTTTTGAAGTAGACTTCATCGATTTAGAAGCAGCCTTATCCGTCAATTTCTTCATTGTAACGGGGTCGTTTCTGTGCTTTGATCGATTCTCTGCCCAATCAGGATCCTGTTCATCAAATGTAGCAGGAACAAATCCAAGTGGAATATCTTGTACAATTGCATCTAGCTGAGTAATTCCTAAACTAAAACTTGGAGGATTATCCATTACCAAATAACACTATTTTAAGTTAACAGTATTGAAAATCGAACTAAAAACAAGAAAATCTCAGATCTAAGTTGTACCATATGAAAAATAACGAAAAGACGAACTACTTAACTTGAATAAGCTTGAACAATACTATAATTTGAACATGCAAAAAAACAAAAAACGGAAAACCCCTGATTTGAAAAAGTTGAACAAAAAAAAATCAAAAAAATTAATGAAGTACAATATTAAAAACAATTAACTGTTGAATAACTTACAATTTGATAACCACAAGTAGATTTTACTTCAAGTATGCCGTAAAAAGAGGGGTTTCAAAAATGGAGTAAATAACGGCTTGATAATGGAAGCATAAGGGAGTAAAAGACGGAAGGATGAAACCGGTTGTTACATGTATAATGTTGATGAGAGAGAAAATACCCAATAAAGGGATTTTTGTAATTATTATGAGATTTGTGTAATTACTTTACCAATTGGGGATTTTTTGTAATTATTTAACTTAAATTTGTGTATATATATGTAATTCTTAGAATTTCTTTCTTTGTGTTTCTTTGTGTTTTTATAATTTGCTTAAAACTTATTTTGCTTTCTTTGTGTTTTTATAATTTGCTTAAAACTTATTTTTCAAAATATCTAACATATCAATTTTTTTTAAAAAAAGATTACTTCCGAGTATCCTCTCTCTTTCTTTCTTCATTTTTAAATTAGAATAATCGACAGTTTGCAAATAAAGTTTCTTATCTGGAATACTTAAGAAGTCCATAAAAAAACCATCTTGTAAGCCGTGACTGATGGAAGAAATGAACCCCACAGAGAGAAATACTCACTTGTGCATATGTAACAAAAGTCTGATCAAACTTATGGACTTTCTGGTCTATTCGTCTTAATTAGTACACGGGTCCTTCCATCTTTTGTCATTCTCAGCTTCAACTACCATCCAATTCCCACCCAAACCCCAACTCTTTTACAAAACCTCTCAAAGTCCTTACAATTTGGCAAACTCCCAACATCTTCAAAAATCACATCACATACGCTGGGACAACATGGATTGGTTTTCATGGCTCTCCAAAACTGGCCTTGACTCTTCTCTTCTTTATAACTATGCTATTATGTTTGCTAACAATGAACTTGATCAAGATGATATACAATATTTCAACCATGAATTTCTCCAGAGTATGGGCATTTCCATAGCCAAACATAGGCTAGAAATCCTCAAGCTTGCTGCTAAGGAAAGGGGAACAAGAAGCTCAAGAAATCATATCTTTTGGTTTGTTGTAGCTATCAGGCAAGCAAAGCAACATTTCGCCAAGCGCTTGAGCACGTGGACTCATCGATCAGATTCAGGTTCCCTGTTGCCTCTGAGAAATTACAGTACAAGATGGAAAGCATCTATGTTGAAGAGGAACAAGAAGTTAACTGCAGCTAAACAAGAAAGATCAGTAACGCAGACTACTAATCAAGGAAGGTTGATGATGCTCACGAATGGAAGTCACAATCTCATGATAGATTCTTCTGATACCTGGATTAGCAGCTCATCAAGCTCACCTACTGAGGGTTTTCGCGATGATGATGACATGAATGGCGTCGATGGTGGAAACTGGCCAACGGTTGCTATTGAAGAGATTAAGTGGGATGCAATGTTTCAAGACTTGAAACCTACCTGAGTTGATCAAACTCTCTACATATACATAATTTATCCTCATGTTTTTCCTTCTAGATACCTTAGACTTTCAAAAAGTGTTTTTGGGAATTGTTGCATCATATTTTTCTGAACTCATTGTCTATAAGCAGCAGAATGCAGTGTTTTTAACTTTTACCATACTGAACTTCATATCCAATATGGCTATTATGGTGATAGGTGACATACAAATTCTGTTCAAATAATTATTTCTCAAAAAGCATCATGCTAATCAAACCCTAGCACATTGTTTTCCTTTCAGGCAGTTAGTTACCAATGCAAATTTATCAGTAAGTTCACTTTGACAATAATGAGCTGTGTGTTAAGGACTTGCAGTGCAATCTCTGGCTCTGTCTCTTCACCTCATTTATAAGGTGGAAATGGAATCTATAACGGTTAGTACCTCTTTTTTGTTTAAATATCTAGTAACTATAGTCCACTGACCTGACTAATCATGATTCGAGCAGGATAGATATTATCCATTCCCACCTTGATTAGCACTCTAAGAAGCTCTTGCTAAGAATAAGAAGCTAATACTATATCACTACATTTTCGGAATCAGCCAACAAGATTTCATTAATGAACAATAGAAATTTGCAGGCGATTCAATGCACAGTATTTATTTCCTGATATAGAAGCATCAAGCTGTTCCCCAAATGAACATTAGAAAATCAACACTAGTATATTTTACCGGGACATTAACCATTCTTTCAAATTTTTGGTTATACCCAGAGGAACATGATGATATATATATATAATATATACATACATATAAATGCAAAAAAAAACAATGTCAATCAGTGATCAGAAGCCTGGGCCAAACGGAAAGAACCTGCAGCATACAACATCTGGTAAACTGGTCTAACTCTGACGGTCAAGATCATGCTCAAGAACGCACCAAAGGCAGAAACTCCTGCTAAAACCAGGAACGTGAGCCTAAAGCAATTTGGGCCCAGACAGTGCAATCCTTGCTGCTTTCCTGCCTCCATGTCATAGACATAACCAGCCAGTAGACCAGAAAACAGAAGTGCTCCTATTGGATTGCCAAGCTGCATGAAGTTGAATATTATGCCAAAATGTTTCAAGCCAAAGAGTTCGGAGGCAGTTGGAATCATTACACCAAACTGAACACCGAAGCAAATCCCTAGCAATGCTGTCGCAGCATAGAGAGTACCACTCAGAGCTGAAGCATAAAGAAGGAATGTTATAATCATGATGATTTGTGTTACCATCATCCAAAATGTTCGTGGAATTGTTTTTGACCTGCAATGGACATGACAGAAGTGTATAATTGTCCGTCACAACTAAGCTACAGAGCAATCATCAATTGAAATCATTCTTGAAGTCACGCATTTAAGGACTTAAGTAATGCATTATCAATTATAAGAATTAGGAGCTAGAAACCATGTAGATGGATAGAATTATAGATATTAATAGTATCAATAAGAAATGTCAAATATACGAAACCATTTTCGAGTTTTTTCTACAACTGAAAGCATTTTAGTCCCTTGCCCCCAACCAGGTGAGTGAGAGAGGGAATTTCAGCACACCATTACCTTCTTTCTTGGGAAACAAAGAAAACTGGAGGGAATATACCAGATTATTACCTCACAAAGTGTTCCGAAACAACACCTGCCCCAAGACGGCCCAAAAAGTTGCAAAAACTGAACAAACTGAGTAATATCGTTGTATCATTTACACCTAGTGCAACGCCAATCTGTGCTAAATTATTAAGAACAGTTACACCAGAGCCAACACCGAGGAAGTATGCGAGCCACAGAAGCCAGAAGTCAGCTTTAATAACAGCTTCACGAAATTTGAAGTCTTCACCTCTTCTAGGTTTCCTTTTCTTCTTCACTGCACCCTCACCCACAGCCAGCAGCATGTCCACCTCAGAAACATCTTCACCTTCATGAAAGCTCCCAAGGTCTACTTCTGATGACATTGGAGTTAATAAGGCCGCCGTTTGGCTGGAACTGACTTCTTCTTCAGTCAAATCATTTGAGGAACCATCTAATTTTCCAGATCTCTTGTGACGAGATGGAAAGAGTGTCATCTTCAAGGGAATTGCTAAAGGAGACATCAAGAAAACAACCATTACTCCAACAAGTATATAGGAGATGGAACTTTTTAGAGATAGCATGTTCTTCAAAATTGTTGTAGTGAGAAGATAAACTGCAAGCAATAGACTTGCTGCTTGAGTGAAAAGAAAATGGACATGTTCAGAAGAATCCTCGCCAGAAGCTGGTGTGCAAGCCCGTATAAAATACATCATGGCCAAACAGATGATCGGAACTCCCAATGTTAGAAACAGCAATAAATCTGAAGCTGAATTATTAAGAACCATGGCGAAGATCTCTGTGAAAACTGCACCACTCAAGCCAACATAGCCTTTCAGTATGCCAGCAACAGTGCCTCTACTGAGAGGGAAGTTCCTCATATTGGTGACAAGTACTGCTGTGCCCATCCATGCACTGCTGTTTGTAGCAACTACCAGTGCGAGAAAAAGCTGGCATTCAATCAGAAATCGACAGAGAAAACTATGAGAACAAGTTCGTCCGTAAAACACAAATCCTCAAACTTTGTTATAAAACTCTTAAAAAACATCAATTGTGAAATTATGTCAATGGAAGTCATACGCCAAATACTTAAAATAAAACATATCAAAGATGTCACCAGAATAAAGCAATGACATTGCATTTTGATCGGAGCGAAGAGCATGTAAAACATCTCTCTCTTCTCAACAGGTGGTCAGAGCCATTGAGTCGAACAAGGATTAGAAATTAATGAAGTGATTACAAACAGATACTTCTTCCTCAAGTTCCCTCTTGGAAGTACCAAAAGAGAAATACATCTCAAAGCAACTCCTGATATGCAAACTTGCAACTGAGCAAGCTTGAAATGATCAAGTCATTTTTTGGCTAGATGAAAAGTAGAACCAAGACACTAAAGAATAAAAAATTAGAACCTGAAGAAAAGAATTGCACTTTAGTACACATATAAGTGAGAAAGCCCCACAGCGAAAACTTGTCAGATTTATTGCACATATAATGCTAGTAATACCTAGAGCTTGATCGCTTCAAAGCATAGCTTGAGAAATATAAGAGTTTGAAGGAGACGCTAGATAGACAAGGTGACAAAGAGCCCGGGTGCAAAATCTAGGAAGAGGTTCACCAATGACAAAACTTCCGGAAGAAAAAGAAAAGAGAGACTTATTCTGCTTGTATGCAATGACCTAACACTGTTATGGAGGAAACTAAGGATAATTACTCCTCCACGAATACTGATAGTTATGGAAAAGAAAAGAAAAATAGGGGAATTGCTAGATTTTTAGAGTAAAATTGGAAGCACGGGAAAGTTAACAGAACCTTTAGATGCATTTTGCAGATATATTCACTATCTATGATTTTACTCACTATCTACCGCTGCATCAAATTCTTGTAACAAGGCTAACTAAATATGAGAAATAATGTTAAAAGAAAGATCAGCAGATGCTGATATCCGATGTTTCACTTCATAGTTCCACTCTTGTGCCAGAAAGATTCACATGATAGAGTTAGCTCGGCAACTAAAGCAGAAGAAAGCAGGGGGAATAACTTGGAAGTTCATCAAGGTTCGTGCAAGAAATATTACATCCACTGCAGCATTTGATCAGAGGGGGTAAGCACAAATAAAGGAGAAACTATACAACAAGATCTAGCATGTGCTACTTTTTCTTTAAACAACTTTTAAATGCAATAATGACGAGATGTGATGAATATAAGCAATACATTCTGTGAAGGTTAATCAGCCAAACTCTAGAAACCGTAATCTCAGGCAGGAAATGGGCCTCTATAAGGTTGATATCTTTGCACTTACATTCACGGATATTAACATCTTCATCGTTAGAATCTCTAGAGTTCGAAAAGATTACTGCAGAAGTACTAAAATAATCAAAATGACAAGCCTACAAGAAATGGTTGGTATTTCCATTTTCCTCCAATTATGTCTCAACTAGACGTCTATTCCAGTCTAAACAATGAAAAAAGATCTAATCCAAGCTAAAGTTATAGTTTACTGGACGTGAATTCATACAATAGGGATAAACAGAAGAATTCATGTCACATGTGTGTACTCAGGTCACAACCCCCCTTGCAATCAAAGACACATGGTTTTGGGATTTAAAGCTACAATATGAAAAGCTAAATGCAGAGTCCACATTCCAGTAATTAAAGATACCTTTCGTTTTTTTATGAGTTGAGTTAAGATACAAATGCTCACAGAAATGAATTTGTGTCTAATCCAATGGCACATTTGATTATGATGGGCAGCTCAATCTCATGACTTTAAACTAGATGTAAGAACAGTACCACAAATTGAACCTATTATCCCCAGTATCAGCATTCACGATAACTTAGTGTTTCTATATCAGAACAGTAGTTCATCATTCCACAGCTTTAGGAGTCTAAACCTGAAATCAATTAGAGCATAATCATTCTCCCACCCATCCCACCACACCCCCTACTTAAAAACAACAACATACCAAGTGTATTCCGACAAGCGAGGTCTGCGGAGTGCAGAGTGTACGCAGACCTTACCCTACCTCGTGGAGATAGAGAGGGTGTTTTTGAAAATCCCCAGCTCAAGTAACTCATAACAACGCAGTTTGAACAACAGAACAAGACAATACAGAGGTAGAACAAGGCATAGCAAATAATACATAACAAACAATAGATAAATAATCGGAGGAAGATCACAGAACTTATAGTGGAAAAAGAAAGAGAGAAAGCAAAAGAAATCAAGAACTCACAACCCAGTACGGCAAGGAGAGCACAGTTTGGCTGATAGCAAGCCAAAGAACACCATAGCCAAAAAAAGAAAGGCAAACACCAAGAAGCAAAATAACCCAAGGTGGGAACTTGTTGCAAGCTATGCCAGGCAGAATCCCAACATTCTCCCCAATATCATTTGCCACTCCAATAATAGTAAGCTGCTGCTGACTAAAACCCAACACTGATTTCAAAGCAGGGGAATATAGTGGGAAAGTATAAGCATTACCAGCTGCTATCTGTACCCAAACAGCAGCAGCAAGACCTACCCATGGTGGTCTGCTTCCTTCTTTTAGTACAGCCATTCTTGAAACTACAAAATCTGCATCCAAAATATGAAAAGATCAAATCTTTTTGAGTCCAAACTAAGCAGGAACAACTTGAAAAAGACCAACAGGTACTATGGTAGAGGACAAGACAGTGTAATAACGTGGACAAATTCGATCTCAAAACTATTTAGGCAACTCCATGGGGTCCAGAAGTTGTACCTTTTATTGAGATTCGATGGCATAAATATCAAAAGGTTGACCAACCTTTGAAGTTTGAACCCGCCGAAGTTATGAATCACAACACTACGTATGTAAAAAATTTAATAAAAAAAATATTCTTCGTGATGTGGCCAACGCCAAACACATATTCCTACTTCATAGTGTCTGTATGAATATAACTTTTATACCATCACGTCCATCTTTATTTATTTATTGTAGCATGTAAATATCAGCGAAATATTTTGAAGGAGGGAGTATAATGTCACCAATAATTATAGTGATCCAACCACGTCTTTTTCCTTCCAATCCAAAAGGAACTTACCTAAAATACTCCATTTGCTAAGTTGCTGAAGGCCAGCAATCACCACTTCCTATAAATGGCTATTAAGTATTACTACTACCCAACAACATTCATGTTTCCTTGCTTTAATTATTATCTTGACAAATCTCTACATCTTTTTTAAATGTTTCACTAGAAAGTTACACCAGTTGAAATCAGGGGATGTTCTAGTTATCACCACTAGCACTAAATATATCAAATTAATTCACCCCATACTCCAGTTTTAATTAAATTAAACTTTACTATTAAATGGAAGCTTCAATTATATGTTGTTACCTAAGGGAAAATAGTTGGACCAACCCTATGGGCTGTTATTCATGTCACTGGAATTTGATGGACCATTGGTCTTTGGGGATGAGGCCCAAAATTATACAAGGTAATATGAAGTATGGGCCCATTTGTCCATTTTGCCGCACCACTATGAAATGAGTACGAAGTTTTTTTTTTTTTTTTTCTTTTGTGGATAGAAAAAAGATTTTTATTTAAACAGGGAGCTAATCCTGTTGGCTCTGTTATTACAAAAGTACTAGTTTCGGATGAGCTAGGTAGAGTGGCAACATCTATAGTATTTACTACCTGATTAGTGCTAGGAATAGTAGTAATAGGCATAGTCATTATATTACACATAGTTAAGTGATCCGACAAGGTCTTCACTCTTCTAGCCCTAGGTATTAAATCTCCCTTCTTGTCCGAATTCAAAATGGATGCCGGAGATTGATTCCCAAAAAACAATATGAAATACAAAGTTGTACTAATACGATTATTATTTTGTAAAGTAGTGGAGCATTTATTTGATAATAATTCTTAACAATGGAAGAATCATTACGCCTTCGAAGTTGAAAAGAAAGAGTGTCTACATTGTCTTTGTCTCCTCACATGCACTGCTCTAACGTTTACGTGTCAATACTTCGTCATTTAAAAGTATTTGTCATTAGATCTTCGTTTCACTCCTATGTTTTTGTCAAAAATATTTTTTCTACCTCAACAAAACTTCACAGAAGTAAGATCTACATATTTGCTATCTTGCTCAGACTTTGTTTGTGAGATCACACACTAGTTACGTTATTATATGCACTTGTCTAACGTTTAATTATGTAAGAGAGCTGTCCAAAAAGCAAATGTAACAACTCCACAGGCTTTGTGTATATTAGATCTCCTTAATCTTTCGCCCTTCATTTTTATAGTTTAAGCTTTCTTAATAAAAATTGTAACTTGCTCCAATGAATAATACTATACGACTACTGTATAATTAATCCAAAAGTATCTAATCTCATGAATAGTCATTTAAGTAATGAGGAACAATGTATGAAGATGTCAGTAAAGCATAAATTGAGGAGCCTACTATTTCTTGTACCAGCTCCATCAAACACGGCTATAACCATCCACGTGCTTCCTCATACCCCAAATTTTATAATTATATAGTTTAACTTACCACATAATTTGACAAATACTAAGAATTTTTTTTAAAAAAGTTTTATAATCTAAAATAAATTATAAATAAAATTAATATTTCTTTAAAATTACAACTACTTTTAAATATAGAAACATGTTAATTTTGTTGAGACTTTTTGAAACGTACTAAAAATCAAACTGAGTCAAATAAATTACTACAGAAAATATTAATCTTTTATGAAAAAATCAACTAACATTTGGAATGGCGGTTGAAATAATCAATTTTTAGTCTCTTTATAATTTTAGATTTGCCAACGGTGCCTTCTGTGTAATTTGTTCAATTTAAACTAAAGAAAGGACCCCACTCGCCCACCACATGACATTTCTCTTTCTTTAGCATCATTTTGCCAATGAAGTCTAACACACCTTTGAAATCTTGGGGTTAAAAGTCTAACTAAACAGAAGAAAATTAATTTCTTTACCCCACAGAGTCACTTTTTTTATTTTCTCTTTCCCTTCCCTTCCCTTCTGGCATGTTGGAAAACATATTGAATCTTCCAAGTACTCTTTAGTGGGAAAATTTTCACTTTTTCATTCACTTGGTAGGGGAGGGCTTTTTTTGGGAATAAATTGGCTGATTATATTGTTTCGTTTTTACTGTCGAGCTGAAAAGTTTCAATTTTTTTTGTTGGTCCATCTGTACTACTTTGGGTCATTGATCAAATCGCCAAGAGGTGTCACTGTCATGATCCACAGGCCAGATTCCCAAGGAAAAATTCAAACCTGTAAAAAAACGCCATGAAGTACAATATGTTAGCATCAACAGCAGTTGTGATAAGAGGCACATTAATCACCAAAAAAGGAACTAACAACCAACTAACCAAAAATAAACCTCCAAATAGGTAAAACAAATGGCACCAAATATAGGCAGTTGCACTGAATTTGAAATTCCATCCACTACAAAAGAGATGCAAAAGGGAAAAAAAAAGTTATCATAAGTAAGTAACCTCGAATCTTTGATAATGCGAAAATGCCTCCAGGTGGCACGTGTTGGATTCTCCAAAAATGGTGTGCATTTTCGGAAAGATCTAACACGGGAACATTTTTGAAGCAACGTAGAAAAAATACAAATCACAATTTGGAACTCCAGAAAGATTAATTGTAACGCAGGTTTTTAGAAACTCGATGCTTAATATGATGCAATTGAAACTTTATATATTGTACTATGATATATTGAAAGCTGTATATGACAGAGAAAAAAAAATACAAAATTTTTGGGGTTGGGGAGGTTTTCGCTTGAAAACTACTAAAACGCACAAGGCCCTTTTCCCCGAGTGAGTCATCATCCCTGAGTTGATCCACTCGCAACTGCAAAAGCGCTAAATCTGAAACTGTACATGAAAACGATTCACAAATTCGCAAGTTATTCGGCCTTGGACATGACGGAGAGCCGGCTAGGTCGTGGCTGAAAATCGTCTCTTCGTCTGAGATGATGAGACGATGGACGGATCAAAGCAGCAAGCGCTCTTTTGACGAGGTCACCTTCAACCGTTCCGATACGGACAAGCGAATTCGTCATGGCCGATCTCCGCATATTCAGATGATAACTCGATCGGTACGACGAATTTGAATGACTTCTATTTTGGCCAACGTTCTTATGAAGACTGCAACGGAATGAACCTGGATGTGTAGTGGGTGAGCACATGCAAGTTTTCTTCTGATTCGATGGTAAAGCTCTGCTGTTCTGCTTCTGTTGATGAGGGTAAACTGAAATCGAACGGCCGGCGGAGGCAGAAAAGCGCACATTTGGCGATGGGGAAACGGATCGGCGAAGATTGACCCGGGTTGGGGATGTGGATCGGGTCATTATATCGGAGTCCCTGTTGGAAAAACTGGAAAAAGTCGATGAAGTTGAAGACATTGAGTACGAACAGAACCGACCCGAAGGTGAAGTGGATCGTTGAAAATGGTGATGAAAACTTGAACTATGATGTTTGCTTCTAGAAGAAGAAGGCTCCATTGTTAGAAAAGGGAATTTTGATAAATAAAAAAGAAGAAAATAACGGAAATAATACCTTGAAAGTGCCGTTTAGCTCTCTAATTCGGCAAACCTAAGTAAAAACGAAGGTGACGATTATATAGGAGAATGGGAAAGGGGATGGCAAGATGGTAATATGTTGGGGTTTGAGGGACAGTGAGGTCAAGTGGAGCAGGGTGAATATGTTGGCGGGTGTGGGGGGCTAGGGTTTTCCAATGGGTCAAACGGTAAATTAACAAAAAGCTATGGGCTATGGGCACTTCGATGGCAACGCTCACCAGCGTATTGACGTGACAATAAAGCGGTGACAATGACGCGCTATAATTAATGGGTTTTATGGTGTGTTTATTTCTCCTTCGTTGTTGATTCACTATATTAAAAATTTTATACTACTATAGTAATTTTATTTAATCAGTTTGTAAAATTAAAAAATAATTCATCTTATATGTTTATTTTACCTCTTCAAATATTTCTGCAATGGGAGGAAGTAGATCGTGCTTTATACTCTCTCTAGTTTATATTAATCAAATAGTTAAGATATGACATATCTCTTAAGAAAAAAATTTAAGAACATAAATAATAGATTATTTTTCACTATTATTTTTAAATTATTATCCTAAAAAATGTGAAGCACTTAATAAATTCATTAAATAAAAAAATAAATAGTCAAAACAAAATCCAATAATTTCTTTAATCATTGAAAAATTCACTTATTTACATTAAGAAAAAAATCTCAACAATTTACTTATAAAATGGATTAGAGGAAGTATTTATTGATTTATTTTTGGTTTATAAGACTTAGGCTGATAAAGCAATATCTTTACCAATAAGAAATATTGGTAAAATCTGCACATAATCTATCCCGCTTCAGAGTTCAGACCCCACTTTAAAGGATTTTTAATTAAATATATTATTATTTTTTTATTCTATTCTTAATATTAAATGATACTTTTTTTCTTTTAAAATAAATGAATTGTTGAGTTATTTTTAATGTCCAAAATAAATAAATTATTCATTTTTTAAGAGATATTTTAGAAATTTCTTACAATTCTACCTTTTTATTTTGTGAGGTTCTTAAGTATTTCACATTTTCTAGAAAAGTAAATTTAAGAATAATTAAACAAATAATAGTAAAAATAATTTATAATTTATATCCTAAATTTGTTTTTTTTGAAAGAGTATGTCATAACTCATACCCCCCATAATTCAATTATTTTAGAAGAAAGCAACATGGACATGTAATGTAAATATAACGGGGGAAGTAATTGCATTTTGTGGTGCACGTTACAGGAATGGGAGGTGGGCATGGAAAAGATTAGGGCGCCGAATGTGGGGCAATATGTTTGTATGATTGACACGTACCCCAATGCCTTTGTTGCTGTCCGAAATCGATGGAGGGAAAGTTGAGAGAATAATAATCCAACTATATTTGTCTTCACTTCTCTTACTGACGGTTTTGTCCTTAATGTCGGGCACCTATTTACTCTTTAAGCCCATCATGTTAAGGGCTTTCTTGTCTTGGGAATAAGAACGACGAAATGCTATCCAGGTGTCCATATATCAATTATTAATTGGAGCTTAAATAGTGAATTAGAATATTGAATTTGTTAATTTTGAGTCCTAAAAATCAGATTAGAAAGGTTACTTAGTTACTACTAGTCTACTACTGTTAAACAGTACGCCGTTTCATTTTACATGACATCGGTTTGATCGGACATGAAATTTAAGAAATAAGAAAAAATTAATAAAAATATATTACTATTATTTTTAATTAAATGGAATCAATAAACATAAAAATAAAATTATATCTTTAAATAATTATCAAATAAAAAATGATGACATTTCTTTTTTTGGGGACGAACCAAAAAGGAGATAATGGAGAAAGTATATTTTAAGAAGTGGGTTTAATTTTGACAGTAATTTTTGTTGAAAGTTTGAAAAGGTTGGAGATTCAAATTACTAGTTTTGGACAAAAACTGCAATTGAAAAAATGGCTGAAAATACTATTACCTAACGATGCTTACACATTTTTATACTACAAATAATATGGCAATATATGGATACAATGAATCGTGTTTTCAAATTTTAACTATTGTCATTCACAAGCTATGATCGAGGTCCATAAATAATATGGCTATATATGAATACAATGAATTGTATTTTCAACTATTGTCATTCACAAACCATGAGGTTCATAAATAATGTGTTTCGTGATGCCAAAAAAGATGTTACATTAATCAAGCAAACACTAATTACCAAAAAGACTAAGAGACCGTTTGGATAAGATTAAAATTTGATCAAATCAATTTTTTTTTCTTTTTTAAAGTTTTTTAATGTGTTTGGTAAAGTTAAAAAGTGTTTAAAAAAAAATAAAAACTTATTAAAAAGGACAAAAAGTGAGAAGCTGGGTACCCTAGTTTTTTATTTTTTAGATTAAAATTCTTTTGAGGTTTGACCAAAATATTTACCTGTTCATCCCTTATTTTTTTCTTCAATTTCAACAATATCTTAAACTTGTAGTCCTCCAATTTCTTCAACAATTCTTTTTCTCTTTGCCGCTCTCTTCCCTCCAATTTCCTCTTCATTTTTCTTCTTTGTTTTCATTGAGTCCATCATTAAATCGGAGTTTTGTTCAAAAAATTTATTTTAGAATAAAAAATTATAAATAATTCACCTTATTTATGGTATTAACAACTTTACGAACATTTAAGTCATTTATAAGCACGTCAACAACTTTTTTTTTTTAGTTTCAACACTTCTATCCAATCACTTATCTGCATAATTTATAATCACTTATTTTAAACTTTTAACCACTTAAAGCTAAAAAATTATTTTTTTAATCCTATCCAAACGGGCTCTAAGTGAAAAGTTATTTAATCTTTCTTTCTTAAATCAAGCAAATAATATTTACCAAAAAAACTTGGAAGCAAGAAAGTTTTGATTCTCTAAATTATAGTGAACGATCCGATACGTTTTTCTTTCCCACACGAAGAGATTGAGTGAGACATCAAATCGTTGAAGAAGTTGAACAAATATTAAAGTTGAATCTTTTATGGTTAGGCACCAAATTCATATAAAAAATACCGTTGTGGTTGACAAGCTATGTACCGTTGGAAAAAAGGTTGGATTTTTTCAGCGATTTACAAGAATAATTTTGGACGCAATTTTAGACATTTAACTCCAATTGTCTTACGAATAAAATTTTAAGTTTAACAAGTTTCGCTTTACTAACAAAATTCAAAAGGTCAAGACAATTTATTAATGCTGGCCTATATGACAAATTAAACGTTATGTGCTCTATGGCTTCATTGACTAAACTGCAAGTGCCATAGTCATGAAGTATAAAATTGTTTTCATCAAGCTCACATTTCATTTATTTATTATATGTATGCTGACACTATTCATTCATGTTATGGGCAAATAGATTAGTAATTAAACTAAGAAAATTGTTGAAGCATTCAACAACAACAAATCCAGTATATTCTCACCTAGTGGGATATGAGGAGGGTAGAATGTATTCTTTAGTTGAAGCATTCTTTAGTTAAATATTTTATATAAATAAGTTAAATTAATAGGTTAGATTTTTTCTTTAGGCACGAAAAATCAAATCAAATATATATGTATGTCAATATCTCTGACAACCCATTTGAATTGTGAAAGTCGAAGCTCGACAAGTGCTTTAAAATTGAAAGCAACTACGGCTGATTTTGAATTGGAATTCAGTAAGAAAAAGTCAAACGAAATGTTAATCAAAAACTAACAAGCAATTAAAATGACATTTTATTTTAATTTTTACTATAAAATACTAACAATGCTAGCAACTACGTATGGTTATTCCAATTTGTTTTTCTTTAACCTATTTCATATAGGTCAAATTCATCGGTGGCCCCCTAAATTTGACATGAATTTTCACTTAGACACCTCAACTGGACATTGTTCACTTTAGGCACCTCAAGTAGCCATAAACTGTGTCATTTTGACACCTTTCGACATCAGCACGGGTGCGTGTGTCTCACTCACCGCAAGCATGGATAAAACAACCAATTAATTTGTGCCAACTCATTTAAATTGTCACATCACTATATGCACCTAAATTTTTTTTTTCTTTGAAAAAAAGACAAACACATGGAAAGGAGTCAATTATAAAAAGACATTCGTCATTTTTATATAAAAAATATATATATAATTAATTTAAATAAAAAATATTAATAACCCCACCCCCACCTTATATTATCTTCCTAACCACCCCACCCCCAACGTTTTTTTTCTTCCTTTTTCTATTCATACATTTTTCTTCCATACCCACTATCAATTTTTTATTACCACCATGGCATCACAATCACTAAACTCCACACAACCTTAATCTCCATTAATGGAGGTTGAATTTTTCAATCCATCGTTTTGCTCATCCTTTATAGAAGTTTCTGGAAGCTTGAATTCTTTGAATGATTTGAAAAATGTAAATAATTTACTTATCTTCTTGAAGAAAAAAACAAATACACAATGATATTTTTGAATTCGTTTTAATGTTTTTTCTTTTTTTTTTTGGCTTATCTTTTTGTTTATGAAACTATAAAAAAAAGAGTGAAAGAGAGAGAATAAAAGAGAAGAGTGGAGTGGGGTGGGATGGGGCTGCCAAATAGAGAAGAGGACTTGGGGTGGGGGTTGTTGGGGAGATGGGTGGTGGTGGAGAAGATGCTTTGGGGTCTGGGGGGTGGGGTGGGAGAGGTCAAATAAAATTAAATAATTTTATAATTATTTTGGAAAATGCCACGTGTCATTAATTAATTGGTTCTTTTAATTTAATTGTGTATATATATTAATGAGTTGGATAATTATTTCATTAATTGCTATGTATATATATTGTTGCTGATTTGGAAACAATTTCAATAATTTAAAATAAATTAAAGATAAAAAATTATGAGAATACCCCTCAAAAATTACGAAAATACTCCTAAAACACGCCCAAAAGCGAGTGTAATACACTCTCTTTGCTGAATCAGCAAAATGTGCCAAAATAACACAGTTATGGCTACTTGAGGTGCCTAAAATGAACAACGTCCAGTTGAAGTGTCAAAATGAAAAATCGTGTCAAGTTTAGGGGGCTACCGGTGGATTTGACCTTTCATATAAGTATATTAAATAGAAACACTAACATTAAAAATAAATATTTTGTTTTATCCGTCGAATTTAGAAAATCAAAAGAGTTTTATTATTTTTTCTTTTTATTCTCTCTATACACACACTTTAACCACCACGTGTAATGTTTTGACACTTCTGTTGTCAAATTCGTATTTTAACCAATACAAAAAATAAAATTTGCAATCTCGGGTGGGTAGAATACTAGAATTTAAACCCAAAATTAGTATGGTGATTTGCATAATACATGCTTTTATAGTTAAATAATAATAGTATCATTATTTGGATAGAAGTTGCTGTCAGATGATTCTTTGAACTTTGGATAAAAACTTCCAAATCTTTTTCCTAAATTATCCTGAGTAGTTTGTGGGGTACAATATAAAGTGCTGGTGCATAACATATTTTATGATGTAGGGTTGGATTTCAAGCACAACTACTCCAACTTACATTCAATTTTTTTCCTTGAATTTAGGCTTTAGGTGTAGGGAACACCATGAATTGGACATTTTTATTAGTAATGCTCAAAAAGGCTGAAGAAAAATTCAAATATGAGGGGACCAAATAGTGACCAGTACTGACCACCCATGTCTTTTTTTATCCTGCTAGCTTCAGAATTTATTTTCTTCATACCATGCATGAGCAAAGTCCAAAATAATTAGTGTTCTATTAGTAGCTACCAAAAAGGGGAAAATGTAACAGTGAACAAGGCTATACATGACTGTTTCCTACTGGGTAATTGTTGGAAAACAGTAGTAAATATTACTATCAATTGAAAATAAATGAACCGCAACAATAATAATATTTCTTCTATAATAGTATCACAAGTTACAATAATAATATCAACAAGAAGAAGAAGAAGAAGAAGAAGAACAACAACAACAACAACAACAACAACAACAACAATAATAATAATAATAATAATAATAATGTTGATGATGATATTAATATACAACGACAACAACAAACCCAGTGTATTCCCACAAAATGAGGTCTGGGGAGGGTAAGATGTACGCAGTCCATATCACTACATCCGAAGAAGTAGAGAGGCTATTTCCGATAGACCCCCGGCTCAAGATGGAGAATAGTACACCAAGATTGTAAAGAAACATATAACAGGAAAAGATGACATACACAAACAAGACATAATAGAGATCATTATCAGAGAAGTACGAAAAAGAGAGGTACGAGCAATTCGAAATAAGAAATAAGCACTAGGACACCACCTAGTAGAAACTTACATTCACAAACCTGAGGTTCCTCCTCAAGGACACAGTCCTAGTAACATACACTCACCCACCCCACCCAAACTCACCTGGCTAAAGGCCCCTACTCAAGAACACGGGCCTAGGATTACAGCCCGGCTACCCAATCGATCTCCTAACACCTTGCCACAATCCACACACTCACCCTAACCTTCTACCCTAATTCGCGACCTTCACACCTTCCTGTCTAGGGTCATGTCCTCAGTAAGCTGCAGCTGCTCCACATCATGTCTAATCACCTTTCTCCAGTACTTCTTCGGCCTACCTCTACTCCTTCTAAATCCATCCAAAGCTAGCCTCTCACACCTCCGAACCGGGGCATCCGTGCCTCTCCTCATCACATGCCCAAATCATCTCAACCTTCATTCTCGCATCTTATCCTCCACCGAAGCCACTCCCACCTTCTCTCGGATCATCTCATTCCTAACTTTATCCCCTCTTGTAAGTCCACGCATCCAACGTTACATTCTCATTTCTGTCACCTTCAATCTTTGGATGTGAGAGTACTTGATTGGCCAACACTCCGCTCCATACAGCATGGCCGGACGGACTGCCACTCTGTAGAATTTGCCTTTAAGCTTAAGGGGAACCTTCTTATCATACAACACTCCAGAGGCGAGCTTCCACTTCATCCACCCTGCTCCAATACGTTTAGAGACATCCTTATCAATCTCGCCATTCCCCTGAATCATAGACCCAAGATACTTAAAACTGTCCCTCTTACAAACATCATGTGAATCTAACCTCACTACCACTTTGTCCTCCTGACTCGCGTCACTAAACTTGCATTCCAAATACTCTGTCTTGGATCTACTCAACCTGAACCCCTTAGACTCAAGGGTTTGCCTCCAAACCTCCAGTTTCTCATTCACACCCCCCGCGTCTCATCAATCAACACTACATCATCCGCAAATAACATACACCAAGGAACCTCACCTTGAATACTCCGCGTCAACACGTCCATTACTAACGCAAAAAGAAAAGGGCTAAGAGTCGATCCCTGATGCAATCCCGTCTCGACCGAAAAATGCCCTGAGTCACCTCCCGCCGTCCTCACCCGAGTCTTCCCTCCATCGTACATGTCCTTAATAGCTCTAATGTACGTCACCGAAACACCTCTTACCTCCAAACATCTCCAAAGAACCTCTCTAGGGACTTTGTCATACTTCTTCTCCAAGTCGATGAACATCATGTGCAAATCCCTCTTCCTTTCCCTATACTGCTCTACCAATCTTCTCACCAGGTGGATTGCCTCTGTCGTCGAGTGACCCGGCATAAAACCAAACTAATTCTCCGAAATGGATACGACCTCCTCAATCTCCGCTCGACCACCCTCTCCCAAATCTTCATAGTGTGACTCAACAGCTTAAATACCCTTATAGTTGTTGCAACTCTGAACATCGCCCATGTTTTTGTATAACGGGATCATCGTACTCCATCTCCAAGCCTCAGGCATTCTCGCAGTCTTAAAAATAACGTTAAACAAATCAGTCAACCACCTTAAACCCGCACTACCAGCATACTTCCAAAAATCCACCGGAATCTCGTTCGGCCCCGTCGCCCTACCCTTCCGCATCCTACAAATAGCCTCTCTGACCTCCTCAACGTTAAAACGTCTACAGTAACTAAAGTCACGACTCTCCTCCGAGCGCTCCAGCTCCCCTAACACAATGCCTCTGTCCCCCTCTTCGTTTAAAAGTCTATGAAAATACTCCTGCCATCTCTTCTTGATGTGAACATCCTCCACCAAAACTCTTCCGTTCTCCCCCTTAATGCACTTCACTTGATCGAGGTCCCGATCCCTCCTCTCCCTAGCCTTATCAAGCCTATACAATATTTTTTCCCCGTCTTTCTCCTCTAACCCCGCATACAAGCTCTCAAATGCTGGTGTCTTAGCAGCCGTAACTGCTAACTTAGCCCATTTCCTTGTCACTTTGTAAGCCTCACTATTCACACGCTTCTCCTCTTCGTCTTTACTCTCAATCATCTTAACATATGCCCCCTTCTTAGTCTCTACTTTCTTCTTAACTTCTTCATTCCACCACCAGTCCCCATGTGTCGGCCTGCCCGACCCCTCGAAACACCCAACACCTCTCTAGCCATCTCCTTGATGCAGCTGGCAGCCTTATCCCACATACCATCCACGTTCCCCCTACACTCTCACGCATCCATTCCCGCTACCTTCTCCCCTATCTCCAGCGCAGTGACTGGCGTCAAGCCACCCCACTTAATTCTAGGTTGACCCTCTCCGACCCTACTTTTCCTGCTCTTCTTGATAAACAAGTCCCATGATAATAATATAATTGTTATATTACTTTAAGTAACATATAAATTGCTTGATTCGTGTTAGGCACTATCCTAAGAAACTATTTTCGCAAAATGATTTTCCCAGGATTAAACAAGCATTTCCCTAATTAATTAGAGGATATCCAAAATTATATAAGTTTTTCCTAATTAAACAGAAGATACAGGAATTAACAACATTAATTATAAACCAACAAGTTAAATAAGGAGATTAACAAAGACTACAAGTAACAAGAAAAGCAATTTAACAAAAGTATAATAGAGTGAGGAAAACTGCGAGGTAAGGGAGTATATAAGAGGAGTGTTTTTAGTTATGTGTTTGTAGAGGAGTTTAAGGAATATATATAGCATACATTAGGCGGGGGAAACAATAAGATTGTCCAATAGAATACTTCTCAAATGACATGTGTTGCTTGGTCATTCCTTGGCCATCAAGTGTTCTTGGACTCTAAGTAACACATGTCTTAATTATGGACCACATATTAATTGAACCACAAAATATTAAAATATTTATTTAATTATTTTAAAATATCTAACATTCCTCCATATATTTTAAAATAATTTATAAGTAAAAAGAATTTAACTTGTTGAATTTATATGGACAAAATGCAATAGATTTGGTGTCTTTTGAACTATGAACCAAACTTAGACCTATAAAATTTAACTTACAGAATTATTGGTGAAATATAATATTTCTATGAACCAAATAACTCTTATTGTAAGTCAGAGACTTTATCAATCACATTTTGACTGTAATTTTGTTGTTCAGCGCGGTTTTGTGCCAATAGGTCATGCGCGCGCCTGGTATTCATGGGAGCTCTAGAGACTAGGCCAAAGTCTCAAAGGAACGGCCTCATTCCATTTCTCATATAGGTGAATTCATCAAGTGTACACTGCTTTAAATACACCATCTGTAAGGACTATGAATTCATTAAGAGTTAATAACTCATTCCTCAATTTTAGTAGCAGTTCAAGCACTCTCAGTAAGTGTGCAGTGTCAATATCGACTTGTTATTACCCATATGAACTTACTTTATGGGATCTAAAATCACATAGGTTGGGTTACCATCTCTATTGACAATCACATTGACCTTAATCCCATCTCTTTTGAGATTTGAAGAATTAATTTTCTTCCCACAGGTTTAGTCAGTGAATCGGCCAAATTCAATTCTGACATCACATAATCAATGGAAATTATTCCATCTCTCAGCAACTGCTTAACAACTTATGCCTCAATTTCATGTGTCTACTCTTACAACTGTAAGATTTATTCTTCGCAATAGCAATTGCGGCATGACAATCACAGTGTATATATACGGGAGACACCAGATCATCCTTATTTAAAGGAATATTAGACAACAGACCATTCTTTTTCAAAGGGATATTAGGTGACAGATCATCCTTCTTAAAAGGGCTATAAGGCAACAATCATTCTTTTTAAAAGGGATATTCGCTAAGAAATTTCTTAGGCATTCAACCTCAGTACCAGCTAACTCCAGAGCTACAAACTCTGATTCCATAGTTGATCTAGCAATGATCGTCTGCTTAGCTGATCTCCACGATACCGCATCACCACCTAAAGTGAACACATAACCACTAGTGGATTTCATCTCATCTGAATCAGAGATCCAATTTGCATCACAATATCCTTCTAAAGTAGAAGAAAATCTACTATATAGAATGCCATAATTCATGGTTCCTTTTAAATATTTCATTAATCTCATTAATGCAGACCAATGCTCTTTATTGGGGTTGTGAGTATATCTACTCAGTCTACACACAACATACGATATATCAGGTCGGGTAAAATTCATTAAATGTATTAGACTCCCAATAATCTATGCATATTTATACTGAGCAATTGGATCACCATTATTCTTTTTTAATTTAGAGCTAGCATCATAAGGAGTAGCTACAGAGTTACCTCCCAACATTCAAACTTCTTAATAATCCTTTCAACATAATGTTCTTGTGTTAACACTATTCCATCATCTCTCCTTATAACTTTAACTCTCAATATCATATTTACTTCGCCCAAATCTTTCATATCAAAGTTAGTATGCAAAAATAATTTGGTACTTTGCACAATATTTAAATTTGTACCAAATATAAGCATGTCATCAACATATAAGCAAACTATCACATAATCATTGTCTACTACTTTAGTATAAACACATTTATCCATTTCAATAGAAGAAAATTCATCTTTTATTAAAACTTGATCAAATCTCTTTTTGAAAATTCATTTACAGCCAATAGGTTTTGCACCAAGAGGTAAATCAGTTAAAATTCATGTATTATTTTTCATGATAGAATCAATTTCAACTTTTATTGCCTGTTTTTAAAATTTAGCATCAGAAGAAGATATAGCTTCAAAATAATCTGATGGTTCGTTATTGACAAGAAAAGTTTGAAAGTCATTTTCATAAGAAAAATATTTTTTTTTAGGCCTTTTACTTCTTCTTAAATCCTCAATATTAGAAGTAGATTCATTTTCTCTTTCAACGGGTGCATGAGATATTTTATTACAAAGTGGAAAAATATTTTCAAAGAATTCAACATTCTTTGTCTCAATTATAGTATTTCTACCAAGCACATCACTTTTCAAAATAAGAAATCTATATACAACACTATGTTCAGCATATTCAATAAGCATGCAATCAGCAGTTTTAGAACCTATTTTTCTCTATTTAGGTTCAGGTAAAAGAACTTTAGTAAGGCACCCCCATACTTTTAAATATTTCAAATTAGGTTTATAACCTTTCCACAATTCATAAGGGGTTTTAGCAGTTTTTTATGAGGAATTCTATTTTGTAAGCGACATGCAGATAAAATAGCTTCACCCCACAAATTATCAGGTGCATTAGAGCTAATTAACATGGAGTTCAACATTTTCTTTAATGTTCTATTTTTTCTTTCAGCTACACCATTATACTCAGGTGAATAAGGCAGAGTTACTTCATGGATAATTCCTTTTTTTTCACAAAAAGCATTTAAAGATACATATTTTCCACCTCTATCAGATCTAATTCTCTTTATTTTTCTACTAAGCTGATTTTCAACTTTAGTTTTATAAGATACAAAGCATCAAATGCATCATCTTTATTTCTAAGTAAATATAACTTAGTGAATCTAGAAAAATCATCAATAAAAGTTACATAATATCTTTTGCCACCTCAAGTCGTAGTTTGTTTTAAATCACCCAAGTCAGTGTGAATCAAAGATAATAATTTAGTTTCTCTATTAACTGAAAAACATGACTTTTTCGTAATTTTAGCTTCAGCACATATTTTACGTTTATCTTAATTATTTGAGTTTGAACCAGCTATTAATCCAAGTGATTGCATATTCTTTATATAAGAGAAATTAACATGTCCTAATCTAGCATGCCATAAAGAGATAGATTCAGTCAAATACGTAGAAGTAAATACATTTTTAGAAATATCATAATGAATATTAAGCACATATAGTCCATGATTACAAAGTCCACATCCCACAAAAATATTATTTCTAGTTAATATGACCTTATTATTTTCAAATACAACCTTTATTCCAACTTTTTCTAATAATGCCACAGAAATCAAAGTAATTCTGATATTAGGAACATGCAATACATTACTTAATGCCAAAGTTTTACCAGATGTGAGTTTGAGAAGAACTTTGTCTTTTCCATGAACTTGAATAGTTCTCGAGGTCCCAAGATAAAAAATTTCTTCTTCTTTCTCAACTTGGGTGTATGATACAAAATCATTTTTATTTATACAATTGTGTCTAGTAGCACCAAAGTCTACCACCCAATTTCTCACATTGATCTCAATATTTATTTCTGAAATGACCGCAATAATTATATCATCCGTTTCAGTCAAATTTATTTTTGACTTAGCGAGATTGTCCTTTCTTTCACATATTCTCTTGCATTGAGATGCATCTTCTATGAAGATTTTATTATTAGCATTAGAAGTATAACCAAGCTTATTTTAATACCTGTATTCTACAGTATCATAGTCTTCTGACAAACTGACTGGAATGGAAGCAACCAGAGCAACACCAACATCAATATTATCAACGGTCTTGGGACCAATATTATATGTCATAGTTTATTAGATTATTGGGAACCAGTAGTAAATATCACTATCAATTGAAAATAAATGAACCGCAGCAATAATAATATTTCTTCTATAATAGTATCACAAGTTACAATAATAATATCAACAAGAGCAATAATAATAATAATAATAATAATAATAATAATAGTAATAGTAATAATAATAATAATAATAATAATAATATAATTATTATATTATTTTAAGTAAAATATAAATTACTTGAGTCGTGTTAGGCACTGTCCTAAGAAACTATTTTCGCAAAGTGAAATATTTTCCCAGGATTAAACAAGCATTTCCCTGATTAATTAGAGGATATCCAAAATTAAATATGTCTTTCCTAATTAAACAGAGGATACAGGAATTAACAACATTAATTATAAACCAACAAGTTAAATCGGGGGATTAACAAAGACTACAAGTAACAAGAAAAACAATTTAACAAAAGTATAATAGAGTGAGGAAAACTGTGAGGGAAGGGAGTATATAAGAGGAGTGTCTTTAGTTGTGTGTTTGTAGAGGAGTTTAAGGAATATATATAGCATACATTAGGTGGTGAAAACAATAAGATTGTCCAATAGAATACTTCTCAAGTGACATGTGTTGCTTGGTCATTCCTTGGCCATCAAGTGTTCTTGGACTCCAAGTAACACATGTCTTAATTATGGACCACATATTAATTGAACCACATAATATTAAAATATTTATTTAATTATTTTAAAATATCTAACAGTAATGAGAGAATTGAGATGGATTTGAGCCTGTTAAGGGAAGGAAATAAAGTGAGCTAATACGGATAGAGGTGTTCATGGTTTGTTAAGAATTAAATCGATAGACGAATCAAATTAAATTGATTAAAAAAATTGATATTTTATTTGGTTTGATTTTAAATTTTAAAAATCGATAATAGTTAATATGGTTATGATTTTACATTTAAAAAACCCAACAAAATGACCATCGAATCAATAAATTATACACATAAAATTATTAATTATTTAAATATATGATATTAGTTTTCACAAATATTTATAAACATTTTATATCTTTTAATCATTAATTTGATCTTAGTCTACTTTTTTCACATACACTACAATACTTTTAAATTTTATTTATTAAATATATGCCAAAACCCAACATAATAAATCTAATTGGCAATATGATGTGGTATAGTGTCGATTTTTACTTTTCTTTGCTAATACATATATTTACTCTTCAATACCTTGTTCTTTTGATTTTTGAAGTGTGTGGGCGATGCAATTTTGAAGATTTAAATCCATACAAAATTCGGATTATATTAAATTCAAAATATATTAGTCCCAGATAAATATTACGGATTAATATAATTGGATTAATTATTTAAGTCCCAACATATATGGATTTAATTAAAGTCCATTTTTTAATTGGGCTAGCCCATTGATTTGGGCTACAAATGGGGAGTCCACTTTGCTAAGCTCAAGATATTGTCATATTCTACAGGCCCAAATAAATGTCACGTGTCAAATGACGTGGCATGCCAAGTCAAGTGAAGGAGCCAATAAGACCATGCCAAATGTCAAAATAATGCAGCAGTCCCAATAAAATCAAAGTCCATAAAAGGCGTCACGTCACTTGAATTTGATTGGTCAAAGGAAGTCCATCTTCATCATGACTCTTCCTTTTCCACAACTATAAATAGGGGTCTCATAATTCAGAAAGAGAGACCCCAGAACTCTAACAAGTAGCAAGAGGAAGCTCGTAGATCAAACACCACAATTTCTCTAAAAAGCTCAAGCATTCAAAACAAGTTCATCAAGATTCAAGATCAAGACCGCAATATTCAACAACATGCTCAAAAGCCCTTGAATTCAAGCACAAGTCAAGATCAAGTCTCTCGAATCAACAAATCAAGTTCAAATTCAAAATCTAGCTTTAAGCCCTTAAATTTATATTTGAAAAGGCGAATCAGAGGATTCATAGAGATTGTAACACTCGCATTGAAATAAATAAATTGATTGTTGCAATATATTTTTCTTGTCTCGATTATTTATTTTCGACCTCGAGAATTTTATTGTCTAACAAATTCTGGCACGCCCAGTGGGGCAATCTCTACCTCTCATCTCAACTTTTCCAACTGGAAAGTTCAACAACACTGAAATGACTTCCAAGAAGGTCAACTCTTAATCAACTGCTTCTAAGGCTGCTGACTCAAAGTTCTTTGTTGAAGTAGAAAACATCCTTGATGTTACTTTCGGAAGCTTAGGAGCTGTTACAAGGAGCAAGGAAGGCTTGCTAGGACAACAAACACATCCAATGTCGTCTGAACCAACTCCATTTTTTGGATCTTCAACCCCAAAAGGAACGAAGTCCAATGCAAATGCTTCGGAAGGAGAAAACAATTTGGCAGAATCTCTTAAGAAGACTCTAGCTCTACTAGAGCATTCCAGTCCAAACACTCTGGTGCAAAGAGTGATGATCGTTCAAGCAACTCATCATCTCCGACTACACCGCATAAGTTGAGCACTTCAAAGATTAACTTGTGCGATAATCCATGCCACTCTCCAACATCTCCAGTGATCTTGCAAGCGATGGTGACTGATGTCTCGTCTATGGAGGAACAACTTGTGAATCTGACAAAGGCAATTAAAAGCCTGACCAAATATGTTCAAAATCAAGATGCTCAAATTGATAAGATTATGGATAGGGTGGAAGGTCTGATAGACGGAGAGTCTATTCATGCACCTGGAAAATCTCTCGAGGTTCATGAGACAGAAAATCCTGTGAAACAAACACCACCAATTAAAGAGGTGAATGTTTCTTCTGAGGGAATGATCCCGATTGGGTAATTGAGAGAATAAATTGAAGGGACCCTCAAAGACAAGTATGATTGTCACCAAATCTTCCCTTGCATATGCCAATCCCTACACTGCGAGGATAGATAGCCTCAAAATGCCTGCCAGCTATCAACCCCCCAAATTTCAATAATTTAAGGGCAAAGAGAACCCAAAATAGCATGTCGCACACTTTGTTGAGATATGTAACAATGCTGGAACTTACGGTGACTATCTTGTCAAATAGTCTGTTCGTTCTCTAAAGAGAAATGCCTTTGATTGGTATACGGATCTTGAGCCTAATTCTAACGATAGCTGGGAGCAATTGGAGTACGAGTTCCTAAATCGCTTTTATAGCACAAGGCGTATAGTGAGCATGGTAGAGCTCACAAGTACTCGATAAATAAAGGATGAATCAGTCATTGACTTCATCAATCGATGGAGAAATGCTAGTCTAAACTGCAAAGATAGGCTCAACGAAGCTTTTGGAATAGAGATGTGCGTCCAAGGAATGCACTGGGAGCTTCTCTACATCTTGCAAGGCATTAAGCCTAAATTCTTTGAAGAATTAACTACCCGTGCTCATGATATGGAGTTAAGAATATCTTCTGTTGGAAAGGGATTAACACCTATCCATGACCCTCGAAGGAGAAAGAATAAGCAAGAGCCCAAAAGATGAGGCAAGTTTGTCCCCAAAAATGACAACAAGGAGTCCATGAATATCGATGTGTCTGCTGTGAAGATCACCACAAAGGTGACAAGAAGAAAAGTGTGAAAACGACTTCTAGAGCACGTCTGAATAAAAAAACTTTAAAGGAGATGCAAGAAAAGAAATATCCCGTCTTGTTAAGCGATGCTAAAGACGATTTAGGCCGGAGTTGGTTCCTTTGATTAAAACTGAACTTAACAAACTCATTAAAGCGGGATTTATTGGTGAAGTTAAATATCCCACATGGATTTCAAGTATTGTTCCATTACGGAAGAAGAATGGCCAAATTCGAGTTTGTGTCGACTTTCGGGATCACAACAACGTCTTCCTTAAGGATGACTTTCCAATTCCTATATCAGAGTTGATGATTGATGCCACCATTGGTTATGAGGCAATGTCCTTCATGGATGGTTCATCTGGCTACAATCAAATTCGTATGGTGCCAAAGGATGAAGAACTCATTGCATTTCGTACGTCCAAAGGTATTTATTGCTACAAAGTGATGCCTTTTGGTTTGAAGAACGCTGGTGCCATTTATCAAAGGGCTATGCATAATATCTTTGATGGCCTTCTCCATAAAAATATTGAATGCTACGTGGATGATCTAGTGGTGAAGTCAAGAAAGAGAGATGACCACTTAAAAGACCTAAGAATGGTATTCGAGTTACTTCGAAGATATCAACTTAGGATGAATCCATTGACGTGTGCCTTTGGAGTTACTTCCAGAAAGTTTCTTGGCTTCATTGTGCGACACTGAGGAAATATAATTGATCAAGCCAAGGTCGATGCAATTTTAAAGATGCCCGAGCCTCGAAATATTCATGAGTTAAAAAGCTTTCAAGGAAGGCTAGCAAATTTAAAGAGGTTCATCTCAAACCTGGCCGAAAAATGTCAACCATTTAGTCATCTCATGAAGAAGGACACTGACCAAGTTTGTAGTAATGCCTTTGAGAGTATCAAATCATACTTAATGAAGTTACCAGTTCTTGCGACACCTATACCTGGGAAACTATTGATACTCTACATCACGACACAAGAGAGGTCAATTGGAGCACTACTGGCTCAAGAAAATAGTGAAGGCAAAGAAAACTCTCTTTACTATTTGAGCAGAATGATGACGCCGAATGAGCTAAAGTATTCTCCAATTGAAAAGTTATGTTTGGCATTGGCCTTCTCAATTAAAAAAATAAAGCACTACTTTCAAACTCATGTTGTCCGTCTTGTGTCTAGGGCAAATTCCATCAAGTTTGTAATGTCGAAACCAGTCCTTAGTGATCGACTTGTAAAATGGTACCTTTAATTTCAGCAGTTTGAGATTGTGTACATTCCCTAAAAAGCAGTAAAGGGATAAGCATTGGCTGACTTCTTGGCAGACCATCCGATACCTGATGATTGGGAACCGAGCGATGAACTTCCTGATGAAGATGCAATGGTTATTGAAGCAAAACCCCATGGAAGATGTACTTTGATGGTGCCGCACATCGAGATGGAGCTGGTGCCGGTATGGTATTCGTCACTCCATAAGAAGAGGTTATCCCATACTCTTTTACCCTAACAAATCGTTGCTCTAATAATGTTGTTGAATATCAAACTTTAATACTTGGACTTGAGATGGCAGTTGACATGAAACAACTGCAATTACAAGTCTTTGGTGACTCCCAATTGGTGATCAAATAGCTTTTGGGAAGCTATAAAGTCAGAAAGCCCGAGCTACGACCATATCATGATTATACACAGAAGTTGATGGGGTGGATTGGAGAAGTAACCCTCCAACATGTGCCAAGGAGAGAAAATAAGCAAGCTGATGCCCTAGCTGCTTTGGCCTCAACCCTGACTTTTCCAAATCAGATGCAAGTCACTATCCGCCAAGAATGGGTAGTATCGCCAGCAACTGAAGAAGAAGAAAATAAATTTGAATACCTTGTTGCCATATCTGAAGCTGAAAAAGAAGATTGGCGACAACTTATCATTGATTACTTATGTTATGGGATACTTCCACAGGACCTAGGGAGAAGGATAGACATTCGTCGTCGTGCACCTCGCTTTCTTTACTATAAGGACACACTGTACAGAAGATCATTTGAAAGAGTAATCTTACGGTGTCTGGGAGAGGAAAAAACAATTCAAGCTTTGTAAGAAACACACTTGGGAGTGTGTGCATCGCATCAATCTGGACCGAAGCTTCATTTTCACATTAAAAGAATGGGATACTATTGGCCAACGATGGTGAAAGATTGTTTGGACTATGCTAGAAGATGCAAAGCTTGTAAATTTCATGCGAATTTCATTCATCAACCTCCTGAAGTACTACACTCAACTGTAGCATCTTGGTCGTTCAATGCTTGGGGAATGGATGTTGTTGTTCCACTACCAAAATCTTCTGGTAGATACTTATACATCTTGACCGCGACAGATTATTTCTTAAAGTGGGCCAAAGTTGTTGCTCTTAAGAAAGTAAATAAAGAAAATGTTACAAACTTCATCCGAGTGAATATTGTCTACCGCTTTGGAATCCCTCAATATATAATAACTGACAATGGCAAGCCGTTTGATAATAAACTGATGAATAAAATTTATGATCTCTTTGGCTTCAAGAAGCACAAGTCTTCTATGTACCATGTTGCCGCCTACAGTCTAGCTGAAGCCTTCAATAAGAGTTTATGCAACTTGTTGAAGAAAGTCATCTCCAAATTCAAACGAGACTGGCATGAGCGAATGGAAGAAGCTTTATGGGCGTATAGGACAACTTACCGTACGGCGATGCAAGCAACCCCATACTCACTTGCTTTTGGAGTTAAAGAAGTCCTGTCACTTGAGCGTCAAATACCTTCTTTGAGACTGGTTATTCAAGAAGGGCTCACCGATGAAGAAAATGCTAAGTTGTGTCTTCCGGAGTTAGAAGCTCTTAATGAGAAGAGACTGGAGGCTCAACAAAATCTTGAATGTTATCAAGCCCGATTATCTCGTTCTTTCAACAGAAAGGTTCGCTTGAGGTGCTTCCAAGTTGGAGATAAAATTCTTGCAGTAAGAAGACCCATTATCACTTCTCATAAGTATGGGGGCAAATTCACCCCAAAGTGGACCATATGTCGTACAAGAGGCATTTTCAAATGGTGCTTACAAGCTTATCAATGCAGATGGAGGGAAAATTGGCTCGATCAACGCCAAATTCTTGAAGAAGCACTATTCTTGAAGGGAGATGACACTCCTTAAGGCACGAGTATAAATTGCATGTCCACTCCTGGCCCGCAAGAGTATAAACTATGTACGACTCAAAAAAAATGAATGAAAGTCTGCTAGGTTGAAAACCTAGAAAGAGGCGGCCTAGGCAAAAGTTAGGACACAAAAAAAATACTCACCTAGAACTACGTTGTGACTTGATCCTCTTCATTGAGGTACGTAGGCGCTTGAAATTTCATTCTGATTTCATTTGCATGAGTGTAAAAAAAAAATATGTTCCTGCAGTATGTACCATATGGATACCAAGTATGAAAACATTCTAATTAAATTTTGGACTCACTCCACGTATTGGTGGCTCAATGGAGGCAAACTCCAATGAAATATGAGCTTCATTCACATAAGATGAAGTCTCCAAAATCTCTAAATTTGGAAGTTGAACCGCTCAAAACGCCAAATTTGGGAGTGAAAGTTGACAAAATTTCAAATCAAGGCCTCTCACGGGTTTATCCTTAAAAGGACCTAAGAATTTCCATGCCTTAAGGTGGAAAAAAATTGTCCATTTACACCTTAAACTGTCCTCTCACGGGTTTATCCTTAAAAAAATCTCAAAATTTTCATGCCTCAAGGTGGACAAAATTTGTCCCTTTGCACCTTAAGTTGTCCTGTCACGGGTTTATCCTTAAAAGGATATCGAAATTTTCATGCCTTAAGGTGGACAAGATTTATCCCTTTGCGCCTTAAGCTGGCCTCTAACGAGTTTATCCTTAAAGTATATTGGAATTTCCATGCCTTAAGGTGGACAAGATTTGTACATTTGCACATTAAGTTTATCCTTAAAAGAGCCAATAAATAGAGAAGACCATCGCATAAATGCATCGGTGAAAAGGGCCCATACTTAGAGAAGACCATCGCATAAATGCATTAGTAAAGGGCACATACTTAAAGAAGACCATTGCATAAATGCATTAGTAAAGGGTCCATACTTAAAGAAGACCATTTCATAAGTGCATCGATGAAAGGGCCATACTTAAAGAAAATTATTCCGTCTACAACCAAAGTCTTGCGGTCTTAAAGTGATGGAGGCGAAGTTAAATTCTCGCACCTTAAGCCGGTGTCCACCGTCTTCAAGAAAAGTCTTTCGATCTTAAGGTGACGGAGGTGAAGTTAAACTCTCGCACCTTAAGCCGGCCAATTATTGCAGTCTTTCAATCTTAAGGTGACAGAGGCAAAGTTAAACTCTCGCCACCTTAAGCCGGCCAATTATCGCATAAGTCTTTTGGTCTTAAGGTGATAGAGGCGAAGTTAAACTCTCGCCACCTTAAGCCGGCCAATTATCGCATAAGTCTTTCGGTCTTAAGGTGACAGAGGCGAAGTTAAAATCTCGCCACCTTAAGTTGGACAATTATTGCATATTGTTATTTGATTCAACCCTGCAAAAAAAAAAGGGAAGAACAAGAAAGAAAGTAAAAAAACACAAATAGAAAGGATGTTACCTGTCAGAGCGTTGCGATCTTAAAAGTTGTATATCACCAACTTGGATTAAGATAAGATGCCTTGATGAGAATAAAGCCCTCAAAATCGAGTTTGAAGCAATCAAAACTCCCTTTGATAGTGATGGTCCCACATCAAGATATAAATTATTTGGTGAGGTGATGCAAATCTGGAATCCTCTGTCGGACAGCATATAAAGACCGACTTCAAAAATTCATCTAGAACAATACAAAAAGTGTTAAAATTTAAATTTGGGATATATTATACATGCATGTTTCCGACATCTATAGGATCAAGCGGATCATAATTTCAATACTTTCACATTGAGATATAATTTTTTTGGTGATGCTGCGTAAATCTGAATTGTTGATGCATCAAAACTCATTGTTGATTTTGGGATAACACCTGAAAATATCTAGATTTTATTAAATTGTGAATTTTGTATATGTTATAGATCTTTGTGTCTAGTTTCACAAGAATTAAGCGGCTTGTGATTTCATCCTTCCTACTTCAAGATATGAAAGTTTTAGGAAAGACGCGCAAATCTGAAATTTTCAGCATGATAAAATTCAGGGCTAACTTCAAAAAATTATCGAGAATTATATTGAAGGAATTTAAAGCTCAATTTTTGATATGTTATATATCTTGAAGTCTAGTTTATGTAATATTAAACGGTTCATGATTTCAATATTCCTACAATTAGATATGAATTTTTTACCACAAATATGTTGTGCTGAAAAAAAGTGACTAAACTAAGAGAAAAGTAGGAGGGAAAGAAATTACCTCAATATTGTTGATGGCTTGAAAACCCCAAAATTGATATTGAGAAAGTGGGGAAACTACCTCCTTTTATAGAGTTGTAGGATGAATGTTTTCTTCTCCTAAGTTCAGATTGGAAAAACTTCTATCTCCAAATTCAAATTGAAGATTGTTTCCTTCTCCCATACAAATTCAAATTAGAGGTTATTTCCTTCTCCCATACAAATTTAAATTGGCGATTATTTTCTTTCCCATACAAAATCAAATTGTAGGTTATTTCATTCTCTCATACAAAATCAAATTGGAAGTTATTTCTTTCTCCCATACAAATTCAAATTGGAGGTTGATTTTCTTCTCTCATACAAAATTCAAATTGGAGGTTGTTTCCTTCTCCCATACAAATTCAAATTGGAGGTTCTTTATTTCTCCAATCTAAGTTCAAATCGGAAGAGTTTTATTCCTGATTAAGTAAGGCGATGAAAAAGTCTTTCAAAATCTGTTTGAAATTGGATATCATGCCTCACCAACGGATCTTAAGTATAGAGATTCGTGAAAAAAAAATAAGAGAGTTTTGAGAGGCAATATCAATATGGTTCGACTTTAATTTTTTTGAATGTGGTATTCATATGTATGAAAATCGTTGAAGCACGAAGGAAACATGTTTAAATAATCATACTGCAAGGCTAGTCTCCAAAATATTAAATGTCTCGACAAGTCTTGAAGTAGGGGGCATTTGTGGGCGATGCAATTTTGAAGATTTAAATCTGTACAAAATTTGAATTATATCAAATTCAAACTATATCAGTCCCAGATAAATATTGCGGATTAATATAATTGGATTAATTATTTAAGTCCAAACATATATGGATTTAATTAAAGTCCATTTTTTATTGGGCTAGCCATTGATTTGGGCTACAAATGATGAGCCCACTTTGCTAAACCCAAGATATTGTCATATTCTACAGGCCCAAATAAACGCCACGTGTCAAATGAAGTGGCATGCCAAGTCAAGTGAAGGAGCCAATAGGACCATGCCACATGTCAAAATAATATAGCAGGCCCAATAAAATCAAAGTCCATAAAATGCGCCACATCACTTGAATTTGATTGGTCAAAGGAAGTCCATCTTCATCATGACTCTTTTTTTTTTCCACAACTATAAATAGGGGTCTCATAATTCAGAAAGAGAGACCTCAGAACTCTAACAAGTAGCAAGAGAAAGCTCGTAGATCAAACGCCACAATTTCTCTAAAAAGCTCAAGCATTCAAATCAAGTTCATCAAGATTCAAGATCAAGACCGCAATATTCAACAACAAGTTCAAAAGCCCTTGAATTCAAGCACAAGTCAAGACCAAGTTTCTCAAATCAACAAATCAAGTTCAAATTCAAGATCAAGCTTTAAGCCCTTGAATTTATATTTGAAAAGGCGAATCAGAGGATTCATAGAGATTGTAACACTCGCATTGAAATCAATAAATTGATTGTTGCAATACATTTTTCTTGTCTCGATTATTTATTTTCGACTTCGAAAATTTTATTGTCCAACAAAGTGTTCTTCATTTTATTTAAAATTAATTATGTAGATGTTAGATATGTGATGTGGAGTAAGCTCCACATCATTTATTCTCCATTCCGTCTACTCCAGGAACCTGGAATATCATCCTAATGAAAGCCTGATTCTTCCCTTATCAATGTTTGAGATGCCTGGTTGTGCCAATTTCTAATCGGATGACTCTCTATATCATCTTCTTCAGGGCCCTTTCCTATTCTACTTTTTTAATAGCGTCAGAAAGCTGAAAATCCTAGCTATTCTTAGCATGATATTGGGAAATCTCATTGCTATTACTCAGTCAACGAAGCTCTTCACTCCATTTCTTTCTCTTTTCCCAGTTCCATTGCGAACGAGCCGTGAGCGAACGAAATCCCTGTATCCAATGAAAGAGGATCGAGCATGAGCCTTCGAGCAGACAAAGTATGTGATCAAAGGCACAGACATGAAACGTCAAAGATGCTGAGCTACTTATGCAACACATGCTAAAATATCAAAATAATATTGAAAAATAATCAAAGATCTATATACCTTTATCTTGTGATAGTAGAGAAAAATTTGATGATTCCTAGCATTCATTTGAAATAATCGTCTCATGTCTCCATTATTATACTATTAGTTAGTTAAAAATCGAACAATCGAACCAAATCGACAAGAACTAAATCAATGATTTTTTATTTGATTTGATTTTAAAAACTTAAAAATCGACTAAATTGATTTGATTTTGATTTTAATCAAATTTCGATCCAAATTAAACCATGAAGACACCTAAATACGGATTACAAACTTGTTGAAGAGTGAAAAAAATCACATACTAGTGGATAATGAGATAGATGGTCTCCTAACTTGGATAATTCTTCCATCATGAACTAGCTTTAAAATTCATTTCTTTACATGGTAGCAAAGCATAACCCATTTCACCCAATATTAAGCCCCCAAATCAAATTGCCTACGTTACAGATTTTTAGCCCGGGGCGTAAAATGGGGGGTGTTGAAGAGTGAGAAAAAGAAGTCCCACATTTAATGAGAATGATCTTCTCATATGGACTTGACCAATCATCCTCTAGTAAATTAGTTTTTCGAGTTGAGTTAGAAGCAAAATCCATTCCTTTACATAAATAGACAGATCAACAACTCCCAAACTTAGATTAATTGAATGTGTTATATTTTCATGAACTAATTTTGCCACCTGATAACGAATGCATATATATCTTCTTCTTTTTTTGTTCTTTAAATTCATTTGTTTTGAGATATTCATTTCTTTGTAATCAATGCCAGAGGCCCACATACTGGCTTTCTTCTCACATGCAGCTGGCTCCTCTTCGGCCCATGGTTTTTACCTTCTTGTGTGCTAAGTAGTTAGGGTGTCATAATCCCCTTACTAGTATTTTTTTTTTGTGTGTGGGTGGGTGGGGTTGGGGGTTGGGAGTTGGGGGTTGGGGGGGGGGGGGTTCTTATTTTTGAAGGCAAGTACACCTGAAAACAAAAGGCAATTTGATGAAAAAGAAAAAACCAATGCATGACGAGTCTGGGCTGTCAATCTACTTTGTCAAGGTTTAATTGAATCCCTCTCGTCGATAATCATATGTTCGAATTTCATGTATAACATTTTTTTTGTTGTTGAATTTCTTGTGAATGATCTATCGAAAATAATTGTAATGTCTTGTATACCCAAAATTATATTGCGTATGTTTTTGTTATTGTATCTCTTTTCCTAAAATTCCTTACAGTTGCCACTGGATCTGAGTCTACTTCTTAAGATGATGATGGGAAAGACGCATTGCGTTACTCAAAAAGCACTTGCAAAGCAAATAGAACTACATTATAAAGTTCTGGTAGAAAAGAGGGAAAAAAAAAAACTACTCAAATTGTACATATTGCTTATTCACAGAAGAAAGAGTTTGTAAGATATTAAAAAGGAAACTAGCTAAGACCAAAAAGGCCGGGGTGGGATCAAGAAACAGCCAAGTGAGTATGATGATTGGCATCCAGAATGCAAAATCTGGTAGGTCTAGGCTGAAAGTTCTTCTTCCTCAAAAACAGTTGATGATTTGAATTTGTTGGCTTAATAAAGTGCATGAGAAAGGCTTTGAACAAGTTCACCTCTGACATATTGTCTGTTGTAGCAGTATAACTAGCATTCTTGAAAGAGACATTATTATCCGATTTGTGTGGCATTGATGTGCCTATGAACTTAGTATGTTGATGCTTTCTATGAAGGCTGCATCTGAATGAGCCTGGATGGCTGGTTGGGGAACAAAGACATGTTCTTGTGCTGCTATTCACTTTTCTTGACGTTGCCATGGGACCTAGCTAGCTAGCTATCTTTATTTTACTCGTACTACTCCCTACTATAGTATCTTGCTTTGGTTTAACACCTAGCTAGCTCCTAGTGTAATAAACATCCATATATATATAGTATGTATAGACAGAACTGTGTGGGTTTAGTGTAGTATATAAACTTGGATCTGTGGGTGATCTTAAATATCCATGCATTTTTGAATGTTCAAATTTGCCCTTGCATGTTCAGTACCCTGATTCCTTTTTATAAGTACATTTTAAAAAAGATACTCCCTCTTAAAAATTGAAACTAGTCTAATTCAAGCTTTTTATTTATAACCTTTAATGAGAAGTTTTTATAATTACACAAATGTTACGACACGGTTAAGATCATGTACGAGTTTCAAATGGTTTATAGTTACACGAATATTATAACATATTTAAGATTATATGTTTTTAAGAATCTTCGCCTTTTTTTTTAAACTTGTCTAATTAAATAGGTTCAATCACATAAATTGAAACGAAGAAAATATATATGTGTTTGTAGTATAAAAGATCTCATTTCAAGTTAACCAATTACTATAAAAGTTTTCTTTTTAAAATTTGTTTTTTGTTACCATGTCATACTTACGAGACATTACATGTTTTAATTAGTCAAATTAATCTGATAAGAAATGATATATTGTTATTGCACCCATAACTTAAAAAGCTTTTCGCCTAAGAGCATTATTAGTTTAAGGACCGTTAAAGAAAAGAAATGGTAAAAGCTAAAAACGGATTTAGTCAATAATGATGATAATTATTTAAATTATCACGTCTTAAACGTAATATTCAAGATGAGGTTAAAATTAAGATAGTTTAACGTCCTCTTCACGAGCCAATTGATACCAAATATCTTGTATTAATTATTAAGAGCCCGTTTGGATAAGATTAAAAAAATAGTTTTTTAGTTTAAGTGATTAAAAACTTAAAATAAGTGTTTATAAATTAAGCAGATAAGTGTTTGGATAGAAGTGCTGAAACTGAAAAAAAGTTGTTGATGCGTTTGGTAAACAAGCGATGTTAAGCATTTTTTTGTTGTTAATTGACTTAAATGTCCTTAAAGTTGTTAACACCATAAATAAGGTGAATTATTTATAATTTTTAATTTTAAAACAAAATTTTTGAACAAACCTTCGATTAATGATGGATTCGATGAAAACAAAGAAGAAAGATGAAGAGGGAATTGGAGGAAAGAGATCAAGCGAAGCGGCAAAGAGAAAAAGAAAAAAATTATATATTTAAGGGCTACAAGTTTAGGATATTGTTGGAATTGGAGGAAAATATAAGGGATAAAAAGGTAAATGTTTTGATCAAACCTAAAAAAAACTTTAATCTAAAAAGCAAAAGCTCACTTTTTTTATTCTTTTAAGCATTTTTTAAGCACTTTTTAGTTTTACCAAATACCTTAAAAAATTAAGAAAAAGATTAAAAGCTGATTTGACCAGATTTTAATCTTATTCAAACGGGCTCTAATTAGTTGTATCAAATGCCAATTTCGATTTAGTTAGTAGGTCCCTTGGAATGTTGCTATCGATTTTTATAAGCTTAATGGTGGATTTACTTGTAAAAGCAGACATAATCTAATACTTAAACATGAAGACTGGAAAGCATAATAATTATATTAGACACCAAGCCACGAACTCACAACTTATTAGGAGAAAATGCTTAAATTATGGCAGGACATTACGACGCTCCAAATACGATATTCCCTACTGAATTTGTTGTCTAATTAAAAATAATTATAGGCAATTATTGATCTACGCCATTTACTTAATAATTAGCTTCTTCCCTCCTAGCTCCATTCAAAGCATAGACCACAAAATATCTCTAAGATTTGCAAGAATAACTTGAGCATCCTTTTTAGTTCTCTGTCTTCTTCCTTCTAATTTGCAATTATTATTTACTCCATCCGTCTCATTTTATATGACGCCGTTTGACTTGGAACGACGTTTAAGAAAAAGGAAGATTTTCGAAGCTTGTGATCTAAAACAAACAAACCTTAAATATTTGTATGGTCATAAATTATTTCATTAAGGTTAAAAACAAAAATTTTAAAATTAAATTATTACTAATTATAGTACGACAATATTTTTTTTTTTGACAGACTAAAAAGTAAAGGATATCAGGCGGAGGGAGTCGTTGGGTTCGAAGTCGAGAGGGCGTTATGCGGAAGCTATTAGTTGCAAACTATGAGACGATAAATCAGACGACAAAGAAAAATAATACTAAAAAAATATATTATTAATATGGTTTGGTCAAACGACCTCCACATAAAAAAACTTATATTGAAAAACATAAAACCTATTTGGAGAAAATCTCCCCCTACATTGTAGATGCTATTATGTTATTACTATGTACCCTTCCTCTAATAAACAATAAGCCTAATAGAAATCTAATACTAGGAAACCTTTTCTACGAAATTCGAAGTAAAACACAATTTTGATAGAATCAAATAAGGTAAAAAATTTAGGATAAATCCTAACAGGAGTATCATTTTTTACTTGGTTGTGTGGGGCTTCTAGACAGCAAGTGGGATTTGGTGGATATTCAACCTGAAATTGGATGGTGTTTAGGTGTAACAATCAAGTTGTCGAAATTTGGATGAACCAAATTCAAACTGCTCAAACAAAAATTTAGTGTATCCATCATTTAACCACTATTATTCGTTAAGTTAGGATTTTGTTTGCATATATTTGTTGGTGATCAACTTTGAGTTGCATTATGTTCACAAGTCAATTCTTAGAAGAAAACGAAATAATACGTAGCTAAGCTGAAGCAAAACAAATAGCAAAAACTTACTCACGTTTTAATATTTACACCAAATCAATGAACATATAATACGTGTCATTTAATTTGCATATAGTTGTCACGATTAATTATGTAATATATTCATCAGTTAGGAAGGTGGGGAGGTCGTGGATAATGGTAGAAGGCTAGCGGGAGGGTATGGGTTGTAGCTAGCCAGCAGGAGAGATCTTGTGTAGTCGGGTTAGTAATTCTAGGACTGTGTTCATAGATGTCTATGGCTGTGAGTATTTGTTACTTATACGTGGGTGTCCCATTCATAATTTCTCAGTTGCTATTCTCTTATTTCGTGTTGCACTACCTCTCGTATTTTCGTATTGCTCTGATTTACTTTTATTATTCCTTACGCCTTCTTCTGTTATGTAATCCATCTCATTGTCTACGATTCTTTATCTTGAGCCGGGGGTCTATCGGAAACAACCTCTCTACTTCTTCGGAGGTAGCGGTATGGACTGCGTACATCTTACTCTCCCCAGACCCCACTTTGTGGAAACACACTGGATGGGTTTGTTGTTGTTTTTTGTTGTTTTCTTCAGTTAACCACGATATATTAGTATAATTTAAGTCTTAACAAAACTTGTTTTTTAAAAAAAGGAAGCACATAGATCCAACATGTGTTTTACTGAAGCTTGTCTTGAAAAATGATGGTGTAACAGGGAAAGAGAGCACACAGAATCAACATCTCTCCCTTACTTTTTATTTCTTTATTTAAGTAAGCTCACAGATTCACTGCATGTCTATGGGCTATGAACAAGAAATTAAGAGCGATCGACCATGCTTACCACTATATGGTTTATTTACTTATTTATATCCCCAGTTTGGTCTCGATTAATTCAAATTTGTTCGCTAGCAAAGTCTATCAACAACAACAATAAATTCAGTGTATTCCCACAGCGTGGGATCTGAGGAGGGTAAGATGTATGCAGTCCATACCGCTACCTCCGAAGAGGTAGAGAGGTTGTTTTCGATAGACCCCCGGCTCGCTAACAAAGTCTATCAAAAAGGTAAAATGTTTTCTCCCAAATATAACTCTTTTTTCAGTGCTGTTAAAATGTATCTGCTGAGTCGGGCTCCAATATGAATACCGGATACCAGATGGAAAATCAAAAAACATGTATCTGCTGAATTACTTTTAAAACAAGTCCCTTATACCAGAAACAGAATCTTGACCTTGATATATTATTCAACTGAAACAAACTATAGACCTCTATGTATGTGGACATAGCATTAGTTATGATTTACGTTTGAAGAATTTGCAGTATTAAAGTTCCAAGCTTCAAAATAATCCGCCAATATTAACAAGAACAGATGCCTGGAATAGTTTTAAGGCTAAAGAAATTGCTTCTGCTCAATTAGTCACACGAAATTAATTAAGGAAATAAACGTTAGGGGCGTCATATAAACACAAAATTTGATGTCCATGCCCTGTATGTTTACACACAACAATCTGCATCAATCCTAGCGTCAATCATGTACGAACAACTTCTAAGAATCCCCTACAAGTCCCTAGTCGACTTGTTAGAAACAAACATGATAGAAAGTTCACGTCTTCATATGCCATACTTAAAAAGCATGGAATACTGCAGATATAACTGGTACTAGCCATACGATACTATATACATAAGAAAATAAACGAATGTCTAAGAGGTCCAAATATTTGAAAAATCACCCATGGCTTTTCCCTGCGTTAGATTCTTGACCATATGTAGCATCAACGAGTTTGGTATACTTCCGGTGACGCCTTTCTCTTGCATATAGTACCCAACAAATGAGTGAGAGCATTACTGCAGCTGAGACTAGAGCTAGACCGATGTAGATCCACTTACTGTATCGGCTCAAATCGGGACAATGTTCATCATGAATGACAGTGAAGGTATCTCGAAGGAAAGTGCAGTCAAGTAGTTCCTTAAGGAAAGGCCCAGATTGATACAGGCCGTTGCTAACATTGACTACTGCAGTCATTTGGTCGTACATAGCAGGGGTAAGACGGCCCACAGTGGAGCACACGTTACTTGCTGAAACCTGGCAGACATAATTCTTCCAAACCTGCATTAATACAATGGACCTTCTTGAATACACTTTACAGGGAGGGGTATCAAACAGAAACGAAGCATATAATTCGTTGGAAATAGAATCCCAATTAAGGTTGTTTCCTCAATTTGAACTGAAATAGTAGGTTTCTGAAACATGGATATGATGCCTAACATAATGGAAAAGGACTTGTAAGTTATTTCTTCAACCCACCATAAGTGTCACCTAGAAAACAAGAAACTTCTCAAGAACTCTTTGAGCATCTATCTTCACTGTTTTTCCTCACATGAAGTTAAAAATGTTCATATACCTGTGTAGCATTGCTAAGTTCCACTTCACCACTTGCACATTTCCGGTCCGTCTTGTCTGAATTAAATGGATTACAGAGGTTAGGGACCAGTGGACCAGATTGGTTGTAACCAACACCTGAAGGCGGATTGATGTTTGAAATATTGGTGATGATCCTGTTAGATACTCCAACCAATTGGTAGGTGACCTCTTTGCTCTGAGACAGCGTGTCTTGGGCGGTAGCCGGGTCCACACAAGGGATTATATCATCAAGTGCTGTATGAGCCGATGGGTGTTTTACCCAATCATCCATGGCCACACATGTGTCTCCCGTTGCACTTAGATAGACAAAACTATCGTTAGAAATTTTGGAAGTATATAACCAAACAAACAAAAAAGAAGCTCACAGTACTAAAAATTAAGTTTGTACTTTGAAGAATTATGAACCTGAAAGAACACAAGTAAGAATGCATTCTTGTGATAGCAAATAAAAGACCAATTCTTATTAATTTGTGTATGTTGAAGATAATACTACCTAAAGAGGTTTCAGAACATAGTGTCACTATCTAGTAGAGGCAGTGTAAAAGCCGTATTGATTTGATGTGCAAAAGGGGCATAGTTTTCTTCTTTATACTAGTCTTTTCTATTTTTTATTTTGTTCTGGAAGGTTAGCGTGACCAGACCCCACTTTGTGGGAATACACTGGGTTTGTTGTTGTTGTTGTTGTTGTCTGGAAGGTTAGCGTGTAGGTGTTCGAACGTCAGAGATGGAGAAGCATGATATAACAGATAACAAGTACAACTACGTATAACTTACTTGTGAAGAACAAGAAATAAACCACACAAGATAAATGTGACTGCAACAAGGATCCAGCCTATAATGACTAGACTGCAAAACCACAACAGTGCTTTAGACTTCAAAAAGTATAATAGGTTGTTATCAAGAGAAGTATTTGTTCTAGTCATAACACTTACATGTATACAAGAACCTGCAGACCAAGTATAGAGAACACTGCAGTAGATTGTCAACAAGAGTAAGGAAAGATAGCTGTCAGTCAATATGTACTACTAACTTTGAAAGCACAAAGAACTTACAGAAACCAAGAGCGGCTAAACCAAGCATTACAGCAGCAACAATGATGAGAATTCGCCTCCTGCAGGGCATACCAGCATGGCAGTTGGTCATACATCACAAGACCACTATAGTTCAGAGGACTTAAATAATTCAACTATAAGTGCTTACACAACGTCTAAGATAATCATGATATCCTTCTTGTTCTTCTCAGTTTCATTTTCAAGAGTTTCAGCAGCAGAGTTAATCTTGGCGTCGACCTTGTCAATGTTGTTTTGAACATTTTGCGGTATAAAGATTTGACTAACTCCAGTATGCTTGGCAACAGCCAGGGTGTTTGACACATTCCTTAAACCGTCAACTGTTGATCTTGCTTGTTGCACAACATAATCTAATGTATGTTTTGTACCGTCATGAAATTTGCCTTGTCCAGTATACAGAAAAACAGAACCAATTCTGATATACCAATGCAGACATAAGTGACAAAGCTATACAATGAATCGGTTTGTAATGAAAAAGATATGATTGAGAGAGAAAGAGAGATTACATTGCAGCAATGGTGAATGCCGTTAGAAAAGTAAGAGAAAGTGCATAAGCTGTTCGAGAGTAACCATAACGACCTCTTCGGCAGCAACAACAACAGATACAAACTAGGAGCAAGCAAATGGCACATGCCACAAACCAGAATAGAGCAATGATGAAAAGAGGGGCACCAGTATAAGCAACTGACTGTGTCAACAAAAGTTTTTATCGATCAGATAATTACTAATCTGTCAACCATATAAGCTGAAACGAGTGAAGAAATGACTGAAAACAAGGCATACATGCACACATTGAAGAACATCCTGAGAAATTCTACAAATTTTGTTTGAAGTGAAGTTAAACATGCCGATAGAAGTTGACAACAAATCTAACAAAATGAAAATCATAAATTTAGTTTAGAACGAAAAGTTCATCTTCAAGTGAAAGCATTCATAAAAGTAAGAAAGTAAAATAGAACTCCTACAATTAAATAAAAGAATGCCTACAAAAAAGCCATATGTAGGTGTAAAGTCAAGAAGCCTCCATATGCCACAGTCCTAAAGTGTTTTAGAGTAAAATAACAAGGCATGGTACAAGGATTAGTACAAGAAATATTTGGGTTGTATTCTCTCTCTATCCTCATCCATTTCCTACAGGAGGAAAAGAACATTTCATCCCTCAGAAATGCACCCTCAGAAGTGCACAATCATATTTCTCAAAATTGCTACCGCATATGAACATTCATTAAAACAAGCCAAAACAATGTTAAAACGTATCAAATGTGAAGATTTTAACCCGACCTTCATGAAAGTTACCAATTTTAGAAATCAGAATCAAATTCCACATAGTACATAGGATTAAGGGCAGAAAAGAAATCATACAGCCCAATAATGATCGTTACTGATGTTCCATCCACCAGTATAGTAACTCCGATCCTCAAGTGGATCTCTTCTATGGGTTCTTTCAGCAGCCAGTACTAGAGATGAGTTTCCAGTAGCATTGTTCTCCCCCAGAAACCTTTTACTTCCTGATGAAACCACGCCATAAATTGGCTCACTCACAACACCTACTCACAAGAAAGAGTGGGGTAAATTAACCAGTACAACCCTAGGTAATTAGCAATCCAATTTAGTAAAAGATTACACCTTTAAGCGGAAAAAAGCAATCCTAGGTAACTAGCAACAACATTCAGTAAAAGATGACAACTTTAAGGAAAAAACAAGAGCAATCCTAGGTAATTAGCTACCTTACTCAGTAAAAGATTACAACTTCAAGCAAAAAACAAGACCAACCCCAGGTAACTAGAGACCCCATTTAGCGAAAGGTTACAACTCTAAGGAAAATACAAGAACAATCATAGGTAATTAGCAACCCCATTTAGGAAAAGATTACAACTTTTAAGAAAATACAAGAATAATCCTAGCTAATTAGCGACCCCATTTACCAACAAGATTACAAACTTTTAAGGAAAAAACAAGAACAATTCTAGGCAATTACCATCCCATTTAGTAAAACATAACAACTTTTAAGGAAAAAACAAGAACAATCCTAGGTAATTAGAGACCCCATTAGTAAGAGATTACAATTTTAAGGAAAAACAAGAACAATCCTAGGTAATTAACAACCCCATTCACTAAAAGGATTTACAGCTTTAAGGGAAAAACAAGAACAATCCTAGGTAACTAACAACTCCATATACTAGAAAAGATTACAACTTTTAGGCAAAAAACAAGAACATGCCTAGGTAATTAACAGCCATTTAGCAAAAAATCACAACTTCAAGTTAAAAACAATGGCTTACCATCAAACACAGAAGTCCCATTAACGACAGAAACTGAGACTGCAGACACTAACAGCAAGGAAAGTACTGCAACAGTAAGAGGAATTGGTTTTGGTTTTGTGTAGGACATGACTGTCTTAATTTCTGGGACTAGCAATTTTTCAACTTTGGATAATTCTTGTTTGGGTTTTGAGTTTTTTTGAGATATGACTAGTTATTCCACTAACATCCACCATTACAAGAAGATGGTTCTGGGGAAGGAAACTGAAAAGGTAATCATTTTACCTTGTCTTTCTTGGCTTAATTTATACTAAAATTAAGAAAAAAACATGAGTGCAAACTGCAAAGACGTGTGAGAAAATAAATAAATAAATAAAGCAGGTGGTGGACTTATTCGATCCCGTATTTTGGTTGCTTTTCAAGACAGTTGTATACAATAATACTCCATACACGATTTGTAAGTTGTATGGTAGCTACTAGCTAATAAAGAAAAAACAATTCCAACATAGAATTCTATGCATTATATTTGTTCTCTCCTCCACATTTACTTGCACATTTTGCTTTCAAGAGATATTAAATTTATATAATTCAAAACGAATGAAAAAAAAAATAGGCGCATCAACACATATTTCCCGAAAGACTTGCCCTGTTGACTGTCCATTGTCCAGATAATCATAATGGGTAGTTGGGCTCTTGCACAAATCAAACTTTATTGGTGGACTAATCATTTTTGGTTAACTTAAATGTATCCATATTAATGAACTTCATTTTGACCTTATTAATGTATCCACTTACAGAATGTTAGAATCAAAGTTTTGTTAATTAATTAGTATGTATCGTTTTTGTCCAAGATTTAGAATCAATTTATTTATCAATAATATTCCAAAATATTACAATGCTTTATCCGTAATCTTGGCAGTTCAATTGTTCACAACTATTTTAAAGAAAAACAACACGGCTTTTGTTATATTTTAAAAAATACTACAATTTAAGAAATCTTAACATTTTGGCCAAGTGATTGATAATATTTTCATTGATCTAGCAATAACAATTTGTAGATATATTCATTTATCTTTCTCCCTCTTCTACTGCTTAAATAAAGGATGAATAATAAATTCTTAATTTTCTCCTTTTTTTTCCCGTGTAATCTCCCTAAATCATCCCCTAACAAAAAAAAATAAAAAAATACACTAAAAGAATAATAAGAAATTCTAATTTTCTCCTTCTTTCATTTCCTTGAATAACTTTTTTTTTTTATATTGGTTAATTCTTCCAATTTTTTTAATAGTATTGTCTTTTCATAAAAAAAAAATATATATATGAGAGGAATTTATGAAAAGACCACACTATTAAAAAATGAGGAGGGATTAATTAATATGAAAAAAAATATTATTTAAGGAAATGAAAGAGACAAAAATTAGGATTTCTTGTAATTCTTTTGCCAAATATTAAAAGAAAAAAACTTTTTTAGGCGGAGAATTCGGGAGGATTACAAGGTTAAAAAATGAGTAACATCAGGGAGAAAATTAAGAATTTGTTATTTATCCTTTATTTAAGAAATTAGGAAAGGAAGAAAATTAAGGATTTGTTATCAATATTTTTTACCATATTCTTTTTTAAAAAAAAAATTGTTAAACTTTATTTAAAAAAAATTGTTATGTAATGCAATTTAAAAAGTATCACTATGTCTTGCAATATACAATTTAAGTAGTATGTATTTTAGATTTTTTTTTCCCTTCACAAATTCATATTTGAAAGCCCAATTATAGATCCAACTTTTTAAAAGATATTCCCTAATGGGCCTAAGGACCTAAGTGACCCGTTAGGCCGCTGGCAAAGTGGTTTGTTCATTTTAGAGCAACAACCATGTTGAGCCCAAAATGATACAAATAAAAAAGCTTTGGAGGAATGTCAAATGGGCGGTTGAGCTACATTTTAAGTATATTAAATAAGTCGAATCAATAAAAAGGCTGAGTTATAATCTGCACGGCCGATGTTTACGGGCAAATTAAATCTAACAATGGGTCATAGTTCAATTTGCTTAAGAAGTAAAATGCATCTTTTATTTGTAGCATAAAAAAGGTTGAGTTATAATCTGCCCGGCCGATGTTTACGGACAAATTAAATCTAACAGTGGGTCATAGTTTAATTTGCTTAAGAAGTAAAATGCATCTTTTATTTGTTGTTTATCCTTTATAGTTTGTTTATATATATTAAATAAGTCGAATCAATAAAAAGGTTGAGTTATAATCTGCCCGGTCGATGTTTACGGGCAAATTAAACCTAACAATGGGTCATAGTTCAATTTGCTTAAGAAGTAAAATGCATCTTTTATTTGTTGTTTATCCTTTATAGTTTGTTTAATCAAAAAAGGTAAAATGATTCGATGGACCCTTATACTATGCCCGTTTTGTAATGTGGACACTTTTACTTACATGTTTGTCATCTGGATCTTTGAACCCACTAAAAAATAATATTTTAAATACATTTTCTAATGTGGCATTCTATGTGACTGTGACCACATAAGAGCGTGTAGTTTAGCCTCTTAGCGCGCATCAGCCATCAAAAAAGGCCCCTAACGGTCATAAAAGACCTTATAAATGCTCATTCTTCCTCATTTGCTTCCAACACCATTGTTGGAGCAAATTGAGCTTTTTTCTCCCTTTTTCTCTATTTTTTCTCTCTCTAAGTTCTTGTTCCTTAAGTTTTTTGCTGCTCCGTTCGTAATATTGGAAAGTTAATTTTTTATGTAATTTTTTGCAACACCATGACAGTTTGGGTTTGTTATTGTGGGCTTTACGCTGAACTTAAGATTGCAAGAACACCAAACAACCTCGAAAGAATGTTTTGGGGCTGTCAAAAATATAAAGTTGGTAATGGTAGTAGATTCTTTTGATGCGCTGATGAAAATGAACAATATAAAGGCAGACATCGAAGGCAACGAAGACAACAAGGACTGGGAAGATATGAAAGGTACGAAAGACATAGAAGATCAAACATTAGTATTGATATCACTATTAGCATTATTGTTGTCGTCTGATTCTATCTGTTGTATTTAAGATGGCTTGATCTTTGTAGTTGCAATGTGCAATGTGCAATGAAATTCAAATTTAATGACAAACACCATTTTGCCAACATAAAAGTCTTTAATATATAATGTCTTAACAAGAGTGGACATAAAAAAACTTGTCTTAACAACATCTTAAATGAGAAATGCACCAGAAGTCTTAAAAAATTATCTTAACAACACTTGGGATCAATACAGAAAGAGAATTATACTAATGTGTTCCTTGAGTGCTTGTTGCTGATTTTTGTTGGCTTGAGTGCTTGATGCGGCTTGAGTGGTTGTAGATGATTTTGCCTTTGATATTTTGTAACTATGTTCTTGTAGCTGCCTTTGAGTTACTGCAGCTCTACCTTTCCACCTTAGTCCATTTGGTTTGAAACCTAATTCAATATTGGTTGGAACTGAACTACTAAGTGTTGGACTATGTAACACTCCATCAGTATTTTCAAACTGTAAAAATAAAAAAATCAGTTATAGATGCACTAATTAATACCAGTTAAATGTAAATTACATGATAGAAAACTTACCCTCTCCACTACACTACCACTTGGTCCAAACAACACACTAAAATCAGTTTCTTTGACCTTGATCTTTTATATGCAAGATTTGCACTACCTCTCAAAGTTGTACTAGTCTTCCTCTTTTGGGCACCAACACCATTAGTAGACTGCTGAGTTGTAGATTGTGTAGTATTATCACCTATTGTTGAAGTGGTAGTGGACATCACAGTAGCTGCAGGCCTAATATCAACTGTTGAGGCACTTGCAAGCCTCACACCACCAACAGATGCAGCATTTGCAGGCCTTCCTGCAGCTCTTGGGGCACTGTGAGCATTTGCAGGCCTTCCTGCACCTCTTGGTGCATTGTGAGCATTTGCAGGCCTTCTGTTGCTTGATTTAGCATTTGCAGGCATCTCTTCAGCTGCTGAAGCATTTGTAGGTCTCTCAGCAGCAGTTGCAGTATTAGTGCTGGCTTGCACACTTGGTTGACTGTCACAACTACTATTGAAATTTTTTTTCTACAAAAAAAATATGTAAAGGTCTAAAACATATTCAAAAAGAGTAAAATTCATCAATAAGAAAAGATTTAACTTACCAAAGTTGGATATTCTTTCTTGTTGTGTCCAATAGACTTGCACACAGAATGTGCCATTTTCTTCCCTTGTAGCCTTCCCAAACTTTTTCTTAACAGATTTATCCTTAGCTTTCTCTCTATTTTTACCTGGCCTTCCTGGCATGGGAGTAATCTCACGTGGCTCAATTGGTGATTTTGTGCTTCTTCGCCACATCTTAATATTTGTTATTGTTTGAATATACTTATCATATGCCTTCAGGTATGTTTCCATTTGATACCAGTGATCAACAAATGACTCCACATTCCATCCCTTGTAATGCATTGGAGCAATTGCATGTGCACAAAAAAATTCCCTTAGTTGCCATGACCTACAACTACATTGCTTCCTCTTCACATTAACAACATGTGCATATGGTGGATCACCCATCGCAAAACCTATATTACCAGTAAAACTCACCTCACACTTGACTGCATATTCACCATTCTCTGCAAGAACTTTCATAGCCATTGGTGATGCATCACTGATTCATTTTTCTGAAAAATCTCTCATTTGATTCATTCTTTTCATAGCTTTGCATCTTATTTTCTCCAACATAGTGATAATTATTTTGAACCTAGCAGCAAAAATTCAACTATTGAAAGTCTCACACATGTTGTTCTCAACCACATCACACCTGCTATGTTCCTTAAAAAAAGTCCTACACCATGCCTTTGTGTTGTACTTGAGCAAATCTTTTACAATTTCAACACCCAACTCACACATTTCATTAAGTTTCTGTTGTAAATACACTTCAAATTGTGCCCTTACAACCCGTCAGAATTTTTTTCTCCTTTCTTGACCACTCCAAACCTGTTTTCAGTTGGCCCATATATGTCCAGCACACCATCTATGCTCAGCATTTGGCAGTAGATTAGTAAGTGTCAAATGAAGACCCTATCAAAACATGTAAAACAGTAGTTAAACATTAATGACATCACTAAGCAAACTGAAAAAATAACTGAAAAAAATATGACACTTCATACCTTCTGCATTTCAGACATTACTGTCAAGCCTTCACCCCCATTTTGTTGAAGTTCCAAATCATGGCTAATGCACCTAAGAAACCAAGACCATGTGTCCTTGGTTTCTTTATCAACCACTGCCCATGCTACATAATACATTTTATTATTTTCATCTTTGGAAATGCAAGACAACAAGATACCTTTACATACACCCTTGAGAAAGGCACCATCTAAACTAATTATTCTTCTGCAACTCTCTTTTCATCCACTTTTTAAGGCCCCAAGACAAATGTAAATACCCATAAACACTTTTTTTTCCTGAAATTGAATTCTTGGATCTCCTAATAGATATAGAGGTACCGAGATTGGTGGTCCTCAACTGTTCAGTATAGTCATGTAACCTAGCAAACTCTTCAATAAAATCATCAAAATGTTCATTCATAATTCTGATTTTTGCTTTTCTACAGGTTATTTTACTAACATACAACCCATAGTTCTTTCTTAAAAGTGCTTGAATCTAATACAATTTTATAGATAGATCACTCATAATCCTATCTTTGTAATGCTTACCAATCCACATAGGGTTACACATCTTACTTCTTATTCTTTTAGAACATTTGTGGACAGAAAAATAAGTTTTCACACTAAAATTTCCTGTGTTATCAACACTTCCAAGAATAGCCCAAGGACAACCCTTATGCTTACACTTTGCCCTTACCCTTTCTTTCTTATTAGGTTTCAACTTAAGGTTCCCACCTTTTTTAATAATGTAAGTCTGCAGCGACTCTCTGAACTCAACAACATTCAAAAAAAACATATATAACTGAAAACATACCCTCTTTGCAGTTTTATCAAAGTAGATCTTGATAGATTAAGTTCTAGGTAGTGGATCTACCAGTTCATCATCATCAACAGGATCTCCTTCCTCTCCACTAATGTCACTATTCGGATCTGAACTATCAAAATAAGGGTCATGCCCACCTAGTTTACCTTTATATCTAACCTCTTTGTTCTTATAAATATCCTCAAAACCAGCATCTATACCTACTAGTCCAGATGGTATCTCAGCTAGATTCACCCTATCAGACTTTTTTTTGCTTGTTTTTCAATGTTAGACTTCCTAGCTTGAAGTAACTCTCCATCAAAATCACCCAACTCTTCAATGTTTTCATCAACATCATAAAGTGAATCACCATCAGAATCAGTGATATCAAAATCTAATTCAGAATCAGATGTTTGGAGATGGTATGTGGAGAAATCATTAACTTGACCTTCCCCTAAGTTTTCTAAAGAAACCTTAGCTTTTCTTTTGTTTGCCCTAGGAGGCTGATTTTCATTTATATACTCATCTTCATTTATATCCAATGGATGACATGAAGACACATCAGCCCTATCAATTTCAAAAGAGGCTGCCACATCACCATTACTAAGTAGTAATAATGGTGGAGTGACTGCCACATCATCATTAACAACTATAGGTTCACGAATTTGGTGAACAACATATACATCAACAAAATCGCCAGCTTTTAAACAATTGGTAAATCTTAAAACATCAGCATCATTATCTTGTAACACCCTGCACTTTTGGGCTAGAACGTAAACCGTTGTTCCTACGTGTAATGGTTCCAAAAGCCATAAATACTATGCAAATTTAGTGTGTTAATCAATTATGTAGTGTGGGAATATAGTTGAGAATTGAGATCATAGAGGTCCGTTAACTCAAAGACGAGTTGAAAGGTTTCCTATCGATTGAGTTTTAGTGAGTGTCTAAACCTGGGTCAAATTTCATCGATCATAACTTTTCATATATAATGAATTAGGGGGCCTACTATATATCAAATGAAAGGTATTTGAGTCGTATTTCCAACTCCACTAGTTTTGCCTTAATATGATATCGAGATAAAAAGTTATGCATGTTTTACAGAGAGGTATCAATCTGCCGAGGGTGCGACGGCCGACCCTACGGACCGTCAAGCCCTCCGTCGCCCCTAAAGCAGTGAGTTCAGTCAATGGACATGACCCGAAGGTTGAGGTGATGGTCCTCCACCCTCCCAACGGTCTGTCAATCGAGCCGTCAGGCAGAATACGTAGTTCCAAAGGCGGGATGCTGTAAAAAGAGTGTTTTGATACTTTTCCTCTTCAGAAAACCTCCTCAATAGATTTAATTACACTCTAAACACGTTATTAGTCTATTCTCATCAGTTATACATCATCAAAACTCCCTCTCTGCTCTCAAAAATAAGATCAAACTAGGGTTTTCTCCAAGAACAAGAAAGTAGGGAATCAATCTTTAAGTTCAAGATTTTCAAGGAACAAATCAAGATTAGTTCTACTCTTTAAACCTTGTAATCTAAGGTACGTGGTATTTTTCTAAACTGCATGGGCTTATTGAAAACGTTTTGAAAAAGGCTTAAAGTTATGGAATCATGAATTTACAAAAAAAGGGTTTTGAATTTACATTTACAATTGTGTATTATGAAATTCTCTTTATGATAATGTTTTGGTCTTGAGGCCTTACCCCATAAACTCGATTTTGTTCATCTATATATATATGTATGCATGTGGTTTGATGTTTGAAACTTGAATTGAGAACGTGAATAATTCTAACCTTCTCTTGTTATAAAGCCCCTTGTTTTCATATGTTATGAATTATTTAACTTCATATTGAGAAGCATGTTACAAATGCCTTTACTATTGTGTAAGACTTGATTTTGATTCTAAATCAAAGAGAGGGTTTTTTACATGTTGATAGATATTGAAGATATATATATAAATGAAAGAATTGCATAGTTTGTTACAAAATACTTGACCACCACATGTTTGTTGAAATGTTAAAAAGAGAGAGTCTTTGCATAATTTGACATAGGTTTTGAAATATGAATTTTCTTGAACTGTTTGAATGATATGGTGGTCCAAAAATTTATGTTTTGAATGAAGAGACTGGAACATGATATTTTATGGCTTAGAGATATGACTTGCAAGTCTTGGTATGACGATACCAAAACAGATAATGCCATATCAGACTCAGAACAAAATAGAAGTTTGATTTCAGAACGATGCATGTTTTAAAATGTTAAAAATGGGCTTAAACAGAGTTAGGTGGTTACCCGAAGAAGGCGTTTGAGTGTAAGGGCTCATCACTGGAAATCGTAGTTGCCGATACGGGTATTATCCTAAAAAAATAATAATGTGGACGTTATGTAAGGGTGATGTCACGGTATACTTGTAAGGGGGGTGTACCAAACTATTCATAAACTCCAACCCTTGCAGCAAACTTGAGTTAGGGGTTTGGTCGCCGAGTCAAGGGCGGATTCCATATAGCCTATGAAATATCAGACTTGTAGGGTACCACCTAACTCAGAAGTAAGATAAAGAGTGAGTCATGGGTTTCAGATTATTGTTCAAAGTGTTTTAAATATGCCCATGTGTTTTTCATATATCATATATAAATTGTTTACAAACTGCTCTCACATATGTTGTATAAAAATGCTTTATTTTGAATTGCTTTGCATACCAGTACAATTGTATTGACCCCTTATATTTCAGGGTCTAAGGCTCAGTCAAGGGTCCCGCTAAGCCGTAGATTTATCAGAAAGAAATGTGCAGTTGGTGAGCCTCCCTTATTTCGGTAGACCTGTTTTTAGAACATTGTTATTTCATTTTCGTTTTGGGTCTGACTGGGGGCCTTGTCCCAGTTAAGACAAGATGTTCGTTTTGATGTATTTAGGGATTTCGCAGACTGCATGTTAGATGTTATTAGAGAGTTATGAATTTCATTTGAATTGGTTAGTTTGATTATAATGTCGACCATGATTCCCTATTATGATCTTTCCACATTTTCTTCTTATTGTATGAGCATTGTGCATGATCTCCAGATAGACAGGGGCGCCCAGGCCTTCATAGTTCGGTATGCCCGTCGCGGCCAGGGCCTTGGCTCGGGTCATGACATATCTAACCTGTAATAATAGCCCTTTTTATTTACTCTACACCAAAAAGTTTCAACTTTTTCCATATCCAAATCTACTGCTAAGTTATGAAACAACATAATATGAAGCTCATCTGCATCTACTCTAATTTTTTCAGGAATACAAACTCCATTTGCATACCTTAGATCAGGGTCTGACAAAAAGACGTCCCCCTAGGTGAATTGAAGTGTTACAATTGTGTTCAATTATTTAAAAAACCTGTACAATGACAAAATAACATATACAATTAGTCAATTATCCACAAAGCCCTAATTTTTAAGGAAAAAAATAAAGAAATAAAAAACGCAATTATGATTTTACCAAAAAAAATCCTAAAATATAATTGAAATAACAAAACATGCCATTGAAGGCACAAAATTGCTATACACACGTCTAATAGGAGCATTAAACAACAAAAAAATTAAAACCCCCAAAATTTTGGGACCCAATTCTGAATTTACCAAAAAACCCTAAAATTTAATCGAAATAACAAAACATACTATTGAAGGCACAAAACTGCAATAAATAGGTATAATAGGAGCATTAGACAACAAAAAAATCAAAAGCCCCAAAATTTTCGAACTCAATTACCATTTTACGAAAAAACCCTAAATTCTAATCAAAATTCAAATATATGTCATTGAAGGCACATCACCACTACACATACTACCTACAATAATACTAGATACAAAACAGAGCAAAACCACCCAAAAAACTGAAGAAAAAAGTTCAAAATCGTGAAAACCCTAAAACCACTAAAACGGACTCCATTAAATCGACAAAAGGTTTCAAAATAAACTATGAAATACTACAACTATCATAAAATATTAAATACTTACACGGATTGCAACATTCATCAACAACAATCGGCCTAAATTAAGTTAAAATCGGGAAAATTTTAAATTTCGGATGAAAGAGACGAAGAAGAAGGGTCTTAAATGACCTAATTTTTTGGACCAACTTTTCTATTTATACTCTGAACACGTCATTTTCTACGTGAAAATTATTTTACAAATATTTGATGACGTGTCCGCGATTGTGCAACATGTTCAAATGAGTAGACCGACAAAGGATTTAAAATATTATTTTTTAGTGGGTTCAAGGGTTCAGATGATAAACATGTAACTAGAAGTGTCCACATTACAAAACGAGCATAGTACAAGGGTCCATCAAACCATTTTGTCATCAAAAAATTTAACTAATAAAAAAAATTTAACTAATAAAAGCAACAAACGTTAGGTTATCATGCCCGCTGTTTGCAAAAAAAATTCAAATCCTAAAATTAGCTGCAATAAAAATAAGAAAAAAATGTAATTATATTTATGAATATTGGAGTTAATTTTGTTGCATTCTTGATGATTCAGATCTACTAGCTAGAGATGTATTTCAATCGTTAGAGATCTTGGGCAGCACAGTGCTACGATGTCGATGCTTTCTCCGATGATTGTTCTTGAATGTCCTTAGAAAGTTGTATAATTCTCCTAATGTAAATAAACTTTCTTCCTTCATTTCTAATTGGTTTATATAAGTCATCAAGGTTATCACAAATAATTTGTGACAAGTTGCGCGTGATTTGGTCAAAACATGTTATTTTGGATATTTAACGATTTGACCTTTTTTTATCGGTTATTGAATTTGATTGGTATTACCAAATTACTTGATTATGTGGCATTATTTTATCGGTCTTAAAATTGACTAAAAATGCTAAATTATCTTTACACGTAACACAAATCTGAACCTCAAAATAAAATTAACCTTGAACTTGAATTTAATAAAATAACATATTTAATATATAGTCCAATTTGATTGATCGATCAATTCAAATTCTGTATTATTAATTTAACTCAATTAAATTTATGCGTCTACATCTATATATTAAACAAACGAGATCCTTAGAATATTATATCTAAAAATTACACAAATACATAACTTATGTTTTCAATATTACAAAAAATCCCAACTCCCTAAACATATTACAAAAATCTCAACATATACACAGAATGCTATGTATATGTCGACTATGTTATGTATATTAATAGGGAGAAAGAGTAAAGTAATTAAAAAAGTGGGAGAGAGTGTAATTACTTCCAAAATGGTTGGTATTTATGTTATTTACACATATTATATTTGGATATCTTGATAAGTTCTATTGTGTGCCAGTTTGGGCCATTTATGCTGTCATATATATTCAATCCGTTTAATTTTAGGGGAAAGGACAGAAACGACACTTCAAATTAAACTATTTCTATGAAAATGACCATTGAATTTAAATCCCACTTTGTAGTCATTTCAATTTATTGGTTTGTTCTATACCGTTTCTACACAACTTCTATACAATTTTTATACAGATCTTATACATATAAATATTTTATACGAAAATTATATAGTTTTAATACACAATTTATACAATAACTGTACATTTTTCTTGACACATTATATACAACAATTATATAATTTTCATACACTTTCTATATATTTTTTTTTTATATTTTATACATATACATATTTAATAGAACTATACAATTTCTATACATATATCTTATATAGATATATATTCAATTTAATAATTATATCGTTTTTATATAATTTAATTATTATTTTTAAATAATAAAAAAAACAGAATATTTGATCAGTAAAAAAATTAATAACAAAAAAAAATTGAAATATTTTTAAAAGGGCCGAATTGCCCAAGTTGAATACTGTATCAGTATTGTATATAGACTATATCAGTATTGTATATGGACTACGTATGTCAAAATGACCCAAATTAGAAAATGACTATAAAGCGAAAATAGTATATCCGACTGACCACTTTTTGAAAAGTTTTTAAAATTGGGCTATTTATTTTAAAAAGTGCTATAGAAAGTCCTTTTTCCTTCATTTTGTTTGGTCTATGTTAACTTGATGCATCCTTTAAAAAAAATAATTAGAAATGTATTTTACTAAATTAATTTTATTAATAATGATTTGAAAATTTTAAATTAAATTATTATTACTTTATATAGTTATTTAATACTAAAAATAATATGAAAAAAAAAAGTAAATGAATTATGTTGCATTGCAAAATAGACTAATAAATTAAAATATTTATTTTTAATATATGTGTGAAGTAAAATAAAATAGAGGAAGTAATTTGCACATGCGTCATATAGACGGTCGAAAGTCGAAAGGTTGAACGAATTATATTTTTATGCATTAAATTTGATAGATGTAGGCAATGTAGCAGTGTGTTTGAGAAAAGTTGGCTCTGTTATTCAGCTCTGGTCTTTGATGTTCTTTTAATTAAACAAGAAATAATTCATCTTTCACGTGTTCTGACAAGTAATCTGATGATGTTGCTTATTAGTATATTTTAATTACTACAAGTTGAGAATCGAGTATGTATTATTATTGGAGAATGATGAGACTACACTTGCTTTTGTCATTTGACACCCACAAGATCAATTTTTAATTGCTATTTTAATCATGCCGTGGATAAAGACGCAAATGATCTACCATATTCTCGTTGTTTTTGCATTTTCCTATATTATTTTGTTCATTAAAAAAAAGAGGTAGTTTGAAAATATCGTGTTCAATTTATGTGAATTTGATCTAGGAGAAAATATTTAATTTAATGTTGGCAGATCTCACGTGTGTATCTTCAGTGATTAGAGCTGTTGATATGGGTCGATCCAGTTCATTCGGGCTAGCCCATATGCGCTTTGAGTTTGACGGGTCAGGTCGGGCTGACCCATTAAAATGATGAGCCAAAAAATATCAACCCACTTTTTAAAAAATAATATTTTATAATTTAATTTTAGAATGTTAATAAACATAAATATTATCAGACAATATTACATATTGTTAATCAAGTCTCCAACACCCCCAAAAAATATTTCTAATAGCGAAATTAAATAATTTTTAACATGATATCCTTCGAACCAAATAAAAATACTAATAAGCAATCTAAATAGTTGCATGTATTTGACTTACGGACCCAATCCACATTGCTCAAGCCCCACGGGCCACAGGTTTATACGAGCCGGACTAAAAAACCCTGTTCTTAAATGGGTTGCAAAAACTGAACTCCAACTCCATCAAATTACAGGCCGATCTGACCCAACCCAACAGGCCTAACCCATATTGACGGCTCTAAATGTGTCATATATATTAGCCAACAGCAAAATATTCAATCGCTTGGCCGGTCTAATCTCCTTCACACGGTACAAATTGGTAAGCGAATCCACAGTTCCACACACAAACTTTGGTGTTGTTTTTTCGCTATTTTTATGTTGAAGCTCGATTAATTTGTCTCTGTTGTATAGGACCCTTCGAGGGAAAAGCACCACATCCTTTGTTTTCTTTTTATTATAGAAAGAAGTCCTTTCCATAGCTGACTTTTAATTTAAATGAATATTACTCTACCTGAGACTCCAATATATTTTCAAAGACGGCCAACCTCAACAGTAAAACACGTTTTACTCGATGAAATTAGTATTGTTTTATAAGTACTAATTATGATCGGCTTTTCCAAAGGATGAAACGCAAATAATATCATGGTACTCGATTGCAACATGCGAATATAAAGTGATACTATAATATTGCCTCACTTTCTCCATTATCTGACGGGAAATGTAGGCATCCAGAACAATCTGTGAGAAAAATGCATGCATTCTAAATCATCTAAAAAAATAAAACAATTACCTACGACATCATGGCTCAATTGTTAGTAGCTGACACTAAACTATTGCTAGATAAAATAAGCGATGCATTTTATTGTTTAGCAACAGAATTTATCAATAACTAATTTATGTTTTTTCAACAACAATAATATATTCAGTATATTTTCATCAAGAGGAATTTGAAGAGGGTAAGTGTACGCAGTTCATACCGCTAGCTCAGATGCGAGATAGAAAGATTGTTTCTGATAGACCCCGACTCAAAATAAAACAGTCCAGACAAAGAGTAGTAAAAGAACAAGATAAAATAGAAATCAACAAATCCAATAATACCATAAACAAGATACACCAAGTAACACTACTAGAAATTACTCCTATTGCAACAGATTTTTTAGCCATAGAAGGTCTGAAACCGTTGCAAAAGAAAATTGTTCTAATGTAACTATTTCATGCTATAATCGTTCCTATTGTTTGATAACCGTTGCAATAGGGTATTTTATGCCATAGAATCAGCTATGGCAACGGCTTTTTGAAAAAAAGAAGCTATCCCATCGGTTTCTTTATTCCCACCACAAAATTTTGATGAGTCCGCAAAAAATAAACCTTTTTTATAATTTCACACTGTCGCAAACCGAAAAAAAAAAATCACCAAATCGAATCCGCCACTGCTCCGACCACCATCCCACTGCTCCGACCACTGTATCACTACTCCGACAACCGCACCTCGATTTCGAAGATGCTCCAACCACCACTTCAAAAAGCTGGAAATTGTGACCACCGTACCTCGATTTCAAAGTTGCTCCACTGTAGAATAAAACATCCATGTCTAAGCTTCGATTCAATGCTCAGGTAACTGTCATTTCTCAATTTTTTTTGTATTTATTTGATGTGTTTATCAAGTGTTCGATGATTTGTACCAATGAAATAAATCTCTGTTTTAAATTATGTTGTAGAAGACCGATGAATCATTGATGTTGTCACGACGAGAGATCCATATCGAACCTGGCACTCGCGAGAAAGCTGTGAGTACTTGTACTTTCCCAATCGACCTTGTTTTTTCTTTTTTATTGCACTTCAAATATCTAATTATACATTAAATTTAGATTTGAATGAAGACTTACTTGGGATGGACAATCGGTGTTGTTTTTAGTATAGACCTATCCAGGACGAGTTGGGTGATAGTGTTTTTGATAGAGGACAAGGTGGGTGATAGTGGTTTTGATAGAGGGCAAGGTGGGTGGTAGTGTCTTTAAACGAGTCTATCTGATTGATCGATACTCTGTTGTAGCCTCAAGGTTGATGGGGGGCACATATTCACTATATCCCAGTTAACATTGTGTTGATAATCATCAAAGTTCGAAAGTAGCTGATTTGTTTAAATCACCTTATCAGAAAACATCTGATCTGTTGTAGTTTCTGCTAAGTGAGATGCTTATGAATTTTAAATAACATTGTGAATTATTTTAAGATAAAAAGTTTGTCTATTTATCATGGGCATAAGGTGTTGCAATAATAGTAATGAGAAAATTATAGTTACATTCTTTCTTAGTGTAGTGGAATGCTAAGCAGCAAAAAGAATGTGCAACATTACATTACACAGAATTTCTTCCATGTTACAGCATGTTAAAGAAGTATCAAATGTATTTAGTATAACACGTTTTATCCTTGTAATCGGTAACTGAGTGATGGATATTTTTATAATTTTGTTTGCTCCAGGATCATTCTGTTGGATTGTTTAATCTTGAAAACACATGCTACAAAACTCCACAGCGCAATGTTTGCATTTAGTTCCGAAACTGAAGTCTTCTCTGACCGAGTGAGAATTTCATTCTTGCACCCTTCATTTTTTTCTTTTGATAGTGGTGGTGCCCATTCCAGCTTATGTGCACCTGTACTTGCTACTTCTGACTAGTGTAGGTACTGAAGTCTTCTTTGTTTTGTCATTGGATTTGAATATCAAATAAGTTGCATTCTAGGTAAATTGGTCGGAAGCTGCTTAGTTAGAAATTGAAACAGGAATCAAAAGTCTCTTTTTGATGGGACTAAATATTAATCAAACTTATTGTTATTGATGTGCTTTCGGAAGTGAAGATTATTCATTTTCTTGACTCTTAGGTTGGAGATGCAGGTCCGATTCTAGATGTGATGGAAGTAATGTTAGAGAACATCACAAGTATCCAAGTGGTAGCAAGAACTACTATTGCTGCTGTTTACCGTGCTTCTCAAATCATAGCTTCTATGCCAAATTTGTCGTACCAAGACAAAGTAAGGTTGATTGTCATTTGAATTTATTAGACTGTTATTTTCATATTGAGTTAAGAATTTGACTTCTCTTTATGTTTAGGCATTCCAGGAGGCTTTATTTCATCAGTTACTCCCTGCTATGGTCCACCTGATCACGAAACGCGCGTTGGAGCTCACCGAATCTTTTTTGTTGTCCTTGTTCCATCTTCTGTTTCCCCTCAGAAGGTATCGAAGGAAACCCGCCTAAGGAAGGCAACAGATTTTTCAAGAGCACTCTCTAGAACTGTTTCTGTCTTCTCTTCTTCAGCTGCTCTTTTTGGAAAGCTGAGAGATCAGAGGTCTTCTTCACAAAGGTCTTCGTCACTCGAGAAGGGTAATATTGAAATGGAACAGAAAGGTAACAATAGTGGGATGCTCAACAGAATAAATTCAACATATAGCGTGAGAGGGTCTCCTGCATCTGTTGAAGAGTCTACAAACAAATCAATTAGCTAAGTGGTAGGTTCCGTAACCATCTTCACCATCTTTGTACATATAACTGTTACTCCTAGATTCCTTAGCATGATCCATTCCTTAGCACCTTTTGCATACGTATCTTATATTCATGCTTATTTATATCATTCTAATTGCTGAAAATTTCTTGAAAGGTGTTGTTCATATTGTAAGATATTGTCTGGAATAATCATTTGAAGCAAATCGAGGGCACATGTCGGAGATACAAGGTAAGTGAGGTTGATGTATGCATTTGAAGCATTTGGTATTTGTTGTTGTTGTTGAGCTGTTCATTTGGTATTAGATGATAGCAGTGTTACAAATCCTAGATGTTTACAATCCTTTGACCTGTTGGTGTAACATGAAAGTTGTACATCATTTTGATACCTTGTTTTACATGATTGATTCCCTGCAATATACATAGGAGATCAAGTCTTTCAATCATGGACAGATTTCAGCACCCTCTTGGTGCTAGTTTTGTTGATAAATGTACTAATAGAACATGGATTACAGGAAATAGTCTAGAAAACTAGTAGTTATGCATCTCTGGCGAGTTTCGTTTCAGAGAGTGGAACTACAATATGCAAAATTAAGGACTACATTGATAGCAAATGACAGAAACAACTTGTAGCCCGAGTGCATACCAGTATGGGGCTTCCTTTGGCACTCATTATGACCTGCAAGACATTTCCTGCAGCTCTGTTTTCCATCATCGAACTCAGCTAGTAGATGAAACCTAAGTAAAGTATCAAGACTGAATTCTGTCTTGGTAGACACAAGTAGTACCTGCTGCATTCTTTTAGCTGGAAAAATGGACTCAGCAGTAGTGAAACTAGGCATACTCTTAGGGTACTTGAAGATATTTGCACTAACAGGATCAGGAAACCTTTCAGGTTCCAAATCAATAAGTGACGAGTCTCTAGAAATTGAACCAGACTTATCTTCACCAGAAAATGCACCTGCCACTGAACCAAAAATGTTGCCAACACCTCTCATTTAGTCACTAACATTGGTTTTCTCATCAGATTTTGATCTGAATAGCTCCTCAATTGTGTGTTGCGTTTTGAATGTTTGTATCTAAATGCTTAAAGAATGTATGGTATGCACAGTGCCAAAGAAGCGTCTACTTGTCCACAAGTGAGGGCTTGTCCTGACTCAAACATGAGCTGAATCATGGCCAAAACTACAATGGGCGAAATGATGATTCCCTTCATCTTTATTTCGAATAAGCGAATAGCATCTAAATATCCTCATGGTATATTATTTGGACGGATTTAGATACCATAGCTAAACTCTTTACCAATTGAACACTTGATATATGTTCAAATATGTACAACATTCTCTTTGACCAATTTATACATTGCAAATTGTTCACCGTTTCAGTATTCCCTTTCTATGTTATTGCATCAGTTGCTCTACAATTGTGGTGAGGTTCTTTCTCATTTGTATGTTCATTCTTGGGGTATAAATTTGTTCATCTTCTTGAGTAACTAATTATTCCTTTCTCTTTTTGTTTTTGTTTCTTGATTTAGTTTTCTTGAATTATATTTCTTTTACTAATTTGTATATATAATTTATTCATTTGCTATTAAGATTGTTTATGCTCTATTTATAGATGTTCTTCTATGTTCTAATTGAAAATTAAATATGTTGTCATTTATATACTAATTGAGATTATTTTTTTCTCTTTTTATAGATGTTCAAAATGGAGGAGGAGATGAAGAAATTGACCTTGAGAAAATTTTCGAATTATTGATAGATATTTTAGTATCGATCTTTTTTATATTGAATTTTGTGAAACTTATCGCCACTCGAACTTGATACTTTATGGAAAAACTAATGACCGTTTGACTTTGACATTTTGCTTTTGGATTTAGATTACTAGTTTGTTGGATATTTTAATTTGAATTATTAATGAAAGATTTTGTTGTGATGTGTATATATAATTGTGTATTAATATAATTCTTTCTATATATATATCTATTGGTATTTAAACTAGCTGCATTAATAGGTGGCAAAAACATATTGCAAAAGATTCAAAAATCATTGCAATAGGTGTCAAAAACCGTTGCCATAGGTAGTGAAAAATCGTTGCAAAAGAACAATAATTGTTGCAATAGGGCTATTGCAACGCTTTTATGTTGTTCCAATAGAATCTAACCGTTGCAATAGAGTCTATTGCTACATCTCTCAACTGTTGCAATAGATTGTACTGCAACGGTCACGAACCGTTGCAATAGATAATTTGAACTGTCGCAATAGGAGTTGCAGAAACCATTGCGATAGATAGATCTATTGCAACGGTTTGTGTAACTGTTGCAAATGTCGTTGCTATAGACCTATCCCAACGGCCACCCACGCAACGCATATAAATCCGTTGCGATAGCTCTATGGCAAGGATTTTTGTACCTATCGCAACGATTTTTGAACCGTTGCCATAGGGGTAATTTCTGGTAGAGTAATACAACATAAGATACAACATCCTAAACTCATACTAACCTTCTACCCTAATCCGCCTCCTCCACAACTTTCTATTTAGGGTCATGTCCTCGGTAAGCTGGAGCTGCTCCATGTCATGTTTAACCACCTCCCTCCAATATTTCTTCGGTTCTACCTCTACCTCGCTTGAAACTATCCCTAGCCAACCGTTCGATCACACCTCCACACTGGGGCATCCGAGCCCCTCCTCATCACATGACCGAACCATCTCAACCTCGCTTCCCTCGTCTTGGCTTCCGCCAAAGTCACTCCCACCTTATCTCGAATAACCTCATTTCTAATCCTATCTTTTCTAGTGCACCCACACATCCACCAAAGCATTTTCATTTCCACCACTTCCATCTTCTGGATATGGGCCTTCTTAACAGGCCAACACTCCGTCCCATACAATAAAGTCGGCCTAAGTTATGACATTCTTGAAACAAAAGTGACATACATTACAACAAATTAAGAATTTGTGGCACCCTATATAGGATTGGAATTTGAACTGTTTTTCCATGAATCACACAAGGATTCCAGCAAAAGCTTTTCATAAATAAAGTTTCACCCAATGCTTTCTTAACCACATCATCCACGGCAGCCTTGATCCTCGATCATCATAAATAAATATTGTACTGAAAATTACTTCTACCAACAGCGAAGCAATCAAGCAATTTCAGTGTCGTCTCTGTAGAATTCAAAGCCAACAGTGAGCTTCAAAAAATGCAAATAAAATCCTAGCACTAGAAAGAGTAAATACTTCACTAAATTTCTAACAGGAATACTTCACATAATTATATAAGGGTTAATTAGGATTTAGGAATGGGCCTTTAGGTTAGAATATAGATTCATTAGGTTTGAATTTATATTTTATAATAATATAAATTAATATGTATTTTATATATCTAGGTGAAAAATATAAGTATATAAGGTAATTATTAACGGGTTAACGGTTTATCCAATAAAAAAATTGTGTAATCCACCCCCACTCTAATAAGTCGTTAATTAAAAAATTTAAACGGTTAATTTCAATCCGTTCACCAACCGTTTATCCGATAAGCCAATAAGTCAATTTTACAGATGGCTTATTGGATACGGTTAAATTTTGAACAACCCTAGGCCTAACCACCACCATATACCATATTGTGCTTAATTAGTCCCTACCTATACCATATTGTGCTTAATGACCATGTTCCATCTCCATTGCGCCTTGTTCTTCTTTGTCTCGACATATAAGGTGACTTCGATATAATATTATAAGGTACACAGAGAACAGAAGGACGAGGTAAACATGAGAATTGAGTTAAATTTAAACGAATTAAAAGTTGTTAAATAATTCATCCAAAATTACTTTTCAACATTAAGTTAATGAATAATCCATCCAAAATTACTTTTCAACACCTCGCTTAGTAGGGATAGAGTTATAATTTGGGCAATATTCATAAATCCCATTAATTTCTTTTAATTATTCTTTCTTTCAATTTTTTTAATAAATTTTCTCTCTCTCAGATTTTAATTGTTCATATTCATAAATAAACGTTATAATATATAAGTATCTTATGTATCATATTTAACTGGCTTAACGATATTTAAGGAAATAAATCAAGTCTAATAATTATTCAAGATTGTATCTTATTAATGTGTGATTAATAAATTCCTTAATTATGTAAATTTTTCAAAAAATATACTCCTAAAAGAAAATTTACCACATAAATCACCTAGAAAATTTCAAAACAAAAAAAAAAGACTTATAAAATAAAGGGACGTAAAAAAATTTAAAACGAAAAAAGACTCGTTCAAAAAAAATTACTACATAAGTCTACGAAAAATTTACTACCTAGTCTATATATAAAGAAAATTTTACTAAATAAGTATGAAAAATTTAAAGCCAAAAAGAATAGACTCCTATAAAATTTGAAGAACATGGCAACAGTGAACCCCACCCTTACACATAACTATGCTATGTATCAGATTAGATGGAAAAATCCATATACATTACATAGGTATAAGGGATGAAATAACAACAAATCTAAAAAACATGACAACAGTGAATCCCAACCCTTATAGTACATAACTGTGGTATGTATCGTATTAGAAGAAATGAGTCTAGATAGACTACTATATATTATATATTAATGTATAAGGATGTGAAATAACGACAATTCTCAAAAAGGCGTCTTCAACTATATACATAACTAAGTTATGTATAGGGTTGAAATAACAACTCACACTTAGTATATTACAATGTATAAGAATACATAAATTGACAAAAAATGTAAATTCAGCAACAAAAGCACTATAACCTTGGAAGACGCAGTCGCGATGTATCATCACTTTTTTCTTACTTGAAGATTTAGCAATGAGCTTTTTAGAGCTTGTACGAGCAACTTTCTTAACTTTTTCATCTTGATGGGGTCGTTTTGATGTTTCAATCTATTTTTGTACGAACAACTTCCCTCAATAACGTAACTCGTCGATTTTTAATTTAGTAAAATTGAAAAAGTTGAGAAATTAAACTAAACTTCAAAAGAAATTGAAGAAGATGATGAAGTTGAGCAATTTGATAAGATAATGTTTGTAAATTCAAATCTTAAAATCGTCTGATTATGATTGCTTTATTTTAGGTACATATTGTGGAGCATTAGCCATAATGAAAGGAAAGTTGTGATATGTATATGAAGTTGGAAGAGAGAAAGTGTAAAAAATGAAATATTCATAATTACTTTTGATGGTTGAAATCTCTCTCTCTCTCTCTCTCTCAATATATATATATATATATATATATATATATATATATATATATATATATATATATAAAAGCAAAACTAAAAGCAAGACAAGAAGCCACGTGGCAAACTATTGAGAAGCCACACGTGACAATTTTTAGGATAAAGGTTAATATTATTATAATAAATTTTAAATTGAAAAATATTAAATATTTGAATCAAAAGGTTAGAGATATTTGAATTAGAAAATACTATGCTTTTTAAAAAAAAGAATTTTCATTAGCTTAAAGGAATCTAAAATTATCTTACTATTGATAAAATTATCTTTTTCAATGTCATAAAATATATTTAAATATTAAATAAAAGATAATACAACAACAACATATAATCTTAAAAAACATAGTGGTAATAGTACACGCATAGTAGTACTTTTATTTTTTAAAAGAATAACATAAAAATAGTAATAGTAGTGGTAATAGTAATAATATAATTTTTTATTACAAATGTATAAATTTTATTTTAATTAGTTTAAAGATAAAGATAAAATTTGCTAAAAAAATATTTAGTTTGAAATTTTTTATAACATTTTTTATATTTTTAAATTGAAACTATAAAAGGACAAAGATTATTTTTAGAGATATAAACTATTTAAAGTAGTCTTTAGATAAAGATAACTTTGTTGAAAATTAATTTGTTGAATTGGTGTTAAATTTTTAAATTTTGAATTTCAAATGGAAGTTAAGATTCTTTTAGCTTTTAAATTAAAAACAAACTCTATACTAGATAAATTTGAATTTGAATTAACTCTTTCTATATAAACTAATTTTTCAATCAAAATTCTCACTTCATTCTTTAAATTCTTTTGAATTTATTCTTTAATTATTGGGATAATACTCAGAAAAATACCTGAACTTTACCTGAATTCTCAGTTGAGCATACTGAATTTTGCGGGGGTCCTATACCCCCTAGACTTTTTTAAAGTGGAATTAATTCCCTCCCGAAATGCTATATTCAATTTTTGAAGTAGAAAGTGTAATACACGCGTCAATCTCATATTTACACATGTATTTTTTATTTAAAATTAATTTTTATTTACTTTCTTCTCCATTCTTATTCTTTTCATTACTTTTCATCATTTTTTCACCAAAATTTTGATTTTTAATTCTTGAAAGTTGACTGCAATTGCAGAAGCCATTTGGGGAAAAATTATTGTGTTTGAAGTATCTAGGCAACAAATCTCTTGAAAAATCAGGAGGATTTCATACAATGAAGCTTTTATTACTTGAACTCCAGGAGACAATGACATCACAAGATGGATCATCCACCATTTCATATGTCTTTGAAAGAAAAGGAGGCAGTGCATTCGTGCTACACGTACCTTCATCCATCATAGGCTTAAACAAAAATCACAAAAATAACGAAACAAAGCATCTACTTAAAACTAAAATACTTTATTATCACACTCCAGAACACACAAACAACTAGTAAGGATCGCTATGAGCTGGATCAGATCTCCATCAATTCACAAGCACATGCTTGTTTCTAGAACCCGCACACTACAGGCAACTTGCTCAATTGTGCAAACAGATTCTTTTATATATATGTGTGTGTGTGTGTGTGTGACAAGATTCAAGATGACAAAGAATTCAACTTTCTGGAATATCATTCTTCCTAATGTTAACTATAAGAAACTTCAAAATGCATCATTTTAAAAAAAGAATAACAAATTCATAATATATATATATATATATATATGTGTGTGTGTGTGTGTGTGTGTGTGTGTGTGTGTGAGAGAGAGAGAGAGAGAGAGAGAGAGAAGAGTCAAGATGACAAAAAATTCAACTTTTTGGAATGTCTTTCTTCCTATTGTCAACTACAAAAAACTTCAAAATGCATAATTTTAAAAAAAGAATAACAAATTCATAATTTGAGAAAATTATTTTCACTAATTTCTTGAGAATTCGAAATTTCAATTACTATCAAGATTGTGCCGATAAATTTTCTTCCGACGGCAATAGTGGGTTGGTTGATGATGACAATGGTGGGTTAATTTTGTTATTTTGATAGAATTGAAGAAGACCCATTTGGTGTGTGCTGAAATTGGGTCAAATTGATGCAATTGAATTGGGTGTGTTGAAGATAACTTATTTGGTGTGTGTGCGTGTAATGAAATTGTGTTCAATTCAATTCCAACTCAACAACGGACCACCAATGAAGCACCATTGAAGAGAAGAAAGAAAGAAGAGAGAAGAGAAAGAAGATATAAATGAAAAAATAAATAAAAAACATAAAATTTATAAAAATAAAAAAATTGAGGAGCTATTTGACAAAACAAAAATTAACAATTTTTTTAGGACTTTCACGCACTCAATGCGCGTGAATTACACGCAATGATCCAAGTGAGCAGATATATGCCATTAAAATACAAAAAAAAAGTCTAAGGGGTAATAGAACCCCCACAAAGTTCAGTATGCTCAACTGATAATTCAGGCAAAGTTATGATATTTTTCTGAGTATTATCCCTTAGTTATTCAGTTAAACTCATTTGTTGCTTATACCACATTTGTGGTTGGCAATATGCTTACATTAATCAATCTGTACATAATTTGAATACTTTTAAAGCTTGATTTTAGATTATTTTATTATTATTTGTAATAATTTGTGTTATTTTTTGTTATATAGAATTTCTATCATGGACAAAAAGGCTATAGATCATGCATATACGATTTTTCAAAATTATTACCAAGGTATGTTGTTTATACTTGATTCGACTTATTAATTAATTTTTTATTATTTACAACTAACATTGTATTTATATTTTGTCATAAGTGTAACTAAAGAATTTAAAACTTTCGAAGATCTGATGTATATAAACATCACAAAAGTGTGAAATAAATATTTAAAAAAAAATAAAAATTAACATATATAATAAAAAACTATTTATAAATCTTAAAGAGAATAGACACGGGACAATAGAATAAACAATATAATAAAGCAAAACATGAAACATAAAAACTTTTTACAATTAAATATTATTTTTACTCATATAAGATTTAATTAGAGGTGGAGAGGAGGAGGGGGGGGGGGGTTAATTAATAATTTATATCTTTAAATTGTGAACAATAAAATATGAAACATAAAAATTATTTTTACATTTATATGATTGTTTTTCGTATAGATTTGATTAGAGGTGAGGGAGGAATGAGGGTGGTTGGGAGGGGGGGAGATGGAGGTGAGGTAGTAGTGGGGGTAGAATATTTTTATTTTTTTTTGTATTTCATAATTGAGATATAATATGATTTTTTTTTCTTAAGGTCCCTAGAGAATGCATTGGGTTTGGGTATGTTGTTGTCGAATGTTTAAGATAATATGATTTACCACTTAAAAGAGACATTCGATATAAGAAGATTAGAAATAATACTTAAATTTCATCCGCGTATTGCGGGGTATGTATACTAATTTTATTTAATAATAGTAACTTATATTTTCCCCTCCTATCATTAAAAAAGAAGCTACTTAGAGGAAGTATTGTAATACAATTCGTAAATCCACGATTATATATACTGGTCTATAGGAGTCAGGAGATAAGAGTTTATTAATTTTCCTTTTGTATATAATTGTAGTTTAATTTTACGTTAAACACAGTACCTATTAGGAATCTGTCAGTAGATCTGTCCATACATGAAATGGCTAACAACTTGGCATCTGCAAATGTGTATTGCATGTGGACATGCAATAAGACATAAAAACATTATTATAATTAGTTACTAGTACTACTACTTTTTGTGCCAAATTATTCCAGATTGTGTCTCCAAAGTGGTCTGTTCTACATTTATTAGACAACAACAAATAATTGGTGGTCCACACCATGTGAAGAGATAATCCTTCTAGAAAGAAATTTGATTCATGAATTATTTTAGATATTAATTAAACTAACAATGAAGTTTAAATTATGTATATGAATTTGTTTGTGTTCAAGGGCTCAAATTTTGCTTATTGCCTTTTGCTACGCAAGAGTCGATTTGCCTGAAAATGACTCCTCCTTCAAACCTCTCATAAGTCGTAACATTCTAGAAGAAATGGTACCCTGAAAAAACGGATTTCCTTAATTTGAGATCACCACTTTATCAAAGTCAACATTGTGATAAAAAATAGAGAGATCAAAATTGGACTTTTCAGAGGATCCTCATACTGTAGTAATCTTGTGAGTAATTGAAGCAGAATATCAGAAACAGAACACACAAAGGAGTTGCGAGATTTCAGTACAACTGAAAATCTGATATTGCACCAAACAAAACTAACCACAAAAGGGTAAATAACTCACAATACAAAAAAAGATTACAAGAAACTCAAACAAAAGCCAGTGTCTCAACATGTGTATAGGCATCAAAACAATCATACCGTGCACCACCGATGAAATTTCTGAAAGAATCAGGCTTTACATCAGCTAACTCTCTCACAATTCCATTGTGCAAATCATACAAAACGATTTTCCCCGGAAGTGATATCAATAGCTTTGCCTTACCTTCCTCATCAGCTAGAAAACACAGCGTAGTAAATGCATATGGAAAGTCATAATCTTCAGGAGGATACAGTTCTTGATTCACCATAACCGGATACAAATTCGTCAGAAATTCAAGATTCACTTTATACTTAACGAACCAAGAAGAATAATCACTCTTCAATTCCAAGACATTGAACTCTATATCTCGAGGATTGTGAATCTCAATAAGATGCAAATGTCCACCCGATTCTCCGAAATACTCGATGTTTCTATACCACTGGCCTTCAGGTATTTGAGTACTGGGCATTGGTTTAAAGCTGCAGCTATCAACTTGTAAGCACAAAAAAGGACCTGTTTGACTAAACCAATGAATAGCACCTTTCCAGAAAACTCCACCATAACAACATAAATCTACTTCATTACAGCGCTCATTTGAATGCCTCCAACTCCCCGAACGAGATGAATAAACCGAGAAACGTAGATGATTTTCAGAAACAGAGAACCAAACACAAACAACATCGTAATCATCGGCTACTTTTGGATCGAATGCTAAGTTCATACTCTTCACTACCATTGTCTCCGGCACCGGAACTAACCTACGATCACCTGTAGTGAGATTGTAAACGTAAAACTCGGTCTTTCCATCAACCAATTTGAAACCAAGACATAAAAGACCATTACAAGAGTTGACATTACAGACAACTCTGCTCCCACGCCAATCTGAAAAACGGTCGTAAATCCGATCCATTGATCCTAACCGTTCTTGATCCAGAGCAACAAAATCATAATTCGGGTTTCGGCACAAGAGAACGCCAACAGTGGAAGCAGATGAAGTAGCATTCCGGCGAGTGTGAATACGTCGAAAATGGGTACTTGAAATAAGGGAAAGCCAGTGTTTTGATACGCACTGGAAACGAACTAGAGATTTTGTGGGTAATCTGAGAAATATTTCAGTTAAAAGATCTTCACTGCCGGCGATTTGCTCCGATGAAGAGGAGATTTCTGAGCAAATTGTAACCGGCAAGTGGTGTTTCAGCTGTTTGTTGGAACTCCGGGAGTGAGTAAGGGTGAGTTTGATAGGAGTAACGGCATCAGAGAATGATGTACAGTCGCCGGAAACCATGGTGTTTTTTGATTTGGAAACTGAATGAATTGAAGTGGAATTAGCCAGTCTATATTAAGACTAGTACCAGTAGTTAAAGTCTTCGTCCCGACGACTTGATAGATGGATAGATATAGGACAAATAATGATGCAATGGGCCAGCTTTATTTGTCTACCGTAAGAATATATTAATACTATTAGTATAAAACTTCATACTATTACTATATGGAAACATAAGTATCACATGCCTTTGCTGATTGTTTGTCAATTTTGCACAAAAGAACCTTCTATCTTGTCTTGATCAGCTAAACTTGTGTTGGTTTCATTTATCCTTTTAAGTAACAAACCACTCCCTATATCAATTAACTTAAGTAGTTTTGAAACACTGTTTTAAAAAACTACTTCACTAGTATGGAGTGTTTTCTTCAAAATTTAACAAATCTAGCTCTATTTAATTAGATAATTAGATGATATAATTCAAGGAAGTAGGAAAATGAAATTAAGACAAATTGCCAATTAAAAAGTATGAAAGAATAATCTAAAAGGAAGAGATGTTATGGGAAAGAAAGGAAAATGTCTTGTGCTGCATTGCTCATGGAACGAAATGACTATTTATAGGCTATTGAGAGGGTTCAAACAATTGACAAGTCCCTTGCTTTTAGTCAAAAATTTCTCATGCATACTGCCACCCATTCTTTCATTTGCCACTGATCTTATCCAAATAATGCCATTTGTCCATCAAAATATTGGAATATTACTACAAGCGCCGAGTCTCAAACTGATGCATTCAAGATGTAGAAATTAGCATGAAGTTGGTAAGGGAGTAAGGTCAGACATCAAATAAGTCAGATGTTTGAAATTTACCGCAGATATTATTGTACGTTCTAATTAATTCTTTGATCCTTATTATACCATGCTAGTTATTAATAGCCCGTGATCCAATAAATATTTTTTAAAAATTTATTTTATTTATTGTGATTTATACTATTTTTTAAAAATATATAACATATTATTTTTCTACATATTCTAAATTGTTAACTATTGTAATTTATAATATTTTTTATGTAATTTTCAAATGCTTGGATAATCTTAATAATTAATTATGGGTGATATAGTAATGCTACGATTGAAGCAGTGAAGCACACGTGTCTTAATGACTCACAACAACTAATTAGAAGCGATACAACAAAATTACTATAAAAAATACTTGTGAAAAAATTTAAATGGTCATAATAATTAATTAGGAGTGGCATAGTAAAATCACGATTGAAACAACAAAGCAGACATGTCTAATTAAAAGCAGGGGCGGACCTACGTGTTAGGGTGGGGGTGCACGTGCACCCGTAAAGTTTGGAAAAAGTTCTACATATGTATATGTATATACCTGTAGATAGTTATATATAACCATATGTGCACCCAGTTGAACGCTATTGCACGTTGGGTGCAGTGGTTCTAGCTTCTGTTTCCCACAAAAGTGATCCACGTTCGATTCTCGTGGTTGCGTTACCTTTGCAAACTCTTTGTTTTATTATTTTTAGCAACAAAAATGGCAATAAGGATTCGAACTTGTGACCTCTTGTTTAGTAAATGTTCCCTTTTCCACTAGGCTAGTACACTCATCTGCTTCTATTAAGGTTTATTTATTACCCTAAAATTCATATTTAGCTTATGTATTTGTATTTTCGTCATTGCTTAAGCCTCTATTGACCAGTAAGTTCGATACAACACTATCCCTCATTCGTTATTGAAAAATTCTCGTGGCTTATGTAAAGACAATGATGCACCCGCGTTCTTCGAATCCTGGGTTCGGCTTTGACTAAAAGTGATACAACAAAATTATTATACAAAAATACCTGAGTGAAACAGCTAAAGCAGACATGTCATAAATATCTATTGTACTTTCTTTATTAAATATTATTAATTTTTTAATATATAAATAACTTATAATAATTAATTAGAGATGATATAATAAAATCACAAAAGAAACAACTTATGAAGCAGGCAGATTAAATATTATTATTTTTTTAATATATAAATAACTCAGAATAATTAATTAGAGATCATATAATTAAAATCACGGAAGAAGCAATTGATGAAGTAGGCAGGAGAAGCGGGCATGTTGACGGAGAACTGTCTGCCTCTCCTGCCTTGTGCCTCTTATTAGATAGTAAAATAACTTATAATAATTAATTAGAGATGATATAATAAAATCACGGAGAAAACAGTTATGAAGTAGGCAGGATCATAAATATTTGTTTTGTTTTTTTATTAAATATTAATAGTAATTAATACATAAATAACTTATAATAATTAATTAGGGATCACATAATTAAAATTACGGAAGAAGCAGCTAATTAAGCAGGCATGTTGACGGAGAGCTGCCTGCTTCTCTTGCCTTTTGCCTCATATTAGATAGTATTTTTTTTTATTAAATATTAATAGTAATTAATACATAAATAACTTATAATAATTAATTAGAGATCACATAATTAAAATTATGAAAAAATAGCTGATGAAGCAGATATATTGACGAAGAGTTGCCTGCTTCTGAGATCACATAATTAAAATCATGAAAGAAACAACTGATGAAGCAGGCATGTTGACGAACCTGTCTTTTGCTTCTTATTAGATAGTAAAGTAATTTAGCTAGAACTTGAAATCTTACTTTTTTGATAGAAGACAAAAAGAACTTATTTTTATCAAAGATTTTGGACAAACGTGGCTATATATAGATACTAGAGGAGCATGATCCGTGTTAATACAGACCCAATGTTAAGATATTTTTACTATGTACAGTAAGTTGATATTAGTTCGAAATATGAATAAACAAAACATATTAACTGTTTGGTAGTATTTTTCATGGAGTCAAGTCTTACAAGATAATTATATATAACTTACTCATATAAATAACAAAATTCGATGCATATAAAAGTCTATATATTTAATCATATGATTAAAATTTGCTACATTAAGTAGAAAATATGAGATTAAAATTGATACATAAGACTTGACACTTGTTGTATAAAATAGAGAATAATTGTTGAAAAGGAAAAAGGGTTATCTAATCATTGCATATTACATCACATGTGGGTTGCAGTTAATAACCCGCATTGTATTCCCTTACTAAGCCGCCATATATATCATTTGCTTTCATTTTCTCCTTCTCTTTTATTTGTCAACTTGTTCTTTGAAATTGAACTAAATTAATATTTTAAATTCAAATTTTAAGTGTTTCAAAAATTATATAGAACCATCTTTCATATTAATTTAAATTATTTGACTTTGAGAACATGATAAAACATACTTATGTAGATATTTTATTGAACTTTGCTTCTGTATATTCTCCTTCCATTCAAACGTGGAGTCGTTTGTTAGAGTGTATAAAAATAATGTTGATAGAAGGTCTTAATAATGTTTGCATTAATAATGTTGGTATTATTTATACTTACATTATTTCTTATGCACTGTTTGATGTACTGTATTAGAACTTGCATTTTCAATTTTGATATATTTAAACAAAAGTTAAAAAAAAAAAGATGGATTGCATATACATCCTGAGATTCATCCGGGATCGAGAGTCAACCAAATATTTATATCATTTAAATTTTTAAGTTGTTAATTATTGTGATTTATAGTATTTTTTAAAAATATATAATAGATCAAATTATTTTTAGATATTTAAAGTTTTTAATTATTGTAATTTATATAATATTTTTTATGTAATTTTTAAAAAATATATGCTACTTTCCTTGGCTAAAGTTTTGTGTCATTGATAGTCAATTATATATATTTTTTAAATAATTTAAATTTTTAATTATTGTGTGAAACTTTTTCTACTCCAATTTTAAGTGACATGATACTTAGATGACCATAATAATTAATTAGACGTGATATAATAAAATCACGATTGAATATATTAGGAAAAAATTAAATTAGGTGAAATTGTAGTAACAAATAAGAAAGAAAGTAAATTATATGTTTGATATGAAATTAAATAAAGAATAAAATTTATTTAATTTCATCAATTATAATTATTTTTTACAATAAATTATCATCCTACTAATCAATTTACTTAAATATATTTGAAATAATTTTATACATAAAAAAGATAAATAAGATTGAAAAATAAATGGAAGATAGAGGGCCCACATGTGTGGAAATATATGCAAGGCCTTGTGTGATGACATTATGGTAAATTTCTTACATGGCATTGCTTGTAATTAAAGAGAAAAAAATGGGTTTTTATTCAAACTTTTGATGAGGTTCCAAAATCAAAGCACAAAAAATAATTGAATTGAGCTTATAATTTTTTGTAATGACTTTAATACCCTTAAGTGTGAATTTAAAGACAAAAAACTACCATGTTGAAACCACCTCTTCTATAATATAAAATCTCTCTATATATAAAAGCAAAACATAAGCAAGACAAGATGCCACGTGTCAAGCTATTAAAATAGCCACGTGACAATTTTTAAGACAATATTAAAAAATATTTTAAGACAAAGTTAAAAACATTATAATAAAATTTTTGAATTGAAAGTATTTGAATTTGAATAAATTATCCTTTTACAAAAAAGATTTTCATTATCTTAAAAATAGAAACTGTTAATTAAAAAGTTCTAATAGATATATACTATTTCAAGCTTATCTCTTACAAAATTTAAATGTTACAAAATATATTTAAATATAATTTATTTACATATTAGAGAAAGATAAAAAAATATTAAAATAATAATAATAATTAATGATAAGGCTAGAAGCAATAGTCTAAACTCTAATTTGTGATTGCAGTAGTACGTATGTATATAATAATAATAATAATAATAATAATAATAATAATAATAATAATAATCTCTCTATATATAAAAGCAAAACATAAGCAAGATAAGATACCACGTATCAAGCTATTAAAATAGCCACGTGGCAATTTTTAAGACACTATTAAAAAATATTTTAAGACAAAGTTAAAAACATTGTAATAAAAATTTTGAATTGCAAAATTAAGTATTTGAATTTGAATAAATTATCCTTTTACAAAAAAGATTTTCATTATCTTAAAAATAGAAACTATTAATTAAAGAGTTCTAATAGATGTATACTATTTCAAGCTTATCTCTTACAAAATTTAAATGTTATAAAATATATTTAAATATAATTTATTTATATATTAGAGAAATATAAAAAAAATATTAAAATAATAATAATAATTAATGGTAAGGCTAGAAGCAATAGTCTAAACTCTAATTTGTGATTGCAGTAGTACGCATGTATATAATAATAATAATAATAATAATAATAATAATAATAATAATAATAATAATAATAATAATAATAATAATAATAATAATAATAATAATAATAATTTTTAAAATATATTATAAAGCAGAGGACGAAGCACCAAAAGAAGCCACGTGGCAGAAGAATAGAAAGCTATTAGGAGTAACAGTAGTAGGTGGTCTATACAAATATATTTGAATATATTCTATAAAAATAAAAATTAAAAGATACAAAATCTGTGAATAATTTATAAAACAACTCGAAGGGACAAAACATATTAATTTGATTTTATAGTATGTAGTAACAGTGGTGGAAAAAATAATAATTAAATAAATGATAAGAATTGAAAATAATTAAAAAGTACTTCTCATTAGGAGTTGTTGTACATTGAAGAAGTATTTATAATAAGAAATAATAATATTATATTTTAAAGGAGAAGGAAGAGAAATAATTTTTTTCATTTTGTTAGTATTTATTATAAAAGATATTGATTAATATTAGTGATTTCAAATATTTCTCTTAATTGAAATATATATTTAAGATAAGCATATTAAATTTGAAAAAAATAAGGATAAGGAAGAATATTTAACTTACAGATAAATTACATTTGAATTTAAATTTAAATAAGTAGTTGAATTGAAATAGAATTCTACCTCCTTAATCTCTTTTATATATACTCATTCATATACTGATATATACGGTTAAGCTTCCTTCTCTCTCTCTTTGCTATTGATTACTTATTATTAGTTTTATTTATGAATTGATTACTTATTATTAGTTTTATTTATGAATTTACTTATTACACTCTTTATTTTTTAGTAAAACTTTATTTGATTTAACATTTTTATGTTTATACGCAGATGATGATGTTTAACAATTATTTTTTTAATTGAGAACTGAATCCGGGTAAGTGGTATTTTTTATTATGATTTTATAAAAGTAATTAAATACCTCTTTAAAATTTTAATACATGATGTTAGACTAAGTAATTGATATTTTAAGTAAACTTTGATTAGAATTCAAATTTGAGTTTTGATTGAGAAATTTAATGAAAAATTAGCATCAACAACTTTAAAAATTTATTCTTATGAATAAGTTTTGCATTCATGACAAAGCAGATTGCAGATTATAAAATGATTAAAGAAAATTCAAAATAAATAAATATTTATTTTTTACAATGTGTATATCTTAACTTTAACTCAATTATCTTGAAAATGAGTGAAAGTATGAACGAAAGGTAAATAAATAAATAAATAAAAAAGTATAAGTGAAATGAAGATAATATTTTTAAATATTTTTTGACACATTAACGAAATAGAGAGAATCAACCTAGCATGAAAAAAGAAAATAAAAAAGTAAATGAAAAAATATTAGAAGAAATATGCTTATTATGATTTAAATAATGAAGAGAATGTTGTATATGTCCACATAAAAATTCACGCTTTAAATTTCTGCACAATAAACTGGTTTTTAAAAAATCAAATTTAATTTATTCTTTTCACTTTTTTTCTTAACTTGATTATTAAGAAGAGAAAAGGAATAGTATTCTCTGTATTGGTTTATTAGATTTAAAGATAAAAAATAATAGTTTGAATTTTTACTTTTAAAATATTTATATATTTTATTATTTTAAAATTTAATGAAATGTATAATTTTTATCTTATTTTGTCTTATTCCCAGGAGAATGACTAATTTATTAAAATTTAAATCATAATTTTCATGGTAGATCAATGATAAAAGTAATCACTCTATTAATTTTAATTCAAATTGATGGCTAAAATTTTATTTTTATTTAAATAAAATTTTATAAAATCAGTTATTTAGATACTTACTTCAAAAATGCAATCTTAAGAAAGACAACTTTATGGAGCATTGTTAATCACATTCGTATATCTACTCTCTTTTGAAAAGATTACAAAATAAAAATTTGCAGGTATTTAGATATTTCAATTGATTTATTCTTTTCTTGATTTTACTTATAAATCTACCTATATTTGTTTCTTATTTTAATTGATTATGTGTAGTATAAAAAATAATTATTTTTTTTTTAAAATAAAATAATTTTTACAGTATGTGCAAGTGAGTCATGATCATTATAGGTTAAATTACAATCTAAATAAGTACATTTAATGATGTAACTTACTAACTTAGCGTTTAATTAAACACAATGTACATAAATTATATATTAAAAAAAATTCTTGAATAAAATTCATAATTTTATTTTTTCCTTTAAAATTCATATTCGAAAATTTTACATGCATTATGGAAATCATTTTATTTATAAGGACATGTTAATAATTTTTTTTGAATTTGATTTTTAAAAAAGATATTTTAAAATCAAATATATGAGATAAATTCATATTTTGACAGATGTGAAAATGTTTGACTTAAATTTTAACTTATAATCACTTCTAACAAATTAAATTATTGTGAAATCTTCTTCTAATCTATATTTCATTTATTTTATTATGCATAACAAAATTTATCTATTCTAATTTTTAAGTTTCGAGATAAGAGAGAAGAAAACTCAAATGCTTATTCGTGTAACACAAAATATAATCTAATTTGAGGTCAAATTATAGAAAAGTAAAATAATAAAATGAAAAAAAAATGTACATGGAGGATTGGGGGTGGGGAATGGGAGGAAATTTAAATAACTTTTGAGAATATAATGAAGAAATAAGACAGTGTTCATATTATCATTTTATAAAACTTTGCATGGAAGAGATGGAGGGACAGTAGAATAAAAATTTAAATTATATATTTTTGATAATTTGAAAATTTTAAATTGCAAAAATATAACTAAAAAGATACGAAATATAAAACTTGTTTTACAATTACATGAGACTATTTAAATGTGTGGGTGGGTGGGAGGCGAGCGGGAGTGAGGTTGTAGGGGCTATTAACAATCCACCATCTTTAAATTGTGAATAATATTATAAGAAAAATATGAAACATAATTTTCTTTACAATTAGATGATTGATTTTCCGTATAAATTTGGTGAACGTTGGGGGCGGTAGAAAAACATTTATGTTTTTAAACAAATTGATTGGGGGAGGGGGGGAGAAAAAGTTTTTTCTTTTTTTTATTTCATTGAGAAATAAGATGACATATGATTTTTATAAAAGATAGTATAATTTACCAAGTTCAATCGAAATATTTCAATCTGAAGAGATCAGAAATAATATTATTCGCACATCGCACGAGTACGTATACTAGTAGAAATAATATTTTTTCGAGCAATGATTGTCCACCCAAGAATGGAATCATGCCGTAGAATTAGGGTCTGATTTGCTGAAAGATATTTGTTTCGTATTTCCCAAATTAAACTTTAGCACGTTTGTATATTCTACATAATCATACATGTTGTTTATTATTCACGTAAGCAACATCTTTTCTAAAAATAGATAATCTAGATAGCAAAATGGAACAAGCTAGCTCTATTTTCTTCCAGCCGCCACTGTTGAAGACAAAAAAAATTGTCATGAAAATTTGAAAATTGAAATTGAGTAAAATTTCTTTTGATGACTGGTTTTCGAAATTGAAGTTTTGTGCAATTGTCTTTGGAGAAATAACGTAAAATGTTGGTTAATTGGATTCAAATTTTGACTCTAATTAAATTTCAAAATTGCTTACGCGGCTGTAGACACAGTTTTTCTTACAAAAAATAGATTAAGGGTCCTTTCATTGTTAATTAATAATTAACTAGCAAAAGAGGGATACGTGCTGGTATGGTTTGCCCTTTTTCAATTGTGTATGGTTTGCCCTTTTTCAATTGGTAGTTTACATGAGCGCCTTACCAAAATTTTGTTCTGATTGGTCCAACACAGAAGCACATGGGCAGCTTGTTACTTTCATGGCTATTATTATCTCCTCAGATGTATAAACTATTACAGTATACTAAATTAAGAACTTTATGATTAGTAAATTCATTGAAAATTATTAATAGCCCTGTACATGTCACGTGTGAAACTATATCAGTATATGAATCGAGTATTATGATCAGGAAATAAGATCTATTAATGTGTTCGATGTACCACATGTAAATCATTCACGGCAAGCATACACTAGTAGGTGGAGTTTTTGTCACGACTCGAGTCGAGGCCAGCAACGGACATCCCGAACCATGAAGGTTCGAGATATCCCTTAGCATACTATTATAAGCATAATCCATACATAAATTGAAGTGCGGAAGATGTAGGAAAATTATTTAGTTATTTCAAAATAATTTACATTTGAAGTGTATTGATGTATTTTAGAAACTATCAAGAGATGGACTTGAGAAGGCTTACTCTGGAAGCCATCAAGAGGTGTACTTGAGAAGGCTTACTCTGGAAGCCACCAAGAGGTGTACTTGAGAAGCTAAGTCTTACCTATAAATATTCTAAACTTACTGCAATCCTGATGAATTCCTTAAGAAGAATTCAAAACTTTCCTCTTTAGTATTTCTCCTTTTTATATATAATCCTGCTTAATGATTCAATTATTATTTTAACTTGCTGGTATTTGTATCAATGATTTTGTTGATTTCTGTACCCTCTGGTTAATTAGGGAAGACTTATTTAACTCAGAATATCCTCTAATTAATCAGGGAAGTGCTTGTTTAATCCTGGGGAAACATTTCACACTACTGAAATAGTTTCTTAGGACAGTGCCTAGCACGACTCAAGTATAATTAATATATTAATTTATTAAAAAGTAGTTAGATTACTGTTATAGTTGCCATATTGATTACAATATTATCACTAAGGTAGCAATAATATTATACACTGTTATTTTATTGTATTGTTAATATTGTTAATATAATATTTTATCAACAGTTAAATAATATTGTTGTTATTATTATTTTTCCGTTGTGGTTATTATTATTATTTTTCGTTGTTCCCCAACAATCTAAGAAACTATGACATATAATTTTGATCCTAAGACCGTTGATAATACTGATGTTGGTGTTGCTATGACTGCTTTCATTCCAGTCAGTTTGTCAGAAGATTATGGTACTGCAGGTACTGCAGAATACAGGTATGAAAATAAACTTGGCTACATGCCTAATGTTAATGATAGAATCTTCATAGAAAATGCATCTCAATGCAAGAGAATATGTGAAAGAAATGACAATTCCGCTAAGTCAAAAATAATTTTGACTGAAACGGATGATATAATTATTGCGGTCATTTCAGAAATGAATATTGAGACCAATGTGAGAAATTGGGTGGTAGACTCTGGTGCTACCAGACACATTTGTATAAATAAAAATGATTTTGTATCTTACATCCAAGTTGAGAAAGAAGAAGAAATTGTTTATCTTGGGACCTCGAGAACTATTCAAGTTCTTGGAAAAGGCAAAGTTCTTCTCAAACTCATATCTGGTAAAACCTTGGCATTGAGTAATGTGTTGTATGTTCCTAATATCAGAATTAATTTAATTTCTGTGGCATTATTAGGAAAAGCTGGAATAACGATTATATTTGAAAATAATGAGGTCATATTAACTAAACATGATATTCTTATTGGAAATGGATGTTGTAATCATGGACTTTATGTACTTGATATTATCAATGATAACGCATCAGCTTCTGCTCATATGATTGAGTCTATTTCTTTATGGCATGCTAGATTAGGACATGTTAATATTAAATATATAAAGAATATGCAATCTCTTGGTCTAATAGTTGGTTTAGATTCAAGTAATTTTGATAAATGTGAAATATGTGTTGAAGCTAAAATCACGAAAAAGTCATGTTTTTCAGTTGATAGAGAAACTAAACCGTTATCTTTGATTCACACTGATGTGGGTGATTTAAAACAAACCATGACTAGAGGTGGTAAAGATATTATGTGACCTTTATTGATGATTTCTCCAGATTTACTAAGTTGTATTTGCTTAGAAATAAAGATGATGCATTTGATGCTTTTGTGTCTTATAAATCTGAAGTTGAAAATCAACTTAGCAGAAAAATCAAGAGAATTAGATCTGATAGAGGTGGAGAATATGTATCTTTAAATGCTTTTGTGAAAAAGAAGGTATTATTCATGAAGTAACTTTGTCTTATTCTCCTGAGTCTAATGGTGTAGCTGAAAGGAAAAATAGAACACTGAAAGAAATGGTGAATTCTATGCTAATTAGCTCTTGTGCACCTGATAATTTGTGGGGTGAGGCTATTTTATTTGCATGTCATTTACAAAATAGAATTCCTTATAAAAAAACTAGCAAAACCCCTTATGAATTGTGGAAAGGTTATAAACCTAATTTGAAATATTTAAAGTGTGGGGTTGTCTTGCTAAAGTTCTTCTTCCTGAACCTAAAAAGAGAAAAATAGGTTCTAAAACTGCTGATTGCATGCTTATTGGATATGCTGAACATAGTGTTGTATACAGATTTCTTGTCTTGAAATGTGATGTACTTGATAGTAATACTATAATTGAGACAAAGAATGTTGAATTCTTTGAACATATTTTTCCACTATATGATAAAATCTCTCATGCACCTGTTAAAACAGAAAATGAATCGACCTCTAATATTGAGGAACTGAGAAGGAGTAAAAGGCTTAGAAAAGAATATTTCTCTTATGGAAATGATTTTCAAACTTTTCTTGTTGATAATGAACCATCAAATTTTTTTGAAGCTGTATCTTCATCTGATGCTAAATTTTGGAAAGAGACAATAAAAATTGAAAGGCAATAAAAATTGAAGTTGATTCAATTATGAAAAATAATACATGGGTTTTAACTGACTTACCTTTTGGTGCAAAATCGCTTGGTTGTAAATGGATTTTCAAAAGGAAACTTAATTCGGATGGATCTTTAGATAAATATAAAACTCGGTTAGTAGCTAAAGGATTTTCTCAAAAGCAAAATATTGATTACTTTGATACATTTGTACCAGTAACAAGAATTGTTTCTATTCGAATATTAATTGCTTAGCAGCAATTCATAAGTTGTTTATCCATCAAATGGATGTAAAAACAGCTTTCTTAAATGGCGATTTAGAATAAGAAATTTATATGGTTCAACCTGAAGGATGTGTAATATTTGGACAAGAAAATAAAGTTTGTAAATTAATTAAATCTCTTTATGGCCTTAAACAAGCTCCGAAACAGTGGCATGAGAAATTTGATCAAGTCTTAATAAAAGACGGCTTTTCTTCTATTGAGGTGAAAAATGTGTTTACACAAAGGTGGTAGACAGTGATTATGTGATAATCTGCTTATATGTTGATGACATGCTTATATTTGGTACATGTTTAAATATTATGGAGCGTACCAAATTATTTTTGTCTACTAACTTTGATATGAAAGACCTGGGTGAAGTGAATATGATTTTGGGAATTAAAGTTATAAGGAGTGAAGATGATATAATGTTGTCACAAGAACATTATGTTGAAAGACTTCTTAAGAAATTTGAATGTTGGGAGGTAACTCATGTAGCCACTCCTTATGATGCTAATTCTAAATTAAAAAAGAATAATGATGACCCAGTTGCTCAGTCTAAGTATGCACAGATCATTGGAAGTTTGATGTATTTAATGAATTTTACTAGGCCTGATATAGCCTATGCCGTGTGTAGACTGAGTAGATATACTCATAATCCTAATAATGAGCATTGTCTGCTTTAATACGATTGATGAAATATTCGATGTACCACATGTAAATCATTCATGGCAAGCTTACACTAGTAGGTGGAGTTTTTATCACGACTCGAGCTGAGGCCCTGGCAGCAACGGACATCCCGAACCATGAAGGTTCGAGATATCCCTTAGCATACTATCATAAGCATAATCCATACATAAATTGAAGTGTGGAGGATGTAGGAAAATTATTTAGTTATTTCAAAATAATTTACATTTGAAGTGTATTGATGTATTTTAGAAGCTATCAAGAGATAGACTAGAGAAGACTTACTCCAGAAGCCATCAAGAGATATACTTGAGAAAGCTTACTCTGGAAGCCATCAAGAGGTGTACTTGAGAAGCTAAGTCTTACCTATAAATATTCTAAACTTATTGCAATCCTGATGAATTCCTTAAGAAGACTTCAAAATTTTCCTCTTTAGTATTTCTCTTTTTTATATATAATCCTGCTTAATGGTTCAGCTATTATTTTAACTTGCTGGTATTTGTATCAATGATTTTGTTGATTCCTGTACCCTCTGGTTAATTAGGGAAGACTTATTTAACTCAGAATATCCTCTAATCAATCAGGGAAGTGCTTGTTTAATCCTGGGGAAACATTTCACACTGCTGAAATAGTTTCTTAGGACAATGCCTAGCACGACTCAAGTATAATTAATATATTAATTTGTTAAAAAGTAGTTAGATTACTGTTATAGTTGTCATATTGATTACAGTATTATCACTAAGGTAACAATAATATTATACACTGTTATTTTATTGTATTGTTAATATTATTAATATAATATTTTATCAACAGTTAAATAATATTGTTGTTATTATTATTTTTCCGTTGTGGTTATTATTATTATTTTTCGTTGTTCCCCAACAAAAGATATAATGAAATTTAAGGAAAACTTATAATCCAAACTGTGTCAACAAAGTAGTGATAATGCAGTAATCAAATCTCGTCTACGAAGCCCCTACCGAATACTAACTGTCTGGATCAGGACAAGGTCCCCGATTGAATCATAAACTGAAAAAAGACAACATATAAATAAATGTCTTCCGAAAGATGGATGGCTCACCAACTCTGTCATTATCCCAAATGTTCTACTGATGTGATGGACCACGAGATTGAGCCTCAGAACCTGTACTATGAGGGGTCAATACTTAAAAAGTATTGGTAGGTAGAACTAACCCAAAAATAACTTATATTTCATATAACATAATTAACATAATTGAGAGAATTGAGAAAACAATTCAGCATAATATATATATATATATATAAACATGGGCATAACTCAAAGGCTTCAAAACATTCTTGTAAATCACGGACTCAACTCTTTGCTTTACTTCTGAGTTAGATGGTACACTCTACAATTCTAACATCCACGGGTTATATGGAATTCGTCCTTGACTCGGCAGCCAAGCCCCCAGCACGAGTTTGCCGCAAGGTCTGGAGTCTCTGATTTCTAGTACGCTACAGGGCTGTCGCCAGCGTAGAATCCCCTGATTTAGGACAAAATAAAACCCGTATCGTCAAAATACAATTTCGAATAATGAATTATCTGAACTCATGCCTTCTTCGGGTAACTATCTAACTCTCGTTAAGCCCTATTATTATCCTTTTAAAACATGCATCTTACTTAAGACATTCTTTTCTTTCATGTAAAGGGCCTTTCATAATAGGTATCGTCATACCTAGACTTGCAAGTCATATCATATCAAATCATGTCCATAGCCCTCTTTATTCAAAAACATGTTAATCACCACCCAAAAGATTTAAATATCACAGAGCGAGTTGATCTTCTATCAAATATCATATGAACTTATATAAAACACTCTCTTTTCAATACTTTAATATGTGGTGGTCAATTCTTACATAAAACACATGCAATTTGTTCATTAGGACACAAAAGCCTCTAGCATGCAAAATAACCATGCATAATAGTTAAAGAGACATTCAAAACTCAAGAAATATAATTGTTCATAAAGCAACCCCCAACATTAATTATACGTAAATCTCATGATCAAAAAGGGGACTTATAATTCATGCTCTCAAACCTATTTCACAATTCATAACACGTTAAGACAATAAATTTCTTCATGCGAGGGGGATTTCGTAAATCATGCTCTTAAATCACTTTTCGAAACTCATAAAATATGAACACTTGACCACAATTCAAATTCATGGACCCCCCCCCCCCCCCTATTAATTTCATAATTTCATCGAACATGGGTTCATGATGCATTCTCTTCAAACAATTTTCAAAACCCATTAAATATACATACATATATATCTTTAAAACTTGTTAAAAACGTAAAATTTACACCCATGAGAGACAGGATAGTCCCACATACCTTGAAATCGAAGAGAACGTTGGAAAAATTAACCCTTGAAGCTTAAAATCCTCAACCCTAGGTAGTTTCCCCTCTCTTGCTTAAGGAAAGATGTTTAGGGATTTTTGTCAAGTGATATAACGAGTTTTAAGACCTTATATTCGTCCATAAAGGGTTGGGAATGGTTTAGGGATGTGAAAAGACCTCAATGCCCTTAAAATAAATCAAAATGAAACATTTTTTGACGCCCGAAAGAGGGTTTGCAACGCGGACCCGTCGCGAACCTGAGGGTTTGCGGCGCGGACCCAAAGCAAACCTCAAGGTTCGTGGCGCGGACCTGAGACAGTGTCTCACTAAAACACTCATAACTTTTGATTCAGAACTCAAATTGATGAACAATCAGTTGCGATGGAAAGAAGACTCAAAGGGCTTTAATTTGATATATAATGGGAAATATAACTCCTTATAATCTAGGAGTAATGATCGTTGGAAGTTGACTCAAGAAAAACCGTACACCAAAATTCAATGGATAGGAAAAAGTGCTCAACTTAACTTTGAGTTAGGTGATATTTAAGACTTCAATTCATTTCCAAAGATGTTCCCACCCTAAAGAATCATTATTTGCACTTATTTCTTGTTATTTTGTAATATTTCGGGTACACAAAATCTGTATATGCAGAACAACAACTTCAACTAGTTCAAGTTTAAAAACAAGAACTCAATGAAGTACAAAAAATACCCTCAAAACAAGATCAACGTGATCTTTCTTAGAAGTGTATTTTATTTTCAGAAATTAAGATGAAACAAAAATGGCCAAGTCGTCCGAATTCACGGAGTTTCCTTAAGGAAATAATTCCCCTCACTGTACCCGAGGTTGTAAAATTTTTCCTCCCAGGATAAAATGGCCAAACAGACCAATTGTAGCGGTACCTCAAACAATTGAAATATCTTCGAACGCACAGAACGTTTTGATTGATCACACAGAGTAATTTTGAAGACTGAAAGAATTTTGTATTCTGAAAATTTCGTATGTAAACCTGTGGATGAAAGCAGGTTTATATAGCCATATCATGCCTCTTCTGAAAAGTGGCGATGGTTCACTTAAAGGGTGTAACCTTTCCTGAATAATCATGTCTATTCGTCCAAACTGTGTATCTGTTCCGAACATGCATGTCATTTCGTGAATGAGCGTGTCATTTCATTGAAGGAGTTCCCTGAAGTAGTGCATCAGTTCACTGAAACAGTGTATCTGTTTACTGCATGCATATAAATGGAGTATTAAACACAGAAAACATTTACTGCATTATTCATTTCGGAATTCAAATAAATTTTGTCCAAAAAGATAGATCTCATCAATTAATTGACAAATCCAAATCCAAAGCCGAGCCAAGCGAGTGACGACGACAATGGCGCGAGGCATCTCTATTTTCTTACCTAACTTATCATGTGGAGTAAGTGTTCATTATTATAAACACTCCAAAGTTTCCTTCTCCCACCAATGTGGGAGGCTTAGTGAACTTTCCAATTTTGGGAGTACACTTTCCAAATCGGTGTCTCCTTCCCTCTACCATTTTCTATTCACACTTTGAACCCAACATATCTAAGTAGAAATCATTGGGTCAGATCTATATATGTTGAAAAGACGGTTCAAACCTTAGCCTGAAAAGGCGGGATGTTACAGTTTTATCTGCTGATTAAATTACTTTTAAATGCTAATAAAACATAACGTTCAGGTGACAAAAAAAGAAAACTATAATATTTTGGATTCTCTAATATATTAATCGGGAGGATAATTTGTTGTGAATATTACTCGAAAGAAGGACCCTATATGTGCCTTGAGTTCATGGGATACTTGTAAGTGTAGGATGAGAATCTGAATCATAATTTTTAATCCTTAACCTGAATACTGAAAATACGTTCGAATATGCATATTTTTCTGCCGGACTAGCTAGTTGCAACGCCAAATGATGTACCGAAAACGATGGTTTTTTATTTGAAAACTCAACGAATTGAAGTTGAATAGGTCACTCACTCTATATTAGGACCAGAAACTAAGTTCATGTCCCTACAACTTGACATATAGAGAGAGAGGGGTTGGGGAGACTTTTGGATAGAGTTAATACTCCTTTAATTTAGGGAGAAAAAGACGCAAGTGACGGTCGGCCGAAACTAATTCCACCAAAATGGCCATTGATTTGGCAATTTCAAAAGGTAGTCATTTCGACCTTTTCGTCGGCTGCTACTGTCTTTTTTATTTTTATTTTTGTCTTTTTCTTATTTTATTGTGTAACTTTTGATGTTAATTATTTTAGTGTGTTAACACTATAATTATCCTAACATGCACATATTTCTTATTTCTTTTCTTTAATAGCATAAATACACACATCTTATAATTTATACATAATTTATATAATTTCTATGCATATTTGAAAAATTAATCAAATGTTAATCATTTATTTTAAAAATGACCGGTAAGTGTCCTTTTCTCTTTAATTTATGCAATGGGCCAACTTTATTTGTGATCATTAGAATATATTACGATGAAGTTTGCACACATTTTGGTATCACAAATGCCACATGTTTTTGCTGATTCATTCATATTTCACAAAGAACCTTCTATCTTGTCTTGATCTCCTCGTCGTGGACATAGGGCTAATTAAGCCTCAATTTGTAGACTTGATATTACATAATTTAAGCATTCAAGAATTTAGGATGACGACGATCCTTGAAGTTGAACAAAGATTATGAAAGATTAGGATTAAAGATAAAATATGTCAAAGTGTAGGTACATTGACCAAGGCATTGTTGTATAGTATTATCATTTGAATCATGCTTAAAAATGTAATAAGTACAGTTCAAGCTTCTTACAAATTTTATATCAACGTGCTCTATTAGTTACTAGTATATATTTGAAATCATGATACGGTTCAACTAATGGAAAAGCTAGCAACAACATGATCCTCGTTTAAAAGGTTTTAAAAGCTACCAACTAGAACACCAGTTAGGACATGTCCATATTTGTTTGCCTCCACCTGTTGTTTTTTTTAACGGCCATCACAGAAATCTAGTAATTGACTAAGCTAGTGGAATTGCAATCTTTTTCTTTTTTGGTAAACAAAATCATTTTATTACCAAAGTAGACGTTATACAACGCTAAAAGATGGTTGATAGACATAACATCCCCACAACCATCAAAGCATGAATCTAAGTAAACATAAAAGACGACAACAACAACAAGCTAGTCAATAAGTAGGATAATAGTTGTAGTCCTGTAATCAGTGGGCAGTCCTATGCTTCATAGCAGCCTTGACATGCACCTCTTGTATAATATGTCGTATTATATGCACAGAAGAGTGCCTCTTGCTATGAAAAACTCTAGAATTTCTCTCGCTCCGCACATGGTAAATTGTAGCAGCAAGTAGCATCCTATAAACCTCAGCCTTATGGGAACTTCCTCTGGCATATGTAACAGTCCAAGATATCTCCTCATTCCATTCTTTAGGGTCCCGTACAATACCAATCCAGGACAACAACCTTTTCCATATAGTAGCAGAGACATCGCACATAAAAAACAAATGCGCTATGGACTCGTTCTCATGCTCACAAAGTGGATGGGCTTGATTAGTAACAACCCCCTACTTAAACAATCGGTCTCTCGTTGATAACCTGCCTAGCATAGCTAGTCTTAGCATGAAAATCCACCTTGGTAGCCCCATATTATTACATACAAGCTTCCTCCAATGTACTTTTGGAAATTGCCCGCTGAGGTTGATATAAAGCTGCTTTGTAGAAAATGTTTCCATACCTGCTACATCATTCACATCAATACCTGCTTTATGGAAATATTTGGTAGCCTGTAGGATTTTCTGAATGACCCAAGAGGCCTTCTTAGGCACATCCCACAAGTAGATTTCTATTCCTTCCATTTTGTAACAATATACCCATTGCACCCATAACTTATCTTTCTTAGCGCAGGTATTCCATAACAGCTTCCCAATGACAGCTTTATCACAAACAGCCACATCTAAGTATGTTCAAACCTCCAGCCACCTTAGGATAGCAAACTTTATCCCAAGCAAGAAGAGCTTTCTTGATTGATTGATTTTGTATGTGATCACCAGTGTGTTTTTGTGGAGCCAAATCCAACTTGATATAAACTGATTAATTTACTATTCTCTATGCAGAAAGTATACGAAACTCTCTAAGGATATCTTAAATCAGTGATTATAGTTCTGTTTGAGGAATTACAAAATACAGTAATAATGAGTTTTGAATTACCATATTTGGTTGTTTCTTTTGAGCTTGGAAATACTCTTTTTGCAACAAATTCACGAATTGTTAGATTGCAAGTACTATATATGAGGTTAATTGATCGTTCAATTGCAGAAATGCAACGACAGTTAGGACTGATTACACATTTAAGCAAAGGAAATCCAGAGACTTGAGTACAAGACAATTGAGATTTAGCAAACATACAGATTACAACAAAAATGACTAGAAAATAAACTCAAACACAAGCCAAGGTCTCAACATGTTTGTACATTTCAAAGCCATCGTAACGTGCCCCATCAATGAAAAGCCTGAATGAAGCTGGCTTTACATCCGCGAGCTCTTTGATCATCCTATTTCCCAAGTTGTATAAAATAATTTTCCCAGGAAGCGATAGCAATAGCATTGCTTTATCTTTCTCGTCTTCGAGAAAACAGATTGTTGAGAATACGTTTGAATACGCATACTCTTCTGGTGGATTCACTTCTTGATTCACCATGACAGGATACAAATTGGGTAAAAAATCCAAGTCAACATGGTACTTAACAAACCATCCAGAATAGTTAACTTCCAGCTCCAATATATCAAATTGCATACTTGGATGAGGATTCAGATCAATAAGATGCAAGTGTCCACCAGATTCACCAAAGTATTCAATGTTCCTATGCCATTGACCTTCAACAATTGGCGTAGTAGGCATTGATCTGAACGCGCAATTACCAATTTCAAAGCACAAAAAAGGCGCTGTTTGACTGACCCAATGAACAGCCCCATTCCAGAAAACACCATAATAGTAACATAAGTCCGCTCCTCCATACTCATTACAGTCATAACATTCCGTAGAATGCCTCCATACCCCAGTACTTAAAGAATACACCGCGAACCTAAGTTGATTCTCGGAAACAGACAACCAAACACAGACAGCATGGTAATCCTCAGGCTTTTCAGGATCAAAAGCCAAATTCATTGTTTTTACCAAATGGGGTTCGTCGATTGTGTCTGGTTGTGGAATAAGCCTATATTTACCAGTAGTGAGATTGTAGACGTAAAACTCCCTCTTCCCATCACCTAATTTAATATCAAGACAAAATAGTCCGTTACATGAATTCACGTGACAAATTATTTTACCTTCGCGTATACTGGAGAATCTTTCATTCATCATACTCATAGCAGAAAAATCTTCCTCGCGGAGAGAAAGAAAATTGAAAGTGGGGTTCTGGCACAAGAACAAACCGATAGTGGAGGTAGAGGACCTAGCATTCCTGCGAGTGTGGAGACAACGAAACTGGGGACTACTAATAATTGAAAGCCACTGTTTTGAAACTGTCTGTAAACGAAGTAGACATCTTGTGGGCAAGTGCAGTAATATTTCAATCAAAAAATCGTTATTGCTGGCGATGAGCTGTGCAGATTCTGATAATGAAGAGGCTTCAGTTTCAATCGTGTTTTTGCTGGATAATGGCCTGTATGATTTTGTGCATCTTTCAGAACTCCAACAGTGGGTGAAACTAACTTTGATAACACCATATTCATCAACGTACAACGAGTCACTGGATGTAGCATTGTTGTTGGAAATCATGTAGAATTCCTCTGCTGAACAAAATTGGCGTTGACTTCTTGATGAATGGGAGATGTTTGATGGCACGATTAGGTGTGAGAAAGCAGTTTGCGGACTTTCTATGATATATTACTTTCATTTATGTATATTTTATACTAGTAGTAGTTGATTAGTTGTAATTGCATAATCAACATTCTGTTATTTCCCACAATATATTCGGGTACGCAGAAATCTGTATAGTAAAACAACAACTTCAACTCGAGTTCAAGTATAAACAAGAACATAATGAAGTATCAAATACCCTCAACACAAGATCAAAATGACCTTTTCAAGAGGTATATTTATTTTTTCAGAAAAATAAAGATGAAACAGAAATGATTAAGGCCAAGTCGTCCAAATTCACGGACTTTAAGGCCAAGTCATCTGAATTCACGGACTTTCCTTAAGGAATAATTCTCCTCACTGTACCCGAGGTTATGGAATCTTCCTCCCAGGATAAAATAGCCTTCAATCCGACTGCAGCGGTACCTCAAATAGGCGGATTCTTCGAACGCACTCAACGGTTTGAATGATCACACACAGAGTTTTTGTTAAGACAAGAAGAAATTTGTAATCTGAATTTTTTTTTCTGTACCAAAACCTGTGGATGAAATCAGTTTTTTATAGCCAAGAGATGCTTCTTCTGAAAAGAGACAATGGTCCATCTTAGAGGTGTGATGTTTCTGAATATGCATGTCTGTTTACCCAAAAAAGTGCATTATTTTGCTGAAACAGTGGCACCAGTTCACTTCGAATATTGCATCTGTTATTACTGCATGTATGTCCAAAAAGATAGATCTCATTGATCGATCTAAATCCAAATCCAAATCCAAAGCCGAGCGAGCGACGACGACGACGGCGCGAGACATCTATTATTTCTTGCCTCACTTGTCATGTGGAGTAAGTATTTATCAATATAAACACTCTCAAGTTCTCTTCTTCCACCAATGTGGGAGAAGGAGTAAACTTGCCAATTTGGGAGTACACTTTTCATTTTAGTGTCTCCTTCCCTCCACCCTTTTACTCTCTATTTTTCCATTCACACTTCTTTCATCTACTATGAACCCAACAATACCCCACATGAATGGAAAATGGCTAATTTTCATAAAACTTTGACAGACAAGTATGTGATCACCAAACAAAGACTGATTGCATCTGGATAAGTGGGTTTCCCTTTGAACTTTTCGTAGTGAACATGCATTGGATGCACTCGGTCAATCGGTAGATTTGATATCTTTGAACCGTCGAGCTTTAATGTACACCTAGACAACACATGTCACACAACCAACTTTTTACCATTTATGGTTCTTACAGTTTTGTTCTTTTCAGCCATGAACACGTTCCGATTTCATGAGAGCTTAGAGAATAGGTCTTTACTAACATTCTCTTTGAAGCGACTTCCACTTCGCCCTCACATAGGTGATTTCTAAACGGTCAATCCTGTAGATTAAACAGTTTGACCAAATCTGCCAAATTTAGATAATTATTAAAAGACTTTTCACCTTAAGTCTTATCCTTGTTTACTATACATTGTCTACATCATGAGAATGAGTTGGGTAATTGACAATGTTGAACCTGTCAGACACAACTTTGTTTGATCTCCTTGAACCTAGCTCTTGGGATCTCTAGTCAGCTAGGTAGAGTTACCGTCATGCTGACTTGTCTTAGGCCTTAAACCCATTCCCTTGGATATTCTTTCCACTCCTTCTCTAGATAGACCTTTTGTAAGTGGATCCGACATATTATCCTTTGACTTTACATAATCAATAGTGATAATTCCACTAGAGAGAAGTTCCCTAACGGTAGTATGTCTCTGTCGTATGTGACGAGATTTACCGTTGTACATCATGCTCCCTGCCCTACCTATTGCCGCTTGGCTGTCACAGTGTATACATACTGGTGCCACTGGCTTGGGCCAATACAGAATATCTTCCAAGAAATTCCAAACCATTCTGCTTCTTCACCGGCTTTATCTAATGCGATAGATTCAGATTCCATTGTAGAGCGAGCGATACAAGTCTATTTGGATGATTTCCAAGAAACTGCTCCTCTACCGATAGTAAATACATATCCACTTGTGGATTTTACTTCGTTCGATCCGGTGATCCAATTTGCATCACTATATCCTTCAATTACCACAGGATATTTATTATAATGCAAAGCATAGTTTTGAGTGTATTTAAGATACCTCAAAACTCTTTTCATTGCCATCCAATGAGTTATGTTGGGATTACTCGTGTACCGACTCAATTTACTAATAGTACAGGCTATGTCTGGTCGTGTACAGTTCATTATATACATTAAACATCCCAATACTCCTGTCACGCCCCAAATCCCATTGGAGCGGACTGGCACCCGTAGCCGAGGAGGCCCGGGAGAACCCGTTCATAACCTATACTTTCACACTTACATTACTTATGAAAATTAGAAATTTGGGCAGCACTTCGTTGTAAATAGAAGAAAACAGTACCTGTATCAGCCCAGCAGACACGCATATATATATACATAAACAATAATTGGCCGTCAGAGCCATCACGTCTATCAACCAAACACTCCTATGACTGTACAATATGTCTACAAAAGCCTCTACATAGATACACAACTGAGTTAGGGTCGGGACAAACTCCCGCCCACAAAAGACTTTTATACAAATACCAAAAGTACATATAGAAACGACTTGGGATGCCCCGAAACAACTGGAGCTCACCACTATCAACATAATGTCCTGGCTCTTACTGCGGAGGTGTACGACCTGAAGTACCCGTTCCTGCAGGCATGAATACAGGTCCCCCGTGAGGGACGTCAGTACGGAAATATGTACTGAGTATGTAAGGCAGTGAGTATCAAGATGAGATACAAAAGATCAACAGAACCCAGATACCAGTCAATAAACAGTATGAGTAGACCACACTTAAAAGAGCTGATGGGATACCTGCACATTACTTTCATATCATTACTTCCCGTATTCCTTATCAATACATAACATATGTCATACAATGGCCAACTGATCAGTGGTACTAATACAATACATCAGGGACCACCCCTGGAATAGCATATATACATAATCTTTATAATACAATGGCCAACTGATCAGTGGTACTAATACAATACATCATATCATCAATTTAAAATAAAGACATTCCATTTCTTAATTCAATTAATCTTTGAGATTGGTTACTTTGTGGTCACACCTTATGGAACTTGAAACCATGATACCTCAGTAGGAAAAACATGTAAATAGGTAATCAATATCATGAAAATGAAGTAGAGAATCATGGATACCTCATTAAACCATTTCGGAGTCAACAATAGTATATGGACATTTTTTTGACTAGCCGGACATCTTAAAAGTGAAAACAAGTTCAATTGGTAGTGTCGAAGATCATATGATGTTATTATGTGTCATGTGTCGTAGGACAATGTCCATGGGTCATTATTCATGCCAAAGATTAGATAGAGTATGTCTTACATACCTTGATATAACCACTTCAATACAAGTCCAACTTGACTTCCCGTACTCTTCAAACACTTATCTACAATAAGTCATTTGTGGCAAACTAGTATTAGCAACCAAACCTTACCATTTAGGTATTAACTTCACCAAATAATGTCTAGGAAGTAATCCTTTAACTCATCAATAAGAGTGCTACATACATCCTCTTATACTCTTATTACATTCACATATCATGCATTTTCATGCAATATCCCTCAACATCACTCTTAGCCTTTATTTCCCCTCTTAATCACCATCCAATACCAACATGATCACTAGGCATACATAACCACTAATATAATGATATATCACCACAATTCATCCTCCATAATCCAATACAACAACTTCCATAATTTACTACAACAATTTATACAAAACAATTCATAACTATGTTTCTAGTTATCTTCCAACATCAAGACAATACTCATAATCCTTTATCAATACTTATTCATGGATAAGAATCAAGAATAAACAATATTCATACCTTAACAATGAAATCTTGTATTTAGAATCCTCCTTACATAACCATGGGGTGCTTCTCGAAGCTTTCGAGATGGTGAACACAACTACGGAACCAATTTGAATTTTCTACGGTTGAATCACAAAATATTTGAAGTTGAAATTAGGCTAGGGTTTCACCTTCTCTTAATAATTGGATGATATATGATATATATGAGGCTAAGTGTATGTTTATAAAGACCAATTTTCGTCCAAGAGGTAATAGAAAATGACCATTTTGCCCTAAAAATTTAAATAAATCCGAATCTGTCCCCAGTGGACAGTTTTGACAGGCTGAAGTAAATCGATCATAACTCTTTGCTCCAGTATCGGATTTGGGTGAAACCAATTGCATTGGAAATATAATTCAAAGGGCTTTCATTTTTATATAAAGTATACCACCCAGTTCTTCCTGTACAAGGAGTTATGGTCGTTTAAAGTTGACCCAAAAATCTGTCCCAAAATTCTGTTTTTTTTTGATAGGCTGTAGTAAAACGGGTATAGCTCCTTACTCAGACATTGGATTTGGATGAAACCAATTTCATCGGAAAGAAGACTCTCGGATATTTTCGTCGATATATAGAAGCTCATACAGTTCTTTTTGTACAAGGAGTTATGATCGTCTAAAGTTGATCCAAAGAAAATTGCCTAGCTGCAGTAATTTTCCTGCAGATTTACTGTTCACAGGCTTCCCGGCCACCGTTTTGAAATTTCGAATGTGCTCGCTTATATGAAATACTCCTCTGTTTTGGTCAAACTTTATATCGTTGGAAATCTTATTCCAATACCTACACATACAACTATTGACGGGATACTTCCGAACACCATAAACTTAATTTAACCCATACGCAAGCCTTTAGGACTCCATATAATCGCGATAAGTGTACGAAAAAATTTATGGCGTGTTACATTCTCCCCCCCTTAAGAACATTCGTCCTCGAATGTTAGCATAGTTACTCAATTAAGACATGTCCAAGCTTACAATTAACATATTCATCATCATAACATACTTGCATAAAAATAAACACTTACTTGTTATTGTTCTTCTTCCGTCTCATGAACTTCCTCCTCATCATTGAATAGGTAAGGGTACTTAATCTTCATCGCTTCCTCGGCTTCCCATGTGATCTCCTCAACTTATTGATTCCTCCAAAGTACTTTTACCGATGCTATCTCTTTATTCCTTATCTTTTTAATTTGGCGATCAAGAATAGCAATAGACATTTCTTCAAAAGTGAGATCTTCTGTAACTTGTACATCTTCCATAGTAGTGATGTGCGATGGATCTCTGATGTACTTGCGAAGCAACGAAACATGAAATATGGGATGAACTGCTGAGAGATCTTGAGGTAGCTCTAACTCATAAGCAACTTGTCCAAATCTTTGAATGATCTTGTACGGACCTATGTATCGTGGACTTAACTTTCCTTTCTTGCCAAACCTCATCACTCCTTTCATTGGTGATACCTTCAAGAATACCCAATCGTCGATAGAAAACTCAAGTCCTCTTCTTCTAACATCCGCATAAGATTTGTGTCGACTTTGAGCTGTTTCAAGCCGTTGTTGGATCACTTTAACCTTCTCCATTGCTTGATAAACAAGATCCGGTCCAAACAAGACCGCATCACCTGCTTCAAACCATCCTATTGGTGATCTACACTTTCTTCCATACAATGCTTCATATGGTGCCATTTTGATACTTGAATGATAGCTATTATTGTAGGCAAACTCGATAAGAGGTAGGTGATCATCCCAGTTGCCTTTGAAATCTAATACACATGCTCGTAGCATATCTTCAAGTGTCTGGATGGTACGTTCCGCTTGTCCGTCCGTCTGAGGATGAAAAGCCGTACTTAGATTTACTTGTGTCCCCAAACTCCTTTGAAAAGACTTCCAGAAATTCATGGTAAATTGGGCTCCTCGATCAGATATAATGGAAATTGGAACTCCATGTAACCGAACGATCTCCTTAATATACAACTTTGCATACTCTTCCGTCGTATAAGTTGTCTTAACTGGTAAGAAGTGCGCGGATTTGGTAAGCCTATCAATGATCACCCATATGGAATCAAACTTCCGAAATGTACGAGGCAAACCCGTGATGAAATCCATATTGATCTTGTCCCACTTCCAGATGGGAAGATCTATACATTGCATGTAACCACCGGGTTTCTGGTGTTCTACTTTGACTCTTTGACAATTCGGACATTCAGCTACAAATTCGGCAATATTCTTCTTCATGTCATTCCACCAATATATTGCTTTCAAATCTTGATACATCTTAGTCGACCCTGGATGGATGGAATACCTTGAACAGTGTGCTTCTGTCATAATTCTCTTTCTTAGCTCGACTACATCAGGTACACATAAACGACTCTGACACTGAAGCACTCCTTCTCGCGTAAGCTCAAATGCCTTTGTCGTGCCACTCTGCACATCCTCCTTAAGCTGCAATAAAATTGGATTTGCATACTGCTTCTCTTTCACTTCAGCTATCAATGAAGATTTCGCTGCATTACGTACAATAACCTCTTCATCTGGAGTTTCGAGAAGTCGAACTCCCAAATTAGCTAGTTGGTGAAGATCCTTAATCATCCCCTGCTTTCCTATAGATGCTATTTTAGACTTACGACTCAGTGCATCCGCTACCACATTCGCTTTCCCTGGATGATACAAGATATCAACATCGTAATCTTTCAACAATTCAAGCCATCTCCGCTGCCTCAAGTTTAGATCTTTCTGACTGAAGATATATTGCAGGCTCTTATGATCGGTATATATGTCAACATGAACCCCATATAAGTAGTGGCGCCATATCTTCAAAGCAAATACAACTGCAGCTAGCTCAAGATCATGCGTGGGATAATTCCTCTCATGTGGTCGCAACTGTCTAAAGCCATAGGCTATTACTCTACCATGTTGCATTAATACGCATCCTAAGCCAATTCTCGAAGCATCACAGTACACTGCATACCCTTCTGTGCCTTCAAGAAGCACCAATACCGGTGTAGAAGTCAACTTGCTCTTCAGATCTTGGAAACTCTTTTCACAGGCATCATTCCATTGAAACTTGGAGGCTTTATGCGTCAACTTAGTCAAGGGTGCAGAAATAGAAGAAAAACCTTCAACAAACCTTCTATAATAACCTGCCAACCCGAGGAAACTACGAATCTCCGTAGGCGTCGTGGGTCTTGGCCAATTCTTCACAGCCTCAATCTTCTGAGTGTCAACTTTTATGCCTTCACTGGATACAATATGGCCCAAAAATGCCACTGACTTGAGCCAAAACTCACATTTAGAAAACTTCGCATACAGCTTACGATTACGAAGAATCTGCAACGCCTGCCTTAAGTGATTAACATGATCCTCTTCTGATCTAGAGTAGACCAGAATATCATCTATGAAAACTATCACGAACACATCTAGAAACGGCTTAAACAACCTATTCATCAGATCCATAAAAACTGCGGGTGCATTTGTCAGCCCGAATGACATAACCAGGAATTCATAATGACCATACCGCGTTCGGAAAGTTGTCTTGGGTATATCTTTATCCTTGACTCTCACTTGATGATAGCCTGATCTCAAGTCAATCTTGGAAAAACACTGGGCACCCTGCAACTGGTCAAATAAATCATCAATTCGGGGAAGAGGGTATTTATTCTTGATAGTCACCTTATTCAATTGCCGATAGTCAATACACATCCTCAGCGAACCATCTTTCTTACGCACAAACAATACTGGTGCTCCCCAAGGGGACATACTAGGCCTTATGAATCCCTTCTCTAGCAAATCTTTCAATTGCTCTTTCAATTCTCGCAATTCTGCTGGGGCCATTCTATATGGAGGAATGGAGATTGGTTGGGTGCCTGGTATTACATCAATACCAAACTCTACTTCTCGTTCAGGAGGTAAGCCTGGAAGATCTTTAGGGAATACATCAGGAAATTCATTTACCACTGGTACAGTGTGAAGATCCGGTGATTCCGATTCCGTATTCTTTACTCTAACTAAATGACATATGTAGCCCTTGGAAATCATTTTTCTCGCTTTGAAATAAGAAATAAATCTACCTCTTGGTGCGCCAATCTTACCTTGCCATTCAATAACTGCTTCATCAGGAAAATGTAAATACATCTTTTTCGTACAACAATCAATTTTGGCATAACAAGACGCCAACCAATCCATACCCATTATAACATCAAAATCTACCATTTCTAGTTCCACAAGATTGGCCATCGTGTCTCGACCACACACAGTTACTACACAATCTTTATTAACTCTTCTAGCAATAATAGATTCCCCAACCGGGGTAGACACTTCCAACGGTTTATCTAACAATTCGGGGGTCCTTTTGAACTTTCCATCAACCAAGGGAGTAACATATGATAATGTAGAACCGGGATCAATTAGAGCATATACATCAAATGAAAATATGGACAACGTACCCGTAACCACATCTGGGGAAGCCTCTAGATTCTGTCGATCCGCTAAAGCATAAGTGCGATTCTGAGTCCCGCTGGAACTGGCGACTCTTATTTCATTTCTAGCGTGACCAGCAAGTCGTGCGCCCCTACCAGAATAAGATACCGGTGACGATGATGCAACAGCTGATCCCGAAGGTCGTGCTACGCCACCTGCGCCCCTTCGTGGGCATTCTCTCATCATATGCCCCATCATACCGCACAATTAACAAACATTTGTTCCCATTCGACATACGCCCATATGATGCTTTCCGCATCGATTACATATCTCTCGAGAAGGTCTCGATTGGCTCATGTTCCCTTGCCCACGATAACCCACTGATCGCGAACTATGACCCTCACTTCTTTGCCCAAATTGACTGCCTCTGAACCCCTGATGCTGTGGTGGAGCACTAGCTGCAGAATAAGAAAATAATGGCCTAGGTGGTCTAGCAGAAAATTGAGGTCTAAAACCTCCCTGTGGCGCCATAAACTGCCCTGTAGATTTGGCCCTCTTAGAAGACCCGCTTTCAAATTCCTGTGTTCTTCTTCTTTGCCTCTGATCTTCCATTTTCTGTGCAAATGCTTGGATCCTAGCTATATCCATGTCTTTATTTAGTGCAACAATAGTACAATCCCTAACCAAATACGGATCCAATCCATTCACATACCGATGAACTCTGTCATCCATAGTAGCTATAACATTAGGAGCATATCTGGAGAAGGAATTAAATCGAAGACTATACTCCCTCACACTTGTATGACCTTGTCGAAGATTTAAGAACTGATCCGCACGGGCCTGACGAGTCTTATATGGAAGATAATGATCAATAAATGTCTCTTTGAACTCTTTCCAAGTAGCTGGGGGTGCATCAATGCCCCTTGACCGTTTCCAGTCTTCATACCAATATATAGCCTCACCTTCGAATCTATACGCGGCTAACTCCACTGTCTCTCTGCCCGATACATGTATCACCTCTAGGGCCCTTTGGATCTGATCAATAAAGTCCTGCGGATCTTCATTAAGATCGGATCCGATAAAAGTAGGCGGATCCATCTTAAGAAAATCTTGCGTCCGAAGACTAGCCGCCCTATCAGTACCGCTAGAACCCGCGGCAGGAATGGCTTGCCCTTGGACTTGCCCAGCAACTATACGAGTCAAAAGTTGCACTGCATTTCTAAGATCTTGATCAACAACATTAATAGGTGGCTCTGGGGATATAGTTCTCCTCCCCCTTATTTCTTTCGGACTGGGGGAAGTTTCTGATGCATGCTCAGCTGGAGCCTCACTTTGATTAGCTGGTATAGTGGGTGACTTACTAGTCCCCTCTCCGGCAGCCACATCTACTTGCTTACCGGTATTCTTGCTTCTGGTAACCGGCATCATTACTATAATAAGAGAAACAAATGGATTCAGTGGTCAACTATGACTTCATATACAATATAAGCTCTATCGCACGATCTAAGACATGAAGAAAAGAAACAATTCCTAAATGTCCATAGCCTCCTGTTTATAGATGTGGTGCACAACACACCGATAAACAAGACTCTACGTAGACACGGCTTTGTAGACTCACTAGGACGAACCTCTCTGATACCACTTTTTTCACGCCCCAAATTCCATTGGAGCGGACTGGCACCCGTAGCCGAGGAGGCCCGGGAGAACCCGTTCATAACCTATACTTTCACACTTACATTACTTATGAAAATTAGAAATTTGGGCAGCACTTCGTTGTAAATAGAAGAAAACAGTACCTGTATCAGCCCAGCAGACACGCATATATATATACATAAACAGTAATTGGCCGTCAGAGCCATCACGTCTATCAACCAAACACTCCTATGACTGTACAATATGTCTACAAAAGCCTCTACATAGATACACAACTGAGTTAGGGTCGGGACAAACTCCCGTCCACAAAAGACTTTTATACAAATACCAAAAGTACATATAGAAACGACTTGGGATGCCCCGAAACAACTGGAGCTCACCACTATCAACATAATGTCCTGGCTCTTACTGCGGAGGTGTACGACTTGAAGTACCCGTTCCTGCAGGCATGAATACAGGTCCCCCGTGAGGGACGTCAGTACGGAAATATGTACTGAGTATGTAAGGCAGTGAGTATCAAGATGAGATACAAAAGATCAACAGAACCCAGATACCAGTCAATAAACAGTATGAGTAGACCACACTAAAAAGAGCTGATGGGATACCTGCACATTACTTTCATATCATTACTTCCCGTATTCCTTATCAATACATAACATATGTCATACAATGGCCAACTGATCAGTGGTACTAATACAATACATCAGGGACCACCCCTGGAATAGCATATATACATAATCTTTATAATACAATGGCCAACTGATCAGTGGTACTAATACAATACATCATATCATCAATTTTAAATAAAGACATTCCATTTCTTAATTCAATTAATCTTTGAGATTGGTTACTTTGTGGTCACACCTTATGGAACTTGAAACCATGATACCTCAGTAGGAAAAACATGTAAATAGGTAATCAATATCATGAAAATGAAGTAGAGAATCATGGATACCTCATTAAACCATTTCGGAGTCAACAATAGTATATGGACATTTTTTTGACTAGCCGGACATCTTAAAAGTGAAAACAAGTTCAATTGGTAGTGTCGAAGATCATATGATGTTATTATGTGTCATGTGTCGTAGGACAATGTCCATGGGTCATTATTCATGCCAAAGATTAGATAGAGTATGTCTTACATACCTTGATATAACCACTTCAATACAAGTCCAACTTGACTTCCCGTACTCTTCGAACACTTATCTACAATAAGTCATTTGTGGCAAACTAGTATTAGCAACCAAACCTTACCATTTAGGTATTAACTTCACCAAATAATGTCTAGGAAGTAATCCTTTAACTCATCAATAAGAGTGCTACATACATCCTCTTATACTCTTATTACATTCACATATCATGCATTTTCATGCAATATCCCTCAACATCACTCTTAGCCTTTATTTCCCCTCTTAATCACCATCCAATACCAACATGATCACTAGGCATACATAACCACTAATATAATGATATATCACCACAATTCATCCTCCATAATCCAATACAACAACTTCCATAATTTACTACAACAATTTATACAAAACAATTCATAACTATGTTTCTAGTTATCTTCCAACATCAAGACAATACTCATAATCCTTTATCAATACTTATTCATGGATAAGAATCAAGAATAAACAATATTCATACCTTAACAATGAACTCTTGTATTTAGAATCCTCCTTACATAACCATGGGGTGCTTCTCGAAGCTTTCGAGATGGTGAACACAACTACGGAACCAATTTGAATTTTCTACGGTTGAATCACAAAATATTTGAAGTTAAAATTAGGCTAGGGTTTCACCTTCTCTTAATAATTGGATGATATATGATATATATGAGGCTAAGTGTATGTTTATAAAGACCAATTTTCGTCCAAGAGGTAATAGAAAATGACCATTTTGCCCTAAAAATTTAAATAAATCCGAATCTGTCCCCAGTGGACAGTTTTGACAGGCTGAAGTAAATCGATCATAACTCTTTTCTCCAGTATCGGATTTGGGTGAAACCAATTGCATTGGAAAGATAATTCAAAGGGCTTTCATTTTTATATAAAGTATACCACCCAGTTCTTCCTTTAAAAGGAGTTATGGTCGTTTAAAGTTGACCCAAAAATCTGTCCCAAAATTCTGTTTTTTTTTTATAGGCTGTAGTAAAACGGGTATAGCTCCTTACTCAGACATTGGATTTGGATGAAACCAATTTCATCAGAAAGAAGACTCTCGGAGATTTTTGTCGATATATAGAAGTTCACACAGTTCTTTTTGTACAAGGAGTTATGATCGTCTAAAGTTGATCCAAAGTAAATTGCCTAGCTGCAGTAATTTTCCTGCAGATTTACTGTTCACGGGCTTCCCGGCCACCGTTTTGAAATTTCGAATGTGCTCGCTTATATGAAATACTCCTCTGTTTTGGGCAAACTTTATATCGTTGGAAATCTTATTCCAATACCTACACATACAACTATTGACGGGATACTTCCGAACACCATAAACTTAATTTAACCCATACGCAAGCCTTTAGGACTCCATATAATCGCGATAAGTGTACAAAAAACTTTACGGGGTGTTACAACTCCTGCTACTCCAATTGTGAGTCACTTTCACATTCATTCTTTTGAAGTGCAAAATTCACATCTAATGGAGTCTTGGCAATACCGAATTCCATATACTTGAACTTGTCAAGTACTTTTTCGATATAATGAGACTGTGACAATGCTAACCCTTGTGGAGTTCGATGGATTCTTTTACCTAAGATCACATCTGCAACTCCAAGGTCTTTCATATCAAACTTGCTCTCTAGAATTCGTTTTGTTGCATTTATGTCAGAAATGTCTCTACTGATGATTAACATATCATTCACATATAAACAAACAATGACTTGGTGATTTAGAGTGTCTTTAATGTAAACACATTTATCACATTCATTTATCTTGAATCCGTTTGCCAACACGGTTTGGTCAAACTTTGCATGTCATTGCTTAGGTGCTTGTTTTAGTCCATAAAGTGACTTAAGAAGTTTACACACCTTATATTCTTTTCATGGAACCACTAAACCCTCAGGTTGTTCCATGTATATTTCTTCCTCCAAGTCTCCATTTAGGAATGCGGTCTTCACATCCATTTGATGGATTTGAAGATCATATACCACCGCCAAGGTAATTAACATTCGAATCAAGGTTATCCTTGTTACTGGCGAGTATGTATCAAAGTAATCAAGACTTTCCTTCTGTTTGAAGCCTTTTACTACAAGTCTTGCCTTGTATTTGTCAATAGTACCATCCGCCTTCGTTTTTCTTTTGAAGATCCATTTAGAACCTAAAGGTTTATTTCCGGGATGAAGGTCAACCAATTCCCATGTATGGTTGCTTAAGATTGAATCTATCTCACTATTGACTGCCTCTTTCCAAAAGAATGAATCTGACGACATCATTTTTTTAAATATTTGAGGCTCATTTTCTAAGAGAAATATTACAAAATCCGATCCAAATGAAGTTGACGTTCTTTGACGTGTACTACATCTTGGATTTTCTTCATTATGTACATTCTCACTTGGTTCATCTCGAGGTCGTTTAGATCCTCCACTAGACTGTTCATGTCTAGTTTTATACGGGTAAATATTTTCAAAGAATCCAACATTGTCTGATTTAATTACCGTATTTTCATTAATATCCGGATGTTCGGATTTATGAACCAAAAATCAACATGCTTTACTACTTTTTGCATATCCTATGAACACGCAGCCCACCGTTTTAGGTCCTATCTTAACCCTTTTAGGTATAGAAACTTGAACCTTCGCTAGACACCCCCACACTTTAAAATATTTCAAGTTGGGTTTCCTTCCTTTCCATTTTTCGTAAAGAATTGATTGTGTCTTACTATGGAGAACTCTGTTGAGTATACGATTGGCCATAAAGATAGCCTCCCCCATAAGTTTTACAGTAAACCAGAACTTATAAGTAAGGCATTCATCATTTCCTTCAAAGTTCGGTTTTTCCTTTCCGCAATTCCATTAGATTGAGGTGAATATGGGGCCGTAGTTTGATGGATTATTCCTTTCTCTACACATATTTGGGCAAAGGAAGATTCATATTCTCCGCCCCTATCACTTCTTATCATTTTGATCTTTTTGGCTAACTGATTTTCAACTTCAGTTTTATATTGCCTAAACGCATCTATTGCTTCATCCTTACTATTTAACAAGTAGACATAACAATATCTAGTGCAATCGTAAAAAAAAGTCATGAAATACTTTTTCCCACCACATGATGGTGTTGACTTCATATCACAAATTTCAGTGTGCATTAAGTCTAAGGGATTGAAATTCCTTTCAACGGACTTATAAGGATGTTTTGCATACTTCGATTCCACACACGCTTGACACTTTGATTTATTGCACTCAAAGTTTGACAAAACTTCTAAGTTAATCAGTTTTCGTAATGTTTTGTAATTAACATGACCTAAACGTTCATGCCACAAATCATAAGACTCAAGCAAATAAGAAGAATTTGAACTTTTATTTATTTCAACAGTCATTACATTCATCTTATAAAGGCCTTCGGTTAGATAGCCTTTCCCTACATACATTTCTCCTTTGCTAATTATAATTTTTCCAGAAACGGTTACATATTTGAATCCTTACTTATCTAGGAGTGAAACAGAAATTAAGTTCCTACGTAACTCCGGAACATATAACACATTGTTCAGTGTCAAGACCTTGTTAGAAGTCATCTTTAAACAAAATTTTCCTGTTCCCTCCACCTTAGCAGTAGTGGAGTTAGCCATGTAGATCATTTCTTCTGCTTGAGCCGGAGCAAATGACGAAAAAAACTCTTTGTTGGCACATACATGGTGGGTGGCACTAGAATCCATCCACCATTCGCGAGGATTCCCCACCAAGCTGCATTCTGAGAACATAGCACACAAATCATCGCATTCTTTGTTGGATTCAATCATATTTGCTTGATCCTTTTTCTTGCCTTTCTTCGGGGCTCGACAATCTGTGGACTTGTGGCCAATTTTGCCACAATTGAAGCATTTTTCCTTGAACTTTTTCTTGGGTTGATTGCTTCCATGCTCAACTTTCTTTCTTTTCTTCGAATTGTTGTGGTCATCTTCTACAATATGTGCTCCATTAATTATAGAATTCCCCTTTGACCTTCTTTCGGCAGCTTTATTGTCTTCTTCAATACGAAGTCGGACAATAAGATCTTCAATAGTCATCTCCTTGCGCTTATACTTTAAATAGTTTTTGAAGTCTTTCCACAAAGGTGGTAGCTTCTCAACTATCGCTGCTACTTGGAAAGCATCATTCACAATTAAACCTTCTGCTAGGAGATCATGTATGATGACTTGCAACTCTTGTACTTGAGAGACAACAGATTTGCTATTTATCATTTTGAAGTCCAGAAACCGTGCAACAAGGAATTTCTTAATTCCCGCATCCTCCGTCTTATATTTCCGTTCAAGTGTCACCCACAGTTCCTTTGATGTCTTGGCTCCACTATAAACATTGTAGAGATCGTCTTGGAGACCACTCAGAATATAATTCCTGCAAAGGAAGTCCGAATGTTTCCAAGCTTCTACAATAATGAAGCGGTCTTTGTCCGAGGTTCCCTCGGGCACCTCAGGAGCGTCTTCGCTAGTGAACCGTTGCAGACATAAAGTGGTGAGGTAAAAAAACATCTTTTGCTGCCACCGCTTGAAGTCAATGCTCGAAAATTTTCCGGGCTTCTCCGTCCATGCCATTGTTGGCGGAGCATTTGTGCGGCTTGATGAAGCAATATTGTTTGCCCCCACAGTCGTATCCACATCATGCATTTGACTTTCAGTTGTGATTTTTCCTGTCACCACAAGACAGAAAACTTAGTATTTTTTCAGAATACTATTTATATAAAGTTAAATAACTTGAAACTCTTCTTCTTGTTTCTAGTTAACGATGAAGTTTTTATTACTTCGAATCATCAACCGAGTGAACCTTAACTTGTGATGAAGATTTTATGTCTTTTAATCACTAGTTAAATTCAAGCGGAGTAGAAAGCTTAAGCTTTAATCTCCAAAAATAAACAATACAGATTCTGTAAGTTATTCCTTAAGATTGTTATTTCCCACAATATATTCGGGTACGCAGAAATCTGTATAGTAAAACAACAACTTCAACTCGAGTTCAAGTATAAACAAGAACACAATGAAGTATCAAATACCCTCAACACAAGATCAAAATGACCTTTCCAAGAGGTGTATTTATTTTTTCAGAAAAATAAAGATGAAACAGAAATGATTAAGGCCAAGTCGTCCGAATTCACGGACTTTCCTTAAGGAATAATTCCCCTCACTGTACCCAAGTTTATGGAATCTTCCTCCCAGGATAAAATGGCCTTCAATCCGACTACAGCGGTACCTCAAATAGACGGATTCTTCGAACACACTCAACGGTTTGAATGATCACACACAGAGTTTTTGTTAAGACAAGAAGAAGTTTGTAATCTGAAATTTTTTTCTGTACCAAAACCTGTGAATGAAATCGGATTTTTATAGCCAAGAGATGCCTCTTCTGAAAAGAGACAATGGTCCATCTTAGAGGTGTGATGTTTCTGAAAATGCATGTTTGTTTACCCAAAATAGTGCAGTATTTTGCTGAAACAATGCACCAGTTAGAAACAGTGCATCACTTCATTGAAGAGTTGCATCTGTTCGAACTAACGTATTAGTTCAGGAAATATTGTTTCGAAAATCTGCACCAGTTCAGAAATAGAAACACAGAAGCAGTGCATCAGTTCGCAAAACAGTGCAACAAGAGGCACCAATTCACTTCGAATATTGCATCTGTTATTACTGCATGCATGTATATTTAAATGGAGTTTCAAAACACTTTTCGTATTGAATTTATTTATTTTATTTTTGTCAAATAAAATTTATCCAAAAAGATAGATCTCATCGATCGATCATTTGACAAATCCAAATCCAAATCCGAGCGAGCGACAACGACAACGGCGCGAGGCATCTATTATTTCTAGCCTCACTTTCCATGTGGAGTGAGTATTCATCAATATAAACACTCTCAAGTTCAGAGTAAACTTACCAATTTGGGAGTACACTTTTCTGTTATTACTGCATGCATGTATATTTAAATGGAGTTTCAAAACACTTTTCGTATTGAATTTATTTATTTTATTTTTGTCAAATAAAATTTATCCAAAAAGATAGATCTCATCGATCGATCATTTGACAAATCCAAATCCAAATCCGAGCGAGCGACAACGACAACAGCGCGAGGCATCTATTATTTCTTGCCTCACTTTCCATGTGGAGTGAGTATTCATCAATATAAACACTCTCAAGTTCAGAGTAAACTTACCAATTTGGGAGTACACTTTTCATTTTAGTGTTCTCCTTCCCTCCTCCCTTTTACTCTCCATTTTTCCATTCACACTTTTTTCATCTACTATAAAATCCAACACATTCCATTGCGATCATTATTCCCGAACCAACATTACAAGCCAAGCAGGCAGCTGCGTCCGAATATTGCTCGATTGACCCCGAGCACAAGATAGCAATCAGTTGCCATATAACACTTAATATTGGTTCAATTTAGGCTATAGGATGAAACCGACGAGACATTCATGATCATTTTATGTCCTGATCAGATCAGCAAAGACAAGGAGGAGCCACACGAACTATTTTTTGTGAGCAATATGCATGCATCTCATGTATCACGCGTGCATCTTTTTGTCATTTTTTTTTTTGTCAATCATTTGCCGAAGCCTAGCGAGCGACGACGACGGCGCGAGACATCTATTATTTCTTGCCTCACTTGCCATGTGGAGTAAGTATTCATCAATATAAACACTCTCAAGTTCTCTTCTTCCACCAATGTGGGAGAAAGAGTAAACTTGCCAATTTGGGAGTACACTTTCCATTTTAGTGTCTCCTTCCCTCTACCCTTTTACTCTCCATTTTTCTATTCACACTTCTTTCATCTACTATGAACCCAACACATTCCATTGCGATCATTATTCCCGAACCAACATTACAAGCCAAGCAGCTGCGTCCGAATATTGCTCGATTGACCCCGAGCACAAGATAGCAATCAGTTGCCATATAACACTTAATATTGGTTCAATTTAGGTTATAGGCTGAAACCGCCGAGACATTCATGATCATTTTATGTCCTGATCAGATCAGCAAAGACAAGGAGGAGCCACACAAACTATTTTCTGTGAGCAATATGCATGCATCTCATGTATCACGTTTGTCAATTTTTTTTTTGTCTGTACAATCTCAAACTACTTTTTTCTCTCCAAATAGCTAATTTACAACAATTCAAATGCTTTTGGGGCCAGGCCTAGACGAAAGTTGTATTTGGGCCTGAGTCCAAATTAGTTTATCTAAAAATTACACAAATTAACAACTTATATTTTCAATATTACAAAAAATCTCAACTCCCTAAACATATTACAAAAATTCAAACATATACACAGAATGTTATGTATATGTCGGCTATGTTATGTATATTAATAGGGAAAGAGAGTAAAGTAATTAAAAAAATATTAATAGGGAGAGAGTAACGTAATTAAAAAAGTGGGAGAGAGTGTAATTACTCCTAAAAGGGTTGGTATTTATGTTATTTATACTAGTTTAATTGCTTGATGCCAACCCATTTTTCTTTGGGTTGTTTGCCTTAATCTGACAGTCCGGCCTTGCTTTTTTTCCTTCCTAATATACTAAGAATGGTCATTACAATTTGTTTTAACGGTAAGTTTACTTAAATCTCCAATTTTCTATTTCGTAAATTTATCATCACAATTCATCATAACTAATTTTTTTTTCTTAAAAGACATTATTTCTTAATTACAATGGAACTAGAGTGAACTAGATATGAATATCTTAAGCCACAAGTTGGCTATAATCACAATGACATTCTGAACATGTCATGTTAGTAGTCATCCAATTAAGTAAGCAGCCATGATGATATATATGGCTACATGGGAGGACACATACGAACTCAATTTGTTCAAACTAGCTCAAATGAATATGTAACAAGTATCATTCGTGAAGTTAATGTATTTGGTACTGAATATTGTATACAAGGAAATAAACTAAAAAAACCTCTAAGACGTCTCATGACGACATCACGCCTAATCCTATAACGTGCCTCCGTATTATGACGAAGCAATAAACATGATTGAATTTGGCCGGCTATTAAGTCTCTCCAAGTTTTCAATTAGCAAAATGATTTACTAAGAAAATTTGGCTATTAAGCCTCTTCAAGTTTTCAATTAGCAAAATGATCTACTTTTATTTTCTCATCTGTCGGATTAATAATCGATCTGTCCATATATAGGTCGGATCGATAATCGATTTATCGGATCGATAATCAATCTGTCTATATATCGGTCGGATAGATAATAGATATGTCTCAAAAATGGATCATTTCCCTAAAAAAAAAAAAACTTGTAGTCTATTTAATTAAAAAGAAGACTTGAAAAAGCCATTTAACAAAGAATCATTCTTCTTTTTTTGCAAGAACACGATCACTGCAACAACGAGCTACGATAATTAGCCAAACGAAAGAAATAATGGTAAACTCCAATATTAGTGGTAGAGGAGTTACATCTCATGTATATTTAAAATTAAATTAGCTTCTACTTGCGTTATACGTGCATCACAGGTATATTTCTTATGTCATACGTGCATCAATTAGTGTAAATAAGAAACAAAGAGCTACTAATTATTATTTCACCCTTCAAAATCCACCATCTACAACGTTGATGATCTGCCTAGGCGCTATTTACTTTTACTTTATAAAATGAAGCAAAAATATGAAGCTAAAGATCTCAAGTGACAACTTAGAGGACGCTTAACTTGTTTCTACGTGTGCAATATTCCGCGGCAGAAGATATTGGTTTTAGTGACATAATGTGTCATATTTGCCTTTTAAGGCTTCGATAAATTGGAGTCTATACTGATGCTTCTATATATATGCAGCCACATTTATCATGAACATTGCATTTCAACTTGGATGGCACGGGAGCATATGCAAGGATGAATTTATATGAGAAATTAAGGGGCATGTGAAATTGTGGGTTTTTTTTGTAAAATTTGCTATTTTTTTTTATATATTTTCTAAAATTGTATGATATTCTAGAACCCACGCTACAAGAAGGCTAAGTGGTGCATTTGGTTAAATGTTGAGTAATAAATTTTAATCGTGAAAACTTGTGATCAATTCCTATTTAATATAATTTTTTCTTCTTTTTTAAATGAAGCATCTATGCTTTAGAAATTCTAGATTCGCCTCTGCTCATCTTCTTCTGCAATTTGTCCTCTTGATATCTTGAACATCGGCGGTACGTGTCACGTCTATTTAAGCTAGTTGGAACAGCCTGAGTACATACGTGTCATCCCATGTAGCCATGTATATCATCATGGCTGCCTACTTTTTGAATGACTACAAACATGGCATGCCCAGAATGTCATCGTGATTATAGCCATTGTGTGACTGTTACGATCCAACTTTTCAGGTCATATCATGATGGTAGCTATCATAACCTACCAGTAGTCAAGTCAAGCTGTAGTTCGGAACGGCTAGTAACGGACTACTCAATAACTTAAGGAAAAGAATGCGAAATATATGAGATAAAGATCAATACATAGATGAATCTCAAAACCTGGTGATATCAGTACAAGAGCATCTAAACATAATAAGAGTACAAAAGTGATATATCAAGGAGGAATACATTGATTCAACTTACCTCTGAATACAACTTAGAGGCTAGTCTAATACATAGGAGAGAGATAAGTAATACTCCGAACGTCAGGAGCTCACTCTAAGTCTCCGAATCAGGGCTACTCCACACGATGCACACATCCACGGCGATAACTCGTACTATGATCTGCAGGCTGCGGAGATGTAGTATGAGTACCAAACGATGGTACTCAGTAGGCAACTGCCAACTGAGCTCCAAAGATAAAGTAGATATATATAACATATAAACAAAATGGAAACTACAACCAAGAGTACATAAATCATGTAATAAGTCAATGAGAATAACAAGGGACAACTATCCTATTCATGTCCAAGAGTCTAACATAATAAGACTAAGGAAGTATCAAAGTAAACTATCTTATTTCAGCTACATTCAATATATGCCAAAGCTATACCGTATATCCCAGGTCAATATACAGATAAAGAGTGAAAGAAAGATATATTGTAATATACAAGGCGAAGGAACGACTATACAATATGAACAACGAAGAAAGGAATATCCGCTGAGATATCCGCTGACTTCATATAACTATATATATATATATATATAGCTATAATAGATATAATACATTATATATATATATATATATATATATATATATATATATATATATATAATACATATAAACATGAGGTCATCTCAAACATAACCTAGATCGTCATGTTCACATTTTAAGACCTTATTATAATACTAGCAGGATTCAATACCAACATACTCAGGATTTCTAATCCATATGGCTAGACATAGAATAATCGTGCATAGTAATGTAATCATAAGATAGTAAAGGCCGAAGACATACCTCAATCCCAATATCGGATCCATGACCAATCTGTCATAGGCTAGCCATATTAATGATCATAACAATGATAACAACAATATCAATAACATCGTAAATAATCGGGTACTCCAGATAACCAAATACCTAGCCGAGCCTATGCGTACCCCCACCTCCCAAGACTCGAAAGGTTCAATCAACATATAACAACACAAGGCATATTCTTCACCCATATCTATGCAACCGTCCCATACCGGCTGATAGACATAGGTGCATACTGGTGATAGGCAATGCACATGCAGGAATAAATGCAAAGTATACCATTAATATCACAACTCATAACAACTGTCCTCATCAGGACCATCATCATCATAATCAACCTCCGGCCTTGCCGGGAATTAATATCATCTCAATAGTATCCTCCGGACTCGAACCAGGTATCAATATCATCATAATATCCTCCGGCCTTGCCGGAAATCAATATCATCTCAATAGTATCCTCTGGACTCGAACCGGGTATCAATATCATCATAATATCCTCCAGCCTTTCTGGGAATCAATATCATCTCAATAGTATCCTTGGACTCGAACCGGGTATCAGTATCGTCATAGTATCCTTCGGCCTTACCAGGAATCAATATCATCTCAATAGTATCCTATGGACTCGAACCGGGTATCAATATCATTATAATATCCTCCGGCCTTACCGGGAATCAATATCATCTCAATAGTATCCTCCGAACTCAAACCGGGTATCAATATCATCATAGTATCCTCCGACCTTGCCGGGAATCAATATCATCTCAATAGTATCCACCGGACTCGAACCGGATATCAATATCATTATAATATCCTCCAGCCTTGCAGGGTATTAGTATATGTCATCACAATATCCTCAGGCCTTGCCGGGTATCAATGTATCATCATAACTCTCGACACATAAATATAGGCATGTAATAGGTGCACAGATACAAACCGATATACTCATAACCGTAAAGATGTCTATCTTATCAATACATCCCAACTACTCGTTATTAGCTAACCAACACTTATTATTATTAAACCGCTAATTCGCTAGCCATCACATAACCTCTAGTTATTAGCTTAAACATTATCCTTCACATAATCCTTGTTCACGAGATAACAACTAACCACCATTTATTTAATAGTCAACGTCTAATATCTAGTCTAGGTTCATCATTAGACCAAAACCGTCATTTATCCACCATTCATTATTATCAACTATTCATCCTATTTTTGTTAATCATTACTAGACAACACATTACTACTTGTCGCCTAACCATCTTTTATTAAATGACATCATTTATTAACTGACCATCGTTAGCTACCATGTTCCAACTAAGCAAGATTCATTAACTAATGCATCAGCTTCCTAGCCATCAAGTGCAATATTCAGCTAATAGACAACTAGTTATCACATAGCTTAACCGTGTAACAAGAAGAACAACCATAAGATCACATTTCAGCTATAATCATATCATTTAAAATGATAAATAATCATGAACGTACCAAACCTATGCATGCCATCACCAGTATTTAATCAGTGGAATAATAAGCATCATATTGCATCTTCCTCCGTTCCATACCGGAGAGATGTGTATACAAACATATACATATTCATATTCATAAATCGCAATCACATCATTCACAACTATAAACACTTCTTGAATATTTAATCAGTACTATAACATGGCCCTTGGACCATTAATTTGTTCGAAATAATCACAACATCATAATCGTGGCCTTAGGCCCATATACATTTCCGAAACTCATATCAATAATCATATGTATAAGACGTAGCATACCTCTAATCATCTCACATATAAAAGGCATCTCACATATAGAAAGCATAATAAATAAATATGTTATCATCTCTCACACTAGAGACATCTCACATCTCGGTGGCATATTATAGATAGACGTGTAATTGTCTATAGGATATCATATATCAATAGGTCATACTTCAAGACAACGAGGAATATCGCTTCTCTAGGCCAATTCACTTATCCAAAAGGACCATCATCTCTATAGGTCCAATAATCATGACTTAAGGAAATAGTAACTCTATAAGCCAAATACCAAGTCTAAGAGGAAATAGCATCTTTATGGGTGTGTTTGGTATGATGAAAAATATTTTCTGGAAAATGTTTTCCTATTTTCCCTTGTTTGGTTGCAATAAAATGTTTGAAAAACATTTTTCATAACAACTCATTTTCCTCAATTTGAGGGAAAATGACTTCCCTCATGGGCCAAGGGAAGTCATTTTCTAGAGGGAAGTCATTTTCCAGAAAATGACAAATGTGACTTATGACCCCACCCCCATTTCTCTTCCCCACCCAAACAACACTCATATTTACATGACTCAAAAAATTCACATTTCAAAAAAAATTTACATTACTTGGAAATACTTTTCACTGTGCTTTGCTTTAATTTTTCACTGCTTAAAATAAAAAATAGTGAAGCCCGAATTTTTTCCATTTCCAACGTTCGTTGAATGTATTGTTATTTTCATATGCATAGAGGAAGACTTACCTATGTTAGTTTTGCTAATTGCATATTTCATTTTGTCATCGATGTAACTTGTTTCACGAGGTTGAGTAAGCTTGTCGTTCCGTTATATTTCTATTGATTGTAGTATCTTGAGATTGTCCTGACAAAATATTGAAAAGTGTCTCCTATATTTGCTAATTAATAGTTGCTTAAATTTAGTGATTGTAATATTTTTGTATTCGATATTGATATTATTTGTTATGCTTAAATTAGTTCTTACAAGTTGTTGAGTTGCTAGAGACACTGATATACTAGTTAACAGTTAGTAGTATTTTCTAAAAAAAATATTTTTTCACTCACCAATCAAACACTAGAAAATATTTTTCTAAAAAATAGTCTCTACCCACCAACCAAACACCATAAAATATTTTTTGGAAAATATTTTTCACTCACCAACCAAACATGAGAAAATAAGTAGAAAACCAACTTATTTTCCATGGAAAACATTTTCCAAGAAAACATTTTCCATGGAAAACATTTTCTAAGAAAACATTTTCCATGTTCCATCATACCAAACACACCCTATAGGCGAAATATCAAGTCTAAGAGGAAATAACATCTCTATAGGCCACATAATGTATCTAGAAGGAATATCACCTCTAAATGCCCAATATCACTTCCACATGTAGTATCATAACCATAACTAAATAGCCACAATCTCGAAACATCAATACAAGTTACCAAGTTATGAAGTAATCTTATTCTAAGGTTTACTAGCCTCATCTATGTCTAACATCCGCAACTAAGTCCACAAGACTTAAAATAAGCTTAGGCCTAAGTGGGTCGAACGATCCCACTTCTAATCCATAATTTCCATAATTAGGCATACTATGCCCCAAACTAGGCTAAAGTATCTAGTTCATCTTCTAGATATCAAGCAAGCCATATTAAAGCCTAAGATAGTAACTTCGACTAGAAACAAGTGTACTCAAGTCAACTCTACCAAACTTACGTTTCCAAAACTATCACACTAGCCCAATAAAGCTAAATATACAAATCATGCTTCAAATTCTAAAACCATATTCCAAGCATAGCATTATATCATATCTATACTACAAATTTATCCAAACTAGGGAGAAGGCAATAGGATTCTACAAGGGTATTAAGTAATTCAACCTACGGGTCAAAACCCTCATCTAATCCCCAAACTTATATGTATAATCAATACTAAGTCATTCTATCCAATATCAATCTTAACATTCACATTCACACGCAATATATATCATACATCATCCATGAAGAAGAGTAGATAGAAGCCTACCTCAAGGCTAAACTGTAAAAGCACACTTCAAGTACCACATGCTCGTCTTCACTTCACAATCCCCAAAATGTCATCACACTATCAAAAATATAATCTACTCATCAATACGAGTCTAATAATACCCATATTACACTATTGTGCTTGGGATCCAAAAACGACACCAAAAATCCCAAGTGGGTCCCACGTACGGAAATCGCGTTTTCGAGGTCAACCCAATGCTCATACATCACCAAGGAATCATAACCCTCAATGAATTGGTGAAAACAAACCAAATTTATGGCTAAATCAAGCCCTAAGCTAAATTGTGATTTTGGGTCAAGAACTAAAAAATTCACCAATAAAGTGATGAAATCTTACCTTAATCCAGATGATAATCATGATAAAAGATGTTTACCCAGCTCCCTAGACACCCACAAGACTCAATTTTGAGTTATCATACCCATTTAGGGTTTTAAGCTCTCAAAGGTGAATGAAAAATCCTCAAATTTGCGACCTTGGGGTCTATTTATATATAGACCCCTCGGTGAAGAGACACGGTACTCTGTGACAGCAAAGTCAAAAACTTATTTTTGACCCTCGGAACTCATCCGGAATCAAAATATATGATCCAATAGTGAAATTTGAGTGTAAACCACAATTCAAATCCATTGAAATCATCAAAACTTCCATACAAGGTCGTTTCGGCAAAAAGTGGTGTCCACACATATAGTTCCGATTTTACGACTTTCTGACTAATAGGTCGAAATGAACTCGGGTGCATTCGGACCCGAGCCAAGGGTCTACCTAGACTAAAATCGATATTTCGAATCTGCTGGCGCAGTCAAAATTTTTATCCGAGATCGCTTTGCTGAAGTTTTTGCTCGGTGGCCATTTGGAACTAGCGAAGACTTCTAAACAAGGAATTGACTCTAAAAAACAAACGAACTGCCCAGTAACCGAACCGTCAGTCCCAGCAAGTCATAAATGACTTGGGACAGCTATGGAGAAGTTCAAACGGTGAAGATAAGCATAAATATGAAAAATGACCTGAAGGGTCATTACAACGACTAATGAAATTAATAGTATCTTGTTAACTCTAGTTCCATTGTGACTACAAACATGACATGCCCAGAATGTCATCATGATGAGTGGTGATTATAACGGAGTTTCAAAAATTCACGCAAATTAGTTTAAGCAGAAGTTGTGTGCTCGTGACCAGAAGCAAAATATTTAGGATTACAAAGAGTTCATCCCGAAAGGTGATTGAGTTGGTTAAGTAGGTGATCTCTAAAATGAGAATTTCAAGTTCGAAATCTCATATATACTTTCTCAGCTGAATTCATTGCCCAGGATTTGTCTAGTAAAATTTACTTCTCTGAGTGTGGTTTGCTGACTTATTAATCTGAAGTGGCAAATGGGGGTTCCTTTTTAAAAAAAAAAAAGAGTTTGTAGATTATCCAAAATAATTACGTTTTGGAGACTTTATAAACCGGGAAGGTTCCTTTTTATCTTCTATTTGGATTTCACATCAACTAATGCAACTATGTTGTAATCAAAGAAATTAAATCCTTACCCCTTACAAAAGGAAGGATCATTCATTGGACTGAATACAATTGTTTGATAGTATGCTTGTTTGAGCGCCTAAATATGCTTATCATTTAGCAACTCTCCATCTTACTATTTCACTTGCTTATAAAATAGATGGAATAGCTAGACTTTTTCTTTATAGTAACTTGCCATTTTTTCCCTAATTAAGCCTTAATCTACACATTTTGTTATGACTTACATTATATCGAATCAATTTTAGTGATTCGTAATCTAATCTTTACATTTCATTAGGTTAAATACATAATGATAATTGAAGTCAGTCAGAATAAAGTTAAATAAGTTTAGCCGTTTTGGTTCCTTTTATTTGACAACTTGTCAAGTACTTCCAAGAAACCTTATTCATATACTTAAAAGTTGAGTTACACTATAGAGCCACGGATCTAATTAAGGGACAGCATGAAATTTCCATACAACTCTAACAAAAGTGTGTTCATTTCCAAAATTTTCGTACGTACGTAACCGTCTCTGACCTAGTAATCACTGTGGCACTAAATACTATAGCAACTTCCTACGATATTTCCCACTTCTTCATCATATAATAATTTCATTTTGTTAGCTACTCTCTCTTTATATATACATCATAAAATTATTTCCATCTTCATCAAATCTCTATTCGTAAATTCTTAATTTATCGCGCTCTCTAACAATCGTCATCTATAGTCTGATCGACATGGGGATTCCAAAGTATATAGTCGCTGGTCCATCGGAAATGCTTGCCATCACGGGAAATGGCATATCTGAAATACTACTAAAGAAGAAGCATTTTTTATGGCCCCTCCAAAAATGCACTAGGCTCGATATTTCTCCTGTGAACTACTCATTTGAGGTACAAGCTATGAGCGCGGAAAAACTCCCTTTCTTCCTCCCCGCGGTTTTCACAATTGGACCAAAAGTGTTGGACGAGGCTAATTACGAGAGCCTGATCAAGTATGCTAAGCTTGTGTCCAATACTGATAAGGAATCAACCCACATTAAAGATCTTGTAAAGGGAGTTATCGAGGGTGAAACTCGTGTACTTGCTGCTTCAATGACAATGGAACAGATTTTCAAGGGAACAAAGGAATTCAAGCAAGAAGTTTTTGATAAAGTTCAACTTGAACTCAAACAGTTTGGGCTTTATATATACAATGCCAATGTTAAACAACTTGTAGATGTCCCTGGCCATGAGTATTTCTCTTACCTTGGCCAAAAGACTCAGATGGAGGCTGCCAATCAAGCCAAGGTACGTAACAATATTGCTTACTAATCTATTCATTTAAGAGTTGTAAATACTTTTATATCAAACTGAAACAATTGTAAATTATCTAGTAAATCGAACGTGTCAAATAGATAGGTTGGGCTAAATCTGAGTGAATTAAAATGAGATGAGTTGATAGATGATCAAGTTAATGATCCGTTACTTGAGCTAGACCAAGTCAAAATAGGCTAAACTATTATCAAGTTTTAGTTTTTTTGTTATGTTTATGATATGTGCAATCACATAATATCACTCTTTTTGTTTATTATGGCCTTATATTAACATGTCAAATAAAAAGACTTTCAAAAATTATATTCATAATGTTTGTCATGAATCAATTTGAGCTACATTCCAGTCCAAATTTCAGGCGGGCGTAATTGGATGTTTGCAAAACTTTTTGCTAGAAATTGAATTATTCAAAGAAACATCCCTTTAGACTAATTGATAAATCAAAAATATTTGAACGTGGGTCAGAATTGAAACTTTATGTGTTCAAAATATTAGAGTGACAGTTTCAAACGTTAATAGTTGGATTCTAAATGTAATATATACATGCATATTTAATAAGCTTCTTGAGACAAATACATTAGTTGAGCAAAAGCTATTAGGTTCGGCAATCCTTATGCTGTCCTAATTTATTTGGGCTTTCGATCATATTTTCAATTTATTCTTTTGGTTTATGATTTGATAGATTGATGTGGCGGAGGCAAAGAAGAAAGGAGAGATAGGCGCAAAGCTAAGAGACGGAGAAACAAAGCAAAATGCTGCTAAGATTGATGCAGAGACATTTATCATATCAACCAGAAGGCAAGGAGAAGGCAAGAAGGAAGAAGTTAGAGTAAGGACTGAAGTGGAAATATTTGAGAACCAAAGGGAAGCTGAGGTTGTTGAGGCAATTGCTGTGTTGGCAAAGAAGAAAGCAGGATGGTCTCAGACTGCAAGGCTGGCTGAGGTGGAAGCCGAGAAGGCGGTGGAGATTAGAGAAGCAGAGCTGCAAATGGAAGTGGAGAAGAAGAAAGCTTTTGCTGAGACTGCTAAGCTCAAGGCTGAGCTTCTTAGCAAGGCTAATGTTGAATACGACATTAAGGTACGGTACTTCTTATATTTTGAATCCTTTCAATGAAAATCTTAGCTTGCGTCGTATAATATACGCTCTTTAACTTTACCAAGCATACGTGCTATATAAAGTACTAGTAATTATTGTACCTTATGTGTGCTATTATCATATAGTCAAGCAGAAGAAAATAGATTATTATTGCACCTAAGGCAGAAGAACTAACTCCCTTTCAGATTTTATTGTAACCCCTTTAATTTGCCAAGCATGCCTGTTGCAGTAATTATTGCCTGGTAGTGGCGGAAGCCAGTCACCCTCTAGTACTTTCTTTGTTCGATCTTGTATTACACAATGAGTAATTTTAATATCTAAATTTTATTTTGAAAAGATTGATGTTCGAATTCAGACCCAAAATAATTTAAAATTTGACTTAGCATTATGTATGTAAATTACCTGGACCAAACGTCTATATCAAGATATGAGATTGTCTATTTTAGACATTATGTATATGGTAATGACAGAAAAAACATTAAATCAGAATGACGTTTTAATTAACACAGGTGCAAGAGGCAAACTCAGAATTATACAAGAGGCAGAAAGATGCAGAAGCCGCACTATTCGAGAGCCAGAAGAAAGCAGAGGCACAAAAAGCAAATGCAGATGCTGAACTCTATTCTCGCCAGCAGACCGCAAACAGTGAGCTGTACGCGAAGCAGAAGGAAGCCGAAGGACTAGCAGCGGTTGGGAAAGCACAAACTGTGTACTTAGGATCCCTTCTAAAGGAATTGAATCACAATTACTCTGCCCTCAGAGACTACTTGATGATCAACAACGGTATCTATCAGGAAATCGCCAATATCAACGCTCAAGCAGTGAACGGTATGCAGCCAAAGATTAGCATTTGGTCAGGCGCTGATGGCGGTCAAAGCAAAGGCGAAGGTGGAAGCGGATTGAATGATGTTGCGGGTGTGTACCGCATGCTGCCTCCACTGCTTCAAACTGTGCATGAACAAACTGGGATGAACCCTCCTGCTTGGCTTGGGACATTACCTGATAAATCCAAATGAAGTCCACTTTCACTACTTTCTAATTTACCAAGGGATTTTGTGCTTTAATTTTCTGGTCTTGAACTATATTATATTTTGCATTACTATTGCTGCTTGGATTGAAGTTGCTTTTCATGTGTATTTGAAAATAATAGTATATATGAAGATATCTGCGAATAAATTTTTACCATGTCACCACACTAATAGTTTACATTTTTGATAACTAAAATAAGAATCAAGTCAAATAAGTTTAACTTCCTTATGTTTCATAATTTGTTAGTCGTAAGACCGTTTGGAATGTGTATAAGGTGTGATATCTCAGAACAGAGGCGAACCCAGGACTTAAGCTTGACGGGTGCATCTCTATATTTAAATATAGTAATTAATAATGTCAAAGTTCGATATACATTTCTTTGAAAACTTATTAATTATAGTATTTTATAAGCAAAATTTTAATATTATTGAATACCATTAATTAGATTTAATATGACAAAAGTGTGTTATTCACCGTGCTTAAATTCAACATACTTTTATATTTTGAATAATAATAGAAAGTTTTCGAAAAATATGAAATTCTAGTGGTTTGTTTGCTAGATAGTTGCAACGGGTAATATTTGATTTAAGTCTATCTCAAACTTTAAATTGCTAACTTTTAAAATAAAAAATAACTCAATGATCAAAAGATTAAAAGAAAATAAATATTATACAGTATAAGCTAGGGAGAATATCTAACTTTTGAAGTTGGAGAGAAGCTTGTATTTTGAAATAAAATAAAAAACAGCTCAATAATATCCACAATACATAAAAGAAAAAAGAAAAAGTATGAAATAAATGACTATTAAGTAGGAAGTCTTCTTTAATCAAAAGATAAATATATACATTTGCACAATAAGTGTAAAGAAACTTGGAAAATGAAAAAAGGAGCAATAAAGAAACGTTTCACGCAATAGAAAATTGGAAAATGATAAAAGGAGCAATAAAACTTTGTTAGTGGGGCTTGAACCTGACCAATCACACATTAAGAGCAACTTTCAAGTGCATACCAAACAATCTCACCAGTCAACCCAGTTGTTATTGTGGGTGCACAACATATATTTAACATAATACTCTGATATATATATAGATATACAAACCATATATACCGAGTTTTTCTCGAGGCTAGCGGGTGCACTCAATGTAGGTCCGCATAAGTTTTACTCCGTTTGGTTTGCTGTAAATTTATATCGAGATAACTTAGCCTTATCCTATTGAACTTAGGATAAATTAATTCTATCTATTAAAATTTAGCGAATGACTATAATTTAAGACTTCAATATAGAGTGGGACTCAAATTTTAAATAGTACATACGTAACCACCTCTGCCTCTGTAATCACTGCAAAACAAGGATCCTAGCACGATATTTCCTACTTCTTTCGTCATATAATTATTAGTATTCGACAAGCTTGGGACTCTCCTATATATATAGTTCCATCTTGGTTAGGGTCCCCCATAATTTATCTATTTGATCATCAAATCGATAGTCTTAGTTTATTGATCACTCTCTGTAATCATGGTGATTCCACAGTATATAGTCGCAGGGCCATCGGAGATGCTTGCCATCACCGGGAGTGGCATCAATGAAATAAAACTAAAGAAGAAGCACTTCTTATGGCCCCTTCAAAAGTGCTCAAGGCTGGACATATCTCCTGTGAACTATTCATTCGAAGTCCAAGCTATGAGTGCCGAAAAGCTCCCCTTTGTTCTCCCTGCTGTGTTCACAATTGGACCCCAACTAGACGAAAACAACGAGAGCCTGATCAAGTATGCGCAGTTTGTATCTAACCATGACAAGAATTCTAATCATGTTAAAGAACTTGTCAAGGGAATCATCGAAGGTGAAACTCGTGTTCTTGCTGCTTCCATGACTATGGAACAGATCTTCAAGGGAACCAAAGAGTTTAAGAAAGAAGTTTTTGAGAAAGTGCAACTTGAACTTAATCAATTTGGGCTTTATATCTATAATGCTAATGTGAAACAACTTGTTGATGTTCCTGGCCATGAGTATTTCTCTTACCTTGGCCAAAAAACTCAGATGGAAGCCGCTAACCAAGCCAAGGTGCATAACACTACTTTTACTTCTGCTTTATATATTATTAATTTTTCAGTAAATCTATTGATTAATATGCATGCATCTCCATCACTACAATATTATTCTGGTTAAATGGTTTTAAAACAAATAGCCATCCAATTTGATCTATTAAAGATGTTAAGTTATTTTTATGAGTTTTTGTTTTCGAGGAGTTTAGTTAAGCTTATTTTGACTTTCAACTTACTATTTCTAAAATTACATGGACTAACCCACATTAGTATATTATTTGTCGGATCCAATATTTTATCTGTTTTTGTTTAACAACCCATATCTTACCTGCCCGTTTGTCACTCATATTCACAGTATAATGCATAAGAATCCATTCATTATAAATATTCATGTATAACTAGTATGTGAACTCAATGACGTTTTGTCATCTGTTATTTAATTTGTTCTTGTTCTTTTTGCTTTCTCTTCTTATCATGATGTGACAATAGATAGATGTAGCGGAGGCGCGGATGAAAGGAGAGATAGGTTCAAAGCAAAGAGATGGAGAGACAAAACAGAATGCTGCTAAGATTGATGCTGAGACAATGATCATATCAACCAGAAGGCAAGGAGAAGGCAAAAAAGAAGAAGTTAAGGTGAAGACTGAAGTCAAAATATTTGAAAACCAAAGAGAAGCTGAGGTTGTCGAGGCGAGTGCTGAGCTGGCCAAGAAGAAAGCAGGGTGGTCTCAGACTTCCAGGCTGGCGGAGGTGGAAGCCGAGAAGGCGGTGGCGATAAGAGAGGCAGAACTGCAAATGGAGGTGCAGAAGAAGAAAGCTCTTGCTCAGACGGCTAAGCTCAAGGCTGAGCTTCTTAGCCAGGCTAATGTTGAATACGACGTTAAGGTATTTCTTTTAATTTCTGCTTGTTAAAATCAAAGTTGTTTCTAAATTCGAAAATGTTGAATGCATAGACGACGATATTGATTGGGAATCCATTGTAATTAGTCAAGCATTACCTTATACAAGTTATTATTACTATTTACTAGTACTATATGTAGCTTATTATTGTACATTATTATGTACATAACGCACAAGTAAATCCCTCAGATTGTAACTGACTTTTTGCCAAGCATGCCTGCAGTACTTATTACGTTATACCTTATGTAGTTATAGTACTGAAAGATAGTTCTGGTTGAGCTTCGTTGTAAAATCCGTAATACTTCCTTTGTGCTACAATATATATTACTAGTTATGTAAAGTTTGCATCCACCTAACTACATATCAAAAATTCAAAATAGGAAATTGTGCGAACTAGCCTTCACAAAGTTTCTGTACCAACATTGAGATTGTCTTGTAATATTGTAAGTCTAGATCATTTATATATACATGTATCAATGGAATTACTAACCTGTCAACAGGTGCAAGAGGCAAACTCAGAACTATACAAGCGACAGAAGGAAGCTGAAGCCGCACTATTTGAGAGCCAGAAGAAAGCGGAGGCACAAAAAGCAATAGCAGATGCTGAATTCTATTCTCGCCAGCAGGCTGCAAACAGTGAGTTGTATGCAAAGCAGAAGGAAGCCGAGGGAGTAGCAGCGATTGGGAAAGCACAAGCGATCTACTTAGGGTCCATCCTTAAGGAATTGAATCACAATTACTGTGCACTCAGAGACTACTTGATGATCAACAACGGTATCTATCAGGAAATCGCGAATATCAACGCTCAAGCAGTGAACGGTATGCAGCCAAAGATCAGCATTTGGTCAGGTGCTGATGGTGGAGAAGGTGGAAGCGGATTGAAGGATGTTGCGGGTATGTACCGCATGCTGCCTCCACTGCTGCAAACTGTGCAAGAGCAAACTGGGATGCAGCCTCCTGCATGGCTTGGGACCATACCTCATGATGAATCTAAATGAAGTTGTGCACATTAATTACTTTATGCTTTAATTTTCTAGTTTTGAACTATATAGTTTTTGCAGTGTGCTGTATTACTATTGTTAAATTTTTAGTGTTTGAATGTTGGATTTAATAGAGTATCATTATTTTATGGCATAATTGTTTTCTTTCTTAGTGCATCACATTTTACTAGTAATATTCCCCTTGTGAATTTATTTAACATTTAACACTTCTCTTTAAGTAGAGATAAGAAATATTAAATATTGGGGATAATTTTATTTTATCACGGTTTAATGTAATAACTTTAAAGTATTTAATTATAAAGGTAAAATGGACGCAAACTGAAAACTTATTTACAGTAAAAGTGAACGGAGGAAGTAAATAAACTCTCTTAATTAAAGTTCTTACGAAGCGTGTGAAAGAAATTAATTAAATTATGACAAATAATTTGATGGAGTTGTTATGTCGCTATTACTTTCTTCGTTTATCTTTAACTGTCTACTATACATTAAAAATAAATATCTAATAATATTTGTTCAGTTTGAAAAATCAATGAATAATTATCATTTTGTGTCCTTTTTATCCTTGTTATTAAATACTATTTATTACCAGATGCATTTTGTAAATCATTAAATTCATTATTCATTATATTCAATGAGTGATATAATAAAATTAATCCTATTATTAAATATTTCTTTAAATATGTGACAAATCAATAACAAACTAATAAGATTAAAAGAGGGTTTGATCAAGATATCGCAAGATCAAAATATATCTCTAAAGCAGGAGCATGCAATTTAAGTGGGCGTTTGGCTTCGAAAACAAATACGCAATTTAAGCACTGGCATGCAATTTAAGTGGTCAAAAATTTAGAATTTGGATTAATTTTAAAAAAAATATGGCTTATACAGTTATACCCCCACAATTTTTTAACAACCAGTAAAAATCACCAAATTTGGCATAATATTATACCATCAAATAAATTTAATCTAAAAGAATAGTATCCCAAAATAAAAAGTATCATGATATCATAGATAAGATCCGATATAGGAGTACGAGCTACTATATACTATGACAAATATTTTTTCACTTTATTGTAAATTTTTTAAGTAGAGTTGTTTTGGATTAGTTCTTGCAAATCATATTTGGTTGTGTGAATGTATTTTTTTCCTAAAAAATCATGAAACAATTTAAATGGAGTTATTTTTTAAAAATAAAAGGTGTTGGGTAAATTTGGAAAAAAATATATATATCCTAATAAAACAAAGTATTTTTTCTAACACTAGTCTTGAGCCGATATGTATGCATTTACTCTATATCCTCACTAGATTCCATTGTGTAAAAATATATTGGATATCTTAATTCCCAATATTAACATAATCATATTAAATAAATTATAAGACGTAATTGATATATAAGTGATAATTAAAATCATAATAGAGTTTACTGCAATTTAATTTGGACATTACTGGGAAATTTTAAACTATGGTTTCAGCATTGTAGCCATGTTCTCCTTTCCTGGTTTTCAAAATTTTATTTTAATTTGTCATTTTTTTAACAGTAGAATTTTTATCTGATATTTTAAAATTTTAAATTAAATTACATAAATATTTATATTCATCATATAATGTTTTTGGTAACAAAAACCAACATATTATATTGAAACATATAGCTAACATTTAATTAACTTGAAGAAAGTTGCAAAATTATAGATAAAATTATCCTAACATAGGTTTGTTATGAACTAAAAGCATCATCACTTGTAAATATATTATAAATATGACCTCCACGTACTAAAACTTAGAAAAATGACGGTTCTCGAAAAATATGTGCCATTTATTTTAAAGACATCACGCTTCATCTAATTATGTCTTTTTCAAATTTTTATCTTTACTTTTATGTTTAATTTTTTGGGTGGATACGCACATAGTGGACTTTCAAAAGTTTCGGAAAGAAAACTATCTTAACAACACATTATCTGGTTCAGTTGTTGAATTCAGAGTTTAAGGATGTATTAAATGTGACAAAATAATAAGCATTCATAAGTATATGAGGTGTTTTAAATGCTGTATTTCATTTAATATACTTATCTGCAAGGATATCTTTTGGCATATCAGTTATTAAATTCGATCTCAATAATTATATTTATGGGTTTGATTGTTTAGTCAAAAAAAATTGTGGCGATAAATTGTTTATTTAACGTTAGCAAGTGAGTTAGAACCTATAAAAGAATTCATACGTTGTTGAATAGAAATAAGGAATGTCACTCGTTGATAATTTTGTTAGCAGTCAATTGTTCTCGGTGTCATTCAATGATGTAAAATATGTATAATAAAAGAATCAATTAAAAAAGATTTTCTAATTCCAACTAAGAATTCATTAGGCCCTTTAGAACATGTCTTCCAATTGACAATATTTATTCATCTTACCATTTAATAACTCATAATCATATACCATTGCAAGCAATAGTATTTTCAATATAATTTAATTCATGAAAAATAAACTTCAATTACAAATAAAAATATGAAAAAACAAAATTTTTTATTGATAAATAATGTGGATACAAATTCGTTCCTCTCCTGGTTTTCTCCTTTCTCTTTAATTCGAGGGTCGTCAGTAACGTATTTCTCAAAAGTATAAAGATTTGGATATGAATTTTTTCGTAATTCAAGGGTCGATAGTGGCATATTTCTCGAACGTAGGAACATTTTGATTTGATCTCCATAAAAGGAGAGTTTGTGTATCTTTTTGATGTAGTTGATTATCAAGAAGAGAGAGTTTTGATTACTTTATGAATATCCCATGAATTTATTGGGATTTTTTTTAGATGCCTCTTTAAAGGAATATTTGTTCCCTTTATATAAACATAATTTAAGGTTTAGGTAGAGTAGCCACCAAACTAGATTTAGGATAAAGTAGTCCCAAGAACTCCAACAAAAATTAATTTTTTTTTTTGTAGAATCCACAAGATTTCAATGTCTACAAATAGTTGAGGTGATCATATAACAAGAAAAACAACAAGAAAGCCGTCTTCTTCATGGAAATTAATAGGAAAAAATATATAAAGTAGCATACTTAAGTATTAAATTACAAAATATAACAACACTTTTATCAAATTTTGTAGCATATATATTTGTATGTATTTATATTTTTGTACCAACAGTTTGCGAAAATACAAAATACATATCGATCATAAGGGCAGTAAAAATCATATGTATTTGTATTTTTGTAGCAACGGTTTGCAAAAATATAAAATACAACTTGCTATATTATGTAATTATGAAACTGTTGCTATGAAACTCATAATTAAGGGGATAAGTATGTTATTTCTGAATTTTGCCCAAATCAATATATGAAATTCTATAGAAGAATACTAAAAAGATGGAAGACTCAGCTGAAAAGCCAGAGAATACCACACACCATGAACCAACGCCGCCGAAACCACTAGATCCAATGACCATTGATATCCCTACCACCAATCCTCAAAACACTCCAAAAGATAGTTTCAAAGATAAGCTTATGAACAGAAACAACAACCTGAACATGAGTTACAACTACACTAGCAATAAACCTGCAGTCTACAGTACAAAGAAAGGCCAATAGATACAGCTATCTGAAGAAGAAAAGCTTCGTATTTATCGCCCTTGGCAGCACTTAGTCATTGTGAAGCTGGTGAATAAGAGATTAACACACAATTATCTGAGAATTAAATTGACTGAGCTCTGGAAGCCGACGGAACCACTCATATTGATTGACCTGGGATGTGATTTTTATGTGGCCAAATTCAGCAAACCGAAAAACGCAACAAAAGCCTTACATGGTGGTCCCTGGTTCATTATCATAAATTTCCTATCGGTGCGACAATGGGAACTGAGTTTTGTACCCGAAGACGCAGCCCAAACCCACACATCCATCTGGATGCGACTCCCACAGCTGCCAACGGAGTTCTACGACCAAAGAGTGTTGGAGTTGATAGGAATGACACTCAAAACATTATTAAAAATTGACTTGTGCACCTCATTGACCCTTCGAGGAGGATATGCCAGAATTTGAATTCAAGTACCCCTAGGGGTCCCCCTCGAGAAACAAGTAACCACCTGCAATCATACTCAAAAGGTTATTTATGAAGGGGATAGACTTCTCTGCACGTCCTGTGGAAGGTTGGGACACCAAGCAAAACACTGTAGTCACAACATCAACAAATCAACCATAGATAAGGAACAACCAAGCACCAGCAAGATCTCAGAAGAAGGAGAGCAACAACAATGACACATCGTCTCCTTCCCTAAAAGAAAATACAAAACGAATAGAGGACCGAGCAATAATGGAAAACCATCTTCTTTGATAACTGACCCACATCAGGTAACGACGACGACAGACATCTCAGGTAAGCTCTCATGCCCTGAACAATTATATTCCAACACTAAGGACAGTGCTCCATCCATGGGAAAAACTACCACACCTGACAAACCATCTCTAACACCAATAATAAATGAAAAAATGAAAAAACAAATTAGGCATATGGGTCATCCCACGCGCCTGCAAAAGTTGCTGAAAACAATTTTTTGCCTAAAGTCAAACATGCAAACCACACACGTGCACATGCTATTAATGACCCCAACTACTCCCTACTTTCTCTTAACTTAGAGAAAATATCCCATCCAGCTAATAAATTTGAGGGCCCACCAAGAGCCACACCTCCCATCATCATTAATTCTTCCCCAATGGAGGCTACCGTCTCTGCGTCTTCTGGGACGATTAACGCAGTCCAACATAGAGGTAATCATCATGTAGAGCCGCTTAACATAACCGTTTCGGTCATTTCCATTAACTCAATTTCCCATATTAGTGGTGAAAAGGCTCCATTAGTCGTAACAATACCCAAAAACAGTCAAAGCATACAACTGATAGCAATGGCCTCCCAACCACCATTGAAGAAACCAATAGTCTTCGTCTCGGCACCACACCCTCCGAACAGGACCCCAACATCTTAGGCGGAGCTGGTAATGGAAGGGAAGACCATATCATATTGTGTCATAATCGGGGACCAGCCCATTGTACTAATAATTCAAGACCCAACCTGGATGGCCTAAATAATCAAGGACAGGGTGGATCACATAGTACATGGCTTGATCTATCAGGTATGGACCCAAACCATGATGCAAGCTCAGAGGCTGGGCACTCTCAATGTCATGAACTCACACGAGTTCAACTCACTCATGACTCATGTGTTCAAACACCTACCATACAACCCAAAGAGCCCCTACTTATCGAGCATGGACACACTAACATCTGTACCTTGGAAACCATCAGACCACCATGTCTCCACCAACGAAACCAATACTCAGACCAATAACACAACAACAGAGGTAGGCGAACAAGGAGAAACACAAACCTCAATTCTGGAAGAGATTCAGAGGTCAAACACAGAAATGGAGCAACTCTTGAAAACCTTAGGGGATCCACCAGCAGAGTTGTTCACGCTAGGAAGGCCACTTCGAAAAAAGTTCAAAAATCCCTCCAGCACAGTTACAATAGTACTTTGTCCGAGGGAGATGAAAACATTCAAGTTGATCTTGAGGAACATGACCAACCTTTCCCCTGTAGCTGTTTACCTGAGCCCATATTTGGACAAGGAACAGCAAGCCAGGATGGTCAAAGGAAAGAATTCAGTACTGAACCACCCCACACCTCCAACTGAATCAATAAACTTCATCATTTGGAACACTAGGGGTGCTAACAGTCCTGCTTTTAAGCGTCACTATGATGCTTTAATCAAAATGCATAAACCAGCTGTCCTTGTTCTTTCGGAAACAAAAATGGTTGATCACACCAATCTCACTGAGATGTTTGGTTATGACTCTCATATGGAGTCAAGTACTGATGGTCGTAAGGGAGGCATAGTAATTATGTAGAAGAAAAATATTGTCAAATTACAGAACTTCTCAATATCCCCTCAGGGCATCCACACCATCATCAAGGTACACTCTGATCCCATTCCTTGGCTTTTCTCTGGTATTTATGCAAGTTCGGACCACAATCTTAGAACCACTCTTTGGGAGGAATTGTGTCAAATTTTCTCCAGTTACAAAGGGGATTGGTTAATTGGTGGGGACATTAACGAGGTCCATAAAGCGGATGAAAAACTTGGAGGGGCCCCCATTAATAACAATAGAGTTAGTCAGTTTGGGGAATGCTTAAACTTTTGCAATATGGTTGACCTAGGCTTTAGGGGTTGCAAGTATACCTGGACCAATAGGAGGCATCGAAATAGACATGCCCTTATCCAGGAAAGGTTAGATAGATGTGTTGTCAATGACTCTTGGGTAAGATATTTCCCTGAGTGCCTGGTAACGCACCTACCCAGAACCAAGTCTGATCATTGTCCTCTCCTTTTATCCTTAAGCAACAGGCCTCAAGGTACCCATAACAAGGCTGCACCAAGCTATCACCTCCTTTTAACACCAGGCTTCTCAATGGAACCATCAGGTGTTTGGTAATATTTTTACCAATATGCGAATCATTAGGTATTAGACTTGATGGCATCCAAAAATCCAGGGCCTACCACACTAACACCTTCTTGCAAAACCTGGAAAATAAACTGATGCTTAAGCTTAACTCCATTCTTAAGTGTGAGGAGAATTTTTGGAAAACCAAGTCTAGAATTACGTGGCTCACAGAGGGTAATGCAAACACCTCCTTTTTTCATACATCAACTCTTAATAGAAGAAGAGGGAATACCATAAATGAACTGGTGGATGAGGTAGGCAATGTGTATAGAGGGGATGATGTCATTGTAGCACATGTGCTACAACACTTCACCAATATATACACATCCAGCCACACTCAAAGCCCCAACTCTCACTTCACTCCTATATGCAACTCCAATGCCATCTCTGAGGATTTGAAAAGATCCTTAGCTGCACCTCTTAGAGATTCTGAACTCCTTCTGGCTATTAAATCCTTCAAGTCCATGAAAGCTCCTGGGCCTGATGGACTTCTCCCTTTCTTCTATCAAAAGTTTAGGCCTGACAATGGCCAAAAGACCATAACTTTCTGCAAGGAGGTCTTTAACAAGAACACCATGCCTGCTGATCACAACAACACTCTCATTTGCCTGATTCCAAAATGTAGGAATGCCTCCAACCTGAAAAACTTTTGACCCATTGGGCTCTATAATACTAGCTACAAGATTGTCACTAAGATCATTGCTAACAGAATAAAACCCATCATTCAAAGCATCATCAGCCCCACCAAGGATAGCTTCCTTGCTAATAGAAGGGCTTCTGATCAGGCTATCATCATTCAAGAATATATCACTCACTTCAAAAAAATGACAGGGAACAAGGCTAGCATGATTCTTAAGATATACCTTGAAAAAGCCTTTGACAAATTGGAATGGTCCTTTATAAAAGATACCCTTCTCTTTTTTGGAATACCTGTCAACCTTGTCAGACTCATTTTGTCATGCATCACCTCTTTCTCTATTGCTATCTTGGTTAATAGCAGAAGAACAAATTTCTTCAACCCATCTAGAGGCATCAGGCAAGGGGACCCTCTTTCCCTTTATATTTTCATCATGTGTATGGAAAGACTTTCAAGAGGGACAGAGGCCGAGGTTAGAGAAAAAAATTGGACCCCTATTAGCATCTCTCCCAAAGGTCCTAATTTTTCCCACTTATTCTTTGTAGATGATCTCACCCTTTTGGCAAGAGCAGACACCAAAAATAGTCACACCATTGCCAGAATTCTTCAAATCTTCTCCACTCTCTTTGGCCAAACCATCAATAGTAAAAAATCTAAGGCTATCTATTCTGCTAACTGTACTCCCCAAGAGATAAGTCACTGTACTCAAATTCTTAACATCCATCCCAGCCAACAATTTGGCAAATACCTTGGTTACCGTATCTTCTCCTGCAAGCCCAAGAATAGTGACTTTCAGGTTATCATAGACAACATGAATTCTAGGCTAGCAGGCTGGAAAACCAAGTTTTTGAACATGACTGGTAGGTCTGTCCTAGCCAAATCAACTCTTGCTGCAATGCCTACCCACCTCATGCATTACATCAGAATCCCCAACAAAATTACTGAAAGAATCAACAAGATCCAAAGAGACTTTGTTGGGGGAGAAACAATAAAAAAAGGAAACTTTGCCTCATTAATTGAGACCTTGACTACTGACAAGAATTCTGGAGGCCTGGGACTCCACAAGACTAAACTCAAAAATAGAGCTCTCCATGCTGGTTTGGCATGGAAACTGTTTCATCAACCAACAATCCTTTGGGGTCAAACTCTGCTTGCCAAATACTATAAGCCTAATAAACAAAACCCTTTAAAATCCCCCTCCTCTAGAACCTGGAAGAACATTAGAAGGGGTTGGAAAGACTTTCTTTGGGCATTAGATGGAGAATAGGCAAGAGAGATAGGGTAAATTTTTACCAAGACTCTTGGATTCCTCAACTCAATAGTCTTAACAACATCATTCAGGGCCCCTTAAATAGGCAGAACCAGAACACTTCTGTTAAATATATCCTGATAGGGGGAACTTGGGATTTCAATAAGCTTTCTTTTGAAATTCCCAGTTCTATCCAGGATATCATTCTCAGCCACAATGTCACCCTAAAAGAAAACGTTGATGACAAAGTTCATTGGAATCTCAGCACTACTGGCACCTTCACAACTGGCATCATGTATTCTTGTCTCAACACTCATAATACCAGCAATACTGCAGACAAAAACTTCAACCTCATCTGGAAAGCTGAAGCTCCCAACAGAACCAAAACTTTCCTTTGGCTCCTCATGCATAGACGACTTCCCACTAGTAGCTATCTTCAGCATATAGGTATCAAAATTTCCCCTCATAGCCATTTTTGTAACCACAACAAGGAAGACACAACCCATATTGTCTTTCTCTGCACTAATGCCAACCAATTCTGGGAAAGCCTTGTCCAAAGAAGTACTTACAAACCTCCACTTCCTGGGGGTACTATTGATGATACCAATTGGCACATATGGTGGGGGGAAATACGCTCCAAACCATTCAACTCTTGGCTAACATGGGGCACCCTCTTACCTCACTGTCTAAGGGAAATCTGGCTCACCCGAAATGCTAATCTCTTCAACAATAAACACACTCTAGCCAGCAATGATAAAGTCATTACAAATGTCACTGAGTTTGTCATGCTTGCCAAATCAAACTCGAACCTCACATACACTCACCATACTATCAGCATTAGGTGGAATCCCCCTCAACTAGGAACCATAAAGCTTAACACTGATGGTTCCGCGAAAGGAAACCCTGGACTTGGAGGATTGGGTAGGGTTTTTAGAGATCATACTGGGGGTTGGATCCTGGGCTTCTACCAACACCTCCCCCACACTAACCCTGTAATAACTGAGCTCTAAGCCATTAACTGGGGACTCCGGCTTGCCAAAGAGCACAACATTCTTAACTTTGAAATTGAATCTGACTCGGCGACCGCTGTTGAAATCCTTCAAAAGGATCACCCTTTATATCATAACCTTGTTTCTGAGAGCAGAAAATTGATGACCGACCTGGGAGCAGCACCTCCTCACACAGGTATTTAGAGAGCAAAATGCAGTAGCGGATCGACTAGCTAAGGAAGGCTCAATCATACAATTTACAGAAAAGTCGATCTCTACATCAATGCCACCTTCTTTTGTATTAAGCTATGTTCAAGATGATATCACTGAAAAAACTTTTACACGTCCAGTCAAGCATTACTTTTTGTGTCGCTTAATGACCGATGAAAACAATTTATCATACCCACAGGGTCGGGGTTGTGGCCCTGACTAACTCTTTTGTTACTCCTTCGGATGAAAGAAGTGTCAACCCTCCCCCTCCCCACTAATCTTAATACAACAGTTCCTCTTCTTGACCCAAAAAGAATACTAAAAGCAACTGAACAACAAGAAACCCTGTCTTTTTCATGAAAATAATTATATGAAAGCCTATGGAAGAATACTGGAATCAAGGAGAATAAGGCAATTAGTGTAAAGTGATTATTTTTAAAATGCAACCAAATTCATATTTCATTAATGAAACTTTTGTAATAATTAGGTTAGAATATAAATAATGAATAATAGTAATACTTTTAGACTAGATTATTTTAACCTATCAACGTCCTACCAAAAAATTTGGACAACATTATGAATCAATATGTTAATTGACATAATATATTTAAAAGCAAATGTAATAAATTAATTCATAAAATTATATTTAGTTTAAATTTTGGTGAAGTAATTGACCCGTATACTTATTGTTTAGCCCGTTTGAGCCCGTAAACAGTTAGATGAATATATAGCTGTTGTTGTTGTTATTGAACAATGAGAATTTTTACTAAAATATTTTTTTAAATTTAATATGTTATATCTAACAATAATAAATCAAAAAAAAAATATTAAGAAAGAAATAAAGAAATTAAAATTTAGTATATTAGGAATACAGAGTATTAGTGCAGTGAAAATTAGAGTTGTAACTCTATTCATTGTCGGAGCAATTGAAATCGCCGGCGTCATGTTGGCACTATCTTGTGCTAATATGAGTCTTCTAAGCACTCAAAAAATATGATGTTAACGATATATTGCAAAAAAAAAATAAAAAAAATTACTTAAAAATTCTTTATTTGTTTTCAATTTAGATGATATGAACAGTTTTCAATAGTTATCTGCATAACATTCAATTTCAAGGAGTTACGAAAGTTGTAAGAAAGTGAAAAGAGTTGATTTCAACCGATACAGACTATTTCAAAAGTTCAAAATTTAAACTTGCAAATATAGTAAAATTTTGATGGTTTGCGTTATAACAAGTGTTTAGATCACTTTAGTTTATCTTATTTTAGCACAATAAATTAGCTCATTCATTTTTCAACTTTGCCCATTTAATCCACCTGTATTAAACTCAACCCTAATATTTGACACCACTATTTTAATCCGCTCAAACATTGGTCAACTTTTTTGAAGGTTGACATTTATGTGTGAGAGTTTAATTCAACATGCACGTCTCTAACGATTTTATTTTTTGTATATTTTTTAAGCCTGAAGCAAACATCACTTTCAAAAATTAAAAAATATTTAAAAATAATTTAATTCAAACACTCTGGTTTATAAATTCTAAAAATGATGTATGGGATCCACATTTTGATCCTACTAACTTTAAATTTTATGGAGAAAATTTTTATCTTCAGGGAAAAGGCTCGCTAACAGATTTAAATTCAAAAGTGAATGAAAGAATACTTTATCACTTATACTCAACCCTTTAATACAGAATAAGGTACTCTCTTTGTTTATTTTTACTTATTCGTTATTTCAAAAATATATTTTAATTTTTATTTGTCATTTTGAACATATCAAGAAAAGATATTTTTTGTTATATTTTATTAATTACTTATTCTTCAAGTTATTTTTAAAAGGTAATATTCAACATCAATCAATAAAGATAATCTGATAAAATAATCATGTCAATTAATATTTCTTAATGAAAATGCAAATTCAAATATTACAATTAAAGGTGAATGAAATTATTATTTATTTAAATGAGAATATCAAAATCAAATATAATAATTAAAAATGCACGAACATAGTATTTCATTTATTGTTTCGACTTGAAAATATGACTCTAACGGTTGTTTGATGTGAGGAATAAAAATAAACAATTCTGTGCTAGAATTTTAGTGCCTCGTAATTTTTTGTTTGATTGTACAATTTGGGATAACTTATCTTAATAAGCCAGTAATTCATTATATTTTTAATACCATTTCTGTTGACATTCACAATCTTCATTAATCATTATTTTATGATGCATTTTTATATTATTCATTAAAAGTTTACGCTATAAAAATATATTTTTTATTTATGAATATATTATACGTTGAATTATTTGACTAATTATTATGTCTATTTATATATTCTGATTTCATTTAAGAATAACAAAAATAGTGATTTCATTATTGAATTACGTATTTTATTAAATATTTTTTTAATCACTTGAAAATTGATATTGTATATATCAATTAAAATGAATATAATTTTAATAATTTATAATATATCGGTGATATGTGTTTAAATAAAGTGACATAAACAATAAATTCTCTTTTACTTTAACAGACTTAAGCTGAAAGTTTTATCTCAAATTAATAGCCCGTTTGGTCATGAAAATATTTTTACTTTTTCGGAAAAAAAATTCTCTTTATGACAAATAATACAACTTCAAGTTGGTGTTTGGCCATGAGAATTTCAAATACAACTTGAAGTTGTATTTAAAAAAGTGAAAAAAAAAAAAAAGTTGTTTTCACTTTTTTCCATCTTCCTTCTCTCACAAAAATTTTAAAACAACTCTAATTATATTCATGGACAAACACAACTCAAACTTCAACTCTAACTTTAGTTCAAACTCCAACTTCAACAAATTTAGTTTTCATGGCCAAACACCCATCAAATAAGATGTAGGTTTTATTTTTAAACACACACGACATAATCATGAAAAAATAAAGATAAAAAAAATTTAAACTAAATAAGATGAAAGTTTTATTTTTAAATAACACAATATAATTATGAAAATATACATGCATAAAAAATTAAGCTAAATAAGATGAGAATTTTAGTTTTAAAAATGAATATTTAAATTTTTTGGAAAAAATTATATAAAAACACTAAATAAGGCAAGAGATATTTTTGTAATCAATTAACTTATTTTTCGAAATTACATAATACATACTCCCTCCATTCCATTTTATGTGTCGCCAATTGATGGGATAGGAATTTAAAAAATAAGAAAAATCTTGGTAATATTTAACAAATTGTCCTTTTACAAAAAAGATGCTACTATTTTTTTTTAATTAAATGAATCAAGAAGTATAAAAGTGAAATTATATCTTTAAATAATTATTAAATGAAAAAAGATGACATTCTTTTTAAGATAAATAAAAAAATAATGACACAAAAAAAATATTATTTTAAATATAACAAAATAAACATGCAATACAAAAATAATTTTAATATAATTAATTCTAACAAAATTTATTCTAATACTATAATTTATTCCATTATAATTAATCTCAATACAGCCTGCATTCAAACCAAAGGTCCCCTAAAACACGTAGCCCAATATAGGATAGAAAATGGTAGATAGATTAAAGCAGAGGAAAGCGCACGAGGAGGCCACGAAAAGGATATTCAAAAGAGACAAAAATTAAATAAGATACAAAAACAAAGTGCATTACTTTGGGCAATTTTACTTTTCCAATGCATTAAACTTTCGAAATAAGAGTACGTGAATCCATAGTCAGTACTGACACATCGAAACAAGCTAAGTAGAATCCACAGAGATGTCGATCTTAGTACTGATAAATAGTTACTCACTCCGTTTCATAATAAGTTAATTATTAAATTTTAGCATATATATTAAGGAAAAAAAAAATATATATAAATTTATCATATTTTTTCATTTTTATCCTTTTCAAATTTCAAAACCTTAACAATGATAAAACACTTTCAATGCACATTTAATGAAGGATAAATTTAGAAAAGAAATTCCAACATCTACCTTTAATTGTGAACCATTCACTTATTTTGAACACTAAAAAATATTCCAACAATTCACTTGTTGTGAAATAGAGGAAGTAGTAACTTATTTTCTCCCTCTCAAAATATTTATAATATTTTTTATTTACATATCCTCAAAAAATATTATTTTTTCTTTATTTCATTTTATATGATATATTTTAATTGAGCACAGAAATTAAGAAATAAAAAAAAATCTGATGATATGTATTAAATTATTTTTTATTAAAAAATATATTAATACTATCTTTAATTAAGTAAAACTTTTAAGATGAATTAAAAAGAAAATAGTGCCATATAAAATAAAATGAAAAAAATAGAGTGTTTTATTATTTTAACATCATGTATGTCGTAAGATATATAATCTTTCATCATTTTACTTTTTACTACATTATTTTTCATAATTGATAAATTGTAGTCTTAAAAAATCAATAATACAAAGAATAAAATGAAAATAAAAGATAGTTTTATATCAAACTTTTAAAACGATAAATATTTTAATTTTAGTAAGAACGATTAGTATTATGGACAGGGAGAATACTATCAGTAATATCATGAGAGTATAATAATACTAAGTACACTTTTAGGGTTTGTCTTCTTTCTTTTGGGGATTTCCTTTACTGTTTTTATATACCTTGTGTCTTCCAAAACATAAAACAACACCTCATGTCTCTCGGTAAAAAGAGTGTTTGTACTTTAAATTACAGGAAACACCATATTGACTCATATCCAATTCAATTCCTTGGAATCAATACATTTATTTATTTGTGAAAAAATTAAAGAAAGAAGAAGCCTGTATGATCTATATTGTCTCAACAATAACAATATTGTTTAGAGAGTTATAGACCGACATTCTCTTTTGTTCCTCCCAAATGTTTCCTAATTTATAACGTAGCAAGCAAACCCCACCCAACACTTCCTCGAAGTATGCCCCAAACTGGACATGTTCCATTCATCAACAAACAGACTTGAACCATAAGAATTAAGGGGCCGTTTGATAAAAGACATCGTTTGGTGTGGAGTGTGTTGGAAAAAAAAAATAATGTACGTAATGGTGTTGTGTATTATTTTTGTATCTTCTTTGTTACATTTTTGTTTATCTGTATAGTATTTTATATATTTGATATTAAGGCTTGTATAACTAATAAATGAAAACTCATGATATTCGTAATGCAATGAGTTTTAGTGTATGCATTATCATATTTGTGGAGAGTGTTGTAAAAAAAATTATTTTTTTTTTAAGAAAATTATGTAATGCATGTTATTTTTAATACATCAAATCAAATATTGATAAGAAAATTCTCAGCATAACTGTATTGAAATGCAAGTATAATTAATACCAACATTAATAATGCATCATATATATATTCTGCATTATTCTTATACACCTAATTAGCAAATAACCTCATGAAAAAGGATTTACAGTGTGAAAATTATTTAGACAATTAAATCACTAAACATATAACTTTCTTATAAATATTGGTTACGAATACGGTAAAATTAATATTCTATGATACATTTTATTTTTTAATTTATCTTACATCTGAGTCGAGGGTCTTTTAAAAACAATCTCTCTATCTCTACAAGGTAGTGATTATAAAATTTGTATACAATCTATTCTCTCCAACCCTCATTTGTGGAATTTCACTCGTTATATGTTATTGTCGCGATAATTTATTCTAGCAATATATTAACATGTCACATTTTCATAATCTTTAAAATATATGGTGATCGAAACACGTACTAAAAAATTAAATTCATCGAAGTTAAATCATAAATGAGAAGCACATCGATCAAACACACATTAGTGGGTGCGGAAGAGACTAGGCATATGGATCAAAACAATAAATAAAGGCCCCTCTTACTGCATTCCAAAAGATGTAGTAGTACATATTATTGTCATTTGATACACGTCCAAAACTATAAAATATAAATAGAGAAAATAAAATGCTTCCCACTTTCTCCAAAAATTTATCTAATGTAATACCACCCCCATGGTCCCCCTGACTGATGTGATGATCAAAGCACCTTTCATCTGCCCATGCACGTAACTTACTCATCCTTCCATGATCAAATCTCTTATTAAAAGTTGTCGTTGCACCTACATATTATTAGATAATATTAGTATATGCATGTTTGTATATGATGGTTCACTAACAGTCACCACACGGTTACAATAATGCAGCTGTGTTACACCCAAATCTTCCTCTGGTTAAAAGCAGCAATCATGGCTCAACCCATGCAGTCAAACTATCTTTTCTTATTGACGCAACTGTGACGTACGTCTTTTATTACAGTAATCCTACGGCCCTTATTACGCCCCCTACGCTTCCTTTATATTCTTTGAGATCATTTATTTATTCCATTAATAATTAGTATTCTTTATTTTAATTTACGTGATATTGGTTGATGTTGTTATAAATTAGAAAAATAAAACTTTAAAAATTTGTAATTGAAGATATATAGAGCTCATTTGATAGGTAGGAGAGATAAGGAATAATTAATTTTGAAATAAATTATTTTATTATTATGATGTTATTTTTATTCTACATTAAAAACGAAGTAATAATATCCAAACAATTATTTTAAAAATAATTAATTTCAAACGAGTCTTCATTGACTATTTATGTAAATGTAATCATTAGGTTAAGATAAAAATTAAATTAATTTTAGTTATAAAAAAAATTACTACATTTATTTTAGGATCAACCACACAAAAGTTACACAAAAATTTTGGGACATAGGGAGTAAGACCCCACCCCGTTTTATTATTATGTCCGTATCTGATTATTTCGTATCAGTCAGTTTTCCCACAATGACATTTAAGTCCCTGCATCAGATTTCCTACTTATTTAAGTCATATTTTATACTATTACTTAAATGATATTTTTAGTTCAATCCGTGACAATAATTTTGAAAATGATTCTATTTAAAAAAAATTATTTCATTGATACAAATACTCTGTTCTAATTTTTTTTTTATTTTTTTTTTAGTTTGCTTCAAAAGAATTATATTATTATCATTATCATTTAAAACCAATTTGATACATTGAACGCTATAAGATTCATAAACATTTTTTTAAAATTTATATTCACTAAGGTAGAATTAAACTCATAAACTTGAGAGGAAGTATAATTCATTTAAAATTCTACAATTCTATTTGTTGGATTCATCCCTCCTTGAAGACTGTTTTGATCCAAAATTTGGTTAGATGAGAATTGACGAGTCACCCGAGGAGGGGCTTCAATGGCAGTTTGGTCCTTTTAACAAGACAAGAGGTAATATATCCCAACCTCTGCAGCAAGCTAAGTAAAGACAGGGTCATTACAGTGATAATTAGTAAACATGACGGATTGTTGTCTTATCCTACTTCCTCCGTCCCAAATTAATATAACACATTAATTAAAAAATAATAATTAATAATATTATTAATTTATCATAATATTTTTATTAAATGATATTTATATTTAAATTTACAGAAAAAGTAATTAATGAAAAAAGTAAAATGTAAAAAAAAGTTTGTCCTTTTTAATTAATAAATAAAGATAAATAAAATTAAAAATAACTTAAAAAATATAGGACGAATAATTTGACACGGAAAGAATATTTGACAACATATCAATAAAATTCTACACCCCCTAATAATCTTTCCGTTCATTTTACTTCCCTTTTTTATCCTTCCTTTATTTTTACTTATTTATATTTTTATTAATATATAAATTAAAAAATAATAAATAATAAAATTAATTTTAGCGTATTGCTCTTTAAATATATTAAATTTAATATTCTAAAACTATATTAGATAATAAATTATATTTAATACTAAAAATAAAATAAAATAAATTATCTAATTTTATAAACTTGATAAATATTATTAAACATTTCAAAATAAAAAAATAAACAAATAAAAATAAACAAAGAGAATTAAAAATAATTATTTCTATTTGTTAATACTTTTGTAAAATAAAATTGATTTATTATCATTTTCTTGTTACATCTTCAGTACCAAGTAATTACCTAGCAGTTATCAAATTTAGAATTTTAACAATATATCCTCAGTAAAAAGTAATTATGTAGTAGTTATAAAATTTAAATTTTATATCATTGTTAAATAGTACATCAAGTAATATGAAATGAAGGAGTGATAATTTATCTTTTTTTTTTGTTTCATTTTGTGTGATTTAATTCAATTGAATACGGAATTTAAAGAGTAAAGATTTAACATGAAAATATTTATTATATTATCCTTTATCATTAAAAATATATTTATATTAATGTTTATTTAAAACATAAAAAAATAATACATTCACTTTTTAATTAAATAAGATCAATAAAAATAAAAGAATAATTATGTCTTTAAAAAATTATTTAAGAAAAATGTTACTACTGCATTCTTTTGGGAAAGATTAAAAAAGAATATGTCATATAAAATAAGATGGAGGGAGTATTATTTTTAAAAAAATAATAAAAAGGCAATGTCGTGAGATTATAAATTGTTGAACTGGGAGTTATGGTCATCATTAAAGTTGTTGTAAAATCTTTTTGTCTTACTCTTGTGCACCTTCCATGTTTAGCACAATACAATGTATAATTCCCATACCCAATTTCTTCAAAAAGCTGACCCTTTCTTCCTCCCTACTACTCAAAAACCCCATCACCTAAATGATCCAACTGATCACCAATTCCCCCATAATTATTTCTACACTGATGATAATACCGCTAATCCCCTCGACTCCTCATTCTCATCAAAGGAAGAAAATGAAAAATCCCCTGTTCTTGAAGGTATTGCTGCTGTTGTTGGTGAACATGTTCTTTTCGGTAACAACAATAAAGATAGTGAAAACAAGAATCATGATCAAATTTCTGAAGAAAGTGGCCATGCAGTTTCAATTCTGAAGCGCACGTGTCCTGCTGAAAAAAGTAATAATAATAGCAGTAATAATAAAAATGTGGAGAAGAGCTACAGAGGAGTGAGGAAGAGGCCATGGGGGAGGTGGTCAGCGGAGATACGCGACCGTATAGGGCGGTGCAGGCACTGGTTAGGGACATTCGACACCCCGGAGGAGGCGGCGCGTGCGTACGACGCGGCGGCGAGGTGGCTGAGAGGCTCAAAGGCCCGAACCAACTTCCAAATTCCTCCAGTTGTTCCATTGCCTTTAGTAGAGGCTACTTCAAATACATCCACAACGTCATCATCTTCTAATTCATCTGATGCTGAAATGAAGAAGAAAAAGAAAAAGAAGAATAGTACTGGAGCTTCGTGTGCTAATAATAAAAGGAAGTGTTCAGTGGTAACTTCAACTGCACATCTATTCAGCTCAACTGAGCACCAGGTGAATCATGAATTGAGTAAAGGGGTTAGTGTTACTGTGGAGCTTGATCTCAAGCTCGGATTTGGGAAGAAGTAGTAATAGCTGGCTCCGAAAGGTGGTCTGATGCACACACTTCACTGAAAAATTAGGTGGTCCAGAAGTAATTTTGCACACACATTAGCGGCCTAGTTCTAGTTTGGTGTTGTTTATGTTTGTGTCTGGTTGTATAATTACTACCATAGTGCTTCAATATTAGTAGTAGTAATTAATGTGTAAATGAAACATTGTCATGATCACTGAATGACTGTGTATTTTGGTGCTTAATGCAATGGATATTTGAGAAGAAGTAGTGTTTTGATTTTGTTGTAAGGTTGAGAGGGAAAAAGGTTATGTTAATTGTAGTTACTAGTATCTTCTTGCATTCTAGGTTTGATCGCCTGTGGAATGACTTGTTTTGTTTTTATCGGTTACAATATTCTAGCTTAATTAAGCACTAATTCGCATGAGTATGTGTCACTAAAGGCCCGTTGTTTGGACTTTCTAATCATCATATATTGTGTATGTTAATTATGCGTTTCATTAGTTATTTCTGATGGCTGATCAAGCATGCGCATGTAAAGACTTGGCTTGTTTAATTTCATGGACATGAGATAGGAGTAGGGTTTGAGTTCTATCCTATCTTATTTGATGAATGGAAAGGGATTTCACAAAGACAATTACATTCCGAAGCAATTGTAGGGAGGGAGAGTATATATGTGAATGTGAATGTGATTGTAGCAGCGGATGAAAATAATGGAGGAGATGTAGGGGGACTGACCGGCTTCAATTTGCTTTGCTACTCGATCTGCTAATAAATGACGTACGTTATTAACGCATAAAATGATGCCCGTGAAACACTGATCAACTGTAAGTTGAGGACGACGATGATTTGTTAGTACTAAAAACAACTTACCTGCACGCCAAATTAATGCCGGAAGCCTCTCCGATTGCATTGGAAGATGGGAAATGCGCTTCTAACACTTTGTCCCTCTACCGTTGAGTGAGATCCATTACAGTTCCTCTGCTATTACGCATAGTTTGTGGGAAAAAATGATTGAATAGAACTTTGTAGGGCTGATTGACCTTCCGCAGAAAAAAAAATTATCGTTATATTTTGAACACTTGATTTAATGTGATAACGTCCTTGTCTAGTTGTTTTTGCTTATTATTTAATAACCTGATTTTAGTACTTCCTCCGTTTCAGAATAAGTGAATTGTTGGAGTATTTATTAGTGTTTTAAAATAAGTGAATCATTGAATTTTTTTTTAAAGTTACCCTTATAATTTAACAATCAATTAACTTTTGAAAATATATGTGTATTTTTCATGACACATAGGAAGTGGAGAAATTGTGTTAAAGAGGAGAAGTTAATGATGAAGAAATTGTGGTTGATCCGATGGTTAGATACTCACAATTTCAGAGTGTGACAGACTGAACAAAAGGGTAAAGTACAAATTGGTGGATGACCAGAGACTACTTTAACACTTCACAATGAAGTACGATGGAGAACTGTAACTTCAGTCTTCTGTCCGAATGTACCTTTTCGATTTGATTTAATATTTGTACCCTTCTCCTCCCCTTTATGTTACTTTGCTTTGACTTCTTACGCTATTCAGTGTATACATCAAATTAATATTTTTTAAATTAATTAAGTAATTAAATTAAGTAAAATATATATTAATTAATTATGATTAAGTAACATGAACTCTAAATATAAATAACTGACTTACATATATTAACTTGATGTGTACATCAGATGCGTGTAAGTTTTAACTTTACAGACTTTAGATTTTTGTGGTACTCCATGCTACTTTTCTTTATCTAATCTTGTTGGTTTAAAAAAAAAATCATTTATGAAAATAAAAAAGTTTTAAAATTTTGTGATCTTAGGTTAAAGTTGTGTCAAATGTATCAAAATGTCCCTTAATTTTATGATCTTAAAGTGAAAAATTAAAATTAAAATATTATCAAAAAAATTATTCTTTTTTAAACGGACTAAAAAAAAGAGGTTGTTCTTTTTAAAATTATTATATTCTGTAGCATACTTTCTTTTCTATTCGTTCCTAAAAATATGTCATTTTGCCATAATGAAAAACAATTTACCTTTAAAATTTCTTGTTATCCTAAATGAAATGAATTACAATTACACAATATCTAAAAATTATTTTAGACAATAATTTTTAAAATTCTTCTTCTTTTCCTTAAATACCGTGCAAAGTTAAATGATACCACATAAAATGAGATGGAGGGATTGTACATCATATTTAAACAACCCTAGACGTTTGTGTGTTCATAAATAATTTCATTAAAAATAAAAATAAAAATTAAAGTAATTTTTAAAAAATTATATAAGTAATCTTTCTTAAGGACAAATACATGAAAGAGAGATTTTGTAATGTGTATTTTTTAGTCTCATAATTCATGTGGTTATAAAAGCATGTCATGAATAGTAAATGAGAAATTTAAATTTGAATTTCTTTCATAATATATACATATGTCATTTTCTTTGTGGACGAGCAAATAAGAAAACAGAGTCACCTAATACGACACACACTTTTCTTCTTAATTTATCCCCCAAAAAAAAAATGTATGTTATATCTAAATTTTAAACTGCTTATTTTCCTCTTAACGATACTCGTAGTATCATAAGCCACACAACTTTTTATCATTGGTGTAAGCGATAAGATTTTAAAAAGGAAAAATCTTAAATTTGGTGGCCAATCAAACTCTTCAACATTATATTGAGATGGAGTGAGTGGGAATATCACAGCACACAACAGAAAAAAAAGGAGTACTTTGTTTGCTTACCATTTCAAAATCCGTATTATTATTTATTTTATACTATCAAATTCTTTACAATATGTACATGCTATTATACTAAGGCAAGGAAATAAAACGATCCAAATGACAGCCAAATTCCTTTCCTTATACATTTGAATAACAAGATTTCTTTATCCAAATTTAATACAAAACACATGTTAGCGATGTGAAGATTTCACACCATACGTTCCACATTTAATCCAAAAAACCTAACCCTCCACGAAGAAATGCATATATTCACAAAACACAAGAATTATTAGTTCTTGTATTACAATTATATGTATTGCATTAACTTGACTGTCAACCAAAAAAACCCTTAGTATAATCGGAATATATTTTCTATTAATTTTTGGAATAAGATCCTCTCAGTACAAGTGTGTAACTGAAAATTCGAGACAAACATAATAATATATGCTCATCTCTCTTTCCTAATTTCTTAGTTCATACATGATCGACGAGTAAAACATGCTAATGTATCTTGGTTATCCACATCTCAAAGATCAGGCGTCGATGAGCACATTAAACTATCTATGTAGCCGATAACCCATACAGTCCATACGCAGGTGCCAAGGAAGAACGAGAAGAAACCTAGTATTACATTATCAAATGAATTAAAAATAGATAATAATCAAAATTTCAAGTAGGGTTGTGTTATGAAATGACAGACTTGTTTTCTTCTTAGGTAATAGTTATGAGTAAACAGTGATAAACAGAAGATATATGCAGCAGAATCCAAGCATGATATCCCGGATGAATTAATCATAATCTACTGATTGAGCCACTTTCTGATATATTCATGCTACCTCCACTTGATTGATACATATTTTGATTCCTTTCTCTTAATTAATTCTTTACTAAAATCTATTTGTGCATACAAAATACTTTATCTTCTAAAACCACATTCAAGTGCTGTTTCTTTGACAGAAATTGTTCGAGAGGCGCTTATTCGAGTATTTTTTTTTTTTTCAAGTAAATGAGTGAACATAAAATGAAACTTTAAAATAAATAAATAAATAAATTTTGTGTTATTTTCACATTTCTTAGGTGTAGAAATAAAGATGTATAGTAAAAAAGACAAAAGATTAAAAACAAATTTGCTTAGGACTGCAAAATCAATTGAGTTGCATTTTTGTGTGAGAAAGCAATGGCAAGTGCAAACGTAAGCTTAGCTATGCCTAGTAATTATGATTTGATGTTTTCTAATTCACTTAATTTTTTATTTTTTTTTAGAAAACTAGATGGCTCGAAGGGGGGTCTTGGAGTAATTGGTAAAGTTATTGTGATGTGTTGGACGGTCACCGGTTCAAGCTTTGGAAACAGCCTCTGAAAGAAATGCAAGATAAGACTGCGTACAATAGATCCTTGTGGTCGAGCCTTTTCCCGAATTCTATGCATAGCAGAAGTTTTAGTTCACCGCATTGTCCCCTTTTTCTAGAACTAGCTACTGGATTGCCCAAAGACATTGGGCCGTTAGTTTTTCCTACTAAATGACATTTTCTATCGACTTGCTTAGTAAGCCTAAGCCGAAGGCCCATCCAATCCACTCATATTTGACCTATTTTTGGTGGTCCAATAATTGTTCCGTCTCTTGAACTAATTTGCTATTTCGTGGTTGTCTCATCAAAACTCCCATGCTCAGGACAATGTTTATTTTGTGAAATCAAAATAAAAATGGATTTGTTTATTTTGATCTTTTTTTTCTTTTGCAACAAATACAATACTTCACCAATCAGTTGTAGTTTGTCACTTGCATAAAATAAAATAAAAATTCTTGTTTCTTCATATTTTATTTGTGATTGCAATTTATTTCTGTCACTGTAAAAATTTGTTAGAAACAAATTGGCACGCCTAGTGGTACCAAATCTGCCCTTCATCTCTTCTCTCGAAAATCTGTAGACACAGCATAAAGATGGAAGCTCTATTGGTACTTCAAGACTCGTCATCAAATCTACATTTCGACAAGCTTTTGAAGTAGGGGGCATTTGAAGACATCTAAAGTTTGTGGGACTCTTTAAAAAGAATCCAAATTCTGTTAGAGTTCTAAGAGGCTACTTTATCCTAAATCCCGCCTATTTAAAGGGTAACATATTCCATGAAACAGACATCTTGAATATCCCATAAACTGATGGGTATTCGTAAAAAGATCGAGATCTCTAATATCCCGTAAAAAGATCGAGATCTCTAATATCCCACAAAATCATGGATATTCATAAAGAAATCTTCCTATGTTCGAGAAATACGCCACTAACGGCCCTCAAATTACGGAGAAAATTGAGAGGTGGCCCTCAAATTACAGAGAAATTGAGAGGAATCAAGGAGGAATAGATTTGTAACCACCTCGTTTATTAATAAAATTGTTGTTTCTTCATATTTTTTTAATTTGTGGTTGAAAATATTTTTTCAGAATTAAATTATGTTGGAAACAAATTAGCACGCCCAGTGGGACCAAATATACCCTTCATCTCTTCTCTCGTAAATGATATCTACAAATCTGTAGCCGCAGGATCGTAAAGATGCAAGCGGTATTTAATTCAAGACTGGTCTTTGAGTTTCATCTAGTCTATACTTCGACAAGCCTTTGAGTTTCATCAAGTCAGTTCAATTTTGGTTAGAGTTCTTGGGGCTACTTTATCCTAAATCTAGCTTGTTGGTTACCCTACCTAAACCCTAAATTACGCGACTATATAAAGGGGGCAAATAAAGAGGCATCTCCAATATCCCACAAATTCACAAAGAGATCAACGATCCTCAAAGTCCCAATAAATTCATGGGATATTTATAGATCAAAACCTTTTTTTCTTGATAATCAAAGAAATCCGCAAACCTCGAATTATGGAGAAATGGAGAAAATCAAGAGAGAAGAAGGAACAGATTTGTAACCACCTTGTTTATCAATAAAAATTCTTATTTCTTCATATTTTATTTGTGATTGCAATTTATGTAAAAAAATTGTTGGAAACAACATTATGATTTATTTAGTATGAGCAAGAACGAAGAACCAGGTTGAAATTATGTGTAAAGATAATGATCTCATAACATAACCCGTGACTTGTCCATCTGTATGTTTTTTTTTTTATGGTTATCGGAATAATTAATAATTTAAGGTGGGGTTATTATAGGGGAAAACAGGTGCCAGTCAACACAACCATGGCAACCAAAATAAAGGAATGTGTTTGTGGCTTTGCCCCACTGGTCGTTGCTCTTATTAGAAGACAAATACATTAGCTTTTAAGATTAGTATTGCGATCGAATATGAGAATCGAACAGTTTCACCGTTGTTTGTTTTTGAAGGCTATTGAATCCGACGAAGATGAAACTATTGTTGTTAGGCCTAAAAAGCCTCTGTGTAATTTCGTTTGTAACACTATCAAGACGCCAACACAATCTCATGCTAGCACTATTATAGCCAGTACGTACGCTTATATTGATGCATAATACTAAATAAATAAAATTTTATATTCAAAAAAAAAAAAAAAACACTACAATATCCTGGTTCTCCTCTATTTCACAACACAAGAAGACAATAATATAAATAGGATGGTGCCAAATATAAACAGATTCATTGACATGTACTCCTCCTTTCTGAGTTTCAATACAAGGTAAAAAAGGTCAAAATATAAGCTATTGGAACAATATACTTCCTGAAATGGTTCATAAATTAACAATATACTCTATTTCCTGCTATCATTGAAGATGAAAAGGTGATATTTTGGGCCACCAAAAAGTATAAATTACTATATAAAGTATATGACGTGGGCCAACATCTATGACTGCGTCCGCCACAACGAAATTCCTTTGGGAATATTACAATGTCTCAACGAAACTTCCAGGTTTAGGTGGCTAAAATGCACATCTCTTCACTTTCTGTTTTCTTCTTCTCGACTACTGATCATATCATCAACAAGACAACAACCCTTCTTATTTTATTTTATTTATTGCTTTTTGCTGCTTCTTTTTTAAAACTTGTTTAACTCATGAGATGTTAGTATAAAATTATGGTTCAAACAGGGATGACTGCCTTCTAACCTACATCTCCCGTTAACCGTGTCCGGGTAATTAACTGCAATATGCTAATTAATATGTGGTTTAATTAATATAAAAGTCATAACTAATTATAAGTAATGAAGAACAAATCTCGTTCGTTATATAGACTATTTGATAGACGATTGGATGTACCAGATTAAGTCACATATATTCTCTATAAACTGATCCTCCCTCTGTCACACCCTTTTTTCGCTCGAGGGTCGAGTCGAAGGATTTTTCCAATTAAAGTAACGATATTGAATAACGATTAGTTTATTAATAGAGTCGTCACTTGAAATTGAGTTTTGGTGTTCCAAGTCACCTTTTTGAATCCCTAATCAAAAGGAAATGACTCTTTTATTTTGGTCTGCGAAAACAGAAGACCGGGTAAGGAATTCTGTTGACCGAGGGGAAGGTGTGAGGCACCCCTCGAGTCCCGTGATTCTAGCACGGTCGCTTTTATTGACTTATCTTGATTAAAACTATTTTGATAATTATGTCAAGGCCTAAATTCGCTCATTTTTAATGTCTAATAATTGTCTATAACTCTTGTATTAAATCGGTGAAAATTAATTTTAGAAAAATATTTGTCAAGGTGCATTATTGCATCCTTGAATTTTTAAATGTCTCAGAAAGATGCGTACGCCGCATTCTTAATTGAGACGAATATTTTAAACGTATCTAAAATTTGCCTAGCGTTGAAGCATTGGTTAGTCTATTATAAATTCAAGACATCTAAACTTAATCCTTTCATTAAAAATCATAACAATTTTTCTATTCGTTTTATCCTCTCCTTTTGCTTTTTATTTTAGATTTGCAATGAGTTTTGAATTAATCCGCAACTCGCCTCGTTCCCTCACATATAATTTGTTTATTTTTAAATTAATTACAAATATATATTTTAATCTTTCTAAATGAAAAGGATTCATCTCACTACTCTTGCGAACAAATTATTGATACATAAACTTAACAAAATTACTTAAAAGTCAAATTAACATAATCTATAACATAGTTAATTAATAAAATCGCATTTAACAAGACTATCATTACGAAGTTAACCAAAAGAAGAAAAGAAAATAAAATAATTAAAATGACCATATATTACATTTAACAAACTTACGATAACAAAATTAACATAAAAAGGAATTATATAATCATACAATTTCTTTTCTTAAAAAAAAAAAAAAACTATTGTACTCGTTGTTTCCTTTTGTATGTACATATGCATGATTATTATGTGTGTGCACACTGCATTTTTGTTTTCCTTATTAATAAATATTTTTTTTTGCATGTGCATGCATGATTCTTAAGTTCTATTTTTCAACATAATTATATTAATCGCATAACAACCAAATGAAATGTTATGTTTTTTAACACTAATGAAAAAAAGAATTCTCATTTAAAGTTCAAAACTAATCTAATTAACTTTATTTTATAAACAACAAATGAATTACATATAAAGACATAAAGCATAAACTATATAAAAATAGTAAATTAAACATACTAAATAATATAAAACAATCCTTGAAATAACTTCATTCATATTTCAATTCAAAACGAAACGTATAAAAATAAGTAGTACGAATTTGACAAGAATCTGTTTGATAAATTATATCGAATAAAGAAGTATCGCCGCCAAAAACTCAAACGAAAATCCGACTTCAACTCGACACTCTTTTCTCCGCATGTCTTTTTCTCTATTTTTTCTTCTTTGATTTTTTATCTTTACTTTTCTCACTGTTCTCTTTTGTTTTCTCCTTTTTTCCTTTCCCTCATTTTTCTAAGTGTTTAGTTTGTGTGTGTATGTGTATACTAATGTTTTTTTTTTGTTTTCTCTCCCCTCTTTTTTTTTGGTTTATCCGTGTGTGGGTGTGTAATATATAGGGGTATAGGGTGGGAAGTTGAGGGAGTTGAGGGAAATTAGGGGGTGGTTGGGGTAGTTTTTAGGATAAGATTTTTTTATTTTTTTTTAAAGAAAAGACAAGATAAAAATAATAATAATTTTGTTTTTTTATATAAATAGAAAATGCAAGAAAATTTTATAATTATCCTAAAATAAAATATAGTTAAAAATATTAAAATTACTTGCTTATTTATTAAAATTAAAAGGAAAAAATATTTTTGAATTTCTTTTTTATAAAAAATAAAATAAAAATAAAAATATCTCAAAAATGTAACTTTATTTATTTGTTTTCAACTAAAATTATTAAAAATAAAATAAGAGTTAAAATAATATCGGACCAAATATAAATATTTAATATCCAAAAATATATATATTAAATTCGGGAGGATAAAAAATTACGTGTCTACCCCCTCCATTAATGATTTAACGAATCATAATTCTCTAGTAGTGTTATATAATCTGATAGCCAAGTTACAACGACCGCACTTGGAACTACTGAATTATAATGGACATATTGTCATAAAATGACAAGTAACTAAACACGGAGGTAAGAATGGGATGATGAAAAAAACTAGATTCATGAGAAAAATCAAATTCTTTACTCGACAATACACATAAATTCCCGAAACCGCAGACGCAACTCTTTCGTCCTGCTAAACATGAATCCCAAACAAATGTATTGATCGGATGTCCAACTCTGGAGCCTCTTCATGGTTTAGCACCAGGCCCAACAACTTGGCTAGCCTCCGCCCGCCCTCCGTGCTGTTTTCACAATAGATTACAGTATAGTCATGTTTTCTAATTATTATATTTCTCTCTTATCTTATTGTGTTCAAGATTTCAATATGCATTAAATTCATGTCCACAATACTATCAAATTAAATAGACTTACAACAATAAGTAACTTTTCATAACAACTTGATAACGTCCTCTAGGAAATATATTGTAAACGAATAACCTCAATTATATTGAACGAATTGTGTAATATCTTTTTTAATTATACTACAGTTCCTTTAAAGTAATAATAATAGCATTAACGAAATTCAAAGTGTATACACTATGGTTCTCAACTAAAGCGAGATTCGCTCGGCTCGTTTCCATATGCTTACTTAAATAATTAACGATTGTGGAGAAAAATAGGAGAAAATGGGGAATACTAGTCAATATATTCGTGGATTCTTCCCAATCTTTTCTGTTGCAAAACAATACAATGTGGCTATTGCCATATTACTCCCAATGCCATTGACATTTTCTTTTTCTTGACCTGGCCTGGGTATGTGGAGCAGTTGACAAACGTGTCGTTAGTTAAAATATTATATCTTCAGTCCAGTTGTCTTATTTCTTACCAACCGTAGATGTTAATGGACCTTCTTTTTTCTTATGTTTATTACAATAGGTATTCGAAATCCACATATACTTTTTGTGCTTTATTGACATACTATGAAGGAAGAACGCTTTTCTTAATTTCAGAGTTCGAACTCCATAAGACTCAAGGCTAGTTACATTTGGCATCAAGCTACAGTTTTACCATGGACTCTTCACTCTTTAGCCATTACGCGTATAGAATCTTAATTAACTAATGATGTCAGTAGGATATCAGTTGGGCCATTAATGGCTCAAAATATACCTTGTGTGAGTAGAACTAAAAGTACCTAGAAGGTGAAATAGAAGTAGGAAATATACAAATTACAAGGTGCAGAATTAATTTGCCAAATACAGAAACAGTACGTACGAATGAGTCCTCGGCGGCACCGAAGAATTTAGTCACGCGTAATGATTGACTATTTTGGATTTTAAAAAGGTTTCCTCACGCCAATACTATTTAAAGAGCAAGATTTTCCAATTCACAAGAAAAAAAATGGTGTCCAGAAATGGCACTATATATGTAAACTACTTTCATATTTGACCATAAATTTTGAAGTTCAAATTTGAAATATTGGAATTTGAAGTTATGTGTGACATGCATAACTTGGAAAAACAATTGAAGTTATTAGAAACTTTAATATTCGAAGATCAAATTTATGACAAAATAAGTATTTAAAGTCAAATTTGCAATACCTAATTCGAAATCTATGACCAAACATTAGCTAAAGCATTGTGTCCGCTTAGCTAAAGTTCCTCATTACTTTAACAAAATACAAAAAGTATTTGCTTTTATCCAATATTTATACCCGATCTATCGTTTTAATTTTTAAAATTGAAACAAAATTGCATATGATTTAATTATTATTCAATAATATCTATGACACATATATCATATTTATAATTTAATGTAATGAGTTAAAGAAAATTTTACCGAAAGAAGCAGCGGCGGTGGAGCGTGTAGGGACGGGAGGAGGAGACAATGATTCACGCGTTAGTTCATAAAGGGGAAACCATATTGAGTAATAATATCTTGATGAAATATAGGAAGTGCCCATAAGTATTAATAGACTAATAATCACACACAAAAAAAATTAAATAAATGGATGGGGCTCCTAATACGTGGAGACGCATGAAAAGTAGGTGAATATAGTTTCAAATTTTATCTCAAGATTATTATTTTTATCGCATCGAGTAAATGATCCCTTAATCCTTTCAAGTCCTTATTTTCACCCTATCACAAAACCTGCCTTTCATTCTTAACAATTCATTAGTCACTTGTCTTGCTTTCTTTTAGCAAATTTTAGCTTATACATATCTTAGCTTTGCTAGTTACTGATACTGTTTATTTTGTCTATTTGGACAAAAAGAGGAAGGCATACATATGTAGTATGAAATAATGAGTTAAAGTGGAGAAGAGTTGAATAACCAGAAAAGTTTGAAGAAGAGAAAACTAGCTAGCAAGCAAAACTAAAAAGTTTACTATGGCCTCTCTACTTCACTTTGAGCTAGTGGTATAGACTGTGTATACTTTATCCTCATTCAATTTCATTTTATGAAAATAAAATAAGTATATTGTTGTTGTATGTTTGAAGCGAAATATATTTGGTTGTCCTAATTTAATGAGCCGTCGTCATAAGATTAATTTTCTTTGATACTCCATCTATTTATTTTTATTTGTCATATTTCGCTTTACGAAAGTCAGTTTGATTAAACTTCAACGTTAAATTAAAGTAGATTATTTTTATATTTAAATTATATTATAAGTTGCAATATCTAATCTCTTGAGGGTTAAAGGAGGAATTCCTCAAATCAAACTTGCATGGAAAGAAAATAGTAAAACATTATTGGAACTCTTTACAATTTTGTTGCCCTAATAACTTTGTGTTTGTATTGAATGACTATACTAGTCCGTATTAGTTAAAGACGACTTTTTTGCCCTCTTCATCATCATATTAAACTTTTATATTCTGTTACAGAAACCAGCTATCACGTGAAACGACATTATGCTTTGGTTAACAATTAACTCTAAGGTACAATATTTAAAAGGTAAACTAAAGTAGGTAACCCATCTTTCATAAAGGCAAGTAACATGCTTATTCTTTTGCCTCGCGCGCGTCATCACCCCTTACATGCATGTCTTTCTTTCTTTGGATCACACTTTGAAATTCATCCCTTTTTGTTTCAACAATTTCCTCGGTATTTGAAACCAATTGATCATATACATATACCAATGTTTATACTTATCCTTTCACTGAAGCCTTAAGGTGAAATTTTTTTCACACTAGTAGTTTGAGTAACTTGCTCCTTTTGTCATGCAACACAAGTTTATCGTGAATTTGATACAGTTAAATTTTATAAATAAATTAAAAAATATATTATAATATAATTTATTTTATATATGATTTGCTAACAATCTGATTACCAGATGACAAAGAAAAATAGCTAAATATGAAATAAACAGAACAAGTAAGTAAATCAGATAAATCTAGACAAGCTAAGAGCGTATATGAGTGCAATCGAGAACATATCAGAGATATGCGAGACATCTACAAAGCTTAACCAACAATTAGATAGGTAAATGACCTAGAACAAAAGAATAATGCTTGAAGATCAAGTCAAAGCAGTTGTACTGAGCAAGAGGATGAAAGAGCAGATGTCTTTGTGAGTGAGGAAATCCAATTTATTTATAGGGTACAATGTCGGGCCTTGACCAATCTGATTTGGACCCTAAATACCTAAAACCTATAAGGTTTGGCCACGCATCCGGTCTGTTAGAGATGGTGCTAGCTATCAGTTGTGTGTCATTCAGTCTGATACAAACTTGTTCACGTTTCTGATTATTCTGACAGAGCCTGTCTTCCACTAGTCCTTATCTGGCATTTCATCAAGCGGACACCTTGTCAAATACTCCTACGTGCAGGAGGGGGGATCAAGGTGCCTCGGAGACACCTCTCGGGACTCCTCACCATGTACGATCTTTTCGACAGGGATCACATGTTCTTAAGCTAATTTTTTTCCCATACATACACCTGTTATTTAATTAGGGTAAAATGGTTCGGTGTACCCTTGTACTATGTCCGTTTTGTAATGTGGATACTCTTTGTCATCTGAACCCTTAAACCCATTAAAAAACAACATTTTAAACCATATTTTGGTGTGTGTACACACTCGCCTCCACATCATTTTTAATTATTGTATTAAATTCCACATCAACTTCCACGTTATTTTAAATACTACATTAAATGCCACATAAGAAATTAAATATTTAAAAAATAAAAAAACTAAATTTACCTTTAAAATATTTTTTTGAAATAATTATAAATTTAATAAATAAATAAATAAATAATTTTTCACCTTCTTCTTCATTCCCCCTCTCCGTCCTTCACCCACCCCCAGCCCCTCTCCCCCGTCCCATACCCCAGCTCCCCCACCAGTTCCCCAGCCCATTTACCCCGTTCCCACCCCCCACCCCCGCCCCCACCAGTAACAATAATCATCCCCGACTCTTCATCGTTTTTGTCCATTCAAACAAAATAACAAACAACAACTCTAACTCCTATCTTCCTTCCTTACCTCTGTAACACCAACAACATACAAGACAACAATTAAGAATTTAAATTGAGAGAGGAAAATAGAGAGAAAATCAGTAAACAAAATAGGAAAAAATAGGTTTCTTTAGGTGAGAGGTGAGATTTTTGTCGGAATTATAGCTCCGTCATAAAATTCGACCACCATCTCCAAAATTCGAGCAAGACAACCACTAAACAACCATCGAAACACCATTAACAGCCTCACTCCCATCTTCACTGTCAGAGCTTCGCCGAAAAAGCTCACCTAAGCTGCAGCGAAGCAAACACACATTGGTTCCATCCAAACACACCAAGATATATACCACAAAAAAATATGTTCCCACCATGGCTCTTTCAAGAACCTACAGCTCCAAACACAGAAATTTCTAACCAACAACCTGTTGACACTCAATTTTAACTCGTCCTTTTTCTCTAATTACTTTTCTGATGCTTCTTGGCCCTAAATAATTTTCAAAAAATTAAATTAAATAAGATTCGTATTTTTGTTTCTATTTCTACAAGTTTTAATAAAAAGAGAACTTATTTTTATCTATAGAATTACTTTAATTAAATATAATTAAATATTTTGACATCAAAATCACAAATATATATCTTTGATAGTCACATTCGCATCCTTTCTAACTTTATTTTTTGAGGGTAATATAGTGACCATATATGTATATCTTTACTACACAAAATATACTTTAAGATGTACATATACTTTTTATATTCTTGATTTTTACGTATATTTTATTACATTCTTATTTCTACACACGTATATATATTATTAATATTAAATCACAAAAAAAAAGATATTAAATTGGACACTTTAAGAATTACGTTTGTAATTTATTTACGTTAAAACTAAAAATAATTTTAGGGTAGCAGGAAGCATCGATAAATTTAATTTCAGTAGAAAACGAATATTCGGGTTGATAATAATCAAATTTTATTTTTATTTCGCCCGAACCCAACTCTTATTTTATGGATTCCAGCCAAGAGCCTGAATATCAGTCTGAACTTAGTATAATTTATACGTTCGCTTGTCATTCCACCTTAACAGATACGATTTAATCTGATCCGTCGATTTATTTTGAAAACCCAAAAGGTCCTAAAATGTTCAGTTATTTTTTATATATAATTTATTTTTGTTTAACTGTCTATTTATTTGTATATTTGTTTTTCTCTTTTTCCCTTCTCTTTAAATTAAATTTGAACCGTTCAATCGAATATCGAACGGATCAAAAATAGTCGTTTTGAAATCGACCTTTCTCATATTTATCCGTACGTACATACATTGTATTTTATTTGTTGCATTATTATTATAAGGATAATTTCTTCAAGACCGTCTGATCAAAGATCAAGCGGATCAAGATCAATCCAAAACGGCCTACTGACACAAATTGATCCAGTTCGTTAATTCTTTTTTCTAATCTAAGGGTTCTGAATTTTCAAATATTTATCTCTCTCTCTCTCTATATATATATATATTGATATTATTATTTTAATTTATATATATATATATATATTTGAGTTCGAACTGTTCCGACCAAGATCGAACAGATCAAAAAAAATAATTAAATTTAAATCAATTTTTTTTCGTATGTTTACATATATGTATAATTTTTTTTATTTTTTTTTGATGTACTATTTTTAAAAAGATCGGACGGATCAAAATTGGTCAATATCTTCAAATCAGGGCATTAATTGCTCCTGCGCCCCCTAGCATCACAACCGGCTTTAATTTTTCTCTTTCCAACATACAGATGCTCAGATCACGCGTATCTTATCCTCTTTCCCAAAATTAGCTCCCATCAACGTCCAATTTCTCCAAAAAAAGTCAAAACCATCGCCCTTCTTTTCTCTCTTCCCATCCATCTTCCCTTTCATGCCAAGAACGACCAACTAATAAACCTAGCCGCATCAGTGTAGTCTGCTGCTAGCCTATTCAAGATTCGCCCATTTTTTCCTGTCCAAGCCCGTGAATCAGCAAAAATCAGAAAAATCAGTCCCTAAATCGTGATACAACGAAAAAATCTTTTGGATCCGCCATTAATGGCTTCTCAGAAGTTGTTGTTTTTCAAAAATTTGAGATTCAAATTTTGAAATTCCCCCTGATTTCTTTTAAAAAAAACTTGTTTCAAATTCGAACTTTGAAGTCCGAATTTTAGGCTATAAGTAGCCATATTTGCGTATCATTGAGGGGGGGGGGGATTGAAAAAAAAGGGGCTTAATTTTCAATGCAAAAGGGAGAAGTCTGGAAAAAAAAATTGGAGAGAAAAGGCAAAAAAAAATAAGAAAAAAAAAATCGTGTGAGCAAACTCGTTAGAAGAAACTAAAAAAAATCGAGTGACAAAAAAACGAGCGAAACAGAGGGAAATTTGGTTTGAAAAATCTTGAGTTCGCTATTCTCTTTTCGATTCGGTCCAAATTCGGATTCCAGTGGTTGAGTGCGAAGTCGTCAGGAAAACATTGACGTCAACGCCCAGTTTAGCCGCACCGAACAAGGTACGAACCCACCCCCCCGACTGCATTTTGCCTTCTTTTTCTTCATTTTTTCATTTCTCTGTTGAATATATTTGTTGAATTTGAGGCTTGCTTTGATTTCGAATTGTGTTGTTACTGTCTTGGCCTTGCAAGCAGAAGTTATGGGTCTCTAATCTGAAAAGTCAGTTGGTTTTGAATATATTGAATCCATACATGTGGTTATCTTATTTGTTTGTCATAGACTTCTAGGAATCTCGTTGATAAGCATGATTTAGATATGGAGGTTTATTCCGTGTGTACGTGGATCTGTTGACACTTCTTATCACTCTTAGTTTTTTCTCTTAATATATAGCTGATCTGAATTTTCAGTAACCACCCTTTGGTGTATAATGTGTGGCTTGAATTGAATGTATCTTGGAGGGAAAATTAATTTGTTTATTCGGGAGGTATATTAGACAAGTCAAGAATACCGTTTTAGACTTTGATTTTCTTCTTACAAGCTGTCAAAGTATGCTAAAATGATGTTTTCTATTTTCCTTCGTCTTCTTGAAACTGTACGGATCGTCTATTTTATTTTCAGTCTGCCTCGGGTGTGCGAAGCATAGTGTTCGGCCGAGTTTCGTTTAAACTTGTTTGTTACTGTTTTATTCTAAATAGGTGGATTATGTTTCGGTCGTAAGTGATTTCCAATTAAAATGATGCTATTGTCGATTCTGGGAATTTACTCGAACGGAAATGTATGGCATTCTTGGTATTTCGTTTGGTTATGATATTGTTGCTCCTTAGTCGTAAATTGATGTCCCAAATTTAGATTTGTTTCTCTCCTACTTCTTGCAAGAGTATATTATATATTTAAGTTTGATCAAGTGTTTTCTCAAGTTGTTGCAAGTCAAAATATTTTCTTTAACCCAAATAGTCATTCGTGAATTTATCTTTGACCAAATTCTTGTTTGAAGTAGAACTTTTATTTTGCCTCAAGCTGTCAGTATATGTTTTTTTTTGTTGTTGTGGTAAAACTTTAGTTAGATTTTCATGCATTAACTGGGCATTTGGTTAAATGGATCGGAGAATGCGCACACTTTAATTTTACCTTCTCTACTACATGTGTGTGCCTTTGCTACGTGTACATGAGAATGATGGACTTTAAAAGTCAAGGTTGAAAAAGGTGTAAAAGAAAAAAAAATAATAACTTTGTTCGATTGCATTATGGTGTGAATATATGTTAGTTTCCTATAATAAAGGAAATGGCATGTTGGTAGAGTAAATGTGCAGGAGAGGAGTTTGTGACAATTAAGTTGAATTCTTCCTATGCTTTTGCCAAATTTTTCTTTATGCTTGTTACGCTATACTTTGTTTGTCATACCAACAGTAGGTTGTTTGATTTAATAGCTCGAAGTTAGGATTTATCTCTCGTGGTTAACTCTATTACAATGGAGATTTTAATCACGACATGACCTTAAATCATGTATCATCTTAGTATGTTATTTACTCTCATCGCTTAAATTCGAGTCTCTGATCCTTATTTTTTATATTTCATGTGATTTCGAGAGTTGGAGTTTCAATTGAAACTCGCCTTAACCCAACATTGGGTCAACCGCATAGGATTGTAGAGCTTCGAAATCCCGCAAAATCAGGAGTTTAAGCCCCCCGACGGAGTCTAATAGTCCCCATCTCCATTAGATTTAATTTATATCTTTATCATATTGAGTTTTTTTTTATGACTAACTCTTGTTGTCTATTTCGTTTAAGATAGTTTTATTTGATGTTTATGATGCCATATTACTTGTTGACCCGTTCACATACCTTTAACCTCTCAATTTTCGTAAATAGCGCATGATTCGTACTAGGTAAAAAATTCATTTTATATTCGGTTATTTTGAAAACTCATCACAAACATTTTTAAACAAGCATAGCAATCATCCATGTTTTCAAAATAAATAAATCCATAAAATAATAAAATGAAGTTTCAATGTAATTTATTCGGAAAAAAAGTCGCCAACTTATACTTTTCGGAATCACCAATCTTAATTTATTAAATAATATCAATGTTCTGCTTCTTTATTTTTCAACATCCGCTTCGGGTTTTCTCCAGATTTCAAAGGGACATGAAAGTCACGAGGTATATATTTACACTATTATACATGAGATATATTCTACCGCTATTATAGTCATTTACTTATTATCCATACTTGATTCTAACTATACTTGTACATTTTATATTTTTATGTCTTAATATCTATTTCCACCCATTTTTCATTATTATATCTTTAGTTTCATCTACTACTCAGAAAATTTATTTCGACCCACTTTTAATTGTGATATTTTATCTATTATTCGTGTTTTTAATCCACAAAAAAAATAAAATTATATATATATGTATATAAACTAACGTGTGTGATCCCTTTACGATTTCATCTTATTTTAACAAGTAAATTTTCTCATATTTTCAAGATTATATTTTCTTTATTTTTCAAAGGATACATTTACCCAATTTCATACATATGTTCTCGTAAAATTATAAATCTCTTATTTTCCCACTCTACATATACATATCACTTTCTAGATTTTCTCTTTCCTATTTTTATATCCTAATATGCACATACATTCGGTATATTATATTGGTGTATTTTATATACCTCGAACCTTTCCCTCTCAAAGATAATAAAAGTTTTCTTATCATTGTTTTAAGTAAATAACAAAATAAAGTTTTTCTAATATTTTTCTAAACTAAGTGTAAGGATTATCTTCGGATAGATCCTGAGGGGTGCCTAACTGCTTTCCCTCGGGCAACCAGAACCCTTACTCAGAATCTCTAAAACATTTTTCGATAGACTAAAGCAGAGTTTGTAAAATAAAAAAATGGTTTTTCCTAATTTTTCTTAAAAGTTAGGTGGCGACTCTAAATATAAATTTTTAATCCCAAAATTCACGACATACTACAATACGTTGTGTGCTGTTTCGACCGGTTCGAAATAGGGTGCGACAGAATGGCGACTCTGCTGGGGATCCTTTGAACTTAGGTTTTAACCTTAACATGCTTAGTTTAGGATTGACGATTTATTGATTAACATGCGCAAGAAAGATGGCACATTGAGAATGTGTATTGATTATAAGCCGCTGAATAAAGTGACTCTTAAAAATAAATATCCTCTTCCAAGAATTGATGATTTATTTGATCAGTTACAAGGTGCCAAATGTTTTTCTAAGATTGATTTGAGGTCAAGTTATCATCAAGTGAGAGTCAAAGAAAAAGATATACCCAAGACAACTTTCCGAACAAGGTATGGTCATTATGAGTTTCTAGTTATGTCATTTGGGCTAACTAATGCACCTGCAGCTTTCATGAATTTAATGAATAAGGTGTTTAAGCCATTTCTAGATGTATCCGTGATAGTTTTCATTGATGATATTCTAGTTTATTCTAGATCAGAAGAGGATCATGCTAATCATTTGCGACAGGCGTTGCAAACTCTTCGTGATTGCAAGTTGTATGCAAAATTTTCTAAATGTGAATTCTGGCTAAAGTCAGTGGCATTTCTGGGCCATATTGTATCAAATGAAGGCATACAGGTTGATACTCAAAAGATAGAAGCTGTGAAGAATTGGCCAAGGCCCACAACGCCTACGGAGATTCGTAGTTTTCTTGGGTTGGCTGGTTATTATAGAAAGTTTGTTGAGGTTTTTTTTTCTATTTCAGCACCCTTAACTAAGCTAACGCATAAAGCATCCAAGTTCCAATGGAATGATGCGTGTGAGGAGAGTTTCCAAGAATTGAAGAATAAGTTGACTTCTACACCTGTGTTGGTACTTCCAGAAGGTACAAAAGGGTATACAGTGTATTGTGATAATTCGAGAATTGGTTTAGGATGTGTATTAATGCAGCATGGTAAGGTGATAGCATATGCCTCAAGGCAATTGAGGCCACATGAGAAAAATTACCCCACACATGATCTTGAGCTGGCAGCGGTTATCTTTGCTTTAAAAATATGGCGCCACTATTTATATGGGGTTCATGTTGATATATATACTGATCACAAGAGCTTACAATATATTTTCAGTCAGAAGGATCTAAATCTGAGGCAGCGAAGGTGGATGGAAATATTAAAAGATTATGATGTTGATATTTTGTATCACCCAGGGAAAGCGAATATAGTAGCTGATGCGTTGAGTCGTAAGGGTATGATGGCACCTGTAGAAAGGCAAAGGATGATTAAAGATCTTCATCAATTATCTAGTCTAGGAGTTCGTCTTCTCGAAACTCCGGACGAGGAGCTTATTGTGCATAATGCCGCAGAATCCTCATTAGTAGCTGAGGTGAAAGAGAAGCAAGATGCAGATCCTGTTTTATTGCAACTCATGGAGAATGTTCAAAATGGTGCGACAAAGGTATTTGAGCTTTCGCAAGAAGGAGTACTTCTATGCCAAAATCGGCTACGTGTGCCTATTGTTGATGAGCTAAGAAAAAGAATTATGACTAAGGCACATTTCTCAAGGTATTCTATTCATCCAGGGTCAACCAAAATGTATCAAGATTTGAAGGATGTATATTGGTGGAATGACATGAAAAGGAACATCGTAGAATTTGTAGCTGAATGTCCAAATTGCCAACGAGTTAAAGTGGAACATCAAAAGCCCGGAGGCTATATGCAATGCATAGATCTTCCAATTTGGAAGTGGGACATGATCAACATGGATTTTGTTACAGGTTTGCCTCGTACAACTCGGAAATTTGATTCTATATGGGTGATTGTGGATAGGCTTACTAAATCCGCACATTTCTTACCCATTAAGACCACTTACACAGTTGAAGAATATTCGAAGCTGTATGTTAAAGAAATAGTCCGATTACATGGAGTGTCAACTTCTATTATATCGGATCGGGGAACTCAATTTACCGCAAACTTTTGGAAGTCTTTCCAACGGAGTTTGGGAACACAAGTGAATCTGAGTACAACTTTTCATCCTCAAATGGATGGACAAGCAGAGCGCACCATTCAAACACTTGAAGATATGCTACGAGCATGTGTTATAGATTTTAAAGGCAGCCGGGATGATCATTTACCTCTTATTGAGTTTGCCTACAATAATAGCTATCATTCAAGTATCAAAATGGCACCATATGAAGCTTTATATGGGAGGAAGTGTAGATCACCAATAGGATGGTTCTAAGCGGGTGAAACTCTTATGTTCGGACCGGATCTTGTGTATCAAGCCATAGAAAAAGTTAAGGTGATTCAGCAACGGTTGAAAATAGCCCAAAGTCGACACAAGTCATATGCGGATAGTAGAAGAAGAGGGCTAGAGTTTTCGTTAGGTGATTGGGTATTAATGAAGGTATCGCCAATGAAAGGGGTGATGAGATTTGGCAAGAAAGGAAAGTTGAGTCCATGATATATAGGCCTGTATAAGATTATTCGAAGATGTGGGCAAGTTGCTTATGAATTAGAGCTACCCCAGGAACTCTCATCAGTGCATCCAGTATTTCATGTATCGATGCTTCGAAAGTGCATCGGAGATCCGTCCCTTATTACTTCTACTGAAGATGTGCAAGTAACAGAAGATCTTACCTATGAGGAGATGCCTGTTGCTATATTACATCGTCAAGTTAAGAAGATGAGAAATAAAGAAGTAGCATCGGTGAAAGTACTTTGGAGAAATCAACATAGGGAAGAGATTACATGGGAAGCGGAGGAAGCAATGAAATCCAAATACCCTTATTTGTTCAAAGGTGAAAAAGAAGTGCAAGGAGTGGAACTGGGACACTAACAAGTAAGTTTTTACATATGCATAATATCTATATGATGACGTGAATATCAATTATGAATTCGAACTTGTTTCGGCTAAATAACTACATTCACATTCGAGGACGAATGTCCTTAAGAGGGGAAGGATGTAACACCCCGTACTTAATTACGTGCATTAGCCATGGTTATATGTGTTGGAGTATATGTATTGATCATAAGTTAGGTATATATGAGTTTAAGTAGGAGTATTGATTATTTTGAGATGGTTTCGAGTGTATAGTTTGATTATATGTGTATAGGAATCGACTTTATTTATACCGGAATTTGCTCGTCGAAGTTTCTATGCGAAGTTTATCGAGTTAGCTTTCCAAGGATATAAATATTTATGAAAACAGATGAGTATCGGATATAAGCGAGCATGTTCGAAACTTGAAAACGGTGGACGCAATGAACAGTAAATGTGCAGAAATTTTCTGCACACAAAAGTACTGCAGCCAAACAGATTTTTGGGTCGACTTTAAACGATCATAACTCCTTGTAAAAAATGAACTGTGTGAGCTGCTATATATCGATGGGAAGCCCCGAGAGTCTTCTTTCTAATGCAATTGTTTTCACCCAAATCCATTATCGAAGCAAAGAGTTATGGTCGATTTACTTTAGCCTACCAAAACAGTCCACCATGGACAGATTTGGATTTACTTAAATTTTAAGGGCAATATGGTCATTTTCCATCACCTCATGGACGAAAATTGATCATTATATACATATACTTAGCCTCATATCCATCATTTATCATCCAAATTATTGAAGAATAAGAAACCCTAGCCTAATTTCAACTCCAATTATCTTGTGATGCAACCGTAGAAAATCCAAATTGATTCCGTAGTTGTGTTCACCGTCTCGAGGGCTTCGAGAAGCACCCCTTATTTGTGCCAACAGGACTTCGAAATCAAAAGGGCCATTTTATGGTAAGGATGTAAATTATGTTGGTGTTATTTATATGGATATGTATATATATGCATGTGAGCATAAGAAGTATGTTATTTGATTGTTGTTGAAAGATGATTGGAAATGATGTTGGATTATTCTTGTGCATGGTTGGATTATGTTGAATTGTGAAGGGATTTGGTGTGATGATGTGGTATTGAAATGATGATTATATATATATATATATACACACATAAACCTATTGTTCAAGTTGGTTTTTGGAATGCTTTGAAAATATTGGTTGTATGGAATTATGGAAGAGAATGGTGGTGTTGGGTTGCTAATACTAGATGCCAAACATTTCATTGTAGATAAGTGATTTGTAAAGGCGGGAAGTTGTGTTGAATTGGTATCCGAATCTACAACGAGGTATGTAAAGCATACTCTAACGATGTTCTTTGGCATGAAAACACCAATGTTCCATCAAGTAAGATTCCAAGGTTGTCCAAAAAAACATGTATTGTTCTACGTTACCAACGAAGTTGTTTCCATTCTATAAAGTGTCAAAATATTTCATTGATATACCAAAAGGCTCCTATTTCATTGTTGTGATATTGATGATTCTGAAACACATTGTTGATATACCAATGAGTCTTTATTACATCGTTATTGTATAGAAGGTCTATTACTTGGTTCCTATTGATGTATCATTGTTCCAAAGGTACTATATTAGCATGAACACTAATGTAATAATCTCAAAAGCTTTTGAACTAAGTTATTGGAAAGATCTCTTATGTGTGTTACTTGATATACGTGTGGGTGGTAGCTCAGGAGTTTAAGCCTAGCATGGGCCGATCCCGATACTTGATATGATTACAGTTGATATGTACTGGGGGCAGCCTAATGGTCACAGTACGGTACAGTATTGATTATTGTTAGGTGGTTGGAGGTTCGGGAGGAGGAGGTAATGGCGAATGATAATTGTAAGGAATGAAATGAATGAAGGTATACCGTTCCACAAATGTGTTTGAATTCAAGAACCCAATTCAGATTAATGATAATGTACATGATCCTAAAAGTGTTTATGAAGTGTGGTTCACTTCTATTATGATTTATTCACTTGTGTCTGATTTTCTTGATCCCCCATATCACATATGATTATTTACAACTTTACATACTCAGTACATATTTTGTACTGACGTCCCTCACGGGGGACCTGCATTTCATGCTGCAGGCACAGGTGCTTCAGCTCATACACAGCATAGATAGGAGCCAGGTCATACAGCTATTGTTGGTGAGCTCCAGTTTGCTTCGGAGCTTTCCGAGTCGGTTCCTTATGTTTTGTTATTGTACAGGAGTCATGTGTGGGCGGGAGGTTTGTCCCGACCCTAGTTATGTCATGTATATCCTAGAGGCTTTGTAGACATAAGGAAGGGTAAAGTCAAGGAAGTTTATATAGTGATGTTATATTTGGTATATGTGGTGGCCCCGACAGCCAAGTATTATATATATATATATATTTGTGTGTGTTGTGCTGATACAGGTAATTAGACCCTTCTATATGCAACGAAGTGTTGTCCAAATTTTTGGTGACATGTAAGTGAAAGTACAGGTATTTGAACGGGTTCTCCCGGGCCTTCTTGGCTTCGGGTGCCAGTTCGGCCCGATGGGATTTTGGGGCGTGATAGTAGCGTAGGCCTACCTCTGGCAAAAAGAGGCTCTATATTAGGACGCGTTTGAATATCGCCAACTTGGTGTATATATGTGCTACTTACTTGTTACATTCACGTTATCACCCAAACTAACATAGTTTCCTTTTGCCTATTAATTCCCCGAAAAAAGAAAAAGTTGATTTGTGTCGAATGGAAAACTGGCAGAATCCTAATACAACCTTCGATCAAAAGACAAAATGACTAACGAGACAAGGCCGTGATGATCCCAGTGGATGATACCGAGAGCTCTCAAAGGCCTTTAGATACTTAGAACGATGATCAAATGGCCAATATGGTACAGGAAATTGAGGTCCTGAAAGAATAACTCCGTCAAATGCGGGATCTAACCAAGCTTACAATATCTAGCTTTCCCGCTAAGCCGCAGGCTCCAAGTATTGAATTACCTCCAGGTGCTTTCGCTAACCAAGCAAGTATATCACAGGCTTAAGTACCGCCTGCTTTCCAACCCACTGCCGGAACGGATCTTAGTTATCCATTTCCTACTCACAACTTTACTGTTCCGATCCATCCAGAGATGTAGCACATACCCGAGGCACATGTCACTTGTGAGATACCTGTGCCACCTGTATACGCTACCGAAGTTCCTGCCTTTGCAACATCTGCGACTTTTAAGGTTCCATATGAGGATGATCGGTATGCGGGGCAAGGAAAATGTGTCCAGTCAAGTGAAGAAGGGTCGATAGCAGCCCAACTTGAGAGTCTAAAGGGAGCATTTAGAAATATGCAAGTTACCAGAGGGGCTGAAAGCTTGGACTACGATGACTTATGCATTCACCAAGATATTGACATGCCAGCGGGATACAAACCACCAAAGTTTGATGTGTTTGACGGAAAAGGTGAACCGCATGCGCACCTGAGGGACTACTGCAATAAGTTGGTTGGAGTAGGAAGGAATGAGAATTTAAGGATGAAGCTGTTCATTCGAAGTTTGTTGGGAGAAGCTTTGACTTGGTATACCCGACAAGACCCCCGTAAGTGGTATGAATAAAGGGAAATGGTTGAAGTCTTCATGAGTCGCTTCAGGTTCAACACTGAGATTGCCCCAGACAGGTTTTCATTGGCCAACATACAGAAAAAGCCATCAGAATTATTTCATGAATACGCATGGCGTTGGAGGACCGAGGCTGCTAGGATCCAGCCTCCACTAGATGAAAGTGAACTCTCCAAGTATTTTATCCGAGCTCAAGAGGGAGTCTACTTTTACAAGATGATGTCGATGATGGGCCAAAGGTTCACGGAATTAGTTAAAATAGGAGATTTCATAGAAGAAGGAATTAAGTCGGTGAAGATCTAATCTATGGATGCATTGCAAGCTGCGAGTAAGGCCATGCAGACTGGTTCCATTAATTGTACGAAGAAAAAGAGGGAAGACGTCTCAGTCGTCACACAATACTACCAACCTGGAAATCTTTCTTACCGTTACCCTAACAACCCCCAAATTATTGCACATGTCCCAGTATAAAATACTCAACCGCATTATAATCCACCTCGAGCTCCAGCATACCAGAATCCACCAAGACCATACGCCCTTGTCCAAGATCCATCTCACCAAAATATACCATTCTATGCACCCAGACCATGTCCAAACTTTGAAACCAGAAATACCCGCACCTACACACCGATTGCAAAACCTTTAGCCCAGTTGTTCAAAAGATTAAGGGTTGCCGGTTTGTTACATCCAATTGAGGGAAAGGCCTATGATCTGACCTCTCAAAACTTTGATGGTAGCAAGCGGTGTGCCTATCACTCAGGAGTCCAAGGGAACGACACAGAAAACTGTTACAGTTTGAAAAATCAAATTGAGTCTCTGATAAGAAAGGGTATCATCAAATGCACCGCCGCAACTCCCAATGTGAACAATAACCCCTTTCCAAATCATGGAAATCGGGAAGTCAACATGATTACTCTAGAGGAGGAGTATGATGTGGATGAAAATATTATGCCCACGTGGAGCACAGAGGAGATCGCCACTGCATCACCAATACAACCATTTATCATAGTTCAGTTGAGGGAGCCTATAACTATTCAGACTTACCTGCCGAGAGTCGTAGTGACCACATTAGCCACTGGGAAGACCAACTATGACACCAAGGCAGTCCCATGGGACTATCGAGCTGAAGCCAAGGGAAAAATGATAGACGTTGCTGCAGCTCAAGGGATGACCAGGTCGGGAAGGTGTTATGCACTAGAGGAACCAAATCGTGGAGTTCTCGAGAAAGATCAAAACCCGAGGAGAAATATCACAGATGCTAAAGCTGTAGAATTTTGGAAGAAGATGCAGCCCAAGGACTATTCAATCGAAGATCAACTCAAGAAGACACCGGCCCATATATCCGCCATGTCCTAGCTCATGAGTTCTGAAGCCCATAGAAATGCTTTGATGGAAGTTTTATCTGGAATTAGCATACCAAAGGAGACAACTAGCGAAACTTTGGACGAAGCAATCGGGAGAGAGGTAGAGGCAAATAAGGTCTCTTTCCATGATGATGAGTTACCGTCAGAAGGGGTTGCACAGAACAGAGCGCTCCATATTGCGGTCAGATACCATGACAAGATTGTGAACACGGTCTTGATCGATAGTGGTTCGGGTTCCAATATCTGTATTTCTCCACTCTGAGGGATTTGGGTGTGAATATAGAAGATATAAGGGAGAGTTGGGTTAAGGTTAGAGCCTTTGATGGGTTGCAAAAGAGTGTCATTGGGGAAATTTACTTAACACTGCAGATAGGACCAACAAAATTTCCTATCCTATTTTAGGTCATGGATGTGTCATCTAGATACAACTTATTTCTGGGGAGGCCATGGGTCCATATGGCAAGAGTCGTTCCTTCTACTCTCCATCAGTGCGCGAAGTTTGAATGGGGTCGCACAGAAGTCACTATCCATGGAGAACTCAGTCATCTCATTTATTCTGTCAATCCAGTCCTAGTCACCGAAGAGTTAGATGGAGCCACTATCCATACTCTAGAGATCATGCAAGATGCAAAGATCAATGAGAAGGCAATGCCAGCTGAAGCGAAAATGTCGAATGCTGAAAAGATGGTTGCGTCGGAGATGTTGAAATATGGGTATCAGCCCAAGACAGGACTAGGACCCAGAGCCGGTGGTATAGTCGAGCCAATTTAATTAAAGCAGCAGAAGGGTACTACAGGGCTTGGATATAAGCCTATTTTTGGAGCAGCCCGTAGTAAAGAATTTGGAATGAGGATATTTGTGCCAGCCCAAGTCCTGGTTTCAGAACAAACGGATGATGAAGATATCACAAAAGGAATAGGAAATTTATTTGTGGCCGTGAACAAAGAAGAATCAGAGATGGCTTTCCAAAAGCTCACCATCCGTGATGCCGAGTCTGGAGAAGCCTTGCAGAACTGGACCATCATCCCATCCCTGTTTCGTCAGGAGTCTTGGTAGTGTGGGAGTGTTGTTTTTTTTAAAAAAAAAATTATTAATTTATTTGCATGACCAATTGAGGCTTGAGTCATGCCGAAGCTCTTTTGCCACTTGCATCTTGTCAAAGCCCAGTGCTTTTGTTAATAAAAGTCCTTATTTTCAAAACTTATTTCCCTATTTTCAATATCTATTAACTTTACTCACTTTTTATACTTTTCAGCACAGATGTTAATAAAAATCCTCGTTCCACGATTAAGACATGTAACGAATCTATTGAGCAACATGCAAGCGATGAACAAGATTATGAGGAGTACGATGAGAGCATGATGCCTGAAAACTTGCCACAGGAGATCGAGCAACTTGAGAGTCAGAAAAAGCCTAATATGGACGAAACTGAAGTCGTCGATTTGGGCAATGAAGAAATGACAAAGGAAACACGAGTCAGCATACACTTGAAGGCCAAAAGGAAGCAGGAATTGATAAGTCTGATCAAATAATACATTGATGTATTTGCTTGGTCTTACGATAACATGCCTGGTCTAAGCACTGATATCATCTCACATCGACTACCGACTAACCTCTCATGCCCACCAGTGAAGCAAAAGAAGAGAAAATTCAAACCTGATTTGAGTTTGAGAAACATGGAGGAGGTGAACAAGCAGATAGAAACCAACGTCGTGAGGTTCACAACTTACCCCACCTCGCTGGCCAACATCGTGCCCATACCAAAGAAGGATGGAAAGATAAGGATATGCGTAGATTTTCGGGATCTCAACAAGGCTAGTCCAAAAGATGATTTTCCTCTCCTAAATATTCATATTCTCATCGATAATTGTGCAAAACATGAGTTACAATCATTTGTTGATTGTTTCGTGGGATATTATCAAATCATGATGGACGAGAATAATACAGAGAAGACAGCATTCATCACTCCGTGGTGAGTATATTGCTACAGGGTAATGCCATTTGGACTCAAGAATGCCGGTGCGACGTACATGAGGGCCATGACTACTCTTTTCCACGATATAATTCACAAAGAAATCAAAGTGTACGTGGATGATGTTGTCATCAAATCTAAAAGGAGTTTGGACCATTTCGATGATTTACGAAAGTTCTTTGAAAGGCTGCGAAGGTACGACCTAAAGTTTAATCAAGCTAAATGCGCCTTTGGAGTTTCCGCGGGAAAGTTATTGGGATTCATTGTTAGTAGGAGAGGTATAGAGTTGGACCCATCCAAGATAAAAGCAATCCAAGACTTACCACCTCCTAAGACCGAAAAGAACGTAATGAGCTTCTTGGGAAGACTCAATTACATCAGTCGTTTCATAGCCTAGTCCACGATAATTTGTGAACCAATATTCAAGCTATTGAAGAAAGATGCCGCCACTGGATGGACTGAAGAATGTCAGAAGGCTTTTGACAAAATCAAGGAATATTTGTCTAACCCACCAGTATTGGTTCCACCAGAACCAGGAAAGCCGTTGTTGTTATATCTATCTGTTATGGATAATACCTTTGGATGTGTGTTAGGGCAGCATGATGATACGGGGAGGAAAGCGCAAGCCATTTACTACCTGAGTAAAATATTCACACCGTATAAAGCTAGGTATACATTGTTGGAGCAGACCTGTTGCGCATTGACCTGGGTTGCGTAAAAGTTAAGGCACTACCTATCCGCGTATACCACGTACCTAATTTCAAGAATGGATCCACTCAAGTACATATTTCAGAAGCCAATACCTACTGGAAAGTTGGCAAAATGGCAGATCTTGTTGAGTGAGTTTGACATTATGTACGTGACACAAAAAGATGTTAAAGGACAAGCTTTAGCTGATCACCTCGCAGAAAATCCAGTAGACCAAGATTACAGGCCGCTCAAGACCTACTTTCCTGATAAAGAGATATTGTTTGCAAGAGAAGATATCCCAGAGTCATATGATGGATGAAGGATGTTTTTCGATGGAGCAGCGAACTTCAAAAGAGTCGGAATTGGAGCAGTCCTAGTTTCAGAAACAGGTCAACACTACCCAATCTCGGCGAAGATTAGGTTTTCTTGCACAAATAACATGGCAGAATATGAGGTTTGCATTCTCGAGTTTAGGATGGCAGTAGACATAGACATTAAAGAGCAATTGGTGATAGGAGATTCAAATTTTTTGATCCATCAGGTGCAAGGAGAATGGACCACCAAGATTGTCAAAATCCTTCCTTATGTACAATGTGTTAAGGAATTGAGCAAAAAGTTTACGAAGATCGAATTCAAGCATGTCCCTCGAATTCAAAATGAGTTCGCTGATGCCTTGGCGACACTATCTTCAATGATTCAGCATCCAAATAAGAATTACATCGATCCCATCAAAGTGGAGATACACGACCAACAAGCCTACTGTTTCCATGTAGATGAAGAGACAGATGAAAAGTCGTGGTATTACGACATTAAGAGGTTACTTGGAGCAGGAGGATATCCAGAAGGCGTTACTGACAAACAGAAGAGGACTTTAAGAAGGATGGCCAATCACTTCTTTCTCAATGGGGAAATCCTATATAGGAGGACTCCGGACCTAGGATTGCTATAATGTGTCGATGCCACGGAGGCCACGAGATTGTTAAAGGAGATACATGCAGGAACTTGTGGACCCCACATGAACGGTTCCATGCTCGCAAAGAAGATTTTGACAGCATGATACTTTTGGATGACCATGGAGAAGGATAGCATTCAATTCGTGCAGATGTGTCACCAATGTCAAGTTCATGGAGACTTAATACGAGTTCCGCCAAACGAACTCAATGTGATGGGTTCTCCTTGGCCGTTTGCTGCTTGAGGTATGGATGTTATTGGGCCCATAGAGCCTCTTGCGTCCAATGGACACCGTTTTATCTTGGCCGTTATCGATTACTTCACAAAATGGGTTGAGGCCTCGACACATAAGGTCGTAACCAAGATGGTGGTAGCAGATTTTGTTCACAACAACTTAGTCTGTCGGTTTAGAATTCTAGAGTCAATCATAACGGATAATGGAGCCAATCTTAATAGCGACCTGATGAGAGATATTTGCGAAAGGTTTAAGATCTCCTATCGAAATTCCACGGCTTATCGACCACAAATGAATGGAGCGGTTGAAGCTGCAAACAAGAATATCAAGAGGATCTTGAGGAAAATAGTGGACGGTAATAGGGAATGGCATGAGAAGTTGCCATATGCCTTACTTGGATATTGCACCACAATCAAAACTTCTACTGGGGAAACTCCCTACATGTTGGTTTATGGGTCGGAAGCAGTGATACCTGCAGAAGTAGAGATACCTTCATTGAGAGTCATTCAGGAGGTTGGTCTAGACGATGCTGAATGGATTTGTAGCAGGATCGAGCAGTTGATGCTCATTGACGAGAAGAGATTGGATGCAGTCTGTCATGGTCAACTCTATCAAAATAGAATGATCAAGGCGTTCAATAAGAAAGTCAAGCCTATTCGATTCACACCGGGACAGTTAGTATTGAAGATGATATTCTCTCACCAAGGTGAAGCCAAAGGAAAATTTGCGCCAAATTGGCAAGGTCCTTACATAGTTCACCGAGTACTCTCAGGACGAGCAGTAATCCTTGCAGAAATGGACGGCACAGTAAGCACGAAGCCGATCAACTCAGACGCCATCAAGAAGTACTACATTTGAAGACATTAGGACTAGTTGTTTCTTTGTACTTTTTTCATTTTTCTCTGATGTAACAGAACTACGTATTAGCTTGATTTCCCATGTAGGGACACGTAGGCAACCTACATAGGGTTCGGTTCTCCTTAGAAAATCCAAAAACATCATCCTTTCATGTATTTATAATTACGCTCGACCTGACTTCTCACGGCGGGATACGTAGGCAATCCACATCGGATTCGGTCCCTTCATATTTTTACCTTTTCATTGTACTGAACTACGGACTGACCTGATTCTACTTGGATACGTAGGCAGCCTGAGTCAGGACCGGTCATTGCATTATTTTACTTTATCTTTTGTATCGAACTACGTTATGACCTGATTTCTATTCTTAGGATACGTAGGCATCCTGAGTCAGGCTCGGTCACAACACTACATATCTTCACTTTTCCCGTTGTAATTGAACTACGTACAGACCTGATTCCACTTGGATACGTAGGCATTCTGAATCAGACTCGTTCGCTGCATTTCATACTTTAATCTCCACCCTCGAACTACGTACAGACCTGATTCCACTTGGATACATAGGCAACCTCAAAGGTTCGGTCTTACCTTTAGAAAAATCCCCTGTCGCTCGTAGTGTAGCCCCAGAATATGAGCGATCTCACCGCCAAAGTCGTCATAGCATCGACAAAGTCAGAGGAGTTCCATCCGAAGGATAAAGCTGCGAGAATCACAACGAGGAGCTGAGGCCAACGGATTTCGAAACATGTCATAATCTAAAAATGACAAAGGATTACTATATATACTTAATATATACGTAATATATTTGTGAAAGCATATATACATAGATGTATTTTCACTATACTTCCCAACTTTCCCACCTACTGAGACTCCGGATTTGGGATTGATCGAGCAACCGAAGGAGTGTTGGAGGATTCCGAAAACAAAACCAGGATCCCCAAGTCGACACAAATCAACACCCCCTCCCAACTAAGAATTTTTCTTTGACCGCAGGAAAACAAGAATTGGAAGGCTACGTCAAGTCAAGCTTTGGGATAGGATCAGGGGCATCATGCAGCTTACCACCACGACAAGAGCCAAATATTCTTCCCTTTCTTTTGTTCTCTTTACATACATTTATACTAATCCTCACAAAATCTAAGAGTTTTATTTGAATTCTTTCGCAGGTACATTTTGAAGACCCGGGTCGAAAACTAAGAAAAGAGGATCCTCATAGGAAGATTAGGCTATTTACTTCTCCCAACCAACTCTGCAAATCGGAGAGTGTCGTCTGACTTCAATAAAGTCAAGACTCCGCAGGGCAAGGACTGTACATAAGCAAACAAAGTCGAGCTTCCGCATTCCAAAGGACTGTACATAAGCAAACAAAGTCGAGCTTCCGCATTTCAAAGGACTGTACATAAGAAAACAAAGTCGAGCCTCCGAATTCTGAGGACTGTATATAAGCAAACAAAGTTGAGTTCCACATTTCGAAGACTGTACATAAGCAAACAAAGTCAAGCTTCCGCATTCCAAAGGACTGTACATAAGCAAACAAAGTTGAGTTTCCGCATTTCGAGGACTGTATATAAGCAAACAAAGTTGAGTTCCACATTTCAAAGACTGTACATAAGCAAGAAAAACGATCCTCTGCCATATCGAAGGATGCAGATGAGCAATATAACTCTCCGCCATATCAGAAGTTATGCACCAGCAAGAGAGACACCCCACCACAAATCAAAAAATGTATATAAGCAAAGAAACACTCTGCCATATCGGAGAATCGCATTTCAGCAAACAAAGAACAGCCTGCCAATCAGAGGCCCACACCATAGCAAATGTGTAAAAAAGGCACTATCACAACAACATCAAGTTCCAGCAGCAATACCGTCATCTAGTTCAGACTGAGGGCCGCCTTGACAAATACGAGGCAGTCTACCTTTGGGCAAATATCCTGCCGTCAGAGTCTATTTACATTTCAGCCGATAGAGGCTATTTACATTTCAGCCGACAGAGGCTATTTAAATTTCAGCCGACAGGGGCTATTTATATTTCAGCCGACGGGGGCTATTTACATTTCAGCTGGCGGAGGCTATTTACATTCAAGCAGCTGCTTAGCCGACGGAGGCTATTTACATTCCAGCCGACAGAGGCTATTTACATTTCAGCCAACAGAGGCTATCTACATTTCAGTTATTGCCCCGCCAATCGAAGGCCTCCAAAAACGGAGACAATACTAGTTTGAATATCTGAACTCTGCTCTTTACATTACGATTTTAATTTATAATTTTTCAAACAACAGGTACTTTTCACCCTGTTATCTATTTTGCAGGACCATGTAGTACAACGTGGAACTACCCTCTTAGCAGCAAACTGGGGCAAGCTAGTGGAATGTCAAGCATCCCTAGCTACGTCAAGGATTCCGGCAAAGAAACTCAACTCGACTCGACTCAAGTTTTTATTTTTATTATTGTCATCACTCAGTGCCGTCTTAATTCGGCACTGGGCAATTTTTGAAAATTATTTATCTTCTTTTCTCTCAAGATCCTCAGCAGATATCACTATCCAACGTTTTCTCATCCCCAACTACTTCTAACAATCCATTTTGGATTTGCACCCATATCCATTTCATTCGTGCTGAAAGTTTGTTATCATCCCGAAGGAACCCAGTGTTACCATAAATTCTATACTGGGTAAAATTTTGATGAATATCAAAATTTTGCTACAATTCGAACTACAAATGGCCTGATTTCTCGTGGAGCCCGAGATATGTAGGCAGATCAAAAAACGGAGCCCGGTCATAATCTTTCAAACATTTTATTTTGCCCGAGACAATATTGGTTACTTTAACGTGAGTGCCCAAAGATTTTCACACAAATCTTCGGTCCCTCAGGGGCAACTGTTGACACCCAATTTTGACTCGCCCTTTTTCCTCTAATTACTTTTCCGATGCTTCTTGGCCCTAAATAATTTTCAAAAAATTAAATAAAATAAGATTCGTATTTTTGTTTCTATTTCTACAAGTTTTAATAAAAAGAAAATTTATTTTTATCTATAAAATTACTTTAATTAAATATAATTAAATATTTTGACATCAAAATCACAAATATATATCTTTGATAGTCACATTCGCATCCTTTCTAACTTTATTTTTTGAGGGTAATATTGTGACCATATATGTATATCTTTACTACATAAAATATATTATAAGATGTACATATACTTTTTATATTCTTGATCTTTACGTATATTTTATTACATTCTTATTTCTACACACGTATATATATTGTTAATATTAAATCACAAAAAAGAAAAAAAGATATTAAATTGGAAACTTTAAGAATTACGTTTGTAGTTTATTTACGTTAAAATTAAAAATAATTTTAGGGTAGCAAGAAACATCGATAAATTTAATTTCAGTAGAAAAAGAATATTCGGGTTGATAATAATCCAATTTCATTTTTATTTCGCCCAAGCCCAACTCTTATTTTATGGATTTTAGCCAAGAGCCTGAATATCAGTCCGAACTTAGTATAATTTATACGTTCGCTTGTCATTCCACCTTAACAGATACGATTTAATCTGATCCGTCGATTTATTTTGAAAACCCAAAAGGTCCTAAAATGTTCAGTTATTTTTTATACATAATTTATTTTTGTTTAACTGTCTATTTATTTGTATATTTGTTTTTCTCTTTTTCCGTTCTCTTTAAATTAAATTCAAACCGTTCAATCGAATATCGAACGGATCAAAAATAGTCGTTTTGAAATCGGCCTTTCTCATATTTATCCGTACGTACATAAATTATATTTTATTTGTTGCATTATCATTATAAGGATAATTTCTTCAAGACCGTCTGATCAAAGATCAAGCGGATCAAGATCAGTCCAAAACGCCCGACTGACACAAATTGATCCAGTCCGTTAATTCTTCTTTCTAATCTAAGGGTTCTGAGTTTTTAAATATTTATATCTCTCTCTATATATATATATTGATATTATTATTTCACTTTATATATATATATATATATATATATATTTGAGTTCGAACTGTTCCGACCAAGATCGAACAGATCAAAAAAATAATTAAATTTAAATCAATTTTTTTTCCGTATGTTTAAATATATGTATAATTTTTTTTTATGTACTATTTTTAAAGATCGGACGGATCAAAATTGGTTAATATCTTCAAACCAGGGCATTAATTGCTCCTGCGCCCCCAAGCATCACAACCGGCTTTAATTTTTCTCTTTCGAACATACAGATGCTCTGATCACGCGTATCTTATCCTCTTCCCCAAAATTAGCTCCCATTAACGTTCTATTTCCCCAAAAAGAGCCAAAACCATCGCCCTTCTTTTCTCTCTTCCCATCCATCTTCCCTTTCATGCCAAGAACGACCAACTAATAAACCTAGCCGCATCAGTGTAGTCTGCTGCTAGCTATTCAAGATTCGCCCATTTTTGCCCGTCCAAGCCCATGAATCCGCAAAAATCAGAAAAATCAATCCCTAAATAGTGATACAACGGAAAAATCTTTTGGATACGCCATTAATGGCTTGTCAGAAGTTGTTTGTTTTTAAAAAATTTGAGATTCAAATTTTGAAACTCCCCCTCATTTCTTTAAAAAAAAACTTGTTTCAATTTCGGACTTTGAAGTCCGGATTTTGGGCTATAAGTAGCAATATTTGCGTACCATTGAGGGGGGGGGGTAGAGATTGAAAAAAAAGAGGGCTTAATTTTCAAAGCAGAAAGGAGAAGTCTGGAAAAAAAATTAGAGAGAAAAGGCAAAAAAAAATAAAAATCGTGTGAGCAAACTCGTGAGAAGAAACTAAAAAAAATCGAGTGAAAAAAAAAACGAGCGAAACAGAGGAAAATTTGGTTTGAAAAATCTCGAGTTCGCTATTCTCTTTTCGATTCGGTCCAAATTCGGGTTCCCGTGGTTGAGTGCGAAGTCACCGGGAAAACATTGACGTCAACGCCCGGTTTAGCTGCACCGAACAAGGTGCGAACCCACCCTCTTGGCTGCATTTTGCCTTCTTTTTCTTCGTCTTTTCTTTTCTCTGTTGAATATGAGGCTTGCTTTGATTTCGAATTGTGTTGTTACTGTCTTGGCCTTGAAAGCAGAAGTTGTGGGTCTCTAATCTGAAAAGTCAGTTGGTTTTGAATATATTGAATCCATACATGTGGTTATCTTATTTGTTTGTCATAGACTTCTGGGAATCTCGTTGATAAGCAACATTTAGATATGGAGGTTTATTCCGTGTGTACGTGGATCTGTTGACACTTCTTATCACTTTTAGTTTCTTTTCTTAATATATAGCTGATCTGAATTTTCAGTAACCACCCTTTGGTGTATAATGTGTGGCTTGAATTGAATGAATCTTGGAGGAGAAATTAATTTATTTATTCGGGAGGTATATTAGGCAAGTCAAGAATACCGTTTTAGACTTTGATTTTCTTCTTACAAGCTGTCAAAGTATGCTAAAATGATATTTTCTATTTTCCTTCGTCTTCTTGAAACCGTACGGATCGTCTATTTTATTTTCAGTCTGCCTCGGGTGTGCGAGGCATAGTGTTCGACCGAGTTTCGTTTAAACTTGTTTGTTACTATTTTATTCTAAATAGGTGGATTATGTTTCGGTCGTAAGTGATTTCCGATTAAAATGATGCTATTGTCGATTCTGGGAATTTACTCGAAGGGAAACGTATGGCATTCTTGGTATTTCATTTGGTTATGATATTGTTGCTCCTTAGTCGTAGATTGATGTCTCAAATTTGGATTTGTTTCTCTCCTACTTTTTACAAGAGTATATTATATATTTAAGTTTGATCAAGTATTTTCTCAAGTTGTTGCGAGTCAAAATATTTTCTTTAACCCAAATAGTCATTCTTGAATTTATCTTTGACCAAATTCTTGTTTGAAGTAGAACTTTTCTTCTGCCTCAAGATGCCAGTATATGTTTTTTTTGTTATTGTGATAAAACTTTAGTTAGACTTTCTTGCATTAACTGGGCATTTGGTTAAATGGATCGGAGAATGCGCACACTTTAATGTTATCTTCTCTACTACATGTGTGTGCCTTTGCTACGTGTACATGAGAATGATGGACTTTAAAAGTCAAGGTTGGAAAAGGTGCAAAAGAAAAAAAAAATAACTTTGTTGGATTGCATTATGGTGTGAATATATGTTGGTTTCCTATAATAAAGGAAATGGCATGTTGGTAGAGTAAATGTGCAGGAGAGGAGTTTGTGACAATTAAGTTTAATTCTTCCCATGCTTTTACCAAATTTTTGTTTATGCTTGTTACTCTCTACATTGTTTGTCATACCAACAGTAGGTTGTTTGATTTAATGGCTCGAAGTTAGGATTTATATCTCATGATTAACTCTATTACAATGGAGATTTTAATCACGACATGATCTTAAATCATGTATCACCTTAATATGTTATTTACTCTCATTGCTTAAATTCAAGTCTCTGATCCTTATTTTTTGTGTTTCATGTGATTTCGAGAGTTGGAGTTTCAATTGAAACTCGCCTTAACCCAACATTGGGTCAACCACATAGGATTGTAGAGCTTCGAAATCCCGCAAAATCAGGAGTCTAAGCCCCCCGACGGAGTCTAATATTCCCCATCTCCATTAGATTTAATTTATATCTTTATCATATTGAGTTTTTTTTTATGACTAACTCTTGTTGTCTATTTCGTTTAAGATAGTTTTATTTGATGTTTATGATGCCATATTACTTGTCACATACGTTTAACCTCTCAATTTTCGCAAATAACGCATGAGTCGTACTAGGTAAAAATTCATTTTATATTCGGTTATTTTGAAAACTCATCACAAACATTTTAAAACAAGCATAGCAATCATCCATGTTTTTAAAATAAATAAATTCATAAAATAATAAAATGAAGTTTCAATGTAATTTATTCGGAAAAAAAGTCGCCAAACTTGGACTTTTCGGAATCACCAATCTTAATTTATTAAATAGTATCAATGTTCTGCTTCTTTATTTTTCAACATCCGCTTCGAATTTTTTCAAGATTTCAAAGGGACATGAAAATCGCGAGGTATATATTTACACTATTATACATGAGGTATATTCTACCGCTATTATAGTCATTTACTTATTATCCATACTTGATTCTAACTATACTTGTACATTTTATATTTTTATGTCTTAATATCTATTTCCACCCATTTTTCATTATTATATCTTTAGTTTCATCTACTACTCAGAAAATTTATTTCGACCCACTTTTAATTGTGATATTTATCTATTATTTGTGCTTTTAATCCACAAAAAAATAAAATTATATATATATATATATATATGTATATATGTACCCTTTACGATTTCATAGGATTTCATCTTATTTTAACAAGTAAATTTTCTCATATTTTCAAGAATATATTTTCTTTATTTTTCAAAGGATACATTTATCCAATTTCATACATATGTTCTCGTAAAATTATAAATCTCTTATTTTCCCACTCAACATATATATATCACTTTTTAGATTTCCTCGTTCCTATTTTTATATCCTGATATGCACATAATTCGGTATATTATATTGGTGTATTTTATATACCTCGAACCTTCCCCTCTCAAAGATAATAAAAGTTTTCTTATCATTGTTTTAAGAAAATAATAAAATAAAGTTTTTCTAATATTTTTTCTAAACTAAGAGTAAGGACTATATTCGGATAGGCCCTGAGGGGTGCCTAACTCCTTCCCCTCGGGTAACCAGAACCCTTACTCAGAATCTCTAAAATATTTTCGATAGACTAAAACAGAGTTTTTAAAATAAAAAAAATGATTTTTCCTAATTTTTTCTAAAAGTTAGGTGGCAACTCTAAATATAAATTTTTAATCCCAAGAGTCACGACATACCACCATATGTTGTGTGCTGTTTCGACCGGTTCAATAGGGCGCGACATAACCCACTATTTTTTTCAATCATCATCACTTTCAATCAAATCCGAATCACCCGAATCAATTCAAGCCAAACACCACAAATTGGGCAATTCCAATACATCATTAGCCAATTATCCACACAATTCACATGGAATAAATGTCCACAATCGGACAATTTCCTTATAAAATTATCATCCTTAAATTACTGCAAACAAATCGCACAATGTTGCTCCTTTTGAGACCACGACAGTTGTGGCGGCGACGGTGACGGTGGTGGAGGTGATTAAGAATTTCACCACTGTTTCTTGGCAATTAGTAACCTGTACTTGTTTAATACTTAATCAATAACAGTGAAAGAATAAACTAAGTTTTTTTTTTTTGGTTAGGAAAAAAAAAGTTTAAATGGAAAGGAAAATCTCAATTTAAGAAAATGGGAACAAATAATGTCAATTACCATTTTGATACATTTCAAGGGAAATTAATTTTTTCTTCCTTTTTAATTATTTTTTCTTTTAAAAAGTCGGATGTTGGGGTCTGGACGCGCCTTTTATGCCTGCATTACACGCTCCTATGTGGTTTATGCCACATAGGATGCCATGTCAAAAAAAGGGTTTAAAATATTCATTTTTATTGAGTTAAAGGATCCATATGACAAATGTATAAGTAGAAGTATCCACATTACAAAACAAGCATAGTACAAGGGTACACCAAACCATTTTGACTTTAATTAGTCTAAAAAGAATGATATATTTTTATATTTAGTAACAATTTATTTTTAAATTAAATATAAATTTCATTTTTAATGAGATAATTTATACTGCTACTGTTAAATTAATAGAGAAACATACCACAGATTCACATAAACCAAGAACACTAAGTAACGGAATATGAGGGAGGAAAGGTGCGTATCTTTGTCCGCCATTGCTTACACGTAACTGAAGACGAACTAAGTTGAGTCTTACTCTTCTTTGCTTATAACGGCAGACAGCTTATGGGAATGCATCTTATATGTTAAAGTATGGAGAGGGGACCTAGCCTTATATTTATAGGCTTAACATCCTTAACCTATTGCACCCCCATTATGGGCTCACAGGTCTTCTACAAGCCTACACTATTGCCAACCCACACCAATAATATAAAATGGATACAAGCCCATATGAAATCCGCATGAATACACGGTCTGTGTCTTGTCCACCAACTAATAACATCAGCCCATTTTACTTTAATGTAATAAAAAGTTAATGTTAAGTCCACATAAAATAAATAATTTTAACATTCTCCCACTTGGACAACGTTAACTTTTAAAGAAAAATTTTGGAAAACTTATTTTTTATGAAAATGAATCTCGGGCTGAATAGACAGTGGCCATAAATACTTAGTGGTGGAACGCCATTTCCAACATAGTTCAGTCAAGCAAAACATCACTGTTGAACTGCAGCAGTATTTTCATCAACCAACGATACAAGTCCAGTCCACAATTACTAACACTGAAGTTTTGTAGACATAAACCAAATGATGTGGTAGTGTAGCAAGAAATAGTCAACATGGACTCCAAATCGAGGCTATTTCATTGTTAGTCCTTCAAACGATTTTTCATATCAACATGTACACTTAAAATCAACATGCGTACCATAGAAAAATTGTCACCACGATTTTTTGTTATAACATGTGTGAGCACTAAAACAACATGTGCTCCACCAGAAAATCTTGATTTTCAAGATTCAACATGTGCAACATATTACATTGTGCAGCAACCAGAAAATCCACAAGATAGAATGATATACCATGTATGTCTCCAAAAGAAAGATCCAATAAAACAACAACATGATCTTATCAATATGAGACATAGCCAACACGTAAGGTAAGAAAGCCTTAATCTTATAAAATAATTTTGAAGTGTGCACAATAATAATCAACAACATAAATGATAGCAAAATCTACCATAGCATAAATGTCAATTCAAGAGATAATATCACCATAAGCCCGAAACAATAAGGTGAATAGTCTAATGACAAATGAATAACTATATTAAATACTCTCTCTAACCCAACAAATCAAATGACTCAACAACACCCATATTCTAAATATATTGCATAAAAACTATGGGTCTTAGCCCCTTGGTTAGTAGATCAGCAAGCATCAAATCGGTAGGTATATGTTCAATCACAATGTCCTCCCCTTTAACCATATCTCTCACAGCCAGGTATTTTATTTTCATATGCTTAGAAGCTGAAAAAAATTATTATTTTTTGAATAAAACACAGCTGCCTTATTGTCACAATAAATCTTCAAGGGTCTAGAGATGGAATCAACTACCACAAGTCCTGAAATAAAATTCTTAAGCCAAATGGCTTGTGTAGCGCTTGTGTAGCTGAACCATAACAAACTACCAATTCTGCTTGCATAGCGGAGGATGTTGTAAGAGTTTGCTTCACACTCTTTCAAGATATCGCACCCCCCTGCAAACATAAAGATAAAGCCAGAAGTGGACCTCAAATCATCAGGACACCCAGCAAAGTCTAAGTCTGTGTAACCAATTACCTCAAGATCGTCAACCCTTTTGTACACTAACATATAATCTCTTGTCTTTTTTCAAGTACCTCGTTACTTTCTTAGTAGCAACCCAATGACTTCTTCCTGGATTAGTTTGATAACGTCCAAGAGCATTGACAATGAAAACAATGTCAGGACAAGTGCAAACTCGTGCATACATAAGACTTCCAAAAACACTTGGATAAGGCACATCTTTCATAGAATTTTTCTCAAGATCATTTTTGGGACACAAGTCTAGGCTTAACTTATCACCTTTCACCACAGGGACATCACTGGACTTACAATTTTTCATTTAAAATCTTTTTAAAATACGATCATTATAGGCTTTTTGTGAAAGCCCCAATAACTTACGAGATCTATCTCGTCGAATTTTAATGCCCAAAACAAATGATGTCTCTCCTAGATCTTTTATATCAAACATTTTGTTCAATGAATGCTTAGTTTCGTATAACATCCCCAAATTATTACTAGCAAGTAAAATATCATCAACATAAAGAGTGAGAATGATAAACTTACTCCCACTGATCTCAAGATCGATGCAATGATTAATCTTGTTCTCCACAAATCCCATAGAAGTGATAATTTCCTCAAACTTGAAGTACCACTGTCGAGAAACTTTCTTTTAGCCATAGATAGATTTCTTGAATCGCTCAACGTTTCCATTTGAATCCTTCTTTGTCTTAAAAATCCATTACATCCAACAATCTTCTGTCCTTTAGAAAGCTCTGAAGGCTCCCACACATCATTTCTACTCATGGATTTCATTTCTTCAAACATGGCATCAAGCCATATCTTTGATTGAGTATATGATAAAGCTTCAGAAAAGGTTGCAGGATCAATAATGTCACCTTAAGCTAGGTATATACTAAATAATCACCCGATAACAGCGATCGTCTTGGTCTACTTGATCTCCTTAAAGTCTGAACCTCTTGATCAACAACAGCAAGTGCCTGAACCACTTCTTCAACAATAGGCAGCTGAATTTCTGCAGGTACAAAGTCATCAGCTTGCCCATGTATATGAGGTTCATCATGTATAGGTGCAGATACAAATGATTCTGAGGTAATAGTAAGAGGAATTCTAACTGCTTCAATACTTTCAATTTACTCATGAGCAATATGCTGAGAACAATCCTTATCTGCAATATCAAATTCAAAAAATTTTGCATTTTGAGATTCAACTATTCTTGTTCCCCTTGTAGGACAGTAGAACCTGTATCCTTTAGAATGAGTTGGATACCATTGAAAAAACAACGTGAGGTTCTAGGTTCAATTTTCTTTTCTGAAGGGTTATATATCTTTACCTCTGGCAGGACATCTCCAAACTAAAAAATGATTTAAACTAGGTTTTCTATTGGTCCACAACTCAAAAGGAGTTTTAAGAACTGACTTGGAAGGGACACGATTAAGAATATACATGGAGGTTTTAATAGCTTCACCCCCAAAGGAACTCAGGTAAGTTAGATCTACTCATCATACTTCTCATCATATCTTTTAAAGTACGGTTTTGCCTTTTGGCTACACCATTTTGGTCAGGACTTCCAGGCATGGTGTACTGGGAAACTATGTCACAATCTTGTAGATATTTGGCAAAGGGTCCCATCCGTTTTCCAGTCTCAGTGTATCTATCATAGTAATCACCTCCACGATCAGACCTCACTATCTTAATAATGACCTTTCACAGTTGTTTCTCTATTTCAGTTTTAAACACTTTGAACATTTCAAGAGAATCTGATTTTTCTTTAATAAGAAAAACATAACCATACCGAGAAAAGTCATCAATAAAGGTGATAAAATAACTTGAACCACATATTGTAGTAGAATACAGACCACTTATGTCTGTGTGAATGATTTTCAACAAACTAGAACTACGAGTAGTATTCTTTTTTCTTGTTTTAGTCAACTTTCCTCTAATGCAATCAATACATGTTTCTATGTCCCCAAAATCAAGAGAAGGTAAAATATTAGACTTAACCAATCTATCAACTCTATCTTTAAAGATATGACTTAAACGCCTATGCCACAACATGCCCGATTTTTCATTTAAAATTGGTCGTTTAGACCCAACAATTTTAAAATTAAAAGAGTTATATTCAAAATCAGAAGTCAAGGAAATTTTAAACAAACCATCAGATAGGATTCCATGACCAACAACTCGGGAGTTCAAAAGCAAATTAATTTTTCCATTAAGAAAATTAAAACCATAATCAAATCTTTCTAAAACTGGAATAGAAATAAATTCCATCTAAAAGACGGTACATAAAGAGTGTTTTCAAGAACAAGCTTATAGCCAGTTTCTAAGTCTAAAACTACAGTTCCTATGAACTCTACTTCAATTTGAACATCTGTGGCGACTCTAATTCTTGACTCCGTTTTCTTTGACTTCCTTTTGTTTTTGAACCCCTGCAAGGAAATGGCAACATGAGCAGTAGCTCCACTATCAAACCACTAAGAATTAATAGGGACATCTACAAAGTTTGACTCAAAACAAATAAGAGCTAGGTGATTACCTTCTTTTGACTCCTTATTTTTTATCCAAGAATGAAATTTGGTGCAATCTCTCTGCTTGTGACCAGGTTTCTTACAAAAGAAGCAATTATTATTTTTCTTAAAACCTATGTTATTGGTCCCAAGATAATCAGTCTGATCTTTACCATGCCTTTTCTTGTCCTGACCTTTCCTAAAAGTATGATTATTAGATCTTTCAAATTTTTTATGCCCCTTGCTAGAGCTTGCTTTGGAATCATGAGAAGCTAACATGGCAACCTCACCCTTCTCCTTTTTAATCTTTCCCTCTTCAACAACACATTTAGAGATGAGATCATTGATTGACCAAGATTCATCCTGAGTATTAGAGGTAGTTTTCATTTGGCTAAACTCAGCAGGCAAAGAGTTAAGAGCAGAGTGAACAATGTAAGTATTAGGAAGAGTTATTTCAAGAGTTTTTATTTTGGACTGAATGTGGACATCTTACGTATGTAATCTCTAGCACCCCCAGTAAAGTCATACCTCATTCCTGCATGTTTATTCATTAGATCTCCAATCTCAGACTTATTGGATACAAGATACCTTTCTTCCACTTGGGCAAGAAAATTTTTGGCATTGGTAGTTTCAGGCAAGCCACTTTTGAGGTGTTCAGCAATTGACCTCCTAAAGGCAAGGATGCATAGCCTATTAGATCTCTCCCACTTAGCATAAAGTTCCTTTTCAGCAGTTGTACTAGAATCAGTGAGAGGTGAAGGCTCATCCTCACACAAGGCTTGATCTATGTCAGCTATGTCCAAAGCAAATTCAAGATCTTCTTTTCATCGCTTAAAGTTAGAGCCCGACAGAACCACAACTTCAGCATTGTTATTGTTCAAATAAATGGTAACTGTTCACAACACAACATGAATGAATTTGTCAAAACAGCAAGGCATAAGAATAATAATCTTATCACAATGATGAGTCCCGCAGCATCGACAAGTAGCCCCCTTTGGGATGGGCAAGAAAATATTTTCAATATTAGAAACCTATCCCCTTTGGAAAGATAAATTTGCTAAAATCAAAATATTTTCACATAATAGGGCTCATCACAATGCTAATTTAAAATACACAATAAATCTCCTTTGGGCAGATCATTGTATGTTCTAACTTAGTGATATCCCTCAAATGGATTAAACAAGTCTCATAAAGCAAAGTCAATAGGTCCCTTTGGTGTACACTATTTACCCTAATTTATAAAACAAATTCAATCTCAGGGATTCGACATGCCATTTCTTAATTTACTCATATGACACAACACGTAACCACATAATTAAAAATATTATAAATAAAATTAACACTTTATCACCGAGAAACGCAGCGGAAAAGAAAAATAAATTAGTGATAATATTAAATAAAATTCAAAACTCAATCATGTTGAGGTTCTCAAAAAATACATCATAGTATTCAGTCATAGGGTTCAAGATCTATGTGAAAATCTCTGATACCAAGTGTTAAATTAATAGCGAAACACACCACAGATTCACATAAACCAAGAACACTAAGTAACGAAAAATGAGGGAGGAAAGGTGCGTACCTTTGTCCGCCATTGTTTACACGTAACTGAAAACGAACTAGGCTAAGTCTTCCTCTTCTTTGCTTATAACGGCTGACAACTTATGAGAATGCGTCTTATATGTTAAAGTCAGGAGAGGGGATCTAGCCTTATATTTATAGGCTTAAAAGCCTTAACCTAGTGCACCACCATTATGGACTCACAGGTCTACTACAGGCCTACACTATTGTCAACCCACACCAATAACATGAAATGGACACAAACCCATATGAAATACGCATGAATACACGGCATGTGTCTTGTCCACCAACTAATAACATCGGCCTATTTTACTTTAATTCAATAAAAAGTTAATGTTAAGTCCACATAAAATAAACAATTCTAACAGCTACAACATCTATGACTTACTTTAGATTACAAATTGTAAAAAAAACTTCTTCTTTTTTTCAAAACACGTGTCAAATCAGATAACATCAAATAAATTGAGATTTAGGGAATTTTTTTTTGTTAGTATTTTGCATCTGCATTAGGGTATGATAGATTTTCATTCACGTTGCGTAAGATTCACTTAGAGAGAATATCTTACAATAAGATCCCCTCCCAAATTTCTTAATTGAGATCTTTATGAAGAGAGAAACAAGTGGTTAATAAGTTAAATGAGAATAGTAAAAATAGATAAGGTAAGTTTTTACTAATTGGATTGGAAGAATCGATAAGAAGAAGTGTCATATGCGGCACAATGTGTGCATAAAACCAGCCAATTAGGTCCCCACATTCAACTCTCAAACAGACAACATCACCATTCTCCCATCCATCTCTCTTACTTCCGAGCCTCAACCACTCGCATCCCGTTAGCGCGTGTGTTCCACATACACACTCTCAAAATCCCCGATCATCAAAAACAGTTGATCACTGCCACGTTTTAAAAGTGGGTCCCATAAAGTCCTCCTATAAAGAAAAGAGAAAAAGATGTGTAATCCCATTTCCAATTGTTGCCTTCCATTCAACACCAACACGGAAGTGTGTATGTGTGTGTGTCTATTGGCATCAACATGAAATACATTTTTATAAACCTATGGTTAGTAAACATTAAAATATTTTACACCTTCACAAAATCAATATAAAAACACAATAATAACTGGTAAACTTCAGAAAAATTCAAACTAATAGGATTTTTTCCATTTCCTCTTAAAACTATTAGCACAAAAAGAAAAAATTAATTATTAATCAAATTCTTAAATTTTATCTCTATCTCCACTTGTGAAGTAGAGGAGTTAGAAGTCGATACATAGGTTAGGTTGGATGAAACTTTATAGTTTTAAATCAAAATTTATTAAGAACTATTCAACAATTCAAAATTTAGTTTCTAATATCTTGAAATTTACAAGGATATGTACTTATTCCACCCATGTTTTCTTATTTATATATTTTAAGAAGTAATAAATACTAAAATAATAATTTTACTACTCTATTATCTGGAATGCATAGTTATAAATCTTTTTTTTGGTAAAAACTTAAAAGTTTTGAATACAGGATAGTATAAGGACACATCCCTAGTGTATAAATATAACTACTCCATGTCATCCTGGCCATTTAATATTTTTAATTTAATGTAAGCTCCACCCTTGCTCTTTCCCATTTTTATTTGCCTTTGCCACCACTATCCCCACAATCTCATTCCACCCTTTCTCCTCTTTCATCTTCCTTCCTTGCACCTTTTCCCTTTTCCCAACCCCTCTCCTGTACTCTTCCTTCTTCATTCCCTTTCCACCGCCATGACTGAAGAAGAGTGGCTTAAAGCAGCAATCATGGATGACACTGTCGTTGCTGAATTACTGCTGGGTCTCAACCAGGTCAATCCGTTACCCTCAAAGTCTGACAACAAGACGGATTTAGTACCGCTTGAGTGGAGTGTCCGTCAACGCAGGTCTAGACCGGTTTCTCTTAATGCTAAAAAACCGGCTCCACGTGCTAGTCCTACTACTCCTTTGTCATGGAGTGGGGCTACATCTGTTAGTTGTGGAGCTGGTGGTGGTAGTGGAGGTGCAGGTGATGGTGGTTGTGAAGAGTCCAGTGGACTTACACCTCCGCCGTCTAAAACTCCAAGCAGCACGAGATCTAAGGTTTGTATATTTGTTTCATTTTGTTCTTCCTTCTGCTTCTCTGTTTGTCGATGTGCGTGCTTTTTGTGTATACGGTTATTAGTTATTCCGTCGTGTATTTCGTTTACGGTGAAAACTTCACCGGATTCTGAGTTAATTTGCTGGCTGCTGGTGTGTGGTGGTTATGGCAGAGTTGTTTTTAGTTGCGTGTCATTCGATTCGCTCCTCGTGACTCTTCCAAAATTTGAATATATTTTTCTCGTTTGTTTTTACTTGTAACGTTTAATCTATTTTTGAAATATCGAACGGAGCAAGTAACTCTTTTTCGGGTTTCAAGTCGCCGCGGTTTCATTGGTCTATCTCATACACCTATCGCTGTTTTTTCAGTTTAATAAAAAAGCCAAACTTACTCTTATCGGATTTAGCTTCCGTTTTTTCGAAGGTCTCCGGTGAGTGAGTGAACGGTGGTCGTCGTTGTTTGGCGGCTCCGTTTTATTGGACGCGTGTTGACCAAAGTACCCTGCTATATATATATCTAAACTAAAAATCTCCGGACTTTCCAATTTCCTCATATACCAAATTACTGTAACTTATTTGTACGTCTTTTTATTAAAGTTACTATTAAATGAATATTTACAAAGAGGAAGAAAGTGGTGACTTTACTTTCAACGTAGTGTTGTCAGACGCACAAGATTGAATGACTCTTCACGTTTTCCTCTCACCACCCCAAAACCCACCCATTATTGTATCGCGTCTTCGTGTCACATTTTCTACTATTATTTTTTAAATAATAAAGATATTTCACAATTAAGTCTTTTATTTTGATAGGCTGTATAAATTTATGTCATGTTTAATTCTGCGATATTCTATCCGGTTTGAGATTATTTAATCAAATAAGTACTTTCTAAATGACGGAACTACCCTTTCTTCTCAAGGGCAAATTGAGTCAATTTGGCCGACCTGATGAAGTGACTAATAAAATGTCGTCAGTCATTGTCGGGGTTGGTTCTCTTTTTGAACCCTTGGATTTGGTACTGAATTGCAAAAGAAGCATTAGCTTAACCCCACTAGCCACCTCCTCCACCGTTAGTCAAACCCCCATTTGTCCTCACTTTCCATTATCCTTGCCTACTTCTCTTTTGTGTCCAGGTGTGATTAGTGGGGGCATTTCCGTCATTTTAGTTTATTTGAGAAAAAGGGAAGTAGTTTGGAATTTAGATGATGAGTAAAGACTAAAGAGGATGGCGTGTGTTCGTGGCAAATAGGTCTGCGTTCAGTTTGGTGGTAGTGTTTGTTAGTGGTCATGCACTTTATTTATTATTACTATTACTCCCTCTTTTTTAATTTATTTTATCTATTTTTTAAACCCGTTTAAATAAATAGTTTTTCCTTTTTAATAATTTTTTAATTTAAATTCTCCATATTATATATTTAGAATTATAAAAATTAAAATATATTTTGATGCATATTTTACGTATTTTTAATCTAAGACTAGGGTGTGAAGATAGGTTAAGCTGTGGTTTCAGGGTCCCTGAATCTAGTATCTACTATATATCTAGCCGTATGAGCTCTGTCTTTTTTTTATTCACACCCACAATCTAAACGCCATTTGGTTGACAGCAAATGGGAACGAATATTTTGGGGCACCCCACAATAGTACGTAGTCAATTGTTTCATGTGACTAAAAAGTTGCGTCTAGAAAGACAAATATTTGTGATTGTTAGAAATTTAGAATATTGTGCACCTTCCACACATCCCTTTTCTTTTAGTATACTCATCGCTCTTGGCTAGTCTCTTGTTACTCGGAGGCGGAGTTGGATAGGGTCGAGGAATATACCTCAGTGGAAAAATATAATATTATATATATGATTAAAATTACTTTTTTAGATATAAATAATTGATGTTGAACCTTGTCATTCTTGCTACTCTTACCACTGTAAACAGCAGCTTAATAACTCATCTTCTGGCACAGTCAAAAAAAAGTTGAACGACAAAGCTTTTTCTAGCTAATTAACTTAAGATTATAGTGTAATACCTAATCTTGACAGCTTCTTTTTGTTAGCATAAATGTTATACCTTTAGTACAACAACAACAAACCCAGTGTATTCCCATCAAATGGGGTCGGGGTAGAATGTATGCAGTCCATACCGCTACCTCCGAAGAAGTAGATATACCTTTAGTACTCTTTGGTAATATAATCAAGAAGTGGCAGCCGTAGAAGTGAAAGTATTTAGTCAAAGAAGTATTTTTTAATGCAGGGGTTTATCAGAAATGCATGTGTAAAAAGTCTTCCTAGGGGTGATATCTATGACAAAACAGGTGTATGTTTGTCAAAGCAAACTTAATTTTGTATCTCTCTCTGTCTCATTAAGAAGTTACTGCCCCTACTTTCATATAGGCGTTTATCATACTACGGATATTGTTAAAAATGTGATATGTTAAAGTATAAACTGTTGTTGTCTAATTACCTACATTTCTTATGCTTTTTGCCTGGGAAACTTTTTTTTTTGTCCCATGTATGTGTTCAACTTACTTTTGTCCCTAACCATTTTTTGCTTATATTGTTAGAGTCTTGATTAATATTTCAAACACACGATATAATCTTAAATATGTATGCAGAAAAAGTTGTTTCCTTTGACATGCCTTTCATATATACACTCTTTGCAGCAAGTCATTATGCACTACATTTTCTTGAAAGGCAGCACGCTTTTGATGGGACATATCACTTATCTGCAGATTTTGCTTGACTTTCAGGTTAATGGTTCTAGTGATGCTACCACCAGCAAGAGATCAAGGAAGAAAAAGGTTAGTTTTTACATTCCTGGAAAGCACAATGTATAAACCCATTGCTCCTACAGACATTTTTAATGCAAAAAGTTTGTAGTTTGAAGGAAGACCCCTTGCTTCATCGCTTCGACTTTGATTTTTTTAAAGTGCCTGACCCTAGAACGTTAAATGCTCCATCTTACTTATTTTTCCCTTTCCCCTCTCTGTGATGAGCAGACACTGGCTGAGCTGAAAGAGGAGGAGATCATGCTAATCAAGGAAAGAAAGCAATTGAAGAAGGTATTCTTCTTGGCTATTGTGATAAGTTATCCTTATAGTTGAATTGTGTTTAAGTTCCTGAATTAATACCACTCTCTATGCAGGAACTAGCTTTGGTACAAGCCAATTTGGAGAAACAGAGGGATACAAATCAAAACCTGAAAAGAATGAAGGTAATATGGCTAATCCATTTGGCTGCCTGGCTGGTCTATTTTGTACTGTATGATACCTTTTTCTAAAAAAAATTAAAAAATTTAACCTTAGCCAACCTTGATGTTTCATGCACATTTCTCTTAGACTGGCTTTATCTTCAAAAGTGAATCAATAGCACCTAGTTGTGTAGCACAAATGATGAATATTAGCTTGAGCAAATAGATGGACTTTCTTGATGAATTTTCTTAGAACTTTTTCAACAGTACTCAAACTTTTTCAAAAATAAGAGAAAAAAGCCTTGCCACTTGAGACTGGGAAAAGCAAAGCATTACCTACTTTTTTCCTCCTCTACAAATCAAGAAAGAATGAATGAATTGAAGTTTTATGCTAACTTGATGTCCTTTTCTCCAGCTTGATTTGCAGACTCAACAGGCAAATGAAAGAGGTACAACTGTTGCATATGATGGGAGTTTGAGTCAGTATCAGCAAGAGGTCCTACCAAGTAATCCATCCATTCCCATCTCCCTGGACAAAGTTGCAGTAGTGCCATCATCTCCGGAAGAGCAGCAAGATGCTCTGGAGTCTAAATTTGTACTCCCAGACCTCAATCTTCCATTTGGCGAGGATTCCAGCACTGAAATTCTCTGTGGGGTGAACTGAAATACTTCCGCATAACACGTGCATTCTCCAATGAGGAAAGACAAGTATAATGAGAAGCATCTATAAGTAGTAAGGGCTAACCCTGTTATAGGTTGAATTATGGAGTCAGTTGTAACATAAGGACTTCCCTTCACCACTTGCCACACCGAATGTGCCCAAGTGGATTTTTAGTCATGAAGGTACTGAGGGTAGTTAGGATCTGTGATATTTCTTCGAAAAGATGTCAACCGTAGGTTAGAGATCCTAACTCGCTAGTTGCAGTAACATTCTTTTCTGACAGGTTTCTTCAGTGTCCAATTCTTTGGGTCCAACCCTCATTCCTTCTGAGTCTCTCTCTGGAAATATTTACAGATAAAATGTAACTATTTTATATATTAGTCGACATATTACTTGAATACCATAATTCTCTTTTCTCAATTGATGCCTACACTTGCATTGTTTGAGTACATATAAATTTTAGACCAGACCAACCAGACATCTGCATATCAAGCCAACTGAGGCTTACTTCTGAAATAATGGCATGATGTTTGAGCATGAAGGTGAAGGATGTGTTTTATCCAAACGATTAAACTTGATACAGAATACTACTTGCAAAAATTGCTGTAATGCATATCCAGAATTATACATAGAAGTGCAGGAATGTCAAGGGAGGGTCTTGGACACAATATGTATAGCAGCTCCGCAGTGCAATGTCCCTTGAATTTCTGCCCGTTTCAAGAAAGAACAAGAAAAATAAAAAAAAATGAGCAGCAACAGCAAAAATAAAAAAAATGAGCAACAACAGCAGTGTCTATTTTTATGTAGTTACCTGGTGATTAAAACGATGAATATGTTCATATCAGAGGCCAGCCAAGAACTAGCGGATTGGGTTTGATTCAGAAGTTGGGAGAAAGAAGAAGACGGGGATGTCATAATAATTTATTACATAAGGTTTTGAGAAACTAACTTGAACTTTTGTAAAGGAAAGAAAAAGTTAGCAGAATGGATGAGGCACTGTGTTTTTAGTATGTTTATTATAAAATGGAGAAGAGAACTGGAGTTGAGAAAGAATTGGATTGTATGTGGGATCTAGTTTTAAGCTAGTTTCTAAAGACAGCTTACATTTTTACTTGTGTTTCACAATTCACATGCCGCTCACCCCACTTCTGTTTCATGAGCCAAGTACGCACTTGCATAGGTGACGTAGGAGCTAGACATTGGGTCTCCATGGATGGGGGGCTTTTACAGTTGATGAATTTAATCAACTTCCAAACGCTAGCGAATTGGGCGTTACTGATTCTGGGATTGAGGTTTGATCGGTATATTTGAGTATGATTAGTCTTTCTGGTTATTATTCTCCTTGTTGCTTCGTCTGAAAATTGTTCGAAATTAGAAGCCATTGAGGTGGAGAACACTTCGGTAACTTTGAAAGGGGTGCTCTCTACATGGCGTGCTTGTGCTTCTTTGAATTGGATTGCAACGTACAAGGTTCACAATGGTCAATCAAGTTCCGGTTTTTAACGTTTTTGCTACTTCTGGCCGAGCTTTACAGTCGCTCAAAGTTTCTAATTCGACTATTTCGGATGAATTCCTTTTCTTGGTGGCCAATGTTTCTCTCCCTCTGAATAGGCTTTCGTTTTCTCTGTGTAAAGAACTCACATTATCTGGTATCTCCTTGCTTCTGTGTGCGTATCGGACACTTCAATGTTTATCTCTGGTTGGAGACGATTCACCGACTGATGAGCGAGTCTATGAATGACTAATCTCAATATTTGCGAAATCTTGTTAGTATTGATCTCAGCCATAGTGAGGAATTGACTCTTTCCACGTTCTTCCCGCTTGCGAGAAATTGTCCTTCACTGGAAGCAGTTACTATGGACAATATTGGCTTTGGGAGGAAAAGAAGATTATTTTCATAATGGTGTGAAGAACCCAAGAATCAGGACTGTTAGTTTGGAATTTAACGATCATTTGAATGCTGACTCTCTCACATATGTTGCTTTAGTGTGCCCCAACTTGGAGAGTCTTAAATGTGTACTCATGTGAGGCTCTCACAGAGGCAGGTATTGCTTGTGCTCTTGAGCTGTGCGATCATACCAGGAATTTGCAATTTGGTGATTGTCAATTGATTAAACGTATCAGGAACGGCCCTAAACTGCCTAATCTTTAGGTAATCCATGCAGCCGATTCAGCATTAAGGGGGGTCGTTTGATAGAGTGTATAAGATAATACTGAATAGGGTCTATTAGTAATACTGGGATTAGTAGTGCTGGGATTAGTAATACTGGGATTAGTAGTGTTGGGATTATTTTTTATGCAGTGTTTAGTTTGATGTATTGAAAACAGTATGCATTGTTATATTTTAAAAAGAATATTATTTGTTTACCAAAAAACCCTTGACATACAATAACTTTGTATATTTACTTTGCAAAGCTTTATTATTTATTTATTCTTAAATCAGCAATATAACTATAGTAATAACTTATTTTGGAATTTTAAGATTTAATCATTCATTTGTAAAAAAAAAAAATTGTTATCTTTTCTTTATTTTTTTGTTGTTTGCACTTTGTGGTGTTCTTAAGTTGGAGAGGATACGTGTAACTTTTGAATGAGACAATTGCATCGTTGTTAACATAGAATTGTGTTCCGTAAAGTGTTAAGTCTAAGCAATTTTTTTTTATTTGTGATACATCTATTTACAAAATTAAAGCTATATGCAATCATGCAATTTGTTTCGGGCTTTGACAAATAAGTATTTTCTAAGTTAATGGAGTAGTCTTTTTAATGATTAAAATTATTAAGAGGAATATTATCATCTTGAAAATTGAAAAGAAATAACTCATATTGAATAAAGTAAAAAAATAAATAAAAAACATTTAAAAGAATTAAGGGCATTTTTGTCTTTATTAATATTTATCCATGGATTACTAATCCAACCAAATTGGGTGTATTAATTATACACCATGTAGGGTGTATAACTAATCCATGTATTAGTTATACATTGCTCCTTATTTACTACCAAACATTACATTAATTTATCCCATATTTTAATACATGGATTAGAAAAACTGTCCCTCCTACCAAACGACTCCTAAGTGATAAAGGCCTGGCCATCATTGGGAGCAGATGTTCGCGCCTATTGAAGTTAGACTTGGAGAATTGCGAAGCAAAGGGAATACAGGCAATAGTGAGAATTAGTACAACATTGAGAGAGAAACTTGAAAAGGTGTCATCAAGTCAGGGACGAATCTCTATATCATATATATAGTTCGTTCATCTTAATCACTGAAATGGCGAAATCAATTGGCAAGGAGGAAGAGAACTGGAGTTGAGAAAGAATTGGGTTGTATGTGGGATCTAGTTTTAAGCTAGTTTCTAAAGACAGCTTACATTTTTACTTATGTCTTTCACAATTCACATGCCTCTCACCCTACTTCTATTTCATGAGCCAAGTGCGTTCGTGCATAGGTAGACTTAGAAACTTGAATCCAAAATCTATGTGGAGTATGTTGTTAGACTCACAAACCGAGTCTACATTCTAGGTGTGACCAACACTTGGAACCACAAGTAGCCCCCGGCGGACCCTGGGCATAGCATATCTACAGAATAATATATGTTTACGAAAACTAAAGCAGAAGCTGTGAACTAAAAATCATGTCTAGATTCTGAAAATCAAGAGATGTCTGTCTAAATACAAACCAAATACTTATGTTTGTCAAGCCTCTAATAACTGAAAGAAATAAGTTTGCCGGGACAAGGCCCCGGTCCTACCCATAAAACAAAACAATGTCTGAACTGAAAGAAACTAGGAAGCCAACTCTGCTACGTCCCCGGACGAAGAGCACTCGCAAACTTCTGAGAAGGAATCTGCCACTATCTAGCCACGAGCTTGAGAATGAGCACCAGAATCTACATCAATGAAAGGATGGAAGGAAAATTTGTGTCAGTACAGGAAAGGTATTGGGTATGCAAGAGTAAGGCTAAACAATCAAAAGTCATATCTTTGACATGCTTTGGAAGAACTTAATAAGATTTTCACAAGTATAAAAACAAGATAAAGAGTAATTGCAGCTAAAACCAAAAAGTAAGGACTTCTGTGAATGATCTTTCATGAACTAAAACATATCTGAAAATCATACTATCTATAACTGAACAATGGATCACATCACACAACTTTCAAAATAAAGTAGAGCCTTAAGGTGAGAGTTTCTTACCATCGACATACATCACGTGAGCTCGTGATGTCCAACATCTAACTCAATGGAAGGGTTGTCCCATACCTTGCCAGTGGATAGGACCTATCTATCTATATTTGGATCCACTAAATTAGCCTTTTGGGCTAAGAAAGATCAACCTACTAGCAGTACAATCACAAATCCTATGGTGGAATGTAGTTATGGGATTTGAATTTTCTAAACTCGTATCCTCTCGGTGCAATAATACTTCCAAAATCAATTGTATAATCATATGCTCATAGATGGATAAATTTTTATCTATCTAAAGGTAAAGTATAAATCTATACTCAAATTATCGTTTCAAGAACTACACTCAAAATCAACTCTTTGGACTTCATGATAACAAAATATGTCTTAAAACATACTATGACATCAGATTCAAGAAAATTTCATGAAAAGCATACCCACTTTCAAAAGAACTATAAGTGAGCTATCTAATTTAATAAACTCTTTCAAACTCATACCGGAATATCAACAGGTAATAAAGATCACAACTTTCACGCAGTTCTACAGTTTTTTCAAGATTAAATGCCAATTAAATCAAACCAATTTGTAAAACAAGGAAAATTATAAACATTGAGTGTAAAAATCCTAACTTTTTCATAACAGGCTTTTGAAATTCTTGGCCCGAGGATGGAAGGAATTCCCCATTGAATTCTTACATACCTTAATTTCTGTCCAACAAATCAAGGAGGAACCCTAACTTGAGGAAGAAGCTTCAAGAATTCAGTTCTAGGAATCTTGACTGAACATTTCTTGAAAACCTTAAGATTATGATGTAGAATTTGTTAAGAATCTGTATTTGGATGTTAGAATTACTTGAAAATGCTTAGAATTACATGGGAGAGACTCACCTTGATGATGGTGGATGAGGAGAGGAGAGACACGAGCTGATGGGAATGAAAAATAAAATGGAAAATCGGAGAAAACAACCTTTCAATGACTTCCATCGGCCCAACCGCGTCTGAAACGCGGTCAGCACATGGTGAAATGCTCCCAGCTTTTCCCAACCATTCCAAGGCAGAATGCCTGGAAGTTTCGGGCCAAAACACTGCCCGCGCCTTGCGAAACGCGGCCAGTGTTCCGTGTTTCGCTGCAGTCCACTGCACTGCATCATTGTAGTAAATGACCATAAAAATTTTACTCAGAGCGCGGATGGACAAGCGGTCGGCGACGTTAGAAAGAAGACTCAAAAACCTTTAATTTAGTAGGTATTGGGCCACCAACTCTTCATATTCTAGGAGTAATGCTCGTTTGATGTTGAACCTAGTAAAAACTTATATAAAAACTTAATCAGTAGGAAGGCTCTCAACTTAACTTTGTGCTAGAGGTTCCATATTACCTTAATTCATATCCAAGGCTCCTCCCACTTAAAAATTTTATCTGAACACCTAGGTAAAAAGGATATTTTACCAAGTTTTAATCTAGTTCCACACATAGAACGGTTCAGCTCTTAACTTAGAAGTTCGAGGTGTTATAGTTCTGCAATGTGGAAAGACTGATATACAAGAAATGATTTGAATAGTTAGTGTTATTTGCACTTACAAAAACCTATTTGTACATGCTCATAGCAAATCATATCTGATCTTATAAGTATACAAGAATATTTTGAAACTATATCTAATCCAGAAATAATCTGAAGAATCAAAACTCAAATCATAAAATTATACTCTATAAAAAAGAACATCCATCATGATAGCAGGTTGCTCCTCTACTTCCACTTTCAACGAATACAGGAGAATTCAACATTTGGCTAACAAGAACGAAAAAACTGGATTACTCATCAATTGAAACATCACACAAGAAATAAGAAAATGGAAAATGTTTGAAAACAAAGGGACACAATGTATAATATGTGCTACATACCAAGAAAAAACTAACCTGAGTACAGATATCCATGGTGCAAGTAAAATCCCCTCAAGCTATCAGTAAAAGCAGAGCAACAGGGCAGAATAAATCCACTTGGTGCTGAAGACGAAAACACCAAACTATTTAGAGAATGGATACTAACTTGAGGACACCTCCTCAAGTTTATCTCTCTCCATGATCTACAATTTTTCACGATTGCATGTAAGCCCTCTGCTGTCACTCCTTCACAGTTCTGCAAGTTTAATTTCATCAGGCGAGAACATCTGCTTCCAATCATGGCCAGGCCTTCATCATTTAATGCTGAACCAACTGCACTAATAACCTCAAGATTAGGCAATTCCGCGCCTTCTCCGATATGTTTAATCCCTGGACAGCCATCAAATCTCAAATCCCTTATCTGATTGCACACCTCAAGAGCATAAATAATACCTGCCTCTGAAAGACTACCACAATATCGCACAGCAAGAAACTCCAGGTTGGGGCACATCAAAGCAACCATCATGAGAGATTCATCATCTAGGTACCAGTTACTTGACAAATCAACAACCCTGATTCTCGGGTTCATTACACCATTATGAAAACAACCTTCGTCCAAAATCCAGTATTTTCCATGTAAACTTCCTCTAGTGAAGGACAGTTTCTTGCAAGTGTGAAGAACTCCAAATTGGTCAATCTCTTACAACCGCCGAGACGAATGGTGACAAGACATCGTAGATATTGGGATATCTCATTCATACACTCATCTGTCAAAAATTCTACTTGAACCAAAGATATGGACTTTAGTGACTGGTATGCACACAATAGCTTAGAGATACCCGACAATGTAAAATCTGTACACCAACAAAGTGAAAGTGTATTCAAAGGGAGAGAAGCATTAGCCAACATGAAGAGGAATTCGTCCGAGATACTCGAGCTGGAAACCTCGAATTTCTGTAACGTTCGTCTAGAAGTAGCCAAACATTCAAAACCAGAGCTCGATCGACCAATGTGAATCTTAGACACTGAAATCCAACTCAACGCAGCACAAGCACGCAATATAGAAAGGATCCCTTTTAGTGTAACCAAACGGCAATTTTCCATCTCAATCGCTTCTAAATTCAAACAATTCATAGAAAGTGCAACAAGAGACCTATCCGTAATCAAACAATTCCCAGCAATATTAATCTTCCGCAAGATACTCATTTTCATCGACAAAACCTCAACCCCTGAATAAGTCACCGCCAACTTACCAGCCTCAGAAGCCATGCGAAAAGAATTAAAAACAAAATCCGAGCGTGGATTACTAATATCTAGCTCTTCCAAATATGGAAACAAATCAGCAATAACATACAAATCGGAATCATCCAAAAGAATGACATTACTACATGTTAAAACCCTCAAGCCCTTTAATTTCCGACCCAATTCCTTCAACCCTTTAATGGGTAATTTTTTCCTATTCGAAACACAAAGTTGTTCGAGATTGGATGTATACGAGACCGAATTAGCAAGATCAACAAGAACAGGGTCAAGATCACCGCTAAGCTTACTAAGATCAATGGAATTAAGATTCGGAAAACGATGAATGAGTTTCGATATGGTACCATGGATGAGCAAAGTGGAGTCGATAACAGACAAACTTAGACGGAGACAATTTGTCAAAGCAAGAAACGGTTTGCATACAAGAGAAAATGATTCCAAATCGGATTGGTCATGCAGACGATTGAATATCATTTCCCAGCATTCTACTGGCAAATCCTTCCACTGATTCGCCATGGTATTGAGCTAATTATGGCTAAAAATTGCAAAGGAAAATTGAGTTGGAATAAAGAGAGAGGATTTTGAGTTCAGTTAATATGGAATTGTTTTCTTTGGCAAAATTTGGAATTTAGTAAGTGACCACTTTGTCAAATTGTTGAAGTGGGGTCTATACTTTTACGTTATTGATGGACCAGCCAAGAACTAGTAGATTGGGTTTGATTTAGTCCATTTCAAGATTCAAATTTGAGATGCGTGGAGAAATAGCTCCCTTCTTATCATAAGGGCCAGTTTGAATTTGAAGATGAAATTTTATTTATAAATAAAATTTACAACAACAACAAACCCAGTGTATTCCCACCAAGTGGGGTCTGGGGAGGGTTATACATAAAATTTAGATTTTTAAAATTGTATTTTTTTCTCATAAACTGTCAAAACTATCTAAACTTGTCAATTCTTATATAATATTACCAAATAAGCAAATCATATTTTATTAAAATTCTAGTATTATGCTAGTTTCTAAAGAGAGTGCACATTTTTACTTGCAGGCCTAATTCTGTTTCCGAACCAAGTACGTGCAGGTGATGCTGCAACTCGAATCCAAAACTTCTGTATGTTGTTATACAATGTGAAAAGATTGATATAGAAGGAATGATTTGAATGGTTAGTGTTATTTTCACTTATTAAGCACCTAATAAACATGCTTATATCAAATCATATCTAATTTATAATTATACAAGAATAATTGAAACCATATCTAATCCAGAAATGTTCTGAAGAATCAAAACTTAAATCGTAAAATTATACTCTATAAAAAAGAACACCCATCATGATAGCAGGTTGCTCCTCTATTTCCACTTTCAACGAATACAGGAGAATTCAACATTTGGTTAACAAGAACGAAAAAACAGGATTACTTATCGATTGACACATCACACAAGAAATAAGAAAATGGAAAATGTTTGAAAACAAAGGGGTGCTACATACCAAGAAAAGACTAGCCTGAGTACACTCGACATCCGTGGTGCAAGTAAAATCCCCTCAAGCTATCAGTGAAAGCAGAGCAACAGGGAGGAATAACTCTCCTTAGTGATGAAGACGAAAACACCAAACTATTTAGAGAATTGATACTAACTTGAGGACACCTCTTCAAGTTTATATCTCTCAATGATCTACAGTTTTTCACTATAGCATGTAAGCCCTCTGCTGTCACTCCTTTACAGTTCTCCAAGTTTAATTTCAGCAGGCGAGAACATCTGTTTCCGATCATGGCCAGGCCTTCATCATTTATTGCTGAACCAGCTGCACTAATTACCTCAACATTAGGCAATTCTGCGCCTTTCCCGATATGCTTAATCCCTGGACAGTTATCAAGTTGCAAATTCCTTATCTGATTGCACACCTCAAGAGCAGAAATAATACCTGCCTCTGTAAGACTATTACACGATGAAACATCTAGAAAATCCATGTTGGGGCAAATCAAAGCAACGTTCATGAGAGCGTCATCATCTAGGTACCTGTTACTTGACAAATTAACATCCCTGATTCTCAGGTTCTTTACACCATGCTGAAAACAATCCTTCGTCCCAAAACCAGTATTTTCCATGTAAACTTGCTCTAGTAAAGGACAGTTCCTTGCAAGTGTGAAGAATGTCAAATTGGTCAATCTCACACAACCACCGAGATGAATGGTAGCAAGACATCTTAGATATTGGGATATCTCATTCATATACTCATCTGTCAAAAACTCTACCTCATCCAAAGATACGAACTTCAGTGACCGGTAGGCACACAACAGCTTAGAGATACCAGATAATGTAAAATCACTACACCAACAAAGTGAAAGCGTATTCAAAGGTAAACAAGCATTAGCCACCATGAAGAGGAATTCATCCGAGATACTCGAATTGGCAACCTCGAGTTTCTGTAAAGTTCGGCTAGAAGTAGCCAAACATTCAAAACCAGAACTCGTTTTATCAATGCGAATCTCAGATACTGAAATCCAACTCAACGCAGCACAAGTTCGCAGTATAGAAAGTATCCCTTTCAAAGTAACAAAAGGGCAATCATCCATCTCAACGCCTTCTAAATTCAAACAATTCATTGAAAGTGCAACAAGTGACCTATCAGTAATCAAATGATTCCCCGCAATATTAATCCTCCGCAAGCCACTCAATTTCACCGATAAAACCTCAATCCCATCATCAGTCACAGCCAATTTACTAGCCTCAGAAGCAATATACCCCGTATCCACAACATAATCCATACTCGGATAGCTAATATCTATCTCTTCCAAAAACGGAAACAAATTAGCAATAACATACAGATCATAATCACACAAAACGCTCACATTACTACAATTCAAAACCCTCAACCCCTTCAACTTCCCAGCCAACTCCCTCAACCCCTTAACTGGCAACTTCTTCCGATTCGATACATCAAGTTGCTCGATTTTCGATGTATACGAAACAGAATTAGCAAGATCAACAAGAACAGGATCAAGATCACCGCTAAAATTACTCAAATCTATGGAACTAAGATTCGAAAAACGGTGAATGAGTTTCGCTATAGTACCGTGGATGAGCAAAGTAGAGTCAATTACCGACAAACTGAGTCGTAGCCGATTTGTCAAAGCAAGAAACTGTTTACACACCAGTGAAAATGATTCCAAGTCGGATTGGTGAGTTAGTCGATTGAATATCAATTCCCAGCATTCCATGGGTAAATCTTTGCTCTGATTCGCCATTGATGAATGAAATTGAGTTGGAAGAAAGAGAGAATATTCGGAATTCAGTTAACCGTTTATGAAATTCATTTTTTGTCTTCCATTTTTGGTGAATTTTGGAATTCTGTGCAGTGAATCTTGAGTTGAGGATACTTTTAACAAATTGTTGAAGTGGGGTCTATAAGTTGCGGTTTGTGTTTAATTTAGTCCATTTCAAAATTTAAATTTGAAATCCGGGAAAAAAATCCGAGGGCCCGTTTGCTATTTGAAGTTAAAGAACTTTTTAAGTTGCCTTTTTTTGTTTTATAAATATAAAAATATTGCTATAATTTATAAGTAAAAGATATCGAAAAATATTTTGATTTCTTACTTAATCTTACCAAATGAGCAAATTATAATTTATAAATAAGGTAACACGATATTCTACGGTAGCTTAGTAACAAATTGCACATCTCAATGTTTTATTTTAATTATATATATGTAATTATAAAATTTCAAATGCATATACTAACTTTACAAAGATCTAAGGGTTCAATAAATCAATATAATAGTAATAGCTAGTTATTTTTTAATATAAGTACACAATCTATTCACATTGAGCATGATTTTTTTAAAAAATTAAAATGTTAGTAATTTTTATTTACGAAAATATGAACTTACGAGTTGAGCCTGATGTTTCAGAGGAATTGGAATCACAACTTAAAAATTGAAATTCTGCTTTTTGTTACTCAAAGGTAAATAGAAACTATGATATAAATATATTAATAAAGTGAGTTTGATTTGGAACCATGGGTAATATAGTTTGATTAACAAAACAAAAAAATATGAGAATGCTTTCTATATGGGTTGTAGTAGGAGTGTTGGGATCTTGAATTTGAGCCGTGAGAATCAATCTTTACCGTCTAATTTTTTTCATTTGCCAATAGATTCTATAAAGAATGAATTTCTTGGCTAGAAAAGAGTTTGCGACATGGATGTCCAGTGCAACTCTTTCGTCACTGACTCACATAGGTAACAGATGATGAAATTTCCGATCAATTTAATTGAATCTCGATAAGTCCACCGTACCACAAAATAGTCCTCTAATTTTCTAGTCAACTTGAGATTTTTATTCCATCTACAGATCGATGAAAGAGGGACTCGTAGCAAGGACAAAAGAGCAGAGTTCACCGAAAGATGTTAATTATAAGCTCAGTAAAATTAAATCAATTGTTTAAATCTTATCTGAATTTGCAAAGTGAAATGAACTAATGTAAATTGATCTGAAGATAAAATGTCCAGCTGATAACCGAAAAGATCATTATATAGTTATAGTAGTAACAAAAATTAAACAACGCAATCTTTTACACTAGCATGCACTTGGAGTCTTAACTACAATTGAGAAAAGTAATAACGTAAAACCAAAAGCATGCAGTTAATTTCACTTGTGGAGCAGCTCCATCACCATTAAAATGGATCGGAGATCGTGAACCATTAACTATTAGGTGAATGGTGGCGAGTCTGGCTGTGGCGGAATCACTGCAACTGGTGGAGCTTCATCCGGAACCAATGGAGAAGGTACAAACGTTTCTGGCGGTTGATCAGGGATCAGTGGAGATGGCAGAAAATTGTTTGGTGGTTGATCAGGAATCAAAGGTGATGGCATAAAATTGCTTGGTGGTTGATCAGGAATCAGTGGAGATGGCAGAAAATTGTTTGGTGGTTGATCAGGAATCAAAGGTGATGGCAGAAAACTGCTTGGTGGTTGATCAGGAAGAAAATTGTAAGGTGGTTGCTCAGGAACCACCGGTGATGGCGGAAAATTGATAGGTGGTTGATCAGGAATAAATGGCGAAGGCAGAAAACTGTTTGGTGGTTGATCAGGAATCACTGGCGGGTCATCTGCTGGCGGAAAAATGGGGACAAGTGGTGTAGCTGGAGGTAAATTTTGTTCGGGTGGTGGAAGAGTGAAAAATGGAGGTGGAGAAAATATGGGGACAAGTGGTTCAGCAGGGGGAATATCTTGTTCTGGTGGAGAAAATATGGGGACAAGTGGTGTAGGTGGGGGAAAATCTTGTTGTGGTGGAGTAAATATAGGCACAAGTGGAGTTTCTGGTGGAAAATCTGGTGTTTGAGGTGTTGCGGGAGGGAAATCGGGTACCAATGGCGCCGGGGGAGGAGAAAATATCGGAAAATCGGGAGTGGGGTTTGGGTCAGGAGGGGAGAACCATGGGAAGACAGGTACTGCTGGTGGAGGTGGCGAAGGTACTAGTGGTGGTGGGAAGACAAAGAATGGTGGAGATACTGGTGGAGGTGGAGAAGGAACTAAAGGTGGTGGTGGTATTGGTGGTGGCGGAGATGGAACTAACGGAGGAGGCGGTGAGGCTGGTGGAGGGGAGGCCGGTGGTGGTGATGGTGGCGGAGAAGAGACTACAGGTGGTGGTGATGGTGTTACGACCGGCGGAGGAGAGGAAACAACTGGTGGAGGTGATGGTGTAACGAGTGGAGGAGGTGAAGGAACGACGGGTGGTGGAGATGGAACAACTGGCGGAGGAGACGGCACTACCGGAGGACGATATGGCGGAGATGGGCGGCGAGGTGACGGAGAAGGAGAAGTCGGTTGTTGAAACGGGTTGTTTGGTGAATTTCGAGGGAAAGGCCATTGTCCACAGCTTCCAAAGAGGTATGTAAATAAAGGATCACAAGTACCCGATGAAGACGAAGACCTTCCTCTTGATCTTCTTCCCCCACTGCTTCTTCTTCGACTTCCACTTCTTCCTACGCTGCCACTGCGGCTTCTCCTTTGGCTTCTTCTCTTCTCTTCTTCATTATTCCTACTTCTAGCTTCCACTAATAAGGTTGAAGAAATCAAGAGGAGGGCTATCAAACTCAGAATAACAAGGTTGATTTTCATCTTAATTAGCTTGAATTATTCAATACGTGTCCTTCATTTTCTGTACAAATTTTTCGATATCCATAACATGCAGATTCATATATATATATATAACTATACAGGTTTGTAGACTTATTGAGGAAATGTAATCTGTTAGTGGCACATCGACTGATGATCATACGTTAAATGCACCCCATGCATCAACTGGAGCAACAGTAAATTAATGCATCACAAATATCGATGCATGGAATGTGAACTTGGCCGGAGTCTATGTCTATCCACTAAGGTTAGCATATTAAGGTTAAGCTTGTGTTGAAGACTTTTTTTTTTTTTTTTTGCTAAAGATGATTGAGTAGTGTTTAGTGTTATTTAGTTGTTGAACGTACTGCAAATGTGGAAGTAATTGGAAGGATGATTGACCAATGATCATATTGTAGGGGACAGTTTAATTTGCTGTAAAAGAGTTAGCAGAAAAGGCGCCAATTATTGAATGTTAGAAATGTCTTGTTGTATGTGCCACTCTTTTAACAAAGAGCTGACCAAAAACAAGATTGAATGCAAAAGAGATGCTATCTAGAAACGTTCTGTAATAAATTTACCTTTCCCCGCGTCATACATTTAATTCTCTCATGCAGGCTATGTGCAGAGTAGAAGGATAAACCATGACTTAAACAACAATTCGATAAGGATCCAGACATACAGCAGAAACAAACAATCAAGCAAGTGTTAATAACTGTTGGTCTGGGTTGTTTCTCTACTCTGTGTTGAGAGGCCCGGGCATGTCACATGTGCCTGTGTTGGGCCCAATCAATTGGATTGGCAAGAAACAAAAAGTTGAACTTCAAACTGCTAACTGTTTAGCTCCCAATTAGTCCTTGATGGGCTTTTCTTTCTACTCATTTTGTCTCGGTTTTTTCAGTAAAAAAGGAAGCTCCAGCTCCCTTGTTGTCATCAAGGGAAGCTTCTAACTTGTGTAGCTGATAAATGGATGCATGTTTTCCCTCTTTATATTGCCGTAAGTGGAGACTTAGCGTAAGATCTTAGCCTTTTCATTTGCCCTTGCTTTCTTTTTGTACGGTCATGATTTTATCCACATAAACCAAATAAAGCAATGCAAGATATGCATCTTTCATACACTCCTTAAATTAATTGGTCTGGTGTAAACATATCTATCGCGGAAAACAGGATAAAATAGGGTGGATTTATATACTGTTTGTGGGTAAAACTGGTCTATAAGACTATAACAAACACTTCAGGCATTGTAACTAAAGACGGTATGGTGAAGAATGGGTACTACACTACTACTACTACAGGAGACATTAGATAGACCCTGCCCATCTTGGAATGAATGCATAGTACTAGAAGCCCAAATTCATAGCCCATGTGTGTTATTTGTGATCAAACAAAAATTGGAACAGTTGGGAGTCGTATACTGTGGCTGTGGGGAATTGATAGTTCAGAAATGCGTGTGAGTGGGGGTCTGAATTTCTTTTTCTTGTTGTTTTCTGTCGAAAAAGTATCGTATGATTTGAATTTTGAATTTATCAATGAAAAATCTAGAATCGAAGCTTATGATATACTACTACAATATAGAAATACATTGACTTACTAAAGCATTATTATGCAAGACTTCACAAACCAATGTAGTAAACTGACAAAATAACTGATACGCGCATGTTTACAAAACCATACCCGACGAGCATGCGCCCTGTGCTCTCTGTTTGTTTTGTTTTATTCTAGTATTGACTTGTTCTTGTCTCAAAAGAAGGTCTAGTAGGTAGGGATGGCAATGGTCCGGTTGCGGTGCGGATTTTTTCTAAATCCACAAGTTTTAAAATCGCATCGCATCACCTTTTAATCCGCTTAAATCCGCTCCACACTCATACCCGCACCGCACCGCACCGCACCGCACCGCACCGCACCACCCCATGTTTTTGTTTTATTTTTATTTTTTTTGAAAAATTTGTAACTCCATTAAAAATCATAATATTTTCAAATCTACAACTAGGAAATAATAATTAATTTCTATTATATCACTTTTCACTAAGTAATTCTCAAAAAGTATCACGTGTACAAGTAATGATCAAATATCATATTTTTATTAAAATGAATAGAGATATTAAAAAAACTATAAAATTATTTATTTATAGTCTTATACACGTCGTTTTAAGTATCATAAAAATTTAAGTAAAGAATACATATAATTTTAGGTATATTTACGAGAATAATACTAATTTTTAACTTTTTTAATTTAAACTCGCATATACCCGCAACCCGCACCATTTAAAAAAAAACTTACTTTAACCTGCCTCGCAACCACACTGCACCACATAGCTTAAAACTCACACCGTTCCGAATAGCTTAGAATCCGCACCGCACCCACACCGCCCCATGGCCATCCTACTAGTAGGTCATCTATTGTCCATCTTAATTACTACTGTTACATTTTTGTCCCGTGATAATTTCACAATTATTAGTGGCAAAACTTGTATTGTATAAAATTGATTCGACAATTGTTGTCAAGTTGTGAGGTCTAATGACTATGGCTCTATGACTCTATATGAATCACTCTTTCCAGCAATTCAGTTAATAATAATAGAGTAATACTATAATAGACAATGTGATTGGGTGCAAGGACTCTCCTCCTTTCATTTTACTTAGCTTTTATGGGTGTTTTTTTTTCAACCAAAACCCTTATTTTATTAATGCAAAACCGAATTTAAAGAGTTAAAAGATGCAGAAGCATCTTTGACAACCCAACAAGGAAAACAAAAAGTCCACACTAATATGTCTACCAATGTAAGAGAAAATTTAGCCATATTGTGCGCTACCATATTCCAAGATTTAGAAATATATATAACTGAAACTTCTTCAAACATCCTCATTAGCTTCAATATATCTTCGCACGTGGTATCTATCTCTCATGAAGCTACACTCCTCTTCATAACCATGTCCACTACATTCTTTGTGTCTGATAAAATCTGCACCTTTGTCCATCCATTTTCTTGAGCTTTTTCCAATGCAATCTGAACTGCAAGCGCTTCTGCAATGATGGTCTTCCCAACAAATTGAAGTGGGGAGCCAAGGGCTTGAAGCAAATTTCCAGAGTTATCCATAGTTGTCATTCCAATGCTTGCCATATTCTTCTCCTTTTGTAAACTAGCATCTACAAACATAACCACAAAATCTTGTTCTACAGTAATTGTATTATTAGTAGTATGGTCAGGACCCAATGTGAGAGAAGGAGTAGCAAGTGAATTACTTTCATATTCCTGAAAATAAAAAAGAGTCTTGTTTACAATTTCATTAGATTCATAGATTACCACATTAAAGTTCCTATCGTTTCTAGCCGTCCAAATTTGCCACATTATAGAGACACTTAATGGGTATTTATTAGTATTATCAAAAAATTCTTTCCACCAACTAGCAAATACTATGATATTTTTGATGTTTGGCCATTTAATAGGATAAATTTCCCAAACCATCTGAGCCTTCCAACATCTAAAGAGCATATGTTCAATAGTTTCACTTTCCTCACCACAACTCTTGAAGACATCACAATTATTTTTTAGCCTTTTAGAAATCATATCATTCATAGGAAGCACATTCAGGATACATTTATGAATGAAGTGTTTATACTTATTTTTGACATTCATAGACCATAAAAAATTTCAGAATTTTTTAGAAAGAGACTGATGACTTGTTGAGGTCTATCGCTATTGGATATACTGCTTCTATCAATTTTCCTCGCCAAATGATAACTAGATTTCACTTCATAGATTCCCGACTTAGTGTGATGACAAATGATTCTATCTGGAGATCCAGTACTAAAGATCGGGATAGACAAAATGTCATTTATATCCTCTATAGCAAACCTCTTCTGAAGTTCTTGAAGCTTCCAAGTGTGGTTTCTATGATCAATAAGGTCATTCACTTGTAATTCTAAATCCATTTGAGATTGAGAGAACCTAGGTTTGAAACCACATGCGTTGGGTATCCAAGGGTCAGTCCAAACCTTTACACTATCTCCGGATCCCACCCTCCATCTAATACCTTTTTGTAAAAGGTTTCTTTCCCAAATGATGCTTTTCCATACCCAAGAGCTAGTAGAAGAGGAAGTAGCTTTGAGGAAGGAAGTATTCTGAAAATACTTACTTTTAAGAATTCTAGAGATAAGAGAATCTTCCTGGGTTAAGATTCTTCAAGCTAGTTTAGCCAACAGGGCCTGGTTGAATGATTTTAACTCTCTAAACCCTATACCCCCATACGATTTAGCAATACAAAGGTTTTCCCATTTTTCAAAATGCATTTTTCTCCTATTCTCATCTTGTCCCCACCAAAAATAGTGGTAATTTCTTTACACAAATTATCAGGAAATTGAAAATATGATAAAGCATAAGACGGTATCACCGATAAAACGGATTTAAGCATTACTTCCTTACCCGCAGGGCTCAAGAAATTATGTTTCCAACCTTTGATTTTTGCTTTAACTCTATCCTTAATAAAATCCAATATTCTTTTTTTTTATTTACCTACTACTTCCGGTAAGCCTAAATACATCCCAAGATCAGTAGATCTTAGCTGCCCTATTGATACGATAATTTCAACCTTTTCACTTTCAGAAGTATTTTTACTAAAGAAAATAGTTGATTTAGAAAGGTTTACCTTTTGACCCGAGCAATCTTCATATTTTTTAAGAATATCAGAAATATTTGAAGCATTTTGAATATTAGCATTACAAAATATAATGGAATCATCAGCAAAAAATAAATGATTAACCGTCGGTCCGCTCCTAATCAAACTGAAGTTGCAAGCATGTATCTTTCCACTTTTTTCGTAGTTCTTGAGTCTTCTGCTGCAAAAGACCTTGATCCTTAATCTGCAAAGACATCAAAAAACAGTATGACTCTTCTGCTTGTACGCAATACAAGTCATTCTCGATTCCATTAATCAAGTAAAACCATACCTGCGACAAAGAAGTTACATTACTATCATTCTTTAGCATATCATTTTGCAACCACGGAGGCAACTGAGGTCGAGGAGATTTCAATTTAGCTTCAGATGACGAATTCTCAAACTCAGATACAAGTTTTGCCAACTCAAGGTCATACTTCTCCTTGCACCGGGGGCAACAAGACGTTCTTAATCTCGGATTTACATTCTCCGGCATACGCCTAGGTAGTGTAGGCACCGGACTAGTAAAGCTTTTCAGCGGATTCAAAGGATTTAAGGAACTTCCAAGAATTCTTTCATTTCTAAGCCTAAAAAAGTACATAGGGAGTACCAAATCAGACGCATCCGAAGGAAGCTTCTTGCACATATGAGCAGCAGTTGCTAATGCTACTCTCTATTGAAGGATATAACTATTTATAAGTGATCGTATTAAGTATTAAAAGGAGTTGGAAGGTTGCTTATTCCACTAAAATTGAATTCCATAAGATCATGAAAGGAATTCTTCTACCTGAACTCTAGCGGAAAAGAAATCGAGATAAGAAAGCACAGTCATCAGTGTACCAGCCCTCAAACAAGCACTGGGATGCACCTGAGATATCTTCTTTAGAGCCTGCAAAGACTTTTAAAGGTAAACATTAGCATCTTAATTAGCTGGGAAAAAAACACTCTTTAACAAGTACACAAATGTTCCACTTAAACTAATTCACTCACCTGTTCAGCCAAGTCCATGTATTCAATTGTAAGCAGGCGAGCTACAAAGAATGAAACAGCTCCATAATGGAGAATAGCAACACAAGAAGAAGGAAGAACGTCAATCAAATGGGTAAGAGCCCGGGCGGCAAGAAGCATAATGTCAGGATTGTTCTTGTGATTGAGCAGTCCTAGAAGTACTGGAACAAATGAATACACAGAAAATGTGGACAGGGAGTCTGTTGTTCCAATGGAAAGCATCTCACACAGCTGCATCAAAGCCTCTACCTATTTCCCTTCCTTGTTATTTGCCCTTAAACCAGCTAATATCTTCTTGAGCCGTCCACTCCGATGAGACGATGATGCTGACCCCATTGCAGAGCTAGGGAGTAAATCATCCAATTCAGAACCCAATTTCCTAAGCAGTCCCTGAAGTGCACTACTAGATGAAGTCAAATTCTTGTGCAAAATCCCAACACCACCTTGGCTATCATTATCATTGTCCTCACCACCAACACCACCACCGGAATCTATATTTAATCCCAGACTCCACTCAGCATCCCTATCCGTAACTCAAACCTCGTGTTCTTTCTCCTTACCTAATTCTCTTTTTCATTAGTAAATTAAGCCATTCCATCAGTTTTCATGGCACTAATTGTGTTTGACAATGTACAATTGTACTATTTGTGAGAACAAAAAAAGAAATTTGGGAGTTATTAATAGACTACATATATAATTATTAAATACATCTGGGTTATTCTGTAATTAGTTATTCTTCAGTTCTCTATATATACAGTTGTAACCCCTTCAATATGAAAGAGATCAATTATTATTAAATCTGTATCATGGTATCAAAGCTAGGGTTTCTTCTTCCGCCCAAACCCTAATCTCTCCTCTTTTCCGACGTGTGTGCGCCGCCGCCACCGTCTACACCACGCCGCACGGCCTCCCTCCTCCGCCGTAGGTCGGCGCCATGGACAAGGTTATTGATCCTCTGTCAAAATTACCGTCTGGAGTAAAATTACTGCTCAGGAATCTCCACAATCTCATCCCCGAAAAATTATCTGACAACAACTACCCGGCCTGGGCACTTAACGTCCGCACCGCCCTCGCAGCCAACTTGCTGCTCGGATGGATTGACGGTGCGGAGAAGCCGCAGCCCGAGACAGCCGAGAAGGACGGCGTCAAGCTCCCAAATCCCGACTACCTTCCGTGGATGATCGTAGACACTCAGATCCGAGCCTGTCTTCTCGCAGTTATTAGCCCCTCTGTGCACAAACACGCCCGGGGTTTTCTCACATCGGCTTCACTTTGGGACGCACTAGCCACAAGGTACAACTCTGTGTCCACGGCTCATATTTTTCAGTTGCGTGACAAATTGCATACTCTTCGGAAGGGAACGAAGACGATGACTCAATACCTTGATGATGTGGCCTCTATTCTGTCTGACCTAGATGCTGTGAACGAGATTATTCCTGAACGAGACGTGGTGAATGCCGTGATACGTGGTCTTCCGGCTGGCTATTCCTCTCTCAAACAGCATATTCGCCTCTCGCCTGTCGAAATCACTCTGAATCAACTGTCTGGATGGCTTAATGCAGAAGAATTGAATCTAGACATGGAACACAAATTACTGCTCGGAGAAGCCAGTTCCACCCCTGGCGTCACGGCTCTTTACTCGGCTGGCAGCGGAGGCTCGGACAGGGGTCGCGGTGACGATCGCCGTAACCAAGGGCGAGGCAGCGGCGGCGGTGACCGTCGAAACACCGGGCAGCAAGGCAGAGGCGGGCCTCCACCGAGGGACGGCTTCCAGTCAGGCCGCGGACAGGGACGAGGAAACCAGCGGATGCCCACACGAGATCTTCCGACGTGCCAAATTTGTGCTAAACGGGGCCATTCTGCGGCTAATTGTTGGTATCGTTATGATGACTCGCAGAATGTAAATAGCCAGTCCGGAGGATCAAGGGCGATGCATGCGTCCACAAACGCTCAATCTGGCGATTGGTATCTAGACACAGGTGCTAACACCCATGTGACGTCGGATTATTCACAACTTCAAGCTCCTCATCCGTATCATGGCTCAGAAACTATTACAGTAGGCAATGGTCAATCCCTTCCCATCACAAACACCGGCTCTGGGTATGTCTATACCCCAAATGGTAAATTTCATCTCTCAACCCTTCACCACGTCCCTTCCCTCACATCCAATCTTTTATCAGTTTATCGCTTTACTAAAGAAAATAACTGCACCCTCATTTTTAATGACACCAATTTCCAGATAGTGGACAATACCACGAACCGGGTGCGGTACACGGGCCGCTGTGAGCATGGGCTATACACTCTTCCATCCAGGTCTCCGTCTGTTGTGAGTCAAGCCATTCTCTCGTCAACCTGGCATCGCCGGCTTGGGCACCCATCATCCGCCATCACCAAATCCATTTTATCTTCCTTAGGTTTTAATTTTTCAGAAAAATTACATTGCGAGTCCTGTTCAGTGTCTAAATCTTGTCGTTTACCTTTTTCACTGTCTGAACACCAGGCCACTGCGCCATTTCAATTAATTCATTCTGATGTTTGGGGTCCAACCTCAGTTCCTTCTGTTCAAGGTTTTCGTTATTATATCTGTTTTGTTGATGATTACAGTAAATTCACTTGGCTTTATCCTCTGAAATTTAAATCCGAAGCTTATACTATTTTTGTAAACTTTGACCGAATGGTTCAAAATCAATTTAATGCCAAAATCAAAATTTTTCGAAGTGACAATGGCAAAGAATTTGTCAACAATGCATTTGGTGTTTTTCTTCAAAATCTAGGGGCTCTTCATCACACTTCATGTCCATATACCCCTGAACAAAATGGCGTTGCTGAGCGCAAACACCGTCACCTAATAGAAACAGTTGTTGCGCTCCTCCATGATTCCACCTTACCTGTTTCCTTTTGGGTTGATGCCCTTGCTACTGCCAACTACCTCATAAATCGCATGCCCACTCACACTCTCTCCAACTCCACTCCATATGCCCGTCTCTACAATCATCCACCCGACTATATCCATCTCCGCCCGTTTGGGTGTCTAGTTTATCCCTGGTTGCGTCCGCACACTCAACATAAACTTCAACCTCGGTCCACCCCTTGTGTCTTTCTAGGCTATCATCCCACTATCAAAGGTTACAAATGTTTCGATCCTGTATCTCAGAAAACATATGTTTCCCGTCATGTTCGTTTTGTGGAGGAACAATTTCCTTACACAAGTCTTTCCTCTACTCCATACTCCCCCAATCCACTTGGCGTTGTGCCATTATTTCCGTCCTTTTCTCACGCTCATGCTCCGGCTCACTCGGCACCTAACCCGGTACCCCACTACACCACTACCCACCCGAAACCCCAAACCTCCCACCCGAACACCCAGCCGACTGCCACACAACCCACCACTTCCCTACATCATACTCCTAACACACATACAGCCACCCCATCCACCGCTGCACATCCCAGCTCCCACGGCAGCCCCACCCAACCCCCGCCCACACATCATACAACTCCACCACCCCTTCCTAATCACCCTCCACTCAACACTCATCCTATGACAACCCGAGCCAAGGCCGGTACCTTCAAACCCAAAGCCTACCACACTCAAATACCCTTTGATGCACATCCCACAACTGAGCCTACTACCTACAACCAAGCCTCCAAAAATAGTTTCTGGTGCCAAGCTATGGATGAGGAATTTCAGGCTCTGAATGAACAACGTACATGGGATTTGGTACCTCTGCCTAGTAACCGAAAGTCTATTGGGTGCAAATGGGTGTTTCGCATCAAACGAAATTCAGATGGATCTCTTTCTCGCTATAAAGCACGTCTGGTTGCAAAAGGGTATCATCAGGAGTATGGTGTGGATTATAAGGAGACCTTCAGCCCTGTTGTTAAGCAACAGACTATTCGTCTGGTCTTGTCTCTTGCTCTTCACTATGATTGGCCGCTTCATCAGCTAGACGTCAGCAATGCCTTTCTTCATGGTCATCTTGAGGAAGAAATCTATATGGTTCAGCCACCGGGATATGTTAATCCCAACCGTCCTCACTATGTTTGCAAGCTTCGCAAATCACTGTATGGCCTGAAACAGGCCCCTCGTGCCTGGTACACACGTCTCTCTACTTTTCTGCAGGGTCTTGGTTTTCGCACCTACCATCATGACAACAGCCTCTTCACCCTTCACTGTTCTCGAGGGACAGTCATCATTCTTATCTATGTGGATGATATTGTTATTACAGGCAGCTCGTCGTCACTCATCACTGAAATTACTGAAGCTATGCATCGTGACTTCAAACTTAAGGACCTCGGTCCTCTGGAGTTCTTTCTTGGCCTCGAACTCATCCGCAAATCGGGAACCATATTGATGCATCAGACAAAATATACCCTTGAACTTCTAAATCGGGCTGGAATGACAGACTGCAAACCCGCGGTCACTCCCATGGCAGTCCGCCAATCCCCAGGGCCGAATACTCCCTTTGCCGATCCTACACTATATCGGAGCCTCGTCGGTGGACTTCATTATCTTGCTGTTACTCGTCCGGACATCCAATATGCAGTCAATCGAGTCTCCCAATCAATGCATGCTCCCACAGAACAACACTTTCAGGCCTTGAAACGCATTCTGCGCTATCTTCAAGGTACTCTTCACTGTGGAATTTTATTTCAAAAGGGCTCGTTTGATATATCTGTTTTTTCTGATTCGGATTGGGCTAACGACAAAGATGATCGAAAGTCCACTACTGGATATATTGTTATGATGGGACCGAATCTGATTTCCTGGTGCACCAAGAAGCAAACGCGAGTGTCCCGTTCCTCCACAGAAGCAGAATATCGTGCCATGGCTGCGGGTGTTGCTGAAGCCATGTGGTTACGATACCTTACGGATGCACTTGGCATTCCCCCCACGAAACCACAGATTTATTGTGACAATCAGTCCACTATTTGTGTTACCAAAAATCCAGTCCTTCATGATCGTATGAAGCATGTTGGGTCTGACTGTCACTTTGTTCGCGATGAGGTACTTGCAGGAGCGATGGCCACGCACTATGTCCCATCTACTGACCAGCTTGCTGATATTCTCACCAAGCCTCTTCCGTTACAGCCTTTTCAGTCTCTCTGCTCCAAGCTGCCCCTCGTTACCGCTGATCAGCTTGCGGGGGGATAATAGACTACATATATAATTATTAAATACATCTGGGTTATTCTGTAATTAGTTATTCTTCAGTTCTCTATATATACAGCTGTAACCCCTTCAATATGAAAGAGATCAATTATTATTAAATCTGTATCAGTTATTGTTGTATTTGTCAGAATTAACAGAGGGTACCTAGTACGATGCCACTGAGTGAACAGAGAGATACAAGAATTCCACAAACTATAGAATTCCATCCTACAACTCAAACAAAAAGATACCATGGACCAAAGTTCATAGTTGTCAAGTAATAGCAAATATTTTTTAAAACCAGTCTCTTTAAGAGAATAAACACAAAAAAATGACACTTTGCAAGAAATTAGGGCACTGAAATCCTACGACACTTTGCAATAAGCACAGAAATACTGTTAGAAGTTAGAAATTAGGGTACTAAAATCCTATGACACTGAAATACCTGTTTCAATAGATGACTAGAGTTCAATCGAAAGCGGTCGGAGCACCTGTGGTCGGAGCAGTAGTAGATCATACCACTGATTTGAGATGTGGAGCAGTCGATCGATCGGATGCGTACTGGAGCCTGGAGCATTGATTTGAAGATCAGTCGATTCGGAGCAGTCGATCGATCTGGAGCAGACCATGATCAGACACCCAAACATTTTGATTTGAAGATTTACTTAGTGTGTTAACCCTTGACACCAAAGTGGATCAGTTATTTTTTAATTTATTTTATTTTTTGTGATATAATTCATTATATTTTGCGCACTTTGTAAAAAATTGTGGAGGAAAAAAATTAAAGTCGTTGCAATAGCTTTTTTTCTCAATTAAGTGGTGCCAAAGGTGGTTTTATGGTGACGGTTCATGCAAGTGTTGCTATAAATCACTCTATTGCAACGGTTGTATATCAATAGCAACGGTTAAAGCTTCTACTAAAACAATTGTTTTTGCAACGGTTGGAAGCGTTGCAATAGACCCTCTATAGCAACGCTTTAAGAACCGTCGCCAAAAAGTTTGTTGCAATAGGGGTAATTTCTAGTAGTGTTAACCATTCGCTTCCGCTTGATTTAATATTTTAGATAATCCTTCCGCACACATAAGAAATAAATATGGAGATAAAGGATCCCCTTGTCTTAAGCCCCTTGTAGGAGTCACCTCCCCCGCTACCTCCCCATTAATATTAAATTTATAAGTAGGGGTGGTAACACATTGCATAATCCAACTAACAAAAGTATCATGAAAATCCATTTTTGTCATTAGTTTTTGTAAATAAGTCCATTCCACTCGGTCATACACTTTGGCCATATCTAACTTTAGAGCCATATACTTATCCTTTCCTCGCCTTTTATTCTTCAACATATGAATGAACTCATGTGCTATAACCACATTGTCCACAATCTGCCTTTTGCCAATAAAAGCCAACTGGTTAGGAGAAATAATAGTAGGCAGGTATCTTTTAATTCTTGCAACTATAATCTTGGCAATAATTTTGTAAACCGTTGAACACAAGCTAATGGGTCTATACTGGCTTATATCGCTGGGATTTTCTATTTTTGGTATTACAGTAATAAGAGTTTGATTCCAAGAGTGAATTAGACGCCCTGAACGAAAGAAACTTTTAACCGTTTCACATATATCTCTTGATAAAATATTTCACTACTTTTGAAAGAAAAAAAGAGTCATACCATCCACTCCTGGCGCCTTTAGGGGATTCATATCAAACGTTGCCTTTTTAATCTTCTCACTCGTCACCTCCCTAATCAGATTATCATTCATATCATTATCAACTACCAGATGAATTAAAGTCAGAATAGGGTCAAAGTCGGATGGTCTAGAAATAGTAAAGAGATTCTTATAAAAACGTTGTACTTCTAGCACAATTTCTTTATGTTCAGAGATCCATTTTCCATCTTCTAGTTAAAAACCTTTAATCTTATTACACTTACGTCTTTGGATAGTCTTCATATGAAAGAACGAAGTATTCTTATCACCCTCTTGAAGCCGTAACGCTCTAGACTTCTGTTTTCAGTAGATTTCCTCATCTTTATAAGCTTTGCCTAATTATTTCTTAAGCTCCTTTAGATTAGTAATATCAAAAGGTCTAATGTCATTTTTTAGATCAGCAATCCTATTCTTAATTCCTTGAATTTTTTTCCTAGAGTTACCCTTACCATCTCGAAGCCAAGCTAGTAGCGCAAGTTTACACTTTTTAACTTGAAACTCACAATAGATTGCTTATTACCTTCTACACTTCTATTCCACGTTTGCTCAATCGAAATATTTACTTCTTTTTTTTCGCTTCATCTTTTATCAAAAAAGAATCTTTTTTTCCTTTTTATAGGGCTAGGTTCAGAGTTTATCAGTAATGCCGAGTGGTCAGAAGCCTCCGTTTCTAGATGGTTGATGTTCGCTTGATTAAATTGAAGTCTCCATTCAGGGGAACATAAATCTCTATCACGTCTTTCTTGAATAATCCCATCGTTTTCTCTATAACACCACCAAGTCCATGGTTTTCCATTAAAACCTAAGTCAATAGAACCAATCTCCCATAAGAAGTTTTTAAAATCTATAAATGAAGACTCATCTCGAACTCTACCACCTATTTTTAAAAATTATCCCTAATGTCATTAAAATCACCAGTCATAACCCACATTGGTCTCCAACTATTATATCTGCCGCAAAGTTCTTGTAATTGATTCCTACGAATAGTTTTATCCGTACTTAAGTATACAAACACAAATCATTGCTTACTATTCACCGTTATATCATGCACATACGTTTCAATGTAAAAGGAAGTAGAGTGATGTTGGCATACCTGCACTTCGTCATTCCAGAGCAAGCATAACCCTCCTACTAGTCCAATCGGGTCCACAATGATTGCATGATACATATTCAATTGCTTCTGAACTCTTCGCAACATGTTTTCTTGATTCTTAGTCTCGCTTAGAAACACCATACTAGGATAGTGGAGACTTATCGTCTCCTTCAAAAAGGGAACTGTCAAGGACCCCCCCAGGCCTCGATAATTCCACACCATTGTCTTCATTTAGGGGAAGGGAGCCATTTCGGGCTGGCCTCCCGTTCCACCACAGTTTTAAGTTTTTTAGCCTCTACTTCTAACATCTCATTATTCTCCACCTGTCTTTTATAACCCGAATTTTTGGTACCTAAATCAGTCACTACCACCTCAAATAAGTTATTTTTTGAATTAGTTGTTATACTATTAAGCGTACACCCTGTTCCTTTCTCTACTCTTTTCCAGTTCTTTTTTTTCCCTTTACTAGTAGTGTTGTTATCCAGTCGTACAGCCATAACATTATCTTCTCCTCCTTTACTCACCTCAACTGGAACATTTATTAAAGTAGGTATAATAGAAGTAGAAACGTAACGTTAGGCTTTAATACCTGAGAGTTCGCCATTTTCGACTTGGATTGGGCTATTGCTGGCTGCTCTTGCTTGTTGTTACTAATTTGGATTCCTTTATTATCTCCTTGCGCAGCTCTCTGAAAGTACTCCTCAAAAGCTCCTTCATCTATCGTATCACCAAAATCCATTTTCGATAAAATATATAACTCTTTTTCTGCTCTTCCGGCACTTGTATCTGCAAATACGGGTTTCTCCTCATTTTCGTCTTGTTGTATCATCCCCGTCCCCTTATTACTCTTTGTACTCAGGTCAATAACCATTTTGTCGTTAACTGGAACATTTGCCTTCGTATCTTGTTCGTTCCGTTCTTTCGTTTGATCGTCATTTTGCGACAGTTTGTGGCCAACGTTCATATTTTTATTAGATTCATTTTCACCTTCCTTTCTAGTTACTGATCTCCCTTTTGAATCTTGAAACTTGATATCATGTACTCTATCTGACTTCCCTACGGGATGTGTTTTCGAGGATCCAGTACCCTCCATTATTTGATGCATCGAATTATTGTTTCCTCCATCCCTAATTCTTGTTGACTTTATTATATAACGTTGGCCGCTACTATTTAAAACTTCATTTCTCTCTTGTCGTTTTGAATTCTCATTGACGATAAGATGATTTTTCGCCCTCATCCACGCACCAAATTGATTATTTTTCAAGTTTCCCGCACGTACATCTTTTTCTCTTATACTGCAAGTTTTCTCATTATGTCCTAATATCCCGCAATAGTAACAAACGTAGGGCATATTCTCATATCTAAACTCCACCCATTTTGTTTCGTGACCCAATTTAATCAACTTTTCCCTTGGCAATATTTTATCAATATTCATCATCGCCTTAACCCGCGTGTACTTGCCCTCTCTATTCTCATTTTCTGGGATCACAACATCTGTTGTTCCTCCTAGTGAATGTCCGATCTTTCGTCCCACTTCTCGTGACATCCAATGTAAAGGAATACTCCACACTTGGAGCCACAGTTCATATATTTTAAACACCGCTGAATTGCTTCTTAATCCTGGTTCCCAAGCCTGTACATTTAGCAGGTACTTGTCGAAAAGTCAAGGGGTACCAAACAAGACTTTACTCATGCTTTCTTTGTTTGTAAACACAAACTGAAAGAGATTCTTCTCTAATTTTTAAGATTTTCAGTCCGACGGGATAACCTCACACCCTTGGTATAGTGTTTCTTACACCTTGTAAGCTTATTTCTTTATCTGCAATAATTTTGCCGAGGACGCTTACTTCATAGTCTTGTAAACTTGTTTTAATATCAGGGAAGTCGAGCTCAACCGCATCTTTCTCGTCTTCCGTTAGAATAAAGCTTCGTAGTCGTTCCGTAATTTCCTCTTCCATTGTTGATATTCACCTATTCAGTTTTTGAGCAATATGTAAGTAAGTGATGAAAACAGGTGGTTTGATTATTAAAAAACAGTAAACTGGTATGTTTTTGTGTTTTTCTAGGATTCAAGGGTAGTATTTTGGTTGTTTTGAGTGGCTAAACGTGTTTAAAATCATGTAGAATTTAATTAGGCTCGATTGTTTGTTGTTGTTGAATACTTATCTGCAGCAAAGTTCGTGAATATCTTCATCAAGATAAGAGTTAGAATCCTACTAGGAGGAAAAAAACTCCCATGCTGGGAGGATGCAACTCTCACGTAGAGAGAGAAATTGATAGTCAAAAAAAAAAATGACTACTTAGCTTCTATGTCAAAAAATAGATATTTCATTTTACTTATTTGTATTAGCAAATCAATACAAATTTTTTTGTTGTCCTACTATCCTCTATATTAAATAAAGTTAATTTAGTGGGGGGGGGGGGGGGTGTACAAAGTAATTGTATTTAATTTTGTATAGTTTGGTTAACAAATACACAGCGCACATTTAAGTTGTCAGCATTAAAAAGTTGTTAGGCAGTTACTCTCGTGGGGAATTATTTAGGCCTCTTTGTCGTCTTTCTTCAAATTGCACTTAATACACTACTAATAAACAATAATAACTCATATTCCCTTTAATTAGTCATCCTTCTTCTTTTTTATTTTTCTTCTGGCTGAGCAAAGTTCAGGATAAGGGAAATATATGGAAACTGACTTAATTTTTTTACACCTTTTTGAAACTTAGAATTAAGGAAACACTCAATTTTATTTTCCTAATATTGGGGGTCAAGTAATTTCTCCCTCTTGTTCATGGAGAAAAGATCCACGTGAAACATTTCCCTCTAGTCCACATTGACTCTGAAAAGAAATAAAATAAAATTGTTTGGCTTTGGGAGAATAATGAGGAAAGGTGGTACAAAATATCATGGTAAAAATTTGAATCTATATCTATGTATATATCACTTTTTATCCTTCATTAAAAATCTTCTTAATAAATAAAATTATCTTTTCACTAATTTTTTTTAAATTATTATTTAATTTTATTAGGTTAACTAATTTAATTTATGAATCCTTTTAAATGTAGGATTCATTAGGAATAGAATTAGTTTGGGTATAAAATTCATGTAATATTGTTCAATTTAGGTAAATTAATTTTCCTTACCTATTTTAACAAGGCATTAGTTAGTTAGATTTTTTTTTAGGGGGGGTGGGAGATCGTTTACTTATTTTATTATTTCCCTACGTATTTTAGCATTACTAGTTTAGGTGTACGCGTCTTGCGCGTGTACCTCACTTTATTCAGTTCAAACGTTACACTAAATAGTAAATTGGTTTAAATAATAAAGATGAATACAATAATTAAATTTAACATTTTTTGGAGAATTTATTTAATTAAACCTAACCTTTACCGAAAAAAATTTGTCAAAGTCGATCGACATTTATCTACCACCTGTAAACTGCAACAAAATAATACGATGATAGAGATATCAAAACAATATAATTAAATTTAACATTTACACAAAAATTTCCTCAAAGTTATTTGACAATCATCTACCATCTGTAAACTATAATAGAATAATATGATAATAGAGATATCAGAATAATGCAACTAAACTTAACTTTTACACAAAAAAACTCTCAAAACATATATAAATACAATACAATTAAACCTAACCTTTATCTAAAAAATTTATCAAAACCGACCGACATTCATCTACCACTTGTAAATTCATTTACGATCTGTAAACTATAACAAAATAATACAATAATGATCACAAAGCTTCAATTTTGATGAAAATAATTCTTGTCTGAAGAAAAATTTTGACCCTAAAGAATGACTTGAAAGAAAATAAAGAAAATACATATATATACACACACGTTGAATTCTATTATATTGACAAAAATAATGAAGATGTTGAGGATTGAAAAATTAAACATTCACCAATCTAAACATGCAACTGAATCAAGTTAATTTTTTATATAAGGTAAAATTTTAATTAATTTTAAATTATTAAATATTATAATTTTCTATTTATATCAAATAACCAAACCTAAAACAATAACAAACCAAATTAACTGCAAAGAGAATTTTACCCCCAAAAAAATACACACGTGTGTAGCGAAAAACAGACCACCATAGATTTGCTGCCTATTACTTTTAGGATTTATATAAGGGGGTGAATTTCAATATTTATAGAAGTATTTTTTTAATAGAATTTTATTTTAAAAGTATTTTTTTAATTGATCAATACAAAGAAAAATATTAATTGATTCTCCTTTCATATATTTTAGGAGTCCCATATATTTTAGGATTCTAGTTAATATAATAAAAATAATTAAATAATAAATTAAAGAAAATAGTAAAAAGACAATTTTATCTAAAGGAAGATATTTTAATGAAGGACAAAAAGTTCAAATCACCTTTCTAAGTCAGTAACCGTATTTCTTGTTTAGCCCGAGAGAAAGTGTATTTCTTTTTTAGTCGAAAAAAAATGTACTTACTTTTTTAACTCTCTCCCTTCCTCTTATAGTATATTTTAGAACCCTACAAATATAATTTTCTTAATAATTCTTACCATATGTTTTAGTACTCTTTAATTTGTAAAACTTACCATATTTTTGAGATTCTTTACTTTAAAATATAATAAATATAATTAAATAATAATTTTAAAAAGTAAAAATACGATTTTGTCTATTGCATTATATTTTAATGAAGGGCAAAAGTTCAAATCACTTTTTTAAGGGTCTTCACACTTTTAATATATTTTATATTTATATTTATATTATCAATATATATATATATTTAGCTGCACGTGTCTCGCACATGTAACTTTTGATTATTTAAAATTAAACGATTTTATCTATTACGAAGGTTTTTAATGAAGTACAAAAAGTTCAAAACAGATAATTTATTGTAAGCGCACACACACACACATATATATATATATGAGAAAAATAATTACGTTGTTAGATTTGAACATACGCGAATATCAAACCTAGAAATCAAAATTCACAAACAAAACAGATGTAATAATGCATGATGTGTTAAACTTAAAATCGCTCTCAAGCTAAAGAAAAAATAATAAGCCACGACAACTAATAGAAAAGGAAAAACAACTCAAAAAGAGAGAGAGAGAATAACATACTAACCTGGACGATGATAATTACAATGGTTGAAGAAAACATAAAATATAAGTGTGGGGTGGGACAATATATATTAATATAAAAATATGTTGAAAATTAAACCTACATAAATTATAAAACAAATAGGAGTCCTAATTTAAGGGAAAAAACTTATCATATTTTAAAGTTCTAATCCATTATCATATTTTAAAATCCTAACCCATATATTCTAGGATTCAAAATTATATATATAATTAAATAATAATTGGAGAAAAAAAGTGAAAATATGATTTTGTCTATTGTAAAATATTTTAATGAAGGCAAAAAGTTCATATCACTTTTTTAAGAGTCTTCACACTTTTAATATATTACAGATTATAGATAGATTATAGATATAGATATAGATATAAATTATAGATTATAGATGTAAATATAGATATAGATACAGATTATAGATAGTTAGTTAGTTTTACTATTTAGATTCAATTTTTGTGCAGGGGCAATGAAGCCCTCTTAAGGTGCCAAAGTAGCATATTTGAAAGAATGAAATAATGTTCATAGGTGTCTAACTGAAAAATTGTGTGTACTTAAGAGGTTGTGCATGGATTAGGCCTTGTTTAAACGCACTAAAGTCAAGTGTTCGAAAAAGTGGTTTTGGTTCTCAATGTTCCATTGAATAGTAATAGTAAAAAATGTTTCTGTTATACTATTACAATTAGATTTTTATTACAACTCCAACATTCCAACATTCTATTACTACTTTTCTATTTAAAATAATTAGATTTCTATTACAACTTCAACGTCCCAACCTACATAAATTAAGAATTTGATTTACTTTTTCCTAATTAATTTTATTATGTCGAACACCCCAATTTTTTTTTCTTTTCACGTATGAATGACTTTTCTCCTTGGGTTTCCTTAAAAAGCTTTTTCTTGATGTTTTTTTTTGTCTTACAAATCTTTTTCTTATTTTTTGTGTTGTTAATTTAAATTAGGCTATTAACAAGTTGAATATTCTTTAGTTCTTTAACATAATCTTAAAGAACTCCATGCCATGATAAAGGTACATCCGAAAACCTACTACTACCTTTTATCCATTATGCAAGTAAAGATTTAAATAAGCGTCGTTCTCTTTGGCATAGCCTTGAAACTGTTGCTAATGATATAAATGGCCCTTGGTTGATTGCCGGTGACTTTAATGAAATTCTCTCTCAATCTGATAAATGGGGCGGCCGACACATTCACAATAGAAGAAGCCTTGATTTTTGGTCCTGTATAAATCACTGTAATTTACTTGACCTAGGTTACAAGGGTAGTAAGTATACATGGTCAAATTATCGTAAACATAACAAAGGGCTCATTTTAGAGAGACTAGATAGAGTCTTTGCGAATACCGCTTGGACAGATCAGTGGCCGAATACCCATATTACTCATCTCCCGAGAACCTGATCAGATCATAATCCTCTCCTTATTTCCCTTAGTAATAAGTTTGTTATGGGCGGAAGCAACCCTTTTAGGCTTGAAAAGTTTTGGATGGACCATCCCGAATTTGATAATGTGGTCAAAGCTAGTTGGGACTGCCATACAGTTTTAGAGGTTATCCCTATCTTTAGGCAGACTGTTTTGAACTGGAGTAGAGACACCTTTGAAAATATTAAGAAGAAGAAAAAAACTATTTTAGCAAGGCTCTCTGGCATTCAAATCTCTCCTGCCTATCCCTTTAGTAGTTTTCTTCAGAATCTTGAAAAGGACCTTAGGACTGAGTTTAACAAAATCCTCAAAATTGAAGAAGACTATTGGCGCATGCGATCCCGTATCAATTGGCTTCAGCAGGGGGATGCTAACACTAGTTTTTTTCACCTTTACGTTCTCAATAGACGTCGCAGAAATAAAGTCTCTTATTTCCAAGACGCTCAGAATAACTGGATCACTGATCCTGTCAAAATTTCCAACCACACTTTGGACTATTTTGTTAATTGTTTTACCACTAGTCACTTCACTTCCTACTGGAAACATATCACGACTTCCCCTGCTAGCTGCCACCAGTTTGATCTTTCGTGTCTTGATTGCCCCCTTCAAGATATGGAAATAACTCAGGCCCTTTTCTCTTTCAAGCCTTTTAAGGCTCCGGGCCCGGACGGATTGCACCCCCACTTCTTTCAATCCCACTGGCACATCGTCGGCCCCTCCATCAAGGAACTTTGTCATCAGGTCTTCACTAACCAAAAAGTTCCTCCTTCTATTAATGAAACTCTCTTATGTCTCATTCCAAAGTTTGTTAATACTAACAAACTTCAGAATTTCCGGACAATTAGTTTATGTACTACTACCTATAAGTTGATTACAAAAATTATTGCAAATCGCATCAAGCCCCACTTAGCGTATCTCATTGGCCCTCACCAAACTAGTTTCCTCAAAGGTCGTAGAGCCTGCAATAACGTTATTCTTGTCCAGGAGCTTGTTACCCATCTTCGTCGTACTGAGAGTACGAAAGGATGCTTTATGCTCAAACTGGATCTCGAAAAAGCGTTCGACCGTCTTGAATGGTCCTTCGTTTATCGTACTCTCCTCTACTTTAAATTTTCTCCTAAAACTACTTCCCTCATAATGAACTGCATCTCTTCTAGTAGCATAGCTGTTCTTGTCAACGGCACCCAAACGACTTACTTCTCGCCTTCCAGAGAAATCCGCCAAGGGGACCCCATGTCCCCGTATATTTTTATCCTTTGTATAGAGATGCTTTCCACTTATATAAACCATCAAGTCGATCTCCTGGATTGGGATCCAATTACCCTTTCCCCTACGGGCCCCCAGTTGTCACACCTTTTCTTTGCTGACGATTTGATGCATATCTCTAAGGTTACTTTCAAGTCAGTTCACACTATTGCTAATTGCGTTAAATCTTTCTGCTCCCTTTCAGGCCAAAACATTAACGCGTCTAAATCCCAAGCCTTACTCTCTAAAAAATGCCCGGCGACCGTTAAGGACCTTATTTGGAGCCTAATGCGCATTTCACCTGCGGAAAATTTTGGAAAATATTTAGTCTTCCCTATTCTTAATAACAAGCCTAAATGCAAAGACTTCCAATTTATATTAGATAATATGCGCAGAAAGGTCACTTCTTGGAAAACTAATTTCCTCTCTCAATCGGGACGTTTAGTACTAGCCAAATCTACTCTTAATGTGATCCCGGCTTACACCATGCAGTACTTTAAGCTCCCTAAAAATATCTGTCATTCCATCGACCAAATTCAATGGGACTTTCTGTGGGGGTCCTCCTCTGTCAAACGCAAAATTCATTATGTTGGTAGGGAATAAGTTACTAAACCAAAAGTAAACAGAGGCTTGGGCTTTGTGACTGTGAAAACAAAAACAAAGCAATTCTCACCAGTCTTTCCTGGCGTATGTTTACTCAACCTTCCTCTCTATGGGCTCGAACGTTATCCTCCAAATATAATAATCGGCACCAGTCCTCCACTCGTTCCTTCATCTGGAAAAATATTCTCCTTGGCGGTGTTATTTGTAATAAATCGACTGCATGGGCTCCGACTTCGGGGGCCTTCATCAACGTTTGGTCTTACCGATGGATTCCCAACGTCTCTTCCCTGTGCCAGGTACTCTCAGGCCCCCTTCATAGGAATAAAGATAAGCTTCGCTTATCCGATATATGGAATGGGCACTCCTGGGAGTGGGAGAAGATTTCTTTTGACATACCCTCAGATATTATCCATCGTGTTGCTGCTATTCGTCCCTCCAACACGTTGGGTAATCGAGATAAACCTTACTGGGCCTTTAACCCTAATAGCCTCTTCTCTACCAAATCAATCTACCTTTCTCTTATCAGCCATCACAGTAATAATTATGATTTTCATTGGATCTGGAACCTTCGCACTTTAGAAAAGATAAAAAATTTCCTTTGGTTGTGCTCCTATGGCAGGCTTCCTATTTCAGCCTACCTCCACCATACAGGTGTCTCTCCTTCCCCTCTTTGCAATGTTTGTAATTCTGCTCCAGAATCTGCTGTGCACCTTTTCTTTCATTGTTTCATAGCTAGAAAATTTTGGATTGACATAGGTATTAACAGCTCTCACTTCGATTTTTCCAATCTCAATTGGCTCCAAGTGATGAAAAAATCCCATCCCTCTTTCTTCAACCATCCTTCGGAATGGCTCGACTTTTTACCTTTTGCGTTATGGAACCTTTGGCTAAACCGTAATCAGAATGTTTTTCATAAAAATGTTAACTTTCTGTCAATTGAATTGGTGTATCACAAGGTTGAGGAATTTCGTTATTATTCGCGCTTACCTAGCAACCTAACCAACACTATTACTGTTAATATTAAGTGGGTTCCCCCTAAGCGAGGAACTTACAAGTTGAATGTAGACGTCTCGTTCTCAAATACATCCAATTGCAGCGGCATAGGCGGAGTCATTCGCGATGCTGACGGCTAATGGATTGTTGGGTTCTCCAACAAAAGCATGGGTAATTCAGCCACGATGGTTGAGTTGGAAGCTCTTCACCAAGGCCTGTGTGGCATCATCCTTTGCGTGCACACCTCTTGAAATAGAGTCGGACTGTACAGATCTTATCCAACTTCTTCAGCACCCAATTTCTCCTTATACTAACATAGTCTCTTCTTGCAGGTTAATGTTGAGGAACTTGGGGAATCTAGTGGTACGGCATAACTTCCGGCTTGCTAACACTGTTGCAGATAGCCTTGCCAAAGCAGGATCTCAACTATTACATATCCAAGCTCAACCCTTTTTGGTCTCTCCACCTCCTACTGTGAAAGTTTTGCTGCAACACGATCGAGATGGAGCTAGTACTAGTATATTAGTGTCTTTGCCTGTATGCCATCACCTAGTTTCTCTAGGAAACCAGTCTGTAATAAGTAATTCTAGCATCAATAACTCTAAGACTTTATCTCCTATCTCTAGCCATGTCTCTTCGGCTATTTTGTTAAGGAATGCTCCTGCTATTCCTGCTACTACTACTTTCTGTAACTCTCCTAATATTTAGCATATATATATATATATATATATACTTTACCAAAAAAGAAAAAAAAATCCACTTCTGTATATAAGTAATTATTGCTTGATTTTGAATATTTTTGTGCAGGTGAAGCATGTGAAGCATGATTATGTCGAACGTGTGAATGTGATTACGTGTGGATACAAGCGGATTTGAAGACAAGTATTTTTCCTGAGTTTTATTTTTCGTTCATATTGATACTATTATTTTTTAAACTCCTCCTTGATGTATTTTTTTAATTTACCTTATAAATCTTTTTCCTATTCTTTCGGTGTTAGTTTAAATTGGGCTATTAACAAATTGAAGATTATTTAATTTTTAAGATAAATTTATCCCATAATATTAAATTCTTGAATCTGTTTTTGCATATAAGTCATTCTTAATACTCCGTATAATTGCACATATAATGAATATAATCGTAGTCATAATCACTATTTTGTTCGATGAAAAAAAAAATTTGATGTGTGCTTGCTTTTAGGTTTAGGATTCTTTTGATTTTTTCTTTATTTGAAATTCTTAGTCCTACTCCAATTAGGATTCATTATATGTTTAAAGTTTTATTGATAATTAGATTTTATTAGTGTGTATAACTTTTAATCATATTAAGGTTTAATATCACTTTAGGTTTGATTCTTCTAGTACCAATAAATGCTTATGTTGTCATCGTGTCTAATGTGCCTAAGTTGGAGTTTAAATTTTGGGACTCATACGCCACACGAAAAAAAGTACGAAATTTCTTTTACAATTTACTTCTTGTGATTAGTTTTTGTTTAAGAGTGCTAAAGATGAGTTATATAGAATGGTCGCGAGGCTGGTTATGTTGTATGGAACGGATATGATACAATTTCAGTTTATCGAAAACATGAACTTAGATAGGAGGTTATGGTTATGATAGACGGTTTGTTAGATAGTTAAGTTAGTGTTGTCTCGCTTATTCTTAATACTATTGGCATCGATAATTAAATTATTAATAATTAATAATGTGATAACTATCATGCTTTTTATATTCAAGTAATTTTATAAAATTGAACTCATTAAAGCGAGATACACAAGCAAAGTGCGTACACCTAAACTAGTAGAATTAAAAAAAGGACGAATAATAAAAATATAGGAAGTTTGACTTAATTATAAAATTATCAAAAATTTGATCCTCAGTTACAAGACATACCAAAATTAAGTAGCCAAATATACAAGCAAAAGTCGAGTGCATCTAGAGAGACACGAACAAAAGTCAAGTTTCATCGGGTGTGGACAGATCCATCGATACAAACAATAAAAATCGTGTGTATCCGTGGAATTTGTGCCAGATCCATGATTTTTCTGGCAAGATTCATGAAATTCCGACAACGACGAAGGACCAACGACGAACCAACAATCGTGAAATTCTGGCCAAATTCATGAAATTCCACCAATGGCAACGGCCCGGCGACGAATCACCAGCCTTATTCTCCACTTTGCTGGAATTCCATTAGTTGTGGGTTGCTAGTCCATCACTGTTGTCGGAGTTTCATGGATCTGGACGAAAAATTCATGGATCTCGTAGGTCTCTAGCCGTGTATATTATCCAATCAATGTGTATTTGTGTATCGCAGATTTAGAAACAAAATTTTGAATATACAATCCTGGATAAACAGTCTCAAATACACTCAAGTCTGGGTATCTGAGATACACGCGACCCCTAAGATACACATACCGGTGTGTTTTGTAATTTAATTTATAGAGTCAAGGGAGCTTTTGTAAGTAGCCTCTTATGTTTGGATATTTCTAGTATTTGCCCAAAAAGGAGCTCCACACAAATAGCTAATCGAATTTGATGTTTAGTTTTTCTAATCAGTATGCACTGATTCAAGAGCAAATATAATGTTTTGCGATTATAATAATGAATTTATTTGAATATGATGCTTTCGACAAAAAGCATAAATTTTTGTATAAAGAACTCACTAAAATTAAAAATAATAATAGTAATAGATATGAATTCATAGTAACTTTTAAATCTAATAGATTTAACGCTAAAGCTTAAAATTAAACACATAAAATTTGAATGATGAATCCTCTCTAGCATTACTTATACACTAATGATCACATAGATTTTATGCATAATTACACGTCTATTGGATACTTTTCTCTCTACGTAAGTGATGATTCAAGTTAATTCTTAAAAGGCAAAATAAACTTCTGGACCCCTGTACTATATCAGTTTTGTAAGTTGGATACTTCTACTTATATATTTGTCATCTGGACCCTTGACCCCATCAAAAAATAACATTTTGCATCATTTGACCGTTGACCTTGCCTATGTGGCAAGGTCATGGTGACTAGGACAAAGAGAATGTAGCCACTCGCCTGGGGTGCCTGTGGGGGTCAATTTTACATTAAAATAATTAAAAAAAAAAAATATATTAAAATTTTAAAAAAATATTAAAAAGGGTCCTTTTTTTCCTCCATCTTTTAAATTTAAAAATATTTTTAAAAAATTAAAAATATTTTTCAAATTTAAAAAATATTTTTAATTTTTTTTTTTTTAAAAAGGAATTTTTTTAATTTAAAAATATTTTTAAAAAATAAAAATATATTTTTCCCTCCTCACCCAGCCCGTCCCCACCCCCACCCCCACACCCTACCCAGCCCCGTCCCACCCACCCAACACCCGTCTAGCCCTTCCCCACCCCCACCCCAGCCCGTCCTCACCCCCCACCCCCTACCCAGCCCCATCCCACCCCACCCCCAGCCTCTACACCCCACCCAGCCCCGTCCCCACCCCCTCACACCTCACCAGCCCCTCCCCAGCCCCGTCACCACCCCACCCCAGCCCCTTCCAGCACCCCTCTCCCCCACACACATTCACTTTTTATTTTTTATTTTAATTTTTCCTCCCAATTCAATTCTTTTCATTTTTTTAACTAAAATTTAAATTTGAAATCTTTTTATTTTTTGGGGGATTAAAATTTAAATTTAAATTGAAAGTGAGTGATAGTGAATTTCGCTTGAAAAAAATTAAACTTTTTGTGAATTTGTTAAAAATATTCAAATTTAAAAATAAAAAATTTATTATGTTTGTATATATGAATTTGTAGTTAAAAATTTAAATTAGTTGTAGAAATTTTTTTAATTATTTAGAATGGATTTGATGTTTAATTTATGAGAAAAAATAAAAACATGATTATTCAAATTTTTCTACAATTTATAAATTTTTCTTATTTAATTAAATTAATTTTAATATTTAATTTGTTATGTAGCATTTTAAAAATGACTTGAAATTTAATGTAATATATTTTTTTTAAAATGACGTGGCAGCTGACGTGGGGGAGAGTGCGTTACACTCACCAAAAAAGGGTTTAAAATATATTTTTTTAGTGGGTTTAAGAATTCAGATGACAAACATGTAAGTAGAAGTGTTCAACTTATAAAACCGACATAGTACATAGGTCCAGAAGATCATTGTGTCTTCTTAAAATAAAAAAGTAACTCAACTATCATGGGTTATAATATTATTGTAAACCAATTTGTAGCTAAGAAAGAAAAATCAAACCGCTCAACAACTTCTAGACTTTTAACTATAATACGATAAAAAAACAATCTGATTCGATAGGGATAGTTCACAATTGAGTACCATTCAGGATCTAAAATGCTTAATCACTTCCTTTTGGATGGATCCCACTAATTATTACTCATTACTATATCTTAATTTATGTGACATTTTTTTTTTTTTAAGTCTATCTAAAAAAAGATATGTCTATATTTCTAAAATTTAGCTTTAGTATTTTTTAAAATTTTTAATGAAAAAGTTTACGGTCATATACATATTTAAGACTTATTTTAGAAAATAAATTTTAAAAATTTCTTTTCATTTTTCTTAAACATTATGTCAGGTCATACAATGCTATAAAAATTAAAATAGAGGATTACTAATTAGGGGAAGAACTCCCAACAGAGTTTGTCCATATCCAAGATCGAACCCTCGACCTCTAGATAGGTTGGAGCAGCCCATTTTCGCTGCGCCACCCCTGCTATTGGTAACACACTATTATAATTATAGATTCTCATAGCTTAAATCAACTTCTAATTGCTTTTCGTCTAGTAGGATTATTTTAACCTCTCCACTCTACCCCACACCACAAAAAGAAAAAAAGATTCTCTTGTAACTGAAAAATCATATATACACAAGTTATGCCAATCTGAGTTTTGAGTGGAATTAGACGGTACTAAATCAAAATCATAACTTGTGTATGTAAGTTTTCTTTTTGATATGTTATGCACCATCAATCTAAAATTATACTAACTTATTTGGTCAAGTTTTTTTTTAAAATATTATTTTAAAAAGTATTTTTTCTTATAAATTTTAGCGAGATACAATTTGTGTTTGTCCAATAAATTTAAAAAGTATTTTTGAGCAACAATTAATGTTTGACTAATCTTAATAATAATGCTTCTAAGTATACTTATCTCAAAAGTGCGAAATAACTTTTTTCAACTTATAAAAAACTATTTTTCGGGGCTCTCAAAAACGTTTATTTTCTTTTAAAAGTTTGGTCAAACACCTAATTTTTGTAAAAATAAGAACTTTTTAAAAAAAAAAAAATATTAATCAAACATGATATAAATGTGGGTAACATATCAAAAACATCTTTTGCATCTTATGATTTTAAAGATGGAATATCATTCAACGGATAAAATGAGATTAATAGATCCTGTTATAAGAAAATGTAACACAACATTAAAACAAACACTTTCGTTGTTTCAACATGATTTAAATTTTGAGAGTTAAATTTTATTATTCTCCAACTATGTAAAAAGAAAATATCAAGTCACAATAATTATAAACTTTAAAAAATATTAAAACATTCATTTCATCCCGAACTCATGTAAAAATATACACTTTAATTTTAACTTTCCACATTTAAGACACAAAATTAAAGAATATTTTGATGCATTTTACACAACTTTTATTTGAAATCAGAATATTCAAAAGTCTTATTTGTTTTCTTAAGCTTGATGTTAAATCAAAATAGGTCGGATTATAGTTTTAAAAATTTTAGGATAGTGAATAGTACTACTAATTTGACACTCTTTATGAGTCTCTTTTCTCAAATCCCCAGTAGTTAAACAAAATAGTGTCAAAGTACCCATCAGCACAATCTCCAACACAGCCAGCCAGCGATTGCCAGAGCATGGAGTACTATAATACGTGAATTTCTTAAACTGTGTTGGGTGAGTGAAAGTAGTATTTTCAACTTTTGATAACTGCCACGAGATTCTTGTGTCTCTCCCTCTTCCCCTTTTTAGCTTTTCCAGATTTTTGTTACTAAAACAAACTTCCTTTTTCCTCTTTCCTGACTACTAACATCTGCCACACTCTTTTGTCCCATTCTTGCCATTTTTTTCAACTGAGATACCCCCCCCCACCCACCCCCAATTAAAGCAAATCTTGTTAGTACCCACATTCCAATTTTCAAAATTTGAGTCTTTTTTGTATGTCATTTTGAAGCAAGAAAGGAGAAAGGAGATGAAGGTTTTCATTTTGCTTATACCCATTTGGGTTTTTGTTACTCCTATGTTGTCGGCTCCTGTTGATGTTACTCCACAACCTCCTAATGCCGATCCAGCTCTTCCTACTGAGAAAGGACCCATCTTTCAAGTTTATTCTGATAAGGATGCTCCTTCTCCTGGTAATTAACAATGCAACCCCCTCCCCCCAAAACCAGTTCTGTTTTTTTTTTTTTTTTCTATGTGTAACTTCATGAAATTTGGGATGTGATCATACCAGCACTAACATACCAGATCCCATTTGAAATCCGAAGATAGTGTGTGCTTGCGCGAGACTAGTACTAGGATGGGTGACGCTCTTGATGTTGCATTTCTCCTTTCTCTATCTCCATGAGGTAGGCGTAAGGTCTGTGTAGTGTACACTCCCCATTTTTGTGGGATTTTCATGGGTACTTCATGTTGTACTCATGGTATTTGGGATGCAATCACACCAGCACTAACGGATCCCATCATTTAAGTGTACTTGGTTGAGAGTAGTAGTAGGATGAGTGATCCCTGAAAAGTCCTCGTGTTGCATTTCCTTATTTATCTACTTCCACGAGGTCGGAGTAAGATTTTTGCAGACTCCCTTTGTGGATTTCAATTGGTATGTCTTGTTGTTGTAGTACTCTGGAATTTGGATCTTCTGCTCCTTTTGGATGGGTATACACTACTGAGAGCGCAATTAGTTAAAATTCCGCTAAAATAATTCAAATTAGAAGGAACTTGAAATTTGATGGAGTACTTAGATTTGTTACTTTCCCACTTCACTTTTTTTGAACTGATTTGCTGAGTACTATTTGCTTTTTTAAAGTTTTCATTACCCATTTGATGGCAGACATAATGATGCTCTCAAGAAAAATATAACTGAAAAGGACCACATTTACTTCTTTCAATAGATTGGAAAAGAGATCCGTTTTCTCTTTTTGTAGTTTGGGTTTCCAATCAAAGCTTAAGCTCATTGAATCTGCTCTTATTTTCAAATCAGGAGTTGCAGAGTTAAAAGTGGTTCACCGCCAGGATCTAAATAAGAAAATCTTGATTTCACTTATTGTTGCTTCAACCCTCCTTGCTGGAATTCTGTTATTTTCATGTTGCTTCTGGGTATACAGACTGAAAATGCTGAAGAAATCGACTGAACAAGGCCATCAGAAAGCAGGTAACTTTGTTATCAAGAAGTCACTGTTTTGTGAAGGATGGTTGGGAATTTCTGTTATTTAAATTGTCCATCTTCTGTATCAGCACACTGTTTATTTGTTCCAATTTTATGGTGTAGATCCTGTGAAGGGGCTTTCATGGGGTCCTATAATGGCCAAGTTCCCTTCATTAAAAGCTGTGGGTAGGAAAGGACTAGTTGATGTCATCGAGTACCAGTTGTTAGTAGCTGCAACTGACAATTTCAATGAAAAGAATGCTATAGGAGAAGGTAGAGTAGGATATGTTTATAAAGCTCAATTCAACGACAACGTCCAGGCAGCTGTTAAAAGAATTCGTGGCGGGGAACAGGATGCTGAGAAAGAATTTGAGGTAGTCTGATAGATTTTGACCCAAAATGTACCCGTAATGATGGTAATTATTTTGTGCTAAAACAAATATCTGATTGAGTTTCAGAATGAGGTGGACTTGTTGAGTAAATTTCAGCATCAAAATGTTATTTCGCTTCTTGGGTACTGCATTCATAACAATGCACAATTCCTGGTGTATGAAATGATGCAGAATGGATCTTTGGAATTCCAATTGCATGGTAAAAGCCATATCTACATCCTTATATGAAGTAAAAGCAAACAAGTGTCTATATGCTATATAAATTATTCTCCATTTTTCATAATTGCATTGACCTGGTTGATCAGGACCTCCTCGTGGATCAGCTTTGAGTTGGCATCTTCGCATGAAAATTGCATTGGATGTGGCTAGGTATGTCATGTTATGATTTATTAGTGCCAACTCTTTCTTTTCTCCCTCATTTCTGTTTTTCGGAAGTTAATGGTATAGTAATGCTGTTGATTGACCAGGGGACTAGAATACCTCCATGAGCGCTGTAATCCCCCTGTAATCCATAGAGATCTCAAATCATCTAATGTCCTACTGGATTCCAACTTCAGTGCAAAGGTAAATTAGCAATATAACCACATAGATCTCACTCATTTGCTTTTCCTTTGTAAGCATTTCGTATGGTTTATCTTGTCTGAGTTGGTCAGATTTTGCATTGATCAGCTTTCTGATTTTGGCCTTGCTATTGCTGGATGGAACTTGACCAAGAGCAACGTAAAGCTTTCAGGAACTCTGGGTTATGTGGCTCCAGAGTACCTCTTAGATGGTATGTTAGAGTTAGACTCCCCATTTTATCACAATTTGCTAAGTGAAGATGATGTTGATGTTTATTTGTTTGAAAGTCCCTCATCTAGTAGACAGTCCAATTTGCCTATACTGTCTTTTGTTTCGTGTCATAGAAGCGTATCACATGAATTACGTTCACTTTGCTCCTTTAAGATTAGAAAAGATTGGGCCCTCCTAGAATTCATATACCTATCTGCAAAAGCATATACGAAGAAGCATCATTATCATTGAGCTCCTGATGTACTTCCTATTTCTAGATATTTGATTTATAAACAATGATTATATGAAGAGGATAGTCTTTTCTTCTTTTGCTTACGAGATTCTCATTTCTTCTCTAGTATGATGACTTCGATAGATATATCTGAACTCCGAATTAATGTTTTGACTCCCTTGTGATGACCACTTTATCTTCAACATTGTTTCTTTGTTGCGATGAACAAAAGGGGAAAGGGAAAATGTTAAGTTGTCAACTAATATCTTGAGATTGTTATTTAAATGTTAATGTCCAGAAATATATTCCTTGAGTAGTTTATTTCAAAAGGCAGAGTTCAGTTCTGTACCATTATTTGTTGTTCCAAAATAGCCCAGTACTGCCTGGCTTTGGCAAATTAAGTTGAAATGGAGGAAATTGTAGATACGAATCAAGGATACCCCAAAGTAGTTGCAAAAGCTTTTATCTAGTCCGCAGTACTTTGTATGCTAATGAAAAAGAAAAGAATGCTTGATTTTTCTTTTTTCTTTTTCTCAAATAAAAATGTAAATATTAGATCTTGTTTTTTATACTCTCCTCAAAAGTAAAACATTCTTGCTTATATTTTTGTTATGCTTCAGGGAAATTAACTGATAAGAGTGACGTCTATGCTTTCGGCATTATACTTCTGGAGCTTTTGCTGGGGAGAAGACCAGTGGAGAGGCTAGAGGGAGGTCAATGCCAATCTATAGTCACATGGGTAGGTTATGCAAGAGATAGTCCAATCATACTTAATTGTTTGCTCTAAATCTCTTTGAGATCATGGGATGCTGACATTTCAGTAATTCATGACAAACAGGCGATGCCACAACTTACTGACAGGTCAAAGCTCCCTAATATTGTTGATCCTGTCATCAGAGACGGAATGGACCTCAAACACTTATATCAAGTGAGAGAATCTGGATCTTTTGTCAAATTATTACTTCCATTTTACTATTTTAACTTACAGAATCAACATGGATGGGTGATTTGATAGGTTGCTGCTGTAGCCGTGCTATGTGTACAACCAGAACCAAGTTACCGACCACTGATAACAGATGTTCTGCACTCCTTCATTCCTCTTGTACCAATTGACCTTGGTGGGACCTTGAGAATTGCGGATTCTGCAGTATCTATTAGCACATAACAATATTGAATTGCTTCATTCAAAGTTAACTATGGGCACAGAAGCTGGTAATGGAATGAACAACTTGACCTTTCCACTTCTTTTTTTGTATCTTTGGTTTGTTATTTGTCGAATGCAATTTTTGCTATGAAGTAAGAGTAGGACCACTTAGCAAAAGAAAATTTATGCTGTGTGTATATAGTTGTAAATTTGAGGCAGCATTTCACTTCACGTTTTCTCAAGTTTTTGGCCTTTCATGGTTGTTCTTTGTATTAGAGAAATTAATATGCTTCTACTGTAAAGAATGACTTCCAGTATTTTTCTGCATACAAAATTTTCTTGTGCTCTCCTTATTTCTTGCCCATCAATAGCCATTATGATTAACTGGCCAGCCTCCAACTTCTACTTCTTGCTGTCAAACGGTTATAGCCTGCCTTTTAGCCCCTTTTCCCCCACCTAGTTGAGCTTCTTCACGTGCTGATTTTTCTGTATATTTTGGCAGACAGGATAAAAATGTAGTCTCTCATTCAAGCAGTTGACTTTTTAATTTTGGTTTCATCTTTTTGGTCTTTTTCTACGTTTACAATAAAGAAGATAAAGTGTATGTCATGAATTTCAACCATGTGTAGCATGTCCTACAATTTTTTTAGATCTGGGACCATAAAAATGTTTGCATGTGCCTATGCTAAAAGTGATGGTAAATGCCCACCTCTTTTAAGGAAGGGTACTTTGTCATCAGCCACTTGCTAGATTGAATTTTAACTTAGATTACAACTGGAGGTTGGAGCCTCGTCTACTGATAGACTTCACCAATCGTATAACCGGCTCTAAGTACAAGTAGAAATTAGTTCCCATGGAGTTATTACTTAGGTTTAGCGTCAAGTAGCTAGTTAGCAAGTGACGTACTTTGGCAACTAATTCTGTCCTTGACATATCGCTGTGATAAATCCTACTATGGTGGGCCTGAGCTGCAGTTCTTCTTCTCTCCGTTGTTGATGGACACTAGTTTAGAATGTCAAGGTTTTAAGCCATGTTTAGTGAAAAGGAATTGTCATTCTTAAATAGGGTAAAAAGAATATCCAGTTCATTATCTTAGACGGTCACGTTGTACAATTTGAACGTATCTTTTAGTGAAATAGCATTCCCATTCAGAAAGACAAAAGGATGTGTTGTTTCTTCGTAGTTTGAAGATTCTCCTTCTGGAAAACCAGTGTCAACATCTTGTTTCTTTGAAGTTATCAGTCACAGCAACTTGACTAACATCGGTATATCAGCTGTTTTTCATTCACAAACACGAAAAAAAGAGAAGAGGGAAAAGGGTCAAATTTGCCGTTCTACCTTCGGATATTGTCTACATTTACTCTCCGTTGTACTATCCAGCCAAATTTACCCCTGCCGTTATACTATCCCGGCTAAATTTCCTTTGTACTCCGCTATATGGACTGCCCAGCTGCACTTATTTCCTTTGTCAATATCTCTACCTTCAAAAGACAAAATCCAGATTGTTGGACCGTGAACGACACACTAAGGAATCATTGTTCACATTATTGTCACGGCAATATCTAAGGATGTTTACATCAAAACACAATAGTATTATAAAAATATGCTGTCCTTTTCATTAACCTTCCCATCTTAAACTATTAATTCAGCTGATTCTACTCTACCCCTAGGCCTGGCAAAGGAAACAAATTTGGGTTGGTTGTATGCTTACAAATTCATGGCCTTTTCGAACTGGATATGCAGTCGCAATACCAAAAACATGTATGTAAAAATCATTCATCCAGGAGGACATATAGAACTTCACGACAGGCCTGTTCTTGCTGCAGAAATAATCAGCAGAAACCCAAAGAGTTGGATTTGTCGTCCTACCGTCTTCCAGCAGCCATGGGCCATTCTCCCACCGGAAACCACCCTCATGCCTGGCCAAAAATTCTACATTGTCCCTGTACGCACCATTAAAAGACTTCAATCCCTCGCCTTGAAATCCTCTCCGTCTCTCATCCATAAACTTGAGAAACAATCAGGTCTCAAAGAGAACACAGCAGATGATCAAGAATCCAATTTATCCAACTGCTGGCTGTTCCGAAATTCAACCAAAAATTCAGAGGTTCCTTATTCTCATCTGAGACAAGAAAACAACAGACAGGTTCAATCGCAGGACGATAATTGCTTTACGTGCTTGTTAACAGGGATCAAGAGTAGTAAATCAGGTAGAAGAGATAATGATATGAGTTCCGAAACAAGATCATCAAGCAACAGCTTGGGATCCTCAGAAACAAATTTTCTAAATAGAAAACGAAGAAGTGTGGATCACAATGAAACATCACCAGGAGTTTCACCCACAAGGCTTTCCTCTTTCGATCAGTGGCATCCCAGTTTAGAAAGCATCTCAGAAGAATAACAAGTTTTTTGCAAATGCCGTGATTTGTTTTTATTAATCTTGCTATTTCGTCTTGTACATGTTTGCTATGCTGCTCCAATTCTCCAATGCTGTTCGGCGCATTCGTATCGGATTATCTAAAAATATACTCCATGGATTTCTTTATATAGTCCGTTTCGAAGTTAACGACTCTTTTGTCTTTTTAACAACTCTTAATTCCAACTTTACACGTAGCATATTTAAGACCATGAGATTAAATAGCATTTTGGTACATTTGACATATTTTTAATTCAAGACCTTAAGATTCAAAAATTTACTTTCTTAAACTCTTTGTCAATATTTTTACTTTCTTAAACTCTGTGTCAAGTTAAAGATATATTTTTGGAGAAATCTACACACACCGTGCACGATTTGAAGAACATGATTTTACCCGCTCATTAAATTTTGAAGACTTGTGATGGTAGGGAATATTAGAGAAAATGGATAAGAAAATTACGTTCGATACTCCATACATTTCGATTTGTTTGTCTTATGTTTCATTTAGTCTATTGTAAAAGAATGCATCTTTATTTTTCTTGACAGCTTGCATTCTAATTTTTCACATCATTTTAAGAAAAAAAAAAACATTTTGATACCTTTTAGCACGATCCACAAAATTCAAAAGTCATTTTTACTTTCTTAAATTCTGTATCAAATTAAAGTCGGTCAAATAAATGGAATGAGTATCTAAGTGATAGCTGCGGCCGGAAATCAATGGACATTATTTATGATAAATTCAATCAATGGACACAATTTATGATAAATTCAAGAGAAGCCTAACTTTAATTAGTTGCAGTTAATTCAGCTTTCTACCTTCCATTCAGTTAACCAAACACTATGACTGCAACTGTTCATTGAATAAGATCCTAAATACTTGCATTTATTCTGGAAAACAACTCCAAATATACCAACCAATAAATAAGTCCACAAAAATTTGTCTCTACTAATCCTAATCATCATCGGCACTCTAACACAAATTATATCATCTCCCTATTTTTTTTTTTTTAATAATTTGATGAATAATTAGGGTAAATCACAAGATTAATTTGGATGTGTCGTAAAACACAATGGAACATTGTGAAGCTGAAAAAATTCTTCAGCGGCTTAGAGGAGAATACAGAAGGAATACTGTAGAAAAGAAACTGGACAAGAGTGGAGAAGATGAATCGGATACTGCTCAGCTAATTGTCCGTAGAAATGAAACAGTACCCGACCCGAATCCTGTTCGCCCGCTTCGCTTTGATGAGGTCGATATGGACGGAAACTCCAAAGGCAAAGGTAAAAAAATTTAAGCTGCCAAAAATTATTCCCTTGTTTTGATAGAACTATCGTTTTAGCTCATTATTTCATGCCTATTAAAGAAAATTATACAATGCATAATTTTACTTAAAACCCTATTTGGATGACTTATTTAGAATGGACTTTTTAACCACTTTTTAGTTTTTGAAGGACAAACACTTTATTTTAGATTTAAAAAATTCAAAAAAAAATAAAAAATGGGCTAAAAAAATGGTTGCCGCTACTTTTTATTTTTATTTTTTTAGCTTAAAAGTCACTTTAAAAAAAAACTAATTTGAACATCTCCTAAGTGTTTTTAGTGAAAATTGATTTTAAATATTAATTTTAGAGGGTGTTGGATTGATTTATTTTTAGACGCTTTTGACTTCTAGGCTCTATTTAATTTTGTAGAAGTAAAAAAAAAAATTATTAATGCACTTCGAATTTTTAAGAAGTAGTTGCAAAATTATTAGTAAGTGGAAAAAGTATTTTAGTATGACTTTTCTAACAGAGCCTATGCTTTTTGCGGGTTAACTATTTAAGGTACTCAAAATCAGGGCTCCACCAGATCACATTTGTACGAGATTTGTGCATTAAATCATTGGAAAGCACCTTTGTTTGAATGTTGCAAAGAGGAAGGTCCAGATCACCATAAGTTGTAAGTTCATTCCTATTCCAGTTGAAAAGTACGTCCGCGCCTTTTAGAACACTATACTGGTTCATAGTATGGTATAGTATAGTAGTAATGAGCTATGAATGAATTTTAAACGTATGCTGAGTAGTGAGAATGATGGAGAAGCTGAACTGCAGGTTCACCTTCAAGGTAATTGTGGAAATGAGAGGACCTCGTACCACAACTATAGAGTGTATGGGCAATCCACATTCAAAGAAGAAAGCTGCAGCAGAGAATGCAGCTGAAGGGGCATTGTGGTTTCTAAATCAAGCTGGTTATACATTGAACAAGTAATTGGGGTGGGGGTGGGGCGGGAATCATTTATTAGATATAGGTTTCTAAGTAAATTAATTTTATGCAGCAACTGCAATATGATGCAGTAAATATAATCTTAATGCTATGTGATTTTTAAGTGTTTGAAGATGGTATATTTCAATTAGGCTGCCAATTATATATGAGCTTAAACTTAAACTACTTTTTGGCTAGTTGCGTTTTGATTTATCTCTTCCATTATCATTCTATCGATCAGTTATGAGCCATCTTGGATGAGGAACTATATTAATTTATTGTCTTTTGTTCTTTTTTAGAGACTAGCTAGTGCAAAAAAAAAATGATAACAACATATTCAGTGTAATCGCTTCACAAAAGTGTTTGGTGGAGAAAAGAAACCACGTGATACCTAAGTCATACAACTAGAAGTACGACACCACTCAACTATCTACGAAGCTTCTATCCTAATCTTTTACCTCTACTCCTTCATACCTAAGGTCACGTCATTGAATATGTATCATGATGTCTAATCACCTCCTTCAATTATTCTTTGGCTTACTTCTACCTCTCCTAATTCCTGCTACGACCAACATCTTGCACCTCCTGCCTGCCTAGTGCATCTATGCAGTTCCTCTTCACATATCCGAACCATCCCAGTCACACTTCCATCTTCTTGTTTGCCATGGAGGTTACTCCCACATTGTCCCGAATAACATCGCTCTTAATCATATCTCTTCTAGTATATCCCATATCCATCTAAGCATCCTCATCTCCGCCCTCTCCATCTTCTGTACATAACCGTTCTTGATTGGCCAGCACTCTCAAACCACCGCTCTATAGATCATACCTTTAAGTCTTGGCAGCACATTCTTATTGCACAATACCAAAGAGGTGAGCCTCCATTTCACTAACCGTGCTCCGATCCGGTTGCGACATCATTGATCATGTTAGAATTGTATATCTTTGAACCATGCCCTTAAAGTAATGCAGGATGGAGTTGCAACCTTTGAAGTAAAACTCAAATTCTTGTTAAAATTTGGTACAAATCACGAGTAACCACATGTTTGTCTTAAAGGGATCACATTTCAGCAAAGTGAATCTCATTTTGCATAAACTGAAATGCTGCAATTTCTCAATCTGGCTTGCTACAATTAAAGTAGTTAAAAACTAGTACAAGGTAAAAACTAAAACCGTCTAGCTCTCTTACGAGACCTCTGCTTTCCGACCTTCTTTGCCAGATTATTCCCAGCACATAACAAATGCTAATCAACAATGAAAGGAAGGGAAAGAGGGAACCTAGAAGCAGTTTTCTAATTCTTACTTCCAACTCTTTATTTGAACTAGTGGAATTTGCCAACTGATTTTCGTTCTGCGGTTGATGTACTAAACTGTGTAGTGTTGCTGAATTGTCTCAATGTCCAGTCCCTTGAGCTTCACCACTGATTCCACATGACCCTTAAGTGTATGAAGCTCTCTTAGCCTGTTAACACAACGCAAAATAATCGAATTAGAAAAATGTTAAGCAATTGAAAAATGACCCATGAAGGCTGCAACATGGATATATCAATCAGAAGTACCTGGCAACTTCAGCACGACGTTTGGCATGTTCTGCTATTTCAGACAATTCCTTATAGCTTTTGTTGTCATACATCTGTGAGGAATCAGGAGGTTGAAGACCATGCAACGTGCGTTGAGCCAATGCCCATTGTGCCTCTCTTTCTCCCCTACCATAATCCTTCTTGTTTGTGAAAGCAACCTGCACGGTGCGAAAAAAGGAGGATAGAGTGCCATAGTCATAACATGTTAGGTGATTTTTTTATTGGTATGAATGTTGATGTGAAGTACCTTGTTTTCAATCATATTGTTCCAGGCCCTGCCACTCAAAATGTATCTGATCGCGAATTTTAGAAAATCTAGAGGTATGTAGAAAATAATACTGTAAAGCCAAATAACACCAGCCCAACCCCAACCAATACCACGGATTCTAGCAAAACCCCAATTTGCATATACTGCAATTATGGTGGCAACCTGCAAGATATAGCAAGTCATTAGAGGTGAAGGAAACTACAATTATATGGGAACTGGTGTTAACTGCTAATCCGGAACTGGAATCTAACCAACTTACCAGCTGTGCTATAACGAAAGCAGCTAGCAGAAGGAGACCAGGACGTTCTATGTAAGACCAACTCCTTGCCCTAGTTACGAAAATGAGTGCCTGACTGACGATGCTGACTTGAAGATACAGTGCAGCATTAAGCTCATGTATATTGTCTCTGATCGACCTTACACCAAACTTGTCCTGCAAATACAGTGTCAAGTTGGATCGCTATGCAACATTTTCAGTTATATTGTTTGTTTATCTAGTGGTGAAGAATTTACTTACAGTGAAGAAATTTGATTGGTGAGCAGCCCAAAAAAAGATAACAGTCATCACGGCTAGGTAAGTGCCAAGAACTATGCCAGTGGCAAATATTTCTCTCAGTTTCCAAGAATCAGGCATGGGTGACGGCTTCACCTTGTCTTTAGATATGGTCATGATTGTTCCATCATTGAGAATGGCAATGATAAGAACCATGAAAGGTGAGAAATCAAACTTCCAGATTAGTGCAATGAGCATGAAGCCTAGCACAATTCGGATGGTTATAGAAACAGCATAAATGGTATAATTCTTCATCCTCTGAAATATGGCTCGGCTGGTCAAAACAGCACTTACTATCACACTTAATCCTGGCTCCGTGAGAACTATGTCGGATGCACTACGGGCAGCATCAGTAGCATCAGCCACAGCTATGCCTATATCTGCTTTCTTCAGAGCAGGGGCATCATTCACACCATCTCCGGTCATACCACAAATGTGCTTTCTTTCTTGGAGCTTCTTCACGATCTCATATTTGTGCTCTACACCATTCCCAAAACATCGCACAAAAGCAAATTAGTATAACGGCTGTTAATAATGAAAGTCAGGAGGATGGCTTACTGTCAGAAAAAAAATATATATTGGAAAAGAGGACGGAAGTAGTTAGTTACCTGGAAAGACACCAGCAAAGCCATCAGCCATCTCAATGAGTTCATCCACAGGGAGGTTAGCAGTATTTTCATCCTTGTTCTGCCCCAAGAGGGAGGAAGAAGGATACATGTTTGTTCCCATGCCAAGCCTACGACCAGTCTCCTTGGCTATGGCAAGCTGATCACCGGTTATCATTTTTACATTGACACCAAGGACAAGGGCGCGCCTAATTGTGTCTGCACTATCATGCCTTGGAGGGTCAAAAAGAGGCAAGAGCCCTACAAACTCCCAGGGCCCTCCTGGACTTTCCTTCGTCTTCCCTGGTACTGTCTGTATTCACAAAGAACCATCCACTGACTTCAGTTTGATGGAAAAAATCAAAACAATACTACAGACTTTGCTTTATTAAATTTCACCTGTTGAGCCACTGCAAGAGAGCGAAGACCACGATCAGCAAACTTGTCGATGATGGAGTGAACTTTCCTCTTTACATCCTCGTTTAGTCCACAAAGATCAACGATCTGGTAAAAGAATATAAATGATCAAGTAGGTAACCAACTCAGTTATAGACAGAAGTATAAAGTATTATTGGTTACCTGCTCAGGTGCACCTTTGCTAACTCTATGCCAATTGCCATTGGAGTCTATGTAAGTAATAGCTGTGCGCTTGTCGACAGGGTTAAAAGGCAGGAAGTGCACTTCTTGGATTCCAGCTCTAGCCTAGAGAGCACCCAAAAATTAAAAAATTCAGGTACAAGTAAGATGATGCACGTTCTAACGATGAAAGTTTCTAATGATGCCTATCATAAATGAGGGATAAATTTGCAGCTAGCAGGCAATACACGAGAAATTAAGCACAAAGTAACAGGTAGCAGGTAACAGTTAAGACAACATTATTTTGCTAAGGTAACTGAAGTGTTCAATTATCAAGTTGAATTGATACTACTTTTAATTACTACCTCCTTGGCATCTGCCAGCATTCCGACGATGCAAGCATCAATAGCATCCTGGTTTTCAACCCTTGAAGCTCTGGCCCCAAGAAGAATAACGGTATCTTGGTCCATATCCTTTGCAAAGACCTGTACCACCCCTCCCCAAAGAAGAAGACAATCTAGTTAGCTTACAGTTTGGCTTATCACTTCCAAATACTAGAGCGTCGTGTTAATTCACTTTCACAAACCTCGACCAAGTTTTTGTCAACTTCAAGCTTGTTTAACGTAAGAGTTCCTGTCTTGTCACTACAAAGGACATCCATTCCCGCCATCTCTTCTATAGCAGTCATTCTCTTGGTGATGGCACCTTGTTCTGACAATTTGTGGGATCCAATTGCCATAGTGACTGATAATACAGTAGGCATGGCTATTGGAATTCCTCCAATGAGAAGAACAAGCAGATTATCAATTCCATCTCTGTACTTTCTGTGCTGAATTGGGTACATCACCAGTATTTCTATGATGATTCCAATTAGAATGGAGCATATGCAGAAGTTGCCGATTGCTGTCAACACCTGTCAAAATCATCTAAATCAGCTGGATGATTTATTTATTTTTAAAAAAAACAGTTAAAATCTTATCCAACTCCGTAGAGTTGTGCTTTCAAAACATAACAAGACTCATTTGGCAATAATTCTAAAAACATGGTTTGTTGAGCTCTTAACATGAAATCCAACTTTTCAACTAGGATTCAGTTTAGAGAAAATGTAAAATTTTACCTTCTGGAAGTGGCCAACATTATTCGTACTATCAACAAGATGAGCAGCTTTTCCGAAGAAGGTGCTGATTCCAGTTGCAATTACAACAGCCTCAATTTCACCTTGTTTACAGGTGGAACCAGAAAACACTCCGTCGCCCGGGTTCTTTGTCACGGGTAATGACTCACCTGTGAGAGCAGATTGATCAATCTTGAGGGGATCTCCCTCAAGAAGACGAGCATCGGCCGGAATGATATCCCCCAACTTGATACTTATCACATCCCCTGGCACTAGCACTGCTGCATCCAGCTCCTGCCAGCTCCCATCTCTTATTACCTTTTGAGGAAACAAAGTTGGATAATAAGAACCAAAAGTAAGGCAAGAAACTCAACTTTGTTTATACTTTTCTACTTTGTTATTGATAATATTGTAGTATATACCTTTGTCTTGGGAGCAAGACCTGCCATCAGGGCTGCTGCAGCATTGCCTGCATTGTTTTCTTCGATGAAGCTGACGGTGGAGTTGATGACAAGCAAGACCACTATTCCAAGGAAATCTTGCCAATCTGGTGGCCTATTCTGCATTCGATCATTGCAAAAAGTAAAGCTTGCTGATAGAAACAGATTAAAAACAATACCACTAGTCTACAACTCAGCCTTACTTTCTTTTTATACCGTTTCAAAGAAAATGTCTCTTTCCTTTTTTTTTTGGCAACTCTTCAATTCCAATTTTGCACTTGGCATGTTTAAGACCACAAGATTCCAAAAACTACCTACTTTCCTAAACGTTGTACCAAGTCAACACCAGACAAACAACTTTGTGCCAAGTAAAAACCATACGGTAACAGATATGTGTACCAAGTGAGTAGTGTGTGTGTGTGTGTGTGTTTATAGACAGAGAACCAACCTGTCCATTTGCCAATACAATGGCAATGATAGCAGCAGCTTCCATGACCCATGACAAGGGGTTCCACATGAAACCCAAGAATTTTAAGATCTTGTTCTCCTGTTTCATTATGCAGATCCCAAAAATTAGGTGTCCCTATTCTAATATAATCACCATAGACCAAAAGATAATCAAACAAAAAAGCAGTAAAGATAAAGAAAGTTTGCCTTTTTCTCCTCAAGTTTGTTTGGGCCAAAGACAGCAAGCCTTCCATTTGCATCCGTTTCTGCCAATCCCTCCTTAGAACTTACCAATATCCTAAATACATCCTCCACTGGTATTGTTTCCTGTGTGCCACAAAAGGTTTAAAGTACATATATAAACAGCTCTACACTTCCTCAAGTAGCTCTACTTAGCCTTATTCAAATTGAAACATCAGAGAGCATGACAAGGAAACATGGACGAATTCCATCATCTGGCTGAAATGCATGTTAGAAACTTTTCAGGGGAACAAGATCCGTTCTTAATTAGTACATTCACAAAGGTATTCAACATCAACGATGTATACATAAAATTTGAAATTATATATATATAAATATGTGGTATAATTTTTCGCAGTAGTGAAGGAGCTTCCGATAAATCCCTTGCGTTAAACATCACAGAAGTGATAAAACAATCACTTTTTCTGTTGCATAAAATGATCATACTATCAAAAGTGTTTCTTTGATTTTACATTGTATTCGGAAATGAAATTTACGTATTTGTAAAAAGCACCATAAGTCTCCATAACAGACATTCAAATCAATCAAAAGACAAAAAATGTGGTTAAAAAGAAACTCATTCGGATCTCAAAATCCAAAATGCGTCACATAAATTGAAACGAAGTTCATATCATATCATGCATGTAAAAGAACAGCAAATTAGGAAAAAAACAAACGTGATGATACATACGAGATCAACGTTCTCCTTCTTGATATCATCCAAGCTGACGGTTACCTTCTGATCCGCCATCTTTAATTTAATTTAGTTTACTCTCTATAAGCTACCACTAATACACACACACACACACACAACACACAAAAATTATTCAGAGATTAATTATTGTTCATGATTAGCATTGTGCAGATGACTAGCTAGATCGATAAATGAAACATGTCAAACTTAATCCTGATATGACTAGGTCGCTTTTAAATTTAATTTAGCGTAATTATAGATTAGATTGAGGTTTGAATTGAACAGAGTAACTAAGTATTATTATAGTACGACGACTCCCATAATTCAACTAAGTTTTACTAGGTAATTAGGTTACCCATTGAGTGAGAGTTACTTACTCCCAGCCAAGTATTCTAAACTAACAATAAATTAGTGGTAGCTTTGTATTTCAGAATTAGTAAACATATATACCGACCCTTCTCTATATCTACATCATCTACTATACTCTCACAATTTTGAAAAGAAGAAAAAAATCTTACAATAAAACAGATGGCGGGTCGGGATTTTTTGTTTATAGGTTTTGAATTGTAACTCTTTTTTTGTTTACTGATTTTGAATAAATTATTTATGCATATTAAATGATTTTTTGACATAGGTATAGAATTTTAACATACACTATTAGATTTAGCTGAATTCGCAACCACAATATTGGCTCTACCCTATTTATAAATAGCTTACATATTTTGTTATTCTTAACTGTATTCTGGATAAAAAAAAAAAAAAAAAATGATACATGTGGACTACAAAACTAAATTTTAGTATTGAGACTAGTGAATCCTTCTCTAAAACTTAAACTAACATAACACCCCTTTTCTCCTTATTTGTGTATAATATATATTTGCTAGTTTGTTCTAGCGTTTGTTATGTTCTATTTCATGATAGTATTTGGTTGAAAATTCTGAAGAATAATTATCATCCTAAATAGAATGTATTATTGGGTGTGTAGGGTGGACTTGCACAAGTACGTAGTGACTGCAACTTCAATTCTACCTAACTAATGGGAGTATTAATTAAACATTTAAGAGGATCTTTGTAGGTTAGATACGCAATTACTATCTTGAATTTGTACCTTTTGATAGAATATTCATAATTGAGTGACGCAGATCAGATACTTTTCTGCATAGTTAGTAAATGGACTTGATAACAAAATATGGGCTGCATATAACTTGGCCCAAGGTTTGAGTGATGGATCAGCCCAGTATCTTGAGGTATATCAGGTCCAACAAGAGATTAAAAGGTCGAGAAATGGATAGAATTCAATTTGCATTTAAAAATAGACAATTGGAATTTCATAAATTTGCACGTTTTTGCCCTTAAATAGGTTGCTTTTAATTTGGAAAAAAATCTTTACGAAACTACATAAAATCCCTATTCTTTTTATTAATTACATAAATTTCTTTTTTAAAAAAAAAATAAATCATGAATACATCCACTAATTCATAAAATTTCGAATAAAATTATGTATCTCCCTTTGGTTTAGTTAATGTAATATGAATCTCGATCAAACAGTTTAAAAAATGAATGTATCTCAATAATCAAAATTATGCATCTCAACTTCAGTATTATGTATCCGGCTAATTATGTATCTGTGCAAAAATAAAGTAATTAACTGTTACATACTTAAGTTTAAAATTATATATATATCTCAGCTTCAAAATTATGTATTCGAAAATTGCAAAATAAGGGATATTTGTAATTTAGCAAAGAGTAAGGATAATGAATAATTAGGGTTAAACTTGTGAGATTTATGTAAATTTTACTTCTAACTTTGCATTTAGCAATCAAATTTATGGCATGAGTTCTTTAAAATTAAAATCTTGTCCGAACATAACTTGTGAGATATTATAATATAAAAATATAAAATTTATGCTTAGGAAAATAGTTATTTATCACTAGGAATATAAATTAAATATCAGCACAAAATAGAAGCAAACTTGCGAATGACTGCAAATGATTAGGTGAGAAACTAAGGATTCCAATCAACAGAAAAAACTATTCTTGTATGAATTTTTATGTTAGTACTTAATAGGATAAGAATTTTCTACAGTTTCTTTTCGTCTCTCTTTGAACATAAAAATGGCATGTTTTCCCTTTCAATGGAGTTTATGATTTTTAATTTTTGTTCTTTAGATGAATTAGTCTTTAATTTCTATTTTTTTAGCAATTGAACTTATGTCTAACATGACATAAATTCTTTAAAAACTAAAATCATACCCACATAACTCATAAAATATCATGATATGAAATATAAATTTATATCTCATGAAAAATTTATTTAATGCGAAGAATATAAATTAAAAATCAACACAAAATATGACTAAAAATGGAAATATTTTTATATGGATTCAAACTATACGAACGAATGAAAATATTTTTGAACTGTGTCAAGTCATAATTAATGTGCAAGTGACGGGATGGGAGCCAAACACTTGCCAAAAAGGCCATGTTCATTAGTCAATAGCCATGACTCTTGTTCAATTTGCATTTTTGCTACATATCTTAATTTAACACCAAACAAATTAAAAGTCTTTGTCTTTTAGCTCATATTAGCATTACTGATGTGTATTCACCTGTATATTTCAAATTTCAACTAATTCGATGCTGTTTCAAGTGACCCATGGTTGAATAGTCATAATATGTCACAACTTTAATCGCAATATAGGTCAAATTCAATTAGGCATTTCCTATTTCATTTACTGCTAGTGAAGTGAAAGAAAAGACTAATTTGACTTAGTCATTTTTGTTTTACAAGCTTTTTTTTTGTCTTCTTGTTAATATTAACAGATAGATCTGACCGTTCCCAATAGCTAGACACCACATAGGTTCTTATTAACAGTCCTCCTCTCAAATACTTGCTCATCGAACACCAACTAATCTAACAGCACATTCAAACATTTGTAGTGAAAATGCATCGTCTAACAATCAAATACGTACTAACAGTAGCAAACAAAGTAACCGATCTCTTAAGGACTTATTCAGGAGTACAACATTAATTGATTGATATGACAAGTACTCTAGTATTAAAAGTTTAATATGGTAGCGATCAAGCTGTGAACTTGTCGTGAATGTAAGATTTCCATGACATCATCGTGCACAATGCATTCCGCATTCACGCATGGCCGGTTCGAGGAAGGATTTCACCTCAAAAGGCATCTAATGCAAATTTTAGAGACTAATTTCACATATCAAATTCCTGACTTTTTTTTACTACACGAAAATAACTTTACTGTTTGATTCAAGTCTCCGGTCGATGCAGGATTTAAAATACTCGCAGTTTCCATAAAAGTAAGAAGCCTGTGCATGGAATCTTTAACTGTGAATTCACATGGTGAAATAGTCAAAAAGTTTACAGCAAGGAATCCGTGTCTGCTAAGTTTCAGAATTTTGTAGAAAAAGGATCACATCCCTCTAATTAACGCACTGTCATGGAACAGACTTTTTGAGAATGTTCGTCTATAGTCTAAAAACTCGTTCATACCCGCTCCTTTCGAATTCGCACTTTGTTGAACCAGAAATTTTGAACTTTTTTCACTCTTTTCCAAATCTAATTAACGCGGGATGTTATGTTCGTCGTCATATTTTTTTTGAGAGATTTAAATCTATAATTCTCGGGAATTCAACAATTATATGTTCTTACCCTACTCGCACGACTTAACTTTCTGGCAAGCGAAGACGAGACCAATGACAATCACCACGCAAACAATGGCCAACATAATCAGTGGAAACTGATTGACGAATCAAGGATCGAGAGTTTCTAGGGAGTATGTTAATTCGGAATTTATTGTACGTTCTGTTTTTAACTTTTTTAAAAAAATATACATATGGTTCTAGTTGAAAGCAAGTGACCCCTGCATGCTTAGGATTCGCCTATTGAATTAACTCAGAGAGTATTTTTCAAGCTAGGAGCTACGCACAACACTTGCATACTGAATAATAGATCGATAAAATAAGAATAAATTAGATACTAAGTAGTAATAAATTAATCATCTCTACAATAGAAAACAGACAGAGGGAGCAGTAGTGAATAGTGTGCGACAAAGGAGACGGAAGGATTTCCGTTTGAAGCTATGTCTTATTCTTGGAGAACAGAAGACATCTCAATAGAACCATAATCAAGTAATTCCTCAATCATCTGATCAATATGCTCATCTTCCAGTGCGTTGAATTGTTGTGATGCACTCTCAGTACTCTGGCCTTCATCTCCATCTCCTCTGTTCCTAATAAGTGGTGAGATTTGATTCTCTTCTTTACCATCTTCCAATTTCGTCGTTCCAGGTCTTTTGGGCATAGTGGTGAAAGATGTCATTTGGCATCTTTGAAGTTTAGCTATCAAAGCAGAAGACAGAAATGATTGAGAGTCGTCGGCACTGTAAGGGAAATTAGTGCGTGCTGTTGGACCACACACGAGTCTTGCTGCTTCATCGTATGCCCTGGCTGCATCCTCTGCTGTCTCATATGTTCCTAGCCATAGCCTTGTCTTCCTGTTTTGTTATAAACACCAAGCAATTACTAGTTAAGTGTCCGATTTCTCACATGATATTCACTCACCAACTTATAGTTAGCAAAGTCACTTTCTTCATCAAAAGAAGTTGAAATAATTAAATAAAAATTAAAGAATGATCTACTTTGACTGGGCACGGAGTTTAAGAAAGTAAAGAAGACTTTCGAATCTTATGGTCTTGAATTAAAGATATGTCAAATGTACAAAAATGTCTTTCAATCTCGTGGTCTTAAATATACTAAGTGAAAAGTCAAAATAAAAGAAAAGTAGCTCATTCATTTTTGAAAGGAATGGAGTACTAGTAACAAGAATCAAGAACTGTGATTAACAAAAGTAGTAGTAGTAAGGAGAATTACAAGGAAGGATGGCGAATTTCGGAGACCCAAGAACCCCAATGCCGCTGGCGAACTCCACGATACTTTTGTTGTGGTGGAGCCATGGCGAAATTTAGAGGTTATAAAAGTGGATAGTGAACAGTGATAAGTGTATATGATATACTCCTATGGCTATGAGAGATGCAGGGGAAGGAAGGAAGAAGGTTTTCAGGGGCTTTTGTAAGCGACTCTTTTTGCCCTCGCAGCTTATAGGATTGGACCCGCAAGGCTTTCTACATCTCCTCCTTTAGTCCATTTTTACTTGCAAACATATTTTTAAAAATACATTACATAATATTTAATATTAAAATTAAAATAAATAAATTATATCTTAATATTTTAAATTAAATAAGAGTTGTATTATATATACATCTATTTTAATATACTCTGTAAGTAAACATGGAAGGAAGGAGTATCTTCTCTTTTCTATCTCTACGGTATCTCATAGATGCACTTAGAAATTAGAATCCACATTTAATTTAAGAAAAGATTTTGAGTTAAAATATGTACACTCCATCCATATCAATTTGATTTTCTAATTTTAAGTTGATATGAATATTAAGAAAGTAATTGAGATTTTTAAATCTTATGATATTAAATTAAAAATATGTATAATACACGAAAAGTCTTAAATAAATAATGCATAAAGTTAGAATTAAAGAGATATAAAAAAAAAAGAGATATTACTTTTTAAACGGACTTAAAAAAAAAGTAAAACGTAAAAATTGAAGTTAAGAGGAGTAATATTTGGTAATTATAGAACTCTTTCGATTTGTAACATAATAATTGTGTGATAGTACAGAATTCACATTAAGGATAACAAGGAGAGTATAAAGTTAATTATTTTCAAAAGTAGAAGTGTGTCATTTTCTTAAAATGGAGTTGAAGAAATATGTGACATAAACTCAGTTAATAATTCAAATGGTCACTCAATTTATGATTTTTCTTTCAGAAAGTCATTCAACTTTGATTCTTACTCCAAAAGTCACTCAACATTAATATTTACTTCAAAAGTCACTCAACTATGAATTCTTTCTCAGAAAGTCATTCAAGCTATTTAATTAATTTTTTTCATTAAAATTTGTTATCATGTGTAATTTTTATTTAAAACAAAAATTTTAAGAAATAAAAGAGATTTTCATTTAAACAATCAATTTAGTGATCCGGCCATATCCAAAATTTATTTAAATGGTTTAATTGAATATCTTTTCTAGTTCTTAAAATTTTGATTTTACTACTATTTTCTTGTCTAACGATTACTCTATACTATAAAGTGTATATAGTCATACAGATCATCAATTAATATCCTAAAACCACACTCATTTGATTATACAATTTTTGCGGATAATTTTAATTCGTTGCAGTGTATATATTATAATCTACAAATGTTTAATAACATTTGGTAATCTTTTATATCATATCATTTTAGTTTAAAATCTATAATGATCCCTTTTATCAACTTATTAGGAATAGAATTCATTGTATTTATTTGATGCATATGTATATTCACAAGTGGTAATATAAAAAAATTGCATTATGATTGAAAATTAATTTCGTAAATAGGTATCACGTTGAAAGTTAATTAAATCTAATCAACTAAATGAATATGATTCGAAAAATCTTAAAAATTAATACTAACATTATAAGTGAATTGATATAAACTATTTAGGATATTTTAAAATTTCAGAGGGTTAAATATAAAGTAAACATGAGAATATGTAATAAATAAGGTTCAAATATTTTTATATTTTTTTAGAATTTTGGTTTTAAATAAAATTTTAAGTTAGCAAATTTTAATTACTAGAACGAGCGAACATTAGTAAAAAGAAAATTATTGTATTTTACAAAAGAAAAGTAAGAGATTAATTAGAAGTTCCACAATTAATATACCAATACAAGTAGAATAACAATTTTACATTAGTTAGTCATTTTCTCTAAGTCAACTTTTGGTTATTATTGGTAGATGAGTAAAATTAGATAACAGATGTAAGTAATGACATGGCTGCTCTCGTCAATTCTAATGGTATTTTCAAAGAATAGGTGAATGTACCTATCTTAATTTTCAAGCTAGGTTCCTAATAGGAAGAGGAACGAACTACACAAAGATGGCGTACCAACATATATATATATATCACCATGCATTTGTACATATATGTACAAGAATACATTCGTCATATTTTTTGGGCGTTGATTGAGGACAGGATAACACAAGAAAATGTGACCTTATGATCCCTTGGTAGTAATTAGGACATGAGTGATCATGTATTACACCATAATATATATTAATAAGTACGATATACTCCATTTCTTTTCATTTGAGGTCAAAATTTGTATTGAAATTGTTATTTGGCCCTTAATGAAATGCATTAAACAATAAAAATATCTATAAATTTCAAAAATTTCTCTCCATTTCTTAGACTCCATTTTCAGTCAAGTGATATAACACCACATAAAATAACACTTGAAGGCAAGGACCTAGACAGCCTTCGGGATATAAGTTCGATAGAATCAAAAAAATTTGATTACGTACTAGTAACAAAAGACTAAAGTCGTCATTCTAAAATCAGAACCCATAAAATTCCATTCCGAAGCCACCTCTGCAGACTGCACGGAGAGGGATCGAAGCATTTATCATAGTGTGCGCGCCCTGCACGCCTCTCTGCATGCTACGGTCTTAATTTTAATTTGTAGCTGAAATATTTGACTTTTGTCTCTAAATAGCCATACCATACGTATGAGATGACATTTTCTTTTGTATCAGATCATGTTTTATTGGTTACTGATCCCAATGGATGATTTTGATGTTTAGAGTACCAACTTTCAGCAAGCTGTCTGCCTGTATCAGGTAAAACTTTCGGACTGATTAAAACAATTGTTTGGATAGGTCAATAGATTGAATTAATAAATATGTTATTGTCAAAATATATTAAATGTGACCATAGACCAATTCGCGTAATTAACTCTTGCCAAATTTAAATTTTATTTGATTTGTTTATTTTTCTTGTAACTTGTGTAACTTATCAAATGATTTCTAAAAAATATATTGACAAGTTATTGTGACAATTTAGGTCATATATTTTTGGTCTAAGTAAGCCCATATGTCCGAATTGACCAGCCATGGTAATATGCTTAGCCGAACTCTGCCCCAAATTTGGACGGATTGAGCAATTCATTATTTATTCTAAAAATTTACACAAATACATAACTTATATTTTAAATATTACAAAAAATCTCAACTCCCTAAACATATTACGAAAATCCCAACATATACACAGAATGTTATATATATGTCAGTTATATTATGTATATTAATAGGGAAAGAGAGTAAAGTAATTAAAAAAATGGGAGAGAGTGTAATTAGTTCCAAAAAGGTTGATATTTTATGTTATTTATACTTCTTTATTTTTTTAAGGTTGATAAATTTTGCCACCGCTAACCGTTGCTTGTATTGCTATATAGACCAAATTCATTCAACTTTGTTACTTTACATCGATGTGATTTTTATGGATTTGATGTTGACATTAATTACGCTCCGGTTAATTATATGGAGATGCTTAACAGAATGGAACTTCACAAATTGTTTGTTAAAATTCTCATAGGAACAACTGGCATATCATAAGGTGGCTGTCTCTGCTCTTAAAGCTTAGTACAAGTTTTCAAATTAATATTTGAGGTGTTTAGTGGGACACTGGGACTCAATGAACTGTCTTACCATTTTAATTAAAACTATCCAATGCAGTATACATGTATATAGTTTGATCTAAATTAATGATGTAGGATTCAACATTATAATTAACGAACTGACTAATTCCCCCCACTACCATAAGCAACTTTCGGATTCAACAAAAGGGACAGATATTTTAACTTGTAATCACTAATCATGCATGAATTTGTAGTACTTTTTGTAGGTCCTTCCTGTGGCTAAGTAGTCGTACTACATGTTGCATGGTGTATTGGTGTGCAAGTTAAAAAAGTGCTGTAGTTAATGATGAAGACAGGTTTTACGTAGGCAAAATGATGACTCTCATGCACAAATTTTCATTATGGGATTGCAGCTAGCACTTTTTTCTCAGTGCTTTTGTCTGTATTTGCTTATCTAGCTTTAGTTTGGGGCCATAATATTTCGGAAATTACTCGTCAAATTTTGAATCAATTGACAGATACGTTACTATCATAGTCTTTAAATCTCAAAATTGAGCAGCCTCCTATTTTCCCTTTTACCAGACCTCCTGTTGATCGGTGTATTTGATCAGATTGAACTTCAAAGATATTTTATTGATGTGATTATCTTGTTCTATTTAACGATTTTTTTTTTTGCAAAATCGATTATATTTAGCCTTCCATTATTTACGATCATATTAAAAAATACTTAAATTTTTACTAAAAACGAGAAATTAAACAAATGCTGTATTCCGCCCTTCTCTATTCAAGAGAGAAAATGTTTGAAGCTACAGTACTTGAAGAAGGACATTTGACAGTTGTATTTGGGCATATGTTATTAGAAAAAAAGAACTGAAATTTCATGAGTACAATTATTATTTCACTCGAAATACTCCTCAACACAGGTAATCCAATTTCAAATTACCCATTTCAAGTCGAAGTTCAAATAATGATATAATTCTTGAATAAAGTGTAGAATTGTTCTATTTGATGTTTGGTATTTTAGAATAAACAAATCTCGATTATTTTATCATAACCTTGGTATTATTTTGTATCACATTGATTGGGATATTATGGTATAGATATTAATATCAGGGTTAGCTAATTCCCTGCTAAAATAATCAAATGACAGAGATATTCTTCTCCAAAACAATTTTTCTGAAAATCCTTCTAAAAAGGTCAATGTTGAAACTGAAAATAAAAGTTTAACCAAACTTAATCAATTTCAAAATAAACATATTTTTTTGTATTATATTGAATATATCTCATTTTAAAATTATTGGTATTACCACAATAATTAAATTACAGTTGAAAATAGAAAAAAAAAATAATAAAATAATCTTCTTCTTGGCTTAGGCGCGAATATTTCGCTCTCTTTAAGGAGATTCAAGTCCACTGCGGCGTAATTTACACCGATCCAGCTGTATATCTCTTGATTTGTCCCCTCCAAGATACAACAGCTCATCAACAATGTACAACTCAAACAACTCCAGATTTATTGAAGAGTCAAAAGTTCCACCATAAGAACATCTTCTTTCAACGTATATTTACTCTTTGTATAGTGAATATAGTTTGACTTAGAATATGTTCTTTGTCTCAACTCTTTCTTTAACTAATATAATTACTCTCTTTTGTATAGTAAATATAGTTGTAGACTTAGAATATTTTCTGTCTCAACTCTCACTTTCACTACTACACACTATAATCTTCGTCACGCTTATCATATTTCTTTGTACATGCAATAACATGTAAGACCACCTCTATTTATAGGTGAGATATTCATTCTTGTATTGAATAAGAAGAATAAAGAGGGGTGAAAAAGATGAAAGATCAATAGTCTTTAGGTTACAATAATTACAAGAAACTCATGACACTAATAGTCATGAGAGTTACAAAAATAATGAGAGAAGTTACAAATTACTAAAGGTCACATCCTACCAAACAATTAGAGTAATATGGGTAGATAAATAATCTTGTTGTTACATATGTTACATCCAACTAATAACCATGAAGTTACAACAACTAATGGTCATATGAGTTACAAGACATAATATGATAGATTATGAACAAATAAAGAGGTAGAAGTTACATGAGTTATCAAAATATAATGACGCCACTTTTTCTACTTTATATCCATAAATTATATTACAATTATTAAGATTTTAATATTAAAATGCATAATAACACCAACAAAAATTAATGAACTAAACAAAAAATCAGTACTAATTAAATAGTAAAAAAAAATCTAGTATTGCAAATTCTGCATTGTAGAATCAATATAAGTCCATTCACGAATCAAATGAGAACTAAACATTAGAGGTTGTTTTGGGATGAGTTAGAGTTATGCAAATACTAGTGAATTCGATCGCGCTTCGCGCGATTATATATAAATTAACTTGTCAAATTTATGATATAATATTTATAATGATGAAAATTAAATGATGAAAATTAAAATAGTGGGATGTTAGTTCTGATCTTTGGCACACTCTGAAAAAAAATATTTTCATGAAGCTATAAGATAACAAATTCAAAATAAGTTATAAAAATTTATTCAATTTGCAAGCCACGATTCTTTATTAGTAAAGACAATCATGGAATTAAATTTCACCATGAACTTGCTTTTTGAAGCTCTACATGGCAGTGGCGGATCCGGAATTTAAAGTTTGTGGGTTCCCTATGTTAGATAAAAATAAAATCAAATAGTAAGTAAAGGGATTTGAACTCACAACCTAGAGGTAAATAAAACTTTTACAAGTTCCCCTACTCCAATAAGCCACCAATACACATTGTTTATGGGTTCCCAACTTATAATTCTTATATATTTACTAGATTTCTCTATATAAATACTAGATCCGCACGAAAGTTACTAGGTTCCCGAAAACCTCCACCCGGGACCCTAGATCCGCCCCTGCTTAGAGTAATTTTTTCAAGTCTATAAAGCAAAATCAAAAGTCATCAAATATTTGAAACCTATTGCCATAACTTGTCTTCACTACAAACTTCTTTCGAATAATGAATAGATTCATGTTGCTTTTGGTTCTTGTGAGGTGCATATTGAACCTTATGACTCACAAGATTCTCAGAGCAGGGCTTATCAGATTCAACCCTACTCTGTCCAGCAAGATTTTCAAAATGAGGCTTCTCGAACATAATTCAATTTTCAACAAGGGCCCTACTCATTACACAATGCTTTTCATCAATCGAAAATAATGAGGTCTCGTACTTTTACTCCTGTGACTAAGCCCTTGGCGAACATATTTGAAAGGTTGAGGGCCCAAGGTATTATGCAATCGAGAAGAGGATGGATTCTTACGCATCCACCCCCTAATTTTGATCCATCTGAAAATTGCGCTTATCACTCGAATATTCAAGGTCATGACATTGAAGAATGTTCAGCGCTAAGGTATAAGATTTAGAACCTGATTGAAAAGAAAATGATAAAAGTGCAAAGAGGCCTCATAAGCAACACCTATGATTCCGTCACTACGGGCTAAATCTTTGTTCAAGGTGATTCAATAAAAATATTTTTAAGATATTCGCGAAAGAAGCGTAAAACACATCACATGAATTGACGTGCAAACCTTTCTTATTTTTCATCACAAATCTCTTTTGATCCGTCTTATGGGGAATAAATTTTTTTGTCTTACTTACCTTTCTTTGTACTTATGAATTATGTTTGACATGTCTTCCATTTGAATACATAGGCAGCCCACTTTGAGTCCGGTCTTAATCTAATAAAACTTTCCTTTCCCTTTTCTTTCCAATTCTTACACATCCAAAGTGCTAGGCTAATAGACCCAACTCTTGAGCATATAAAGACAAATTACAATTGAGGTCACGATGTTCAAGGGTAGGACAACTATTTCTCTTGGACTAATACTTTCTGAGTGCCTCAGAAATATAAGAATCCAAAGGCAAAAGGTGTTTTTCGTTCTAAACTGGCATGCAAAATGTGTTTTTCGTTCTAAACAGGGGCAGAAATTTTTTAGAATTTCTCAAAAATTTCACCATGATGGAATACAAATTCCAACGGTCCGTGAAACAGAACAACGATCAAGGAATCAAATCAAGCAAGGTATAAATCAACACTTTCTTTTCGACTGATAATTCTTCTTTGAGTGCAGACAACAGATACTAAATGTAGCAACATTATTATGATATCATTGAAGAAGCCAGGATTACATCCTCAATAGGGGAAAGGAGCTAAGTTGTTCTATCTTTTAACTTCGACAATTTGAAATTAATATTATATTAATAAACAGTATTGGGTTCCTTTAGAACCTTAATGGACAATAATGAATTCTTGTAGAACCTTAATGGACAATATTGGGTTCCTGTAAGAACCTTCATAAACAATAGTGAGTTTTTGTAGAACCTTAATAAACAATATTGGATTCCTGTAGAACCTTAATAGACAATAATGAGTTCATATAGAACCTTAATAGACAATAATGAGTTTCTGTAAAACCTTAATAAATAATATTAGATTTCTGTAAAACCTTAATAGACAATAATGGATTTCTATAGAGCCTTAATAAACAATATTGGGTTCCCGTAAAACCTTAATAGAAAATAATGGGTTCCCGTAGGACCTCAATAGACAATATTGAATTTCATTAAGAGCCTTAATAGACAATAATGGGTTTCTGTAAAACCTTAATAGACAATAATGAATTTCTGTAGAACCTTAATTGACAATATTGGGTTCCTGTAAAAACCTTAATAAACAATAATGAATTTCTGTAGAGCCTTAATAGATAATATTCGATTCCTGTAAGAATCTTAACAAACAATAATGGGTTCCTGTAGGACCTTAATAGACAATATTGGGTTCTTGTAGAACATTAATTGAATAATAACGGATTTCTGTAGAACCTTAATTGAACAATATCGGGTTACTTGTAAAGCCCCAACAACAACATGGGTTCATGTAGAATCTTCATTGAACAATTTTTGGTTCTTTGTAGAACCTTAAGGACGACTTTGGATTCCTCGTTGAACTTTAAATTGAGCTATTATGGAATTTTCGATGATTCTCTCTCTCTCTCATTCGAAACATAAGTCTTTTCCTTCGTTTTTCATGTCTTAAATCGTATTCATGTTCCACATTGCAAAATCACTCTAATCCTGCCTTTTATTTTCATACCTCTTAGCCCGTCGTTGTTTCAAATTTTATTCACTTTAATCTCACCAACCGCGATATCGTTATTGACACCCCTATCCCTTATCATTCATATTCTTTAGGAATATTGTTCGTTTTTAAATGTACAACTACACACGTCATGATTCTCGTAAAATCAGAGATATGTGGGCGACTTAAAATCAAAGTTTCGACCACACTATTTTTAAACCTCCTCCTGTCGCTCCCATTCCAACAAATCCTCTTTTCGGTCGGACAAAATTGGCTACTACGTAAACTTTTGTTTCTCGACAATTCTTTCATCATTCTCAAGCAACAAAGGAGAAGCCGTTGACACCTAATTTTGACCTCCCGATGCTCCGTAGGCTGTTATTTTATCAAAATTATTAATTTTAAATATTAATATTTTCACGCGTTATTTTGGTATCAAATAAAATTTTGACGTGTCACATTCACAATCTGAAAATAAATATTTTATTTTATTACTTTTACGTCATATTTTTCATATAAATTGATAATTTAAATATAACATTACACGTAATTTGTTCATACTTATAATTTTTTACAAACATTTGGTCTATTATAATAATAATAATAATAATAATAATAATAATAATTATTATTATTATTATTATTATTATTATTATTATTATTATTATTATTATTATTATTATTAAACTAGTATCTTTTTTTCATCAATTTTTCTCTTTTTGCATTTAATTTTTAGCCAATTTTAGTCTAATTGATATCAATTTTAGCCTTAATTTAACCTTAATTTTTGGTCTCATGTCAAATTTCAATTGCTAACCTATTTTTAAATAATTTTAATCCCAGTCGTTTATCAAAAGTAATCCAACGGCTGAGATTAAACCCTGACCTCTTTCCTTTTATAAAAAAAGGAAGAACCCTAACACTCTGTTTGGCTGGTGGTTTGTCATAATTTCATAATGTACGGTACAGTATGGTATGATATTGTGTAGTATAGTATAATACTATGTTTGGATAGACTGTTTCGTTCACTGCTATTTAATAACAGTTTTTTTGTTTGGTTTGATGGTATGGTACTGTATCATAACGGGTAAGTTTACTAAAATACCCCTAACTATTATAAATTTTAAATTTAGAATAATTAGGGGTATTTTCTTATTAACTATGAGCAGGATTTTCTTTGTATTATCACTGACCTATAAAAACACATTCAAAGGGCATCTATCACAAAACCTCTCACCAAAATTTTGCTTAACAACTTGTAGAGTGGTAAAGTAGGATACATAATCTGTTGATATGGATTAGTGTCCTGTTAATACTGAACTTCAAATCAGTACTTCTTCTTCTTCTTCTTTCTTTTTTTAGAAAATACTATTTTTGTTATTCCTTGATCGTATTTTTTACTTTATGTGTGTTTATTTATGTCTCTGTTTATGTGATATTATTTGACTGATTTCGGAGTTTATGAATGAATTTGAAATCATCTCATTAAGAATAGTATGAGAAATTTTTAAGCCTATCACCAGAGGAGATTAAAAATATTAGGTGATTTCTTTTCACGTATCCTTCTAGTCTTGGTGGACAAAATTATTGTGTACTTATAGATGGTGAAATGGTGAGAGGTGACAGGTAGATCGTGGAATTAGTTGAGGTATGTACAAGTTGATGTGAATCGACACCACAATTATTATAGATAAGAGTGAATAAACATTAATTGATGATCTGCAGAGATTGAAATTAACTAGGTAGATCTACACACTATACAGTGCCTATAACTTAAATCCTTTTGGTAATGAAGATACAGTTAGATGATTTTGGATTGAAAACACATTTGTGGGAAAATATTACTTATTGTTGAACCGAATTAAACATTCTGGAGTTGCAAAACTGAAATAATATCGTATAAATATGGAGAGAGGTGATAATAATTTATGATTTTGACTAAGTACCGATGATATTAAAAGTGATTTGATTTTATGTTGCAGAATAGGTGCGTTAACATGCTAGCACATCTATTCCATGCCCCAGTTGGTGATGATGAGAACTGCAGTAGGAGTTGGTACAGTGGGTTCATCAGAGGATTAGATAATATTATATGAGAACATAATTAGATAGAAAAGTAAATCGTGAAAAACTACTAAACTGATGGTTTTAAAATTGGGTAATTTCATGATAAATTATAATATCACGTGTCTTTTAAAAAACAATCAAAACAAACATGATTTTTTTTTATAATCATATCATACCGCACCACAGAAAACCACCATCCTAACAAATTTTAATCCTCATTTACTCAAAAACAGCTGCCCACATCAATCTCCACCACTTTCTCTCTCTAAATCCGCCATCACCGCTGTCTCTCCTATATCTCCGTCCAACCAACGGCGAACCAGCCACAACCGTCGCTGCCACTTCTCCGCCGGCGTCCTCCACCCTTCACCCACCTGCAGGACCCGCCAGCCACGACCAGCAACCGCCAACGTCGCTGCACAGCGACCGGCGAACTACCAGCCGACGCCGCCTCCACCGGAGAAGCGGGCAACCGCCGCCGCTAATCCATGCAGCCGTCCATCAGCCGCCAAACCGGAGCCTCGACGCTCCAGCCGCCATCTCAGTTGCCGTCTCCGGTGCAATCACTAGCCGTGATTCAGCCTCTCTTCCCTTTCACCGGTCACATCCTTGCCGGAATTGATGACCAGCCGCCATCTCAATCCCTTAATTGCATGTTTGTTTGCTTTGATTTAACTTGCATGTTTGTCTGCTTTGGTTGCGAATTGCCTTAAATTAAACCTCTTAGATCTAAAATTCGTGATATTTGACTCCAAATTTTGATTCAATTCGTTTAATTACTTGTTCATGTTCATCTCTAGTTTGTTATATGTAAAAACCCTTTTAAGTTATGCGAGTTTTATCTTAATCCTAATGTCCGACTTTTTGTAAATAAATTAAGCTGTCCGTATCAACATTTGCCGCCTTTGTTATTTATTTCTTTGATTCCCTCTGTTATTTTGTTTAAGAAAATATTTTGGTATATGTCTATTTATGGTAAATTATTAGACAAATTTTCACTTCATAATTTGATTAATTGACTCTGAAATATTTTCCCTTTCACTTATTTGACTGATATAAGTGTGGTTTTGATATTTATGGAAAAGTTCCATTCATTGATTACATAAAATATTCTTTTTTTTCTTTTTTTTTATACTTGGACTGATTTATTTTTTCCACACTATATAAACAACCCGAAAATCTCCACTCCCCGTACGAAAAGCTTTTAAGCAAAATATAAGTGCTGCACTTGGGGTTTGCGCTGCTTGACTTTCATTACGATCAATCGGTAAGTCCCTATCGATGCAATTTCAATACCTTATATGATGATGCTAGTAAACATATCTATAGAAATTATTTGGTGTTTGCTTGCTATATCTTTGTTACTTTATATTCTCGCTTGTATTGTCTCATAGATAATTTCGGAAATTTGAAGAGTCCCCTTGATATTGGAAAGGGATTGTCCATTCCTTTTCCTTTATTTAGTTATTTATTTTAATTCATTATGTTGTAATAATTTTTGTAAACATTGGTATACTAATAAAATTATAGGGGACTGCTTGGGGGCTGGGAACTTATGTGCTTTCTATGCTATGTGAACCACTTAGGCAAACGAACCTAATTTAGGATTTACTAATTTACTTATTTGTCGCTTAGAAAGCATGATTAGGATTAATAGTTCACTTTATAAATCAACATCACTTTATATACGTCAAATTAGCGTATTATGCATTTAATTCATTTTTCAACATCTAATCTTAATATTTGGATTGTTTAACTAACATTTTTGGAAATTAAGCTTGTTTATTTCCTCCGAGACAATTTCCGGCATGAAAATCAATTTCTCGCAATTAAACATTATTTATCAGTTCACTAAAATAATCTTTAGTAATTGAACATTTTTTCGCCCTTTAAAATAAGTTTTGGCAATTAAACACTTTTTCCAGCATATAAAATTAACTTTCAGCATATATTGAGTATATTAAAAGTATTTTTCAGCCATAAAAAAAATTTCAGCACATAAAATTATCTTTCAGCATATATTATGTTAAAATTATTTTTCAGCCATAAATTTTTTTTCAGAACATAAAATTATTTTTCTAGCACTCAAATTAATTTTCAGCATTTTTGTTAATTTACAGCATGTTTTACTATCTTTTACTTAATAAATTAATAGTTATCATTGTCGGTACCATGTATGACATTGTCACTTGTTTAGAATTCGGTTACTGGTTAATGGGTTTGGTAATGATTTGGCTACTGATTCGAATAAAATCAAAAATAATTTCTTGGCCTGACTTTCCAAATTTGGTCTTTTATTTGCTTTATTTATATGTTTATTTGTTTGGGGTAGTTTAGGCTTTTTAATTTAATAGAAATATTGTCATAAATTATGTCATTTCTGTTTTCTTGCTTATCTGCTTTTTATTATTTCTTATCTTGTTTTTATCGTCACTTAGTAATTAAAAATAATTAAATAACATGTTTTGTTTTATTCATTATTTTATCACATAGTTAACATTAACTTTATGAAATAAGTGGTCTTTGTTTATCACATAGAAACGTCACGTAAAATACTGATTAGTCGAGAATCATCTTTTTGAATTTCGAAATGTGTTTAACACCTTCCTTTCGAGGTAATTTGAAATTTTACTCGAATTTGTGGTGAATTAAGACTAAGATAACAAAAGATAGGTTTGTAGTAGTTTAGAATGTTGTCCTAACGCACCTTACTATGTTAGGTTTTGACTCTTCACATTCTTTAAACAATCTCCCAGAAGAGTAGTCACGTCGAATCTCGCTTTTCGCAAGATAAAATGGGGCGCGTCCTTAATGGCAGGGGAATTCATTATTTTTATTTTTAAAGACGTATTAAATTCGCATATACAAAGGTTTTCGTTATTTCCATTTTTAAAATCATAATAAATTTGCAAATACAAAGGTACGTATATGCCGGTTGTCTTATGTATATGAATTGGGAGAGAGTAAAGTAATTCCAGAAAGGGTTGTGATTTGTGTTATATTTATAAAAAAAAAAAAAAAATACAATTCAGATCTGCTACGTTTTGTGACATAAAACTATATTTGGTAAATAATAATAAGTGTCTTTATGTATTATAACACAAAACCTTATAAAACTATATTTGGTAAATAATAATAAGTGTCTTTATGTATTATAACACAAAACCTTATAAAACTATATTTGGTAAATAATAATAAGTGTCTTTATGTATTATAACACAAAACCTTATAAAACTATATTTGGTAAATAATAATAAGTGTCTTTGAGTATTATTACACAAAACCTTAAATATATGTAGCGTGGTATGATTTTCTTCTATTAGAAATTCCTTCTTCCTAAAGCCTCCCCCTCCTCTCAGTCATTTCTTCGTTCCTTTACTAAATCATATGCTTTCTTAAACAAAAACTCTTGCTTCTTCTCAATTTCACTGAATCAAGGTTACTTTTTTTCTCCCAAGTTTTGTAAAATTAAAAGTATTGTCTTTCATACAATATATGTTTTGCATGCTTTGGAAAAATTATCTCTTGAAATTACTGCTAAAGGTTTGCGTACATTCTACCCTAAATAAATCCTACTTTGTGTGATTATTCTAGATATGTTTTTGTTGTGAAGGTACTTTACTTTCGAACTTTCGTTAGTTTGATCTGATTTGCTCGTCTTTTTTCTTTTGTAGGGATACAAGTTTGCAAGAATGGCAAAGACAAAAGTTTCGATGGGAGTAAGATTCATAATCTTTGTTATGACATTAGCAGACGCACTTACCATGTTGTCTAGCAGACAAACAGTCTATATAAAAGATGGATATTATATTTTACCACCTTACAAGAATTCCAACCATGGTTACCCATTCAAAGCAACATACAAAAATTGGAACAGCTTTAAGTAAGATTTTTTATCACTTCTCATAACTCATATTATATGTTTGTTATTATATCTCTTCTTAAATTTTAGATTGGTCTCTATTTGGCTTTGAGACTTAAGTCATAGGGTTCAATTAAGTTCCATACGTGGATCTTATGTATAATGTAATGTAAAAAAAAATTGATGATAAAAATGGTAAATGACTTACCATTCCAAGTTAAACTATTGTTAGTTAAACATATAATATTGATGTTATTATTTATATCAAGATATGTGATTTACTTATAGACCTAATAAACTATCGAGAGAATTGGTTATGTAGGCCACTTATAAATATACTAGATATCGAAGGCCCGTGCTAGCACGGGTCCAATATATGTTATTTTTTAGTCTCAATTTATATGATACAAATAAAATTTTGATAATTAATTATATTTTAAATATCTTTCAGATATTTTAAGTTGTTAGCTATTGTAATTTATAATAGTTTTTTGACATTGTAATTTATTATTTTAAGTTAGTCATTATAATTTATAATACTCTCCTTGTCCAAAGTTTTGTAGCATTGATAGTCTATTATATTTTTTTAGAATAATTTAAGTTTTTAATTATTGAAATTTATATTACTTTTTCTTTCATTTCAATTTAAGTGACACTGATATAATTTCGAGACTCATCAAATATCATGATTGAAGTCGCGAAGTAGACATATCTTAAATGACTCATAATAACTTATTAGAAGTGATACAATAAAATTACTATAAAAATAGTTGTGAAAAAAATTTAAGCGGGCATTATATAAGATGTCAAGTTAATTTGAAACATCAATAGTTAATTTATCATTTTTTTGTTTATTTTATTTTTTTATTAAATATTTTTTTTTAATATTTAGATGACTCATAATAATTAATTAGGGATGAAATAGTAAAATTACGGTTGAAACAGCTGAAGCAAACATATCATAAATGTCTATTTTACTTTTTTTTTTAAATATTATTAGTTTTTTAATATGTAAATGACATATAATAATCAATTAGGAAATAACTTATTAGAAGTGGTATAACAAAATTAATATAAAAAATAATTGTGAAAAATTTTTAGGCGGGCCTTATATAAGATGTCAAGTTAATTTAAAGAGAAAAGACATTTCCTCCCTCCCCCCCCCCGAACTTGTTCTCAAAATTCACTTTAGCACTTAAACTTAATTTTCATTTATTTACCTCATTTAACATCTTTAAATTGAATTATTTTCACCTCTCAAAACTGAATACCACTCTCACAACGGAGAGTGTGTTACACTCGCTTACACATCAATGTCACGTTAGAGTCACGTCATTGTCACGTAAGAAATTACTAATTTTTTTTTGAAATAATCCCTCCCACATTATTTTTATATATTTTTTTGAAAAAAATAACAAATATATATACTATTTTATTTATATAAATATATATATTTATTTATATTTATATTTATATATACATATTTATATATATTAAATAAAAAGTGCACCCCCCACCCTCATTTTCTTTCTTCTTCACACCCCCACCCTATTCTGCCCACACCGCCCCTCTTTACGTCCCCCCCCCCACCAGCTCTCCTCCTCCATCAAACCCATCCCACCTCCATTTTTTTTCAATTTTTCTCCATTAACAATCTCCCACCCCACCTTCAATTTCAATTTTCCTCCACCCCCACCCCTCATTTTTCTTCTTCTTCAAACCACCCACCCCTGTCCCCACCCCCGCCCCCTCTATTTCTTTCTCTTCTTCCAGCCAACCCCCATCCTTAACTCTAGTTTTTTTTTTCATTTACCTTAATTAACAGCATTATAGAACAATCACAAAAATATCAAATTAAAATTTTTCCTCCATTAAACACCATCTCAACCTTCAATCAAACTTTCTCAAGTTTTCAACCGCCAAATTCACTCTTGAAGATGTAAACATCAATAAAGAATAGAGAAGGAATAATGAACTTTAAAAATAAAAGTTACGGAAATTTCTTTCAGTTTTGTTATTCTTCTAACTGAATTAATGAAACAATTTAATGTCTTTAATTTCTTCGTTGGAGAATGTATTAATGGAGGGAAAAAAAATGGAGGAAAGTGTTGTTGGAGGATGTGTTTGAGGTTGTTAATGAAAGAATTAATTATTGTAGAAAATGAGTGTTGTTGTTTGTTGATGTATTGGAGAATAAAATGGTGTGGGTGTGGGGTGTAGGTGTGGGGGCTGGGAATGAGAGGTGAAGGGGGATCGGGGGTATTGAAGAAGAAAGGAGTATTTTCTTTTAAATATGTATATATGTGTGTGTGTGTGTGTGTGTGCGCGTGTATAAAATAAGTAGGAAAAGAAGAAGAAAAAATTGAAACGCGCCCCCTTTTTTTTAAATGTCACGTCAGCATTTCACTTTAAAGATGTTAAGGGGAGTAAATAAACGAAAGTCAAGTTTAAGTGTTAAAGTGAGTTTGGAAGACAAGTTCAAGGGGGGAAAAGATGTCTTTTCTCTAATTTAAAACTTCAATAGTTTGTTTACCATTTTTTTTGTTTATTTTATCTTTTTTATTAAATCTTATTAATTTTTTTAATACTTAAATAACTTATAGTAATTAATTATGAATAAAATAATAAAATTATGGTTGAAGCAACTGAAACAGACATGTCATAAATATCTATTTTATATTTTTTGTTAAATATTATTAATTTTTAATACTTAAATGACATAATAATTAATTAGGAGTGATATAGTAAAATCACGGAGGAAGCATGCACGACGGTCACCTGCTTCCCCTCACGCTTCTATATATTAGAATATATATAGAGAGAGAGATTGAGAGTTTTTAGTATTATCTTGTGGCTCTAGTATGATCTTGTGACTAGCTTTGTTAGTTTATTTTGCATACTGTACAAGTTTATATGCATTTATGTTTTGTATTTGTTATATTGTCATTGGTTCTAGGCCGGGGTCTATCGAAAACAACCTGTGTTATATTGTTTGCGTACACTCTACCCTCCCCAAATTCTACTACGTGAAAATACACTCGATATATTGTTATTGTATATATATTAGTTTTATATTTTTTTTACACTTAGATATCTTTATTTTTACATATAAGAGATCTAAAATGACTATTTTCTTTTTCAATTACTAATAAGTGACCAAAAACTTATAGTTCCCTTTTTTTTTTTATTGTATATACTAGTTAGTAAAAATAAATTCTTTCTTTATGCTTGGTTCGGACGGACTTGTCGGTTATATATATGAGACCATAAAATAATCAATACCGCTTTGAATGTCAAATATACTACTCTATTAAAGATATATGCTTCGGAAAATATTCCTAGGGCCTGTTTGGCCATAAATTTTTTTCTCAATTTTTTGAAAATAATTTTTACATTATGTCAAATTCAACTTCAAGTTCATATTTGGCCATGAGAATTCCAAATATAACTTGAAGTTGTATTTAAAAAAGTAAAAACAAAAAAAAACTTATTTTCACTTTTTTCCATCCTTCTTCCCTCACAGAAATTTAAAAACAACTCCAAGTATATTCATGAACAAACACAACTCCAATTCCAACTTTAAATTTTTTTGATTTAATGGCCAAACTCCCACTTAATGTATTATTTAAAAATACTTATTTCATGAAAAAAAAAAGCGTCAATACTTAAATTTAATTAACAACTTTATAATAATTGTAATTTGATGATCAGGTTCTTTATAGCTGTAAATTTTATTGGAGCTGCTTTCAACCTTCTAGTTATGATTCTTCCTGATGGAAGTCGTCTATGGAAGTTGGTCGTTGTTTTGGATACGGTAATCTACTTCTCTTATTTACTGTTTTTTTTCTTTGAAAAAAATAAGAGTAAATTTCTCATATTGTGATTCAACTTAAAAAAATATTCCACTAAATTCATTTATCTTTTCTTTGATTCAATAATGTCACTCAACTTTATGCATTTTTCTTAAAAATTAATAATTGCTAAAAGTGAGTTAAAAGATGAGAGAAAAATAATCAAAAAAGCTCCTTAACCTTATTAGTTAACAATATGAAATATTAATAACCTTTCAACTATAAAACTTAGTGAGTACAATTTTCTTTCAACTTCTAACTGCAATGTTAAATTAAATTTAACGACTTCCACCAAAAATTGCAAATAAATTGTTAGAAATAAACTTATATGTATTATATTTATTTGAAAACTTAGGAGTTCAATAATAAAATAATCTTTTATATTTATTCATTTTAGGATTAATCTTTATTTTTATGAAATAGTTCAAAGTAGTTGTTAGTTTCTTCTACTCCAAAATTATTGTCAAAAAAATTACAATTCTTATGAATTCCTGTAAATAAAAAAAAAACTTGATTTACAGGATTTTTATTGTAAAAGATAATGCATATTAATAGATACCATGATAATAGCGTCAATCATTCACTATCAAATAAAATTAGGTGATTTTATATAACCATTTCGTAACTTAAAAATATTTTAAGGTTTCAATATTATTTTTATCAATCTTGTGATATTATTTCAGAGAAAATTATATCGCCTCATCAACTTGGCCGTAAAATTGAATACATATTCCAATTTGGACAATAAATGTACTTCTTATTTATTTCATTTAAAATATAGCTACCTATTTTAAGCTCTAAATTAACATTCTTTGTCTTTTTAATTTGTTTTTAATATTATGATTTGTGTATTTTTAAATTATATTATGCACTTATTGATAAAATATATTAAAATTTAATTTAAGAAGTAAAAGTAAAAATAATTGGAGTCCTATTAATATTTCATGTAAAAAAATAAGAACTATTTTTGTCATTTTTTCTCATTTTGTGAGTCACTTTTAGAAATTATTAGTTTGTAAAAAAAATGCACAAACTGAAATGATATTATTGGAATAAAAAAATTAAATAACTTTAGAGAGACATTTTCTTTAAGTTTTGTAGCAATATAAAGAATTGATTTAAGATATTCAAATAATAATACCAATTATTTGGCTTTTTTCACCAAATCGGAGATGTTTTCATGAAAATGTTTTGTAGAAAGATATTAATTAATTAGAAATAATGTTGAGTTACTTAGTTGGATAAAATAACAAGTACTTTGTAATTTGTATAACAAAATTCTTTTCATTCTTCAAGATTTCATATATTAAGTATATAAATAAATAATTATAAATAATTATATTAATTAACATATCATTATTCATTTAACTATACACCTTTCACTACAACAAAAACACCTTTAGTAGTACTCCCTCCGTCCCATTTTACTTGTCCCAAATTGGAATGGCACAACAATTAAGAAAAATAATAAATAACATGGCTAGTTTACCGAAGTATCCCTATTAAATGATGTTTACATTTTAATTTAAAGAAAAGGTAATTAATGCAAAGGGTAAAACATGGAAAGAAAAGTTTGTCTTATCTTGATAAGTAAAATGGGACATCAACTTAGCCAATTTGAGACGGGTAAAATGGGACGAAGGGAGTAATAAATATGCACTTGAATAAAAAATGTTAAAACTTTTATAGATATTACTTAATTGTCATTGAATCAATGTGTTCTAGACTTTAGAAACATTTACAAAAAAATGTAAAATGTAGTTGTTATTAATAATTGCACTAAAAAAAAAGAAGACATATTTTAACATTAGTTAAGTTATTGCTGCTAAATATATTTTTTTGGCCGTAGTGTTTATATAAATTTTTCCATGATTAAAGCTTATATTATTCTCTATTTTATTTTTATATGTGTAGGTTATTACAATGACACTTGTTGCAAGTTGCGCTGCAGCATTCGAGACCTATTATATTCTCAAGAATGGAAATATTCGAGCAAGTTGGCAACCCATTTGCCGTTTTGTTCCAATTTACTGCTCAACAGTATTAGGAGCCATTGTTACATCCGCTTGTGGAGTATTCACGATTACCTCACTTCTTTTTTATTTTTTTCACGTCATCTTCAATCCTCTCCTAATCAAAAGTGAAGATGACAATTAGAGGAAATTAAGCTTTTTTTCTACTTTGCTTTGTACGATTCATTAGTATTAATTGGTGTGCTATACTGCAGACTAGTATAGAACTAGAAGGTAAGTTTCTTTCCTTTTTAGGCTTAACATCAATATTCTTTGATCTTTTCATTCCCTTCTCTTAGTATATGTATGTCACCAACTAACTAACTGGATCGTGCGGGCACCTACTCCAGATAAGAGTAGAAAAACATGTGGAAGTTATAAACTCTAGTTTCGTTTCTTTGATTCGTAATTGCCTTTTTTTTTTATTTTTAAAATTAATTTATAACTAGTACTATTATTCTTATATGGTTGTCGATCCGTTCTTGACTCATTTTCTCGTAGGCTTTTTTAGTTTTAATTAATTTCATAGTTTACTTAATTGATTCAAGTCCTTTAGTTTTAATTGAGTCATGTCGTAGGTTATTAATATTTCATATTGTTAACAAATAAGGATCATTTAAATTCAAAGTTCAGACTTGAGGTTTTTTTCTTCTATGTTTAAATTTGTGTTGCATATCATAATAACAAAAATGCTACAATTAACATTACATTAAGATCAGTTATAAAATCATATATATAGTTATCAAATATGGTAAAATTAGGATTTAAATACATAAAATTTAAGTAAATAAATTTATTAACAAAATGAAATAACGTAATACCTTTTTTTTGTCTGAATGTTTTGCTTTGCAATTGAATTCATGTGTCACCACATATACATGTGTCTAACCTTCACATCAATACTCTTGCTATCACAGATCAAGTTATCAACTTCAAACTCCGGTACATACAAAGCATATTCATTTTGCGTCTCAAAAATAGAGAGAGTCATAGCATCGGATTCAACACCCTCCACGCAAACAAAAGCTTATGTTTCTCTATCAAACTGTATATCCTCTGCATATTTATCAATTGTTGATATGCACAACAGATACACCACGAAGGTTGGTTGAGATTTCTTCAACTCGACATACAACCGAACACCATTATCGTTCCGCATATGAAAAGGTGATTCATTGTCGTCGACGATATAACGTACATTAATATTTTTCGAGTTTCGTCAATGCTTAATTCGGCAACAATTGACGAAATCAACCTCAAATAATTTATTAATTCAGCGACAACGATCCCTTCACTTTTATAATTAACATATTCGGTTTCGGTTCTCCATTGAGCAGAGTACCTCAAAAGAATATCAATATTCATCTTCTTGAAATCTAGTTAATTTTTTTTCTTCAAAAATGACAAAAAATCAGTGCTCAAATTATTTTTAATTTATGTTTTTTCGTCTGATTTGATTTTTATTTATTTGTTGTTTTAAAAAATTTGAATTTCAGTAGTTGTAAGGGATGCAGTAATACACTTATTAAATTAATTGCGTTAATTACGTCCTTAATGACAGAAAAATCCGTTATTATCATTTTTAAAGACGGTAATAAATTCACATATACAAAGATTTTTATGTATATGTCGGTTGTCTTACGTATAAGAATCAAAAGAGAGAGTAAAGTAACTAAAGAAGCCAGAGATAGTGTAAATAATTATAAAAAGGTTGAGATTTATGTTACTTATACAAAAAAATAAGGTAATAGTGACACCACACAAGATCTATTTATCAAACCAAATAAAAAATTAAGAGTTATTCAAAGTTCTTTTATATGGAAATAATAATAAGAGAGAATACCTAATTTTTAAATCCTCACAAGAAACTTTATTTTGCCTTTTTACCCCTAATTGAAGCTTCAATAACCTTATAAGCTTTCACCAATTGAAGAAACTTCTACAAAAGTAATGTATTGAATTAGATTTATAATTATTCAACTTAATGCTATATATATATTTATAAATTAACTTTAGTGACGTGATCATACAATAATTTGTAGCATCGAGTATTTTTTATACTTTTTTATTTAAAAAATGTGTTAGCCAATATAAATTTAGTTGAGAAAAAAATAAAAGAAGTTGATTCAACATAAGGCAAAACTCAATTTAGATTGTTAAAGGCTTTAATTCAAAAAAATTCAGTAAAAAGAAAAAGAGTTTTAACGCATGCATTTGTTTGAAAAAGTTATTTTTTAACTTACAAAAACTTTTACTCCCTTTATTTTAATTTATTTATCTAATTTTGACTTAGCATAAAATTTTAAAAAATAACAAATATTTTTTAATTTTGTGATTTTAAACTAAAGATATGTAGAAAAGACCACACTATTTTTTTTAATCTTGTAGTCTTGAGCAGTTTCTAGGGGGTTTGAGCCACAAGTGACAAAAGAGTTTTAAAATGAGGTGTAGGTGACACAAGTCTTAATTATTAGGTGGAGGTGACAATTACTTTATTATGGATTAAGAAAGTTGGGGAAGTTTGTAAATAACCCACAAGTTTTTTTTTTTAAATTTACACTTTGATCCAAATGCTAGCCTATATAACGAAAAATGGGGAAAAATGCGTCTTTCTCTTTCTTCTCACCCATTGTTGTTTTCTCTCTCTTAGCGATTTTTGTTGTTCATTGTTGTTGTTGCTTCATTCATCATCTTCTGCTTCATTATCATCATCTTCTACTTCATTATCATCTTCATCTTGTTCTTGTTGACCATTTGTTGTTGTTGTTGTTACCGCTACTATTGCTATTTGACCAATTTCTTAGGTCAAATTTTGTTTCGAACATCACTTTCCACTTTGGCATTACTTCATAGGAGACGTTGGTAAGTCAAATTATGATTTTTAGTTGAATTTGTCATCTGGGTAACTGCTATTATGTTGTTGTTTTCCAACAATGGATAGAACCCAATCATGAATCCAACATAAGATCTATCTGTTTAAACAGATAAATCATCTGTTGCGACAGATGAGACATCTGTTTCAACGGAAGACTGATATGTTGGATTCATGTTTAAACAGATGGGTCATCTGTTTACAACTTTTGACATATCTGTTGCAACAGATTAGTTACCTATTGCAACAGAACCTGAACACGATTCCAACATTTGTTACAGCAGATTAATAACCTGTTGCAACAGGTAAGTCATATGTCGCAACAGGTTAATTATTTGTTGCAACTGTCACTCATATGTTGGAATCAGCTTCAAAGGTGATTTAGTTGTAACATCAATCCCAACAGGTGCTTCATTTGTTGCAACAGATATTTAGGAGCGTAACATGAATCCCAACAGGTAAGAATCTGTTGCGGCTGATCACTTACCTGTTGCAACAGATAACACATTTGTTGGGATTCATTCACGACACTATGAAATCACTATCAACTTTTTTTAACAAATGACTTTATTTAGGTACCACTAATGGAGGGATCAATAACAATAGGGGTGGATTGTCATGGTCAATGGGTCGAGAAGAGCAATCGATATGTATGGTGTTGGAAAGAGGGTGAAATGCTAGAGAAGATAGCTATGACAGTCCAAAGTGATGTTTCGTATGATGATTTTGTGAACTTAATCATCAGCTTTTGTGGACTGAATTATCAACCGAAAGAATTCATTGCCTCCAACCGTCGACATGTTAACATGTATTAGATTAGAAGAAATAGACAGAATGAAAATTGAATAAGAATTAAAATGCCAAAGTCTGACTAAAAGTAAATTTTTTATTAAACGAAAAATAAAATACATTAGGTATAGATCCGGTATAAAAAAAATAAAATACATACGCTAAAAGAAAAAACAGATTCTAATTATTATTATTATCATCATCATCATTAATGACAGCTGGCCAATCAACTCGCAGCAGCAGGGCTGTCATCAGCCTCTGCATCTCTCTGAACATCGTCGCTCTCATAGCGACCAACTCGCTCTGAAGGTCATTAACCTGCCTTTGAAGTTCCCGCACTGTGTCGCGTAGAATTGCAATGTTCAAAAAAGGATCAGTCATATCTAGAACACGCATGAATTGACAAATGTAAAGAAAAAAGTCCAAAATGTAATACAACATATACGATCAACTGGTAAATTTAAACCAAAAAAAACTTACCTCAACGAGAAAGGAATATGCTCTTTGAAGAGAAGTGGTTGAAGATGTCACACGAAAGAAAAAAAATACAAGAAATAAATAGAGTTGAATGAAGATTAAGGAGGGACCTATTTATAGAGGATTGAATCTGGACGTGTCAGGCCAAAAAGCAGGACTATTCAGCTCCGTTGTATTAATTACATTCAAACTGGTGGCATTTTATTTTTTGTGAAAAGTCGCGATTTTTTCTTTTACATTAATTACTTCTCTCCTTTTCATAGCGGTTTGAGACTCGATAAAAGCTATTATTATTGAGTTGTTGCCACAGATCGTCCATCATTTTTAACAGATTTAGCATCTGTTGCAACAATTGGATTGAATATGCAACAGACGGTCTGTCAAAATAGATTTACCATCTGTTGCAATAGATGGTTTGTATATGCAACAGATAAGACATCTGATGCAACTTATGTATTATCTGTTGCAACAGATGGACCGTATATGTTGGAGGAGATGTTTTGTTATCTTCTAATAGCTGATTCATCAGTTTCAACAGATGGAGTATTCGGTTCATTAACTATTTTGAATGTTTTAAATAAAAAGTCGCAACTCTTCACCTCTTTTTAATAGTCCCTCCGTTTTGTATTAGTTGGGCCCTATGGGTTTGGCACACCAATTAATAAAAATATAAATTAGGTGATTATTTTATCAAATTAGTCTTATTAATTATGATTTGAATGTATAAATATGAATAATATACTTTATGTAGTCATTTAATAATAGGGGTAATCTTGGAAGAATATAATAAAATTCTCTTGATTTTATAAATATAAAACTAAATTGAAACAAACATTTTTAGCAAGAAGTAATCACATACGTGCAGATGAATAAAAAAAATAGTCTGGTCTATCGCAACAGATTTATCATCTGTTGCAACATATGGATTATCTGCTGCGACAGATGGACCATATGTTGGAGGAGATGTTTTGATTTCTTCCAACAGCTGATTCGTCAATTGCAACAGATGGAGATTTTGATTCATCAGTTGTTTTGAATGTGTTAAGATAAAAGTCACGACTCTTCACACTTCTATTTTAATAGTCATCGCATGCGTGCAGATGAATAAACAACACTGTCTGACATGTCCTGATGGGGTAGGAAGAATAAGGTACGTGCAATAGATCCCATTTTCATGCGTGCGAGTTATGTATATTATTGATCAGGCTATCATGATGACACACATAAAGTGCAATGATTTTTTGAATGCAGTTTTTATCGATTAAACACTGATCCTTCAAACAAGATCCTGCATTGTACAGTTTAGTTCTATAGGTACGAACTGATAAGGCCGAAGGGTTCCAAGACGGTGGTGTCGATAACCCGTTACAATTTAATGATGATTCATGCTCATGTTTTTGTGTCAAGTTTGGGGAAGGGTTCAAATTTTTGGCCGCATTGTAAATATCCAATAGTGATTGGACCGGTTTTAATGGCGCAATGGACTTCTTGAAAGGCCTCCGAAGCCTCGTAATGCAGCAAACAATGATAGAACCAATAGAAATTTCCCTGGTCCAAATTTATATGGATGGATTGCTGGAGGAGACTTTTTTACAGCAGAAGGTGCTTGGGAGAATACCTGTGCACGAAGGGCGAGGTAGAGAAGGTCATATATCATTTCAGACCTTGTTTAAGAGCAAACACGGGGTAGGAAGGAATGTGTAGCGAAATTGACCAATGAAATTCACATGAGAAATGAAAAAACTGGATGAGCTTCAAATGTGGAAGTGTATCAAAATATAAAAAGTTGTCAGTCGATGAAAAAAAATAGAATGGTCAACCGGACTGGAGTTGGACATTTTTCTCGAGAATGCAACTAGCGAGCGTGGCCTCAATGAAGACTCTCACAAAGTGTAGTATCAGAACTCCAAGGAAAAAGCTTTGCGAGCACGAAAGGTGGTAAGATTGTCGGTCAAAATTGAAACCTACATGTCAATTCAAACCGATAATCTTACCACCTTCCATGCTCGCGAAACTGCTTCCTTATAGATCTAGTCTTGCATTTTGTGGGTCTTCGTTGAGGCCGCGCTCACTAGTTGCAGTCTCTAGCGAAGTGACCAGCTCAATTCTTCTTGACCATTATTCTTTTTCTTCAACGACTGATGGATTTTCATTTTTGGATACATTTTCACATTCACAGCTCATCCAGTTTTTTCATTTTTCATGTAAATTTCATAAGCTAATTTCGCTACACTTTCCTTCCCACCCTGTGTGTCCTCTTAAACAAGGACTGAGATGATATATAGCCTTCTCAACCTCCCTCTTCCCGCACAGATTTTCTCCCAAACACCTTCTATGGTATAATAATCTCCTACAACAACCCATTCATATAAATTTAGACCAGGGAATTTCTATTAGATCAATCATTGTTTATTGCAGTGCGAGGCTTCGAAGGCCTTTCAACAAGTCTATTGCGCCATTAAAATCGGTCCAATCACTACTGGATATTTACACTACCGCCAAAATCTTGAACTCTTCCCCAAACTTAACACAAAAACATGAGCACAAATTGTCATTAAATTGTAATGGGGTATCGACACCACCGTCTTGGTCCCTCAGCCTTACCAGTTCGAACCTAACAATCTTAACTGTAAAATGTCATATCTTGTTTGGAGGATTAATGCCTAATAGGTAAAGAACACACATTTACAAAATCATTGTACTGGATGTGTGTTTTCATGATAGGTTGATCAGTAATACATACCTCCCACATATGAAGTGGTTCCATCTGCAAGCAGCTTATTCCTCCGAACCTATCTTTACTCTAGCCTTTAATGCTGGTCGGGCAAAAGTGAATCCAATTTCACTTTCTTTTGTCTGCAAACAAGAGAAATACATTTGATGTCAAACAAGAGAAGAAGAAAAAGAACATTACAAAAGGGTAACACAAAAATGAGTGAATCAATAGACGACCAATATGATGCAACAGATTACCCATCTGTTCAACCGATGAGGCAACGTTGCAAAAGATGGATGACATGTTGCAACAGATGGATTATCTGTTGGAATAAATCAAACCAACCTGGCTACTGGTTTGATTTCTTCAAACAGTTGCTCCGTCTGTTCCAACAGCTGATTCATCAGTTGCAACAGTTGAGGAAACTGTTGTAACACCACCAATAACAACATCAACAACAAAGAAACAAAACAACACCATATGTTCCAACACTATCCACAACACAAACATAAGACCCCCATAAACATCACATGTTCCAACACAACCACCACCCCCAAAAACAGCACCACCAAAGTACCAAACAAAAGACATAAAAAAAACTATACTGACAACAAGACTTTCTAAGTTCTCCTAACAGATGACTTTTTTCACATATTTTAATAAAAACAACGGTTCGTTCATTCAAGACTTAAAAGTCACCTTTCCTTCAATTTTCTCAATAAATAGGAAACTGGTAATGGGTAAATCATTAATAGCAACAGATGTAAATATCTAATTTAAATGACATACAAAGAGGACGATGAGATGAAAAGAGCTACAGTGAACTATATCTGCAATGACAAAAAAGCAAACGGATCGGAACATTTAGTTCAGTCGAGAAAAGATATTGATTGATTGAGATCCTAAAGGATCCTCATCCGAAAGAAGAGAGAAAAGATAGGAAAAAAGGAAACAACAAAGATAATTGAGAATAAAGAATAAAGAAGAGTGATGAGTTGAGTCTAGACTATTTTATGGCTGAAGGGGATAGAGTTCTAGATATGATGGGTTTTAAATATTCATTAATAACTTTTGAGGGGCACGAGGAGACGGTGACATTGAAAAGACCAGATAAGATTACTCAGTCAGGAGATTTTTGAGTTATCCAAGTAGTACCGAGTAATATTTTTTACCGCCTTAGTATTTTATCTCAGACATAAAATACCTAAATTGCTTTAAAAAAAGGATCTTAAAATATTTAAGTGCAACAGATGACTTAATATGTTTGATAGTTTACAACAGATTCGTGATCTGTCGCAACAAATGACATAATCTGTTTGATAGTTTTCAACAGATGCGTAATATTTTGCAACAGATTACCTAATCTATTTGATTTGATCCAACAGAAAAGACATCTGTTGCAACAGGCTGAACATTTGTTTATATATAATTTCAATTGAGTTCATATGTTAGACTAATACCTTAATTGAATGTGAGTTCTCATAGGGTCAACTACAACTTTAATTGAGTCTTTTGGCAATTGTATGATGAGACGGTATTGCGTTCCTCCCGACCAGAGTCGTCGATCGATCACTCTGAGCCGAACCGATTCTTACTACCTCATATGTTAGACTAATATCTTAATTGATTAATCTAGGACTAGGGTACTAATACCTTAATTGGATAATCTGGGACTAGGGGTGAGTTCTCATAGGGTCAACTACAACTTTAATTGAGTCTTTTGGCAATTGCATGATGAGACGGTACTGCGTTTCTCCTGACCAGAGTCATCGATCGATAACTCTGAGCCTAATCGATTCTTACTACCTCATATGTTAGACTAATACCTTAATTGATTAATCTAGGACTAGGGTACTAATACCTTGATTGAATAATCTGGGACTAAGGGTGAGTTCTCATAGGGTCAGCCACAACAGATGGCAACGCCTATTTGATAATTTACAACATATGGGTAATCTGTTGTGACATATGATATCCATTTGATAATTTACAACCAATGGGTAATCTGTTGCAACAGATAACATAATCTGTTTGATAATTTATAACAGATTCATAATCTGTTGTTATCTAATTTGATTGATAATTTATAACAGATGAGAAATCTGATGCAACATGTTGAATATTTGTTTCTTACAATTTCAATTGAGTTCATATGTTAGACTAATAGTACCTAAATTGATTAATCTAGGACCAGGTGTGAGTTTTCATAGGGTCAACTAGAGTACTCGGTCAACTACAATTTCAATTATTTTTCTACAATTTTAATTGAATTACCCTTTTGGCAATTGTATGATGAGAGGGTTAAAAATTATGCATATATTTTATGATTTTAAAAATAATTAAGATCAATTCAGACCAAATTAATATTTTCAAAACTACTTGTCATTCTTTTCCAAAATATAAATCAACCCATACAAAATATTTCATCTTTTCAAATCTCGAGATCTCGCTCTTTATCTCTCATTCTCACTCAATAATACAGTACAGAAAACAACTACTCAACAAATTTGCTTAACCCTCCACAACAGATCGCTTTTCTTCTCATTTTTTACCATATAGGAGTTATTTTCGACTTTATTCTTGCTTGTATCAGTTGTTTTCTTTGTCTTCATAGGCAAAAGAGTTCGAGAAGAGCTCTATATTTGTTATTTTTTTGTAAAAAATAAGGGCTTTTAAGTTAATGATGAAAAATAAAACTTTTAGTTGTATTATCTTCGAGAATGGGTTTACAATTTTGAGTTTTGATGGTAAAATCGTAGAAAGAACTTGAGAAATCCCTAGTTTCCATCGCAGTGTTCCATTGACTGTCGTGGTATTGTTGGATGGTGTTTGTGGTATTGGTGGTGGTGGTGGTGGTGTTTGTGGTCGTGGTGGTGGCATTGGTTGATGGTGTTTGTGGTGGTTGTCGGTGATGTCGGTATTTGTGATATTTGTTTGTTGGCATTGGTTGTTGGTGTTTGTGGTGGTGGTTGTTGGTGTGTCGGTATTCGTGTTGTTTGTAATGTATTTTTTAAAATATATGCATACATCAATTGTAATGTAATTTTTATTTTTCTTGTCTGTAGGTAAAACATGTCTCCCAAAAGAAAAGAAAGTGAAAGTGGATCAACGTCTGACCACCAAAAAAAAGGCTACAGTACAGAGGGATTTGGAGGAGCTTCCTGAACAATCTCAGTCAGGGAAAAGTGAAACTGAGGAGAGATGTGAAAACAACATTGAGGGAGGTGGATAAGGGTCTGTAGATGGTGATGAAGAAAATGAAATTGAGAAAGAAGAGGAATTGGAGAGTAAGAAAGAAAAAAGGATGATCATCAACATGATGATAATGGATCACCGATGGGGCATGAATTAATATCGACATCCCAGCATGATGTCATCGTCCAGAAGGACCACCACCCTACAAAAGATCCAAGGCAAGAAAATACAAGGAAAAAATATATGGGTTGTTTGACATTGCTTGGCGTGGCTACAAAGCATCGGATTTGTTGACAGATCTCGAGGATAAAACCATACCAGAGTAGTACAAGGAGCAATTGTGCTTCGTTTGGCTTGCCCATTCAGTTATATTGGCAAGAGACGTCAACAAGGTCATAAAAGATGATTTATTGGCGCGTGCTGAGGATTTTGATAAATTCAACAATTATCCCTGGGGATATGACAGCTTCTACTAGACTGTCCAATATTTACTGACAAATCTATCCTCAAGGACGACCACATTATACGACTTTCCTTGGGCTTTCATGGTAAAATTAATCACTAATTATACTCATCCATTAATTTATATTGAATATGGTTATTATGACTTTTTTTTGCTTACTTCCTGTTTACATTTTTTAGGCTTGGGCATTTGAAGCCATTTCTCCTCTCTGAAAGCAGTTAATGGATTACTCGGATGAGGTTTCTCATCCGAGGATGTTTAGGTGGTTGGCTGCAAAGAGCAACACCAATATTAAGGAGGCTGATCTCTTTAACCCTCCGGATGATGCAGTACGGCTTCTTCAAGTAAAATAATTCTACTCAAAGAAAGATATTGAACAGATGTTATATCTGGTGCAACAAATGTTATATCTGATGCACCAGATGGGACATCTGTTGCGACAGGGTTTATATTGCATCAGATTACCCATCTGTTGCTTTGGTTCTCTGAACTCGACTCCTAAAAGATTAACCATCTACTGTAAATTATGCAACAGATGTGTAATCTGATAACATATTATTCATCTGTTGTGACGTACAGATCATCTGTTGTATAACAGATTACTCATATTGTGCAATTGTTGCAACAGATGATTGATCAGATTATTCATGTGTTGCTCTGTTTCTCTGAACCAAACTCAAATAGATTTTAACCATATACTGCAAACTATGCAACAGATGGGTCTTTTTTTTTAAATGTAGCCCAACTGTGAAAATTATTATATTATATGATTTAAATGCATCTGTCTTTTTTTCTTTTTTATAGGTTGTGCATCCATGGATCGTGCCTACTGAGGAGGAGTCGGTGATGACTTATTATATTACTCTAGGTCATGTTGATACTATAGCAGACCCAACAGTGTAGTTAATAAAGAAGGAATTGGCTGAAGCAACAACCATAAGAAGAGCAGTTGGGCAAGGTCAGCCTAATGTTGAGGCTCTTCATGACCAACCTTTTACTAAGGCAGATCCGGGTGCTTCTTCTGGTAGAGTTGTTGGGTTGGTGGAAGGGATGCTGATGCTGCTACCACTCATGATGATGAGCATGTTGATGCTCAAGAAAGAATAAATATGTTTGAAAACACCCCTTTTCTCCCTTACACAGGTCCCTCTCACCCCTCTTTACCCTCGTGTTCTCATTGCGAATGTGAAAAGTGCAAGAACAGATAGGATAAACTCTTTGAAAAAGTAGAGGCTATCTCTAAAGCTATTAAGGAATTCAAATCCAAGAGGTGTGTCACACCATCCAAGAAGGTGAGGGAGCTGCACACCCCTACAGTGTTGGTTAGGAGAAAGAAAAGAGCAATTAGAGGCATACTCTCCGATCGAAAATCAAAAGAAATTATAATTCCTCTCTCTCCAAAAGCTGTTGAAGTTCAGGGGCCAGTCAAGAAGGTGGACATATACACGAAACTTGGCGCCGAAGAGAAGAGGTATCTGCGATAGGCCAAGAATGCCAAGCCAGGCGCACCAGATTACCCCAGGCCTCTCTTTCCCCCCCAAGACTTCCAGACTATGACTTATATGCATATGCCGTACGAGGATAAGTCAAGTTTACTTTTCCTAACCTAGCCCTTCTAATCTACCCCATGAATAAGAAGCAACGCAACAGATTTCACTTTTTTTACAACAACTGGGTATACTGGTGCAACTGGTAGTGGTTCTGTTGCAACTTATTATCCATTTGTTGCATAAGTTGCGTTGGATTATTAATTCAGAGAACCCTATGCAACAGATGGACCATCCGTTGCATCTTTACAATTACTAACCTATTTAAAAATTGACTTCTTATCTCACAACACGTTGACATAATTCTCTGCCTCATAAGGAAAAGGCAATTAACGTACCAGGAAGCTTATGACGCTGTCGATAGGATAATGGACCTCGACTTCTACAAGAAGCTCAAGGATAGGTACGATCAACTCAATGGGGAGGCGTTAGACCTTAGCGTGGGGCTTGATTTCCAAGTTCCTACATTGGTCTTGGATGAAGAAGAAATGAAAAAATATGTTAGAGGGGACAAGCCAAATCCCATACGGCAAGAGCTGGACCGAGGCAAAAATGATTCTTGCAGTCATTAGCGTGAACGACATGCATTATCGGGCTGTTGAGATACTACTCGAGGAGGGAAAGATCAATATTTATGACTCCAACGTACCTCTCGTCGAAAATTTTGATCTTTTTCTCCTCGTGGAGCCACTGATGGTGCCGTTGTCCATCTTGTTGAGGGAGAGTAAACTGATAAATCATTTGCCAAAGAAAGTGTTGATGAAGAAATCATGGGATTTTGATGGTCGAAACAAGGGAATGATCCTTTCAAAAGATGATACCGCTAAAGCGAGCGGCTCACACGCTCTTGCACACATTGAATGTTTGCTGACAGGCACAGAAATGGCTGAGTCAATAACTTTTCTGTGCGACAACGCTGTGGAAAACCTGCAAGAGGTCTGGGCTTATGGGGTACTAACTGGACGCTTGAAGCCTGTGTATATAGAAGTGCTTGTGAAATAGAAATTTTTAATTTTAAGTCACCCTTCACTTTATTACATTACATGTACATGTAGTGGCAATAATTTTTTTCTGATGAAAGTTGAATTTTTTACAATGCAATAGATTGTCAATCTATTGTAAAATATATTTAATCAGTTCTGGCAGATAGTTTATCTGTTGCAATAGGTTCGTCATCTATTGCATTACGCCAATGTTATTTCTACGAATAATCTAAGTCTAATCTGTTGCAACAGTAGGAAGACCTGTTTGATAATTTCCAACAGATGACCTAAATTTTACAACATATGCCTAAATTTTTTTGATATTTTCCAACAGTTACGCTTGAATATCCATGTGCTCGACAACACCAAACCAATAGCAAATACATACACCACCATGAAAATTTCAGCAATTAGGCTTGAATATCCATGTGCCCAACAACACCAAACTAATAGCAATAACGGCAACAATGTTGTATCTTCTTGCTCGATTTTGTTTTTCTTCAGAAGCCTAGACTTTGTTCAACAAATCCCAGATTACACGATTTGCTTGTGAAGGGTGTCGTTCTTCATACCAACAAAGTAATCACATCCACCCAATTTCTATAAAAAAGAGAACACAATTACAAAATAATTACAAGTCAATAATTAATCAACTAATTAAATAAAAAAATATTACCTTTGAAATCTTACAAGTAAAAAACTTACGACCCGGATTTTGTTGAGTCCAAGGAGTCTTTAACAGAGCTTCATGACCGCACTTACAATATCAAAAATATTTAACTCAAAAAATAGTGGAAGATGCGCTCGACATTGTCAAGCTCAGTTGAAAAAAATAAAAGAGATAATTTGAAGAATTTGGATAGATAAAAGAAGATGACGATGAAGAAGAAGATTTGAGAATTTAGGGTTAAATTTTAGGAGGAAGATGAATATATAAGACAATGGGGGGGATGACCGTTAGGGGGGGCAAGTGACGGTGACGGCAAGTCAGCAAAATGTGCCAGACTGACACATTTGATGCCTATTTTATTTTACGCGTTTAAAATGAACACTGTCTACTTGATGCCTATTTTATTTTAGGTGTTTGAACTGAACACCGTCGATGGGTTCCACCCTTTTTATTTCAATTCAATTCACTTTAACCTTTTTACATGTAGTGACAATTTTTAATGTCCAACGAAAGTTGAATTTTTATAATGCAACAGATTCTCCATCTGTTGTAATAGTTATTATACCTGTTCTGACATATAGTTTATCTGTTGCAATAGGTTGGTCATCTGTTGCATTATCTCGATGTTTCTATCTAAGTCGATCTGTTGCAACAATGGGAAGACCTATTTGATAAATTCCTACAGATTACCTACCTGTTGCAACATATGTCTAAATCTGTTCGATTTTTCCAATAGATGTGTCGTCTGTTGCAACAGATACATTATCTATTGCAATATTTGAATCTAGTATTCCTTTTCAATTAATAAGTTCAAATCTAAGAAATAAATAAAATTCATAGACAAAATAAAATAAATCGAAGCCTTCATAAATTAGTTGAAATAAGTCAACAAATAAATAAAATGTAAAAAAATTATTATGGGTACAGATCTCAATAAATACACCAACAATAATTTAAATATACTGTCAAGGATTACTTTGACAGGCTCAAGCTATAAAGATCTACTCAGTATGGGCAAGTTGTTCTTCATCTGGTGCTATGGAATTTGGCTTTGCTCGTCGTGGATTTTTATTGTCACTTACGTACGGTTTCTACGTTTTCTGTTCTCCGTATATTCATAAAAAGAGTAGCATATTATCAATGTTGTTCAGCAGTAGCTTCTTCTACATCCACCTGGAATGCCAGAATTGGTCAATGCTAATCACAGAGATACAACAAAATGGAAAAGGATAACTCATCTCTTCTAGCAAATCAAACAGGTCTTCCTCTCATTTTAAATTGTCCCAAATAGATTATAGTTCTGTTGCAACAGTGAATCAACTGTTGGGACAATTTTTTACCTGAGAAAGACCCTATATGATAATTTCCAACGGATGAACCATCCTTTGCAACCTGTTGCAGCAAATAGGTCATCTGTTGGTACAAATAAAAGCGGTAAGAAGAGCTGTTTGATTTGCTAAAATAGATGAGACATATGTTGCACCAGATACTTTATCTGGTGCAATAGGTTAGTCAACTGTTGTAACATATGTATATATCTGTTTGATAATTTTCAGCAGATGTGTCATCTGTTAAAACAGATATATGTCTGTTTGTTTTGTCAGTTAGAAGACATAATATATTTACCTTCTTCAGCTCGTGCTGATCTTCTTTGGACATTGTGTGTTGCTCAGTGCAACACACAGACAAAGGAGTTGCAATTTCACCTTTTTGAATGCTTGATAATACCCTGAAAATCACTCTTCTTCTCCTCTTAGCCCTAATCTCTAATGGAGCAGATGGAAATAAAATCCTCTTTGATGGAATGAGATCCCTCTTAGATGTCAGTTCCTTTATAGAAGCAGTTAATGCATTAATAGTATTAATCACTACATCATGTTTCGCTCTGCAGTCTTGATATTTGCATGCAGAACATTTGCTGGGAGAGGCAAAATCTGTATAACCAGTATGATCATACTCATAATGGTTTGCCTTAAATACTGTAAGAGGAGTATCATTAGCACCAACAGCAGCACCACTACCACCACCAACAGCTCCATCACCACTAAGACCTTCAACAACAACAAGCCCACCCTCTAAAATTATTTTTCTTGTAATGGCGGTTGCTTCAAATAATTTTATTTTTATTCTGTCGATGATCTTAGTATCCGATAGAGTTTGCACAGACCGTAAAGTAAGAAAAAATGACATCTTCAGCTCTCGATTGGTCGAAAATAGCGACGGATGCACAATCTAACATAAATCATTACATATATTAGAATGATGATTAGATTATTCAACAAAATCATTAATTAAAAGAGAAAATTAATTATAATTATACTTACTGCATCCTTCGGGAGGTTGAAGAGATTAAGAAAATTTATATTTTTATTAGTTTTGGTCGACAACCATTTCAAGATTCTTGGACAGGAAACTCCTTCCTGGTAGTTCACTTATTGTCTCAAATAAGGAATGACTTCAAACGCCCAAGCCTAAAAAATAACGTCAATAAATCAAAACCATTATTGAGTGAAAAAAATGAATAATATCATAATAGAAGAAAGAAACATTTACCATGAAAGCCCATGGGAAGCCATATAAGTTGACTGTCTTTGGCGCTAACGGAGTCAACAAATATTTGACAGTTATTTTAAAGCCTTCATACCCCCGAGGATAGCTGTTAAACGCCTTAAGATCCTTGGAGAGATTTATTAAACCGAGGCTTATGTTGTTGTTAACGTCTCTCGCCCAAAGAATATTATGTACAAACCAAACCAAGAACAATGACTGCTTATGCTTCTTTGAAAGTCATTTACCTTTCAACGCTTCTATCAAATTTTTATTTTTGAAGCTTGGACAACAGGTCATCACGATCACACGACTTGCCTCTGCCTTTTTTGGGTGTGCGGGGTGCTTTTTGGGGTTAGAATAGGTATAACTTGAGAAGGAGGATAACATTTTAGTCCAGTAACTATAACAAACTCCTTCCAACCAAAACAAACAGGCATACCATAATAATTTATCCACACCTCATCCACCTTATCTTTGTTTTCATACATAAACCTACGTTTGAGAAGTTCATATACCATTTTTATTTGGAAACGAGCATTGTTGTCCTCCGACAAATCAAGATATTTCCCAAAGCAGTTGTGCCTGAAATAAGCATCCAATTTTTGTTCTCGAAGTATTTTTCTGAAGGCGTCGAAAGATTTTCCCATGGCTGAATTAACCATGAAATCACCCGTTAAATCTGCAGCACCATCACACTGCATTCTCACAGGATAACGATCAATGCTGAAGGCTTTGACCAACTCTTCGGTGGAAGGGCTATTAGCATCTGTATCATCTCTTTTGAAACATTCCTCCTCCCCGTGTTCATCATATTCTGCTCCCGATTGAGATAACGTTTGTAAAGCAAGCTCATAGAGTGGTAAATGTAGCCTAGCTGCTTCACTTGTTCCTTTGCTTGGACTTGATTCGGTTTTACGTTCTTTTGGGAACCATATTATCTAAAATTAATAGGAACATAAAATAATATATTATTGTTGATTAATGCATCGTTAAAAAGGATAACAGTAAATCAAACAAGCAAAACAATAAAATAACAGTTGCAACATATCACCGATTTATTGCACCAGGTAGTATATTTATTGCAGCATATAACCAAACTGTTGCAGCGGATGAGTAGTCTGTTGCAACAATACAAAACATATCACTCATCTTTTAAGACAGATGAATGGTCTGTGCAACAGATCACACAACTGTTGTGACATCATCTGTTGTAACATATGAGTGATCTATTGGAACAGTTAAATAATCCATAACAATGACTGAGTAATCTGTTGCGATAATACAAAATATATCACTCATCTGTTGAGAAAGATGAATGGTTTGTGCAACAGACCACACATCTGTTGCAACATATGAGTGATCTGTCAGAGAAGTTAACTAACCTGCAGCAACAACTGAGTAATCTATTGCAAAAATACAAAACATATCACTCATCTATTGAGAAAGGTGAATGGTCTGTGCAACAGATCACACATCTATTGCAACACATGAGTGATCTGTGGAAACAGTTATCAACAGTCAATATTGTTTAGATTTCTTCCAACATAGGGTCGTCTATCACGGCAGATGAATGATCAGTTGGAAAAATCAACTCTTGGACATTTCCTGTAGGAAGAGTTGATAGGATTTTATCCAACAGGAGGTTCATCTGTTGCATCAGATCATTAATCTAATGGTTCTTCCGTTGCACCAGATGGTTAATTAGTTGCATTAGATTTTTTATCCGATGCTTAATCTGTTGCAACATATGGTAAAGTTGTTGCATCAGATTGTTAATCTGTTGCATCAGATTATTAATTTGTTGCATTAGAATTATAATCTAATGGTTCCTCTGGTGAATCAGATGGTTGATCTGTTGCATCATATGATAAATCTGTTACATCAGATGGTTAATATGTTGCACCAAATGGGTAATCTGTTAGAGAAAACAAAAAATAGTAGCACGATTTTGTTCAACAAAAAAACAGCAATTTCACCATTTTTACCAAGAACAGAACAAATCAACTCAAATTGTCGTTTTATTTTTATAAACACAAAAAATAAAAATCAAACTTCAAAAAAATGCAACAAACAACAAAATATCATAATTCACTTCGAAAAGAGAAAAGAAGAAATACCAGAAATTAGGGTTTTATTCAGACCGCATTTTAAATTAATGGAACAAATATTGAAATTGTTAACCAATACTATAAGAGAAGTTGGCTCAAGTTCCTCATTTTCTTCAAAACTAAAAAGGCCATAAATTTTTACCTGTGAAAGAAAAAAAGGAACGATGAAGAATTCAAAGTTGTTATGGCTGGAGAGCAAGGTTGTCACGTCGATTGAAGGTTGAAGCCGAAAAGGAACTCGAAGCCCAACTATTTGCAGTCGGATGTTGAAGTCACCGAGGATTGAAATGAAAAATTTGCAGAACAGTTGGTTGGGAGAGAGTTGAGAGAAGCTGTCGAGAGAGGAATGAGGGACAGGTTGATTTGAATAGAAGAGGGGAACTCGAAGCCCAACTATTTGTCGCCTGAGGTAGAAGTCGTCGGGGGTTGAACGAAGAAAAGAGGGAAACTCGAATCCCAACTATTTGTCGCTGGAGGTAGAAGTTGTCGGGGGTTGAAGGGAGAAATTTTGCAGAACTGTTGGTTGGGAGAGAGTTGAGAGAAGCTGTCGAGAGATAGAGGAGAGAGTGGTTGATTTAAATTGAAGAGGGGTGTGGGTTGAGTTGATTTGTATTTTTAAAAAAATTAGAAAGTTTTGAAAATATTAATCAAATTCACAATTAATTTAATTAAGTTTCCTAATGATGTTTGACCCTATCTATTGGTCAATGTCACCAATCCTCCATTCAAGACTTAAAAGACACCTTTCCTTCATTTTTCTTCAGTTTCTAAGAAAGAAAAGAAACATTTTTTATGAAATAAAGCGAACTAAAGAAAATAGGACAAGCAATAATAATAAATATGTGATATAATATTTTAGAAATATTGAAAAATTATTAAACTATTTTTACTTAATATAATATTATACAAAAACAAACAAAAAGCAGAATAACAAAAAAATAAAATAATCTTTATAAATATAAGGCACAATGGTTCGATGGATCCTTGTACTATGTCCTTTTTGTAATGTGGATACTCCTACTTACATGTTTGTCATCTGGACCCTTGAACCCACTAAAAAATAATATTTTAAACCCTTTGACTGTTGACCAGACCTATGTGGCATTAAAATGGTTGACTAGGACAAGGCGTGTGCGAGTGGGGGTCAATTTTTGGTTATATTTATATTAAAATAATTTTTAAAAATCCTCCAACTACAACTTTTTAAATTTAAATATATTTTTAAAAGTTAAAAAATAATAATTTTAAAAAATAAAATGAAAAAGACCCCTCCCCCGTCCAACACTCCCACCCCACCCCACCCCACCGCCGTCCACCAGTCCCCCACCGGCTGCCATGACCATTGTAAAATCACAATTGCAATTGCAAAGTGCAACTTCTCAAGCCTAAAGTACAACAATTCACAACATAAAAACAAACAAATCAACTCAATGAATAGAACTTGAGCAATCTTTTTTCAAACAAATCAACACAACCAACAAGAATCAGAAGATGAAGAATAAACAAGAAACAAACAAACAAATAACGTGGTTTTCTTTCTTCTTCGATTCTCATTTCTCAATTTTTCCAAACAAACAACAAGAATATAATAAAGTAGACTTCAATCAATACTGCATACTCTAGCATTGTGATCTCAATATACTTCTTTGTAGCTTAACCTCCAACTACTCCCCATAAAACATAACTGAACGAAAGCTTGGATGTCCTACTTAGATGAGTTCCCATAATCATCAGCTGTTACAAATTGAGTAATCCTGAGATCTGTCTGCACACGGTTGTGTGAAAAAAAATGATGGTTGTCTTGAATTTCAGGTGCAAAATCGGTTAAAGCAGTGTCTTCAGCAATACATGAGTCGGAAAGAAGTTGTGAGCACTCTCTTAATCCAGGACAAAATCAACATAATCAACTTCTTCGATTCTCACTTCTCAATTTTTCCAAACAAACAACAAGAATCAACAAGAAACAAACAACTCAACACAATCAACTTCTTCGATTCTCACTTCTCAATTTTTTCAAAAAGCAAAAAGAATAAGAAGATGAAGATGAAGATGATAAAGGAAAAGAAGAATCAGAAGAGAAGGGAGAAGTATAAGAAAAAAAAGTAAAAAAGAAGAAGAAAGGCAAGAAGAAGATCAGTAAAAAAAAGGGGGGGGGGGGGGAGAGGGGAAAAGGGGGGAGGGTTGGGTTTTATTTATTTATTTATTTATTTATTTTAATATTTAATAATTTTTATACTTAAAAATGACGTGACAGCTTACGTGGGGTGAGTGTATTATACTCACCGAAAAGGGTTTAAAATATTGCTTTTTAGTGGGTTCAAAGGTCCAGATGACAAACATGTAAGTAGAAGTATCCATATTACAAAACGGACATAGTACAAGGATCCATCGAACCATTTTGCCTAAATATAAATATTACTATAGTTTGGATCCGGACTTATTACGGGCCAAATGAGTCTAGTGATAAGTTAAGGTGTATGTTTATGTTATTTTTTATAACTAGTTTAGGTGTACGCGCCTCGCGCATGTACCCCACTTTATTATGTTCAAACGTTAAACTAAATAGGATATTAATTTAAATAATAAAGATGAATACAATAGTTAAATTCAACATCTTTTTGGAGAATTTATTTAATTAAACCTAACCTTTACTAAAAAAATAAAATCTCAAAGGCTATCAATATTCATCTACCATAAACTGCAACAAAATAATACGATGATAGAGACATCAAAACAATATAATTAAATCTAACTTTTACACAAAAAAAATTTCAAAGCCGTCCAACACTCATCTACCACCTGTAAGCTATAACAAAATAATACCATAATAGAGATATCAAAGTAATACAACTAAATTTTACCTTTACATAAAAAAAATCCTCAAAATAGAGATATAAAAATAACACAAATAAACGTAACCTTTACCTAAAAAAATTCTCAAAGCTGACCGACATTCATCTACCATCTGTAAACTCATCTACGACCTGTAAATTACAATAAAATAATGCAATAGTGATCACAAAACTTCAGTTTTGATGAAAATAATTCTTGTCTGAGCGAAAATTTTGACACTAAATATTGACTTGAATAAAAACAAAGAAGATATATATATAGACAAACGTTGAATTCTATTATTTTGACAAAAATAGTGAAAGAGGTTGAGGGTTAAAAAATTAATCATCTACCAATCTAGAGATGCAATCGAATCAAGTTAGATGAACATCAATCATCCTAATAAGTAAACAGTTTCTTCTCCAGTTTAACGCGCATCTCAATATTTCTAGGAGTATTTCCTTAATAGAGTCCTATTTTTAAAATATTTTTCTATCCTATTTTAGGAGTATTTTTCTAATTGATCTGTACAGAGAAAAATACTAATTGATTCTCCTTTCATATATTTTAGGAGTCAACAACAACAACAACAACAACAACATACTCAGTGTATTCCCACCTAGTGGGGTCTGAGGAGAGTAAAGTGTACGCAGACCATACCACTACCTCAAGAGAAGTAGAGAAGCTGTTTCCGATAGACCCCCGGCTATTTTAGGAGTCCCATAATATAATAAAAATAATTGAATAATAAATTAAAGAAAATAGTGGAAAAACAATTTTATTTAAAAGATAAATTTTTAATAAAGGGTAAAAAATTTAAATAATTTTTCTAAGTCTTCACACTTTTAATATATTAGAGATATAAATTATAAATTACACATAAATGAATCCAAAAAGTTTATTAAGTTCCCGTTTTACCCTTGACTCATCACGTGCTCGCACGTGTTTCTAGTCCCGGCGTTTAGCAGAGGTAGTAGGGGCGGGAGATTGGGAAATTGAGAAAAGCAAACCAAAAAACCCTCGGAGAATACCAACTCCGAGAATTAGCGAAGCTAAGAAGAAGAAGAAGCCTAATTGCCGTATATACTGAGTATAAGGTAAGTTAATTCCAATTATTCACTACTATTTTCCTTGAGTAGGTATTGATTCGGACTTGTTAGGGTTTTGGAGGCTGATGTTATAGCACATGCCCTTTTTTTTGTTACTGTTGCGTTATCCATATAAGTTTAATATGTGCATTTCATTTTGAATTTGTTTATCAGGCACTTGTAACGAACTCAGAAAAGTAGTGAAGACGAACTCCGAAAAGTACAAGCCCTTAATTATTGTGTATTCTTAGTATAAGGTAAGTTAATTCCTCGCTTTCCTTAGGTAGATTTTGATTTGCAGTTGTTAGGGTTTTCGGAGCTACTCATAAGCATGCTACTGTTGCGTTGCCCATTTAAGTTTGATATCTGCATTTTAATTTGATTATCAGGCACTTATAACGATACTTGTTGTGGTTTGGAAGAAGTAGCCTAGTAATGGAAGTTGATCTAGGGACACCTGACCAACTTATTGTTTCTCAATCTCAATGTAAAAGAAGAAAACTTTCAGCTTTAGATAAGATTGTGGATGAGAATGGAGCTGATTTACCTACGTTGCGATCTCCTGATTATTTTACTGAGCCATGTTTGAGTGAATTGGCGATTCGGGAGGTTATGAGTGAAGGGTATTGTAGTAAAGTTGAGAATTTCACTGTTGGGAGGTTTGGTTATGGGTTTGTTAAGTTTTCGGGGGAAACGGATGTTAGGGGGTTGGATTTGGATCGGATTATTAAGTTTAGAAGACATGAGGTGATTGTATATGAAGATGAGAATGACAAGCCTCCAGTTGGTATGGGGCTTAACAAGCCTGCTGAAGTAACTTTGATACTGGAGATACGATTGTTGAAACACTGTGATGTGGATTCTTCGAGAGAAATGGTGGAGAAATTAAGACTTAGAACGGAGAGACAAGGAGCGCGTTTTATCTCATTTGATCCATCGAATGGAGAATGGAAATTCTTCGTTCAGCATTTCAGCAGATTTGGTTTTAATGAGGAAGAGGATGAAGATATGTTAGTTGATGATGCGTCTCCAGAAGTTCAAGATCCGGTGGATATGAACGGTAGAGATGCTTCGGACATTGATGAAGAAACCGCCTTAGTCAATACAACTGATCTTTCACATTCCCTTCCTGCTCATCTTGGGTTAGATCCTGTAAAGATGCAAGAAATGAGAATGCTAATGTTTCCATCAGAAGAAAAGGATATAGATGATTATCATGGTGTTCTTTTTGATAGAAAACCACAATTCAGTAAAGAATCTTCAAAATCCCCTTTGCAGCATAAATACCCGAGACTTAGTCCACCTATAACTCGCAAGATTCCATTGGCTTTGATTGAATATAAACATGGTAGTTTTGGCTCAGACTCACCTGGGTCCATTTTGTTGACCCAACAAAATAAGGGTGTGCTTCTAAAGACAACAAAGACTGAGGGTTTCAAGCTGGATGTCAGGCAGCAAACACCTGTAAGTGGAAGCTACTCCTGTAATGTTGTTGATGCAGGATTGTTCATGGGTAGATCATTTGGAGTTGGCTGGGGGCCTAATGGTGTTCTTATTCATTCTGGCGCTCCAGTTGGTAGTAAAGATAATCGATGTTTGTCCTCAATAATCAACTTGGAGAAGGTTGCATTTGACCAAGTAGCTAGAGATGAAAATAAAAAGTTCAGGGAGGAACTTGTTGATTTGTGTTTTGATTCAGCCCTTCAACTTCACAAGGAACTTACTCATGAAACCAAAGAATTCGGGGAGGGACCCTTCGCGTTAAAGCTTCAAAGAGTTGTGTGTGATCGTCTAACGCTTTCAGATGTATGTCGCAGTTATATTGGTGTCATTGAGAGGCAATTGGAGGTTCCTGACTTATCTTCAGCATCGCGTGTTCTTTTGATGCACCAAGCAATGATTTGGGAATTAATAAAAGTGCTTTTTTCGTCTAGACAATTGAGTGGGAAACTAAAATCTCTTGAAGATGAGGATGAGGAAGATATGATACCTGATGCGAGAGAAACTGCTTCAGATGTTGATTCAGAAGCACTTCCATTGATAAGGAGAGCAGAATTCAGTTTTTGGTTGCAAGAGAGTGTTTGTCACAGAGTACAGGAAGAAGTAAGTTCTTTGAACGATTCAAGTGATCTTCAACATATGTTCTTACTTCTAACTGGTCGGCAGCTGGATGCTGCTGTTGAACTGGCGGCTTCTAGGGGAGATGTGCGACTTGCATGTCTTCTTAGCCAAGCTGGTGGTTCGATGGTTAATCGTGCTGATGTTGCTAGGCAGCTTGATATTTGGAGAGTAAATGGGTTGGACTTCAAATTTGTTGAGACAGAGAGAATTAGGGTTCTTGAATTGGTTGCTGGAAATATTCATAGAGCATTGCATGATGTAGACATTGACTGGAAAAGGTTTCTGGGGTTGTTGATGTGGTATCAGCTTCCACCGGAAACTGAATTGCCTGTTTTGTTCCGCACATATCAACGTCTTCTTAATGATGGAAAAGCTCCATCTCCAGTTCCTGTTTATATCGATGAAGGACCTATAGAAGTGTCAATGAATTGGCATGCAGCAAAACATTTTGATCTCGGTTACTATCTTATGCTTCTTCATGCCAATCAAGAAATTGATTTCAGTGCTCTAAAGACGATGTTCAGTGCCTTTGCTTCAACAAATGATCCGCTTGACTACCACATGATCTGGCATCAGCGAGCTGTTTTAGAAGCCATTGGTGCTTTCAGTTCTTATGATCTTCATGTGCTAGACATTAGTTTCATTTCTCAGCTGCTATGTCTTGGTCAATGTCATTGGGCTGTCTATGTGGTGCTTCACATGCCTCACCGTGAAGATTGTCCTTATTTGCAAGCTGCTCTTGTAAGGGAAATACTCTACCTGTACTGTGAAACTTGGAGTTCTCAGGAGTTGCAGCGGCAATTTATTGAGGATCTAGGTATTCCATCAGCATGGTTGAACGAGGCTCTGGTGAGTTGGTGGCCTTATTTGATTTCAGTTTTTCATTAATCCATGCTTCTTGCTTTCCACTTTCTGGCAAATCAAAGCAAATCTATGTTACTATGACATTTTTGCATGCTGTTTCTGACAAGATGGTTCAACATTATTGTGAAATTGTGGAGGGAAGTTTCCAGTGTATATTTTCTTTGGAATTGATGTAGTTGAATGCTAGTACTTCTACATCAAATTAGTCCTTTGCATGCACTTGATTGTCGCTGTTGTGGGATCACTTTTCTTCTTGCTTCTTATTTTTCATCCTTGGTTTACTCTATTGCAGGCAACATATTTTAATTATTACTCTGAATTCCCAAAAGCCCTAGAACACTTTTTGGAGTGCGGAAAGTGGCAGAAAGCGCACACTATTTTTATGACTTCAGTTGCTCATTCACTTTTTCTATCAGGTATAGGTTTGCTAATCTCTAGTTTCATCTTTATATCTTGCTATTTCATTATTCAGAATATGTACCTAAAGATTTCCTTCTCAAAAAAAAAAAAAGTACCTAAAGGCTTATATGTTTAATATTTGTCATAGTGATGCCTATAATCTCTGACCTTTTATTCCCAAAAGTTGTAAAACATTAGAATTTGCATTATGGTAAGTTCAGTTCCATTGGGATGCTTTTCTACTGACTTTTGCTCTCCTCTTATCTTCTTTTGAAACTAGCTCTCTCTTATCTTCTTCCGTCATCAATCTCTTTCTTACGTCAACCTTGTTAAATATTTTGGAATAGGATTAATGAAACACCATAAAAGTTGTCTATCTATGGTGGTCTGAGTCGCTATCAAGTTTAAATGTCTCACTACACAATTTGTTTCTCATGTACTGTGAAATGCATTATCTATTTGAGTTGTAGGCTTGTTGACAGATTTACCTTTATCCCACTGAATATATTATCATTTTCTTACTTACCAAAGAGTGAGTGAGAGAGAGAGAGAGAGAGAGAGAGAGAGAGAGAATGGCCATTTTCTCTTAAACCACACGCTTCAAGGTAATAACTGTTAATCACACATCAGCATATTTGAGAAAATCGTGGTATATACAATGAAGTTATCATGAACGGGATAAACCACCCACTTCAATGTAATAACTGCTAATCAGGTTTGGTTAGCTGCAAGGATTAAATATGATATGTTGCTGAAGAACTCTTGGCTACATTGTGTTGCCCTAGAAGTATCTCAATTTTCAACCTTGAATTTCGATAAAAATTGATGTGCTAAATCGTTCCAACATTGTTTATGCACAGAGGAACACTCAGAAATATGGAGGCTAGCAGCTTCTATGGAGGATCACAAATCAGAAATTGAAGATTGGGATCTGGGAGCTGGAATATATATATCTTTTTATTTGTTGAGAAGTTCGTTGCAGAAGGACAGTGACACTATGAATCAAGCAGTATGAAATTTCTCTATAATGTACTTATTTATGTTCAAATCCTACTCCAATGTCCTTGAGCTGTTAAACTCGTTAGATCAAATGTGCTTATGCGATGGTTGGATGAATGATGTTCTTGCATCCATATTTGCAAGCTGAAAGTTTTGACCTCCCTAGGTAACCATTACAATTGGGAGGTCACATGCATCATGGTACAAAATGTTTTTTTTTTCTGGTGGATGTGGAAAGCCCATGTATTTAATGATAGAGAAAACTGGAATGGAAATGAAATTTTAGCTGTTCAGCTTGATCAATGATCAACTTGTAGATGCACTAGAAGACGGCTTCTGGAAAAAAGGAGTTCATCCTATAGTTGGAGCACAGTTCATGAGCTGGATCCTAACCTCTATGGTTGCTCAATTGAGACTGGTCAATCTCATGAGGAATTGATTACCTGTCTTTTTTCTGCTTAGTAATAAGTAGAGCAAATACCTGTTCAAGATAATTGGTTGAAGCTTATGGACATATCTCCTAGTTATTCTAATATCTTTTAGGAGATTCACAAAGCACATTTTTATTGGCAGGACACACTAGAAAACAAAGACAGTGCTTGTGCAGACTTCATCAGCCGCTTAAACAACTCTTTGGCTGTTTGGACTAGCAAATTGCCTGTCGAAGCGAGGTACTTGACATTAATTTGTTATTACTGAAGCATGTGGTTTGAAAAGTTGACTGCTTCCTGCTACCCCCTCCCTCCCTTGTCCTACCGTCTCATTGAACCCTTATTTCTCCTACCTAAGTGTGAGAGGTTTGTTACTAGGAATAGTAAAGATGGTCACTAACGATTAAGAACATTTACTTATTAAAAGATTAATAAATGTGGGATTAATATTTATTTTACTTAGTTAAAAAAGTGCATTAATATTCCATTGTTATTTTTTTTAATGATGAATAAATCCAGAATGTGAGGTAAGAAGTCATTTGTTCTTTTTTTTTTCCCTTCTGAATATTATGGTATTTTTTTATGATGAATAAATCTAGAATGTGAGGTAGTCATTTGTTACACTTCATATGTAGTGAATTAAGATGGGGCTGGGAATACTATAGAGTGGAAATGCTCTTTGTTTTCTGTGTCATTTTTATATTTAGTTGCACCTTCTAAATCTATGCAAAACATACGAGTGTCATCTATACGAGCTGAATTTCTCTCTTGACCCCACCTAGCTATAAAGAGTACAGACAAACAAATTTGTTCAATCTCTTAGATTTTTCTGCTCTCTTACGTGGATCCTGGAAACAAACTGCATAGATAAATCATCACATACAAATGGATACAAAAATTTTGGGGACAGTGATAAACGATGTTACTCATCCCTAAGGTCATATCTAGCTGGTAAAAACCCTGTTTGTAATGCCCCCTTTATGAATATATCTTATTTCAACAAAAAACTTTAACCCTGTTTATTAGCTAGTGTCATCTTAACTACACTTCAATCCCAAACTAAAAAGGAGTTGCTACACGAATCCTTTGTTGGCTGAATGAATCCCTTATATCATTTCCAATCTATTCATGCATAAGTATTCCAAGGATTCATATTAATGTACCCAGCCTTTCCCATTTTCTAGGTTTGAGACTGGCCATGTTTAGCGGAACTCATAATAGGTGCATCGTATCTTTTGTAAAGGTCGAAAGGCCAAATAGATACACTAGACTTGCGCCAATTTGGTTTTCTGCTCCCCTATTCTATGGGATTTCATCCAAACACTTCAACTTGATCAAATCAAGTCTTTCAAATGCCTCTTACCTTGAGAGTTCTGCATTTACCTTGAGGTGGATAACTCATCATATCCACATCAGACGAACTCCTGACACGTCATCTTCTTCAACTAAGCCAAACAAATCCTCCTCCTTCACTTCCGCTGTACACTCCCCCTATATTAACATCAGCCAGAAAAAAACTAATCATCACATTTAACAACCAACAAATACGAAAATTTCAACTAAAACCAAACAAACAAATTTCCATGCCCTAGACCCCCTCGTCCTCTTGCCGTTTTCCCCATTTTTTCTACTTCAATGTGTCATCGAGTATTTAGCAGAATTTTCCTAATATTTTTGTCACCGGAAACACAGGAAAAGTCGCCGCCAGTTACCATCAGTTCAGATTGTACTTTCATACAAAACCAAACAAACCCTTGTGAAAATTCCTTCACTTTGGGTTTACACAGAAATTCTTGCATTTCTGACTTACTTTCCATGTTCATTTTTAAGCTTTGACTCATCTGGGTTTTTGGCTTGCTATCCAATACGTGCCTTCAATTCTGCAGCCTTCACCTTTACATAAACCTTCAATCTTCTCTTCCTTTCCTGCATCATAACCACTTCAAATTTCAAAATCAAGCCAAGAACCAAACCTATCTTAGCCGTTGAATGATTCAATCTCCACCATCAACAACAACCCAGCACATAACAGTCATCGTTTGTGGTGATTTCTGGCAAAGGAGAGAAAATGGAATTGAAGGGCAACCGAGGAGTTGAGTGAAGGGACTGAAGAGTTACAATTAGAGAGTTTGACAGTCACTTTGCCCAACTCAGCCAAATTAATGCCACACATAACTCGTCAACGGTCACAAGGACTTGTTTTGATCAAGTTGAAGTATCTGGGTGAATAGAGGGGCTGGGAATACAAATCAATGCAAGTAAAGGTGTCTATTTGGCTATTCGGCCTTTTATATATTACAATAAGTAGTACAATAAATGGATGTTATAGAGAGAGAATTGTTGCATTTAGCAACCTATATTTTCACTGTTTTGTTCTTTAAGTTTCTACTGCCCTTGAGAGTGTGTTATGGCCCTTGGTCACTTAAAATCTTCTCACGTACGATTAAATCGGTAGAGCTTTATGTCAACTGGTTTATACTGATGATTTAGAGTATCCCATAAAGCATGAAAAGTTGACATGATCCTTGAATGCTTGAAGTCCATTAATTGTATGCTTGAGCTCCTAAAGCAACAAGTTTGAGCTAGTGGATGTTTCTTGTCTCTAGGGTGGTTTATTCGAAGATGGCTGAGGAGATATGCAATTTGTTGCTTTCTGATAGCGGTGGAAGTTCATCAAATGAGGTTCAGATAAGCTGCTATAATACCATATTCAAGGCACCCATACCTGAAGAGACCCGTTCATATCATTTGCAGGATGCTGTGTCTCTTTTTACATCTTACCTTTCTGAGGTGCCGTCATAGTTCTCTTTTGTCAAGCCCCATATCTCTATTTTAACAACAAAATTTTGTATGTTTATACGTCATAAAAATGTGACCATTTGTAGCAATAACTCATTATGTTATAATCACTCTCCCCGAGGACTTCTGTTACCTTTGGTAATTTGTGTATTTGTTTACAAGTAAATCCTGTACTTGTAAAAGTTTGGGTTTTGTTGGACAAGTTGGCATGGCAGTTTAATAGATTGACATTCTTCAATGTCTCGGCGACCTGATTTGGGTTGATTGTAGTTGCATGTTATGGCAGTTCAATGAATGGACCTTCTGCAATAACTCATTATGTTACATGCTTGTGGTACTCCAGCCAGAAAATTTTGGTTGTTTGGCTTGACAAAAGGTATACGATTGACAACATTTATGTGTTTCCAAAGTTATCCATCCAACAAAGCATATGAATTTTTGGCTGGCGTAGTTTGAGCTTTCCTTTGCTCGTGGGGCTTCGGCTCACTCGCCTTAGCATGTCTGCCTCGGACGCGAAGAAGTGTGTGTTCTATCTTTTTGCATGGTTGCGAGTGGGGGAAGCGATTCTTACTGTTTAAACTTGAGGAAGAGAAGGATAATATCTGTTTCTAAATGTCATGAGCGTAAGAACTCCGGGCGAGTGCGTGAATCACCTTTTGCATTACCTGCTGTGCTGCAGCTAACTACGAGCTTGTGGTGCGAGATTGTGAGACTCAGATGGTTTGAAGCATCGTACATGATGTAAGGCAGAACATGATATGTTGCCTCATTAGCGCTTTGGCTGTTAAAAAGGAAAAAGAAAAATAGAAGAGTTTTGTTGGGCAAGAAGTTACGTTTTACATTTGATGAATAACTTGTTAATTCTTAGTTTATCTTACTGCACTACGAACAACTAATTTGTACGATAAATCGAGTATGTCATAGAGGATCTCATCTTTCCGTTGGTTATCTCTATTTTAGCAGACAACTTGCATCCAAAAATTTGTTTGTCGTATTAATAAAATCATTTACCTGATGTTCGTCTACCTATTTCAGTTTACCTCCCACAATTGAAATAGAAAAATTTGATGTTGTTTAGTGTTTTTCCATCCCGTTTTATGTAACGGTACTTCACGTGTCTTTCATTTTAGATGAAAGATTGATGTGTCTTGAATTACACCAGTTAAGGTCAAAACATGAGCATTAAAATTAAATAACTTTTAATAATAAACTTAAAAGAAATGTGTATGCCAATATAAAGTGAGTCACATCAATGAAGTAACTTATATTTATCCGTAAACCTGGCTCCTTCATCTCTCATTTTATGTGACACTCTTTTGACTTAACATGATATTCAATGAAATAAAAAAAATAAAAAAAAACCTTTGAAATTTATGATTTAAAATAATTCTTAAATATTTATGCAATTATAAATTATTTTATTAAGAATACAGTTAAATTATTTTTAATTAAGTAAGATAATATTTTCTTAATGAATTAAAAAGAAAAAATCTGACACATTTTCGGAGGGAGTATTTAATTTAACTGCTGGCACGCAGTTGGTGACTGAGGATAATTTTCTTTTTTTTCTTTACCTTATATACTTATGAAAATTCAGGTAGCCAATAACTGAAGCTAAAAATTCAATTAACCAACGAACCGTAAATTGGTGGCGTGTGTTGAGGTGAAAGTTGCAATTGGTGGGATCCAATCGCCAGCGAAGCTTCCTTTTTTTCACTGACACACATCTATCTACACGTACGCCGCCTTCGTATTTTGAGAGAGTGCCTTTTACGCATAAATATATACATTCAGCTTCTACAGTGGCCACTTCTCCCGAGTCCCTTTGCACCGTCCACTTCGAGAGGATCATCATCATCTTCTCTACTCAGTAGTATTATTTTTGTCAAGATATGCCTCGGACTTCTTCCAAGAAAGGCTTAACTGGTTCTGCTGCCTCCACAAATCCTGCTGCCGATTTGTTTCGTTCTGGTAATCGTTCATCATTCTTCCTCTTCCCTAGCTATTCTTTACAATTTTAATTTAATTTTATCTAATCATTGAGGAATTCCTATGTGATTGTGGATTGTTCTTCCACTCTTTAAAGCTAAAGAGAGTTCTGTAGATCATGTGGAATTTGGAGTGAGATAATTGATAATTAATGATTCAATTCAGATTAGTCGCTTCCAAATCTTGGGACATGTACAGTAAAATTTACAGGGAGTTGGGTGAACGAACTGTTCATGATCGGAGGGTTTTACTGTAATAACTTGTCCATTTATCAGAATCTGGTAAAGCCACATGTTGAGATTCTTTCTTAGTGAAGTAGAAAAGGCAGCACCAAATTAGACAGCCACAGAAGAAGTGGTTTTATTAGACCACAAAGATAATTCGATTTCTAGTCAGCTAACCGAGAATCCCAATATAGAAAATTGCTTTTCTGATGATTTATTGAGCACTTGAAATGCGTTGTCTGATTATTTTTTCCTGAATGTTGTTTGATTAGAGATGAGAATTATTGAATTGTTGGTAGTAAGGTGATCGTGTAAGTGCTAGCAGCAACCATCTGGTGTGATGAGTATGCTGCTAGAGTCTGGTTATTGTAACAATCTTTTTTTTTTTTTTTTTTGATAACCGTGATGTCCGGGCCAGCTTGCGCGCACCTCGACTAGTGTAACAATCTTGAAACACGATGAATCACACTGGCTGAATAGTGTAACTGCCAAGTTTATTGTGATCATGAAGAATCTTCATTAACCTCCCCCTTCCCCAAAACCGAAAAGAAGATTATATGAAGAAAACGGACCCTGTATGTAGAAGTTTGTTTTCTCTCATATTCTGTAGTAATCATTAAGGTCACCCCAAGATATCATCCACTTTCCGTCAATCCGGCTGGTGTAATATTTGATGCCAATGAAGTTGGTCTTGTTTGGTTTTAGTTTGATTTTGTTTTCATTTTTGTGAACGTTTGGATATGATTAATATTGGAGGTAGACCGAAGAAATATTGGAAGGAGGGTGATTAGACAGGACATGGAGCAGCTCCAGCTTGCCGAGGACATGACCCTAGATAGGAAATTGTGGAGGAGGTGGATTAGGGTAGAAGGGTAGCATGAGTTTAGGATGTTGTTTCTTTTAGTGTACTACTTGGTGTATCTTGTATATGGTATTATTGGATATGGATATGTTGATTTTGCCCTTCTATTATTCTTAGTCTAGATTGTCTTATTTTGAGCATTGTTTTATTTTGAGCCGGGGGTCTATCGGAAACAGCCTCTCTATCTTATTTGTGAGGTAGTGGTATGGACTGCGTACACTTACCCTCCCCAGAACCCACTTGGTGGGAATATACTGGGTATGTTGTTGTTGTTGTTGTTGGATATGATTAATAGTAGTTCCAAATTCTAGATATGTTCTCGGTTGAGGGGAAGGTACTTCACGCTGGAGTGAAGTGTCAAGAGTTTTTGAGACATGTCTTCATGGGAATCAAACAACTATAGTAATGCCGTAGTATTAAATCTATTTGTGCACATCCAAAGTTGGGGGCCGTAGATATCAACTGAAGCCAAGTTAAAGGCCATGCTTATGTATTATGCTATTTCTCATATATTATCACTTTTACCTCCAAATGTCTAGAATTCACTATCTAAAATATTGTAATTAAAAAGATTTGAGTAGTGCTAATAGATAAAGATTAAAAATGCTAGCAAATAAAACACTCAGTTTCTTGTGTAATTGGTCTTAACAGTTAATGAAATAGGTGAAACAGTAAGAGATTTTGATTCAAATTTAGTCGAGGTATTGGTGATTTTTTTCTCACGTGTGGCTTATGGCTGGATCAGTTCAAGTGGCAAAGGTGGAGGGACTTGTGGCTTAGTCGCGAGTTCGAGTCATGCAAGCTAAGCCTGGTTTTTAAGTGGAGGCGGTTAGAGGGGTAGGCTCATTATCCTTGAGTTTCAGAGGCTGTGGTTGGTCCTTAAGGTTGGATCCAGACTGATTTTTGGCCATCTAAAAGAATTTTTTTTTGGTGTATCTACATATTCATTGTCTTCATCTAGATGCTTTTGAATTTATTTTTCTGTTGTATTTAAATCTTCAATAAAATCAATTTGGTGGCCCATTTGATATGGTGTTTGTCTTTTATCGGCTGAAGCATTTTCATAGTGCTTCAGAACTATTCTACTTATTCATTCAGACCTCTTGGGCATCAATGTTCTTTTTTTCATTTATATTCTATGATTGAAATATAGCACATGCACTGTAGCTGCATTCTCACTTTGTTTTCAATTTGCTTCAGCATCGAGTAAAGCAGCAAGTAAGGAGATGGAACGTATCGATCAATTATTTTATGTATATGCCAATGCTTCGTCTGGTATGATTGAGTAAGTATGCATTACCATTTTTATTTCCCAGCCAGTGTAGTTCATATTCTATATATTCCCAGTATCACAAGTCATCTTTTGTTGTTTGCACTTCTAATAATCTATTTATCACGGCTATATTGTTCTGACTCTTTAAGAATGTTGTCGGGTGCATGCGGGATCCTCCAAAAGTAGTGTATTCTAGAGGATCTGAGATCCAGTGGAGGACCCACGTATAAGCTGGAGGGTCACGTGCACCCGTTAACTTTGAAAAAAAATCTGCATATGTAATCTTGAGAAGTTAATATATTTTTAAATGTGCACCCTAATAAACATAAGTGGATTTGGTGCACTGATTGAAGCCGCGACCTCCATCCGTTGTGACCCTCGATCGATTCCCTAATGTCACTTTCCAATAGATGTTCCTTATTTGAATGACATCATCCATTTTTGGACCTATTTTGTTAAGAAAAGTAGTAAGGGGCAAATTTTGTACCCGAGAATGGAACTTGCAACAATTTGTGCAATTTGCACAATTTGCACATCCTTGACCATTGAGCTATCACTCTCAATTGTTTCAATGATGACGAAGTCTCAGTATTAGACTATCCATATTTGACCTATATACTTGTATTTTCGGCACTGTTCACGTCATTCGTGAGCAGTCCAGTACGGCATTATCCCACCATCGTCATTGGAAGTTTCGCTAGCATCTATGTTAAATAATGGTGCCCCCGCGGTCTTCAAATTCTGGGTTGCACAGAGCAACATAGCTCCCCGGAAGGAAATCTAAGATTTTTATGCAAGAAGATTATGCTTGAAAAAAACAAAGAAGAAAATTATGGATATTTGTGGATGTACAATATAAGTTATGGGTTCAACTGTATGCACTAGCTTTGGATCAAACCATGTATGTATATTGTATACTAAGAAATCTGCTAAATATGGACAAATATAGATTTTTTGATCCCACTAACTCAATGGTAAGTGGGTTCAATGACTTCTGGATCCCCTCTAAATTTGTCATCCAATTCTTTCAACCTTTAATGCAGTTTAATTGCCTTATTTAAGTTCCTTGTATGACAATCGATTAACGTGCTTTATATATTTTATGGCCAGCCCTGAAGGAATTGAGTTTCTTTGTTCCGATTTGGAAGTCGAGCATACCGATGTCAGGGTATTGATGCTTGCATGGTAAAATTCCTTATACTCAAACTTGTTAGTTTGTATGAAGTATCATGGATCTTCAGAGGTTTAATAACAGTAACTTCGAATTTTAGGAAAATGCAGTCCGAAAAACAAGGATACTTTTCCCTGGTATGTATTTGGTTTGGTATATTACTTTAGCGTTTTTCTACACTGTTTTTGCTGTTTCTATCATCTTCTTCAATGTTTCACGGGTAGCTTTTGTTCCTTCCTTTCATGTATTTCTATTTTTTGTATACTTGGAAATGGCAAATTCGTCTTTTCTGTTATGGCTGCTAATTCAATTACTGTAACTGTCAAATAAGGCTGGTTACCCCACTAGTGGGTACGTTGTTGTTGTCAAAGAAGGCTGGCATTTGTTTTCCAGGCATATGACTGTGCTTGTTATCTTAGGAAGTTTGTACCAAAGGGTGGAGGGTGCTGAAAAATTGATTTAAGTCTCAAGTTTTTTCAATGCTAAACCACTCTTAACCCACATACTCTGATAAGCAGAGTAAGAAAATAGGAAATGGGCAATGGTTAGGCAGGTTTACAGTCACCGTTTTTCCCTGGCTGAGCCGTTCCCAGGAAACTTAGTGAGTTAAGTGGAGGAATTGATAGGCGGCTTTTCATCTTCTTTCTTGGGATGATCGTAATTGGAATTTAGAGTTATGCTTTTGCCACCTGTGACTTCAATATGCCTATCCGAGCATGTTCAGACCTTTATATGCAGAGATACTCTTTTGTGTAGTATATTGGATTTGAATCAGATCTTCAGGTGAGTTTTACAGATTGTGCATTTACCACTTTCGAATTTTTGGAATTAGATTTATACGGGTGCAGAACTGACGATTTTAAAGTAGACTATAAAAGCACCTATTTAACAAGATTAAGTGAATCACCAATAACAAACCCAGTGTATTCTCACATAGTGGGGTCTGGGGGTTAAGATGTACGCAGTCCATACCACTACTTCAGGAGAAGTAGAAAGGTTGTTTCCGATAGACCCCCGGCTCAAGACAAGGAATAATAAACAAATACTTAATAAAGCATGGAACAAGATGTCAAGACATAAATACGTCACCCACAAGGAATAATAAACAAAGAATAGTAAACAAATTCGTAATAAAGCATGCAACAAAGTGTCCTAGAATAAAGTAATGCCCTACCCCAACGACTCAAACTGGCACTAGCCTTCTATCCTAATCCGCGTCCTCCAGATCTTCCTATCTAGGGTCATGTCCTCAGTGAGCTATAACTGCTCCATGTCCCGCCTGATCACCTCTCTCCAGTAGTTCTTCGGCCTACCCCTACCCCGCCTGAAACCATCCAAAGCAAGCTTCTCACACCTACGAACCGGGGCATCCGTGCCCCTCTTCATCACATGCCCGAACCATCTCAATCAAACTTCCCGCATCTTGTCCTCCACCGAAGCCACTCCAACCTTTTCCCGAATAGTCTCGTTTCGAACTCTATCACCCTTATTAAGCCCACACATCCAACGCAACATCCGCATTTCCACCACCTTCAATTTTTGAATGTGAGAGTTCTTGACTGGCCAACATTCCGCTCCATACAACATGGCCGGACGGACGGCCACCCTGTAGAAGTGCTTTTAAGCTTGGGCGGCACCCTCCTATCACACAACACCCCTGGGGCAAGCTTCCACTTCCTATAAAGTTTGCTTATCCCACTTAAATGATTGAATCCATGATGCACCGCATTGTAATGCGATGGTCATTTGTTCGATTCTAATACCCAGCTTTTCTCGAGGTACCTGCAAGTTGGACCAGACACCATCCTCATAAAAAAAGCTGCTTATTATCGGAAAATCAAGTTGAATATTAGTTAAAGTTAAATCTGTTACACTATTGAAAGTCATGCATTGATTTGATACTGTAGTGTAGCATCACTCATGGTATGTTATTTGGATCTTTACGTTTATTTATATGTATGCTCGAGTTGTTGTTGGTCCAATCAGTTTTAGTTAGCACACAGATCTATTTGTGCCAAAGTGAGGTTAGGCTATGGCATTTGTACTCCATTGAGCTAACAGTAGAAGCCCGTCACTTATTAAAATGCAAGAAGGATACATGTATCAGCTTTTCCTGGGAGTGCGGCTATTTCAGCTTTTTGGTCATTGTAGAATGTATGATTTGGCATGATCAACAAAAATTTTCCTGCTCATTCTTCTGGAAATCTGAAATAATGATTTGAACCCATTAAATTGTTGTTTTGTTGTGCAGTTGCCCTCTACTTTTCTGCTTGATATCTTATTTAGTTTATATTTGCTTGTATGCTTCTTGACATTAACTCACCATTGCTTTGGCTACTAGAACGAGTGGCGGAAGGGCCTCAAAGCATTAAGAGCCGACACGATTCAGAAATTGAAGAAAGCACTTCCAGAACTTGAGAGGGAGGTACGTATCATATTTCAACTTCTGCGCATGCTAAGTGAATTTTTGGGTGCCCTTCTGCTGTGAGAAGGGTTGTTGTTCTACTACTACTAAGATCCACTTTTTCCTTTCTCTAAAAGGTTAGAAGGCCATCAAATTTTGTGGATTTTTACTCCTACGCATTTCAGTACTGCTTGACAGGTATGGTGCTACCACTGTCACCTGTTATGTAACATTAACTTGTGTTAATTCACGGAGGGGAAGATTAATTGGTCAGTTTTGGACTGAAAAAGAGAACAAAGATGAGACAGAATAGAATAGCTTTATAACATTTTAAAAAATATGATTAAATATAAGGCTATGGAGCTGGGAAGAACAGAATGTCCTCTTATGCTGGTTTCGTTTTTGCTTCCATGTAACTATTTCTTAAATTGTTATCCCATTTGTTGCAAGTTCCGGAGGCTGGCTATGAAAGTTGGGAAATTAAATTGCATCTTTCACTGTCTTCTTTTCTTCTGATTACCAGTTTCCTTTTTTTTCTTCACTCTCTCCTAGAGGAGAAGCAGAAGAGCATAGACATTGAGAGCATTTGTCTGCTGCTGGATCTCGTTTTAGGGTTTCAATTTCGGCCCCAAGTTGACAGTCTTGTTCAGTATTTGAGGGTGAGTTTTACTCTATGCTCCTCTTGCTATTTTATACTCCGATTTTAGTTCACTTAAAATGTCCATTTGGTCGGCAGGGTACATGAACAATACAATTGTTAGTTTTACTGGGTGAATCTGACAATGCCCTTTAGGATACTTTTGGAGCTCTTTTTATGGTGAAAACCATTAGTTTGACTGAAACCTTGCAGCTGCAATCTATGGCTTCTTTTCTATAGTGGATGCTCATTGACCTCCCTGTAAAAGGGGATTGTCCAGTTAAAAATCATGCTGCTTTTAGTCATTGTTTCATATTTTAGAACCCCAAAAAGTTAAGAAGAGTCAGAGTAGATCCTTCAAAATTATAGTAATAATGCAGTACTCTTACATGCTTGGTTACTGATGCAGACGCAGACTGATTACAAGGTTATAAACATGGATCAATGGATGGGATTTTTTAGGTTTGTTAACGAGGTAAATCTTCAGTTCACTTTGCTAATTTCTTGGAATATCCTATTTTGTATCATCATCTTACACGAGCAATCTGGTTGTAGCCTTTTAGTGAGTTTGATGTCTGAATGTTAAGATTAAACTCTTTAATCCTTCTATCTTGATGTTTTTGTGTAACAGATAAGTTTTCCAGACTTGAGCAATTATGACTCGAACCTTGCGTGGCCACTGATCCTGGATAACTTTGTCGAGTCTATGAGAGCAAAGCAGGGCTAAGAGCACTGCTGTTCAGCATGTCACCGTATGCACCAAATATTATTTGTTAATGCGAAGTATGGTTTCTGCTTCCAAACAGAGAATGAATCTTGAAATTTATTCGAGACGGGTTTGCTGATAATATACGGTATCATTCCCATGCAGGAGTCTTTCAAGCTGCACATCAAGCTGCGCATACCATTGTTCTGAAAATGCTCTTTTCTTCTTTCTCTTACTCCTTTTTATGTTCCCCGCCACAACTTGTATGCTAAGATATAGAATGATAAGCAGATCTATTCTTTCAGATAACTACTCGTGTTCAACAGGAATAGCATATAGATCTAAGTTACTGTTATTGGTATCTTCCTTTCAGTATAAAAGTGTGGGTTTGGTTCAACTCACGAATCTATTGTAACCATATTCGTTGGTAGGTTTTGGTAGATAGTGTTATGACTAATGACCTTTTTAAGTACCAATTTGTGATGGGTCGGTAAGATTGTGGGTCCAATTTCAGGTAAAACATTAAGACTTTAAGACTAATATGGGGGCGAGAGAATAAAGCCATTGGTTGACAAATTGGGGATGTATTTGGTATAACCAAAGAAAAAGGTGGCTTGATAATGTTGCCGAAAGCTGCAGAAAGGCATATAATTATTATTCTGTGAAAGGAAAAGCACACAATGGATTCCTAGTCCCCTTGACCATGAATCCATTTAGTATTCAAGCTTACAAACCAAAGTAGGACCTTCTGTTTCCAAGTGTTGCTTGGTCAGGAGGCAGCACTAGATCATACAATGTGTGATGTGTAAGCTAGGTATGGGTCTGAACTCCACCGCAGACAAAACTCTAATATTTAAGTGGAAAATGGTAGAAGGGTCATTGAATTTTGAACTGTGTTTCACTAACCCCTGGAACTTCTAAGAAAAAGCAGTGCTCTAGAATCAAGACGATTGTTGAACTATTATGGGGTTGTTTGCCATGTGGAATGAGATAAAAGAAAAGTCATTTCATAGATTGGAATATCTTATGTTATTTAAATGGCGGGATAAATAATTTCGAAATTAATTCTCACTCCTAATCGAACATAGGATAAAATAATTTTGCACTTTGTTTCGGGATTATTATCCCTTATCGCTCGTATACCAAACGATCCCTTATAGCTTAATAATTTTATGTCAAAAACTCTCGTTGAATTTTGATGCACTCATACTCCTAAGACCTTGTGACTTGTAATATACCAAACAAATTCATTAAGCTGATGAGATGCTGCAGCATTTTATATTATGCTTGCTTCGGTCTAAAATTGGCAGCTATCAAAATAAGCAAAGAAGTTTATACCCAATTCATGCACAGAATTTTCAGGGCTTCCTGAACAGCTTTAAGTGTTTATGAAGTAAGGTGCAAAAGAATCAATTGTACAACAGAAACAAAACATGCAAAGCAGACGTCTTCTTCTTCATGAAGAAATCTATATTGAATTGGATATCAATGGTGCGGATGAAGGCATCGGGCTTTTGCTTCGGCTTCTGTTGCTAGTAGTTGTGACAAGCGGAGGAGAACACGAGGAAGATGGAGATGATGAACTCGATGATTGAGTCAGCCTTCTAGAGCGGCTTCTAAGTTTCTTCTTTTCCCCCTCACCTGGCTTGCCTTCGATACGATTGTGGCCAACTTTGGTCTGGTTCAAGCTCGCTGGAACTAAGCAATTGCAAAGTACACCTACAGCAAGAATTAAGACGCGATTGGTTCTCAAATTAAGCACATTTTCTCATAGATCTTATGCTTGTAGAAATCAGAAGCTGACCAAATTTGTAAAGAATCAGAACAATACTTTAATCACATAAAGCAAGTATCAAGTAAACTTTTTGGATAAGTAATTCCTAAAGATACATGCTTTAGTTAGAACAAACTTTTCAATTGGGAATAGGACGTTTAATACACTCTACTACTTGAATAGCTACCAAGGTATATTTGGGTCCCCATAAACTCGTGGTCGTACTAATTCCTCACAGCAACAATATACCCGGTGTAATTCCCCCAGTGCAGTCTGGTAAGGATAGCGTGTATACAGAGCTTACCATACCTCGAGAGATGGAGATGTTTTTTCGATAGACCCTCGATCCAAGTAAAAACATTACAAAGCATACTAAGAAAACAAAAAGCCTTACAAAGCATACTGAGAAAACAAAACAAACAAACAAAGGGAGGGAAGAAGCCAAGACATAACAGGCATTTCGCCATAAATATTATTCACAATATGTCGGAATATGATTTCACTTCTTTTTTTCACACAATTTTTCCTATCACATTATAAAAAAGTATATTCAAAGTCTAAAATATTTTTGAAAATACTATGATCAAACACAACTTCAACTCTATTTTTAACTTCAAAAATATCAAATAAAGTGAATACGTTTTTTATTTTCATGGCCAAACGGATCAATAATACTCTCTTTATTCCAATTTATGAGACGCACTTTCCCTTACTCCTTCCCCAGAAAATGTCACATTTTCATAATTGAAAATAATTTTAATTTTAAAATTCTCTTTTTATCTTTAATGAAATAATTTATAGTTATACAAGCTCTCACAGAGTGTTTTACACCACAAATTTCAAAAATCTTTTTCCTTAAACTTTGTATCAAGTCAAATAATATCATATAAATTAAGGTGGGAAAATACTAACAAAAGCACTATGAGCATACTAAAAGGGAACAATAACCACAACAAATAGCACGATAATCGAAATGCAAGAAAATTAAACAGCACTCCTAACATAAATGAGGTCGTAACAATTTCCAATTAAGCTATTTATCAGTGTGAAAAAACTGATTAATTAACAAAGATAATTGAGCTGCAAAAGAGAAAAATAAAACTCAAAAGAAATCAATAATTCAGCAGTATCATAAGAAAACAAAAAATCCAACATAAACATAGCTAACTATATATACAGATTCAAATGATGATTCATATAGCCGACTCATATTAATTAATTGATCGATTAAGAAACTTACCGATTCGTGCAAGCCGATTTACCCAACTAGGAATCGGATTATCAGTAAGTTTAAGACAAGCATCATTGCAGAAATGGTTGCAGTTCTTGCTTATAAGATTATAAGCATTTCCCTTATACTTCTCAGCAAGTTCTTCCATTACTCTTCTCACTTCTCCATCACTCATCTCTGTCCATCCAATCAAAATCGCCTTCCTAAACGTAAATCCTTCGCACTGTTTCGGTTCTCCTTCGAAAATCCCCGTCGTTGGATACTCGTGAGCTCCAAATGCATACTCTACTCCATGAACTAACAAAAAAATTCAATTCAATCCAATTCATTATTTAGGCCTCTTATTAAAATTTGACTTGTCTGATCTATAAAAATTCACATACAATTCAGCAAATGTATAGTCTTAATAAACAACAAAAGTACTTACTCAGATACAATTCAGCAAATGTAAAGTCTTAACAACAACAAAAGTACTTACTAACCTTGAACGCCAGAATGGTAAACACCAAGACCAAACCAATAAGCATAACCATTAATAGAAGTTAAATCGTATACGTTTAGATACACGGGCACCGATCCACGGCCACAATTAACTGAATTCTTTCTGCACAACATCTTCGCACATATCCCAAAAATTCACTCTATAACATAGCTAAAAAATTAAAAAAAAACATCCGCATTGAATTTTAATTAACAAAATTCAGGTATCTTAAAGGAGAATTATGGGTTAATAGCGGCGGCGTTAAGGTGCAGCGCCGTAAAAATTTTTTTGGAGGAAAGTGAGATTTTTTATACTAATATCAAATGCAGAAAGTACATAGAAAGAAAGAGGCTTTTTTTTCCTATATATATAAAAAATTGAGAGGGAATTTGGGGAAAGCTTAAAAATAAAGATTGGAAACTTAGGAATCTGAGCTGTAGGGTGATCTAGTTATTTATTTTTTATATAATTAGTGAATTTAAAATTTGAAAAATCGATTTTTCTGGGAGAAAGTAACGTACACTCATTATGATATCCAGTGGGAAGTGCTGGAGTATGTTCCTTATAATAATATTTTGGGATGGGGATTTCATTTTTTTTATGTGTTTGGTTTTGTGTTCAATGTTAGTAGTCGTATTGGAGTTCGATTAGTTTGGATTCGTGCCATATTGGATTCATTCAGAAGAAGCATTTCCTTCAAAAAATTTCTATATTTGAGGTTCAAAACTAAAAAATTCTAATTAAGAAAAAATAACATCATTCACAACACGATATCCTTTGATGACGGCAATCATTAATGCTTTGGGACGGGAATTTCGATTTTTTGATTTTGCATTTGATATTCGGTATCAATATTGAAATCTAGTTAGTTTGATTTCGCACCGCGTAAAGCTCATTCTAAAAAAATATTCCCTCCAAAAAAGAACTTCATATTCAAGACTCGAAATAAAAAACTACTAATTATATGAAGGAAGGGGCGATATAACATTCACTCACCAAATCTTTGGTGGGGGCTTTCATTAGTGTTATGGAATGATTATGGACACTTTATCTTCAATTACTCTGAATATAAAGAAACTTTGTTTATCCTAATATTAACAAAGTATAGTACTTTGTTATAAATTTTTGTGAAAAAAGTCTTTTTATGTGTCTATTTGTATTAAACTTGCTAGTAAATTCATATAAAAAATGAAGCAATTAATGAAGATTATACATTCGGTCAAGAAGAAAAACTTATAATATCGTAATCGTTCATGATCTTTAATATGAGTTTGATTGACTCTCATTTGTTACACATTTTCTGATTGCTCTGCTTGTATTAGGTATCCGGTTTACTGGTTTAGGTATCACATTATGACCACACTAAAGAAAGAATCGAATATTCATTGAAATCATTTAATCCATAGTTTGATGAATTTTTTGAAGATCAATTGATTAATCGAATGAGAATAAAGATAGAGTCTCGTTCTACATATCAATATCGACAGTAACAAAATATATAGTAAGAAAAAATTAACCGACTTTAAAAATTGGGAGAATTCAAATCCCAATACAATTAAAAAAAAAAACTATTTCACTCCTCAACCGTCTTCTTTTTTTAGTGATTCCAAATTTCTCATCTTTCTCACGTACTTCATTCTTTTAGAAATGAATTTTTATCGTAAATGACTTCCTATTAAATTATACACATAAAAATGAACTTCTTTGATAAAGAAATCCCTAATTGAATGATTGTTTACAATAACTTTTTTTTTTGTGAGGGTTTACAAGAACTTACGATATCATGTCATCTTGGATAATAATATAACTACCTTCAAAAAGTGAGATTACTAATATGGAAATTACAATACTATTGAATCTAGAAAATGATAAAAATGGTCTTTTATATTTGAGATTAGATCTAAATAATCACTTACATAAATTTTATTTAATAACAATCAGAACCCTTTTTAAAAACTTGAAATTCATCTTTAATTTTTTTTTATTATTAAAAAAAAACAGTCTAATGTATAATCATATGCTATTTTAAATTCTTTTTGATTTTTTTTTTCTTTTTTTTCATGTCCAAACATGAGACTATAAAAGCGAGTATTTTTTTTTATCTCCATTAAGTATTTAACAAATTCTGATATTTAATTTTCGACAAGAACTATAAAGAAAACCAAAAAAGTTGCTCGAGAGTAAAAAGAACAGATTATTGAAAAAAGTAATTCTGATTATCTCTTTCTTCCTTGTTGTAGGAAAAAAAAAAATTGAAATTAAATTCTTTTGGGTAGTTTATTTATTTATGTCTCTTAAACATAGAGGATATTTTTTGAAGCAATTATAGTTTCCCCAACAAGAAAAATCTGAGAATGAAGAGATACAAGAAAAAAGCAAAGTAAAGATTTTCTTTAAAGTTCGTTTACCTTTTTTAGCCTAATTAAGTCAACTGCCTTTCTTAATCACTACTCTTAATTTTGTATTTCTTTTCGAAGAGGTCAAGCGAATAGTTGAAACTTTGAACTCATTCTTTAATAAACAAATAGATTAAAAAAAATTATTATGGTTATCTTAAAATTAGTGGATTGAACTATTTGATGATAATAATAATTGTTTGATGTCTCAAAATGTGGTAACAAATCGGTGTGAAAAAATTATTTTATTGAGAGGAGCAATGATTATATGTATAATTATCTACTGTTATAGATTTAATCTTCCGTGATCCCCATGTAGATCGGTTAACGCAATCTGCAATCTACATGTGGAGTTATTCATTTGCATTTTTTAATCTTATTTTGTGTTGGTCTTTAATTTTTATCTTTAATAACAAATATATATACAAGCCAAATTTTTTAAAGACTTATGTATCATTAGGCATAAGTTTGGTTGTTGAAGGCAAAATATTAAAGATTAGTCCTTGTAAAAGGCAAAAATTAAAGACCGGCTCATTTGAAATATAACACGTGCAATTTTCTCTGTAGAATCATTGTCACACTAGCTACGAGCCTGGATTCTAAACAAAATCAACACTCGGTGCCTTAACTTGTCCAAGCGGGCCACTATCATGACATGAAATATAAAGCATTCTTAGAAATGAAGGAATTTCAAAATATACGACCTATAGAACATTTATTCATTAAATTATAAATAAGTATCAATAACTCACTATTTATGTAATGACTCCAAGATCAAAGTTGAACCACAAAAGATAGGAGCATGTTAGACTCGTCTATCTATACCTTTGATCACAACTAAATAAATTGAGGAAATGGTGTTTTTAGCCTTGTTTTATCGCGTTATTTCAAATCTAGTTTCTATGATATTCGATTAAGCACGGTTAATCTTCAATTAAGCAAAGCGTGCTATTTTGACTCCTGACTAACATATCTCATCAAATTAAACTAAGTGATAACTTTTAAACACTTTTAACCTTCAATTATCTATTTATTGTTCAAACAACAAATGTTTAAATGAAAACTTGAATATACTATGTCCACAGTGTCTTGTTGATAGTTATCATTCCGTTTAATTTGATGAAATTTGTTAGCCAGAGATCAAAATAACACATTATTTAAGTGAAAGTTAAAAATATTTAGTTAGATATCACAGGGACTGAAATTAGAATAACGCGATAACTTAGGGACCCCATTAGTCTGCTCCTTTTAATGGACATTCTTAATCTTCCTCCAAAGCAATTTATCAGGACAAAATCTCCGACATGACCATAACTAAACAAAGCAAGATGAGATGTTGTGTCCCATAAGAAAAGAGAGGCTTACCAAAAGCTAAGTATGTAGATCTTAACGTCAATCTGATTGCTTGTTTGAGCACTTGAATCTGCATTTGTGAAATGCAACACCCAAAGTAAAGATGTGCAAGTGCATATGAAATTATACATATGCAAAGGTAGAATGAACATGAATAAAAAAAAGAGCAACTAAGAAAAATCAAAATTATAGCAATGGTGAAAGACAAAAAGGCATAGCAATTATTAGGTTGACATTACGTTCGTATTTATCATTCATCAGTTCATTATGAGAATTTATTAGTATAACCTTTATAATTCACCATGTGAGCACATAAAATCTAACTTCAGCTTCAACTTCAACCATAATCAAACTAAGACACTGCATAGCTTGTTGGGTAATAGACATCCATAACATAGCCGTGCTATCAAGTTATCCATAATAACGCCTTGTTGAGCAATATAGACTATAGAGAATACACCCGACTCAATTATACGATCCAAATCCTATGTCAGCAAATATAGTTTCATACACTTGTCATAGAGACTTATGACTTTTCGATTAACCATTTTACACTCTTCATTTCATGTTCATATAGTTCAATCCAAAAGTTCATAATCACAAGTCAAGCTTAATCTAAAAAGCTCAGAAATCATGGTTGGCTTCATGGCTTGAAAGCCCATAAAGTATTATTCAAGTCATGTACATTATCTTGCAAAATCATGTAAAGTCATATGTCATAGTTTGTAGGATTGGTTTAAATTAAAAATCATATTGTTATAGCATAATATCTGCAGTCTTAAAGAAAATGCGTAATATTAATCTAATCAAAACTCGACAAGTGATCAATTGGACACTCATGAAATGAAGCATGAGGATATTTATCAAAATTCATGATGTTCTTACTTCTCAGCAAATCTTCATGAACAAAGCTCATCATAATCACAACTAATCCTAATAATTTCATGGAGGAGAATTTTTGAATTCTTCAATAAAATAGAACGCGAGGAAGAATAATAACGATTCATATTGCTAATCAATTTTGACTCTCCATATTTAAATTAACTATTTAAGCTTTTTATATTTCAAATAATGTAAGATAAATGATTCTTCGATGTTTGAAATCATTTTCCAAAAAATACTTTGATAATTTTGCCATTTCATTTTGTAAATATCCTATAGTATTTTGATATAATATTTGAATTTTAAAATAAGTCTACAATTATTAATCACATTATATTTATTAATTTTGACTAACTTATTATGACAAACAATTATTTTACTAAGACTATATCAATTTTCGATTTAGACTATATCAATTTTCGATTAATTATAATCCCCATACTATAATTAACCCATTTCTACAAAGTACAAATAAATATATTGCATTGTTTGAATTAAAAAGCTTAATTAATTAATTAATCTCAATTTTATTTCAAAATCTGTCCAATTTTACTTCAATAAGATTATCCAGACAAAAAAAAGACTTCATTAATTGAGTTAATTCAAGAGCAAAATATAACATCGGACCCCACTGGACCGTCGGCCGAGCGAACCGAATAGCAAGTCCGGTTTAATCCCGGTTCATTTTTCAAAAGAAATTTAGTCCGTGCCGCCGTCACGCCGCCGGCTTCTGGCTTCTCTTTTGATCGGTGAAATGTGATGTTTAGCGGTAGAAGAATTTTGGTCCGTCTTTCCAGACGATCTACAATCCGAACACTTTGCAGTAACCACAAGGCAATTACCAGCTGTAGCAACAACGGCAAGGTTAATAGTAATAGTAACAAGGAAGTTGAAAACGCTGTTGCTTTAAGTCGGAAGGATGCGTACAAGCAACTGGAGACCCTTGACTTTATGACTGCTGCCAAAATGCTTTTTACGGAGCCACCGAAGAAGAAGAAATTCGGGTACTTTTATAAAGGTTTCTCATTGACATTTTATCGAACAGTGTGCCTACTTGTATGCATATCTATTTCATGTTACATTCCTGTTTTGTACATTGACATGCTTTAAGTTCACTTTTGCTCCTGATTTTGAATTAAGTGAGCCAGTATTATAGCTGAGGCAACCTCTTTTGTGCTTTCTGTGTTAGGATCGAGAATCCCAAATAGTGTGGAATTAAATAAAGTAATCAATTAAAGATAATAACAAAGACGATAATAACGATAAGTTAGAAAATAAAGGAGACACAAATTTAACGTGGTTCGGTTAACTTGACCTACGTCCAGTCCACAACCAAAAGGAGGAGCAACTTTATAAAGAGTACAAAGACACAAAAGAGAGTACAAATTAGAGTAATTAAATACTCTTATATTCCAAATACCCAAGAGAATAACATCACAAATATCACTCCAAAAAAGAGGTTCACTCAAAGTATTTCTCAACACAACTCTCTCTCAAATACTCTCTACAAAGAAGAAAACAAACGCAACTACATCTTCTCAAATGTTGGTGTTCTTCTAAAAATGGTATGTTTTTTAATCAAAGTGAAAGAACTCTCCCCTATTTATAGAGATGAAAATGGGTTTGTTGATGTCATCCATGATGTTAATGGAAGATGTAAATTTCAACATTTGCATGTGAATGAGAGAAATTTATAACAAAATCTTTGGTAACAACTTTGTTTGACAAATTCAAAAATAATCTTCCAAAAAAGTCATTGGTAGCAACTTTGTTTGACCAATCCAAAAATAATCTTCCAATAATCTTTCGTAGCAACTTTTTTTGACAAAGCAAGTGTGAATCAAAGAATAAACAAAGACCACATTACAAATCTCCACATTGGCCTGAGTTTGGTTAATATAGTAAATTTGCTTCACCTTCTTCACAAAGCCTCAAGGGGCTTTCAAAATTCCATGATGTCAAAATCAGATGAGTCTCCATCTGAAATTGAAACGGTAGGAACACCTGTAATAGTAGATCCCAACAGTGCGTACAATGTCTCAGACTTGCGTGCCTTCATAACCACAAGACCACCTCGAGAGACTTCAAGAACTCCACCTTCACCTGTGTATTTGCACCCAAGAGATTCTAGAGTGCCCAAAGAGATGAGATTTTTCTTCAACTCAGGAACACATCTAACATTTCTGAGAGTTCTTACAATACCATCGTGCATTTTAATTCGGACGATACCTTTTCCAACAATTTTGTACAACTCCACCTTCTCAGAGAGATTTAGTATAATATTAGATCTCGCCTTTTAATCAAGGCTATCAAACTCCTCGTGATACGAGTACGATCACGTAGGTGGACTTATGAGGGCGTATGTTAGACCCGAGACTTGGTGTGTGCAAATGAAGTGCAAAGGAGCACCTAAATGGACACCAAAACTGTCCATACATAGCACTCCAAGGGCACTTATTGAAGCATTTGACTAAGGGGCCATTTTGGAGATTTCACACTTTATTTTGTAACCTACTATAAATAGAATAATGTAGTTTTTTAGTACTCAGATTTTGATGAATATTATGAGTGTATAACACTTGAAACATTTCCTCTCTAAGGAGAGAAGACCACCAACCCGAAACTAGGGTGATACAAGTGTGGATTTCACTTGTGTTGCATTCAAGGCTTGGAAACGTAGGTGCTTGGAGAGATTGACGTCCCTCTTGTGTCCACGTAAGAGTGTCGGTGTTGTTATTACATGTATTAAGGGTCTTAGTGTTGGATCTACACGTAGGTTCTTAGTTATTGTAGATCTATATCACACTACCTATCTTTACATTTTGTTGTTGTCATCTTGTTGTTGTTGTGTAGTGGACTGATTTGGGTCCTTTCTTGAATCTGAAAACTTATGTTATTGTTGTTCATTTTGTTCTTCACGTTATTGTAGTGTTGTTGGCTGTTTTGGGTGTTAAAATACACCCTCATATCTTGTATTCTTGTTGTAGTTGTTGAATCCGAGAGTGGTCTCCATCTTAGTCCTCAGATCTTGTGATTTTTGGACTGTTTTGGGTTGTTTGTTTCATGTTTCCTTGTCGTTCTTGTATCACCTCGTCTGTCATTTTTTTTCCCCTGAAATTTTCTCCTTTCCTTCAATTTTAAATCCTTTAGGTTGTTGCATGTATATTTGTTCCTCAAGTTCGCCATGTAAGAAAGCTGTCTTAACATCAAGCTGTTCTAATTCCAAATCATGCATGGCAACTAAGGCAAGCAAGACACGAATAGAGCTATGTTTAACAACATGTGAGAAAATATCATTAAAATCAACTCCTTGTACCTGACTATAGCCCTTTGCAACTAATCGTGCCTTATACCTTGCATCTTCAACCCCTGAAATTCCATCATTTTTTCTTGAATTCAATCTTCAACCAATGATTCTGCTTCCTTGAAGCGGCTTCACAAGAGACCAAGTACCATTCTTATGGAGAGATTCAATTTCTTCATTCATTGCAATCAGCCACTTGGCTGAATCAGCGCCAAAAACTGTTTTTGAATAATTTGATGGTTCTCCAATTTCTTCAGTTTCCTGTGCAACTGAAAAAGCAAATGCAACATAATCTCCATACCTTTTTGGTTTGTGAATTTGTCTTCTTGGTCTATTTGTTGCTATGGAATACTCATCTGGTTCAACTTCAGAAGTCATAACTTCTGGCTCAACTTCTGGAGTTTCAACGGTATTTTGTTCCGCAGTTGATGAGCTTGGCTCAGAAGGTATGCCAAGCTCAACCTCCACCTGTTCATACATATCATGCTCTTTGTTCTTGGTACAAGAGCTAGAAGACTCTTTTCTGGAATGTTACATGGAGGATTCATCAAAGGTTACATCTCTGCTAATTATAAATTTTGGTGACTTGGGATCAGGGCACCAAAGTCTGTATCCTTTTACCTCAGTTGCATATCCAAGGAAAATATACTTTTTAGCTCTTGGCTCTAATTTTCCATCATTTACATGCATGTAAGCAGGATAACCCAAAACTTTTAAGTTAGAATAATTATCAGGTGTATCTGACCATATTTCCTTTGGAGTCTTGAAGTTCAAAGGTGCAGAAGGAGCACGGTTGATAATATAACAAGCTGTAGAGATAGCCTCTGCCCAAAAAGCATTTGTCAACCCAACATTTGAAATCATGCAACAGGCTCTTTCCAGAAAAGTCCTGTTCATCCTTTCTGCAACACCATTTTGTTGAGGTGTCATCGTCACAGTTCGATGTCGAGCAATTCCTTTATTTTTGCAAAATTCGTTGAACTCGTCATTATAAAATTCCAAGCCATTATCAGTTCTAAGCCGCTTGACCTGTTTTCCTGTTTGTTTCTCAATAAAAACTTTCCATTGTTTGAAGGTTAAGAAAACATCACTTTTGTTTTTCAGGAAATAAACCCAAACTTTCCTTGAATAATCATCAATGAAAGTTAACATATACCTAGCACCACCTTTTGATGGGGTACGAGAAAGACCCCAAAGATATAAATGAATGTAGTCCAAAGTACCTTTTGTTTGATGAACTGCTGGAGATTTGTTGGAGATTTGTTGGAGATTTGAAGCTGACTCTTTTCTGCTTAAAGAACACACACTGTTCGCAAAACTCCATTTTTTCGATACTTTGTCCACACAGTAGACCTCTTTTGCTGAGGATGGAAAGACCTTTCTCACTCATATGCCCCAATCGCATATGCCACAATTTGGTGATGTCGGAATCAGATTGATTTGAAGTGGAAACTGCAGCAACACCTGTAACAATGGGTCCCAATAAAGTGTACAACGTACCTGATCTGTGTTCTTTCATGATCACAAGAGCGCCTAGAGAGACTTTCAAAACTCCATCTTCACCTGTGTATTTACACCCAAGAGATTTTAGAGTGCCCGATGAAATGAGATTTTTCTTCAAGTCAGGAACATATCTAACATTGGTGAGAGTTCTCACCACACCATCGTGCATTCTAATTCGGACTGTACCTTTACCAAAAACTTTGCAAGGAGAATTGTTTCCCATCAAGACAACTCCACCTCCAACAGATTCAAATGTGGTAAACAAATCCCTATTGGGACACATATGATAAGAACAACCCGAATCCAAAATCCACTCATCGTTAGATTTTAAACTATTATTAGTTGCTAAAAATATTGTTCCCTCAGACTCATCAGCAGTTACACTTTCTTCGTCGGAGTTATCATTTTTGTTTTCCTTATGCTTTTCTTTGTTTTTCAACTTATCGTTATTATCGTCTTTAATTGATTACTTTATTTAATTCCGCACTATCCGGGATTCTCGATCCTAACAAATTGGTATCAGAGCCAGATCTAACCAGGGTTTTTCAGTAGCCAAAATGACTATAACAAAGACTTACATTGAGAAATTAGTTTGATAGCCTTGATTAAAAGGCGAGATCTAGTATTATGCTAAATCTCTCTAAAAAGACAGAGATGCCTCCTTCAGATGCATGGGACTGGAGGGGGAGATTTGCGGGGTCCAACCCCATATGCAGAATTTTCAAAGTCAAGAATTACTGCATGTTTATTGTTGTCAAATTTTGTTGGCCTGTCAATTGCAATATTTGACATTGCAATTGTTATATGTCATTGCTTGCGTATAATAGGAACAAAATCTGCCCATATAAGGAGCCCCTCAGCTCCTTTGTTTAGTACACCAACACCATTTTGAGAAGAACACCAACATTTGAGAAGATTTAGTTGTGTTTGTTTTCTTCTTTGTAGAGAGTATTTATGAGAGAGTTGTGTTGGGAAATACTTTGAGTGAACCTCTTTTTTGGAGTGATATTTGTGAGGTTATTCTCTTGGGTATTTAGGATATTAGAGTATTTAATTACTCTAATTTGTACTCTCTTTTGTGTCTTTGTACCCTCTTTTGTTCCGTTGGTATTTAGTAAAGTTGCTCCTCCTTTTGGTTGTGGACGTAGGTCAAGTTGACCGAACCACGTTAAATTTGTGCCTCCTCTATTTTCTCAATTTATCGTTATTATCGTCTTTGTTATCATCTTTAATTGATTACTTTGATTGATTTCACACTATTCGGGATTCTCGATCCTAACAAATTGGTATCAGAGCAAGGTTAATCCCGATTTTGTCTTAGTAGTCACCATGACGATTACAAAGATTTATGTTGAGAAATTTGACCGAAGTTCAAACTTTGGTATGTGGCAGTTGAAAATGGAAGCTATCCTGGTTCAGGATGGTTCAGATATTGCACTGCAAGGAATAGAGAAAATTTCAGAAAAAATTGACAGACGAGGAGTTTGATTGCTTTGATTAAAAGACGAGATCTTGTATTATACTAAATCTCTCTAAAAAGACGGAGATACCTCCCTCTGATATATGGGACTGGAGGGGGAGATTTGTGGGGTCCAACCCTATAAGGCTATGGCTAATTTTTTCAAAAGTATGGCAAGATTTTCTCAACCTTTGGCAGAAGAGAAAATCTGCACATTATCTTCTCTAGTTGCCAATATTGAATTGCAAATTCAAAAATAGGTAAGCAATGACATTGCATGGTTCTTTGATGTCATTGATGACATTAATGGGGGCAATTCTTTCCTATAAATTGAGAAGCTTGAAGAACACACCATTTGAGAAGAATACACCATTTTGAGAAGAACACCAACATTTGAGAAGATGTAGTTGTGTTTGTTTTCTTCTTTGTAGAGAGTATTTGTGAGAGAGTTGGAAATACTTTGAGTGAACCTCTTCTTTGGAGTGATATTTGTGAGGTTATTCTCTTGGGTATTTGGGATATTAGAGTATTCAATTACTCTAATTTTGTACTCTCTTTTGTGTCTTTGTACTCTCTTTTGTTCCGTTGGTGTTTAGTAAAGTTGTTTCTCCTTTTGGTTGTGGATGTAGGTCAAGTTAACCGAACCACATTAAACTTGTGTCTCCTTTATTTTCTCAACTTATCGTTATTATCGTCTTTGTTATCGTCTTTAATTGATTACTTTGTTTAATTCCGCACTATCCAGGATTCTCGATCCTAACAAATTGGTATCAGAGCCGGATCTAACCAAGTTTTTTCAGTAGCCAAAATGACTATAACAAAGACTTACGTTGAGAAATTAGTTTGATAGCCTTGATTAAAAGGCGAGATCTAGTATTATACTAAATCTCTCTAAAAAGATGGAGATACCTCCTTCAGATGCATGAGACTGGAGGAGGAGATTTGTGGGGTCCAGCCTCATATGCAGAATTTTCAAAGTCAAGATTACTGCATGATTATTGTTGTCAAATTTTGTTGGCCTATCAATTGCAATATTTGACATTGCAATTGTTATATGTCATTGCTTGCGTATAATAGGCGCAAAACCTGCCTATATAAGGAGCCCTCAGCTCCTTTGTTCAATACACCAACACCAATTTGAGAAGAATACCAACATTTGAGAAAATTTAGTTGTGTTTGTTTTCTTCTTTGTAGAGAGTATTTGTGAGAGAGTTGTGTTGGGAAATACTTTAAGTGAACCTCTTCTTTGGAGTGATATTTGTGAGGTTATTCTCTTGGGTATTTAGGATATTAGAGTATTTAATTACTCTAATTTGTACTCTCTTTTGTGTCTTTGTACCCTTTTTTGTTCCGTTGGTGTTTAGTAAAGTTGCTCCTCCTTTTGGTTGTGGACGTAGGTCAAGTTGATCGAATAGTGCAGAATCAACCAAAGTGATCAATTAAAGATGATAATAACGATAAGTTGAGAAAATAGAGGAGGCACAAATTTAACGTGGTTCGATCAACTTGACCTACGTCCACAACCAAAAGGAGGAGCAACTTTACTAAACACCAACGGAACAAAAAAGAGTACAAAGACACAAAAGAGAGTATAAATTAGAGTAATTAAATACTCTAATATCTCAAATACCCAAGAGAATAATCTCACAAATATCACTCCAAAGAAGGGGTTCACTCAAAGTATTATCCAACACAACTATCTCACAAATACTCTCTATAAAGAAGAAAACAAACACAACTACATCCTCTCAAATGTTGGTGTTCTTCTCAAATGATGTGTTCTTCAATTGAGCTGAAGCTCTTAGATTATAGGCAAGAATTGCCCCCATTGATGACATCAAAGAACCATGCAATGTCATTGCTTACCTATTTTTGAATTTGCAATTTAATATTGGCAACTAGAGAAGATAATGTGCAGATTTTCTCTTTTGCCAAAGGTTGAGAAAGTCTTGCCATACTTTTGGAAAAATTAGCCTTAGCCTTATGGGGCTGGACCCCACAAATCTCACCCTCCAGTCCCATAAATCAGAGGGAGGTATCTCCTTCTTTTTAGAGAGATTTAGTATAATACTAGATCTCGCCTTTTAATCAAGGCTATCAAACTCCTCGTCTGTCATTTTTTTCTGAAATTTTCTCCTTTACTTGCAGTGCGATATCTGAACCATCCTGAACTAGGATAGCTTCTATTTTCAATTGCCACATACCAAAGCTTGAACTTCGGTCAAATTTCTCAACATAAATCTTTGTAATCGTCATGGTGACTACTAAAACAAAATCGGGATTAGCCTTAATCTGATATCAATTTGTTAGGACCGAGAACTCGGTTATTGCGGAATTTAGCCAAACAATGTTATAATGATAATAACAAAGACAATAACAAGTTGATAATAACGGTAAATTAAAAAAAAAATTGCAGGAGACACAAATTTAATGTGGCTCGATCAGTTTGACCTACGTCCACGAGCGGAGAGGAACAATTTCACTATATCAACAAGAGTACAATAGAGAGATTACAAAATTAGAGGAGTCACTCTAATTAACCCAAATATCCCAAGAGAAGAACCTCACAAGATCACTCCTAAAGAAAGGACTCATAAAAGTGTTTCCCAACACCCACTCTCTAACTAAATACTCTAATAGGAAGGGAGAATAGATACAAGAGAATGAAAGAAAACTCTTAAAAATTGATATATTACAAATGAGAAAGAAGGCTCCTATTTATAGAGATGAAAATGAACTTGTTGATGTCATCCATGATGAAAAAGGAAGATGTCAATAATAGATTCCCGAATAAAATGATACTTGATGTCAATATGCTTCGTCCTCTCATGATACATTTGATCTTTAGTCAAGTGGATGGCACTATGACTATCACAGAAAATAATAATACCACCTTAGTGTGGACTGAGTTCAGCAAATAGACCCTTCAACCATAAGGCTTCTTTGATAGCCTCGATCACTGCCATATATTCTGCTTCGGTAGTAGATAAAGCTACGACGTGTTGTAATGTAGCTTTCCAACTGATAGCACAACCGCCAATGCAAAATCTGTAGCCAGTCAATGATCTTCTTTTGTCAAGATCATTTGCGTAACAAAACCAACCAAAGTGTTAGTATTTCTTCCGAATTCCAAACATGCGTTTGAAGTACCACACAAGTATCTGAGGATCCATTTCACCGCCTGCCAATATGCTTTTCCAGGATAAGCCATATATCGACTTACCACACTTACTGCTTGTGAAATATCTGGACGTGTACATACCATTGCGTACATAATACTGCTAACTGCACTAGAATACGGTACATGAGCCATATACCTTTCTTCTTCCTCTGACTGCGGTGATTGAGCAGCTGATAACTTAAAATGAGCAACAAAAGGAGTACTTAGTTTAGCTTCTTTCATACCAAACCTCTCCAAGACCTTCTCCAAGTACTTCTTCTGGTCAAAAATAGCCTACGAGCTTCTCGATCTCTTCTGATCTGCATGCCAAGGATTTTCTTAGCTGCTCCCAAATCTTTCATTTCAAATTCACTTTTCAGCTGACTTTTCAAATTGTGAATTTCTGTTAAATCCTTAGCAACAATGAGCATGTCATCAACATATAATTGTAAGTAAACAAATGAACCATCATTTTACTTTCGAAAGTAAACACAACTATCATACATGCTCCTTGAATAACCACGATCCAACACAACTATCACAAATAGTAATATTAGTTGCTCCTCTTGGTCCGTGGTTTTTTTTCTTATTTAGAAGGGTTTTCCACGTAAAAATCTTGGTGTCATTATCGCTCTTATTGTTCTTGTTGATTAACCGTATTATTGTTGTCATATTAATTGCTCTTTATTACCGCAATATTATTATTGTGGCGGGGTTTATTCCCAACAACTAGTATCAGAGAGCAGGTTCTGCTCATTCACAAAAATAATATTAGTGGTTGGTGGTACTATACTCGGTAAAAATAAAATGTACGGAGTAAAGTACGAGGTAGCAAAATTCAACGGGGTTTATTTCCATTAATTGGTATCATTGTTGGGAAGCAAAGCAATCCCACACCGGAGAAATAGAGAAAACATGTCCAATAGTTAAAGTCTTACCCAACTCCATTAGTATGAGGCCTTTTGGGAGGTGCCCATAAACAAATCCGTGAAGGCTTGGCCCAAAGCGGACAATAACATACTAGTACGGAGTTTGGGTGAAGTGACATGCGATCCCAACATTCTGTATCTTCAAACCAAACAAATTCTTGTCAGAAGATTGAAAAATGGAGTCTTCCTAGACAAGTCTAGTTTTCATCTATCAAAGCAGCTTCGTGCCAAAAATATGTCGCTAATAAAGGGCAGCCTCATGCACTAAAGCTCCAGCTATCCATGTGATACGAGTACGATCATGACCTTGGACACTTTTTGAGTATTTTGAGGATCACTTAGAACAGTGCATAAGCCCAAGTGTGAAGGAGGCCCATAACCATCCTTTTGGTGCACTTAAGGGTCTGCTTTTGGAGCCCTTTAATGAAAGGGCTCTTTTGTCATTTCTCTATTATTTGTAATGTTGTATAAATAGAACCTTGTAGGATTTATTTACTTAGTTTATGTTTGTTATTGAAAGAACACTTCTCTTAGATAAAGAGAGAGTCCTAAACCGAAACTAGGGCATAGCACAAGGGTGGAATCACCTGTGTGTTGCATCTGTTTGATACGTTAGTGCTTGGGTGGTGGAAGCCTCTCTTGTGTCATTATAAGAGATAGGTGATTGTAGTATGTGGTATTAAGGGTCCAAGAATATCACAAGTTCTTGGGTTCTTAAGATTATACCTTCATTTGTCTATCTTCCTATCTTTACTTCCTTGTGATCATTTATTCTTATTCTAATATAATCCGTTTGTGTTCTTGTCATTGTAACTGTGTGTTGTTGTTATTGTTATCTTGTTCTTCATCTTGTTGTGTTAATCTAGTTTGGGTTGGCTGCCTTGGTGTGATAAACACCTTGTAATCTCTTTATTCTTGTCTAGTTAGTGAATCCGAGAGTGGTCACCAAAGAGGTCCTCGGTTTCTTAGACTTGTGGACTGTTTTGGTGTATGTTTTAGTGTCTTCTTGGTCTTTCTTGTATCATTTGGTATCAAAGCAAGGTTTGATTTTGTTCCTACAAAATCAATCTTGGGATTGTTATCTTGAAAATAAATAAAAAAAGGTGAAAAAAAAAAGAAAAAGGAAAAAGTTACTGTTCACGTTTTTAGGGTCTTTTAAAAAAACTTGATTTTTGTGTGTTTTGTGTGTTTCTAATGTTAAATCCTTGTTCCCTAACACTATTAGAGTCTAGAAATTGAAAATCCCAACAAAAAAGAAGTGTCAAAATCGAAAATCCCCCCCAAAAAATACTAAACCCGTTTTTGACCCTAGGTTAAATTTTGAGTTTTTCATTTTGTGTTTTTCTTGTGTTTTTAGTGTTAGATTTGTGTTCTCTAACACTATATGAGTATAGGGTTCGAATTTGAGCTAAATTGGAGGTTATTTGAGTCATCCACCATTGTTGAGCTCGAGTTTGAAGAAACTTGAAGGTGGAATCTCATTATGGGAGGTTGTTTTGAACTAATGTGTGTTTTGTTTTGTAGGATTTGTATTGTATTGTTGTGTGTGACGTTGTGGACTGATTGAGTGTTTTTTTGGATCATAACTTGAAGGGTTATTTTCGGTACAACCACAATGAAACCCGAGGCTTCAAATGGTCAAACAATGGACTATAATGCCATCAATCTCATTTTGGCTCACCTTGAAACTATGTCCCGAGATGTGGCTAGGTTGAATGTGGGTCTTGAGAAATTAGATACGGATGTGATATCAATGAGTGGGAGATTAGAACGTGTGGAAAGCCAAAAGAGTCGACCTTCCACCCCTCAAAACAATTCCCCAACTAATACTCCCGAGACCTTGCACCAACTGCTATATCCACCAATTGCCATAAATCCGACCAATCTTTACTCCCGAAGTCAAGAACAAGGTAGAGCAAACCATCCTCCACTCCACCAAGTCCAACAAGAAGGACTTGAAACCCAAATACCACCACCAAACCCGAACCCTCCCATCCAAACTCCACTTGACCAAAGACCTCACTATCCAAATCCAATCCCACCACTACAAGCTCCACTTAACCCAAATAGACCCTTCTATGTTGAGGGCTATGGCGGGGGAAGACAACATGATGGTTATGGGCCATATGATGATGTTTACTTGAGGGAAGAAAGAATGAGGGGTAGACATGGCTGTTAGGCCGAGAGGTGAGAGATGGCCATCCAAACCGAGATGTAGGTCTCAATTCCATCGAAGTGAGCCTTCCCGTTTTCAAAGGTGAGAGTGATCCCGAAGCCTACCTTGCATGGGAATCGTCTTGTGACAAGATCTTTCAACTTAATGATCTCACCAAAGAAAAGAAAAATTGCTATGCTATAGCTCACTTCGAAGAGTTTGCTAATATATTGTGGGAGTATGTTAAACAATTTGGGAATGAGATGATTAGGGGACAACCTCCTCCTTGGTTTCGGTTGAAGAACCTTATGCAGCAAAGATACTTGCCCGAGACTTATAGACATGAGCTCCTTGCCAAATTGTACAATTTGAGGCAAGGGATTGGCAAGGAGCAAGAGTGTCATGGCTTACTATGACGAATTTCAACAATTGATGTTGAAACTAGATCACCGGGGAGAACAAGTGAGTCATGACATCGTGCGCTTCAAAGTCGGGTTGAACAAGGACATCTCCACTCGCATGACACTTCATAAGTTCGACACTATTGATGGCATCTTCCAAGCGGCATTGGAGGTTGAAAGGGAGCTCAAAGAGGGCTTATCCATGGTGGTCCAAACCAAGAGCACCAAGGCTGCCCCAAAACTGTCCACTAGGTATGAAGGTAAACCAATTTTCACTTCCAATTCCAAGGGATTTCAATGCTTCAAATGCCAAGGGTGGGGGCACAAGGCTAGTGAGTGCCCAAACTAGAGGAATGTGATCCTAAGGGAGGGAAAATTATACTATCTTGGGGATGAAGTAGTAATTGAATCGGCTAAGGTTGATGGCAAGCCTCAAGATGGAGAGCAAGGAGAGGTTAAAATGCAAGGCGAGGAAGATATAGAAGATGTGTGGCCGTGTGAAGGAGATTATGAAGTGCCATTGTAAAAGAGGTGAGGTCGTGAATTTGTGGGAAAATTCCTCCCAAGATGGAGAGGATGATACGAGTACAAGCATGACCTTGGACACTTTTTGAGTATTTTGAAGACCACTTAGAAGAGTGCATAAGCCCAAGTGTGAAGGAGGCCCAAAACCATCCTTTTGGTGAACTTAAGGGGCTGCTTTTGGAGCCCTTTAATGAAAGGGCTCTTTTGTCATTTCTCTATTATTTGTAATGTTGTATAAATAGAACCTTGTAGGGTTTATTTCCTTAGTTTATGTTTGTTATTGAAAGAACACTTCTCTTAGATAAAGAGAGAGTCCTAAACCGAAACTAGGGCATAGCACAAGGGTGGAATCACTTGTGTGTTGCATTTGTTTGATACATTGGTGCTTGGATGGTGGAAGCCTCTGTTGTGTCATTGTAAGAGATAGGTGATTGTAGTGTGTGGTGTTAAGGGTCCAAGAATATCACAAGTTCTTGGGTTCTTAAGATTATACCTTCATTTGTCTATCTTCCTATCTTTACTTCCTTGTAATCGTTTGTTCTTATTCTAGTATAATCCGTTTGTGTTCTTGTCATTGTAACCGTGTGTTGTTGTTATTGTTATCTTGTTCTTCATCTTGTTGTGTTAATCTAGTTTGGGTCGGCTGCCTTGGTGTGATAAACACCTTGTAATCTCTTTATTCTTGTCTAGTTAGTGAATCCAAGTGGTCACCAAAGAGGTCCTCGGTTTCCAAGACTTGTGAACTGTTTTGGTGTATGTTTTAGTGTCTTCTTGGTCTTTCTTGTATCACCATGTGTCTGGGAAATGCTGGACCACAGCAGTCTATTGTACGCAGTATTACCCTGCGTATGTTTCTGAAGACCAACTCTTATAGAGATGTTGGCATGAGGCTGCTTTGATAGATTAAAGCTAGACTTGTCGAGAAAGACTCCATTTATCTGTCGTTTGACTAAAAAATTGTTAGGTTTGAGGTTAGAGAAAACACGGAACTGGTTGCCTCAGATTTAATTGTCCCACATTCTCATGAAACATCTTCCTTGCACATTCTGCAACTTAACAAGAAGATTGACAGAGACAACGTCACTGACAAAAGGATGCGACTAAGGAATTCAATCAAGAAAAGACACAAATTTACCAGAAACCAATAAAAAGAAAAAACATACCTTCAATTCCTTCTAGTTCTAGAATATTTTGACTTTTCTTTCATGTCTGAATGAATTTACCATTGTATTCGTTTTCATCATATCACTGCCACTTATCACTGAGTATGCTGCGGTGGTCTTTGCTGGAGGGACACATAATCCATTTTATTTGTATTTAGTCTTCATATAGAATTAGGGCAGTTGAACATACATTTCTTCTTTAAAAAAGCTTAACTACTGTGGTAGTATCTTCCCTTTTTGCATGTTTTTGATAAATGTGCTAAAGAATGCTTATATGATACTTTCTTTCAGTTCGAACCTACTTATCTACTGTGAATTTGTGACCAAATTTCAACATGCTTATGCCCATTGCACCAGAGAAACAAGATGGAGGGGATCGATTCCCTTGACAGCTTCTGACCCACATCGCATTTCACTAAGTTTTATGTTGAAATAAATTGAAGGGGAGCCTTGGAGTAACCGGTAAAGTTGTTGCCATGTGACCAGGAGGTCACGTGTTCAAGCCTTGGAAACAGCCTCTGGCAGAAATGCAAGGTAAGGCTGCGTACGATACACCCTTGTGGTGGGGCCCTTCCCCGAACACCGCGCATAGCGGTAGTTTTGGTGCACCGGACTGCCCTTTTTTATGTTGAAATAAATTGTTTTTTTTTTTAATTATTGCTGGGTTCCAGACGATGACATATGTTTTGGGGTATAATCACCAAAAACACTTTGAAGGGTTAAGTTCATTTTCTTTTATGTTCTCTTACACAATAGCATAACACATTTCACTTATTTTTACGCCCTCAAAGTTGACTCACCTCCTCTTTTCAACCTTTAAGTTGCATCATCATGAATATTGAATTCTTCACCTCCTGTGGGGTGGTATTTTCCTTCCTTATTCAGTTGATTGACATGTTTCTACTCTTCTTGCATGACCAGGCTTGATTTTCATCTGGTACAGTTCTTCTTTGCTTGCTTGCCTTCACTGGGTACCTCTTCTTTCATTTTTATCACATGCGATTTCATCTTTGAAGTACCTTGCTTTCTGGCGCTGCGCTTCTGTCTAAAACAATTTTTCTTTTACAGCTGTTTATTTGGTGGCTCAGTATGCTCGTTATGAAATCAGAAGAATGGAGGCGGTAATAGAAACTTCTCCTTCTCTGTTTTTTTTTTCTTTTTTTGGTCACCTTAACATATTTGAGGATATTAACCAGTTGTAGATTTTCATTTTATGAAGCCATTTTTCTTTCACATAATATCTTTGTGTGATCCAAATTATAATTTATATTCCATGGTCTTACATATTCATGGGGTACTTAAATATTCTTTTTAAGATAAATCATGTTCATGGGATACATGTGCTTGTGTGCAAATAGAGGCCGCAGGTTTCTGCCTCCGAGTATTTGACATGCATGGAGGAGTGAGTTCTAGATGAAATGGATCAAGTTATTTTTAAACATGTATAAAAAAGATATTTAATTTTTTTGGCATCTAATATTCAGTCTACCCTACATTAATGTTCATCCTGGGATACAAAAAGTTAATGTTGAACATAATCCTGCGCTTGTGAAGCACTGGTTGAAGGAGTTGAAAGTCTGTTAATCTTAAAAGCAGTTCTTTCTTTAATAAGATCGCCTTCTTCTTGCGAGAGTGGCCTTAATAATGTGAAATTTCTAATAAATTATTTTAATTTATCTTGTTCTATAATGGGGTTTTATCCAAGTATGGGGTATTCGTTCTCTCTAAGTGTTTGAGGTGTCCGATTAATATCCGGTGTGAGGTCTCAGCTGAGGTAAGCATTCGACCCTGTTGGTAGTCCCGTCGCCAAGATAACATTGAGAGAAAACTTGAAGTAATAGCCATTAAGACTTGTTAGATCCCATAGGACGTAGATATTGATATAATTTATTATAGGTTAAATTATTGTTGAATGCTATCTTATGTGAAATAATTGTTTCCCTGATAGTCTCTAGGCAGTATTCTTTTGTAATGGATTCCAATAACCATGTTAAAAATACTGTTAATCTATCTTCCCAAGTAACTCAGATTGCTAATATTGAAAATGATCTTCAAAACTGGAGTATTTCAGAAGAACCTTTCAAAACTACTTATCAACTTGGTAAATTTAGTTTTATTAAAAAACATAATATCAAGACCTCTGAGTCTACTATTGCTATTAATAATTCTTTAGAAATTATTCAATTATTAAATGAACATGACATAAACAGATTTAAAAATCAGTTTAATTACCTTCATGTTGGACTTGTTCAAGTGGCTATTAAGCCTCTCTTTAGACAAGGTCTTGATATCCCTGTCTGTGCTATTCTAAGAGATGCTCGTCTATTGAATTTCAACGACTCTCTCTTAGGCGTTATCCAAAGTAACCTCGCCGACGGCCCGGTATACTTTAATTGCTACCCAAATTTCTCGGTAGATATCAATGATCCTAACATCATGGATGTTTTAACACTTAATGTTAAAACGAAAAACATGAACAGTAAGGAAAACACCAGAGAAATAGCAATAATATACAGAGTATATTATCGACTTATGGGTACAACTCTAGCTCCCAAAGCTAGAATCACTAGCCCCAAGGGTGTTACAACCCTTATGGAGGCAAACAAAGACAGAAGTAACATATTTGTTCCTAAAGCTCTTATTTGGAATGATATCATGCATAACAATGATTGGCACTTTGATGCTATCACTCAACCTCTCCCGACCTACCCGGAGAAATCACAGATCGAACGGGTTATCCAGCACCCTGACGGATCCATTGATTTAAAGTTCCTAGGTTTTGAAACCGCCCGAACCTCTTCATTTAGAAGATCTGTCTCACACAGAGCTTCTACCTCAAAAAACCCAGAGGAAAGTGAAGAAAATGATAATAACAAGGGAAAAGTTAAAGGAGTTGACTTCTCTAGTCCTGTCCCCAAAGTATATTATCAACAACATACTAGGGTTCACGAATCCCCAGAACCCGAAAATTTCTATGATCCAGACAGCTCTACAGCCTCGGACATGGAACCTCCCCCAATTTACCTCGTCAGAAGATTAGGACTGACCCTGAATTAGAAGTCATCAAATCTAATGATGAGTACACCCCTGACCTCAAAGCCCTAGAAGTCCTCTGGTATCTTCCAAAAGATGCGCTAAAAAGAAAGTGGTACACCAGTACCTATTCTAAAGATCAGCAAAAAGAGTTTGGCAGACTCTGGATAGCTGATATGAAAAGACTTAGGTGCGACATTGAATTCTTTCGGTGGTTTGAATTCACCGGAAGAATGGAAAACCAAAATGAATCCCTTCAAGTTATCATTAATAAATGGTATACTCAGAGTAACAAAGTTGTTGAATCTGTTACTCCTCCCCTTGAAGGAATAAAAATCCCTCATTCCAATGAAATTCTTAATGCTTCCCCTTTTAAGAAGAAGCACGATAGACCCCTATCTACCCCTGTCAACAGAGACCTAGATAGGATAGTTGAACAAAACAACTATACTAATCAGGTCCTCCATACTATCTCCCAGCAAATTGATGATGCAAAAAGCAAGAATCTTCTCTTTAGCTCACCCACTCCTGAGAAGAGCATTCCTGGCTCTAATCTCACTACCAATCCAATCTTTAAGATTCCTGATTTCCAAAAGGAGAAGTTCCCTAAGCTCAGCGATGACTTTAAAGTTTCAGGAAAAATCCTGGAACAAATCAATGAAAAACTCTCCAAGTTCAACATAACTGAAAAGGAGAAAGGCGAACCTAGCACTCAAGGAGAAAAGAACTCCCTTTCAAAACTCACCAATGAACGTTTTTCTGCCAAGAAAAATTACTATAAACGCTCTCTCCTCCAGACGTCCAGTTTGAGGAAAACCCTTACCTCTCCACCTCAAATCATGATGGTAGAGGCATCACTGAATGGAATGTTGATGGATTGGAAGAACACCAAATCTATAACAAACTCCATGAAATGGGCGTTGCCATTACTGCCTATAAAATCAGAGGAGCTTCTGACAAAGAGGCAGCCACCTTGATAGTATCAGGATTCACTGGTATGATAAAACATTGGTGGGACAACTATTTCACGGACGATGTTAAGGGTCTTATCTATGAGGCCACAACCATGGAAATTGTCGTCAAGAGTGAAAATGGACAAGAAGTCCTAGACCAAGTCTTGAAAGAAGACGCCTGTGCAACCCTCCTTTATCAAATAGCTAGACATTTTATAGGAGAACCCAAACTATTTCAAGATAGGAGCTTAGAAATCCTTAACAACCTTACCTGCAAAGATTTAGCAGACTTTAGATGGTATAAAGATACCTTTCTGGTCAAAATTATGATCAGACCGGACTGTAACAATGACTTATGGAAAGAACGTTTCATTAGTGGTCTCCCTCCCCTGTTCGCAGACAAGGTTAGGACCAAAATCAAAGATAGGTTCGAAGGAAAGATCCCTTACGGAATCTTGACATATGGAGACATAATCAGCTTCATCACCACGGTAGGCATAGACCTCTGCACCGACCTTAAGCTTAAGAATCAACTTAAGAAAGACAGTGCTTCCAAATATGGGTTAGGAACTTTCTGCCAAGATTTTGGATTTGCTAACATTTCCTCTCCCTCTAGTAAGAAACATAGGAAGAAATCCTATAAATCTCATAGAAAGACCAAACCTAAGAAAGAATCCTCTAAGAAGGAGTCGTATAAATCTAGTAGAAAAACTAGAAGAAGGTCTAACAATCCTAAGAAGGATGTTTGTTGGACTTGTGGCAAAACTGGCCATAGAGCTAAAGACTGTAAGTCTGGTAAGAAGAGTAAGATCAACCAATTAGGTCTCTCCGATGAGACCAAAGAAAAGTTGTTCTCTATAATGGAAGATTCCTCAGACTTCTCTGATTCTTCCTCTTATTCCTCTTTTACTGATGATTATAGTGACGAAGAATTCATCAACGCCACATATGAATCTGATCAATCTCAATCTGGCCAAGATTGCCCTTGTAATGGTACCTTCTGTACTTGCACAAAAAGGACTGTGAATGTCATCTCTGGAAATCCTAAAGAAATCCTTTTTGACATTATTGAACACATCCAAGATGATGAGGCTAGAAATAAATATCTTCTAGAACTCAAAAGATTGATGCTTTCTCAAGAAGAAAAGCCCTCCAAACCTATTATTCAGCCTTTTAGTATGAAACAGGTTATGTCTAGATTTGATAAACCTGCAGAACCTTCTATAGAGGATCTCAAGGGTGAAATTTCCACCCTTAAGGGAGACATCAGAGATCTGAAAATCAGGCTCGATCGGGTTGATTTGAACATTCTTACCGAACAGGTCCTAAAGAATGTGTCTCCTCCTGAGAATGTCTCTCCACCAGAATCACCCAGAGCTTCTCCAATAATCAATGATCCTGTTCAAAACGATCACCTCAAAGAACCAGGCTCATTCCCCGGTTCAGAATCTCCCTCTACCTCCGGTGCAGCTATCACTGCTATTAAAGCTTACAGCGAGCACATCGCCGTAAAAATTGTTATAAACAAAGACTTTGTTCTTAACAGAGTCGCTCTTTTTGATACTGGTGCCGATAGCAATTGCATAGTCAAGGGGCTTATACCCACTAAATATCTTCAGAAAAGCACTTCTCGTCTATACGAAAAATGGTTAGTTTGGTCGCTTGGATATTATATGAGTTTCTCAAAGGTTATTGGCACTGAACGTCCGGTCCTTAGAAAACCTGATGGTGAGACTAGATATTTTAGATCCTAGGAGGATCCTTGCTAGTGATAACGCGAGGTCTATGTTGTTTGAGCTGATTTGGAGTCATCAATTTGAGGATATGAGACTTTTCATTATCCATGATCAAGTGTTCAGTGGTGAGTCCGAGAGGGATACAATTAATTCAGAGATTGTTCTGATATTTGATGGCTATATTTGTGTTTTGAGGGTTTAAGCCTTGAAATAGTCAATTTTGCATTGGCTCGCAACACTAGATATTGTATTCACTTGGGTACAAATAAAACATATAGAGATTTGAACATTATTTGTAGTGTGGTATAAAAAAGATATGGTGGAGTCTGTAGCTCATTTCCTATGTTGTCCGCAGGTGAAGGTCGAGCATCTGAGACCTGGATGCTTGATTTAGTGGTTGACCACTCTAGAGTGGAAATGTGAGCAGATTACCATGGACTTTGTTAGAGGTTTGCCATGTAGTTCCCGTGGTTCTGATAATATTTGAGTCATTTTAGTTTGGTTGACCAAATAGAAACATAATATTCCTATTCAGATGTCCTTTAGTGTCAAGTGGTTAGCCTATATTTATGTTACTGAGATAGTCCAATTGCATGGAGTTGTCATATCTATTAGTTCAGACTGGAGTTAGTATTCACATCTAGATTTTAAAGAGCCTTTCAGGGCGAGTTTGATACTTTGATGGATCTTAGCACAACTTTCCACCCTCAGACCTACCAACAGTCAAAATAGACTATTCAGGTTCTTAAGAAAATGATTCGATCCCGTGTCATGGATTTTGGAGTTTGTGAGAGCAATACTTAGCTTTGGCAGAGTTCGCGTATAATAATAAAATTTAAGTATTGAGTTGGCACCCTTCGAGGCTTTGTATGTTAGGTGATGTCGTTATCCAATTGGGTGGCTTGAGACCTCTAAATTAGACCATGATGCTCCAGGAGTTATTAAATAGACTCAGGGTGATTTTGGATAGTTTGGAGGCCGCTTAGAGTGGGTAGAAGGCTTATGCTGATCGTAGACTTCATGCATTGAGATTTGGAGTTGGTTATCGGGTATTTCTCCAGATATCTCCCATGAAGGGTGTGATGAGGTTTGGGAGGAAAGGATAGCTCAACCACAAATATATTGGACCCTATAAAATCCTTTGCATAGTTGGTGAGGTGGTTTATGAGTTCCCCTTACCCCTAAATTTTTTTGTTGTTCACCGGGTTTTTCTATGTTTCTATGTTGCGGTGATACATTCTAGATGCATAACATATGATTAAATGGGACTCAGTTCAGTCTGATGAGCGATTGACATTTGTGAAGGAGACAGTGCTTATATTAGCAAGTGATGTTAGGTTGTTGTGCAGTAGAGAGATTCTAGTAGTAAAGGTTCAGTAGAGACACCATCCAGTAGAAGAGGCTACTTGGGAGATCTAGAGCATGATGATGGCCCAGTATCCTCACCTATTAGTGGCTGTAGTACATCCTAACCCTATACTTTTGCGTACGAAAGTTCTTTTAATAATGGATATTCTAATGACCCTATAGGTTAATTTCTACATTTCTCCCCATTTTTGCCATTTAGTGCTTTCCTATAGCTTCTCAAGTCATTTAGGACACATTGGAGCTGTTATTTCATTTACCGAATAGTTCTTTTGGTTTTTAGAGCCAATTCCCTATTTTGAAGTCCTTATTAGTTATAATTGGATACCAAGCCAAAACATCAGTCAAACTACCTCATATGCCACTTCTGACCATTCCAATAGCTTCGGAACCTCAATTTTAGGTTAGGTGGACCTTTGGTTTGGGCTCCAAGGCTTTTGAACTCATTTTAGGCCATTGGCCAGAACATTTGAAAAATGGATCATGGGTAACATTTGAAAAGTTAATGTTGAAGCTTTCATCCTCAAGATCATTTATCATCAAAAAAAATTTTCGTCTGTAAAATCTTTCAGAGGAATTTTGGTTTGATCTCACCAACATTCTTCTCTTCTAGTTGAACTACATTAGTTTATTATTGGGGTTTAAATCTCCGGTATCTATTTCTTAGTAGGTTCTCAAACAAGAGATGTTGTTCCTTTCCAAAAACAAAATCAATTTCAGTATTTCCAAAAATAAACAAGAGATTTTGTTTCCAATTGGAAAACAACACCAACAAACAATGCCTTAATCCCAAGCCGATTGGATTGACTATATGAATTCTCACTGCCACCCATTTCATTCATTTAGATCCCTCATCCCAGTATTCAATATATTAGGTTCTCTGGCAAGATTAAAAAGATCCCTAGAAAATATTGGACTAATGTGAGTGCAGCAGCAAAACTAAGCTTAATCTCATCTAGTTGGTTTCTCCTAGATGAATCTTCTTCTTCTATGGTGGCTATGTTTTGCTAAGTCTGCATAAGTTCCAACAGACTGTAGGTCTTTCGAGAAAAAATTTAAATTTTACCCAGTCTCTTTTTCACATCTTCAACTATCATAGTTTTATACCTGTGCATTGATGCATCTAGAGATTTACGTAAGGCATGACTAAACCATTTCAAGCGATCTCTCATTTTACCGTCTTTATGTGTCACTTGCACCTATTGTAACATGATCATTTCTGATCTTGTCTTATCTTATGTTCACTCATCTATGTTAACAGCCTCATTTTTGTGACTCTCATTTTGAGGATGCATTAAACCATAAGAGGCCCAACATTCACTCATATAAACACTTAACGGTCTTAACGGTCTTACAACCGTTTTATATAGCTTGCCTTTCACTTTGGTAGGTACTCAAATTTATTATTGAAAGAATTTGAAATAATGTCAACAACGGGAAAACAACACCAATAAGAGAAAGAAAAGACAATCCAAATGGTGGTCTTGAACCACAAAAGGGTGGACCCTATCTTGGCCATAGTGTGTAAAGTAACCTTAAGCACTTCTATGCTATCCAGATTTGCAGTCATGATCCCTCTCTTCTTTTTTTTTTTTTTGGACACGAAATTGTTTAGTTGTTCAACAATCTTCAAATTTTCCAACATATGTTTAGTTTAGTAAATAAGATGTTTATTTGGGTTTTAACTCTTTATTCTGCTGAAATTACTATCCAAAAATGTTTTAGGGACCTAGTGATTTTTCCCACCAAAATAATAATAACTGAACTAATTTATCCCAAAGCTAAACCAAAAAAACAGAGTGTACGATGATAAGTGGATTTTTTTATTTTTTTTTGGTTGGTTGGTTGGTGGTGGTGGGGTTGGGGGGTGGCGGGGTAATGGATTTTAGAAAGATATCCTGGACTTGTTTTTGGATAAGGTAATGTAAGTAAATGTTTTTTGATAAGCTATCCAGTCTTGTTAGTGAAATGAAGTCTAGACGTTCTTCCAACTTACAGTAAAAAAATAGATGAAAAGAGAGAAGATAGGATGGTGTGCAGGTGGTCAGACCCAAGGGTGTACACCGTTAAATCATACCACGTGGGATAATCTTATGCGGGTAAAGTAAAGTTTTGGAAGACAATATGGAATATGAAATGATGGTGTCAAAGAAGGTTGCTTTCTTTGCATGGTAGGCAGCATGGAAGTATAATCTTAATATCTAATAAATTAAGGAAGAGAAAAAGATTCTGATGAGTTTGCATTGCGCACCGGAGCGTGTAGAATACAAGGCTATTTTGTTGCGCTGCAGAATTACTACCTGTCATGAGATTTCCTTTGCTAGATATTTGATGTTGTGCGGTGCTGCTAAGAACTGTAGCTGAAATTTTTTTGAGTCGGAGTTGCAGAAAGTCCGAAGGAAGGGAAAACAACTCTGAAACCAACACCATTGTGATCAGACCATTTGAAATAGAGAAATGGAAGAATGTTCTGTAATATTTGCTGGCCTAGTGGTCAATAAAGTGGGTGTAAACCCTGGCCTCCAGCAAAGACTAAATAACATTAGAGTTATGTCTTCCCATCTGCCTAACCTTGGTAGATAGAGTTACCCTGTACTTTTGCTGGTGGGAGGTGGCAAGTACTAAGTTAAATAGTCGATGGTCCCGAAAGCTTGCTCTCCCACCACTGTTACTAAAAAAAAGAGAGAGTGGTTATAGCATGGAGCATGACATAGCATAGGAGTATGACTAGATCACTTTTGTATCCCTTATCCTTTTGGTGCAAGGAAAAATTTCTTTTATGTAAATGGGTAAGAATGATAAGAGGAATGAGAATACCAGTTTACAGTCGTATTGGAAATGTTTTGAAATCATTTTGGCATTCATCTAGGGAACTCTTTTGATTCAAAAAGAAATGTGTAGTAGTAGTGCTTGTTATCAGCAATCATGCAATTTTCTTGCAAATTATGAGATTGAGTCGTGTTTATTGTCATAAATCCTATGAAGAACAAAGCTGTTGATGGGAGTTGGAGTAAGCAATTGAGAAGCATAAATTCCCGTTGATACCTAGGGCTTTAGAATGCAGAAACTCAAAAAAAAAACGTAACATTGTTCTTTTGAAAGCTAAATCGGTTTTAGCTTTTGCAAAAAAGAAAAGATGTGACTAAATCTCTAAAAACATATCGAATTCAGCTAATTGTCTGAGTGATATCACAGTTAGGTTAGTGGAAATTGAAATTACATTTTGAGATGTGGAACGGAATTGTTCCACAAGACTCTTTTTTATTGTACAGAGTACAACATCAGCTGGATCTCTTTTGGATTTTTAGTTCAAATATAGTTCAATAAAATGTCTAAAGAGATCTAAGTTACTTGGACTCTTCACTTTTGGTGTGGGTGTGGGATCTGTACCCGATCTGGTCAACCGATTTTGGGTAGACAGTTTTAAGAAATTTTGTAATCAAAACAAAAGTTAAGGTGAAATTGAAGAAAATGGAATACCTAGTATATAGAAATTTCTATGTTATTGCTTTTCGTTTTATCTCCTTCCAAGATTTTCTTCTTGAACAACATTTTTTCCTCAAGTTTTTCATATAATATCTCATAATTTAAATGTTACCTTCTCAAAAAAAATAAATATTATCTCATAATTTATGTTTTATAGCTCTATTTTTAGATATTTAAATTATTTTTTGCCGAATCCCCGCACCCGTATCCATTCCTAGATCCATATCCCCGAATCTTTAAATTGAGACCGCGAAGGATCCGACCTCTAGATCCGTACCCGTATCGGACACCCGTACCCTAGTCCGAGCAACTTAGAAAGAGATAACTAAAACAAAAGCTAGAGTCTCTTGCAAATTTTATTGTCTTATTTCTCTTTACAAAATCACACTATTTTGCTCGGGTACTTCAGATACTTTCTTTTGTTTACTTAAATCTGGTCTCGTACACTATTTCCAGGACTTCTAATTTTATTGTTTATTAATTAGTTATCTTTTCCCCTTAGTTACACATCTTATTTGGTGATCGAGGCAAGTCCACAGAGTTCTCATACAACATCTCAATGCGTCTATATTCTCTACATTTTGTTGCTTTTGCTAGTAACAGTCTTCATGACTATCTTGTTCAAAAAATTCCAATCAGGAAGCTGAATTGAAAAAGAAAGCTGATGAAGATGCAAAAGCAAAAGAGCTGGAATTGATGGCTGAGCAGGAAAAACAAGAAGCGACTGATCCACAACTTTCCGAGGTGAAAGCTAGACTGGATAAGTTGGAGGAGACCTTGAAAGAAATTGTGGTTGAGACCAAAAAACAATCAGACATTGTTGCAGATAGACCAATCGACAAAGCTATCAAGAAAGAACCTGCAACAACCAAGCCGGAGTCTCTTAACACTCAGGACAAGACAAGTCCCTCCAGTGAAGGGAAAACTCAAGCAAAATCATCTTTGCCTGATCAAAAGCAGATAAAAAGTGATGGTTCCTCACCTGACGTGAACAAATGATACCAGTAGCATATATTATTTCGCACAGTCAAGCCTTTTGAAGAGTCCAAGTGCATAGTTTTGCAGAATAGGAAAAGCTTTGAAGAGCTGATGCTTCATTGTTATATTTCAAATCGATGTGTATCAGAAGATAAATTGGAAGATTTAACATTTGTAGGAATGCTTGCTGCCATGTTATTGCAGGTTTCCTAAGCTGAAAAGCTAATTTTGGAGCATCAGACGTTTGGCAGTAGCATTTTGTTGTTGATAAATGGTTAGCCAAATCAAAAGGCTCCCGAGTAATTTTGCTTGCCAAATACGCGCCTGAGTAAAATTTGTCTTCAGTGTGTTTTGAAGTGTCCAACTTATAAAATAACCATATAGGCATCTTCAAAATTTATATGTCACGTTAGCATCAGGTATTTATGAGATACGGTAGGGGCGAGTAAGAATATTTAGTTTTCAGTTGATACCAAATTAAGATATGTAAGATAGATAGTAGATATGTTGACGAGACTCGGGAGGCGTTAATGATAAGTTGAAGGTTCGGAGACAGACCCTTGAGTCTAAAGGATTTAGGTTGAGCAGGATCTAAACGGAGTATTTGGAATGTAAGTCTAGTGATTTGTCGCATGAGGCTGACGTGGTAGTGATGCTGAATTCTCAGGTCATTCAGAAGAGGAAGGGTTTTTAGTACCTTGGGTCTATGATTCAGGGAAATGGTGAGGTTGACGAGGATATAGCGCAATACTGGTGCAGGATGGTTGAAATGGAGGCTCACTTCGAGAGTCTTGTGCGATAAGAAGGTGTCTTCTAAGCTTAAATGTAATAACTATAGAGTGGTAGTCCGACCAACTATGTTACATGAAGTGTAGTGTTGGCCAATTAAGAATTCTCACATCCAAAAGTTGAAGGCGGTGGAGATGAGGATGTTACGATGAATGTGTGGACTTACCAAGAGGGATAGGGTAAGAAATAAGATTATTCGAAAAAAGGTTGGAGTGACTTTGGTGGAGGACAAGATGCAAGAAGTGAGGTTATGTTAGTTCGGACATGTGATGAGGATGGGCACATATGTTTCAGTACGGAGATATGAGAGGCTGACTACGGATGATTTTAGGCGAGGTAGAGGCAGACTGAAGAAATATTGGAGGGAGGTGATTAAGCATGACCTGAGGTAGTTATAGCTTACGGAGGACATGACCCTTGATAGGAAGGTTTAGAGGACACAATTGAAATAGAGAGGTAGTAGGTAGGAGTACGTTCGTAATAGTAGGAAAAAGTGTTCTGTTTGTATCTGTATCTGTAGTTTCTTGTTTGTAGTGTTTTGATGATGTTTATGATTTCAAATAGCTAGTTTATAGTATTACTTTGTGGATGTCTTATTTCCTTTATTATCTAACTGTGTGATATCTCTTTTTATTATTTGCTTTTGTGTTTTTTCTTTGTTATACTGTTATCTGTCCTGAGCCGGGGATTTATCGGAAACAACCTCTCTACTTCATTTGAGGTAATGGTATGAACTGCATACACTTTATCCTTCACAGATCTCACTTTATGAAAATACAATGAGTATGTTATTATTGTTGTTGTTACAGATGTATTCTCTCAAAGTTACAATATTTTCTGCATCAATTGAAGTGAAGTTTGAGTATTTATTTATGCATTAGTATAAAATAACAGAACGAAATATAGAAAGAGGGAAACATTACCCATTGGGCTCATGAAGCATTTTTAGGTCTAAAAATTACACAAACTCACAACTTAAGTTTGACTTATTACAAAAAAAAAATTATCTCTGCAAACATATTACAAAAATCCCATTTTTCTTTAAAAATACATATACATAGCTTTCTATGTATATGCGATCCTGTTATATAAATGAATCGGCTTTGTTATGTATATGTTGGCTTTATTATGTATATGTCGGACTTGTTATGTATATGTCGGTCTTGTCATACTTGTTATGTATATGAATCGGTCTTGTTATGTATATGTTGACCTTGTCACATACAAAGATTTCTATGTATATGTCGGTCATGTCATATATATGAATTGAGAGAGAGAGTAAAATAATTAAGGAAATGGGAAAGAGTGTAAATAATTCTAATAAGGTTGTGATTTATGTTATTTTTACTTTCCAAGTTCAGCCCAATAGAGCAAGTGAGATAAAAATAAAAAAAGTTGGTTGAAGACTAAAGATAGTTAAAGGGAAGAAAAATTAAAATATACATTCTTAAATCGTATATCGCAAATCACAACAATACTTTTTAGATTGCAACTAATAGCGATTTTTAAATTAAAAAAGAACTAATAAAACTTTGGCATAATACATTAATATGACCCTAAACTTGACACCAAATTGTAATTTGACCTTAAACTTTGATAGTGCACAAATAAGACCTTTAACTATTCAAAATCTGAACAAATATGACCTCCGATTTTGCAATCTCATGCGTGAGTTTCACTCGCGCCTACGTGGAAAGCTCATCCAATCACACGGCGCCATGTTGTTAAAAGGGCTGACTTGGAGGAAGGTCATATTTGTGCAGTTTTGAATAGTTAAAGGTCATATTTGTGTACTGTCAAAGTTTTATTTTTTGTGTTAAAACGGCGGCGTTTTTTTTATTTTTATTAGTATTATTATTTATTTATTTCTATAACAGCAGCACCTAACTTTTTTTTTATTAAAAAAAAATTCACTAGCAGGGATCGAACCCGCGCAGTAGGCTGAAGGAAGCGCCCAAGAAGAGAAAATAACACCACTGAGCTATCTAGGTGTCTTGTTTCGTGTGGTTCAACATTAATATACGTACATAAATATAGATTTTCTACCTTATATATACAACGTAATTTTTTTACCGAAGGGGTTCGCGTGAACCCCATGGCAACCACGTAGGTCCGCCCCTGCGTTAATTTAATAACGTTTTGATAACCTTAATTTAATACTAACATTTTAATAACGTTAATTTGATAACGTTAATTTAATATACTACTACTACTATCCTTAATAACATTAATTTAATAACGTTTTATTAAAATTATAATTTTTTTATTATTAGTATAGTTTCATCTTTAATTTAATATTTAAATAAATTATATTTAGATATATTATATAACATAAATTCGCTCTTTGCTTTATAATATATATACATATCCGCGCGATTTTTCCGTATAAGGCTGACCCACCTAATTAATAAATCTTCAATATTGTTCTTTTTCCGCAATGACAAAAGAAATTAGATTCCATTTTCATCTTTGAGCCAAAAATAATGAAAAAATAATAGTGAAAAGTCATTTAAAGGTCATATTTGTGCAGTTTGGAATAGTTAAAGGTGATATTTGTGCGTTGTCAAAGTTTAAGGTCAAAGTTATAATTTGGTGTCAAGTTTAGGGTCATATTTATGTATTATGCCCTTAGATTTTAAGCTGGACGCACCCAGTTTTGCGTGTTGAACACGCATTTTGCCACGTAAGATCGGAGGTCATATTTGTGCAGTTTTGAATAGTTAAAGGTCCTATTTGTGCATTGTCAAAGTTTAAGGTTAAAGTTATATTTTGGTGTCAAGTTTTGGATCATATTTTTGTATTATTAAAGCAAGTAAAATTCTTCAAAAACATGTTTTTATTTATTTTTTTAAATATACCCTTTAAAATAAATATCAGTTACACTCCTAATTTTTCTCAAAAATATTCTTTTCTCCAAAAACTGTTTCTATTCTTTTCTCCAAAAACTGCTCTTCTTCTCCAAACAATGACTTCTTCTTTTTCAGAAATATTCCACTTCTCAAAAAATGATTTATTTCCGTTAAATCACCCCTAACTTTTTTTTTTATCTTTATCCATTTTTTTTGTTAAAATACAGATTTACGTTTTTCTTCTTCTTCTTTCAAAAATCAGAAATCAAATTTCAAGTGAAATCCAATATTATCCTCCTTTTTTTATCACAATCATTGAATTTTTTTTTAATTATAATACAGATTACATATTTTTTGATTGAAATATCGAAAAAAATATTATTCAAATTTTTTAATTTTCAATAGCATTTTCATCCACTAAAAATGTTAATAAGTATGCATTTTACTTATCAAATTCATAGATAAAAAATTCAAAAGTCAAAAGTCAAAAGTATTTTGTATATGATATTGATATATAATATGGTTAAACTTGGTTGGAAAATAAAATGATGTAATCCACATAAATTTGTATTCGGTATAAACCTTGTTTTCAAATAATTTTGCACAAAAATCATAATATTTTCTATTATAATTTTAATACGAATTACATACATTGAGACCCCGATAAAAATTATCATTTGCTAAATGAGATTGATATATAAATTGATTTCTTATATAGCTCTTATATCATTCCTCATTTTATTAACATTTTCATACATAATTCATACACTAAAATATGTACAAAATTCTTACATACTAAAATATAAAAATTTTAAAAAAAATGAAATACATCAATTTTTATATAAATTTCAGACCCCCAAAAAATAAAAACACACCAAATAATATTTCATACACAATCAATACACTAATTTTATTTGTTTTTAATAAATTGATATAAAAAAAAATAAGTAGAACAATTTACATACACTCATTTCATACATATAGAAAAGGCAAAATCCATCGTCAGGCCCCTTAAGTACACATCATCTTTCACTTAGGCACCACAAGTGGACATTGGTTCATTTTGGCACCTCAAGTGGCCTTAAAGTGTGCCATTTTGGCACCTTTTGTTGAGTTGGCAAGATGCGTGTATTACACCCCCGCAAAGGCACGTGAAAGCTGTTTTTTGGCTGATGTGGCGCCCAATTTGGCCCACCAACAGTATATTGATTAATTTCCATTAATTTATATCTTTTTCCTTATTTTTATCCATCATTTTTGTCAATCTTAAGCTTATTTAATGGTGAAAATTATTGAGAGAGATTTAAAAATTAGATACATATTTAGGAGTTCGTCTTGCCAAAAATAATATATTAACTCAACGCCCATTAATTTATACTTCTTTCACATTTTAATCCGTTATTTTTGTCAATCTTAATTTATTTAACGGTAAGAATTATTGAGAGAAATTTATATACGCATTTAAAGGTTCGTGAAGATTAAATAATAAGCACCTTTTTCTTTAATCATTAAGGGCAAAATTGATGAAGAAAAATAAAAAATAAGCAACATCAACGAAGAAAAAACAAGAATCAAACAAAATCGATGAAGAAAAATAGAAAACTAAAGCTAAATCAGTGAAGAAAAATTGAAATCAAACAAAATCAATAAAAAAAAAAAAAATCGAAGCATAAAAATCAAGAAAAATCAGTGAAGAAAATTTGAAAATCAAAGCAAAATAGATGAAAGAAATTAAAAAATAAAGCTAAATCCGTGAAAAAAAATTAAAATCAAACAAAATCAATTAAAAAAATTAAAAATTGAAAAACTGGTGGGGTGGGTAGGGTGGGGGTGGGTGTTTGAAAAAGAAGATTGGTGGGGTGGGTAGGTTAGGGGGAGGGGGTATTTTTTATTTATCTATTAAAGGCAGAATCCATCGCCAGGCCCCTTAAGTACGCGTCATCTTTCACTTAGGCACCTCAAGTGGACATTGGTTCATTTTGGCACCTCAAGCGGCCTTAAAAAATGACACGTGTCCACATTTTATTCGTCACTTTCCACCTCAGCGGCGCGTGTAACTCACACACAAATATTATTTTGCTGATTCAGCAAAACGTGTCAAAGTGACACACTTGAAGGCCGCTTGAAGTGCCAAAATGAACCAATGTCCACTTGAGGTGCCTAAATGAAAGTTGACGCGTACTTAAGTGGCCTGGCGATGAATTTTGCCTATAGAAAATAAATTATAATGAGGTGAACATACCCATATTATACATGTTATTCCTACAATATATAACGAAATAAAATCCAATACAATATACTGTAAAAAGATTTCACTACTAACCAAAAAAATAACAAATTGATCCAAAATCATTGAATTTTTTGTTCATATCTTTCTTCACATAATTCATGATTTTCATTTAAGAAGACTCTGAAGTCAATTTTTTAAACATAGTTGTCGATGAAACTATTCACAATCCCATGGCATTGCTAGATACTTCAATATCTTGATGAGCTCACTTGAACAAGATATAAATCTTATATATTTTAATGCTATTTTTGATCTTCTTTAAATCTTATATGTTTCAACTATCTTTATAAGTAAAAATGATTGATTTCTAGAATGAAAAATCGTTATAGGAATACTTTTGCTATATAAATATTTTTGCTAGATCTATATTAAGAGAAAGCAAAATACATCACAAGATCCCTCAACTTAGCGTTATCTTTCACTTTGGTACCCCAGGTGAACGTTGTCCACTTTTGGCACCTCAAGTAGCTATAAAGTGTATCATTTTGATACTTTTTTCTGAATCAGTAAAACTATACCGTGTGCGTGTATTACACGCGCTGATAACGTGAAAAGAGACTTATTATAAAAGGACATTTGTCATTTTTATAAAAATATTTTTTATATAATTAATTTAAATAAAAAAAATATTAATAACCTCACCCCCACACCTTATATCATCTTTCTAACCATCCCACCCCATATCATCTTCCTCAACGCACCCCAACCCCAAATCATTTACCGCCATCCTTACCTTCAAATTGTCTTCTGCCACCCTCCCCCACCCCACCCGTAAATCATTTATCGCCACTCCACCCTCCACCCACCTCCTCCATATTGTCTTCTCCAATTCACAAACCTCCACCTCCAACCGCTGCAACAATTCGACCAAATTAACATCAAATTTACAACAAATTGATAAGTGCAGCAATTTGATCGTCATTTCCAAATCTCTGTTGCAATAGTCCAACCAAATTGACAACAATTTGACAATAATTTTTCATTCTCCATCCAAATTGACAATAATTTTCGATCAAATTATTGTCGAAGGTAACAAATTACACTATAAAGGAAAAGAAATTAAGCAAGGGTAAAGTATCTTTCTTATTACCTTGTATGGTATTCCTTTTCTCATATTTAGTAATTTTATTGTGACTTTATTATTGTAATTGTTTGCGTTCTTTAAAATTACGTGAGGAGTTTTTGACAATAATTTGATCCTATCATCATTTGTTGTTGAATCTACTGCATTTAGTTCTAGTGCTCCTCCCCTTGGATCCTTCCCAAACATAATGTTCAATATATTTTCTTCAACTAAATAGTTGATTTACTGCTGCTCAAAATTGCATAGTGATCAGGAAAGGGGCATACAAATTAGAGGGAGAGGAAAGTGGGTGAGAAAGAGTAAGGTAGTGGCAATAATATGTGTATGCATACGGAAGATTTCTCTGTTAATTCGAATGAAAGGATACAAATGTGTTAATAAAAGGGAAAAAAAAAGGTGGAAAATTAATGGATTGAAAGAGAAGAAAGATGAAAAAATTATGAAAATATTCTCGAAACACGATTAAAATGTTGTGTTACATGTTCTATGTTGACTGAGCAAAAAGTGTCAAAATGACACACTTTATACCTACTTGAGGTGTCAGAAGTGAACAATATCTACTTGATAAGTGAAAGATGACGCTAAGTTAAGGGGACTGACGATATATTCTGCCTTAAGATAAAGAAAAAAATAAAATTAATGATTTGTATAGAAAGAAAATTAATAAATTTGAAATATTGAATGTGATGGGAACTAAGGCTGCATTTGTTTTTTTTTTAAGATTCAGACGTCTGAATTTGAATGCACATCTGAATGATTAAGATATTGTCTCTAGATTTGAAAACTGAATGATTAAGACTGATTGTTTTTCAACATCCGAATATACAAAAAAAAATTATTTGTATATATAATAAAATAAAAAATACAATTCAAATAAAAAACTAATTATATATCAGAAAAGTATGTAATTTAATACAACAAAATTATTATTTGATTGAAAAAAAATATTTATGTTTGTTAGTGATAGTGAAGATGGTTTATAATGGTGGTTGCGGTGATAATGATTGATGTTAGTGATTAGTAATATTAGTGGTGATAGTTGTGATGGTTGGTATTGTAGTGACTGTTATGATGGTGACAGTTGATGGTGGTGGTGATGATTGTGATGTGACGTTGTTTGATGTTAGTAGTTGGAAGTGTTGATTGTGATGGCTGAAAAATGAATGAATGATGGTTGATGATATGTTGATGCTAGTTGGAGATATTGTTAGTTGTGATGGTGGAGATGGTTGTTAGTAGAGATAAATTGTAGCGATGGTAGTGATTGAAGTGATCGTAGAGGTGGTGTTACTAGTGACAATGATAGTGGCCGTCGAAGAATATGTAGAGGTTGTGATGTATTAGTGGTAGTTAACTGTGGTGCTAGTTGTAATAGATGCGTTGGTCGATAGTAGAGATTGGGCGATAGTGGTTGATGATGGTGGTGGTGTTGATCGCGGTGAGACGTTAAATATAATTAGAATAATAGAGGTAGTAGGTGTGGTAGTGGTTGACAATAGTGGTTTTTAGAGATATTTGTTGTCGATGATGGTTGTGATGGTGAAGGTGGTTGACAATGATGGCGATGGTAGAGGTGGTGAATGATGATTATGAATAGAGTAGCAGTGAATATTATCCAACAACAAAATATTCCTTTAGACTATTAAGACTTGATTCTATGTCCGAATGATTAAGACCTATTCAGACCTATTAAGAACTAAAATCTTAATAAAAAATAAATACAATCTGAAATCAAACCTCCATTAAGTGCAAATAAATAAGCCTTTTAACTGTGGATAATTATGAGAAGAGATAATTTAGGAAATTTGTTTTCCATGTACAAAACAAAACGTGCAAAATTAGTAGAGGAGAGATTTATTTTTCTCACTCATCTCTTTTAATAAATTAAAATAATTATAGAATCTGCTAACTTCTTAAAAATGATAATTTTCACATAAACCCTTTGTTTGGTATTCATTCATCAATGGCAATGGCCCGTCGATTAGTTAGACCATTAGGTGGAATAGCCAATAGGGTTTTTCTTCTTCAGCAGCAGAAAACGCATCCATTCATATTCAACAATTTGAATAGAAATTACATGTCGGAGATGCGTAGGGAAGCATTTGAAGAGAACATTCTCAGACTCCTACGATACGAAATTCGCTATGAGCTTGAACGTTCTCCTCCAACTCAGGTACCCCCAATTTCTCATTCCTCGTTATTTATTGTTTCCTCCTTGTTTTGGACTATGAGGTAATTACTAAAGTACTGAGATTTTCTACAAAATTTGGTCAGTAACTGGATGAGATGTCTAGTGTCTAGCTTAGCAAGGTAGAGGCAAGGTTGCATACATACTACCTACCCAGACCCCACTTGTGGGACTACTAGTGGCGGGCCTAGGATTCAGGGGTCGTGGGTGCTCACGGAGGTTCGAACATACATATTGACTCCTAAAGCTTTAAGGTTCCGCTAGTAAACCAAAGCACCAGCTATGTTCTTGATTTTAACGGTGCCTTTTTCCATTCTATATCAATTTTTATTTAAAAAAAAAAAAAAAAAAAGAAGAGGAAGGGGCAGTCCGGTGGATTAAAGCTCTCTCTATATGCAGGGGCCAGGGAAGAGCCTGACCACATATATCAATTTTTGTACATTTCTCATATAGCTATACCTAATCTGTGTCACATTTAATGTGTGCTGGAGCACCAAATATTTGTACCGAGGTCCGTCCTTGGGGACTATACTGGGTATTTTTTCGCTGTTGTTGTACCTGAGTGAACCATTGGGAAAGCGACGCTTGCGCCTGCTACTGCACCTATGTCTCAATTCCTAGCAAGTTGAATTATTTATATGAATCCTGAACATACATAGTCTCATGGAGAGAAGCTAGTAAACAGAAGAGGAGCTCATCAAGTGTGGTTTCACATTTAGCTGATTTATGATGGTGGCCTAGCTTATTAGTTGCTCTTGTTTACTTCAAGTAGTCCCTTTTTGCCAATGTTTGAGCATACAATTGAATCTTATCAATATATTGGACTTTTGCTGATTGGAATTCGTTGTTCCATGTTATACCCTCTTAACCATGAAAAAAGATGAACCTTGTCGAATCCCATGTTCTTTTTGCTTCTTGGAGTTGTCAGGAATATGTAGGGATTCCATGTTTAGGCTGAACTTTGATGATCTTTATCATTTTCTGAAGGTACGACTGGTATTTTGGAATGCCTTAATAGATTTTCGTTCTTTCTTAAAGTAGGCTTATGCTTTTTTTGTGCAGCTTGTTGTGAGGAAACTAGCAGCAGGTGAGTTACTTAAAGAGAAGAGTAAGCTGCATTAATGAACTTTGTCACCATCTATGATCTCTATCCAATTTCCTCGTCTCGATTAACAGCAGTGGTCTGTTCCAAACCATTGATATGATAAACCGATTCTCTGAACCAAAACGAGAATGTTCATTTACTCTTGAAATTAAGACAAGGACAAGAAGATCTTGGATTTTTTATTTCTTTTTACTAAAAGTAATAAATGAAGAGTCTTGAACTTAAGCTTCGCATTGGATATGTTTGATAGCAAAGTAATGTCCTCATATGATATGAACTCTGAAGCGTTCGAGACATATAATTATGGGGTCACTGAGAAGTTGAGACATACATATCTATCAATTAACACAATTACGCAACAAAATATATATATATAATACAACCTTGCATTAAAAGATCAGGTTTGTTTGTGGCTCTAGCTGCTACTACACCCTATTTTGTAGTATAATCTACAATCTACATACGTTACAGAATATGCTTTGACCTAGTTAACAGTAAAAATGCTAAAACAGAAATTTGTAAAGCTACAGAGATGTGTAATTATCTTGTATCTGCTTCATCTATATGCTCTGATGTATCGATACACATATGGTATACCTATTCCATGTTATTCGTGTTGCAGAAGGGAATTTCTGAAGTAAGTTATTTATTATTTGACTTGCCGTTGCATATGTTTTCACGCATTGAATAGTGTGAATCAGCAGTGTCTCTATTGCTAATTTTTGCAATTACTTTTTTTTTCTATTTAAAATTAAATGGGAATTACTGAATTGCAGCCTATCGCAAAATTTGATTCATTTACCATTGATGAAAGGCCTGGAGAGCAATGGATTAAATTAAACAAAAAATTTGGAGAGAATGAAGATATTAAAGTTGAAGTTACCATGTTTGATGCATCTATTCCTGTTAAAAAAGGTGGCGATGTATCTGCAGCAGATGACGTGCTACTTCACATGACTATGATTGTCAATGTTCACAAAGGAGAAGGCAATGATGTGCTCGAGTTTGTTTGTTCTGCATGGCCAAACAGCGTTGAGATTAGTAAAGTTTACATGCGTGGACAGAATGGCATAGTGGATCTGCCTTATGTAGGCCCTCCATTTAAGTATGTATCTCTGATTTGATTCCTTAATCTCCACCTAGCTTACTTAGCTTTCTTATTTAGAATTTTTCTGCTGAGTTTGCTTATGTGGTTATTAAGAACTTCAGGATTGGGAAATGTGTGAACTGACCATTCCAAAATTTCCTCAATTCTTGTACTGCCATGATTTTAAATCATTCCTGTGTTGTTTTAATTATGAATAATTAAGTTCGAAACTTTGCAGGTGTCATCCTTTAGTTCTGATAGATTTTGGTTTGGTGATTGTACTCCCAGTTCTTCATCTATATTCTCTTTGTCTTTTCTTCTTTGTGCGACTGATGGACTCCCATTGCTAGCGATTGCAGTTTCACCTGATAGTTTGGTTGGTCTTCTTTTTCAACTTGTAATTTGCAGGGAATTGGATGATGAGCTGCAGAATTCTTTATATGATTTCCTAGAGACCAGGGGAATAAACGATGAACTTTGTGTATTTTTACATCAATACATGAAGAACAAAGATAAGCTTGAGTTTATTCGCTGGATGGAGAAGGCCAAAGTGTTCATAGAGCGGAAATAGAGATAGTGGTTGCATTTCTCCCGCGAGTGTTGTCTTGCTGACTTGCTTGCGGACCATGCTTTTGATGTCATTGCTTGTGAGAAGTTTTACTTGCAGGTTTAGAATGTGAAAGAAACACTTTTTAGCTCAATTGGAATTCTGTCCATACTAATTTATTTGTCTTGTCAAGGTTTCCTACTACATCAGGGACAAATCAGCCTTACCAAGAAGTCGGGCAGTAACATTACTGATTAGTTGAACTCTGTGAAGATCAAAAATCATCACCCATTCTTCAATTGGGCTGCATCTTAGCAAAGTGTACACCTGGGCTTTGCTATGAAGTCTATGCATTTGGCATAATAGGTCTCTCCTTTACCTCAACCTCTCTGCCACACACTTTTACTTGAACTTTTCAAGCTGCTATATGTTGACCTTTTACACAGATTTTGCTGGTGCATAGAGAGTTTACAGTAATGTCAAATTTTTAAGGAACAACATTGTACTGTGTATTTTTAATCTACTTCAGTAGCAATAGCAATTTAGCTTGTTCAATTTTGAGCAAGCGTCCTCTTTCGACTCGTGGAGTTTTCATTGTAACCATGTCCTGATATGGGCGTTGTTTCTTACTGTTTCAAGAACCAACTATCCAGTTAAAGGTAAATTTTATTTGGTTACACCATCTTATTTCTGTATGTCCGTCCTCTTTTGTTATTTTTTTTTGGGAAATTGTTTTGCTGCTTTTCTGAATTTCTTGGTGTAGACTTTCACAGTTTATGTGACAGTTACCGAACATCTTCAAGCAAATATTTTGTGATGCCGCATAAGTGCTTCCTTCCAGCTGTCTTCCGACTTTACTGTCCGTTAGTAACTTGGTATCACCAAAGATGCTTTTAACTTTTATTGGTGGTAGATGTCAGCATTGACTGAAGATGCATTAAGATATACTATCATAATTTCTCACTGATATTTATCTAGTCAGATAGACTGTCTTTTCCTTGATTGAGAAGATTAGGTATTTTACATAACACTTGTCTGCATCTGACTTTGGATGCTTGTTTTAGTGGACTCTTGCACTCATGTTTGTGTTGCGTATTTGTAAGATAATGTCGTAGGTATTGTAACTATTTTTGTCTATGTCAACTCTCTTTTTTTAGAATTCTTATTGAAAAACAAACACTATTGTGCTTTTATTTAGAACTCTTCTACTGTTCATATCATGCCTGAGAGGCTTCATTGATCTATGTTATTCATGTCATGTATGTAATATGTTTTGGCTCAACTTCACTTTAGTTTTTGCTAGACTTATGTCCTTGAACTGAAAAAAAAGGGGCAACCCGGTGCATTAAAGCTCCACAATGTGCGGGGTCTGGCGAAGGGCCGGACCCCAAGGGTCTATTATATGCAGCCCCTTGTGGTCCTTGAACTAAAGAATTTTCTATTTATGAAAGAGGTATTTATTATAAGATTCGTGTCTAATGTTCTCTCTTTCACGTATGTTCGTAGATTATGGTATGCCCTTATATTTATGTAGAGCTGGTCTGCTTGGTCAAGGTAAAGGTACTGAGTGTCGGTCCGCCCCACCAAGGTGTAGGACATGACGAACGTGGTATCAGAGCCTAAGTTCGTGCGTCCTGGGAAGTTTGTGAAGTGTCTAGTAGCGTAATACTTAAAGGTGTGTTGATGTACTTACAGCTATATGTAGAAGATGCCTTATTTTGTTTGTAAGTTTAGGTTGTGATTCTATTTCAGATATTTCTTACTGTTTTGCCGCGTCCCATTCACAGTGAATTAGGCCCTACTCATTGGTTCAACAGCTGATAAGACTTTTTGATGATCTAATCCATATCCAGCAGTGGGTAAGATGGAATTGTTCATCTTTGTCCTGGTAGTATTGCTTGTTCCTACACACATCATGTTTCTACCACTACCTACACCTTTGCTGTATGTTGAATTTCATGGTTTAAAATGGTCAAACCTTCGAAAAAGCGGAAGCTTCTGTTGCATTATGATGGACAGCCAGTCTTGAATATGTATCCCTCTCTGTTCACTTTTTTATCATTTTACTTGTCCACTTTAGCATATCAAGAGAACGATATTTTTTTTTTTCCTATTTTAACCTTAACATTACCTGCTAATTCCAGATCACTTCCTGAGTAGTCGAGTCCATCAAAAAATTATACACCAATTAATATGGATATTATGTTAAAATATGCATTTCATTTATTATTTCTTATGGAGAGTGCAAAGTCCATTGTCGATAAGTAATAGTGAACATGGAGTACCTTTTGGAATTTTGTGCTGCATCAGTAGTTGAATTAAGTAGTCCAACGTTGTTGCTTTCCTAGTCTAATTGTTATCTTCATGGGTGGGAGTTGCTTTTGGAAGGGAAAGCAACATCTGAGACAATTAGTAGCATTATCTTACGGGTCATACCACATTGTCTGGTAAACTAGCAGTTTCTCCATGAAAGGCACATGGAAAGGGAAAGAGGAAATGGATTTCTTCTTTTCTTCAATAGTTTCTTTACCTACCAAACAAGAGGGAAGAGCACTCTCAGTAAAATGACATGACTCTAGGGGCCGTTTGGTTGGGGAACAAGTTGTCCTAGGGTTGTTATTCGTGATTGCACCCTCAATGTAGATAAAGGTAACACTACAATCTCGGGATAATTGATACCGAGCGATTTTATCCTAACTAAATATGGAATAAACTCATCTTAAAATTAATTTCTGGATTAGTTATCTCTAAAATTTGTACTAATACCTTTCTTCTAAAGAGTAAACAATATTTGCTTGAACAGTTTGGTTGGTGTTTGCTTGTTACTGCTGATTATTTAGTCCTACCTTTTCTGTGACTTCTTATCATACGTTATTTGGGTATCTTGTCCTCCCATCACATGAGTTTGTCGAATGCATTTTCCTTCACTGGTCACGCATTTTTAGCAAAGAATTATTGCCAATTTTCCTGTTGGTTAGTTTTACTAGATGGATGTATGGGACGTCGAAAATGAATCCCACGTATGAAGAAAGCTATTTTCATGTCATCATCACCTGAAGAACAATGACTTGCAAGGTAAAAATTGGGAAGATGCATAGGTTCTTGAGAAAATCAATTTCTAATGGAGGACAACATAGGTCTTTTTCATTTTTGGTTTTTGATCCGGTGTTCGATATCCATATTACAATTCAATTTTATTGAAGGATTCATTTTTTTGAAAGACACTTTAAGAAGGACTATTTTTATTTTCAAAATTTTAACTCGAGATTTCTAGTTTAGGGATGGAAGGATCCTCCACCATCTTATGTTGGTAGGACAATGCATGCCTATTCTAGCTGTACAAAGTGTGTAGAGAAGGAAAGTTGATTTGTCCAAATCCAATATGAGACTACTCGTGTCGTTCTGTTTTTCGTAGGCTATAATTGGGACTTGTGAAAGTCGAGTTGTTCATTTGACAACTGGAATGTCAAAAAGTGGCTCTTTGCTCATGCTTAGAGGTGCCAAATAGACCGTATATCAGTTGAATTTAAGCGGTCAAAATGACTCAACTCGATAAATAAATCGTTGTTCAATTCTATTCGAAAGTTAAATTCGGTTAGGTTGAGCTAGATTATACGTTGCTCAATAATAACAATACCCAGTATATTTTCACTCAGTGGAGTCTGGTAGGGTAGAGCGTTTGCAGTATGTACCACTACCTCAGAGGTGAGGTAGAAAAACTGTTTTCAATAGACCCTCGGCTCAAGACAAAATACATATAGAAAAAGATGTAGTAATAGAGAGATAAAAGACAATAGAGAGTAACACAACAACAAATACTAATAGAGCAATGCTACCATAAAATAGTACTACAAACGACTCGAAACAACATTATATCAACAAAAATTCAAGAAAATACAAATTCGACAAATAAAAAAGAATCGAACAAAATTTAAAAAGATTCTTAAGCCGCTTAAACTTAGATAAATTGAACGAATCATATTTTGTTATTTTATATTGTTTCGGGTACAAGAATCTGTATAAATGCAATACCAATTACAACACAAGTTCCTGTATAAATAAGAACACCTATGAAGTTCTTTAACACCTTCAACACAAGATTACTGATAATCTATCCAAGAAGTTTGTTAATTTCCAAAAATAAGATGAAACAGAATTTATAAGGCCAAGTCCCCCGACTTCACGGAGTGTTCTTAAGGAATAATTCCCCTCACTATACCCGAAGTTATGGAATCTTCCTCCCAGGATAAAATGACCTTCAATCCGAAAATAGCGGTATCTCAAATTGTTGGATTCAACGAACTCACTCAACAGCTTAATGATCACACAAAGTTTTTGGTAATAACAAGAGAGTTTTTGCTGTCAAAATTGATTTCAATACCTGAGGAAAATATCAGGTTTTTATATCCTTAAGTGTATCCTTTTAGAATGGATGCATTGGTTTAGCTGAAAGACACTTTTTTTGCAACAGTCGCGTCCCTGCGTTGGGACTGCGCCTGAAGTGCGGCCGCAGGTGACGTTTTGCAGTTTCCAGTGAGCAAATGTGTTGCGTCTGCGCTACAGGTTGTGTATATGCGCTGCGTATGCGGTCACATGTCACCCTATAGTGCGAAACAGTGTGCCTCTTCTCAAAGGGTCACATCCCTTCGTGATGTGCGTTGCGTATGCGTTAACATTGCGTCCGAAATGCGCCCGCACTTGGAGAAAATTAATACTATTAGATTTTGGATTAAAATTTAACTTGTAAACAAGTTCGTGCGGCCACAGATGACGTTTTGCAGTTTCCAGTGAGCAAATGCGCTGCGTCTGCACTACAGGTCGTGTATATGCGTTGCGTATGCGGTCGCATGTCACCCTATAGCGCGAAACAGTGTGCCTCTTCGCAAAGGGTCGCATCCCTTCGTGATGTGTGTTGCCTATGGGTTAGCATTGCGTCCGAAATGCGTCCGCACTTGGAGAAAATTAATATTATCAGATTTGGGATTAAAATTTCACTTGTAAACAAGTTTCAAATAAATTTTGTCTAAAAAATTAGATCTCGACGACGACGGCGTAAGGCATCACATAGTTCTTACCTCACTATCCATATGGAGTTAGTACTTCTCATTATAAACACTTTCAAGTTCTCTTCTCCCGTCAATGTAGGAGAAATGAGTGAACTTTCCAATTTGAGAGTACACTTTCTAAATTAGTGTCTTCCTTCTCCCCACCATTTTTTACTCCATTTTCCATTCACATACACCTTGAACCCAACCATTTTTACACACTAAATGTATCAATCAAGCTCATGTTTTGGATAGAAAAAGAGATTTAATGAAGGTGGTTGAGAAGCTGTCCCAAGTTGTACATATTGCTTTCATTAGCTGCGGAAACCATCAATCAAGCAACGAAAATACTTACATTTTGGCCCCACATTGTCCATTTTAAAGTTTCCCAACTATTTGTCGTTTTTTGTGCCATAAAAACACCAGAGAAACATATTTTCTTGATCAACTGTGTAATACTACCAAGTAATGCCACCAAACCCTACATCTTTTAATTTCATTGGCTTTCACTTACACAGACAGACAATTTACGATTCCCTCTTGCACGCGCCATATGTCTCTCTCCTTACTTTTTTTGCTTTCCATACATCTGATTAAATTTAAATTCATATCGGAAAGATCCGCATTGAAAGTAAAATATTTTCAAACAAAGACAACTCAAACCCGAGAGGTCTTTGATTACTGCTCCATGAAACCTTATTGATGCCAAATAATGTCTCTATTATTCGACATTATCATCTGACAAGATAGAGATAAGATATGCGGACACTCTCTTTACATGAACATCATACATTTATAGTACTAGTAATAAATTAAGTGGAGGTGAGGAGGTCAATTGTTCTTGTTTGTTGCTTAGAGTTGGATTACTTTGAGAAAATGACATGATTAAGTTTAAAATCAATCATAAAGCCAAATTAAATTTTGGTCCCACCATATTATGCAATAACCCTGTTTAAAAGATTTCTTAGGTAAGAAATCAATGCAATCAAGATTTTACAGCATTAAAATATATGAAAAGATATTGATGTGATTGAATAACTTGAAATTGTTTTTAAAATCACCTTAATTAAAAAGATACTCCTAATGAGCATGGACAAGGGTCATTTACACACAAAACTTATAATACTTTCCACATATACCTCCACCAACCTAATGACAATAACCCCTCATTAGATAGTCTATTTCAATCAACTGCTTACTGCATCTCAGCCGTTGAATCTGCTAGATTATTTGGAGCAATAGATGTTATTAATTCATCAAACGGTTCGACATTTTTGTCGCCATGTGCATTTGTCACGCAATCAATATCAATCTCATCCAGCCCAAACAGTTAACTTAGTAGTAAGTATTTCCCGCAAACGACGTGGTGCAGTGGATGGTGGTGCTGCTCCTCCCTGGTATGAAAAAATTCTTGGTAGAGAGCGCTACCCCCCGAATGGGGCTCTACCCGGCACGAATCCAAATTAGTCAGGCTCCAATGCGTGTACTGAGCACCGAATGAAAAAAAAAAGTAGTACTTAATTTTTTTCATTTGTGGACTTTTGGAATTTATGAAAAACATGGATTTCCAGCTTGTAAAATTTGAGCTCTCAATTATTAAATGACTAGTTATATTTATATTTATTTTGGCTGTCCGTCATTGAAGGCAAGATTTAAGCATGATCTTTATACTAAATTGTCGGAAATCACATCGATAAGAATTAACTTAATTAGTCGTCTGCAGGACGGCATACGAACATTTACAGTAATGGACCTAATATAAGTACGACATTTGAAAATAAAATATAAAACGAAAATAAATAAATAAAAAAAAAAACACAACTTAATTCTAGTAAAAATACTAGAGTAATAATTTAGAGTCTAAGAGACAAGTCAAGCTTCTTCAATTCATCTTGATTGTTACTACTCTTTGTAAAATGAGGAGGACCACCACCACTATCCCATCTGTATGGTGAAATACCATCAACCTGCGCGACAGGAAATTTTTGGATAATGTTATCAAATCTAGCAGCACCACCACCTGAAGATGTTCCTGCCACGTGGCAGTTGTTGCTTTCTGTCCCGAGCCGGCCTACGGCCGGCTGCTGATCAATGGGCCTTCTAATTGACCATCCAGGATGACCATACAAGGTGGGTGCTCCGAAAGTAGTGCTGATAGTTGGCTTGTGGATCATTGAGTGAACTTGGATCCCTAGAGACCTATTGAATGATCCATGCAGTGGTAAAGAAGCCATGCTCGAATACTTGTCGTAGCCAAAAGCTGCTGATGAGCTAATTTTTTGGCCTCTTTTTGCGATTGTTCGCTCGCGTTTATGCGCGTTTTGATGCCCGCCCAGAGCCTGTGAACTGTAAAATTTCCTCTGGCAATAGTTGCAGGAAAAAATCCGAGGCTCGGATTCGTTGTTATTATTGTTGTGGTTGTTGTTACTTGCAGATCGCGATGCATCGGATGAACTTGTTGGAATAATATTGGATTTAGGCCCGTGGTCGAGGCTTAGATCGAGAAAAAGATCATCATTTTCTTGATCATCTTGTTTAGTTTGGTTATTATTGGATATTTGTTCTGATGCTTGAACTTCCATTTTCTATGGGACTGGACTTATTTTGGCTATTGGGAGAAGTACAAATGGATCAAAGAAGAGGGAAAGTGGGACTAGGAATTGCACTTTGAGCCACTTTTGTGTTGGATATGCGATGATGAATGATGAAAGAGTATAACTGGGGTTTAATAGAAAGAAAGAAAGAAACTAGTAGTAAATGTTTATTGATTGAGAATTTAATGCTGTGGTACTATGTAAGGAAGGGGGCATTACAGTTACAATAAGCTTATTATAGTAAAAAGATAGTCAAAAAGGGAATTTAATATAGTAAACTCCAATAATAATAATACAGATAGACAGATGCATGTTTTATCAAAGAGTTTTTGATAGAAACTGATGAAGAAAACAAACTCTGTAAACAACACTATATACCCCATTTAATGTTTCTTTATTTTTTTCCTTGTCTATTCCCACGTTTTCTTCCCTTTTGGCCACCATATATATACAGTATATTCTTAGTCTTCTTTCATATATATATATATATATACTAGTGTAATTTGTAATTACCTTGCCGCACCAATTTATCGCTACTCAATTGACCAATCAAATAAATGTGCTGAAATTTCAATATATTAATTATTTTTCAATTACAGGATTGCAAAATGATTATTCGTGATTTTTACATCATGTATTTATTAGGAATTTTAGCTTTTTATGGGGATTGATTATATATACATATATATATACTGTGTATTTTTTCCTTTTTCAGAGCCACAGCCCACAGGCATAATTAAAGGATATGTTTTAATGAATCAACATATATCACGCATATTTTTCATACCAGCTACATATATTATTCCTACTTTGAAGATTAAAACTGATGATCTCATGCATGTACGGTTTATTTAAATTTGAACTTGCAAAATCAACTTTTTGTACAAGCATGAAGTAGCAACTAATTTAGCGTGACTTTCTAAAACTTCCTATTACATCAATAATACTGTGTTCGTCCATTTTTTGGTTCATGATTTGGCACACTCTTAAGAAATAATTAAGAAAATAATAAGTTTACTATATCACCATTTGAATATACTAAATTTAATCTTTTAAAAAATATATTACAAAGTGATAATAATTAATAATAAAAGTTATTTGATCTCTTAATTTTTCAAATTGCACAAATAGTGAACGAAAAGAATCTAAAATCTATTGAGGAAAAAAACAGTAAGTACTACCAACTACAGCTACAAACCGGTTAGAGCTGTTACTGCCTTACATTAATTAGCATTTATAATACTCCTTTCGTCTAATATTACTTGGTTATTTTACTAAAAATAAATATCTCAAATTAATTACTTCCTCCGTCCCAATTTATCCATCCCAAATTGAGATGACACATTAATTAAGAAAAATAATTAATAGCATGGCTAGTTTACCATAGTACCCCTATTAGATGATATTTACATTTTAATTTGAAGAAAAAATAATTAATGCAAAGGATAAAACATGAAATTTTTTTTTTGTCTCTTCTTGATTAATGAGAAAAGACAAGTAAAATGAGAAATCAAATTAGGTAATTTGGGACGAAGGGAGTAATTACTTACTAAATTAAGGTAGAATTAATTAAAAAAAAAAACTCATTTTACTCCTATAATTAATATACTCTTTGAAAGTTTAAACAAATTATCTTTATGTCTATTAATATGAATAAAGGGCATATAGTCAAATTGATCATTTTATTAGTAATTTCTTAAGCACTGTGCAAAATTAAAAGTGTTCAACTAATATGGGAGGGAGGGAGGGAGTATGATTTTGATTACAAACTGAAAAATGGCCTAATTTTTGTAGTTAGCACCTTCTTAATTATTTTCATTTCTGGCCGTAATTACATTTTACCATCATTCAGGTGTTTGCTTTCACTTAAGTTTTTCAACAAAGGATGGATACAAAGTCTTCTTTAGCTATAATGAGAAGAAAAAGAACATAAATAATCATAAGTTGATTTCCCCTAGCAAAAGGAAAAAACAAAAACAAAAAACAAAGGTCGAACCTTAAATAAAACGTCTTGATTGGTCTAAACAATGATGATCGGGTTATCTAAGTTTTGGATTAATATATCATGAGGACATGAATGAATTCATTGACTTATTGATATTAAACTATATATTAAATCAAGTACCATAAATATTTTTTTAAAAACAAAACGTACCTATATAGCTAGAATCTTTGGTGAGAAATTATGTATATATCATATATTATTGGCCAAACGAAAAAAGGAATTATAAGTCCTATGGTAATTAAGATATATGCCAGGATCTTATATGATTAGTTGAATATATAATTTTTTATTTTTTTGGGGGATTCTCAAAGAAACCGCAATTGTTTTTTAAGTATACATCGGATACACATGCTCTTGTGCAATTCATAAATCACACAAAATATGTAAATTGTACTAAACAAGTCAGTGCAATGAGCTCGATTGAGAAGGCGTTGATAGAAAAAATTTATATTTGACATCCTTCATAGATAACACCTGCTGCAGTACTAACTCAGCTACCCTTGCAGATAAACGTATAAGCCTTGATGACATAAAGTGTGAAATTTAAGTAGAAAGGTATATATCATTAAAAACAGGCACATAACCTAAGCAATAATCAATAATGAGAAAAAACAGTGGGACAAACTTTTTCCAAATAAAACAAGGAAGCAACGCATGGAATTTGGCCACTTTATTTGGCCGAAAGAGACCTAGTACATTAATAGAAAACTACTTTCATCAATGCTCCCCTAAACACATATAATTGTTCATCAAATATTCTAAAAGAGTACAGTACTCCCGAATATTCAACACGTACACTAACAGAAGTATTTGATTTGTTCATTTGTAATTATGAATATCAAGCACCATTAGACCCCCCACCCCCCACCCCCACCACCACCTCACCTCACCTCCAAACCCTAGAATATATGTTTTTTTGAAACTGATTATAGTACTCTATAGTCTATAGTCTATACTGCTAGCTAGTAGTAGTGACACATTCATGTATTTCATGGATACAAAGATATCTCTATTTGGATGTCATTAATTAATGCAACATAAGGAATATCCATATTCCATGCTTATAGATATGCCTGTCACAATTCTAATAATGAAAAGTTAATAAGTTCCCTGTACATCATGGCCTATGTTTCTCTGGTAGAAAAGTGTAATAGAAAGTTATAAGTTCCTTTAATTGCCAAATGTTATTGGAACTATTGGATTGATAACAAAAAAGATAGTAAATTGATTCACATTAATATTTCTAGCTCCTCTAGATATAGAAAGAAGAAGAAGAGAAAAATAGAAGTACCTAGAGGATACAAAAGGATGAATAAGTCCCACACCTTTTTAAACGTTCAAGAAAAAGTATTATTACACTATTATCATAATATATATAGTTTAGTAAGTTATCTATCAATTACATTTTTTTTATTTTTGTTTTGAGAATTGATCACTATATTAACACGAATCGATATAGTTAGAAGCAAGATATTGTCAACTTTAATCTTGAATTTTTAAAGTGATAATTATTTTGAGATAATTTCTTTTTTAAGCTAAAATATAATTAAAATGAGATGAAGAGAGTAATATTTTAAGTAGGATTTTAGATATAAGATTTAGTAGCACTTTTGATCTCTTAATTATTGGTAATTCCTATTTTAGTCCTGTGATATCGTTCTAAGCATATTTGGTTGTGAATATTCACAATTTCTCAGTGTTATTAAACGGCTTCACAGTTCAATTACTAATGCGTTTGTTAAAGTTGTATTTTTATTTTTTTGGGTTTTTTCATTCGGTGTATTCGGTGCCCGTATTAGAGTCCCGATTAATTCGGTTCGTGCATTGCAAGACCCATTAAGATGATAGCGCTCCCAACAGAGTTTTATCCATATCCAGGATCGAACTCTCGATCTCTGATTAAGGATGGAGCAGCCTCATCCACTACACCACAACCCATGTTGGTTGTTAAAGTTGTATTGTTACCTATTTTAGGACAATATATTCTTAAAATAGTCTAAAATAACATAAAAGAATCAAAAGTACACATTTTAAAGACTAAACTAATGTGAGCCTATGTATATTATACTAGTGTAGGTAGTCGGTCACAGCAAAATAGAAAGTTCCTGCTAATGATGACTTACAATTGAAAAACCATAAGGGGTGGTTTGGCAAAAGGGAGGAGGGATAATTAATCGGGGATTACTTTTAGGATGAGTTTATGTTATATTTGGTTGGGATAAAATGCATGAAATGACTCATCGAAGGATTAGTTATTTTGAATTATAATGTTATTTTTATCTACTTTAAAGGTGGATAATCAGGGGCGGCTCAATATAATTAATGGTCTAAAATGAAATTTCAAAATGAGGCCTTAATTTGTTTTGTTTTTTTAAAATATTTAGTATATATGTTTGGTTTGAAGTCGGTTTCATAGCTTTTTGAGATGCAAAGTAATGAATAAATTTATTTTCTAATCGATTTCTCCGAATAATTTCAATTTTAATTTTAACCTTTTAAGTACACCTAACCCATTCATTTTCTCTTGAAACGTTGTTGACCTCAAGAAAAACTTTATCAATTTCAATTTTTAAAAACTTTTGCCAGCCGGGGCAATTGCTATAGGAACACTATAAGCAATATATGCATTTAAAAAATAATAAAATCTTTTTATCCGATTGAAATATTTCTTTCCTTTCTACTCCCTTCGTGCCACTTTAACTACTGTTTTAATTCTAAGTTATTCCTATTTATTAGTTTTTTTTAGGATTGAACAGTATTAAAAGGAAATCTTTTTTAATGTGGTGTAGTTATAAACCATTTTCAACTTTATTTTTGAATTTCTAAAGTGAAGCTAATTTTTTTTTAGCCAACAATATTAATTTGAGACGGAAAAAATATTCAAAAATACTCAATATTTTGTAAAAAAAAATTCCAACTATAAACATACAATTAGTATAAAGAAGGGGGGGGGGGGGTTGAGGGGGGTAAATAATTGGGGGCCTAGAGCCTTTGCTTGAGAGGCTTCACCTTGAAGTCGGCACTGTGGATAACTAATCTTGAAATAACTAATTTTGAAATAAATAATTATGGGATAACTTGTTTTCAATCAAACGAACCTCTAAGCAGTGTACGTTGTCCCTACTAGACTGTATATAATGTTTTTGCATTATTAGTGTAGTTTAAAATTTGATATCATATAATTAGTTGCCTTTTTTATTATTAGTCTTTGTTATGAATTTATAATTTGGAATTATTAGGTGTTGCTCCACTAGTGAGATGACATCAAATATGGAGTTATTAGGCTTAGGATTAATGAATCTAATTCACAATGTGTTGTCTATATCTTAATAATCATCTTTTTCTAGGAGTCATTTAAGAGAACCATTATTCTCTTGTATTCTAGTGTTCAACTACAAATTATTAACCCCACCCCCTCAAACTCCCCACCCCAACCTTTTGCTTCCTCTTGTCATACCACACGCAACTATATTAATCAAATAGTTAGTATATCCATTTGGCTTGAGATCACTATCTGACTTAAACAAGATCAATATTACAATTTACAGTATACACATAATTATATGCACACTAGCATATTAGAATCTAAATTCTATCAATTTAATTAAAATACTATATATAACCAAAAAAAAAAAGAACTCATCATGATATAGTTTATACATGATATTTGTTTTAAAAAATGAAAGTAGTCCATAATATATATACCAAATCTCTAGATAATTTGAATAAAATATCTAAAATAGTAGTAGTACATTACTTTGTGTGAAAATTGTCTTGATGCAGAACAAATGGCCGACAATTAGATAGGAAGCAGATGAGATAAAGGCCCCTCTATTCCTAATATATAATGTGCAATGGAGTTAAATTAGTGTTGTCCTAGGCATATATATAGGAAGCAGATGAGATAAAGGGCCCTCTATTCCTAATATATAATGTGCAATGGAGTTAAATTAGTGTTGTCCTAGGCATATATATAACATGAACATATATTATAGAGATAAAGATATCATTACAATAGTTGTTTGAAATCAAAAATAGATATGGTTACTTTGATTGAGGAAAAAGAAGAAAAATGATACCGTCTTTTTGGGACTGATCCAAAAGGAGAGCTTACTACCCTCTCTGTCCCATATTAGTTAGTGATCTTACTAAATATGGTTGTTTCAAATTAGTTGTTTATCTTACTAAATAAAGAAAATATTATTTTCAGTTTATCTTTGTAATTAATTCTGTTTGAAAGTGTTCACACTTGTTTGTAAAGTTTTCAAGAAGTTTCTTAAAAGGTGAATTAGTAAAATTATCTTCTTATTTATGATTGTTTTAACATGCATGAGAAAGAAAAAGACCAACTAATATAGAACGGGGAGTATATGGCAATGGACATCTTTGTGTTTTTGTCTCAATGCTGAAATGAGAGGATTCTTAAAGATTTTGCGTGTGGTTAAGGAGCTTGCTTTGTCTAATCAAAGTAAAAAAGAATTGGGACCCAAAGTCTCTCAACTCATGTGTTGGATTTCTTTGTCTCTGTATCTTTATCTTTGTACAATTCAAATGTTTCGGGAAAGAGAGAACCAAAGATAACATATTGAAAGAGAAAGTAGTAACTTTTTTGCCTCCCCCCGGAATATAATGAACCTGCTCATGTATTAACTCAACTCATTGTTAATGGGTGAAGTTAGAGTTCTAGTAACGATTCGATAGAATTCAGTAATTTGGATCAAAATTTTATACTTGTAATAGTAAACCGAGTTAGTAATATCTTTTTTCTAAAATTCAAAAGATAATTCTGAGTTTAGTATTATTCATTTTAACCCACTCAAATTCGGTGTTATATATCCAGCTATTAGATTAGAAAGGAAACCTTAGTACTTCAGTTAGTTGGCTATCTGAGCTTTCACTTTTCGATGATAATTAATTCGATTCCCACCTAGTAGTCCCAGTCCCTTCCCCATTTCAAAAAAGATATCCACTTATTTGATAGCCATGATTCAAGTATTTCATGGACCAATCTTGTCCTTTTGGCTTTCGGTCTACTCCAAAAGCTGCTTTCAGTAAAAGTAACACATGTCTATATAGGAGGATTATGATCAACATATCTTGGACATTCATGGGATACATGCTTTTGACAAAAAGTTGACTCCAAACGTTTAATGACTAATTTCATTGGCCTCTAATATATCCAAGTACGTGTAGTGAAGTATTTGACATTTGAAAATGACCCCAATTTTTTTTGGTTACTAATGTATGACCCGTCTCTTTTACACGTGATTTTGAACTAGTAGTAATTACTTTATGTTCTTTCTCAAAATGCCCAAGTACATCGTATTTGTTTGACTAACAAGTCATTAGTGTTGGGAGTGGCGGAACCAGGATTTTCATTAAAGGGTTCATTCATTAGTGAACATACGAACTAATCGAAGGGGGTTCAACACCTACTATATATACATAAAAAATATTTTTTACTATGTATATATAACATAATTTTCCTACGAATGGGGTTCGGATGAACCCCCCTACTTGAAGGGTAGCTCCGGCCGTGAGTGTTGGTATTTTTTGGACACGTCTTAAGCCGGGGTCTATCGGAAACAACTTTTCTACTTCTCCGAAAGTAGTGGTATGGACTGAGTACATTTAACCCTCCCCAGACCCCACTATGTGGGATGGGAATATACTGGGTTGTCGTTGTTGTTGTCGTCTTACTAAATGTCCCTGAACTGAACTAGACCTTGCTAAGACCAGATTCAATAACATTAGATAAGAGGAAGAGTTCGTACTTTTTATAATAAATTCTTGTGATTTTCTGGGGAATCAATGACAACGACAATAGATGAGGCGTCATCGTGAGAAAAATGGGAGGAAATACAAAATTGAAAAGATCGAGTTTTATCAAACTTTGGTTTCTAACCATTTGCTCGTAGCTTTATACAATACCGATGCAAATTTGATACATATCTTATACAGATATGTATTTTATACAATAAAGATACAATTTTTATATGCATCTTATCCATATACATATTTTATATAACAATGATACAAATTTTATGCACATTATATTAAAAAAATGCATATTCTCTATAACAATGATACAATTTTTATACATTAATTCCCTGCTCTATTTCTTTTACGAACTGTATCAGTATTGGTATATGAATTGTATCGATATGGTATATAAACTATATCTGAACTACCTGGTCAAATGATCCAAATTATGAAATGACCATAATATGAAATTTATTTGGGCCGACTGGTCATGAATGCCCAATGATCCAAGCATGGGTCCATTGTTTTGAAAAGGCTCGGCCCATGTCCTTTTTATGTAGTGTGGTTGGTTTTCTCTTGTAAATGAATTGAAAAGCCCAATTTATTTCGATGAACAACAAAGGGATACAAATGAATATGGATCATGAGGCCCAATTTCCATCTGGATCCGGCCCGTGAATTATAAAGAGGGTAAAGACTAGGTATATTTCCCAAATCGCCTAATAAATTTCTCCTCTTTACCAGTCCAAAACCCTAAACCCCTCACCACCGCACCTCGTGTGTGAACTTGCTTCTCTCCGGCGAAAAACTTGTCGGCGCCACTTGTAAGTCTCCTTTCTTCTTAAATTCTTTCTGGCTATGTTTATCTCTAGTTTTCGTATTGAGTTTTGATGGTAGAATACGTATATAGTAAGCATTGGCCACTGCTGCTTCGTATTTTTTGCTATTTAATTTGCAGGCGTACTTGTTTCCTTGTATATGATAATTGCTTCGAATCTTGGATGGTTAGTCTTTCCTTTGAGTGTTTCTAGTAATCAGTGTCATGGACACGTTTTTCAGTGTAATCGGAGAACATGAAGTATTTATCTTAACGTTGGGTAAAACATTTTGCGAGAGATCCTAAACAGAACAGGTGCCATATTGCCATTTGGAGTGCAAATTTAAGATAGTAATGCACATGGAGCTCGTTAAAAATGTATGCGTTTGCAATCACAATCGTATAAAAGAGAAGCACTGCTCTCATACATTTTGGAGAGCTTGTAAGTTTACCTTTGATTGTTTCTAGAAATCAATGTTATGGACATGTCTGTCAATGATATCAGATAACATCAAATATTTATCAATTCTTGTGACTTTTAACGTTCGAGGTCAAATAATTGAATTCAACCCGCGAGTTAAAGTTACTGTATGAGAAGTTCTATAATCTATTTATCTAGTACGCCTTACAAAGTTTTGTATTTCTCTCAGAGAGAGCTAACAATGGCAGAGGAGGTGCCACTGGATCTAAATTATATACCAGAAGTGATTCTAAAGAAGAGGAAGAACAATGAAGAATGGGCAATCAGAAGAAAACTCCAGCTAGAGCAGAGAGTCAAGAAACTTAAATCTGATAATTTCACTATCAAGAAGCCTGAGCAGTTTATTCGAGAGTATAGGGATAAGGTATGCTTATCTATGAATTATCTGAATTGTATCTATTGTCACATACCAATTGTATTATTATTGCTTGCACGCATATTTTTTTCAACTTTTATTTGTGATTCATTGCATTTATTTCATCAAGCAATTGTTCAATCTTTCCATTTCTTATTTTGGATTCAGCATAGTTTTTGTTAATTATCTATATCTGTTGTAGAATCCTTTACTGTCAGGAATTTGAGGTGTCTGGCACTTACATTTGTGAAGCTTTGATATTAAAGTGTGATATTTACTTTGGTTCACATATCCTTTAGTTTTGTTGTCCCTAAACAAAATGATCTCCAAATTTCCTTGTAGTCATTTGCAAGTAACCAGCATCTTTTTGTATTTCCTGGATATTTAAATCATTTTGGCCAAATATTCTCACTAGCATTCTCTAGGGGTCTCAAAAAATTTAGACTTGCATCCGACAGCGATAGCAACCCATATCACGCGGTTAATGATGCTCTATGAAAGAGACAAGATGGTATTGTGCAGTTACTAGAAGAAATATAGTTTAACATTAAAGACCTACTAAAGCAGTATGGACAAATATGTTTTGAGGAGGGATTTGTTACGTGTTCAAATTTATGGGACCAGGACTCAACTATTTATTTTGGGTAAGGCCAATACTCTGGATATACTTTTGCCTTATATTTACCTACTGATCGACTTGCAATAATTTGATTTATAAATTGTTGTTTATTGTTCATATTCAAAAGATTGTGTTGTATTATTCATTTTCAAAAAATTGTGGTATATTGTCTGTTCAACATTCTTCTCATCTGAGCTGTTGTAAATATCTTTAGGAGATGGATCTTGTCCAAATGAAACAAAGGGGTAAGAAAAGATCCAGGCGAGCATTTGCGACGTCTGATTCCAATCTCCTTTTTGTCATACGCATTGGAGGGTGGGTACTGGTTTTACATTCATATCTTTACTTTTTGGCTAGTTAACTTACTTTTGGGTCCTAATATTTTGTGATTCACTTCAGGAAAAGTGATATGCACCCAATAACAAGAAAGCTTTTGTACTCTTTGAGACTGCGGAAAATCTTCAGTGGTGTCTTTGTGAAGGCGGATGCGAGAATATTGGAAATTCTGCAAAAGGTGGAGCCTTATGTCACATATGGGTAGGTTTAAGTAACCTTTTCTTCTATTTTGCTGCACGACTTTTGATGAACTCACTTTACTGGATATACCCAAAGTACTCAGTCTCAAGTCAGTAGTAGTTTTCGATTCATGCATGTGCATGTTAGCATAATTGTTTGTCTTTTCAGCAAAATTTCTGGTAAATACCTCATTCTACAACATGGGACCCTGTCAGTAAATGTGTAAGCACTAAGCAGCATCTACTTGCTAGCATTCGCCCAATCAAAAAGCATAAAAATAGCCACGACTACCATCTCTGTGGAAGGAGACAAATGTTGTCCCCTTTATTTAATGTTCTATTGATTGGTGCTGACTTTCTATGTCCCAGCAGTCTATTTTCTACATTCTTATTGGAGCTGCCAAAGGGACCTTACTTTGAATTCCTTAATTAGTCATGGACCATCTCATATTTAACTTCTCCTATACAGGAGAGCTATTTTCTTATCATGCCGAAATCTATATTTGCCTTGTCTTTGATAGTTACGTAACTGAATATCCAAAAAGAGAAAAATGAGACCCTTAATCAAGTCTATGTACTCCATCCCTTGGCATATTTAATCATATAACCACTTAATTTCAGCTATCTCTGAATTAATATCCATCTCTACCATCCTTGCTCCAACCAATTTGAAGACAATTACACTTAGAAGAAAAAAGTTTTAATATGCATATTGCATCATATGACACCAGGAGCTTAATAATAAAATTATATCACGGCAGGATCACATAAGTTTGCTTTTACAGTTAACTGTCATTGTCTCTACTTAGAAACATGCCTGATCTTGGTAGAACATTAATGCGGTTATGTATCACTTAAGCAGAAATTTTAAGTTTTAACCATGTAAAGGCAACTGCTTTGGCAGTTCTCTGTATTCCTCCTGTCCTCCTCAAAAAATGGTTCTCCATATTCATCTTCTGTCATAGGCTATGGGCTGTAGAATATTTCTCATGGTTTTCCTCATGCTTTTGAAGATATCCAAATCTCAAGAGCATCAAGGATCTAATTTACAAGAAAGGTTCTGGAAAAATTGACAAGCAGAGAGTGCCTTTAACCAGCAACGAAGTTATCGAACAGGTACCATGAATTTAATTCCTTTCTTTTCCCTTTTTACAACTTGTTGGAGGCACATCTCTCTCTATCATCTTACTATAGTTTGTGGGAGTTCCTGTGTAGTAACTATTTACTGTTTGCAGGCATTGGGTCAATATGGTATTTTATGCTTAGAAGACTTGGTGACTGAGATTGCCAATGTTGGTCCACATTTCAAAGAGGTCACTAGCTTTCTGTGCCCTTTCACCCTCACCAAGCCAGAAAAGGCATTGCAGGGTAAGAAAAAGCGATTTTCGGACGGGGGCGATTCAGGCAATCGTGAGGATCACATCAATGAGCTGGTCAGCAAGATGAATTAGCATATTCAAGCAGGCCTATTTTTGAGTGCGATCATTGTTTGTAATAGTGTCACTAAAGTATGTAGCACTTAAAACTTTTTCGTATGATGGCAGAAGAATTGTACTTACCGTTACCTAAAACAATATTCATTTTTTGCTCTTCCATTGATCTCACTATTCTCTCTGTGTGTTGTTTCCTATTTATCCCTTAAAGCCAAATCCATTTAACTGAAATCCAATATTTTTACGTAGACAAATACTTCCTCTATCAGTGATCGTTAGATTCTATCCAACTGTTTAAAGCTTCTGGACAAATCCTATTGCAGAGAAAAAATCGAAATATGTGGCGCTCAGGTCCATTTAAATACAAATAATCATATACCAAGTTCATCAACAAGGCTAATTAGAACGTTTCATGTGGAATGATGATTAGCCTCTGGTCGATGATGGACCTCAACTTACTGTTCGACAATGGAATGGAGGTGCTCAATCACTTCGAGCAGACTAGTGGTCGAGATGAACGAGCAAGCGTCAATTGTCAAATACTTTAGCATACAATGTAAGAAAAACCAATATAATAGAAGTTTTATTTTGACTGAAACTAAACCTCCCTCTGTATAGGGCACCTTTTTCCTTTTTCAATCCCCAAACAATTCTGGAAAAAGGTAATGGGGGAAGGAGATGATTGGATAGCTCCTGATAAACTCTACCACATCCTATTCTGCTTCTTTATTGCTATCATTTCCTCTTTTCTCGCGGAAAGGGCTCGCTATCCTTTCATCCGCCGCAGGAGTATCTGGGTCGGATCCATCATTTCACTCGCCTTCGGCGCCGCTAAGGAAGTCGCCGACGAATTTGGTTTTTTCAGGTCAGCAGGTGCATCTACTAAGGACGCTGTTGCCGACGTCTTTGGTACTCTTCTCGCTTCTCTCTTTTTAGGTCTATACAAATCATCCTTCATTCGCCGGAGGACCGATCAATCCGTTCAAGCTAAAGCACTCCAGATGGTTTAAATGGATCATACGATTCCGGTACATTCCGATACTCAATTTCTTATTATTAATGTTTTCAATTTTTGAACCGAAAAAAGTTTTATTTTTGACATAATTACCCTAAACTTGCATCAAATTATAACTTTGACCTTAAACTTTGATAGTGTACAAATAGAATCTTTAACTATTCAAAATCTGAACAAATATGAACTCCGATTTTGCAACCCCATGCGTGAGTTTCACTCGCGCCTATGTGGAAAACTCATCCAATCACACGGTGCCACATAGTTAAAAGGGCTAACTTGGAGGGAGGTCATATTTGTGCAGTTTTGAATAGTTAAAGGTCATATTTGTGCACTATCAAAGTTTTATTTTTTGTATTAAAACGGCGTCGTTTTTTTTATTATTATTATTATTTATTTATTTATTTCTATAGCAGCAACAACTAGATTTTTTTTATTAAAAAAAAAATCACTAGCAGTGATTGAACCCACACGCAGTAGGCTGAAGGAAGCGCCCCAAGAAGAGAAAATAGTACCACTGGGTTATCTAAGTGTCTTATTTCATGTGGTTCAACATTAATATACGTACATAAATATAAATTTTCTACCTTATATATACAACGTAATTTTTTTACCAATGGGGTTCACCCGAACCCCATGAAAACCATGTAGGTCCGCCCCCGCGTTAATTTAATAACGTTTTGATAACGTTAATTTAATACTAACATTTTAATAACGTTAATTTAATATACTACTACTATTATCCTTAATAACGTTTTATTAAAACTATAATTTTTTTTATTGTTAGTATAGTTTCATCTTTAATTTAATATTTAAATAAATTATATTTAGATATATTATATAACATAAATTCGCCCTTTGCTTTATAATATATATACATACTCGCGCGATTTTTTCGTATGAGGCTGACTCACCTAATTAATAAATCTTCAATATTGTTCTTTTTCCGCAATAACAAAAGAAATTAGATCCCATTTTCATCTTTGAGCCGAAAATAATGAAAAAATAATAGTGAAAAGTCATTTAAAGGTTATATTTGTGCAGTTTAGAATAGTTAAAGGTCATATTTGTGCACTGTCAAAGTTTAAGGTAAAAGTTATAATTTGGTGTCAAGTTTAGGGTCATATTTATGTATTATGCCCTTAGATTTTAAGCTGGACGCGCCCAGTTTTGCGTGTTGAACACACGTTTTGTCACGTAGGATCGAAGGTCATATTTGTGCAATTTTGAATAGTTAAAGGTCCTATTTGTGTACTGTCAAAATTATAATTTGGTGTCAAGTTTAGGGTCATATTTATGTATTATGCCTTTATTTTTTGTTGCCGGTGAGAGTGACATGTATCCCGTGGAATTAGTCGAATGACTGGACTAAACAGTTAATTAAAAAAAATTAAAAGAGTAAAATTGATTGACTTTAACATAGATCGTAATGGTGTTTTATTACAAAGTGTAGAATTTGTAACCTATTTACTCATGAAAAAAAGTATTTATTACAAAGTGTAGAATTTGTATTGTAACCTATTTACTCAAAAAAAAGTAATTCAGATGAAGTAGATAGATCCTTGTGGTCCGGTCTCTCCTCGAACCACGTGCATAATGAGAGCTTTAATACACCTGGATGTCTAAAAGATAAATTAGTCGCAGCAAGATTGAATCTTAACGTTATAACAACAGTAGACTTACCACTAGGCAAGCCTTGTGGCTTGTAGTAGGCAGTAGGCACCATGTTGAATTGTTTTTGTATGTCTCTGTTGAGACAACTCTTATATAAACTTACTTTGCATTTAAATATTACTTTCACATTGGATACCATTTCACTGTAAATCTTGTGTCTTCCGTTATTGAATTTTCTTTCAAGTTTGAGATCATAATTTTTATGTAATTACTCCCTCCGTCCCATTTTACCCGTCCCAAATTGGGTTGACACAGCTATTAAGAAAACAATGATTGGTAATGTAACTTTACCATTTTGTCCCTCTTAATTGTGTCTTGTCATTAGTTCCAATATTGATGGATGACTAATAACAAGGAGTAATCAATTACACTAAGGGTATAATGGAAAAAAAAAATTGTCTTGTCTTGATAAGTACAAAAGACAAGTAAAATGGTACATCAAATTAGGAAATTTGGAACGGATAAAATGGGACGAAAGGAGTATATGTGTATCACCCTTGGTAGAATACTCGTTAATTTTATTGCAGTTATTAGGACTTTGGATCTTGTTTTTGCTTGCTTTGTTGTCCTAAGTAAAATAGACAATTTTATCAAAGAAAGCGGATTTTGGCCGCCTTTATTTCTGTCTATTTTTGCAGTACCTCATTTAGTAGGTAGTTAAATTTGCTTTTCACATGGATTTAGCATTCAAGTGACATAACAAGTAAATTGTCCTTTTGTGGATGACCAAGACAGTCATCAGCTAAATTGAAAGTTATGGAATATCTGAAGATCGTAGTGGAATAAGAGTGGGCAAACTTATTTGTTAGCATCCAACTTCTGATCTATTTTGCCCTGTGCTGCACATCGCCCTTAGAGTTCTCTGAGGTAAATGATCAATACTGAAACATGTTTAGAAAAGGTAAAAAAGTAGTAGTGTTGGTGAAAATTTAGTTGTTAAATCAGTAGTGTGCGGAGTGAACAGTTTCATGCCAAGGTTGAGCTCAATACACAGTGTTATATTCCAGTTATGCAGCGCTTGGACTGCAGAGAGGAAAACCTGTAAGATGATAATAAGTTGGAACTACTGTGCTAATTTGGCAGTACTTTATGTATGAACAATACTTCTTTCTCTTTTCATACTCTCATGGATGAATAATACTTCCGTATTTGTGTCTATTTCAGTGCAATTTTTCCTAATTATTCACAATGGCTGGAATTTTCAAGAAGCAACAGTGTAGGAGCCAAAGCATGGAACAAAAGTCAAGTCTCTCAGTTGCACTTCATACCCCTCCAAGATTTCAGACAGATGAAAAAGAAAAAGAATTCCACGTCATATGGCCCTAGTTCTGTGAACTGAAACACGTTATATAGAAATCTTCTTACAATCCAGTAAAGACTCACCAATTCTACACACCACATAAGTTTGGCAATAGTAGCTCACCAATGTTCATTTGTTTCTTTCCTCTCTCCGACATTATATCTTGCTCTAATTTGTTCTTTGACAAGTTATACTCCATCTTCCTCTAAATCTGTACATTTGGAGAGAGCGGAAAGATTTTGTTTTATTCAACCCACCCTTGCCTTCCAGATGTTTTTACATTCATAGAACTGCACACCAACTACAAAAACAGGCAATTATCATGGTTTTATGGTGTTACTTATGAAATCACCTTCTGAAACTATGTTCCAGTGTTTGCTTCGCGTGATTGTTGTCGTCTTCATCAGGCAGTTTGACAGCAGAGTAAATGCCTGCTCCAACTAGAGCGCCAAGGATTGGAGCAGTCAGGTAGATCCAAATGGCCTTATAGTTTCCTGCTGCTACTGCTGGTCCCAGGGTTCTCACTGGATTCATTGAAGCCCCTGATGTCTCCCTAAAACACAAGAAAAGAAATACAAATTGTGAGAAAGACCCTTAAATACGCTATTATTTTTTCTCACAAGCTACTTAGTGATTGTCATAGAAGCTGTCATTGAATATGTATTACTTCCTTAATTGTTCATTCATATTATGTTACTTCATTGTTTGGACGGAGTAATTATATGTTGTAGTAGGTGTAAAATATTTTGAAACAATATTTTGAGAACTCTTATTTTAAAAATATTCGAAAATGGTCTCAAGTGGATATTTTTTAATATATTTTTTCCAAGGTACATATAAATGGGAAAGAAGGTGAGTATATTTTTTTCAAGTAAGGTGTTTACTTTAAGCCCTAAAGTAACTTCTAACGCTTCCTAAAGTAACAAACAGACACTTTAGCTAGTACATGAGTCTTGGTAAGGCGGAACTTTTTTCCATCAGCCTGAAAAGCACTCAAAGAAACAATTAGCTTGATTGAAGATCCTCTCTTTGTAATAAAAGAGTGTGGTGGGATGCATATAAACTTTTTCACTCTTAGTCCGAAATTTCGGCATGAGATGAAAAACCGCTCCTCTTAATAGGTCTTACACTGCATGGATTTAGTTTAGCCAAAAGAAAAAGAAAAGGAATTGTTAGTTGTTACTTGTTAGATGAGTATGTCACTAGGCTGAAAGAAAGTCTAGTTTTAAAGTGGTACCTAGAGGATTAAAGGAGCAATAAAGCTCAATGAACACTCCCAAGATGCAAATATAAACAGCATATAGCTAGAGAGTACAGAACAAGAGTTGCAGATAGTTACCCGGCTATTAGTATGTTGAGCATGACGGTCGCTCCTACTGCAATTCCCGCAAGCTCTCCCACCTATGGTTTTCCAAGAAAAACAACTCTAGATTAAATATCGGACGTGAGTAAATTTCAGAATTGGACAAACCACTATCCAATAAGGAGGATGTAGACACAAATTAAATATCGATCAATGTGTGATTTTCGGATTGACAAGTAGGAATATAGAAACCAACAGAGAGTAAATGCTTACAGCTCTAGTGTCAGTAGCCACGGCAGTGACAACAAACATGAGGTTAAAGCTGATGATGAACTCCAAAGCAAAAGCTTGAACATAACTACCAGAAGGAACAGTGACTCCACCACCCATTATTGGGTTCATAACTACCTTGAGTGTGAATGCAGCACAGAATGATGCTATAATTTGTGCTCCAATATACACAGGAACCTGCCAAAAATAAATAAATTAACGCACTTGACAAAATAAACAACTTCATTAAGTAAAAACAAATGAAGCCTAGCATATATTGTCGTACATGTTTCCAAGGGAAATGCTTGAGAGCAGCAAAAGCAATGGTTAAAGCTGGGTTAAGATGGGCTCCAGAGATGTGGCCAGTTGACAGAATCACAATCATTACAGCGAGTCCACTCGAGGCAGCCAGTCCGATTAGTGTTTCAGAGCCTTGTGTCTTCTGGTTCACAATTGCTGTGGATGTCCCTGCAAATATTAGTATCAGAGTACCTATAAACTCTGCTCCCACCTGTAACACATGCAAATCAACCTTCATATCAGCAGTTGCATTCGCCTATAAAGGCGTATGTAATATATAATCAAGGGATTCAATTGAACTTAATATTTTCATCAGCACTTTCTATTTGTACTTTTCTCACCTTTCTAGCTAGTGAGACAGGAGGAGGAGGTAACATGCATGAAACAGCAGGCAAAGTTCCTTCTTCGGAGGCCCATGGTTCGACACTAAAGCATTTACAGCTCTTGAGAAGGGATTTTTTGCCATTGCCAGCGTTTTTCCTCTCATGCTTGAATCCACCAAAGAGAGGAGCACCAGGAGTTCCTGGAGTTGCTGGTGCTGAAGCAGCCGACACACCTTCTTCAGGGTCCATCGTGGCTATAATCAGAACGAATTAAATCAGATGGTGGCTATTTCTCAATCTTCCTGACTCGCTCCTAGAAATCAAGGTCAAAAAAAGGCCTATACCTCAAAGATAAAACAATTATTTTAGGAAAAACAAAATACTCATACAACTTATTAACAACTAGACAAGCTTTGAGTTAACTCGACTCTGTCCTTGTGTATACAGACAGTGAGCCTCCAGTGAAGACTATTTATAGTTCTATTTGCATCATCAGCCACTAAGAATTATTTGACTTGGAGAAAATTTTGTGGATGGAATTGATAGATTAAAAAGGGAAGTGGAAAGTGGGGTAGGAATCAAAAAAAAACTTTGCATTTGGAATTTAAAGGATCTGAAACCCGAGACATCAGTCATGTGTTTCCTGTCCCTGCCCACTTGATCTTGCTATTCAACAATGAACACAAGATCCTTTATCATACAATAGCTAACTATTTTGCTCAGACATTTGGACATGAATTGGTTGATTCTTGAAGACTAATTTAAAGTTAAGTTGAGACAGTATATATACTTAAGGGGAGGAATGCCCGAGTCTGTTCCCCGACCAATGTGGGACAGTGGACCGGAGCTCAAAGACATGATTTTTATATGATTGGCCTTAACTCAACCCCAAAAGCCAGGTTATATTTCTCAAGTTCATATAAGCAAATCACCGATCCATTCTCCGACCTCTAAACCACTCTAACAATATTCAACAGTTATTTGAAATAGTAATCTACAAATATTATTTTAAAAGTTTGAAATAAAATCTATGGACACGCGGGTGTTTAGTTTAGTTTAGTTGTCCATGCTGCAATCTTGCTTTCTTAATGAAAAAATAAATAGGAGGAGAAGAATCATTATTATGAATTGCTTGGAAGTGGGCAAATATCAATTTATAATCATTTTCCTTTAATAAAGTAGCCATTCTTTGGATTAATATTGTCATGATTGTCAGGAGAAAAGAAAAAGGAAAACCCCAACCCCAACTGCAAATTATAGACCTTGCTTCACACAGTAGGTAATATTGGCTTGTTCTACTACTTTCCTTTAGGCTTTCCCCTTTTGCATTTATATAGAACTTGTGACGAGGCCATTTCTCCACTAGCCTTCTAATATAACAACGTACCCAGTGAAATTACGCATGTGACGTATTTAAAGGGCATGCAGATCGTCTCTTAGCTTAGACGAGTAAAGAAATTATTTTTGAAAGATACGGCTCAAATATATATATCCACTAGCCTTTTAATATTTACGTAACTTAAAGTCCAAACGTATAGATTCCTAGCTAGAACTAATATTTAATTTGCATGCACATAGAGTAGCAACTACAAGTTTTAACTTTTGATTATATATAGGAGCTAGGTCTTTAAGAATTCAAAGTGTTTCATTAAGCTGGAAGATTCTTGAACATGTCACTTAGCAATCAGCTTGGAGCCAGAGGGTTCATTTGAAACCCCTCATGCCTCAACGAAACATTATACTACTATTTATTTTATGATTGAAATTATTTTTTTATGAATATATAGTACGCGTTAGATGTTAAGTTTTTTGCCCTGATTTTCGGGCAAGTTGGCCAAAAATGACATTTTGAAAACTATTTAGCAATGCAGTCAAAAGTTCTAAAAAAATTGCCATATACCCTATTTAATCCACATCACCACAAACTTCTCCAACTCAACAAATTCACCCACAACTGTTGTAATACTACACTTTAACCCAATATTTCCAACTTAACAAATTCATCCACAAGTTTCTAATAATACACTTCGACCCACTCCATCATCCACCATTATAAAATACTATCTAGGTTTCCAAAAATATTTAAAAAATAAATCAAAAGCTAAAAATAGAAGGTGGTTCTTTCCCTCCAAAAAAAGTTCTTTCCCTAAAAAAAAGCTCTGATTCTGGCGTTATTTTTCGACGATCAGCTCTAAATCAATCCACAAACATCATAAGCTAGTCCATTGCATTCATTTTACCCCATTTGTTTGTTATCTTCTCAAACACACTTTCCACCATTGTTAAAAAGCTTTAAATCAGTCATATCACTCAAAAACTCTTTAGAAAGTACATTACAATAGCTCAGGCGACTCCAAATTCATTTCTCTATTCCATAAACCCAACGATCGTTGATTAGAAGCAATATTTGCAATTTTAAATTTTTGTACGGATATCTGCACAGTCATCGACCCGTCATCGTCAGTCATCGATCGTGCATACATCCCGACATAGACCCTAAGTTTAATCTACCGTCGACCGAAGCTTAATTCTAAGATGTCTGTTGCAGAATTTGTTCTGGTTTCAGGTGATTTCATAGGAGAATGGGTGGATACTCCCAAATGTTGGAAATGGAGATCTTTTACCAAGGTAACACCGCCCATTGTTGTTCGCCGCAACAGTTCATACGATGAATTGGTTGCTAGCGTAATGCAGAGCGGGGATCTAGATTGCACACCGAGCAACATGGTGATTAGTTATCTAATGCATTCGAGGGAAAAGGTGAATCCTACGATCATAAATAATGATGCACGTGTGTCCCTCTACATGATGGATGTTGAAGCAGATGGCTTTAGGCCTATTTTAAGGATAAATGTAGTTGAGAGGTCCTTCGAAGGACCGATGAATTCATCACCATTCCCACCTCGACGCCCAACAGTCGACGATGATTTGAATGATTACAAGAGAGATGTCGATCATCCCATGAATATGGAAGATGATTGTATGCATATGGAAGACGTTTCATCAGACTCGCAAGATGCGGAAGAAGACTATGGAATGGTATCCCAACCAGGACATTCCTTTTCCGACAGAACCAATTTCTATCGTAATCAAACATTTGCCGACAAGAACAGCTCAAAATGCTACTAGACGACGATGAGGCATTCTTTTGATTATTGTATGGAGAAGAGTTGCACCAAATTGTTGAAGACGAAATGTGTATCTCCTGGTTGTGGCTGATTGTTGCAGGCAAGGAAGTACGAAACCTCAAACAAATTTCGCATATATAAGTATGGCGGGGTGCACACGTGCGATGTTAAACACGCCACCCGCAAGCACAAGAAAATCTCATCTGAATTGATTGCTTCACTATGCGTAAATTATTTTCGGAATGGTAAGGGTCCAAGCATAAGAGAAATTCAAAGAATTGTGTTCAAGGAGTTGCATTGCCACGCAAGCTACTAGATGTGTTGGAAAGGAAGTGTAATTGCGAAGAACATCATTCGCGGGACACCGGGGCACGGATATGTTTGTCGGCTTTTTCCCACATGGTGGAGTTATTGAATCCAGGGTCTTCCTACTCTATCATGGTAAACCAGATTGATGGATCGTTCATTTACTACTTCTTAGCATTCGGAGCTTACATATGGGGATATGCCTACATGAGAAAGGTAATTGTCGTCGATGGCACATATTTGTATGGAAAGTACGAGGGCGTGTTGCTGAGTGCAGTTGCACAGAACACCGAAAATCACATCTTTTCAATTGCCTTTTGTGTCGTCGATATAAAGAACGATGCTTCTTGGACCCTTCTTCTTCCAGAAGTTGAAGTCTATCATAGAAGATGAACCAGATCTATGTGTCATCTCCGACAGGCACATTAGCATCGCCAATGCCTTCTCCCGTGTATACATTCGTGCACATCATGGACTTTGCATGAGACACCTCGCTGAAAGTCTCCGTGTAAATCAGTACAGTGAAGAACATCTTTATCTATTCTACGCCGCGGCAAAGACGTATTCCTTTGATGAGTTCAGCGATAATTTTGAGAAATTGAAGAATAATTTCCTCGAGGCAGCACATGTCCTTAAAATGTGCTTGGTTTTAAAAAATGGAGTAGAGCACACTTCCCAGGCAATAGGTACGATGTGATGACCACAAACATCACTGAGTCGCTTAACTCGGTTTGATGGATGAACGGGAGTACTCCGTGTCGAACATATTCAATTCAATTGCTAAAAAAATTGGTAAAAAGTTTAGGGAGCGGCATGCCTATGTCGATGGAAAAAAAAATTGTGCCTTGTGCGGAAAAGATCCTAAGGGATAACAAAAGTGCGAGTGATTCCTTGTATGTGACTAATCCAAATGGGGTTTTCGACCAGTACACGATATTCGGCAATAGTGTTACTGCCAAGGTCAATCTCTTGGAGAGGAGTTGTTCTTGTCGGAAATTTGACTTGGTAAAAATATCGTGTGAACATGCTATGACAGCTTTGCGAGCAAAGTTTGGCGATGGCGTAGGTTATGGTAACTCCATCTACGAGTACTCTTTGCCAATTTATAAAGCTGAAAGTTACCTCCTCGCATACTCGGAAGCAATTAACGTTGTCCCTCCAGAGGCCGAATGGACTGTGCCACAGGAATTACTAGACATTAAAATTTTGCCACCCCCTACGATCCCAAACTTGAAAGGAAGAAAGTCAAACGCACTAAGGGCGTCGGTGAGATGTTCAAGTCCAAAAGAAGGAATAGGTGTTTAATATGCAAGAAATTCGGGCACAAAAGACCACATGTAGCATGGCCAACAAATCATAGATAGGCTTTTTTTTGCTTCAGTTGTAAAGCTGCTGTTTTGGGGTATAAATGTGCATTTTAGTAGAATTTAATGTTCATTTGTTAAAGATTTAAAGCTTTGTCTATGATAGACTACATACATTCTACGGTATATCTTTCACACGGTCTATTAAATAATATATATTGGTTATATGATTACTCATCAAACACGCTATGTGGGTATTTATACCGCCGTATCTCTCTAATAGATACATTGAATCATTATTTCCTGTTTCCAATTAATTAAAAGTTGCAAACACGTCTGTTCTCAAGAAAAAATGCTGGTATATGCAAACCAAGCATTTTTTATTCCCACACGCGTTGATTGATCATTCTCTGGATATATGACAGGACGCCATCTATAGGTCCATAAGTACAGGGCATATTTCTACGTAACCCTTCACTTATCCCTAAACCTAAAACATCAGAAACCCTCTTCTTCTTCCCCAAAACTAAAATTATGCCTGGTCGCAGAATTTCCCTTCGCCCAATCAGATGAGTTCCCCCTCATCACTATGATTTTCTTTTGCTTTGAAATGATTTTGACCGGCTTTTCTACGGTCTGGGAGAAGACCGTCGTTACTTGAAGTGTGAGCTCCGACGAATTGTTCGTTTCCTCCGAGCAATTCTGGAGCGTCTTGGAATGGACGGCAACAACTACATCACACCCCCACCATCCCCATAATTTAGTTTACTTTTTTATTTTGTTTATGTTGTTAAGTTTTTTTGGTTTGTTCATTACTGAAGAAGCTTTCTTAGAAGGATTTTGTTAGAAGAAAGCTTCTTCTATTTTCTCCTTTTTGATGTAAATTTTAGTATGTAATGCAATGAACAAGTTTAATATAAGTATGTTGTTTCAGTTTGAACATTATGTTTACCATCTTTGTTGTGATACGCAAACCAAACATTTTCTTCTGTACAGACACAAATTTCAAATATGTATGCCTTGTTCAATTAGCAGTACTGCAGTTTGACTTCATTAACTTCAAGTTGCTATAAAAAGTGATATATAGTCTATCATCAATCGTATACTCCATCTTTCATCGACAGATAATAACATATTTTGGGGCTGGTGCAATAAAATAATTAAATTAAAAATGATTTAAACAGATAATCACATGTTTTGGGGCTGGTGGAACAAAATAATTAAATTAAAAATGATTTAAATATATAATCACTTGTTTTGGGGCTGGTGGAAGAAAATAATTAAATTAAAAATAATTTAAATAGATAATCTTGAGAGTCAATCGATTAGTCTGGTCTATAGACTGGTGGTGACACTTAATAGACCGTCGTATATCATGACTTATGTCAACCATCGATTTATCTGGTCTACCGTAGACTTACACCTTCAGTAGTGCATCGATTGATCTCTTGATTATGCGTAGACCAAAACATACTTATGCTTTGACAAACATTACTCTTAGGATATTGAACATTCAACCACTACCCATCCACACACTCCTTAATTCACCCCCCACCCCCCTAATTTGTACAAGTTCTAATATGATTATGTGTTATGTTTACACTCATTCACATGTGTAGAAATCAACACTACATTTATTTTTAATTTATTTTTCCATTTTTTAACTACATCCAAATGACGGTCTATAGCAATGTACATAGATCAATGTGGTGTACGCATCATTAGGAGATCAATCGATGCACTACTGAAGGTGTAAGTCTACGGTAGACCAGACAAATCGATGGTTGACATAAGTCATGATCTACGACGGTCTATTAAGTGTCACCACCAGTTCAAAAAATAAAATCACTGTTCCAACGGTAATAAACGGCTACTTTTATAGTCCATCAGTGTCAACACTTTGTTTTTACTTCATATATAAGGTCGGTCATCCTTCATTATTTTATTTCATTCTCTTTGTTTTATTTTTAAAAATTCTACAATGTCTCAAGCCTCTCAAACATCCAGTTCTAATAATACTCTAATTTGTCATTGTGGGAATGCGGTTGTCTTGAGGACGTCATGTACGGACTCAAATCCAGGTGGCAAATTTTATAATTGTGCAATTGTGAAGGTGAGCTATGTGTGTCTTTTTTATAAAGTTAAGTTAGTCGTTATTGTAGACACCTAATTTTGTCCCTCCCCGATATCACTTCTACTCATTTTTACTTTCGTCTTACCATGTACCCTCACCCATTTAATTATCCCCCTCATAAAAAGATAAAAAATAACAAGATTCCAATCCTAACAAATTTTATCTTCTTTTAAACATCCTAACAACTCTTTTCTATAAAATGAGGACACCTCACCCATGTCCCTACCCCACCTCACCCCTACCCACGTACCACCCCCTCACATTATTGGTTCCATTTAACCAACCATTAACAACAAAATAGAGAGGACTCCAATACACACAGTAACAACCATACTCACAGACACCATCATAAAATTTCCATTCACACACTAAAACACCACACATACAGTGGTACAAAAGGAGAATCAGTAGCGAAGGAAGAGGAAAGATGGGGATTTAGGGGATTTAGACGTAAGAGAATAGAGAGTCGATTGGAGAGGGGTTGAACAGAAGTTGACTGGGTGTTGAGTTTTTTTTTGGCAATTTGTTCGCTGGAATCGTCCATCCATTGCCGGACTCAGTCGCCGACCAGACCCATTCCCACCAGCTCTTCCACCGCTCTAAAAACCAATCAAACCCACACCATATCGATTCAAATACCCGACCCGTCCTTCTCTATTCCCGTCGTTGTCAAATCCTCCAGTGAAGCTCACCGAAGCTTCAAAAAGTAGCGAAATCCTTGGTCAAAACAGTCCACAAATTCCAGTTGAGCATCGGTCTTTCGGGTTCTATTTCAAATCACCAAGTTGGGTCCAATTTGAAGTCGAAATTTGGTTTCTATATTGGTTGTTGATTCAAACAGAGGTTCGATCGAAGTTTGATGAGTTGTTGTTCGCCGTTGAGGTTCTTCGATCGAGGTCTGGTGGCGAAGCTTCATCCTTTGATCTGTAATTCAGCATACTCAAAGCTCGATTGAGGTCCGATTTTTACTCTTATCTCAATATCTCATTTTGATTTTGCAAATATGTTGGTGAATTACACAGTAGTTGATGTTTGTTTGGCTGATTGAATATGAGGTTTGATGTTGTTGAATTAGTTGTTCGAATTGATGTACACGTTGAATTAGGTGAAATTTATTGGCTAATAGATAAAATATAAAAATCATTGATTTGGGGTCGGACGTTGGGGATTGATAAAAAATGAATATTCATTACTTTTGATTTATTGTTGATATGGAACGTGATACAATTATGATGTGTTGAAATGGATAGGCAAATGTAGGTTCGGGTAGGCAGATTTTAGGATTGGTGACTTGTTGAATGTGTGAATATTTGTTGAATGGTTCTTTCTATTTCAAACGCACAAAATTGAGAAAATGTTTTCATTTTATCGGGAAATGCCCCAAAGTCTGATGTATTTATTCACTGGGGAATGCCCTGAGGTATCTTGTATTCGGAGGACATTCGCGATGAAGGCCTGAGGCCTCGGGTAAAGCACGGGAGCATAGTTAGGATTAGTGTAGGTTAGAGTAGGATTTATTTTTTGCATTTTTTATTTTGGACTGTATAATTGGACTGAACATTATATTTTTGGGGTTTGTTTTGGTCTGTGTTCGTTTGCTTAATTGTTGTGTGTTCATGCGGTTTCTACATCTTTAGTTTCAAATTTAGCCGATATGCTCTACCAAGTGACCGTGGTCGAACCACGGGATCGAGGGGTGCCTAACACCTTCCCCTCGGTCAACAGAATTCCTTAGCCGGAATCTCTGTTCGCAAACCAGTTTTAAAAGAGTCAAAACATTTTTGAAAAGGATTTTCCAAAGGTGACTTGGCACACCAGATTATGCCAAGTGACAACTCTGAATAAAAAATGTAAATAGTCAATTTTCGAAATAAATTTTTAATTTTTTGTCACTTTAATAATAAAAACCCTTTCGAATCTTAAAATATATCTTTTTGGTGTAAAAAGGGGTGTGACAGCTCTGGCGGCCCTGCTGGGAAATCTTCAAAATTCGAGCTTATTTTTGGAGTTGTATCAGGTTAGTTTGGCACTATAGGTGTATAGACATTTTGTTTGAGTTGTTTTGTGTTATTGTTTGTCATTGTTGAGTGCCTACGTGCTTCTTGTTTACAGTTTTTATCGTATGTGTTACTGCTTTATATCTGGCATCATGTGCATAACCCGAGTCATTTATTCTGCAACAAGTCCTGGAGTGCACGTCGTGCACACAAACTCTAGTTGAGTCACCCTTATTTTAGGTGGGGGAGCCGTCGGACGTATAGAGTGGGTGGAAAGCAAAACAACCACTATCGACCATATGCTCCCCCGAACAGCCTTGTTAGTAAACCTCAACGTAGGTCAGCCTTTAGGTCATGCTTATCTGCATCATATTGAGACCTAGTGGGACCCACGTGGTCCTTTGTAGGAGACTCACCTCTAAAGCATCCCTATGTGCTAAATGTTGCATCTTTGAGGGTAAATTGATCATTTGATGGACTGATTCGGAGAAAACATGTGTTAGAAGTAAGGTGTGTTTGAAAAAAAAAATGAGTCAAAAAGTAAAAAAATGAGTTTCGTAATTTTTAGAATTCTTTATGGCTTTTGTTTTTCACAATCCAAAAATTCAAAAAGAATTTTTTTTACCTTTTGCACTCATTTTGTCAAAGATAAAAATATCAAAAAGATTTTTCTTTGTTTCTTTAATAAGCTTTCATAATTTGAAAATTTCAAAAAAGATTTCTTTTAATAGGATCTTTTTAAAAAATTCAAAAAATATGGTAGAAGTTTTGTACATTTCATATAACGAAAATACCAAAAAGATTTTCTTTCATAGTTGTTGGTGTCTTTTTTTTATGTGAAGTGTCAAATTGAAAACTCAAAAAAAGATTTTGTTATGTTGTTCATCGTGTGTCTTTGGTCGTGTCTCAAGTCAGGGTGCAATCTGTGATTTAATCATTAATTATCCAATCTGGATGAACTACGCACCCCTGATTCTCCTCTCTCGGGAGTGAGATACGTAGGCAGCCTATTGTTGGTTCGGGGATCTTATTTTAAAAATTCAAAAATATTTTTCTTCACTCTTCATTTAGAGTAGGTGCCTATGCATCAATAAAAGAAAACTACAAAAGATTTTCCTCTAATAGGTTCAAGTTTCATTTTCGTATGAAGTGCAAAATTGAAAACCAAAAAGAGTTTCTTTGGTAATCATAGGTTTCATTTTTTATAGGTTATTAAAGCTGAAAAATTCAAAAAGATTTTCGTCAATTCTTTTGACAATTTGTTGTTTTCTTTTCTTCTTAAAGTTCGAAGAAAAAAAATAGAGTTTAATTGGCCATTTTGGAAAGACTTCACGAACTACGCACACCTGATTCTCCCCTCTCGGAGGTGAGATATGTAGGCGCCCTTCTTGGGTTCGGTGATCTTTTAAAAAAAAAAGGTTTTGAAAAATGTTGAACTCTAACATATTTGTTGCCTCTTGTTCAGTTAGTTTAAGGTGGTTGGTTTGTGGCTTCCTGACTGGTCCTCTATATCACACCAAATCCAAGGAAGGTTTAGTTGTGCCCAACAAGGATCTAGAGAGTAGCACCATGGATGAAACAAAGAGTCAGGAAATTGAGAGTTTAAATGAAGAGAATTTGAGACTGAGACAACAAATGATGAAAATGTACCGAGCTTGGGCCAGTGAGCTGCCTCCACCTCAGTTCCTCACTTTTGACCCTGCAAATACCTTGAGTCTTCCACCAAAATCGCAAAGTCAGTTTCCTACTTTAGTTGATGCACTACAGCATGCCTCAGAATCTATTCCACGTCAAATGCACCTCAATACTTCCACCACTCTTTCTTTATCTCCTCAGTATAAGTCTACCACATTCACATCACCACATACCGTTTGTACTTTTGTTGCTCAACCTTCTACTAATGCTTCCACTTTGGCTATCAATCCAACGATTGTGCTTCCCCATTCCACTAGTGAATCCACGTTCAATACTCGTGATGATCATTGTTATACTCTTGAGCCTACAGTTAAGTTAAGTGGACCGCCAAAATTTCTTACTAAAAAGCCTAGCATGCTAGAAGACCCAGAGAAAATGGTTGGAAAAGTTAAAAGTGTAGAAAATGATATGAAAAGTTCCTTGGGACTTGTGGGCTATGAAGATGTTTCATATAAAAACTGGGGCATGTTTTCAAGTGTTAACATTTCTCCAAGTTTTGAGATATCAAAATTTGAGGAGCTTGGTAGACAGAATGATTCTGTGAAACATTTGGGACGATATTGCAATCATTCAAGGGAAACTGAAGGAAAACACATCTGTTGTTGTGCCTGGACCAAAGCAGAGTTTGAGAGGTCCAACTCACCAATACTGTCAGCCTCAATCCCGAGCTTACATATCAAATCCACTTATTCATCTGCAACAAGGTTCCTCTTTTCAAAATCCAAGGAGTTTCATTCCACTTCCTTAATGTCCTTTGATCAATGCACAATTGTGTACTCATCCGTCTTCTTATCCACAATGGCATGCACATGTCCCTCAACATCGTCCTTGACCCCCACAAATTTACCAAGGAACCTCTAAATTCAAGTTTTATCCGAGGCCAGAGTTCGCAAAGAGGAAGAAGGAAAAGGATAATTTCACTCCTATTGGGGAGTCCTATGCCAGTTTGTTCCAGAGATTGAGACATAGGGGCATGATTACTCCTCTCCTTGGGTATATACCTGACCCACATTCAAGAAATTTTGATCCTTATATATGGTGTGCATATCATTCTGATGTTTAGGGTCATAGTACTGAAGATTGTCGTACTTTGAAAAGAGAAATAGAAAAGATGATTTAAGATAAATTGATTGTGGTGCAAAACATTGGCCCCTCGACCATCCCATAGAGTTCTTCACCGGCACATGGTACTGCACAATATGTGGGAGGCAATGAGTTAAGCATGGGGATCCAGAACTTATTTGTTGAAAGAAATGTGCCTGGCAATGGTGGAAGCTCTAGTCATGCTGATATGCAAATCAGTGGCTAATATGTCAGGCTGAGCAATTGAGAAGTCACCCCTCTCCCTACTATGAAGAGGTCTGGTAGTTTGTTTTTTTTTCTTTTCTGTTATCCGAATTATTTCAGGGTGGTAGTTCGGGATCTATCTTATTTTGTCCCTTTTGTCATTTATGGTCAAACCTTTTCTATCTTTTATTTCAACTAAATAGAGTGTCCCTTTTTCCTTTGTGTTTAAATATATGTTATTTGTTTGTTTTCTTTACATAGTACATTTTATGTTGGCTTTAGTGATATGACATGCTGGTGGAATTCTTCGCTAGATCTTAAAATCCAATTTGAGCATGAACTTTGAATCACAGGGCTAAAGTTAGAAAAAACATGTGAGAAATAGGTAGTGTGTTAAGATATTTGGTGACCATGTTGAAACCTTCTTTCAAAATTAAGGCAATTGTTTTGAGAATCACCAGAATAACTTGGTCATCAATTGTAAGGCATGCCTCAATTAGGTCAAACAGTGGATGCGTGATCCTATATCAAGAGGAATAGAAAGAAAATCAGCTCCACGAAATCATGAGTCATTCAATGTAAGAAATGTACAACAAAAGTGGAGTTGTATGCTAGAAAGGCGCAAAAGAAGTAGTGACGCACAGACTCAGTCAAAGTTAATGTTGTAAAAGATGTCGCACATGATATTCATCTCCAACTTTCAAATTGCATGTTATATGCTTGCAATTTCAAGGATTGATATGACGAAGGCATTTCATTATGCTATCCAAACATCGTGTCATCCTTTGTTTACCCCATTTGAGCTTTAGTCCTATTTTTTTTCATACCCCTCTTTTGAAATCAAGATAGAGTCAGCAAAGCTTAAAAGAAAAGTGTCGAGCAAAACAATAGAGTTAGAAAGTTTGAAAAAAAAAGAAAAAGACAGAAAAATGTGTCCACGAAGAAAGAAAATAGTGTCAAGAAATTGGAGTCAGAAAAATCACAAAGAAAAAAAAAATAAGCTGCCAGAACTACGCATGACCTGATTCTCCTCTCTCGGGGGTGAGATACGTAGGCTGCCCTACCCCGGGGCTCAGTCCAACCAAATAAACAATTTAGAGTCACCCAGACAAAAGAAACTGGGGTATGAGGTAATCCTTATTGTTTCAGTCGATTCCAAAAGTTGTAAGTCTCACCCAATAAATAATTTAGAGTCATCCACTTCAAGTGTCGTTTGGGCCCCATGCCATCCTTTCTTTCTAACCCTATCCAAAAGCCAAGTTACAACCAAAGAAAGACCTTCAGATCAATCTTTGAGAATCTTTGAGATCAATCTTCAGATCAACCCTCATGGGTGTCGTAAGATGATGGTAAGCTGAGAAAGATATAAATGAGAGAGTCTTATCGGTGACAACCCTCATGGGCGTTGTAAGATAATGGTAAGCTGAGAGAGATAACAATGAGAGAGTCTTATCCGTGAAAACCCTCACGGTCACTGTAAGACGACGGTGAGTTGGGACAAATGAAAATAAGAGAGTCTCACTGGTGAAAAACCCTCACGGACACCATAGGGAAATGGTGAGCTGGGAAAAAGAAAATGAGAGAGGCTTGTTGGCAAAAACCTTTCAAGGCGCCACTAGCCGAATGAGGTCTTAAATGCACTTGACCTAAGGAAGCAACTCAATTTCGAGGTCATTAACTCAACAACAATTGGTAGAAGGTTTTGGATGGAAAGATCAGGCAGTTTAATTAGATATGCATTGCATAATCATTAGAGTTGACTGTCATTTCTAGATAAATTTTTCATTTCTTTGTTTCAAACGGGGACATTCATTGTCTTTTCTTTCTTCTATTTATTTTTATTTTGTTTTCTTGAGTCAGTGGTCCAAATAAAAGTTATTGTCATTTTTCTCTTGTCTTTGAGTCAAGTCCATATCAAAACAAGTGAGAAAAGATTTCAAAACTGGCTACCAGCTTCTTCAATTGCACAAAGCAAGACAAAGTCAGCATATGAAAGAGACGTAATTGTGAGCTGAATAAGGCATGCAGAAAGTTTTGTCAATAGAAAAGCTGGGGAACTTATGAAAATACCAAGGTTTAAAGGGTTTATCTGAGAAGCATGACAAAGCAGAGATACTGTGTTTATTTCGGAGTCACTTTTAATAATCTGAGTTTGGGTCAATGACACGACAAAGCAGGGGCAAATGCCAGCAATCTGAAACAAAATGAAGGGAATGAACACTGGAGCAAATGCCTGGAAAGTCAAGTGCTGCAAGCCACCACTAAGTTTTTAACTGACAAATTTTCTTTGTTGAAATAAGGGCAAATTCGCTTTACTTAATTCAGCTACCATTGAAAATGCACATTCGTGAGGATTTTACTTTATGTTCAGGATCTTCCTGAAAAATGAAATTTTACTTTATGTTCAGAACCCTCCTGAAAAATGAGATTTTACTTTCTATTCAGAACACTCCTGAAAAATGGGATTTTACTTTCTGTTCAGGACCCTCCTGAAAAATGGGATTTTACTTTCTGTTCAGGACCCTCCTGAAAATGGGATTTTACTTAATGTTCAGGACCCTCCTGAAAAATGGGACTTTACTTTCTGTTCAGGACCCTCCTGAAAAATGAGATTTTATTTTCTGCTCAGGACCCTCTTGAAAAATGGAATTTTACTTTCTGTTCAGGACCCTCCTAAAAAATGAGAATTTACTTTCTGTTCAGGACCCTCTTGAAAAATAAAATTTCACTTTATGTTCAGGACCCTCTTGAAAAATAGAATTTTACTTTCTGTTCAGGACCCTCCTGAAAAATAAAATTTTACTTTTTGTTCAGGACCCTCCTGAAAAATGGGATTTCACTTTTGTTCAGGACCCTCCTGAAAAATGGGCTTTACTTTCTGCTCAGGACCCTACTGAAAAATGAGATTTTACTTTCTGTTCAGGACCCTCCTGAAAAATAGAATTTTACTTTATGTTCAGAACCCTCCAGGAAAATGTGATTTTACTTTATGTTCAGGACCCTCCTGAAAAATGAGAGTTTACTTTCTGTTCAGGACCCTCCTAAAAAATGAGATTTTCACTTTATGTTAAGACCCTACTGAAAAATGAGATTTTACTTTCTGTTCAGGTCCCTCCTGAAAAATGGGATTTCACTTTCTGTCCAGGACCCTCCTGAAAAATGGGATTTTACTTTCTGTTCAGAACCCTCTTGGAAATGGAAATTTACTTTATGTTCAGGACCCTCCTGAAAAATGAGAATTTACTTTCTGCTCAGGACCCTCCTGAAAAATGGGACTTCACTTTTTGTTCAGGACCCTCTTGAAAAATGGGCTTTACTTTCTGCTCAGGACCCTCCTGAAAAATGGGATTTTACTTTATGTTCAGGGCCCTCCTGGAAAATGGGAATTTACTTTCTGTTCAGGACCCTCCTGAAAAATAGGACTTCACTTTTTGTTCAGGACCCTCTTGAAAAATGGGCTTTACTTTCTGCTCAGGACACTCCTGAAAAATGAGAATTTACTTTATGTTCAGGGCCCTCCTGGAAAATGAGATTTTACTTTCTGTTCAGGTCTCTCCTGAAAAATGGGATTTCACTTTCTATCTAGGACTCTCCTGGAAAATGAGATTTTACTTTCTGTTCAGGACCCTCCTGGAAATGGGAATTTACTTTATGTTCAGGACCCTCCTGAAAAATAAGAATTTACTTTCTGTTCAGGACCCTCCTGAAAAATGGGACTTCACTTTTTGTTCAGGACCCTCTTGAAAAATGGGTTTTACTTTCTGCTCAGGACCCTCCTGAAAAATGAGAATTTACTTTATGTTCAGGGCCCTCCTGGAAAATGGGACATTACTTTCAACAAAAATGAATGAATGAAATCTTTCTTTATCATAATTTTCATTTGGGATGATTTTCGTTTTAGCTTTGATTTTGGTTTCAGGAGCCCGCCTGAAGAATAGGGTGATAAAATTGAAAGTCAGGAGCCCGCCTGAAGAACAGGGTGATGAAATTGCAGTTCAGGAGTCCGCCTGAAGAACAGGGTGATGAAATTCCAAGTCAGGAGCCTGCCTGAAGAATAGGGTGATGAAGTTTAAAGTCAAGAGCCCGCCTGAAGAATAGGGTGATAAAATTGAAAGTCAGGAGCCCGCCTGAAGAACAGGGTGATGAAATTGCAAGTCAGGAGCCCACATGAAGAACAGGGTGATGAAATCGCAAGTCAGGAGCCCGCCTGAAGAACAGGGTGATGAAGTTTAAAGTCAGGAACCCACCTGAAGAACAGGGTGATGAAACTCAAGTCAAGAGTCCAAAAGAGTTGTATAGATAGGATTTTTGTAATTTTATTTATGCTTTAACTTGTAATTTTTATTTTGATGTAATGACAGAGCCGTGGACCGGAACCTCGATGGAACCTCACTCGACTCTCCAACTCGGTATATCCCTTCTTCTTCCTTTGGAAGTACCCGTGACTTTATCCCCTCATAACTTGGGTAGGTAGGATGTCCTAAGTCAAGACCTAGCTGCTCTTTTTCCTTCTGTTTTTTTTTTTAATAATGATCGGGTCAAAATTTTATCTCGTTGTCTACTTCTTTGTATGAAAACACTTTGTGTTTACATGCAAAGAGGGGCATGATATAGACACCTAACTTTGTCCCTCCCCGATATCACTTCTACTCATTTTTACTTTCGTCTTACCACGTACCCTCACCCATTTAATTATCCCCTCCATAAAAAAATAAAAAATAAAAAATAACAAGATTCCAATCCTAACAAATTTTATCTTCTTTTAAACATCCTAACAACCCTTTCCTATAAAATGAGGACACCTCACCCATGTCCCTACCCCACCTCACCCTTACCCACGTACCATCCCCTCATATTGTTGATTCCATTTAACCAACCATTAACAACAAATTTGAGAGGACTCCAATACACACAGTAACAACCATACTCACAGACACCATCACAAAATTTCCATTCACACACTAAAACCCCACACATATAGTGGTACAAAAGGAGAATCAGTAGCGAAGGAAGAGGGAAGATGGGGATTTAGGAGATTTAGACGTAAGAGAATAAAGAGTCGATTGGAGAGGGGTTGAACATAAGCTGACTGGGTGTTGAGTTTTTTTTTTGGCGATTTGTTCGCCGGAATCGTCCATCCATTGCCGGACTCAGTCGCCGACCAGACCCATTACCACCAGCTCTTCCACCGCTCCAAAAACCGATCAAACCCATACCATATCGATTCAAATACCCAACCCGTCCTTCTCTGTTCCCGTCGCTGTCAAATCCTCCAGTGAAGCTCACCGGAGCTTCAAAAAGTAGCGAAATACATAGTCAAAATAGTCCACAAATTCCAGTTGAGCATCGGTCTTTCGGGTTCTATTTCGAATCACCAAGTTGGGTCCAATTTGAAGTCGAAATTTGGTTTCTATGTTGGCTGTTGATTCAAATAGAGGTTCGATCGAAGTTTGATGAGTTGTTGTTCGCCGTTGAGGTTCTTCGGTCGAAGTCCGGTGGCGAAGCTTCATCCTTTGATCTGTAATTCAGCATACTTAAAGCTCGATTGAGATCCGAGTTTTACTCTTATCTTAATATCTAATTTTGATTTTGCAAATATGTTGGTGAATTACATGGTGGTTGATGTTTGTTTGGCTGATTGAATATGAGGTTTGATGTTGTTGAATTAGTTGTTCGAATTGATGTACACGTTGAATTAGGTGAAATTTTTTGGCTAATAGATAAAATATAAAAATCATTGATTTGGGGCCGGACGTTGGGGATTGATAAAAAATGAATATTCATTACTTTTGATTTATTGTTGATATGGAATGTGATACAATTATGATGTGTTGAAACGGATAGGCAAATGTAGGTTCGGGTAGGCGAATTTTAGGATTGGTGACTTGTTGAATGTGTGAATATTTGTTGAATGGTTCTTTCTATTTCAAACGCACAAAATTGAGAAAATGTATTCATTTTATCGGGGAATGCCCCGAAGTCTGATGTATTTATTCACCGGGGAATGCCCTGAGGTATCTTATATTCGGAGGACATTCGCGATGAAGGATCGTGGCCTCGGGCAAAGCACGGGAGCGTAGTTAGGATTAGTGTAGGTTAGAGTAGGATTTATTTTTCGCATTTTTTATTTTGGACTGTATAATTGGACTGAACACTATATTTTGGATTTGTTTTGTTTCATGTGTTTGCTTGTTTTATGTGTTTCGTGTGATTTATACATTTGTAATGTTAAATTAGCCGATACACCTCACCAAGCGACCGTGGTCGAACCACGGGATTGAGGGGTGCCTAACATCTTCCCCTCGGTCAACAGAATTCCTTAACCGAAATCTCTGTTCGCAGATCAGTTTTTAAAGTCAAACTGTTTTGAAAAGGATCTTTCACAGGTGACTTGGCACACCGAATTATGTCAAGTGGAGACTCTGAATAAAAAATATAAATAATCCTTTTTCAAAACAAATCTTCACTTTGTCACTTTTAAAACCCTTTCAAACCTTAAAATCTAATCTTTTCGGAGTTAAAAAAGGGGTGAGACAGTTATGTAATTATTATTTTTTTCTAGAATAATGGCGCATGCTCGTTTTTTAAATGTCTTGATGAGATATCACCTCCAACCAATCCATCAACGTTGAGTCCGGGACCTGAGACATCAAATTTTCAAGGCTTAGCAAAATTTAATCCACTACAAAGGCTCTAACAATGCGAAGAAAATAAAGATTTTCTCATGACTTTGTTCAAAGAAGACGAAGAACAGAGGGATCACTTTAAAGTGTTGCTACATGACACCCAAATAGAGAGGGATCAACTAAAACAAAAATTGATTTTGGCCGAAGAAAGAGAGAATGGCCTAAAAATGATAATATGTGCTATAATGCTAGTATTCGTTCTTTGGAAAGGTGTAACATGGATTTAGTGATATTGAATAAATAATAATACTTCTATTTTTCTATAATGTTACTTCTATTTTTCTATAATGTTAATACTATTTTTGATAGAATCATAGTCGATCAAACAATCCGCTGACTTAAAACCGACCAGCATTGTAATGATAGACTATGTATGTAGTATACGAAAGATTAAGTATTCATTCTATGATATCAACCATAAACTGTACCAACTATGACAACATCCTGCATATTCAAATGGCCATGCCACAAATCAATTTGATAGAGACTGAGTCAGTGCAGAATCATAACAACTACCATAAAATAAAAGAATGTTTCTAATATCCTACCAACAGATCCTTAAACTTTCATACTTGTCAAATAAAAAAAAATTGTCCTATCCTATCAACTGATCATTCAACAACACATTAACAATACTAGCATTCAAATATCTTTTTTCCCATGTTATTCATCAACACAAATGTTACTGTTGATTTCACCAACGGTATCCATGACCACATCTTTTTGGTCAGCTTCAGCTCTTTTTTTCTCAACAGCTGCAGCTGCTTCTTCATTCTCACCTTCTTCTCCTTCTTTTTCAGCATCTGCAGTAGCTGGTGCTTTTTAAGCTTTCCTTTTTTCCTCAGCTTCTTTTCTTTCTTCACCTGCAACAACTGTTTCTTCCTCAGCTTCTTCTTTTCCTTCACCTGCTGCTTCTTTCTCAGTTTTTTCTTTTTCCTTGCCTTCTTCTTAATCTGTTGGTGCTTCTTTTTCAGCTTCTTCTTCTGCTTCTGCAACTACTTCTTTTCCAGTTTCTACTTGGCTCTTATTTTCTTTCTCCTTTTCCTCTTCTGCCACAACAGAGGCCAACTCATCTATTTTGCTCTTTTTTCTCTTTCTTCATTCCTCTCCGATTCACGAAGGTCCACATGCACTGTATCATCATATTACATAGTGTTACTGATATTTAAAGCTGCAAATTCATTAACAACATCAATTATTGAATGAAGTTACCTCGCTCGTGTTGTCGCTCATCCTTTTCTTTTTTCTTTAGTCTTTTCTCTCTGATATAGGCAGCAATATTCAACAACGTTTTCTTGAGCACAACAACACGCTTATGAAGATCCCTAGGGGATGAGGTGCCCGCTACATCTTTGGAGGTACTCAGAGACGGGGTTATCATCCAAATTCGTGTCATCATCAGTGTCCTCATTTGAAGTAAGGACAGTCACCCCTTCTAACTCTTTCTTCAAGTCATCGAGGACGTTATTCTTCACCTCGTTCATATATGGCTTAAATGTAACCATGTAATCCATCTTAGTCTCACGAACAGTAGGGATGATGTACGGGTGCACGTTCTACAAAAAATCAATTAACAATTACATAACATTCAAATCTCCAGTAGTATTATTGCATAATAAAAAATAAGTTCATACCTCGGTAAATTTTTCTTTATACTTGAATGGATCGCCTTCAATTATCTTGTCACTTTTTGTAGTGTGCCATCTGAGGATACGGGGAATGGAAAATGGCTCATCCGTTGATTTTTCAGCAAAATTTTCAAGATGAGGAAAGGCCTCATAGATCCAAATCTGTAAGCATTACAACAGTGAAAAAATAACTCAGAGTCTATGAAATAGTATAAATAAAATGAGAATCTACGATAAACTCACTAAAGGGTTTATGGTAGATACCATGAATGCCCAGAAAAATCTGAATAGAGCATAGGATGCCTTCTGCTTCTCATCAAATACTTTCCTATGCTTTTTCAGGTAATTTTTCTTCTTCAGATAGTCCATGGTGAGTTGAAAAGTTTCTTTCCCCCACGGATAACTCTCAAGGAAACTCAAAGAATCGACCATTTGAATCAATTTTGTGTCGACAACCTTCGTCGAATCTTTTGCAAGCAACATGGTGTGCAAGAACCACAGTAAACAACACTTAAACTTCTGGTCCTCGTTCAGCTTATTCCCTCTGATCAGGTGTAGCAAGTTGGCCGCCGTAATGTTTTTTGTTTTTCGTCACCTTAAAGCAAAAATTCTCCCATTTTGCTAATATCTTCTTCATTTTTTATTCACTGGGGTATGATGAACAGTTTAGCCCCGTGATCAAATAAAACTCTTTCAAGCCAAAACAGGCAGGCTTGTTGTTAACACAGAACCAACTCTTATGACGCATCTTATCGTTCTTGGCACATCGCAACAACAAATAATTTACCAACTGCCCATTGAACTTGAGATGTTCCGACAGATTTCTCAGGTGTCCAAAACAGAACCGCTTGAATCTTTTCTTCAACTCCTGGTCAACAAGAACTTGCTGAAATTCTCGATAAGCAGTCATTCTTGATCTGACCGATATCTTTGCCGGGAAAGATCCGACCTCGTCCATTATCGTTCGAAGGTCATACCACTTCACAAAAATGAACTTTGAAAGAGATGGCACAGACAAGGGATCATTATCCCCATCATCACTGTTTCTCCCGCTTCCCACGCTCACTTCACTGTCACCACTAACACTACGCTTGGCAACATCTTTACTGGACTCGACGTAGTCGCTTATCTTATTTAACTCCGAATCTGATTCGAACACCGACTCTTTAATTTTATATATATATAATTTTACAAAGATTAATTAATTTGATAATAGACTCATGTTTGAAGTGAAAATATCGTCATCAAAGAATAGTTAGTTATTACTATTATTAATTTATTGAATTATTTAATCTTTGTAAAATTAAATATATATATATATATATATATATATTAAAAATAAAAATAAATAATTTATTTTTTATTAAATTTTATTAATTTCTTAATACATAAATGACTTGTAATAATTAATTAGAGATGATATAGTAAACTCATGAAGCAAGTAGCTGATGAAGCAGGCAGGAGTAGCAGGCTTGTTGACGGAGAGTTGCTTGCTTCCGTGGCCTTTCCCTCTTATTAGATAGTAAGATTATGCATATATTAAAATTATACAACTATAAATGGTAAAAGTTTTTAAATATACTATATTTTGGTAAGTTTTTCTTTTACGAATTCACACCATAAAAAAATTCTTGAAAACTTTATAAACAAACAGAATTAATTAACTACAAGGATAATATAATTTAAATTTAATCAATGCTTTTTAAATTTAGTATAATGGACAATTAATATAAAATAATTATTTTTAACAAAATGATCAACTAATATGGAACAGAGAAAGTAAATTATAAAATTGGAAAAAGTACAAATATACCCTCGAACGTTGATAAATGGTACAAATATACCCTTATCACTAATGAAGGAACACGATTGTGACACGTGCCCCGTCGTTAGTGATAAGGGTATATTTGTACCTTTTCATTGACGGCAAGAGTATATTTGTAATTGTACCCAAAGTATGACGGAGAGTATATTTGCACCATTTATCAAAGTTCGAGGGTATATTTGTACATTTGCCCATATAAATATACAAAGTATGTTATATATGAAGTTCATACCATGTATATACCATATACACATATATATAAAAAAAACAAAGTATAAAGAAACATACTAAGCATATTTATTTATTTATGGTATATGATATAATATACCATAAATATACAAAGCATGTTTTACCTAGAAATAATTTATTCACAATCTTTCATGTATAAGAAAATTAAAGAAATAAATTAGTGGCACCCTAAAATTTAATAACAACTCATCTTTCCTATTTTTTAGGAACGGAAAATGAAAGAAATAAATTAAATAAATTCCTAAAAAAATAAATTTGTTTGAAAGATAATATTTGTTACCTGAAAAACAGGAAGCAGTGATCTGTTAATATAACATTCATATTTAAAATTTTCAAATATGAGAAAACGGCTATTAATCTAAATATTATATATGTCACAATTGAAATTCATTAAATATGACCATGTATATGTAATTATTTTTATAATAGTGACTAATTGTGTTCTTTTTCCATTAGTAGGTAAATTTTAGTTGGGTGATTTTGATAGTTTGTAAAAGTTAGGGCATAAAATCATATTTTAAAAAGTTTTTTCAAAAGTCAATTTTTTTTTTCAAAAAAGACATATGACCAAACACAACTCCAACTCCAACTCCGAAAATTTTTAGTTTTAATGGCGAGACGGCTACTTAGAGTTCTCTATATTTCATGACTTTTCAGGTACTGAAATCACCACTGAGGATCGCAGTGGGATGAGTACGATTTTCACTTTCGATAGTTCTGAGAATGGAACATATTATGATAAAGAAAAGAGTGTTTCTTGATCGGTTAATGGGTATTATACAGTGCATATCTGGTTTTAGTAAAAACATAAAGTGGAAATATATACTAAATCTGCATAATGGCAAAAGAATCTTTTATATTAATGAATGTCAAAGGTTTTCAACAACGTAACGTAGGCCTACTACTTTAATTAATCAAAATGTAATACGGTTTATCCTTTTTCTTTTTCTTCTCGTGTCTTCTCCTTCACTTCTTTTCCTTTTTTCCCCTTCTGATTTTGGTGGTTCTCAGTACTTAGCTTGTCATTAAAGTGCAACAAAAAAAGAATGTACCAACATTATTCATTTAATTTACCAAACATAATCATTAAGCTAAAGAAGATCACAAGAAGAATCCATGATCTGTTAAATCAATGAATTTAGCAGGCAGTGATCATTGCTTTATATATGGCTCTTTTTTAATAAAATGTTTAGATGGAATAAGTACACTCCACCGAGGGTCTTTTGGAGTCTTTCTACCTCCAAGAGCTAAAAGTAAAATCTGCCTACACTCTACTCTTCACAAATTTCACTTTAATTTGTGGGATTTCACTTGATATATATGATGTTGTATTTAGATGGAATAAGCTCTATGTTATGCTTCCTTAGGTTATTACAACTTTGTAGGTGGTAAATGTGGACAGAGGCGGAGCCAGCCTATTAAAGGGGGTTCGGACGAACCCTTCGACGGAAAATTATATTATTAATACGTAGTTAAAATAATTTTTATGTATATTTTGTAGATGTTGAACTCCCTTTGATGAGTTTTTTTTTTTCAAATTTCGAACCCTTTCAACAAAATTCTGGCTCCGCCTCTGAATATGGATGTACTCATATACCTCTAGAGATAGAAACTTCTTTATTTTGTGGTCTTCAACCAAATTAATTTAATGGAGTACGTGTTATTTTCCACCAATCCGATTAACTTTGTTCACCAATAATTAGACTTGATTTATAAATGTGGTGGAGGCTAACTTGCCGCACCTCGATTAATCTATGAAGGTACTTTTGTTCTTTCATCGGTATAATATCAAGTAATTTTATTCATCAAGGCTTGGACATATTTTTTTTTCTTTTAACCATATTGCATCCGGGTCAACTTACACACTACGTACATCGACTAATTAGTTGTACGAAATATTTATCAACAATCTTTCATTAACATAAGTATCGAATAACTAGTTTACCCAAGCTTGTATTTATGGCTAGATATAGAAATTTACAGCAAAGGTGAAGAGACAGATGAGAAAAGAAAAGGATAAGTGAAAGACATTGAAAAGAAATTGAAGAAGGGTGTGGGAACAAATACTTTTGTTTCGTACAAATGTGTTATTACTCTAATTCTTGGCCTATTGTTTTTCAAAATCAAAGACAATAATTGCAACAATACATCGGCAATAATGCATTTCAATATTGATGGGATCTCTATGCTTTCCACTTTGGTTTTCTTATTTGTACGTGAATAATAAGTCAAACATACAAATTCTCTATAATCAAATGTATGTGTAGCCGAATTCGATGCTTAAAAAATCAAGGTACGGATGCATAGGACTGTTCTCAAGTTTATTTTCCACGGACGTGGATCATATCTTCTGAGCATCTCTCAGTATATATGGCGCAAGACAATTCTATATATCGGGATCAGAATAGGATCGAATATTTTCACGTCTTACTATAATACCCGATTTGTCTTGATTTTCCTCTTCCAAATATTTCTTTTTAAGTATATATTCTAACGCTTTTAAAAGTACTAATGATGCTCATTCGAAGTTTCAATTTGCTAATGACAACTTGATCAGGTAGTGACGGACCCGAAAATTTTAATTAAAATACTTCTAAACTGTATGTGAAGGTGTTATATGTACTAATTAAATATGACAGCTCTTAGCAAAACATTAACTGGAAAACAATAGTATATTAAATTAAACGTCGATAATACAGGGAATCTTTGTTAATGATTAGTAAGGATTCTTAATCAACGACGTAGTCCATTGATCAGGTTACTATAATACGATTTGTCTTTGGACTTTGTCATTTTCCTTTATTTTATTGTTATATTCTTCTCTTTTTTCCTACAATTCTGGTGGTTCTCATTTCTCATTGCATCCACCATTTAAAGAGTGACAACTCCAATGAGAAAAGAAACCATTTGCATAATTAATTTCCAAACATAATCATTAAACAAAAGAATATCAGAAGAATTGACTTGTCATATTAATAGCAATATATTAGACCTAGTTTTTTTTTTAGTTTTTTATGTTTCCCAAGGTATCCCCCAACCCAACAGGCCAAGGACTAATCTTCCGCGGATTTGAATTCCATTTAAGGATTTGCCGCTGGCCAATTGGTTGCTTGTTGCATGCACAAGGCGGGAATCGAACCCCCGACACTTGCTTAAGCGACGTAGTAAGCTAACCACTAGGTCAACCAAGCTTGGTTATATTAGACCTAGTTCATCAACGTTTTTCTCTATTCTTCTGCTTCGTTAGGTAGAGGGAAAGCTATACAATTAGATGATCTCAAAAAAATAATTGTAACAGCTAGCTACGTATACATATAAAATATTATTTATATATAAAGTGTATATATTCTATGTATATAAATATTAATATATTTTTAATATACATCTATCAACTATTATTTGATGAATGACTTATATACAATAGATATATAAAATTCTTAAAAGGATCACAATATATCTCCAAATTCAGAAGCTTTATTGTTACTCTCGAATAGTAAGTCGCTAAAGGAGTGCGGATTTGTACACGACTAGTAATAGAAATTTCTAGGGGTTACGTTTAGTTCAGGACTAAATTAGTTCGAGATTATATTTCTGGAATTATATTTTCTAAACTAATTTATTTCACTTGGAAGATGAGATAAAATAATTTCAAGTTGGATGAATAAGGTGAGATATCTCAAAATTAAATGAGACTAATTTTTTTTTTGTGTGTGTGTTTGTTTTGATCTTTTGATAGTATAAATTTAATCATCTTAAACCAAACAGAGTACAAGTTTAACTCAAAACTTAACATTGGTACATCCTACCTTACCTTATCTCAAGTAGTGAACAACTTGCTACTCAACATGAAGAAGATACAAACAAATAGAGAAAAAAAAAAATGAAAAGACAGTGAAAAGACTTTTATTGATGGAGAAAATAAAACTCAAGGTAAAGAACAAATGCTCGCGTGCTTTTAGATATAAAATGAATGGTTCATCTACCTCTTTACTTCATTATTTTTCAGAATTGGAACAAAACAAATTTATTTGTTTAGGGTATTGTCATTTCAAATGAGTAGAATTTTAGAGGTTGTAGGAAGTAGACTATATAGGCCTGCTTTTTTTCACATGTGTTAGAGTACGTGCCCTACTGACCAGTGACTTTAACGTAAGAGTTGTCTAGGGATGATGGAACGGGTTGTCTGACGTGTTTCAAGGAAGAAGTAAAGAACACAATGATTTTTACGTGAAAAACACCCGGCTCAAAAAGGTGTAAAAAAACACGACATGTACCTCTACAGGATTTAACTCCAACTTCACTAAATAACTCTGAGCCTCAACAACGATGGATTACAAAACTCTTGTAACCAACAACTAGAATTATAAACTCTAATTCATATACCTCAATAACTAGGAATCATAAACTCTAATTCCTATAATTCAACAACTAGGAATCATAAACTCTAATTCCTATAACTCAACAATCACCCTCGACTGCTGAACCCACTTCGAGTTATCCCAAACTTGAAGTTAACTCAGCTCAGTATTGTTCCTAAACAATCAATCTAGGAAAACAATAAATTACAACTCAATAAGAACAATACATTTAAACTGACGCATGAAACTCTAATTCTTATAACTCAACAATCACCCTCGACTGTTGAACCCACTTGATCGAGTTATCCCAAACTTGAAGTTAACTCAGCTCAGTATTGTTCCTAAACAATCAATCTAGGAAAGCAATAAATTACAACTCAATAAGAACAATACATTTAAACTGACTCATGAACTGTAAAGTTCTATCCTGTGAAACAGGTTCGTCAATCTGTTCCTTTGTACTGACAACACTTGAATCTTCAGTCAGAATTCTCTCAATTATGAACTTTCTAAATTTTCTCGTATTTAGCCTTTTCTATCTCTGTAAGTGCGCAAGTTATTCTGAATAATACATCTTCTATTTAAGCACAGCTGCTTTCCAAAGAGTCATTCTTTCTTTCAAACTTCTCCTTTAATTAGAACTCTTATGCATAGAATTCTATTTCAAGTGAGACTCCTTCTTTAATTCTAATTTCAACTCTTGTCTCCTTAGTGTTGTATTCAAACTCCAACTCTTTTAATCAGCAAATGTTTATTTTCTTGAGTTTATCTGAATTAGCCACCCATCTGGTCCTTCCTTGATTTTTGCACGATTGTCTTTAATCATCGATAATTTTGCTACAAGTTTCAGCTACATGAGAAAGTGTGTCTGTGAACCAGGTTGATTGACATGTTTCATATCGCTTTGTCAGTTTGTCAATCATCAAAACTACATCGTACCCAACAACATGCAAAACAAACAGCAAGAATTAATACTTATCTGAAACAAGTTTGGTTTGTGTACATGACAATAATTCTCTTGAATTATATTTCCTTCGTTAATTTCTTATCCGCAATATATAACTTAAACAGTAGAAAATCCTATCGTTATTCTTTTTCTAGCGAAATGATCACGATAAAAATCGACAGCATAAATTCTAGCTACAAAGTTGACGAAAACTAGCAGCTAGGAGGACTGTAGTAGTATGCCAGTACTACTTTTTAGTATATTTTGTTTTGTTTCCCATCCGGTGTTTGTGACTCATATTGAAGACCGACTAATTCGGATTCACGCCGGAAAGTCTCACTATGAGGGTAAAGCGTTCCCTACCAAAGGCGACATCATACTCAGGACTCAAACTCGAGATATCTGGTTAAGGATAAATGAGTACTTATCACTTCACTACAACCATTGGCCTATACATTTCACTATCGATACGGAACCAACTTAGGTCCAAAAACGTTAGGCTCAAGCTTGTCTTGTCATTGCATCTTTATTCATCTACTCAGATTCAGAAGTTGTTCTCATCATCTTCATGAAAAGGACAAACACAAAACTGAAAGTATAAATACCATAAATACCAATCCTTTTGGAAGTAATTACATTCTCTCCCACTTTTTTAATTACTTTACTCTTTCTTTCTATTAATATACATAACATAACCGACATATACATAGCATTCTGCGTATATGTTGGAATTTCTATAATATATTTAAGGAGTTGAAATTTTTTGTAATATTGAAAACATAAGTTGTGTATTTGTGTAATTTTTAGAAACTGAAATGGCAGGCCACCAAGTCTCAAAAACCCATTAACCAACTCAATTAAAAGCCCATCATCTTTCTTGGGCTGGCATATTAAAAGGCCCAATAGTTCCATCAGATAGCTTATCTTAGGAATACCATTTTAAAATCTATTCAAATTAGTAAAATTATTTAAAAATCAACTCAAATACAAATTATCCATTTATTTTTTTCATAAGTTAATCTGTAATTAGGTATTGAACTTATACCTGGGATATAAATTCTTTAGAGGCGTAAGACGTAATTTATGAAATATTAGGAGGCGAAATATAAATTTATGTCACCTGTGTTTTCCCTCTTACACGTGGCATCCATCCGAGTAACGGACAAAACTTTTGGTGGGGAGATTACTGGCGTTTTCGTCGTGAAGCGCGTACTCTGAAGAGTGAGTACTGAACCAACCCCAAAAAACATAAACACTCTCTCCTTCTAACCCTTTTAGGTCTGTATCACTTTTCCCCTTTTACTCCATAAATTTGGAAATTTGATAGATCGGCGGCGAGCTCAGACATTTCTGGTTAACGTTTATCGCTCCATTTCGTGGAGGTATCAGAAATGCTGAAAATAGCCCTTTTCTTTCTCCAATTTGTTGTTATAATGTCGATTTTTTTCCTTTATTTTTTGTGCTGAAACATGTTAATTTTTGTATTCTACAAGCTATTTCTGCCTTCATTGTCCTTAGTTATGTCGGTGTGGGTGTGGAATTAGGGTTTTGAGCTATTGTTACGCTTAATCGGATGTCGTAGTGGCGAATTTTTCATTCATTTTTGTGTTGAAGTGTGTTGTTTTTGTTGTCTACAAGCATTTTCTGCCTCTGATGTCCTTAGTTATGTGAGTGCGTAGTTAGGGTTTTGCAGTATGAGCTATTGATTTTATGAATTTAAGCCTAATTGGATGTTATAATGTCGATTGTTTCATTCATTTTTATGTTGAAGTGCGTTATTTTTGTTGTACACAAGCAATTTCTGCCTCCGTTGTGCATATGTGAGTGCGTAGTTAGGGTTTTGCAGTATGACCTATTGATTTTTATGAATTTAAACTTAATCGGAGCTGCACTGACTCCGCTGTTATATCTGAAATGTTATTTTTGTTATGTACAAGCATATTCTGCCTTTGTTGTCCTTAGTTATGTGGGATTGCGGTTAGGGTTTTGCAGTATGAGCGATTGGTTTTATGAATCTAAGCTTAAATGGAGCTGCATTGACTCTGCTGTTATATCAGAAATGTTATTTTGCTTCCATTCTTTTGCGTGTGTATTGGAACTCTGGATTTCCTTGAGTTGTCTTTTAGAATGTGACCACCTCTTAGCTAAAGCTTTTTGTTCATACATGGTACGCAAATGTTAGTAATCTATTTCATGGCAGACACTTGAAATCTGTATTTGTGGACTGATTTTTTAGCATAAGATTGCCCAGGGGACAATGTGCTCCGTTACCACAGTTTTAAGTATTCGAAATCAGGTGCACAAAGAACTTATCCCCTTTCCAAGAGGCTTAAGGTTGTGTTTACTTCATGCTGTCCGTTAAGGTTATGCATTAGTTTGTAAAGTAACCATGAAACCCACCTTCAATATTTTGACAAGATTTTATTCTTTGATAGAACTCTTTTATTTTATTTTGAGCTATATTTTTCAAACGGATCTTTAATCTACTTGTGTTACTTAAGGTTTTCTTTTTTCATTTTAGTGTTGTTTCAAATCATATTCTGCCTCATCAAAGTACAAATTGGATGGTTTCCACTAATATCTTTGAGTCTTCTTAACATGTGTATTGTTCACAAAATATTGATTTGTCCTCTAAGATAATTCTGACTACTGTTAGAAATTCTAAATTAGAGTAATAGCCTAATAGGAAATAGTGCACCTTAATCGTTCTTGGATAGGACATTTAAGAAATGGTTTAACTTTCCTCTGAATATGCATTTATTAACTTGAGGAAACTGATAGGTTTTTCCTGAGACATCATAATCTCTCCCTTTAATATATTTCTTTTGTCACATTAATTATCAAGTGGTAGGTCTGGTGAATCGAGGCGAAAGTATACCGTGTCAGTCAAATTACTTTATATTCAACAAGTAGTATCTGTTGTCCATAATTTTATTGTGTAATTCAGTGGTATTGTTTCAATTGACTGGTATTGCTTTAATTGTTGTACTTTGTTGCAGTCAATGTTTTGCCTAGCAGTTTTTGTATATTAATTGAATTCTATTGGTGCCGTAGGCAACTTACAACATCTTCAGCTATGCTTCAAGTCCTCTCTGCTACTTGTTCTAAAGTTTCTTTTAATTAGCTGATTTGTGTATGCTATTTGTACCATATTCAGCTATGATTCAAGTCCTCTTATTTGCACGTGCCGAAGTTTCTGCGTATTAACTGAATTTTACATGGGGTGTAAGCTATTTTCATACCATCAGCTATGATTCAATTCCTATAAGTTGCTTCTTTAAGATTTAGCTTGAGTTCCCTTGATATTTGTTTTAATTAAATCTTGTACATTCCTTGGAATTAACTCTTGTTTTATTTTAATTCCAGATGAGCAGCAGCTCAGGCGAAGAATCAGATTTGAGTGACTCTGAGATTTATGAGTTCAAAGAGAAGCCTTATGAAGAATTAAGAACTGGAAAACTAAAAGTCAAGGGTCCAAATGGGTCCCTTAGATGTCCCTTCTGTGCAGGGAAGAAAAAGCAAGACTACAAGTACAAAGACCTTCTTCAACATGCTACAGGGGTTAGCAAGGGTTCTGCTAACCGAAGTGCTAAACAGAAGGCAAACCACTTAGCTCTTGCACAGTATCTGGAAACAGACCTAGCGAATGAGGCTGAGCCGATACCAAAACGTGATGTGACACCAGAACGTTCAGAACCTGGAAAAGATGAACTGTTTTCTTGGCCTTGGACTGGGGTTGTCGTTAACATTTCAAAGGAAACAGGAAAGGGAAGATCTCTAGATGACAAGGAGTATTGGTTAAAAAAGTTTTCCATGTACACACCTTTGGAAGTTAAGCTTTTCTTTGATAATCAAGGAAGGGTGTCTGAAGTTGTTGTGAGATTCAATAGTGATTGGACTGGTTTTAAGGGCGCAATGGAGTTTGAGAAGTCCTTTGAAGCCTCTCATTGCAGTAAACAAGAATGGAAATCCCATAGAAGTTGCCCTGGTCCAAATCTGTATGGATGGGTTGCTCGTGAAGATGATTATCTAGAAGAAGGAGCTGTAGGAGAATATCTGCGAGAGAAGGGGGAGCTAAAGACTATCTCAGACCTTATTAAAGAGGAAACGCAGGGTAGAAAAAAAGTTGTAGCAAATCTAGCCAATGAAATTGACATGAAAAATGAAAATCTGGATGAGCTGCAAACAAAATTCAATTTGAACACCCTGTCTCTTAGTCAGATGCTCGTAGAGAAAGACATGCTACACCGTTCTTTTTTTGAAGGTTTTTAGTTGGAAACTTCTCTTTTCTTAATTGTTTTACCTGGTCTGCAGATAATGTGTGAAATTTATGTTTCTTATCTGATGTCCCTGCCATGTGTGTGATAGATGAGAATGTTTGGACGTGACATTGTAAAGTGCCAGTTCCCTTTTGTCTACTCTAAGATTAGCTTATTTCATTTGTTACTTGGACAAAAGGGATTCACTAGAGCTTGTCTGTTGAAAATGGTTTTATTTAATATGTAACTAACTTCAAGCATCTTACATTTGCTTTGAAAACTTGTAAGGTGATTCTAGATCCTTGATTTGACGAAGGTCACAAGGTAAAGAGAGGTTCCATTTTTGGATATTAATCAGGTAATAGAGAGTTCCACTAGTTTCTAAAGTATAACTTAAGTGTACTTGGTGCAGAGTCAAGGAAGATGCAACGCCTTGCACGTGAGCATGTACAGAAAGTCCTGATGGAGCAAGAAATGCTGAGTTTAGAGTTGGAGAGCAAGAAGAAGAAGCTTGATTCTTGGAGCAGAGAACTGAATAAGCGTGAAACCTTGACTGAGCGAGAAAAGCAAAAGCTTGATGAGGAAAAGAAACAGGTATCCAATTCCAGCACGAGTCAAAATTATATATAAATATTTCTCTTTGTCATGGTAGAGCAGCAATGGTTTATATTCTTTTGGGTCTCAGCTTTCTTGTGCCTATATTATGTGGTTAGAATGTTACTTTCAAGCTTCCTGTCCTCTAACGCCAACACTTTCGAAGAATACTCTGTTGAATTTATATTGTTGATTCAGAATGATGTGAGAAATTCAGCTCTTCAATTGGCTTCCGCGGAACAAAGAAAAGCTGATGAGAATGTCTTGAGACTGGTTGAAGAACAAAAGGTGTGTCATTCATAATCATGTCCACCCACCCCTACCCCTCCCTGTCATGCGTTTGTGTGTGTGTGTGTTTATTTTGAGCAAGGATATTTCTGCATATGGTTCTTGCAAAACCTGGAAGTTGGGGTTTCTGTTATTGTTGTTAGCACAAAACTAAACGGAAGTTTACTCATGTTGATGTTAAATGTCCAGAGGGAGAAGGAGGAAGCCTTGAAAAAAATTCTTGAGCTTGAGAGGGACATTGATGCCAAGCAAAAGTTGGAAATGGAGATAGCAGAACTTAAAGGAAAACTAGAGGTTATGAAGCACCTTGGGGGCAATGATGATGAAGCTGTACAGAAAAAGATTAAGGAGATGAATGAAGAGCTGAAAGATAAAATGGAGGAGATGGACAGTATGGAGTCTCTAAACCAGACTCTCCTTGCGAAGGAGCGCCAAAGTAATGATGAGTTGCAAGATGCACGGCGCACATTGAAAGAGGTAAGATACTTGGAATCAATTGCAGTAAGATTTTCAATTGCTTTTAGTCAAAACCTTAATGCTGAGTTATTTGCAATAACTCTCTCTTTTTAGGGACTACTTGATGTATTAAGCAGTGCGCGAGCCCATATTGGGATAAAAAGAATGGGAGAAATTGATTCAAAGGCCTTTCAGAATGCACTGAAACAGAGGTTTCCAAATCAGGAAGCTGAAATCAAGGCCATAGAACTTCTCTCTCTGTGGCAGGAAAAAATAAAAGACCCTGACTGGCATCCCTTTAAAACAATCATGATTGATGAATCAAATGTGGAGGTTCGTTTTTCATTTGGCTATTTCAGTTTATCTCTTTTTCTGCCAATTTTGTTCCTTCTGTTGCTGTGACTTGATACCCTAACCTATGTTTCAAGATGGGGGTTTTGTTACTTGATCAATCCTACTTAGGAGAAATATAAAAGGTTGTATTCCTTCATTTTTAGCAGTAACTTTATTTCAATTTTTCGTCTCCCATATTCCAAATTTTAAACCCACAAGGAGTAACCTATTATGAAATATTACAGTATTATCTGTTTTTTTTTTCCTTTAAAGAATATTTTGGAAAGAATAATGTTAAGAATTCTCTTTTGGGTCTTATGCAAACAACCTCTCTACCTATGTCGAATATTTTGGAAAGAACAAGGTTAAGAATTCTCCTTTGGGTCTTATGCAAACAACCTCTCTTCCTCTGTGTGTGTTTGTGTCCCGGGGGAGGGTGGGGGGGGGGGGGGTTGTATGTTGATGTAAAATAGTTAATTGCCCCTCAGAGATTCACATTTGTAATCATCAATGTGATTTTGTTACAACAGTAACATTTTTGCAACTAATAGAAATGTTAGGATTACAATGCTTGAATAGTTTAGGGTCATTTTCACTGCTCAAATAACTAGAGGGTTAAATTGCTTGCCTTGAAGTTTACTACTCGGTATCTTTTATGGAAAGGATTTTGATACTAGAGGAAAGAAGAAAAGTCTTGCACTTTTGTCCTAAAATTTTTACTATGCATGCTGCTTTACAACAATTAAAAAGTAAAAGAAAGAGGGAGAGAAGTCTATTCAAGTCATATTGACAGCTGGGATTGTGACTGTAAATGCAGAGAGTGATTGATGAGAATGATGAAGCTCTACGAAACCTAAAGGAAGAATATGGGGATGAAATTTGGGATGCGGTGACTGCAGCCCTGAAGGAGATAGAGGAGTACAATCCTAGTGGTAGATATGCGGTTCCTGAGCTATGGAACTTCAAGGAAGGAAGGAAGGCCACGCTGAAGGAAGTCATCAGTTTCATCTTCAAGCAAATCAAGACGCAGAAACGAAAGAGAACATGATAGCAAGATGGTTGACAGATTATGTTTGTTTTATGATGCTTGTAAAGCCAGTGATGTTCGACTCGCTAGATATTATTATCCTTTTTTGCGGTTCGACTCTGATAATACTGATGAGATACTTTAAAATGTTCAATTGTCTTTTAATTTTATTTGAAACTCTGTTCTGCAGTCAGTTATGTTATTGGGAGAAGGTGTTTGCCTTGATTCAATTAAACTAGAAAATCTCAAGGAAGTCTTCAAAGGACAAGCCTCTCAATTATCTGCCTTGTGTACATGGTATGCATTTGCATGTTGATACTTGGTTAAAACAATTCTCTCCTCGAGAGGATTTTGGTTAAGCTAGACAACCCGTGTAGCGGAGGATGGTGTTGTCTATTTGCAAGACATCACCAGTCTTAAAGGGGCTAGGGTATAGCACAAGAAGATACATATAGAGCTAGAAGCCTAGAACTGTGGTCTTCACCAATTCGGACGCTATTTAACCCAGACTACATCCAAGGTGTAAAAACCAGTGAGACAAATACATCCATAAGAAGAAAGCCTGTCAGCGTATTTTCTTTATAGTTAATAGAACCGGACAACTTTGGACTATGCTGACAGCATTTTACAGTTCATTTTCTCACTGAGAAGTCATTAATAGTCAGAATTGCAACGCCAAAACAAAATTCCACCCAAGCTTAGTGGGCCTAGTGGTGTCCTTAAACATGAAAACGTGATGCTCGTTGTTCTTAATGAAATAGCAAGAACAAAAAATAAATTTGCAATTACAATTGTTCTAGCCGATAGAATTACTAATTGGACCTTGAGCCCATGCGTCATCAACATTAACTAACAGAAGAAATCATGCCATAAACAAACAAGGCAATAGGATTGTGTCCTCAAACCATTAGATATGTTGTTCAGCAAACAACCTTGTTTATGTATTAACGCAATGGGGGAAGAGACTTACTTCCAAGAACCTCGTATGCTTAAGCAGCAGCGCAGCACCATATGAAGTATTTAATTTCAATACTTTCTCAGTCTAGGAAACTTGAGCACTACATATTTGCTTATGACTGGACCGTCATTTGTGTATGTTAGCGAAACAGAATAAGACGATACATTTTCACCATTCTGATCTAAAGACACCATTAATGACAGGGTTAACAGAATTATGCGATCAGCTCCTAACACGATATCAGTCTTACACAAACCAACCTTTGGGATTTGAGGCAGATACCTTACATCATAAAGGTAATAAGCCTTTGGACTTTTGTTAATCAAACCAAGTTGGAACATACAGAAACGGGCTTCAGTTTACAAACACCTGAATAACAAGTTTCTGCAGAAGTAGATCAAAAACACATGACAGCAAGTACCTCATATCTTTTGATTCACAAGATCAGACCTGTCAGTAACAACAACAACAACAACATACCCAGTGAAATCTCGTAAGTGGGGTCTTGAGAGGGTAGAGTGTACTCAAACCTTACCCCTACCTTGCGGAGGTAGAGAGGTAGTTTCAGAACGACCCTCGGCTCGAATACACCAAACCAAAGTAGGTATAGAAAGGGAAAGCATCAGTGAAGAAAACATAGGAACTAATATGGAAACATTAACAATAACAAAATAGTGCAACCACCGAAACACCATTTACAACAGATGATGAGATTGACATGCTATAACACTAAACTATAAAACCAATTATTTATCATTACGCAATTTTCAAACCAGAAACATATATGAAATCATGTCTCCTCTTTTTTTAAAACACCAAGTTAACAGATCTTCTTTCCACATCCTCTCTTCTTTTACCCTTACTCTAGTTCAATGGTTTTCTCAAACTCACGCTACCAATTCAAGACTCCAACAACCAAATTCACTTGAAGCCAAACCCACAGATTACAGAAAAGTATCATCAGAATCAACCAATCTTTCAAGAGAATAAATCAGCAGCTCAACCAACTTTCCTAATCTGAAGTAACTGTGAATTAGAATTATAAATTGAGGACAAGCCTTCTCATAATAGTTCAAACAAAAAAAGCAAGGACAATGTAACAGCCATAGCTAAGAAAGCCCAGGTCTCTCCTTCTCCCTCCTCAAAACAAACAATTTTTCTACAACCAATACAAAGAAACTGGAAAACCAATTATGCAAGGCATGGAAGTAAATCAGAAAACAGAGATCCTCGTTCTTCCAGAGTGATACAATATGCCAACCAAACTATCCTGTAGAAGGCAAGTAATTGCAGTAGTGTTAGGTACATGCACTAAAACAATAAGATGGAAGCAAGAACAAGGTTGATATATCTGAACTGCAACTAGCTCCTTTTAAGGAAAGGGAAGAGGTTTTCCTGAGTCTCTCCCAATCTCTCTTTTCAACAACACATCCAGCGTAATCCCACAAGCGGAATCTAGAGAGGGTACGATGTATGTAGACCTTACCCCTACTTTTTTGGGATGGGGTAGAGATGTTGATAGGTTAGACCCCTGGTTCAAGAGAAGTTTAATACAAGTAGCAAGATGAACAAAGCAAAGAAAAAATAGGCAATAGTAGAACTTGAAGATGAAGTACTTCGTGACTACTACTAAAAAAGGAGAAGATGAGGAGAAAAGAGTACCAACCGCCTCTTCAACATGAAAGCACTACAACACTCGGCTATATACTCTCCTTTTATTCTAATCTTGGAGCTCCATACCTTCCTATCTGAGATCATGTCCTTAGTAGCTAAAGATGTGTCACGTCGTATCTATCACCTCCACCGGTTCTTCAGCCTACCTCTACCTCTCCTAACAACTGCTATAGTCAGCCTCTCGCACCTCCTTATTGGTGCATCCACGCACCCCCTATTCACATTCCCGAACCAACTCAGTGCTGATTCTCTCTTCTTGTCCTCCACAGAAGCCACTCCCAACCTTGTCCAGTATAACATCATTTCTAAACTTATCTCTCCTAGTACTCACACATCCATGCGACCATTCTCATATCTGCTACCATCTTTTGAATATGCCTGTTCTTGACTGACCAACGCTCTACCCCATACAGATAATTCCAAAAACATAGTTACTAAACAGAAGCCTCTCGTCAGTTGTAAATGATGTTGTTACTTATGTTCAGTTAATTCATTAGAAACGTTATGTTCAGTTAGAACTTAAAAGAAAAACCTTGATTGAGGATAATCATTTCTTTCCACGAGTGAGGATGACAACCATAGACAGCACCATTTGTTTTCAACTCCAATCAAACATGTCACAACAGCACAAAAGTATTTCTTGATCTATAACATTTCCGTCCTTGCATTTGCTTCTCCCATAACTCAATCGAAAAGCAGAACAAACCAGGAAGCTACAAGCTAATGCCCACATATGGAAGCTTCAGCAATTTTATCTTTCTTATCCGAAACATAGAAAATATGCCGCGCTGATGTTTAATAGCACGGCAAAGGAGGGAAGAAAAGAGTTGCATAAAACCAAAATAAGGTGGATACCATAAATCACGACGAAACTTTTTTACCAAAAGTATACATAGGAACGCAGCATCACACAGCACACACACAGGTAATAAACACCTACCCTTCTAAAGTTTATTTATTTATATGTTTTCTTCAATGGGAACTCTGCCCATTTTCAACACCTAGACCATACAAGACACCAGCATACTTCTCCAGCGAACCACTAAAGTAGTTCTCTTTCAACTTCCTAAATGTACAAGCAGTGAGCAAGCTATCTGAACCCGCCTGATGACAAATACCAACCCTCTCAACATCCAACAGCTCCGCAAGCTTGTTCAATCCACCATGAAGGCTGTTGCAGAACTTCATCAAGTGCTTGATATCGAAAATCACAGGAAAGTATAAATTTAGCAAGGTAAAGAAACCTTCTTGCGTATCAGGCAAAGCCCGTCCACTCAACAGCTTCAACAGATACCCAAAATCATACCCACTGTGAAACGTAACCCACGAAACACCATCATTCAGCACAATCCCTGACGACATCAAAAGCTCCCCAAAACGAATAGCATCAATACCCCTTTCATTATTCATCTTGAAATCAATCCCACTTTCGCGCAACAACTCAATCGAATCATTCGCGAAGACATCCTCATTCGGATTGAATTCGCGAAAATTGAATTGCCAAATACAGTACTTATCCGTTCCACACTTTGGCAAGTTGCCATTTTCATCCGAAAACGTCAACCCTAACTGAATCAACTTCAGCATATCAACATTATCCTTAAGTGTCTGAAAATTAAAATCATTAATACTCTTAAAATTCCCAACCGGCCGTATCACCACTCCAGGAAACTCCGTATCCATCGCAACAAACGGAAAATCATCAACAATCTCCCGCATCAACACAAATTCTTCCTCCAGATTCTCATTCCAAACCTCCCGAATATGAATCGAATCAGTTTTCGACAAAATCGACATTTTCACCCCCAATTAAATTATCTTCTCTCCACCAAAACCGACAGAATCTCAAATCAAAATCAGATCTGCAAAATAAAATAAAAATGAACTAAAACTACACTAACCCAAAAAAAAAAAAAAAACAACGAATTAACATTTAAAAAAACTTTTTTTTTTTCAAAAAAAAAGTAAATATATAACTAACAGATCCTTTGAAACTTACCTTTCAACTTTCAATACAAATAACAAAATGGAGAAATGGGCATCTCGTTCTCACATCTTTAAAAGTGTTTTGGTAAAGTTGATAACATTGAACTTTTTGTGTTGTAGTTTTGGCAAAAGCTATTTAACAAGCTGTATGCTAAGGTTTTATGGGAATTGTAATAAATAGTAGTATATAAGTCAATGATGATGTGCAAGTTAATGGATTGGATCAACTTATTAAGCTTAGCTTTATTAATTTCTCCTATAAAGGTACTTCTCTCCTTGTTATGATGAATGAGTCATGGACCATGGTAATGTGTTTTTGTTCTCTTTTGTGATATTTGGATTATTTAAGATTTGTGATAAGTTCTAAATTTTGCTAGTTTTTATGATTCAAATCTTCTAGTAATTTCATTCTAAGGAAATGCAAGCTGCAAATTTTTTACTATTATTTCTATTAAAAAAAAAGTTTTTGAGTTTTTTCTGTGCAATTTCTTCTCTTCTGATCGATTTTACTGGCGGAATATGTGTTGATGATTTATATCTTTTAATTATATTTTAACAGAATGTAAGCTCTAATTTTTTTATCGTGTTAACTTATTTGTTTCTTTGTTTTTGAATTTTCTCTTGTACGGTTCTTTTCGTGTTGATTTCAGTGATATAAAAAAAAATTGATTTTTTTTATCGAGATCTTAAGATCATGCCTGGCTATGAAGCAAATGTACCAAAAAGCAAAAGAAGGTGATGAAGAAAGCATTAGAGGATTGAGGAACGAATCATCTTGACAATAAATTGAAGCTAGATTGAACGAAACTAGAGCCATCAATTTGAGAAATCATACTGAAAGACACATGCATAGAACCGTTAAGTGTTCCAGCCAATTTGAAGTGGATCAATCGGATGAAACACATTCTTCATCAATAAAAGTAAAAGACGAAAGTTTAAATGAAATTGGATCAGCCAATTTGAAAAGTACGTGAAAGACACGCGCATATAATCGTTAAGTATTCCAACCAATTTGAAAGGGGGGCAAACAGAAGGAACACATCTTTCATATCAATAAAAGTCAAAGACTCAAATTTAAATAAAATTGGAGCAATCTCAATGAGAAGTCACATGCAAGACACGTGCATATAACCGTTAAGTGTTCCTGTCAATTTGAAGTGGGTTAATTAGATGAAACACATTCTTCATATCAATAAAAGTCAAAGACACAGGTTTAAATGAAATTGGAGCAATCAATTTGAAAAATCACGTGCATATAACCGTTAAGTGTTCCAGCCAATTTGAAGTAGGCCAATCAAATGAAACAGAAGTCAAAGACGCAAGTTTAAATTTAATTGGAGCAATCAGTTTGAGTTTGAGAAATCCCAAGAAACACATGAGCATATAATCATAAAGTGTTCCAACCAACTCAAAGTGGATCAACCGATGAAGCATATTCTTCCATACCAATGAAAGCCAAAGACACAAGTTTAGTCTGCATTGACACGTGTCATCTGTTCTGAATAAGTTTTATCGTGTATGATTTTTCCAGGTTAGTTTTAATGATAGAATATGTTCTGATAATCCAAACTCTTTAATTACATTTTTTCAGGTTAGTTTTAATGATATAATATGTTTTGATGATTCAAACTCTTTAATTACATTTTTTAATTTTCTCTAGTATGGTTCTTTTTAGATTGATTTTAAGGACATATTTATCTTCGAATTTTTTGACGAGATCTTAAAATTATGCCTACTAATGGAACAAATGTACCAAAGAGCTTCTTTTTTTTTTCAAAAAAAAAATGATAAAAAACATTTCAGAAAATATGTTGAAGGCTGAATCATCTTGAGAATAAATTGAAGCTAGATTGAATGAAACTAAAGCTATCAATCTGAGAAATCACGTGAAAGACACGTACATATAACCATAAAAATTAAGAGCTATCAATGAATATTAGTGTCATATGATTTTCTAATTGGGTGTTGAACTAGTACATAAAAAAAAATGACGTTTTAAATACTAAAACGTGTATTAATAACATAAGTATTTGCACAAAATTTTCTGATTGGTCGTTGAATTAATACGTAGAAGGATGGCGTATTAAATACTAAAACGTGTATTAATAGCATAAGTATCCGCATACAGTTACTGATTGTTCGTTAAATTAGTAAATAGAAGGATGGCGAATTAAATACTAAAATGTGTATTAACAACTTAAATGTTAGCATGCCGTGATAAACACGTACATATAACCGTTAAGTGTTTCAGACAAATTGAAGGGGGCTAATCAGCTGAAACACAATCTTCATATCAATAAAATTCAAAGACGCGAGTTTAAAAGAAATTAGAACAATCAATTTGAGAAATCACGTGCAAGACACGTGCATATAACCGTTAGTTGTTCCAACCAATTTGAAGGGGGTTGACCCAAATGAAACACATTCTTCGTATCAATAAAATTCAAAGACACAGGTTTAAATGAAATTAGAGCAGTTAATTTGAAAAATCACGTGCAAGACACGTGCATATAATCGTTAAGTATTTCAGCCCATTTGAAGTGGGTCAATCAGATGAAACACATTCTTCAAATCAATAAAATTCATAGACACAAGTTTAAAAGAAATTAGAGCAATCAATTTGAGAAATCACGTGCATGTAACTGTTAGTTGTTCCAGTCATTTGGGCCAATCAGACGAAACATATATATCCTTCCATATCAATGGAAGTCAAAAGGGCAAGTTGAATGGAACTAGAGCAATCAAATTGAGAAATTATGAGAAAGACACGTGCATATAATCATAAAGTGTTTCTTTCAGTTTGAAGTGGATCGATCAGATGAAACACATTCTTCCACACCAATGGAAGTCAAAAGGGAAGTTCAATCCTTGTTGACGCGTGCCATTTGTTCTTAATAAGATATTTGCATAATCTTCAATTATTGAAACACTTCTCTTCAAACATCAATTATTAAAACACTTCTCTCCAACTTTCAGTTTTTTTCCCTTGATTGTATTGGAAAGAAACTTGAAGTGCATTAACAAGGTACAATATAATTTAACTTAATTTTAGTCTCAATTTACTATAACTAGTAAGTTGCAAGAGGAAAGCATGTGGTAATAACAAACGTTTGGATCACAGTAATTAATTGGCCTATTACCAAAATGACGTGTTAAAAATTGAGAGATATCAATGAATATTAGTGTCATACGATTTTCTAATTGGGTGTCAGACTAATACGTAGAAGGATAACGTAATAAATACTAAAATGTGTATTAACAACATAAGTGTTCGCGTGATAGACACGTGCATATAACAGATAAGTGGTCCAGATAATTTGAAGGGAGCCATTCAGATGAAACACATTCTTCATATCAATAAAATTCAAAGACGCAAGTTTAAAATAAATTGGAGCAATCAATTTGAGAAATCACGTGCAAGACACGTACATATAACTGTTAACTGGTCCAGTCAATTTGAAGTGGGTCAATCAGATGAAACATATTCTTCATATCAATAAATCACGTGCAAGACACGTGTATATAGTCGTTAAGTGTTCTAGCCCATTTGAAGTAAGTCAGTCAAAAGACGCAAATTTAAAAGAAATTGGAGCAATCAATTTGAGAAATCACGTACAAGACACGTGCATATAACCGCTAACTGTTCCAGCCATTTGGGCCAGTCAGATGAAACATATCCTTCCATATCAATGAAAGTCAAAAGGACAAGTTGAATGGAACTAGATCAATCAAATTGAGAAATTATGAGAAAAGACACATGCATATAATCATAAATGTTCCTGTCAGCTTGAAGTGGATCGATCAGATGAAACGCAATCTTCCATCTCAATGAAAGTCAAAAGGGAAGTTCAATCCACGTTGATACGTGTCATCTGTTCTGAATAAGTTATTTGCCCAATCTTCAATTGTTTAAACACTTCTCTTCAAACATCAATTATTGAAAAACTTCTCTTCAACTCGAGTTTTTTTTAATTTTCTATAACTATGTAAGTTGCAGGAGAAAAGCATGTGGTAACAAAAAGCATTTGGATCCTGTTAGATCTAACACATTCATTAATTGGCCTATTACAAACATGACGTGCTAAAAATTGAGAGGTATCAATGAATATTAGTGTCATTCGGTTTTCTAATTGGGTGTTCGACTAATACGTAATAACATAAGTATTCGCACACAATTTTCTGATTGATCATTAGATTAGTACGTAGAAGGATGACATATCAAATACTACATTAATAACATATAGTGTCTGCATACAGTTTTCTGATTGATCTCGTTGGATTAGTACGTAGAAAGATGACGTCTCTCCAATTTTCAATGGCTCATGCACTTCTCCCCCAGGAGGAAATAATCATTTTTCATTTTCAAGCAATTGAAGACACAAAAGGGCAAGATGGGATGATAGCTAGGTATCTTTCTATCTCCTTTCCTTTCACAGGTTGCCAGATGGAAATCCTTCTTAGGGATGTAACAGAGCAGTTACTTTTTCATAATGGATGTATATATGCACTCCCTGGATTCGGATTTGTGCAAATTTGCGAGGTGGATGACATGTTTAGCTGCAGAATGTGTTTTTTAAAGATGCTTGTAATTCCACGTATGTTTGACTCAGTAGGAGAATATCCTTTACACAGTCCATATAGCCAAGGATGGTGCTGTCTATTTGTAAGACATCACTAGTCTTGAGAGCTAGAAGAATATTGCAATATAACAAGATACATCAAAGTTGAGCATAACTTAATAGTCAACATATAATGTATGCAGCCTAAACAAAGCATGAAAGTCCATGTGGAAACTCTTGAGATATTGGCTCTTCCGGTCTGAATCCTTCTCTCCAGGTATTTACTTCAACTGAACAAAGCATGAAAGAAGTTTTTTGGGCAGTGGATCACATCTTTTGATTCACAATCACAACTATAATATCAAATTATTTCCATTATGCTTTTTCAAACCAGCAGTATATACAAGGTCATATAAGTCAACAGATCTTTCTTTTGACGTCCTCTCCTCTTTTATCCTTACTCTAATTCAATGGTTTTCTCAAACTCACACTACCAATTCAAGACTCCCAACAACCAAATTCACTTGAAGAAAAATCCCCAGAGTACAGAAAATATCATCAGCATTGACTGATCTTTCAAGAGAACAAACCAACAGCTCAACAAACATCCTTAATCTGAAGCAACTGTGAATTAGAATTATTAGATCACTTCCAAGGACAACTAAATGTTAAACCGAGTCTTCTCATAATAGTTCAATCAAAACAAATGTAAAAGCCGTAGCTCCGGTCCATCCTTCTTCCTCCTCAACAACCATTCCACAACCAATAGAAGGAAAAAGGAAACACAAATTATGCAAGGTATGGCAGTAAATCAAAAAACAGAGAACCTAGTTTTTCCAGAGTGATGCAATATGCCAACCTATCTATCCTTTATATATCATATACAGGATAAGTAAATTGCAGTAGTGTTAGGTATATGTGCTAAAACAATAAGATGGAAGCAAGGACAAGGTTGATAGTTCTAAAATGCAACTAGCTCTAAGTAAGTAAAGGGGATAGGTTATCCTGACACTCTTCTAATCTCTCTTTTCAACAACAAAAAGAACAACATACACAACGTAATTCCAAAAGTGGACTCTGGGGGGAAGGAAAGACGTACGGAAACCTTACCCATACCATTTTGGGATAGAGAGGTTTCCGGTAGACTATTGTCTCAAAGTAGAAAGAAAAATAAATACAATATAACAATATGAACAAAGCAAAGAAGCAACAGCTAGCAGTAAAAACTGAAGAATAAGATACTGCACCAATACTACTTAAAAAAGAAGAGTAGGAGAGAAGACACCCCTTGCCTCTCCCACACAGAAGTGCTACGACACGCAGTTACCTACGACCCTTTTACCCTAATCTTCGACCTCTGTACCTCCCCTTAGTTCTTCTTCGGCCTACCTCAACCTCGCACAGTCCTCTTCACATGCCCGAATCACTCTTGCTTCCTTCGCGTTATCTGCCAAAGAGGCCACTCTCACCTTGTTATGTATAACTTTGTTCCTAGTCCTATAAAACACTCTGCCAACAAAAAAATACTCACTGTAATCCCATAAGCAGGGGTATGGGGATGGTAGGATGCACGTGGACCTTAACTCAACCTTGGTGAGATAGAGATTGTTTCCAATAAACTCTGCCCCATATATATAATTCCAAAAACAGAGTAACAAAACTCTCCACTTTGTGGGAATATACTGGGTATGTTGTGTTGTTGTGGCAGAGTAACTAAACAGAAGCCACTTATCGGTTGTAAATGATGCTGTAACTTATGTTCAGCTAGAAGAACCTTGATTAAGGATAATTATTTCATTCCACAAGTGAGGATGACAACCATAAACAGCACAATGAGTTTTCGACTCCAATCAAACATTGTGAAAACAGCATAAAAGTATTTCTTGATACACAACAATTCCATCCTTGCACATGCTTCTCCCATAGCTCAATCGAAAAGCAGAGGAAAAATCAGAACAAACCTGGAAGCTACCAACTTATGAAAGCTTCAGCAATTATACTTCCTTATCCTGGAGCAAAACAATGAACCAGAAACACCAAAACAATGACATTTGACAATATCCAACACTGTTATATAATAGCAGAAGAATAAAGGAAGAAAGAGTTTTATCAAACCAAAGTAAGGTGGATATTATAAATAACCACAAACTTTTTTTACCAAAAGTATACATTGGAAGTGTGGCATCATACATCACACACAAGTAATAAACATCTATCCTTTTTAAGGTTTTTTTTTTCATTTTTATTTTTTTTATTTTTTTCTTCAATGGGAACTCTGCCCATTTTCAACACCTAGACCATACAAGACACCGGCATACTTTTCCAGTGAACCGCTAAAGAAGTTTTCTTTCAACTTCCTAAATGTACAAGCAGTGAGCAAGCTATCTGAACCCGCCTGATGACAAATACCAACCCTCTCAACCTCCAACAACTCCGCAAGCTTGTTCAATCCACCATGAAGGCTGTTGCAGAACTTCATCAAATGTTTGATGTCGAAAACAATAGGGAAATACACATTGATCAAGGTAAAGAAACCAGCTTGCGTATCAGGCAAATCCTGGCAAGTCAACAGCTTCAACAGGTATCCAAAATCATACCCACTATGAAAAGTAATCCAATGAACACTATCATTCAGCACAATACCTGACGACATCAAAAGCTCCCCAAAACGAATAGCATCAATTCCCCTCTCATTGTTCATCTTGAAATCAATCCCGCTTTGGCGCAACAACTCAATCGAATCATTTGCGAAAACATCCTCATTCGGATTGAATTCACGGAAATTGAATTGCCAAATGCAGTACTTATCGGTTCCACACTTGGGCAAATTGCCATTCTCATCCGAAAATGTCAGCCCTAACTGAATCAACTTCAACATATCCACGTTATCCTTCAGCGTTTGGTAATGAAAATCATTACTATTCTTAAAATTTCCAACCGGCCGAATCACAACTCCAGGAAACTCCGTATCCATAGCAACAAACGGATAATCATCAACAATCTCCCGCATCAACGCGAATTCTTCCTCCAGATTGTCAATCCAAACCTCTCGAATGTGAATCGAATCAGTTTTCAGCAAAATCGACATTTTTTTTCAATCAAATGAAAGAAAATTTTTTATCTTCACCAATTCCGACAATACAAATTTTGAATCGTCGGAATTAAAATAGATCTCTTTATATCTCCCAATTCAAAATCAGATCTGCAAAATCAAATGAAAATAAACTAAATTAACCCAACATAAAACAATAAAGAGCAAGCTCGGTGCACTACAGCTTATGAGAAAGGACAGGACCACAAGGATCAACTGCACGCAGCCTTACCTTACATTTCTGCAAGAGGCTGTTTTCCAAAAAATTCAAATAAAAAAATCATTGTTCATAAATTAAAATACAAATAAACAACAGATCTATCAAAATTTACCTTACAAAATAACTAAAGATTGAAACTTTCAACCATGGATCGAAAACCCAATACTCCGAGACATGTATATATAAATAAATTTGTGGAGAGAGAGGGAGATTTGGAAGATTAGGGTTTCAACAGGAAAAAATTGAACGCGGCGAAGAGGTATAAAAAAAATGAACTTTAGGTCAAAATGGAAGACTTTTTTTTTATGTTTTTTTTGATTTTTTTTTTTTTTTCCTTTTTCTAGGGGGAGAAAAAGAGATGGGCCTTCCCTTCTTGTCCACCTTCTCACAATTCCAAAACTACAAATATATAGTAAATGTTTTTTTTTTTTTTTTTTTTTTAAATTTGGAATATTTTGTGGAAATAAAAAATTGAAGGAGACAATTTGTTGGATGGTGGTTGTGTTAATGGCCCTTTTTTTTCCTCGTAAATATATTTTTTGTTTGAGGATTGAAGGGTTTTTGGTTTTTATTTTTACTTTTTTTTTTTGGTTTTTTTTTTTTTTAATGACTTTTTTTGTTTTTTGATTGTTTTGGAAGTTTTGAGCGATCACGAGTCTGAAATGTGGTTTTATGTGGGAGGAAAAGAAAAAAGGTGAAATGTTGGTATTTACTAAATATATACATGTATTCTAATTCTAATAATACTAATAACCGCGTAATGGAGCAAACAGATAAATATAGTAATTTAAATTTTATAGTCATGATGATAAGATTAAAATTTTAAAAGGGAAGGATTAAAAAGTAATCCACAATGACGAGCCAACTTTATAAATCCAAAATCGTGAAAGGGAAGGATTGAAAAGTAAAAGAAAGGTTGGTCATTGTCAATGAAGAACGTGTAACGCACCTCTTTTAGTAAACAACATAATCGACTGCACATGAAGTGTTGACGTGATTAGAATAAATAATTTAGGAGTGAGCAGTGGCGGGCGAAAAATTATACTCACTATTTATACGCGGTTAAAATAATTTTTTATGTATATATAGTATATATTGAACCCCATCGTCTAGTTCGTATGTTTTCTTTCGAACCCCCTTAATGAACATCTTGGCTCTGCCACTGGGAGTGAGGAAAAGAAATGAAAATTATTAAGAGCGTCTAAATACTGGGAAGGTCGGATGTACACAAATTTTATTTCTATCTTTGTAAGGTAGGGAATTTGTTTTTAATAGATCCTTGCCTCAAAAACAAAAGATTTTTGAAGCAAAATTGTAAGAAAGATATGACAGTAAAATAGCAAGAAACGAGATAAATACAACAACAGATAATAATGCATATTGAAGTGCGACTCCTAAATGAAATTCAATTAGTGGGCAAGATGAGTCATGGCTTCATGGGAGAGATGATGTATTGAACCAGTCGATTGTGACTCGTAAGGCATTAACAATAAGGCATAACACCTCATAATCCTTTTAAACTTGACATGTCCTATTCAGGAAAAAATTATATACATATTTTAATGTGTATCTTGTTAGCAGCAACAGCAATGGAATCATTAATCCTAGATGGGAGCTTTTGGGACAATAGCTCAAAGTTGTGCTCTAACAATAATCGACGTTTAAGAAGAATCAATATTCTGATAATCCAAACGACTAATGCTTAGCTTGGATTTGTTTTTTCGCATATGGAAACTTTGCCAAGAGTTTTCTCCAATCAAAAGTTCGTGCACAATTTGAATGATTCCCATCTAATTACCACATAAAAAACTTCATGGCGTGCTACCTGTTTCACATTTATTCCTGTTTTCAAGGCTTAGTTGGTGTTCAGCCTTCATGTATTCCCTCCGAGTTTACATATTATTGTTTTCCAGATGGGGTGAATAAAACTGAAAAAGATGCAACCGAAGTGCCTTGTCCCTGGCCCTCCTCAGACTCTGTACAACCTTAACTTGATACTTACCAATCCATACGTTGACAGATTGTGTTATAACTAGCCTTCCTGACTACTTGTGATGCCATATTAATAACCACAAATAAAACACGAGGGTAAATCCAAAATCTCTCAATCAACTGAGGGAAGTAACAAACTAAACAGAGCAGGAAAGAATTATCACTTAATTGTTACCATTTGCAACAGAGAAAATGCTTTCAACAGCGGAAAATACTAGCAAAGTTTTGGTACACTATTAATTCGTCTGTTTCTGCAGAGAAAATTCAGCTAACATGCCGTTAGGAAATACTTCTATTGAATGACGATGACCATGAAGAAAGATGTACTAGAGCCACCTCCAATATGAGGTAAAAAGCAAAAGAAAATTGTATGTGATCCAGAGAACTCATGCCATTCAAAGATCTTTACTTGCTTTCAGTAACTGGGAAGTAGACACCCTCTGCTGCCAACCAAACATTATCTGCACGTTTTTCTCTAACACCGCAAACCTGCAACGTGCATACATGGAGATTTTAAGGCCATGAAGGAAGCAGAAGATAGGATAACATTACATTTGGAACTATCACGATGTTAGTACAATCTTATGCTCTCACCTCTTGCTGACCTCCAGCAATTCGGGTGTATTTCTTGTCATGACTGTGGAGATAACCTCCAGTGTCCACATGCTGAAGCCTGATTCTTAGGTCTTGCCTCCAAGTTTTCCCACTGCCCTCAATTTCGAGTCTACCAAGGGGGAGAAAGAAGAAACAGATCAAACAAAGAGGTGGTGGTTACTAAAGGCCAAGAAGGCAGCACATGTCAGCCTGTATCCAAAGACTGATCCGGCCTTACCTCCAATAGTCCCCAGTATCAGATTCATTGTCATCACCGAAGCAGCTGACCTGCAAAATTGTCCACCAATTAATTTCAGCTGGAAAACATCGGAGAAAGCAACATTCAACCGCAGTTGATATCATAATATTAAAAACAAAAAGGAATTATTGAGACATCAGAAACAACAGTTAATGTGCTACATTGCGAGCACAGAAAGAGGCACCTAAAATCATAGCAGCACTTCCAGCCCCAGTCCTCCCCAACAAAATAAGAACACACAAGCATATTGTCTTTTACTTAAAGCTATCATTAGTCCCTCGTGTGAACAAAAATTCCTCATTTAATTGTCATGCACTCTTTGATGCCTTTTATTGGGGATCAACTTCATCAAAAAAATTCCTTATCTGATTGAAAATTATAACATGGTGTGTCCTATTGTTGAGGCCATCAATGATGTTAATCAAGTGAACCTTTCAAACTAACACTGTAATCTTTATTTAACTCAACCATGAGATGAAATTTTGTTTTTAATCAAGTGAACATAAAGCTGTTAGCATCCTTCAAACTAACATTGTAATTTTTATTCAACTCAACCATGAGGTGAAATTTTGTTTTACCGCAAACTGAGATGCAAATGTTTTTATTTTTTTATTTTTGGTAAGTAATTGACACTGGGACTGTTGTTGTTTTGGTAAGTAATTAAGCTGCCAATTTGCTTTCCAACTATGACTATTTATTGCCAAAATTCATATGTAGTTTTGAAAGTTAGGAGTTATAATCATATATATTATGAACACATTTGCATAAGAAAACCTATATTCGGCGTAAACACCAACTGAATGTGATGTATTGACATCAACAATAAAATGTAACACGCCAATTTGGTGATGTTACTTAATGGGGAAAAAATGCATATTTTACAATATTTGTTAGGGACCAACATAAGGAAACTAATTGCCTCCTTTAATTGTTTAATAGAGAACAATGTACCTCGTGTGATAACTCACATCATAGAACCCACACAGCTGTTTGCATAAAATAATATATTGGCATTATATCAATGTAAGCCAAAGAAATATTGACTCTGATAAATGATAAAATGCAACACTCAGGTCATAGGGAAATCTTTCTTTTGAGAAACTAGATTTTCACGTAATGCTAAACGCGTAACCATAACTATACTGCAATCAAAATGAGAATTCATCTAGATGCCTTTCTGTTACTTCCATAGTTCCACAACAAATAATCAAGGTCATTTTCCCTTTGGAGCTCAAAATGTTTTACCCCAGCTAAATAAAAGTACGGCGAAAAGATGGTAACAGTTTGAGGTCAAGTTGATTACTCCTTGGTCAAAGGATATCTGCCTTAGGATATTATCTGCCTCACAAATTTTCAAGTGAAAAATACAATATTTCAATCATGTGATGTGGTGAAGGATGTTAAGATCATTTGAGCACTTTGGGGAAAGATATATTGAGCTGTAGATTGCATACCTTAGTTTTTCTTTTCCTTTATGAAAAAAATGGCATATCATATCTTCTGATGAATCAAAAATAAACCAAAAAACAAATGGAAATCTCCCCTACTAGGTCTACGTGAGCATGGATTTTTTTTTCCTTTTTTGACAAGTAATAAAGAACATGGGGACGGATTATTTAAGCACCTTACATGCTAGTTTTCATGGTGAACTGGCATTTATATTTGTTGATGAATCTAAAAGACAAAATAAGGCAAATGCAGGTAGAAGTTTCCCGGACAAACCTCACATATGTTATGCTCGTATATAAAAGAACAATCACTTTCTACTATTCTTTATATAGTGTAAAATTATTATGAATGAACATGAAAACTATAGCTAAAGTTGTCAATAGTTGTTTCTTGTACTCCTAAATTTAAAAAGGTCAAGGATAAAGTGGGATGCATAAACATACCATCTACTATCCAGATGCAAGAAGAAAGAAAATACACGAGACGCATAAACGAACCTCCATATTCCCTGATATGGGAGATGCATGCAAATGGCTATGCAACCATCTTCTGGTCTTCATATGTTGCAGCCTGATGATACTTCCACTCTTAATAGGATCACCTTGCTTGGACGAGTCGGTACTCCTAACAACCTGGTAAGAAATCACAGATCAATTAGAACAACACCAAAAGCTAATGAAGTTAAACACATTTTGTAGTGAATGCAAAAAGATAACACTTCAAGACAATCATCTAACGTACCCAGTAACTGTTAGCATCATCTACGCCGGGAAATCCAGTGACTGATTGCTGTCCACTGCCAGAACCATATGGCACATCATGGGAATGCAACCTAAACTTTGTCTTCTCATGCATCAACTTAATCGTGGATCCATATGTAATCTACAAAAACATAAACAGATTAGTGCCATTTAGGTGTCATGTCCCTCTACAATACAGAACTACTGCCAAATTATCATTGGGTTCTATTAAACTTTAGATCCCAGCGCGTACACTCATGGTATTTCACTGCGTATATTGTCGTTATTGCATCCTAACACCCATATTTTATTAAGATACTCCCTATGACCCAATTTATGAGGCACAATTGGAATTTCTAGAGTATTGTAATTTGTTAATTATTGCAATTCATAATAGTTTTTGAATATATAAATTTCATTTCAATAAATTTAAAGCTTTTATGTGCAAATTGACCATCAAAGTACCAGAAGTTTGAATCTCAGAAATTCGTGAAACATAAATTGAGACAACGCGAGAAGATTAAAACATAAGCTAAATATAGCCATCCCTGCCCCCTCACGTCAATCCCACGAGCCTCTTATCCATTCTCATTGAACGACGGCGGGGGAGCAAATCCAACTAGAAAAACTCACATTGGGCTTAGGGATAATCAGGCTCGAACTGATGACTTCCACCACGTCAAGGTGACACTCTACCGCTGAGTTATATCCCTTCCCCGCCCCATCGAGAAATAGAACTGACTAATCCTAAGTCAAAGGGTCGAGAAACTCAACGCCACTATTCTTGAACAACTTGGAGCCGGGCCTTCTTTTCGCACTATTACGGATATGAAAATAATGGTAAATTCAATTTCCAATTAAGCTTGTCATGAAGGATAACAGTTACAGGAGCGAATTTATAGCCTAAAAATGAAGCACGTCTTTCGATAGAAACTAGATATTTTATGCATATATTTTTAAGGCTAAATGATGCACTTGTTGAATGTTAAGTTATTTCCCTCATCAATTCTCACTTGACACATTTTTTCCTTCTTTGTTACCGGTGCAACCGTGTTCTAGAATTTCTAGATTCGCCTCTGACAGCTACAGGGAAGTATATTTCATTACCTCGACACCTTCGGAAGCAGCGGAAACAGGCGTAGATACATAATCAGAATCAAGCGTGAGGAAAAGGAAGAGAGCGAGACCGAAGAATGAAATTGCCATGAGAAGTAATAGCAATATGAACCAGGTCCTTTGCCAAAATGGAAGATCAAGTTCCGATTCAGATGAAGATTCTTTAAGTACTATTCGCTTCGACCCCGATGCCGTAGCTTGATTCAACGTCGACGGCGGTGCTGATTTCCTTCTAGTAAGTGTATTATGCTGTTGATTTTGGCCGGAAGGAGCCACGATGAAGCTCTTTACGGATGCCCGGTGGAGCTCCGACGATTGTTCCGATTTATATTTTTCTGATTTCCGACGATGTTGATGATCGTTTTGTGGGCTTTTTGGTTTGGGCTTTGGATGCAAAGAGGCGTTTTAGCTCCCTGCTGCCACGTTGGAGGAGTAGCCTGAGCAAATCAGTTTCCGACACGTGGAAATGTTGATGATGTGTCGAGTTTTGGTTGGTGGAGCCTGGTTGATGTCTACGTGGCGATGAAGACTAAAACCGATTGATACGGTACTTTTAATGGCTTCTTACCCAATTTACAGGTCAAACAAACATTTCACACTTAAATGTAATTCAATAATTTTCTTATTTTTGGATTAAGCCAAATTACTAAAAAAAAAAAAAATATTCTCATCATTTCATTTTATATCATAATTTAACTGAGCACAGAGTTTAAAAAAAAAAAAAAAATAATAATAATATTATATTATCCTTATAAAAAATATACTTTTATTATCTTTAATTAAGTAGGTAGGACGAATAAAAATAAAAATAAAATTATATTTTAAATAGTTACTAAATAAGAAAAAATAACATTATTTTTAGAACAGATAAAAAAAAAAAATATATGACAAACGAGATGGAGGAAATATTATTCTTTTCAAATTTGCCTTTTTTTCATTTTCAAAAATTTTTTGGGCAAACATTGTAAATATTACCATAGACTTAACATTATTATCAATAAAACAAGCTAAGAGCCAAGAGGACCTCGACACCTCAATCCTTTAGCAAGATGAACAAAGGCCTCGTCAGTGAGAAAAGCTACTTACATATTGATTTGTTTCAAAATGGAATGATGTAATTTTATTTTAAAAAATAAATCTTTCTCCTTTTAATAACACTTTAATTCCAACTTTATAAGTGATATATTTTAGATCATAAGATTCAAATATTATTTTATTTTATTAATTTTGTACTAAATCAAATGGAGTAAGTTTATATTAGTTGCATTAGTCCTCTACACTTATGCAGTCTCTTATACAAACAAAACGTAAATTCAACCTATCTATTAGCTCCTTAATCTGTGTAATGACCCTCAATATACAGCACTGTATATGCAGTCAGCCCTTTAAACAATTGTCAATTACGAGCCCTCAAGTGTGATACACCATTGCCTTCCATATGGCTATACTGCAATCTTATTCTGAATTAATTTTCGGTGTTTTCTTTTAATTCCTGGAGAGATTTATCCTGCATCTCCATGCTGTAAATTGACTCTAATCAACTACATCATTGCTTCTCTTAACATTTTAAACTGTGCACATTCAACAAACAAATGACGAGTAACTTAAATTAAAAAACAGTAGTATTACACAAACAACATTGCTGATCATCCACAGGGACGTTCATCTGAATTAATCTTCTTTTGGTAAGCAACTTCTCTTTAACAGCAAGCCACACAACAAATATGAGTTGAGCGTGATTACAACAGTATGACCTTAATTAAAGCCAATGTCTCTGAGGTTTAAAGTAATTGAAGAGTAGATTTCGGATGCAGAATCCCAGATATATGCTGATAAATCAAAAGATTTAAATTCTCAGGTTAGTTTCATTGATTTCTCAAGACGATGCACCTCATACTCTTATTTGAAAGTTGTGTGCGTTTAAGTAGTAGGACTGTTGTACAAGGATCTAAAGGAACATAAACTTGGTGTGATTTCTTTGAGTTCAGCTAAATGCAACCATCATGTTGCGTCTGTCATGCTTCAGAAAGAATTAAATGCAGATAAGAAAGCTCAAGCTACATTACATTCATTAAGATAGTGTCATATATGATGACCTTGTTGAAGTTTATGTGCCTTGACTTGTGCATTTTCTAGTGTGAACAGTTTTTTAGGTTGTTGAACAAAGACCTGAATGACTTTAAGGAAGAGAACTTTGACATGATACATTACCGGTGAAAATCACTCTATTCAAGCTCTGCTTGTACTAGGATTAGTTGTTGGCAGGACTGTTGTGCCTTCTACTTGTGGTGTCAACCGAGAAGGGCAATTAAAGTTTTTCTTATTTAGAACCTTCTTTCAAGTACCTTATTAGCCTTAGACACAAGCAAAGAGGGGCATCCTATATTGTTGTTGGTTGTCTCATTTGTTATATTTTAGCATGCATGTGCATGTGGATATTTGACAATGCTTTAATTAGTGATTTGTTACATGACGATTTTAGGCTTTGATTCAGAATTGGGAGCCTATTTTTATTGTCCTTGGAGTTATCATTCTCCTCTTCTGGTTTACATCAAAGATTTGGTGATGCTTCCATATAGATGAAGCATGGTAATTAACAAAAACAACGAATGCCTCTTCTTGCTTGTCACCACCAGACTGTGCACAACCCAGTCAACCACATCACATATCAGTTGTCCAGCACCTGTTTGCATGCTTTTAAGTTGACGGTTGCAACCATGTCAGTTTTATAGCGTTAAGACAAACAAAGAAACCGTGATGAACTATGTCACTTTTTGATTCCCTTTGACATAGGCAGAGGTGAACCCAGGATTTGAGTTTGACGGGTGCACCTCTATATTTAAATATAAAAATTAATAGTGTCAAAATTCGATATACAGTCCTTTGAAAGTTTATTAATTATAATATTTTATAAGCAAAATTTTAATATTATTGAATATCATTAATTAAATTTAATATGACATAAGTGTGTTATCCATCGTACTTTAATTCAATGCATTTTTATATTTTGAACAATAATAGAAATCTTTTGAAAAATATGAAATTCGAGAAATTTGTTTGCGAGATGGTTGCTACGGGAAACATTTGATTTAAGCCTATCTCAAATTTTAAATTGCTAATATTTTAAATAAAAACTAAGTTAATGATCGAAAGATAAAAGTAAACTAAACATCTTACAGTATAAGATAGAGAATATCTACCTTTTGAAGTTGAAGGGAAGGTTGTATTTTAAAATAAAATAGAAATACGTAACTAACGTCCACAATAAATAAATAAAAGGAAAAAAAAATGAAAATAAATGACTACTAAATATATATATATATGCACGTTGGAAGGGGAAACGTAGAAAACAGCAATATGCTGCATTACATGTATTTGGAAAAAGGAGGAGCAATAAAGATATGTTATTGAGTTTCGAACTCGAGTCAGTGGGGTAAAAGGAAAGGGACTGCTAGACCGTCTGGACAGCCCCACACAAGTGCTTATTAAAGGCGCACAATATATACTTAACATAATTCCCTGATATATATACAGATATACGCACTATATATACAGAGGCTTTCTCGAGGCTAACGGGTGCACGTGCACCCCTACTAGCAATGTAGGTCCGCCTCTGGACATAGGTCGTGTTAATTAATTTTAAAACATGAAAGGTTGCCAAACTTGGGACATCATGAGATGATAACAATACAATCAGTACGTTGAACAACTGCTAATGAGATGGAACGCAACAAAGTCAAGTTTGTTATGGCACTTGAACAAGTTGGAGAGGCTGAAAAACAAGTTGGAATGCACAGTTATAGAATACGATAAAGTTGATTGGATTTTCAGGCGAAAAAACCCTCTCGAGATGACAATTAAGTGACTTCTTTAGTAAACTGCATTCTGCAATGGCCATAGGATCCTTCTCATGTGGTCTTTACACCAGTTCATGAAAACACAGTTTACAAGATTACCAGCAATTGAGTATTAAATTTATAATCTTCATCAGTAAGTTTATTATATGTGTGTATACTGTCTGGATTTGGAGGAACTACGGAATCCTTCGTCAAAAAATTACACTATATATACAAGGTCAAATTTTTCTTTTAGATATGTAAAGTAGATATCGAATTTCTTAATTTCTTTGTGTATTTACATTTTTATATTTCGAACCCCTTAATAAAAATCTTGATTTCGGACGGTGAGTATTGGTTAAACCCATCTAACTAAACTTGTCTCTGAAAATGAGCCGAGGCTTTGCCCCTTTCAACCTTTTAATAAGTGGGACCTCTAAGTAATAGGTGGCAACAAAATTGCTTTTCTTTGTTCTGTCCTATTATAAGTCCTAAAGTTGATACTGTTGCTGCTTGTTAGCATAAACATTAGTTCTGTTCTATTATAAGTCCTAAAGTTGATATAATTGCTACTTGCTAGCATAAACATTACCCATCCCAATTTCAAAATAAAAATCACTAAACGTCTAAGACCGAGAGCCTGTTGTTTTCATCATCTTATATTTTTTTTGATCTTTGGATGTTGGCTTTATTCCTTTTCACAGCAGAAGCGCCCAAGAAAATAGTGAGAAAAGATGAAATTAAACAACAAAAGGGGCAGAGAAGAATGGACTCTGTAGAGATTATTGTAACATAGTCCATGCCCCTCTACCTCATAGGATTGAGTCATATAGACCCCCGTTCAAGAACAAGAGATAAAAACAAAATAATTGATAGTATCCAAATAAAATTAACACAAAATAATATTATCATCGATCCATCCGAAATAACATAGCATTTATTAGCAATTTTCATTAATTAAAACCAAGCTTAAAGGGGACTAACCTGAAAATTTAACCAGTTAAGACCACCTGAGTCCTCCTCACACATTGAAATTAGTATTTCCTTAAACAGCACAAAAAATTAATTTAGTTTTGAAAAACTCACAGACAGATGTGCTTTGCCTCTGCTGCATGCGTTCCATTTTTCCTGTAACCCCTTACCCCCTCTCTTTATGTTAGTGGGTTTTGCCCTTCCGTTTTCTTTTGGGTTTCAAATAAAAACTGCTATTCTTGTTGTTTGTGTACGCAAGTGCTGTGAGAAATAGGAAATGGGTGCCGTTGCTCGTGCTTCCGTTTCTGAGGAGGAGGAGGAGGAGGAACTCAACAAAGTACTTTTTGAAGCTGGGAATGAGCTGCTTCATCAACCCCCTTCTTCTAAAGAGGAGCTTCTCGAGAAACTTGATGTGAGTACCTTTTCTTAAACCTACCAAGCCTTTTGTCTATGCAAGTGTGCGTTGCTTCAACGCTGTTGTCTCTAACTTGTTTAATTTCTTATAGCTGAATTCCTAAATCTCAAGTCAACAACTTTTTAATTAATCCTAGGATGAATTGACCCTTATTGGAAAAAATTTAGTAGTTTAGGTTATCAATTTTTTTTAGTAGTAGTTTAGTTGGTTTACTACATGAATTTCACTTTAGTAGTGAGGGTTTTGATTCCCACCTTGTAGAAAACGATTGTTGTTTGTGTATGTAATGTAGATTGTTTATGGTTTGTATCAGATGAAATTCTGATAAGCAACCCTAGTGAAAGATCATTTCCTTAATTGGTCTTTTTCTTTATAGAAACATTCTAGTAATTAAAAGCTCTCTCTGTGTTTGTTTTGCTTAGCATAGAGGATCAAAGTCCAGATAAGGGATGCGGTAGGTTGATCCATTGAATCTCTGAGTAAGTCGGAAATAGCAGAATGGATACATAGGTGTCGTACAGCCAACCCCTTATTTAGTTGCAGTTGATTGATATTCTAGGAATTATATGATCACTTGACCACGACTAGAAAGTCCTCGTTAGAAATAGAAGGTGCAAACGCTTAAGTTTTGTGAGTGCCGCTCAGCTCTCGAACCACTTTTGTGCTACATACTGCTGATTCTTATTTTCTTCTAGCTATAGATCATCCATTTCGTGCCATGTGTGGGTATATATCCTCGTTGAGCAAAAGGGTAGGTGGAATTTTGCCATATTTAACTCAATCTTTTGATTATCTTATGGCTTCCCTGATGTATTTCTGAAATCAGTAATATTTAGAAGGCTGAGATCTCTACCACTTATTAGTATTTGCTTGAGTTTTTTGGCGAACCAAGATAGCCAAAAAAGCTGTCACCTTGGCTTCTCAAATCAAATGAGAACATTCTTTTCTTGTAATTTGACCCCACGTCTGTGTAGATTTGGGGCAAGGATGCGTTCGCATCATCCCCAGACCTCACTTGTGGGGTTACAATGGGTATGTCATTGTTGTTGTTTGTCTGTGTAGATTTGGGATCAGTTTTCAGGGAAGCTTGATGCGGAAAAAAGCGACAAGGCTTCACATCGCGCATTACACGATGCGTGAAACGATGCGAACGCATCATTGAAGTGAAGCGCAATTTAAAAGGAAAAAGACCAAATAGCATCCAAACTGTAAGTCTGACTGAAAAGACCACAACAACTATTTAATCAACAATAAAGACAATATATATATAAGCAAAAGTTCAAACGAAACACCAAAATCACAGGTTTGATCACCGAATCCAGAGAAAAAAGAAAAAGAAGTAAGGAGCAGAAGTGAAAGAAACAGAGAAAAAGAAAAAGAAAAAGAAAAGCAGAGAAAGAAATAGAGCAAAACAGTAACTGATCGCAGCAGTGAAAACAAAAACAAGTAGAAGAAAAGAAAAGTGAAATCGCTGCAGTGAAGAGCAGCAAAACAGAGAAGAAGGAAGAGAAATTACCTTAAAATCTCAAGTGAAGAAGAAGAGAGGTCGCAGCATTGAAGTCGCGACTCTTTTCAGAGCTAACCCCAAAAATTCGCAGAAGTAAAGGCAAGAGTGACACGACTCTTTTTAAGACCCGACTCTTTCATTTTTAATTTAAAAATGGCCCTACAAATAAAATCAACATGATGTGAGCGCATCGCTCGCATCTCGCATCACAGGGTTATGCGCCCGCATTTGTAAAATGGCCTCTCATCATTTACTCACAGTGGGAAAGCCTCGCATGGCATCACCACATAATGCGATGATGCGCTCGCATTCCAGAACACTGTTTGGGATTGTGGGGGTTAGATGTTCACCCTAAGGAAGTTCATAGGCTTGCACTGGATATGAATGTGATACCTTATCCTCTAATGGATATTACACCATGGTTCTTAAGTTTTTGAAGTTTGTTGTTTGTTCATTGGGTTTTACTTTCTAATCTAGTATGAGAAAAAGTTTTTATCTAACCTAGCAGCTGGACCTAGATTGTGATATCTACTCTTATCAAACATGTTCCTTGCACATAACTTGAAGAAGGATCAGTTAACATGATCCATCTTGAATCATGTTTGTTCTGAAGGAAGTTGGCCTAGCTCTCCCTTCTTGTGCCTGAACTTAAGTTTTATCATAGATTAGGATTTCCACATGGCATTGCTTATTCACTTGACCTGGTGGTGCAATTATCTATATTTGTTCTTTTATTTTTTGCTGTGTAAAGGACTTAATCAGGATTCCTGATGGATGAAAGGACATAAAAGTGTAGAGAGCGAGAGCGAGAGCGAGAGAGAGAGAGAGAGAGATATTTGACCTTGTGATGTAGTTTGCAATTTTATTTATTCTTTATTTTGTACAAGATCTCATGTTCTAGACTTCATGTGTTATCCAGAGAAGTGTTTCCAATATATTTGACATGGTTCAATCATTTTTTTTTGGTATATGCAATTTCCAGAATTTAGAGCATCTTTTGTCAATGGTGAAGCAAATTCCCCCTGCATCAACGCGAGATGCTTTTCAGCCTGCTATGAAAGCACTAGTTGCAGATGGACTTCTACGGTATCCTGAGATAGATGTGAAGGTGTCAGTTGCATCTTGCATGAGTGAGATCATGAGAATTACAGCTCCAGATCAACCGTATGATGATGGCAGACTTAAGGCAAATACAACTCATACATCCTTCTTTGTCCAAGTCAGACTGATTTCCAGTCTGTCTTCTAACTAAGCTGTTTTGCTTTGTAATTGATGGTTCATATTCTGTAGTAGTTATGCATCTATGATTTTATTGAATGCATGAATAGTATTTATACATGCTCACAGTTTGGTTTCTTGCTCAATTGGCGGACAGGACTTTTTTGAGCTTGCAATGTTGGCATTTGGGAAATTGTCTTGCTTGGATGGTCGCTGTTATTCAAAGGCAGTGTCTATTATTGAAGTTCTTGCGAAGTACCGAACGTGCGTGCTTATGTGGGATCTCGAACTAGATGCATTGGTTGTTCAGATGTTTCAACATTTTTTGAATAGTATAAGGTATACTCCAATTATGTTGGTCATTCATAATTTTTCTGAAGGAAGGAGGGATTGAACCTGACCACATCGTGTAACTTTGCTGGTATTTTATCTGTTATTGTTCATTTGTTTTTCTGGTAATATAATGTATGCTATGTCCTTGCACACGTCAAAGTATTACTTTTCCCTTTTTCTCATTTTCATTTATTTATTTATTTGTGGACTGGGACAAGAAAAGAACTAAACTGCAAATGATCACCCTTTAAGAGCAGACCACTCATGAATGAGATGGGGGATTGCTTGTGACTACTTCTATCTTGTGTTCCAGTATATTTTAGTTAGCTACTTGGCTTAGAGTTTTATCTTGGTCAAGTTCTGTCTTAGAAAAACTTCTATATGGGTGCCTCAGCAGTTGCATGTCCTGGAAAGATTGCCCCAGCTGAGAACAAGCAATTCAATGAGCCCTTTTTTGGAATATAAATTGTTCTATATTGAATTGATTGGGCTTTGAATGTGATCAATTGATTTTTCCCCAATTCAGAACATGTAGAGCTAGTAAAATGTGAGTGGAAACATCGAAAAGAACAACGGTTATTTGCACTATTGCTTTTCCTCTTCTTTGTTTTGGCCACATGATGAACGTTGGGATGATGGTATTTGTGGATCAGATTGGTAGACTTAAGCCCCCAGGGATTAGCTCAATAGGAACCGGTTGAGGGACTTGTGTCTTAGGTCACGAGTTTGAGCTCTGTCCCAACTCCCAAGAAAACTAAATTCAGTATCTAAGTGGAGAAGGGTAGAGGAGGGGGTCCATCATCCCGAGTTTCAAAGGTTGCGGTTGGCTCAGAGGGTTTTCTCAAGACAGAGTTCTCGATTAACAGAAAGATTGGTAGACTTGAAAAGTAAAAATGAAGGAAGTAAAGGCTGAAAAAACAGGAGGAGTGGGAGAAACTATGTCTCATTTCTGGCACCAATCAACTAGTTACAGTTTAAGCAACTTCAATCAGTCTCATGATGAAGAGAAGTCGCTTCCAAATTAATTTATCCGGCTTACCAGAAAATTAATCACCATACTAATCCATATTTAGTCGATAAGCTGCCTGGAGAAAATCTCGACAACTTACCCTAAAAGTGCTGAAACACTTACAAGCATGCAAAGTATGATCAATAGATATAACATGTGGGTATATTAAAAGAGAGTTGATATTAATATCATCCCTCCCTTTGTATATAGTTTTTTCATCCACTCAATTTTTTTCTGGGATCTCAACAACCGACTGCCATATAAAATATTATTCTATGCAATTTTTACTACTTCTTAAAATTCAATGTCTGTGACTATTCAAATTTCAAATCTCATAAGATGTTTTATTTATTAAACTAACTCTTTGACTATTAATTAGATAGTTTTCCAACTGTCACTAATTAATCATAAGTTAATTACACATCTTAAAATTTGTACCAAGCAAACACTGTTATAGCAATTGGGATGGAGTATGTGACAGTTTTAGCTGAATATTCACAGTTGTACCTACATATATTTAATGCAGCATAAATGAACTTATATGGTAAGGTACGTAGCATGTCAAAGACTGCCGTAGTATTCCATTTTTTTTCTTGTGGAAATGGCTGACAAGTGTTTTGCCTCTTGCTCCATTTTAAGACCGGACCACCCTGATCAAGTATTCATGGACATCGAGGAAATAATGAGCATGATGATTAAAGAGAGTGAAGAAATTCCAATGCAGCTTCTAAACAACCTCATAACTTGTGTTAAGAAGGAAAACCAGGTATTCCTTTTCCTCTACAACTTTATTCATTTATCTTTCTACTTATTTTTAATGACGTCTTCTTTTGATTTAGAATGTTTCACCACGTTCCTATGTGCTGGGAGAGAAAGTTCTTCAAGAAAGTGCTGGCAAACTTCATCCATATCTTGTAAATGCAGTGAGGTCCCTCGGCATTTCCACTAACAACTATTCGGAAGTTGTGGAATTAATATGGAGTCAGGCAATTAGAAGTAAAACTACGGTGTGTCTATCTGATATTCAATGTAGTTTCTGCAATTATTTGTCAAAAAATAATCGTTTAGTTGTATAATTCTCCTCTTCTCATTTTCTTTTCTAACTTACGAAGAATGGAGTTCCCACCCCTGCCAAAGAAATGGAAGCAGATAAACATGCAATGTACATCTTGTGGTAGACCATCTTTGCTATGACTTTCAAGTTCTGTATTCTGTCAATCTTATTCTCTTTTCTTGGTTTTATGTTTGGATTTCTCAGTTTAGGTGTTCCGTAGGAGTAATAGAAAGCCTGACATATGTCTTGACCCTTGGAAAAGGAATGCTGGAATGTAGGAAATATGTCTAGGATCAGTGCTTAATCAGCCGATCATGAAAAACGGCAGATCCAATAATCTTAAAAAAAGAGGTGGGAAAAGAACGAAATACGAAATTGACTATCAAAAAGAAAAATGTAGTCCTTGATGTCGACAGTGACAGTTCCGATGCATGCAATAATGACATGTTTGACCATTCAAATAAGATGACATGGATCCTCCTTGTTTATGCCTGGATGGCCATCTGTAGCATCAGCTGCGAGTATTTATCACAGGATCATGCTACAGTGTGCTACAGAGTTTTTATAACTTTGATCCCATGTTCCTTGTTAAATTTAAATCACGGAAACTGTGATTAGGTGTTGAAACTGTTTTACATTAACTATCCAGTTACTGCTGAACTTATCCTACTTATCTTCACAGTTGACCTTTGTTAGATATTCTTGTATATAGTATTACACAAGTTTCCCACGTTAAACAATGTGTATTATGTACTATGTAGAGTATAGGTATAAATAGGGCTCGGTGTAATACAATAGTTATGCATCTTAATAATATTTTTCCATGCATTTATTTCACAAGTTTAAAGGAACTTAGCCTCCTTTGAAATCCATATCCTTAATATATAATAGGCTAGAGAATAATGTAACAAGAAAGGAATATGGTTGTATAGGTCTTGACTACTACTATGTAAGATAGCTAAATTACCTTCACTGTCGTTGAATATCACCTACAATCTGTGAAGTTACACTTTACTTCATCTGAAGATCTTAACAAGAACTTATCAGGTGATTTTTCTCTTAAGTTCTTCTGACTATTGCAAACTCAGGAATATGTACACGTCTTGTTTTCCATCAAGCTGTCCTCAATTTTTGGGCTAGCTTGAGTAAGATAAAACTTAAGCTCCTTCATGAGATTCTCAGAAGCTCCTTGTTTTGCGGATTAATTGTTGATCTAAAGATGATAAGTAAAGGTAACTTCACAGGTTATAGGTGATATTTGTTCTGGATTTATGATAATGCTGTGAATTCTACCTTTTGGTACGCACTTGTCAGAATGCTCTAAAGTTTCTTCCAAAATCTTGGCAGGGAGAAAGTGATCAATTTGTGAATGGAGCATTGAAATCACAGGTGGAAAATGTTTCTGAAGTTGCTTGCTTTGACGATGGAAATCACAACTTGCTAGGGAAAGATGATCCCAAGCATAAGGACGATGACATTGTTCTAGAGAAGGATCCAACTTTAAAAGAATCAGAATGTGGAGATGCAATGAAGCAGCAGAAAAGTACCGATTCAAGGACCACTTCGCTACCAGAAAACTTGGGTTTCATAAATGCAGCCGAAAAAGAACTAGATCCAGAAGCTACTCAAGCTTCAAAGAAAAGAGGTTGGAAACCTAATTTTTTGAATAAACCAGAGGAAGGCTATGATCATGCTTGGGTAGGTGGAGAACGGAGATCAAAAGCCCGTATTCTCTTGAAGGGTTGTGGGGAAGATACTAAAAAGCAAAGTAGCTGTTCACCTAAAAGTGCAATCTCCAAAGGATTGTATTCTTCAACTGTTGAGGAGAAAACTCCAATAATGACGTCTATAAAGAGACATCATAAGGAGAAAAATGGCAACATAGGTCAGAATGATGGTGCACAATTTTCATCAATTTCAGCAAGAGATGCACCAGTAGTAACCAAGAAGAAAGTTTCACAATCTACATTAGTTGCTTCAGAAGAATTTGCTGTTGTGGAGGCATTAGAAGAGAAACAAGAAAAAGAAGACAAGAAAAATGTACCTGCCGGGTGTCGTGATAAAAGACGGCGGTTATCAGTTGATGAATCAGGAGCTGAGGTAAGTTAAACAGTTAGTGTCAATTGGCTGAACGGAAGTTGTGTATTTAAGTGGTGTATTTATTCTGCCCCTTAGTTCTGGACTTATTGTATACATAAATTGAATTGTGCAGGCATTGGGCACTGTCTTATCAATCACCAAAGAAAGCCACAATGCCAAAACCTTTAAGGAACAACGTAAAAGGAAGAGTTCTCCATCACAAGAAAAGGTAAATGTTTATTACAGTATCTTTTTGAAAGTTATGTCAATTCAAGTAAAGTATTTAATTTACCCCTTTCTTTGGACTTATCATGAACATAAATTGATATCTGCAGGCATTGGGTTCTGCTTCAAACACCAAAGAAAGTAACTTTCCCCAAACCTCTAAAGAACAACTAAAAAGAAAGAACTCTCTCTCACAAGAAGAGGTTAACATCTGTTATCATTTATTAGAACTGTCTTATTGTTAAAGATATTAGACAACCTTCAGTAAGTGATTGCTGAAGTGAATGTACTTGTTTTGGAATATTATGTGGATTCAATTAAAGCGTTTGTTCTACCCCTTAAGTTTGGACTTATCATGTACATAAATTGAGTTTTGCAGGCAATGGGTTCTGTTTCAATTACCAAGAAAAGCAGCCTCCCCAAAACCTCAAAAAAACAACGTAAAAGGAAGAACTCCCTATCACACGAAGAGGTAAACATTTATTTTTACTAATTAGAGATGGCTTATAGTTATTAGCATCAGATGTTCTTCAATAGGTGATAGTAAAGTGAATGTTCTCATTTGTAAGTTATGTCGATTCAGGTATAGTATTTGTTCTATCCTTAGTTTGGGCTCGTTTAATTACTATTTTTAACGTCAAAATGAGAGTCGGAAGGTTGTCCAATCCTTGACGGCAAAACAATTACAAAATTTTAACGTCAAAACAAGTACATTCACTTCAGCACTTACTGAAGGTTGTCTAATATCATTAACAATAAGACAGTTTTAATAAATGATAACAGATGTTTGTTGGAAGGTTGTCAAAATAAGTAAGTGATTTTTGACGAACAAAATTTAAATTTTCACGAATCCGACTCTCTATTCACACCCCTGTATCCATGTTCATCAAAATGTACTTTTTTAATTTCTATTTTCCTTGTATATGTTATTTTACTATTTCCACTTACGTGTCAGTTGAAAAAAAAACCTTACCTGTCACAAGTCAAATAAATAAAGGTATATGTGTGTCTCTTCAATTAAAAAAGAATAAAGGTTAAAGACTTAAATCTTCGAGATCTGTGCTCTCTTTCTTTACCAAAAGTCATCCTCTGGTTCTTTCCAACTAAGTTGCTCGTAATAAAGGATAAAATCAGCTCCTATTTTTTAAATTTCAAATTTAGTAGTTCCTTCTCTTTAGGACTCTTGTATATAGATAAGAATTATCCTTTTCTTAGTTTATCTCTTTGTTGTATTGTATTTATATATACTCAGTCTACAATCAATAAGAAGCATCGTTCATTTTATTCCATTAACAGTTTTATACTTCATATGGTATCCAGAGCCAATTAACTCTCACGAGTATAATTTTTATTTTTTTTTGATCCCTCCCACTCTTCCCATCAAAATGGCCACAAACATAACTGCAACCAATTCAGATGGTAACACCACAATTGTCCAGTTCAATTCTGTCACCCAGTTACCAATCAAACTAACTGGCAACCACAATTTTTCCCTTTGGAAAGCACACGTGTCCATGCTTATGCGTGGTCCCAACATTTATGGCCATCTCGACGGTTCTCGCCCTGCCCCTACTCGCACAGTGGCTCAAAATAATCAGGAAGTCGAAAATCTTGAATTTGTTTCATGGTATCGCCAAGATCAGCTTATTCAAAACGCCATCTTGGCCTCAGTTGATCCTACATTTGCTGCTACAGTTGCCGCTGTATCCACCGCCAAGGCTGCTTGGGATGCTTTGCACACTGCATATGCCAACAAATCGCAAACAAGAATCTTTAGTTTGCGTGATCGTTTGGCTCGTCTCTCGAAAGAAGCGCTTCTTGTCAATGATTATCTCCACCAAGTTCGATCTCTTTGTGATGAACTTGGCACTGCTGGAGCACCTGTGTCTGATGAGGAACTGATTGTCAAAATCCTCACTGGACTTGACCCAGAATTTCGTGAAATATCTGCTGCGATCCGTGCAAGAGACTCTACTATCTCTTATCCAGAACTTTATGAAAAGTTGATTGATCATGAACTTTTTATAAAACATGAAGAAGCAAAGAAGCCATTATCATCACCAATTACTGCTTCTATTGCACAGAAAACAAACACGCATCCTCGCCAAGGAAACAACTCTAACACGCCTCCTCGCCAAGGAAACAACAACTCCAACAGGCGTCCCAGTGCAAATTTCCCCAACACCAACCAGCCATGGCGTAGTGGAAAAAATAACCAACAACAACGATTTGACAACACTCTGAAGTGCTAGTTGTGTGACCGTCCTAGTCATTCTGCCAAAGTCTGCAGATCCCAATCACACAATCACCTACAAGCCCGAGCAAACTATGCTGCTCGGCTTTCAACTCAAGAGGCTCCTTGGATTGTTGATACTGGAGCCACTCATCATATGGCCTCAGATGCTCAAAACTTCACTGATGTGCAAAACTACCACGGTCCAGAGGAGATAGCAATGAGAGATGGTAGCAGTATTCCAATATCTCATACCGGTAACACCAACATAAGTGCATCAAATAAGCAATTTAAGCTTCTCAATACCTTATGCTCTCATGCTATAAAAAATAACCTTATTTCTGTTTCTAAATTTTGTTGCGATAACCACACCTCCATTGAATTTTTTCCTTTTTCTTATCTTGTGAAGGATCTGAGTACGGGGGCGCCTCTGTTTCGCGGGCAGAATAGAGATGGGCTGTATGAGTGGCCGTCGGGTAGTGGGCATCATTCACCACAATGCAATGTTGTCATTCCTTTATACCTGTGGCATCGACGTTTAGGTCATCCTAGTCATCGTATTTTAAATAGGATTTTGCATCAGTTTTCTCTTCCAGTTTCGCATTCTAGAACCAATTTAGCTTGTAATTCGTGTTATTCTAATAAAATGCACAAGTTACCTTTTTCTGAAAATTCATTGCAAAGTAAACGACCATTGCAAATTATTTATAGCGATTTATGGGGGCCCTCTCCTGTTTTGTCAATCGACAACAAACGATATTATGTCTTATTTGTTGACCAGTACTCGAAATACATGTGGTGGTTCACTATAAAATCAAAAAAGGAAGTTCTTGATGTCTTTCAAGCTTTACATCCCTTACTTGAGCGACGGTTTCAAACCAAAATTTTGTCTCTCTATACCGACGGTGGTGGTGAGTTTCAAGGTTTATCCTCATATCTCAAAAGTCATGGTATTGAACACTTAGTGACCCCTCCCTACACACCCCAAAGAGTCGTACCAGTTGAACGCCGTCACAGACATGTTATTGAGACGGCCAAAACCTTGCTGCACCAAGCCTTCTTGCCCCCTATTTTTTGGAGTTTTGCCTGTCACCAAGCAGTCTACCTTATAAATCGTCTAACAACTCCAAATTTACAAAATAAATGTCCTTATGAAATTCTATTTCAAGAGTCTCCAAAGTATGAATCCCTTAGAGTTTTTGGTTGTTTATGCTACCCATGGCTGAAACCATATGTCAAAAATAAATTAGAGCCAAGATCTAATCCCTGTGTGTATTTAGGATTTTCTAATAAACATAATTGCCACCATGTTTTGATCCTGTCAAGAATAAATTATATTTGTCAAGGGATGTTCTATTTTTGGAAGATACCTATTCTTTTCAGAATATGTTTTCTAATTTAAAACTCAGCGATAATATTGCCTGGGAAATTTGTTCAGATGTTCAACCTTTGAATCATATACCGTCAAGTTTAGATTCTTGTCATTCACTCCCAGATGCTCTGCCTGTGCAGTCTCCTCTACCCAGCTCAACGTCTGCCACATCAGAAGGCGTCTCCGCTGCATCAGGTAATTCTCAAACTTTATATTCTCCTTTGTTGCCACCTGCAATTCCACCCCCACTTGATAATACTCAACCACCACCATCATCCAAACCATTAATCACCTATCAACGCAAAAATCGTCCGCAACCAAACACCTCATTGATGCCACTTCCTTCCACTGTCCAGTCCCCCAGCCCGCCTTCTCAATCACCCAATGACAACCCTTCCCAGAGCACACTTGATTTGATTCCGTCCACTCCTTCACATGTGGTGACCACTTCAACTCATCCCATGGTCACACGCTCCAAAACAAATAACCTCAAACCCAAGCAGTTTAGTGTTAGTGTCCAACTTTCCTTGCCATTTATTCCTCGTACATATAAACAAACATGTCCTCACCCTCACTGGAGAGAAGCCATGAAAGCTGAATTTGATGCCCTTGTTAGGAATCATACATAGGATTTGGTTCCAGCTGCTCCTTCGATGAATGTGGTTGACTGCAAGTGGTTGTTTCGTATAAAACATAAATCTGATGGTTCCATTGATAGGTACAAAGCTCGGCTTGTTGCAAAGGGATTTACCCAGCGTCCAGGATTAGACTACGATTCGACCTTTAGCCCGGTAGTCAAACCAGTAACTGTTCGGTTGGTGCTTACTATTGCGACACAGTACAATTGGCCTATCCATCAGATTGATGTAAATAATGCCTTCTTGCAAGGACGTATTGAGGAAGAAGTGTATATGAGGCAGCCACCAGGCTTTGAAGAGCGAAGCCTCTCCACCCATGTCTGCAAGCTGAACAAAGCGATCTATGGTTTGAAACAAGCTCCCCGAGCATGGTACACTGAGCTCAAAAATTATTTGTTAACTGTTGGATTTGCCAAGTCTCAATCTGACTCTTCTTTATTTATTTTGCATAAATTTGGGTTCACTGTGTATGTTCTTATCTATGTGGATGATATAATCATCACTGGAAATCAGATTCGGGGGGTTCGTCATATAATAGATGGTCTTTCCAATCGCTTCTCTTTGAAAGACCTTGGACAACTCCATTACTTTTTGGGCGTTGAGGTTATCTCTTCTACTGATGGTCTTTTTTTGTCTCGGCACAAGTATATTATGGATCTTTTAGACGATGTTGGCATGATAGGCTGTAAAGGAGCACCTACACCTATGACTTCAACTACCACTTTGACAACTTCGTTTAATGATCCTCCAACTGATGGTACTCTTTATCGACGGGTAATTGGAAAGTTGCACTACTTATCCTTTACACGTCCTGATATTGCCTTCACAGTTGGCAAGCTTTCTCAATTTATGCACAATCCACGTCACTGTCACTAGAAAGTAGTCAAGCGATTACTTCGTTATCTTCATCACACCTGCCAATATGGTATACGGATCACAAAAGCTCCAGATTCTCGTCTGGTTGTTTATTCTGATTCGGATTGGGCTGGTGATCCGGAAGATCGCACCTCTACATCTGGATATGTTATTTTCATGGGCAGCACACCAATTTCTTGGTCCTCAAAGAAACAACGCTCAGTCTCTCGATCCTCTACAGAAGCTGAGTACAGAGGTGTGGCTGTTGCTGCTGCTGTTGCAGAAACCAACTGGCTAACAAATCTTCTTCGCGAACTTCGTCTTTCACTTAAGGGGGTTCCGCAGGTTTTCTGTGACAACATAAGCACCACTTACGTTTGTTCCAATCCAGTTTTCCATTGTAGGATGAAGCATGTAGCCATTGATTTCCACTTTGTTCGTGAACAGGTCCAGAACAAAGATATTGAAGTACGTCACGTTCACTCAGCTGATCAAGTGGCTGACATACTCTCAAAACCACTTCCCAAAGCCTCTTTTGTACAACAATTTTCCAAGTTGGGTGTTGTTGACACCACCAACTTGCGGGGGCGTAATAAAGGATAAAATCAGCTCCTATTTTTTAAATTTCAAATTTAGTAGTTCCTTCTCTTTAGGACTCTTGTATATAGATAAGTATTATCCTTTTCTTAGTTTATCTCTTTGTTGTATTGTATTTATATATTACTCAGTCTACAATCAATAAGAAGCATCGTTCATTTTATTCCATTAACAGTTTTATACTTCATAGCTCGGACTCTTCAAAAATGTATGCGGGTGTGTGTCGGATCCTCCAAAAATAGTGTATTTTTGAAGGATCCGACACGGGTGCGGCGGTAACATTTTTGAAGAGTCCGAGCAACTTAGCTTTCCAAGACGACGCAATGTCGCCGGTCGGACTTTTGTATTCTATTTTATGAAATTGAATCCTCAGCTTTTTTCCAAATTTGCTCTTGATTTCGGTCAAAGTATCCGGATGCGTTTGACCGAATCCGAGATGCACCCCGCACCAGCATCTCGTCCAGACGGGTTCGGTGGTAAAACCGAAGAAGCCACGCAACATAGATGTACAACAATTGATTGGTGCAGGCATTGGATTCTGTCTCAATCACCAAGCAAAGCAATTTTTCAAAAACCTCTAAAAACAATGTAAAAGGGATAGGTCGCCTTAATTCCAAGCGAATTCTTCCTTTTACAGTGTCTTTTAGAGGTTTTGGGGAAATGGAAGCTTTTTTTACTCTCTATATTTATGTGCATCTCTATCATCTTTTCCTTAGGAATCTGCGGATAAGGTTGTCAGAAAGCATGGCAAGGAGCTGGTTGGCTGCAGCGTAAGGGTTTGGTGGCCACTTGATCAAGTGTATGTGATTTCATTGAATTAATTATTTTTTTGAGAATAATGAGTGGGGACCTGATGTGGATGCCAAGATCCAGCTATTCCTGTTAAAAGTTTTAAATGTTGACTTGCTCTTTCACAGAGTGAGTAGAATTCTTTTCATCTGAATAGCTCTGAATGAATTTCTTATTCATAATTTTCTGAATATGAATCATGCATATGCATGTCAACTGGATAATGTATAAAGAAATACTGAGCTCTGTTTGAATCCTGAAGATCATACTGGCTTAACTGGATGGGCCAAAGAAGAGGGAATAATATGGTCAACTGTCATCTTAAAGTTTCTTGCTATAAAATTAAGTACAAGTACTTGTTGTAGTCTAGCCATAATAAGGTCTCCAGGGCATCTAAACTCTTGGCATGAAACTATGGGTTTATGACTTGTCATAGAAAAGGGGGAGCAGGTACATCTGCATGTTAACAAGGTTTGACTAAAAGCTGAAAAAGGCAGAGGAGTCGAATATGCAAGTAGTTATTTCTGGGTTCCTCTTTCAAGGTTAATTCTGTTCATTGAATGCTCTCATTCTCAAAAAGCATAGATTTCTGAGGGCCTAACATTATAGGTTATATTTGAGACAAAAAATGGTGCAACTGATTCTTTATGCTTTAAATAAAAATTGTAGCTCTTTTCTCTTCCCCAACCCCCACCCAAATGAAACAAAGAGGTTTTGTGATATATCAATATATGTTCCAAATCTGATGTTTAACCATTAGAGGGCCTTTCTTAAAGTAAAATATGATTAGTTAAAGGAAATCTTTAATCATATGTATCTTATTGGTGCTTGGTTCAGTCATTGCATCACATTAGAGCTTTGGTAGCATCTGCGGAAAAGAATTTGGCGGTAACTTTTTTGATTGTTCTTTTTTTTTCCAAAAAAGCTCTTAGGTCCATACAGGCAGGCTTTTGAGCAATTAGCTGCTTATAATCCTTTTAAAAAAAAAAAATTGTCGCATTTTTCTTTTCGTTCCAATGACCTTTATTTTTAGTTGAAATGTTATATCGCGTAGCGTTCACATTTCACTTTCTTTAGGTTCTATGAAGGTTATATCGCTTCATTCGACCCTTCACAGAAGAAGCACAAGGTAAAGATTTAGCATGGCTATCCAAACATTATTTTTCTTGTATATTAATTGATTTCAACTGCTTTATGTAATCATACATTCGTACTCACTTAATTGCTGGTTGATGTTCCTCATATGCTAATAGGCTGGTGTCAGTCTATTGTTTCACAGGTTGTCAGAATCTAAATTGGAGTTAATTTGTCAAGCAATTTTCCAAGTCTTGGTAATGTTTTATCATTTATGTTTTTCTTGGTATTCTAAGGTTATCTACGGAGATGGTGAGCAAGAAATGCTAAATCTTACAAAGGAACGCTGGGAACTAGTTGTTGATAACAATGCGTCAGATCCTGTGGGTTCCTGCCAGGCTTCTCTTTTCCCTTTGCTTCTGTACTCGTCTGTTCTGTTCTTGTCTTTATTTGCATGACTTATTGGATGGATGTATTTCAGATACAAGAGATTGTACCTGGTCCAAGTGATTTGTCTGACATGTAAGCTCCATTCACCTAACTTCTCATTCATGGCAAGTCATTTGATTATATAGAATGCTGCTTGTAAAGTTGACATGACGAACAATTTTGCTCTCTGCTTCCTGTTGTTTCTAGATTACGATGGTGAGTCACTGTTGGTGCGTCACTCTCCAATTTTAATTTTTTTTTTCTCACATAGACATGCACATGCAAGTCTCTCACTGAAAATGCCCCCCCCCCCCCCCCCCCCCCTTTATTTCTTTTTTTTTTCCTTCCTTTTTTTTGGGGGGGGTCTTTGGTAAGGCTTCTCGATAGATTAGGTGTCCGAACATTAGCACTTTTGCATTCCCTATTTCACTAGTTTGCATCTCTTGCTGTGCTATCTAGTGTCCGCATCTTCAGAAAAGTGATACTTGTATCCAATCAGATATTATGCAAAATCTTCTGTCAAAGATGGGAGTAAACCTTCCTTTTGTCTCCTGCCTTGTTTAATCTGTTATAATAATTACTGATAGACAGCCTCCCTCTTTCTCTCTCTCTCTTTTTTTAAAAAAGAAAACTACAGTCATGGAAAGTTATACTTCAGTTTCTAGATAATTACAGTTTCTTTCTAGCATTTATTTTGATAGGCGGTTTTTTTGTAGTATATTTGGGACGTAAACAAGATGTAAGGCAATTTCTTAGAGTTTATTCTAAATGTATGCTAAAATGAAAAAAACAACTAAAATTCAAGCACTGATGTATTTGAACAATAAATCAACCAAACAGTGTTATATTTGTACTGAAGTTGTCTTTTCCATTTTGAAATATTGATGAACTTCTGAAATGAAACCCAGTAAAAGAAGAATGTCAATGAAACTTTTGAGGGTGTTCAATATGTTTACTGATTGCATTCCATGTTAATTGTACATTGGTGCAGATTTCAGTAAATCTTTTTAATGCATCAGCAGGACTACTGGGACACTTTTAATAATCCTAAAATAAAGTCACTAGAAGTACTATGTTCTCTTATGACCTTTAGGATAAGATAAAGATTCAGAAGGAACCTTCATGATTGGGAGATGGAAGTATTTCAGTCTGTTAGAGCTTTTGTATGGGCTAGACACATCAAACAACTTGTTAGATGCATGGAGATAGCAGGAGAGTGGTGACGGCTTATTCGTTGTTAGCTCTTTTTATAAGAGGTTGCTAGTGAGAGTGGAAGATACCTTTCCTTATGAATCCATTTGAATCCCTAGAGCGCGAAGGAAGGTTTGTTTCTTTGTATGGTTGGCGGCAAGGGGTGTGATATTAACAGCGGAGAATCTGAGAAAGAAGAAAAACACTCATGTCAGTTGGTGCTTCATTTGTAAAAGTACCGGCAAAAGTGTAGATCATCTTCTTCTGCATTGTAAGATGGCTAGTCGGTTATGGAGGGTGGCCCTAAATTTGTTTAGGACGCAATGGGTCAATGCCGGGCACAGTGACAGAGGCTTTGCAAAGTTGGACTCTTAAAAGAGGGAAGGAAAGCACGAGAGCATGGAGCGTTGCCCCCTTGGTAGTCATGTGGGTCATTTGGAAAGAGAGGAATTGGAGGGCTTTTGAAGGGGTAGAACTTGTTTTCGTAAAGTTAAAAGAGGAGTAGTGTTTTGTACCTAGTTTACTTTTGGTGCACTTGCGAGGTCCCAATTGTATAGAGTATTAGACCTCTTTTGTTGAGAACCATATTTTGGTGTAGCTGTGTTGGTTCTCTTCTTTTGGCATATGTATACGGGGTTTTCCCCCTTCTGTTAATAAAATTGTTTACATTATCAAAAAAACGACCTTTAGGATAAGATACTGTCACATTTTAAATTTTATAAATTTTATGTTATACTTTGAAGCTATTGCTTTATAAAATATCTATGTGAAACAATTTTAGTGGTTGATGTGTATTACATAAATTGTTAATGTGCAGGCGTCTTGGTTGCATTATTGATTCACATCGCCATATAAGAAAAAAGAAGAAGGTAGGAGTACTGGTATGGAAGCTTTCTGCCTATGAGCTACACATCCTTGTTCAGATTGCTTTCTAAGATCAAGTGGAAAGGGTTAGATTGAAACAGGCAAACACTATATGTTTATTCTCCAAAGTCACCATGTTTGCTTTAAGGAAATTCACGTGATAAAGTTCAAAGATATTCCATTGATGTTCCCTTTTGTTTCTTTTTGGTGGCATAATCCGATTACTGAATTTGTGATGAGTCATTGATGGAATGGAATGCTCTTTGTATAAGGAGTTCTTCTGTTTTCTCAGTGGGAGGCTAGCAAAGGCCTGCTAGGCTTGTGATATAACTTCTGTCTTGAGTTACATTTGATCGTAGCAACTTAAATCTCCAAACTTGGGAAAAGCTGAGAGCGCCTCGTTCTTATTCTTTTATGGTAACAACAACAACAACACACCTGGAGTGATCCCACAAAGTGGGGTCTGGAGAGGGTAGAGTGTACGCAGACCTTACCCTTACCATGGGAGGTAGAGGAGCTATTTTTGATAGACCCTCGGCTCAATGAAAAACATATCCTATCAGATCGAAAAAAGAAATAATTGGAAGTGAAGAAATCATGGCGAAACATTCTGAAAAACAGAACAGTAACTGCAACAAATAGTGTGATAAGCCCCCCCAAAACAAATAATAATGTGATAATCGAAGTACAAGAGACAATAGATAGTAGTAGAAATCAAAGGACAAGAAACTCCTATTTACCACTCCGGATACTTCGGCCTACCTCTACCTCTCCTGAAGCAATCCATAGCCAAGTCCGACCCATCTCAACCTCACAGCCACATCTTTTCCTCCACCAATGCCATTTCTACCTTGTCCCGGATATCTTCATTCCTAATCCCATCTCTCCTAATATGCTCGCATATCTACCACAACATCCTCATTTCTGCAACTTTCATCTTCGGTATGTGAGAGTTCTTGACTGGCCAACACTCCACTCTATACCACATAGACCTAGTAGATCTGATAGGAAACTGTAAATGCATATTCAGCTACCGTTTGATCCCTTTTTTAGTTTTTTCTTTGGCTCCTCTTATGAGATGCTTTAGATATTCAGCTACCGTCTGATCCCCTCTTTTTTTTTCTTTGGCTCCTCTTATGAGCTTGTAATTACAGTACCATCAGCAACTTTTATGTTGATCTTTTGGATTTCTATACAAGTTATTACCTTTCTGGAAGATAACAATGTTGGAATAGTATCAAAGTAAAACAACAAAAGTATTACAATGTTGGAATAGTATCAAAGTAAAACAACAAAAGTATTACAATGTTGGAATAGTATCAAAGTAAAACAACAAAAGTATTGGACATCTTGCCTCAGGATGTACACCTTAGATACCAATGTTATTAAAGCTTCAATTAAGGTGCTCGTAGACCTTAAAACCCAGGTTGTGAACTTCACCTCATTTTGTTGTTGCTTTAGGGAAGAGGCCAAGCAGTTAAGACGTGCTTCTTCATCGGTGAGCTATGTCTTTAAAAACACAACTCTAGATAATGAACATAGTTGACCAACTAATGCATTAATTGTTAAGAAAATACTTTGACTAAACTTCTAGTGATTAGGAATAGGATTAGAAATTTAGGGTAAAGAACTGTCCACTAAAAACTTAAAACATCTATCTAAATCAAAAATTTATAGTGGTTTTTGAACTTGATTGATGTAATTTTTATTTCAAATATATAGCTTAGTTATTTTTCCTTCTGTCAAAATAATTATTGTTTGTGTTTTTAGTTACTTGTTCTTGTATTACTTGGATATTTTTCTTTGAACCATAGTGCTTTTCTCGCTAAGGCTTGCCGCTTGCGCTTTGATTGTGCTTTGCGTTTAAAGCCCCAATAGATTTTGGCGCTTTTCAGTGCTTCTTGTTTTTGACTACTCTGTGGGATACTTTAATGGATATCATCTTTCTCCTTGCTTCTGCGGAGCATCTTCATTCGATGAAAGTATATCTCACCTATTTTAATGTATCCTGGTTTAAGATTTGCTAAAGAACTTCCTCTGCTGGTATATCGTTCACCTATTTTACGAAGTTGATAGAGTTTTCGGTAGAACTTGCATGAGTTAATACCATTCTTCATGAGTTGAAATGTGTTTCACTTTATGAGACCTTTTTTCGTTGCATTCTTAACGCCAATTTCTTGAGCAGGTTTTGAATGTTCACGATGATATGCCCGTGCTAACTCCTTCTACTGAAAGCAGGAAGATCGTTTGCAGCAAAGCAAAGTTATATAGGGTAAATTGGTCCTACTTTAACTACAGTCCTGTACACTTATCCGTGGCTCTTTCTCTAATCTTCTGTAGTCATCTTATTTTCATAAGGTTTGTCACTCTGACATCAAAGTGCTGCTATATTGTACGTTGTCATCTCCTTCTTACTACATCAAAGTGCTGCTATATTGGTCCCACTTTAACTACAGTCCTGTACACTTATCCGTGGCTCTTTCCCTTCTCTTCTCTTCTGTAGTCATCTTCTTTTCGTAAGGTTTGTCACTCTGACATCAAAGTGCTGCTATATTGTACGTTGTCATCTCCTTCTAACTAAGCATTACATTTTGCCATCTCTAAGTACTAAGATCCAATCACCTTATCGGAAAGAAAATAATGACTTCGAAAGAACAAAATAGCCCTTCGTTGTAATTAATACTTTCAAAGAGAAGTTATAAGCAGAGATAAATGTTCACGTGAATTTAATTTTTCCTCGGCTTGCTTTGAAACTCTAGCTGATTATAAATGTAAGTCTCCTAGGCATTAATTTATGATAAATTGGTTACTTTTGCGAAGCTAAATTAGTACTTCTCACCCTGCATGACAACCATCTTGGTCTCTAAAAGTGTTCAGTGTCATTGTGAATGGCAAACTGCAGCAGAAGTTTAGATGACAAAGTGAACCTAGAAAGCATGCATGGGAAAGTGATAGAAATCTGAAAAAACCTGATCTTAGTATGTATTTCATAACATAACACCATCTATGCTTGAAAATTTGGCAGGGGAAAGCAACTGATGATCCAACGGCGACTTCAACAATGTAAGTTATTTATATTGCATTTAGAACCCCTTTGCATAATAATAAATGGTTTGTGAGCTGAACAGAGTTTGTTTCTTTGTGAAGGATTATGCAGCATAATTTAACTCCAAAAGGAGTGCGCTTAAATAAAGGGATCAAGGTTGAAGGTTCAGAATCTGGGGTAGAGGGAAATCCGATGAGGTTGATAACACCTATAAAGGTGTCCCGCAAAAATGGTGATGTGTGCAGTGAACTGGTGGATGTGCATGGCTATAAAGTAAAAGTGAGCAGTGCTCCTATACTTGCTGCCATTTTTGCCAAGTATGGTGACATTGCAGTCAACTGTCACTCTAAATCGCCGACTGCCAGAGCTTCACTTCTTGACGCGGTTAGTGATGTTGTCAGGCGGCTGAAGACCAGTGATGTTAGTTTTTCTTCCATTAAAGCTATGAAATCTGTAATCTCTAATGCCGCGGATGCCAAGCTTGATGTAACTTGGCTGCAGCAGTATCTGGATGAGATTTCTGAAGAGGAAGATATGGAGAAAAAGTCTTCCTATCTAATGGCGTTAAGAGAGACTACCCTGCTCGTCTCTAAAGCAGCTAAAAAGGACTTGGTAGAAAGGAACAGGGAGGTCTTGGCAGCAGAGAAACGGCTCAAAAAGGCTGAAAGGCGTTTGCAAGAGGCCCAAAGGCAAGCAGGAAAGGTGGAAAGTTCTGTCAAAGTACTTGAAATACTGGGTGAAAAAGTTCAACAGGACATCAAGGAGGCTAGGGATCAAGCACAATATTGGCTGAGTAGGTTGAGTGAGCTTCTGTAGCCCACAGCTGTTTTATTCCTACTACTTTCTCGGAACTCTATGAAGGTTATCTACATAGCTTATTTATGTCAAAGACATTTTAAAAATTGTGATTGATCGATCATCTAGGCAATCACGCATGGTTGAATCTTGTTTTGTACATTATGGTAACATTGAACTCTTTCTGTGAACTTTAGCATTTTGTGCAGTATCGAGTTTGTAGCAAAAACTAATCTCAACATTACTATTACACCGTATTCAGTACTATTTTTATACACTCTATCAAACGACATGCACCTATATGCAGTTGTCCAGTGGGTTCACACCGAGTGTTGCCGTCAGTTGCTTACAACAATTTCATTAATTTTATACTATGAAGTTTTTGGGATATGCAGTCGAACACATACACTGCTCAACTGCTTGGTTTGGCTTTTCTAGCTTCTTTGATTGATTACAGTGGAAAGCTGTTGATATTTGATCATCTATCTAATCACATTCAGCATACGAAATTAAGCAAATTTTCTTAGAATATGGCATTACACGGTCAATTCTAGACTCAAACTAATAGTCAGTGACATTGATAAGTGGTTAAAGTTCCCATTTTCAATCTTAAATTAGCCCATAAAAATATGATTCGGTCACTTGTTCAAGTTCGGATAGGTCACGATCCGGCCAATTATTAACTCAATTCATTTTGAGCCCTTGGCCCAACTCAACGTATGTAAAATTATTTATGCTTCATGCAGTCATAAAAGAGTTCATTAAATTTATGAATTAATTTTTGTAACATCTAATTAAATTTAAAAGTTCAAAATATTTAAAGTCTTCTTTTGACATAAATCTTGAATATTCAAATTCCTTCAACAATAACAGAAATTCAATAAATACAGTTTTTTTGAATGTCATAATTGAGATTGAAATTTGAAAGTAATTTCAATTAAATAACAATGCTGATTTCAATGAAAATCAGCCGAATGTTTTTGAACTATTTATTCAAGTGAACAAGTCTATAAAATGACTACTTAATTGCTATGATTGTTCATTTTCTTTATTTACTTCAAATCTTTAATAGTAATTCTTAATAGCCTTCAAAACTCTTCATTTTCTCTTTTTATTACAATAATAACCGACAGAAGAGGAAGATAAAGAATAGTAATTAAGAGAATTTAAGTTAAAAAGTTTCAAAAGCATAAATGCACCTGGCATTCATTTTAGGGAAGCCTAAATGAAATTATTCGCAATGGTTATAATTGTAGTTTATTAGCTGAATTATTACAAGTCACGAAAGTACAATATATATTTTTTAATTCAAATAGTTAGAAGATTATTATTATTTAATAAAATAAAGAAAAACATCCAAAAAGAAAAAAGAAAAAAAAGATCTTTTAAGAGATAAAGAGATACTACATCACCTTATTTTAGATGTTTATAAGTATTTAACTTTGATTTGTTAATACTTTCATAACTTTCAGCTTCTTTAAAATCTAAATCTAAAAACTGATTTAAAAAGAAATTAGAAAAAAAATAAAAATAAAATAAAATTAAACTCTTTTGTCACAAATTTATAGATCAATTGGCAGGAAACTTTCCTTCCTCTTTTTGTACCCGAAATACATGATGATAGAAAATTATTGTTAAGATAATTATTATTATTATGATTATACAAAAATATCATTAAAATGGATCAATAAAGACAAGAGGAAAAAATGAGGTATAATTAAGAGGATTAACAAAGTAGTTCTTGAAACTTATAATGAAGCATAAAATAAATAAAATAAAATTTGAGAAGACAAAATTTCCTTTTAAAAAATAAAATTGAAAAGCAGAAAAAAAGCCACAAAATATAAATTTTTGGTCAAAGAACTATATACATCATCTTTTAATAAACCACATTTATATATAAATAAAGATTGCATATTTAAAGATAAACGCTTATATAATAATATATCAATTAAGTTTTATATTAGAAACAAAATAATTAATATAAACAAAGTGTAAAACTTTATAATAAATTTTTTTATTGAATAGTACATCTAGTTATTCGACAAATTTACAATAAGCACAAATTCGTGTATCTCTATTATTAATAAATCATTAAAAAATTTCTATTTTTCTAAACTAATTTGGTCATCTCTCTAGATGCATTATACATTCTTCTTCGTCTTGACGATAAACTTACTCGAAATTAATTTGATCATTCTTTCTTTGATGAATTTTGTACCCCCATCAAACTCTCTTCTTCATCCTTGGTGAACTTGTGTTTGGTTCTTATTACACAAAAAAAACTTTGATAATATATCTAGAATCTTCATCATAGTAGTCATATTGTGAATCACGTTTTCAATGCCCTCTCTTTTGGTTATTGAACACATGATTGATGAAAACAATGAAAAAAAGATTGAAAAAGAGAAAAAAATATATACTAATAAAAAAGAAGGAGGAGAAATGAAAATGAGCATCCAAAAACTTTATATATTATTGTTATTTATAGATTGATCAAGTAGTTGAGAAGATATTTCATTAAATAGAGAATACAAATAGTTAGAGGTTTTCTTATAACTCATGAGATATAATTAAATGTAGTAAATATGATATAATTTTTTTAATTGATAAACAAATTAATTAATAAAAAAAATGATGGAAAAAAGGAGAAAAAAGCTAAATAGTATTGGAGGCCATAGAGAGGTGCCACATCATCCTCTCTATGTTTCTCCTTTATATATATATACTAGTGAAAATATCCGCGCTTCGCGCGGTTATAAAACATATTATTTTAACCTTATAATTTATTTCGAGTGTAATTTTATGCTTTAAGAACTTCTACAAAAAAATTCTTTTTCTATAGTGGTACTTGGCTAGCTACTCATTCATATAATATTCATATTTCAGGCATACTAATCTTTACACATTAATAATTATTTTTAAAAAGATCTTTTGACATTAAGACTAAGACAGTTAAAAAATATACAAAATACAGTGTCATAATAAAGGCTAAATCTAAAAATATGCTTGAAAGACGTGGTAGAAAATTAGAAAAGCTAATTAAAGAATAATAAATACATATGTGAAGAACTAATTACTTACTATATATTCATGTAATGTATAATTATGTTACCTATTATGGTCATTAATTGTCTAATTGAATTACACTAAATGCTATGAACAAATGAAAATTTCATCTCAAAAAGATTTTAAAATGAGAAAGTAAAAATATAGCAAGTTAAAAGTATAAAAATGAGAAAGTTGAAATATTAAACTGAATTCTTAATACATTTTCAAAGTGAATAATAATTTAAGTTGCATGAGTAATATTAAACATGAGTTTTTCTTTCATTGTTTTGTTCAATTTTTATCCTAATTTTTTTTTCACTCCTTAGTCTTCCCCAATAATATATCTTTTGTGATAACTTGTGCTTACTAATTAAATACATGTTAAAGAATAAATTTTAAAAAATAAAATATCCAACATATACTTACAAAAAAAAAATTGATAGATATTCATCAACCTAAGAGGGAGGTGGTAGTCATGTCAAGAGACTCAGAAGTCCTAGCATGCATGCTGGAATAAAATTTCAAGAATTCAAATTCATGTAGGTCGTACCACGCCAACTTGAGTGTCCTCACAATTGTAACCTCAACACAAGTTAAGAATTCAAATAGATGAAAACTTCATTATAAATAGGGATAATTACATAACTTAGCCAATATTGACTTCTAATTACCTTATTTAGCCTACTCTTGCCTATTAATTTTTCATAATTACAATTCATAGCCTCTCTCTTGTATTTTTTCTTTTTCTCTATTTTCTATTACTTTCCTTTTCTTTTTCTTTTTTTTTCAGTTTTTTCCTTCATTTTTATTTTTTTCGTTTTCTCTTTCATTACTTTTTTCAATTTTTTCTTTTTCATAACTATGTTTCAATTTTTTCTTTTTCGTTTTCTTTTGTCCTTTTGTAATTTTTTTTTCTCCTTTTTTTTTTGTCTAATTTCTATTACTTTTTTTTTCTTCCTTTTTTCTTTTCCTTTTTTTGTTTTCTCTTTCTTCTTTCTTTTTTCAAATTTTTCTTTTTCGTGTCATTTTTTTATTTTGTCCTTTTTTTCTTTTCCTTCTTTTTTTATTTTTTTCTCTATTTTCTATTACTCTTCTTCTTTTTTTGTGTTTTTTCTCACATTTTTTCTCCTTTTTTTTCTTTTTATTTTTCTCCTTTTTCATTTGTGCGAACTAGCAAACACAAATACATGTGTGAACTATGTTTTAATTTTTATTTTTTTATTTTTTTCTTTTGTATTTTTTATTTTTTATTTTTTCTCCTTTTTTTTGTCTATTTTCTATTACTCTCTTTTTTTCCTTTTTCTTCAGTTTTTTCTTTTCCTTTTTTTGTTTTCTCTTTCTTCTTTCTTTTTTCAATTTTTTCTTTTTCGTTGTCTTCTTTTCATTTTGTCTTTTTTTTTCTTTTTCTTCTTTTCCTTTTTATTCTTTTTCCTTTTTTTTTGTTTTTTTCTCTATTTTCTATTATTCTCCTTCTTTTTTTGTATTTTTTCTCACTTTTTTTGTATTTTTTTTCTTTTTATTTTTCTCCTTCTTTTCATTTGTGTGAACTAGCAAACACAAATATAAGTGTGAACTATGTTTCAATTTTTTCTTTTTTTCTTTTTCTCTTTTTACTTTTGCTTTTTTCTCCTTTTTTTGGTCTATTTTATATTACTCTTTTTTTTTTCTACATTTTTCTTTTTCCTTTTTTTGTTTTCTCTTTCTTCTTTCTTTTTTCAATTTTTTCTTTTTCGTTGTCTTTTTTCATTTTGTCTTTTTTTTTTTCTATTTTCTATTACTCTCCTTTTTTTTTTTGTATTTTTTCTCCTTTTTCCCAATTTTTTTCTTCTTTTTTTCTTTTTATTTTTCTCCTTCTTTTCATTTGTGCGAACTAGCAAACACAATACAAGTGTGAACTATAAAATATAAATACAAAGGCGAATTATAACATACAAATACAAGTGGGAACTATAAAATACAAATACAAATGCAAACTATAACATATAGATACAAGTGTGATCTATCATTTGTATTTTTTAATTATTGAAAAGGAACGATTGATTTTCGTTTTACGAATGCTTGTTTGTATTTATTTATACGAGTTGTATTTATTGATACAAATAAATACAATTTAATTTTTTATAAAAATACAATATGTATTTGTATTTTTAAAATCATTGGTTTCATTTGTTTGTAATTGTATTTGTATCAAGCGATATTTATTTATTAACAAATACGAATAATAATTTTGACATACAAATACAAAACAGTACATTTGTATTAAATGATACATTGCATATTTATATATTTTAGAATCAAGAAAATACAATTAATGCATTTACTTGTTTGTATACAAATACAAATGATAAATTGCACATAATCAAGGCTAAATACAATAGGCAATCAACTTACAAATACAAATATAAAATAATTCTTTAAAAATAAAAAAGACATCGACGAAAATAGAATACAAATACAAATATAATCTAAATATACAAACACAATAAAATCATAATACAAATATAATCCAATATAATATATTGTCAATTATAAAATACAAAACAGTTCTTTAAAATACAAGTGCAAATTATATAAAATATAAATGATGGTGCGAACTAACAAATACAAATACAAATACAAGTGCGAACTATAAAACACAAATATAAACGCGAACTACAAAATAAAAAGACAAGCGCGGACTTTAAAATACAAATACAGTTGTATCAATGAATACAAAAATATAAATGACGGCGTGACTACAAATAGATAAATAATTATGGTATTTACGTTATCATCAATGACTTGTGCTCGAGTAGTTATATTTTTTAAAAATACAAAAAATATAAAATAGAACAAAAAAAATGATAAAGAAAATAAGTACAAAAAAAGAAAAAGAAAAAAAGAAAAGAAAGTGAGATAGAAGAGAAAAAAATATATATAAAAAACGAAAAAAAATAAAATAGGAAAAATTAGAAAAAGAAGAAGAAAAAACAAGGAAAACACGAAAAAGAAAAAATATAAAAAAAGAAAAAAGAAAAAAATGGTAGTGTTTTTGGTAAGACTAAATATGTAGTGTATTTATGTTTTTATGAATACAGACCACTGAGTAAAAGTGAATACAGAGGCTGTGAATCAAATACAACAGCTAAATGGTACTGTATTTATATTTTATATGAATACAAACTATTAATAAAATCGAATACAGCGGACGTAAATTGAATACATCGGCTATAAATGGTAATTATATAAAATGTGGCTATGAAAGATGAGTTTTTCAGCAAAATGTGACTACTTTTGAAAGATTCCCATATAAATACTTCTTTTGATGAGACAAACTACAATTATAATATGAAGAAAGAACTTGTTTTGATCATAAATAAAGAAATAATACTATGAAACAACAAATTATTATATATATAAATGACTAATATGTTTTTGACGAGAAGAACTACAGTTATAATATGACAAAAGAACTTGTTTTGATCATAAGCAAAAAAAATAATACTACAAAATAATAAATATTTTTTATATTTCGGATAACTTTTGGGATCTCTAATGGAAGAAGAATTATATAGATGGGAGGGAAGATGAAAAGTGTAGAGTTAACATTAGTTAATGATATTTCATAACTAACATGGCCTAGTAAAAAGAAGAGTTACAATCATTCATTATTATATTAGTAAATGCTAATTATCGTAAAATTAAATGAAATAGGTAATTAATAGATAAGTTTTAAAAGTAAAAAAAAAAAAGACTCAAAAAATTGACAAAAAAGATAAATAGAAATACTTGCTTGTGAGACATGCCACATAGGATTGATTATTGATCTCTTTTATATATATATATATATATATACTAGGTAACTTGATCGCGCAGCGCGATCATAAAATATTTATTAAATTTATGAAAGATCTTTAATAATATTTGAACATTAAAAGTAATGAGAAGTAAATTTTTTAAGAACTAAAAAATATTTAAATATGTTTTGGTCTTGAACCGGGAGTCTATTAAAAACAACTTATTTACCTTATCTCTGATATAAAAATAATGAATGCGTACATTCTACCTTATCCAAATCCCACTTTATGAGGATAAATTGAATATAATGTCATACTCTATCTTTAATCCTAAATATCTACAAAAGTGCATCATACATATCATATAATACTGACAAAAAGAAATCATTGTTGTTGGCAATGTAATTTACAACACCACCTTTAAAATTAACATTATAATATGAAAGAATGGTTAAAAAAAATAAAAAATAAGATGCCAAATACTAAATTTGATAATCAGCAGAATCTTAATCCCTCGACATGAAAAATTGTAGGAGTAAAAGGAATTTGAATTAAAGTGAACTAAGAACTCAGTAAAACGTTACATAGCAACAACGTGAAGGAAAAAAATTAGATTTTATTAAATCATTTGATCGATGAATTAAAAACTCAATCAAAAATCAAGTAGTAACGGATTGTAGCTACAATTGCTAAAAATTGAAACATAAAGTAATGAAAATGAAAGAACAATAAAGATGAAGCTTACACATTGCAATGACAAGGTCAAGTTGCAGAGAAATAAAAATGACACCCAAGAATAAAATATTATATTTATAGACCTATGTATGGTGACCCTCATTCTCCATTATAACTTCTAGCTTTTCTTCCTTTACTAAAGCAATTTAGAACAAAATATTTGTATGAAATGAAAGAATAGAAATGAAAAAGACTAACCTATTGACATCATCAAATGCAATACTATTAATGTTTATACGGTGACTTTCCACTATATGTAACAGTACTTCATTAAGATAGCACATTAAACATAATTAAGAGAGTTGAAAGAATGATTTTTGAGTTTTTATAAGTAACGAAAGTTTAAGAAAAGTAAATACTCAAAATTTAATAGGTAAAGTAAATACATATTAAATACTTTATGATTTTTTATACAATTAAATGAATTAAAATAGGTGAAAATCCTCCAAAATAAAAAGAAAAAATATAGTAAATATACATGGAGGTCTTGATTTTTTTTTTTTTTTATGAAAATAGAAAATATACACTAAATCTATTATAAATGTATATAAAAATTAGTTCTATAAATTTAATCAAGTTTAACATTTAAATAGTTTGATAATATTAATAGATCTAATTTCACTACTTTTAGCAGCATACTCTTATAAATATTTATATGAGCAGATGAAGCAAAAAAAAAAAAAAAAATCGGCTAACATATTATTTTAGGCATTTAGAATTTCACAATTATTAATTATTAGAAGTGAATCATTACTTTGCTAAAATGAATAAAATTTGATGAATTTATTTGACTGATTATTGATCTTATCAAAAAAAATTCTTTTGATACCTATTCTTTTGATTTTAATTTGTTTACTTATCACATTTATTCCTCTACTTTCATCTTTTGTCAGATAATTTTGATATTCTATCTTTATTGTTTTATTCTCTCTTCGTTGATTATTATTTTTTTAATAGTAAGAACATAACTGAAATCATACTAACGACTCTCTCTGACCTTATTTCTCAAAATCTCTTTTTAATTCTTTGACATCGCCATCATTATTCTTATCTTCATCTCATGTACTTCATCTTATCGGATCTCGCAAAGCTTCACTTTTTCTCTCCAACATTAATTTTTTTGGATGAAAAAAACTATAAATCTTAAATTACTTCTAAGTATAATCTGTTCATTGGTAAAGATAATATGAAATTTTTTATGTAATTTAAAAGAACACGAAATTAAGTTTAATTTCTCCCAAGAATTTAGTAACCGAAAATTCACATAAATGATCATTATAATGTAACGAAAATATCATAAATTCTTAAGAAAGGGAGATTTTTCAGATGTCCATTATTAAGCACGCAACAATTAAGATATAACTAAAGTTTTTATTTTATAAATAGAAAGAAGGCCAAAAAGGAGAAAAAAGGTAATGATCTTATAGTGTGTGTGTGTATATATATATATATATATATATATATATATATATATATATATATAAGAGATGGTTTCGACATGCCTGCTTCAGCAGGCTGCTTGCTCCGTAGTTTTACTATATCACTCCTAATTAATTATTATAAGTTATTTATATATTAAAAAATAATAATATTTAATTAAAAAATAAAATAGACATTTACGACATGTCTGCTTCAGCTGATTTAACCGTGATTTTACTATATCATCCGTAATTAATTATTATAATCCATTTATGTATTAAAAAACTAATAATATTAAATCCGTAATTTCACTATATCACCCTTAATTAATTATTTCGACATGTCTGCTTCAACAGGTTGCTTGCTCTGTGATTTTACTATATCACTCCTAATTAATTATTATAAGTCATTTATATAAAAACTAATAGTATTTAATATAGAAAATAAAATATACATTTATGACATGTTTGTTTCAGCTACTTCAATCGTAATTTTACTAAATATCATCCTAATTAATTATTATAAGCCATTTAAATATTAAAAATTAATAAAATCAATAAAAAAGCAGTTTAATCATAATTTTACTAAATATTCCCTAATTAATTATTGTAAGTCATCTAAGTATTAAAAAGTTAATAATATTTAATGAAAAGGTAAAATAGACATAAAAGATAAATTAATTTTTGATATTTTAAATTAACTTGACGTCTTATATGAGACTCACTTAAATTTTTTTAAGGTTTCAACATGTCTACTAATGTTGCTTCAACCGTGATTTTACTATATCGCCCCTGATTAATTATTATAAGTTATTTATATATTAAAAAATTAATAATATTTACTTAAAAAAATAAAATAGATATTTATGACATGTTTGTTTCACCTATTTCAACCGTAATTTTACTAAATATCATCCCTAATTAATTATTATAAGTCATTTTAAGTATTAAAAAATCAATAATGTTTAATAAAAAAGATAAGATATATATGAAATAATAAATTAACTCTTGATGTTTTAAATTAACTTGACGTCTTATATGATGCCCACTTATTTTTTTTACAAGAATTTTTTATAGTAATTTTGCTATATATTCTAATTAATTGTCACATATGTCTACTTCGTTGTTTCAATTGTGATTTTAATATCTCATCGTAATTAATTATTATAGTCATCCACTTAAAAACTTAAATTATTTAAAAATATAATTGGCTATCAATGTCGCAAAAGTTTGGACAAGGAGAGTAATATAAATTATTTGAAAATTACATGAGAAGTATTACAAATCATAATAGTTAACAACTTAAAATATCTAAAAAAAAAATGTTATGTTACATATTTTAAAAAAATACTATAAATCTCAATAATTAACAAGTAAAAAAGTTTAAAGGACAAAATGCCTGCATTGGTACATCTTCATTAATGCTTTGCCTTGCCTTCATTTTTCCCTCCATTTAAATTTATTTGTATTTTTTTTAATTTGTTATATATTTAAAAAAACCGTAAAAGTTTCTATAAATCACAATAATGAAAAACTTAAAAAATTTTAAGGATATAAAATATTTGGTTGACTCTCGAAATTCTATAATTGCCTATCAACGTCACAAAAATTTGGACAAGGAGAGTAACGTATATTATTTGAATTTTATATTAAAAAATTATAAAATACAATAGTTAACAACTTAAAATGTCTCTCAACTTATTATGCATTCTTATAATTTAGCATCTAATTAGTATTAAATTTTGAATATCTATTTTTAATTTTAAAATACTCTAAACGTAATCGATGTTGGGCCCATGCTTATATATATATATATATATATATATATATATATATATATATATATATATATAAAGTTATTGTGAATATTCGACTTCATCATTGCATAAATATATAAGTAATTTTTGTTCATCATCGTACAACATCAAATCTTTGTTTTAAATCTTTCTTTACGCGATATCTTTTTCATTCTTATAAATATAGTCCACTTACATATAATCTAAATGATATTTTCAAAAACATATTAATTATTTCAGTGGAATTGATCAACATAAATTCACTATAAATAAATAAAATATAATACTTAGTAATAAGATTGCAAAGTGATTGATTTGACTCCATACAATACATTATCACTAAAAGTTCAAAAAAATTATTAAAAATAAAAAATGTAAACACCCATAAAAAGAAGAAAAATAAAAACATGATATATTTACATTTTAATTGATTAAATAATGCAAAAAAGATGAGAAAAAATTAAGAAAAAAAAATATATTAAGAGGGTGAAAGGAGATCTTGCCTTACTTAATCAATTAATTAGACGATCTACTATTCAAAGATCAAGAAATAAAATAGAAAAATAGAATTAGTTAAGGACATCTTTTTTGTACTTGACTTTTTTGTATATGCTTTAATTATAAAAACTACTAATAAAGATTATCTAATAGTAATTTCTTTTTATGTGAAATCAAATGTGTACATGTAGAACTTTTTTAGACGAAAGAAAAATAACTTGTAAACTCATACATTTTTTGAGAAAGATAATGATGTATTTATTAGCATTTTATCACGATCTCAAGAAATATCAATTAAAAGAAAACTTAACAATATCTCCATAATTCAAATACAACTGCACGCACCAATCAATTAACCTGTAAGAGAAGTATAAAACTAAAATCAGTGAGACAAGAAAAAGAGAAATGGATCATAATTGAATACACTATAAGCAATTGATATCTTATCTTTTACTACATAAGCCCAAAACAAAGAAAGGAAAAATTCAAACACAATTCAATAACACAATATTCCGACTACAATCAACAAAATCAAAATGATAAGAAAAAGTTATAAATAAATAATAGCATCTAATAGCAAGAAAATCAATAAGATATTAAAATTGGTGGCAGTAAAATAGAGTACTTGTGCCATCCATAAAAGTGACAAACAACAATCTCTAGTTAGGAGAGATTATATATTCATCACATTGAGTGAGAATTAATTATGAGAATTAACTCTATGTTATTTAATTATAAATCTTTTTATGGCTAGAAGATAAAAAGACATATATTGTAACTGAAATTCTTTTAAAATGGAGATTAATAGCATTAATGTGGAAAGAAATTAAATGTGACTATCTTTAATATTTTATTAATTTTTTAAAGTGTATTTTTCATCTTTTAAGAGAGAGAAAATACCAAAAAATGACAAAAAAGATAAATAACATCCTTGACTTTAGAGAGCGCCATGTCACCGATCTCATGTTTCTCTTTTATATGTATATACTAGGAAACTCAACCGCGCTTCGCGCGGCAATAAGAAATTGAGTGAAATTATATTTTTAATAATAAAAAATTAAATTTAAACAAAAAACAAATGAAAGTTCAAGAATACTCGAAAAAAAAAGTAGTCCTCCGTTTGAAATATATATATATATATCCGGGGGTCTATCGGAAACAACCTCTCTACTTCTTCGAAGGTAGCGGTATGAACTGCGTACATCTTACCCTCCCCAGACCTCACTTTGCGGGAATACACTAGGTATGTTGTTGTTGTTATATATATATATATATATAAGTAAATTTACATAAATGTAGGAGGAATATATAAATTGAATCATAACCTCTCAAAATTCCTATTCGACTTTTTCATTCAAATTTTAATCTTTTGGGGAAGAAACAAAACTTAGTTAAGAGTCTATGTCCGGTTGTTGACAAGGGGAGAAAGAGATACTATACTTCTAGTGCTTTATTGTTTCACCATCTTTTGTGCAATATCTAAGTTTTATCAACCCGTCTCTCTTGTTGCGATAAAAATATTAAAATTAGTGAGAAAATGAATACATGACACTAATCACCTAATTTCGTTGCTAATTCACTAATACCATCATAGCTTTTCAGGAAAAAAAATATTATATAGATCATCATTAATATTAATTTAAAATTTATAAGAGAAAAACTCATGAGAACTGAATGACATCAGAAAAAGACAAACACATATTTTTTTATGGACTTAAAGGAGATATCACGATTCAAGAGTGTGTTAAATATGAAAAGAAATGCTTTTCGCGAGAACTATAGATCAGTCAGCAGCTATTTATTTTATTATTTTCGTCCACTTTCAAAAAAATTCAGTTTGTATATTTTATGGAGCCAATGAAACAAATCAAGACTTCTTAAAACGAAATTTTTCTTCTCCTTTGATATATGAAAGATTGTCAAAACAATTACATTATTAAAGTAACTTTTTATAATGTATTTAAGTACATCCAAACTTTTTTAAAAAGCACTTTTCAAAAGTTTTATGTGAAATGATTTATTTAGTTTAAATAGAAAAAAAAGAATTTGTGCTTGAAAATAAAAAGAGGATGACATTTTTGTTAGAATTAGTGGCGACTTTTAGATCTTTTTTTAAAAGGTGGAACATGAATGGAATAAAAAAGGAAACCACTATAAAGGAAGAAAAAGAAAATAGAAATGATGGTCATGGAGAGGTGTCACAACACACTCTATTGCATTTTGGATTATAACTCCTCTGTCTCAAGCATCTTTCTTTGATCGCATATTGGATATGCATTGATAATATGTTATTATTTGAAGTAATTAAATTTGTATAATAATTATAGGTACTAAATAAGGTAATGAACATTGAGTGGTTGCAAAAGATGAGTAATGTGCATTAAGAAATTTTAATGGCATCAATATTAGTAAGTGTATTAATTTTAAATAATTGACAGTAGTTAAAGTTCTAGCTAGCTAGAGTAAGAAAAAAGAATTTTGCACAAAAAAGAATTAAAAAAAAGAGACAACATGTATCAGATTAAGAACGTGACGTTTGGAGTTGTTGTAACGTATAATTTTAATATTTAAGAGGTAAAGATGAATGAAATAAATTGATTTTAACCTCAATTTCTACAAAACATTTAGAAAATTATTTTTACATTAAAAATATTCAAATGTGAACATGTAAAAATATCCGTTCATAGATGTTGTGTCATCGATTCTCTCCCTCTTCAGTTGATACGATTTTACACATTTTTGTAATCATAAAATAGATACAAAAAATATTGAGATTAATTAAAATGAGTAGTTTTTTAAAAAAGAAAAAACTCGAAACTATTTTTTTCTTTTTCAAGGTTTCATCCGTATGATGAAAGTGTTAGACATGACTCCAATCTGTATATATTTACTAAAATTATAATTAAATGGACTGTTGAAAATTCAACAATAATCAAGAGAGATAATTTTTTTTTATAAACATAACACGTTTAACATAATAAAGAGAGTTAAAAGAGTGACTTTTGACTATTTTTTACACATAAAATATAAATTAAGGCTAGCTTTTCTTAGCCGAAAAATGTGTCGCATCACTATTCATAAAAACTAGCTTTGACATTTGATCTTAATGTACAATTTTTCGATAGCCTAAACTACCACATGAAAAATAATAAGAAAGAAAAATTAGTGTTAGTCTAAAAGCTATGACTGAAGTAACACTAAGATGGAGTAGTATTTGAGTGGTTAACTTAGATAGCAAAAGTAAAAGTAAAATAATTTTTTATTTTTTTTTCTAAAATCTCTCAACTTTTTGCTTCCATGGTGGATTTGAACCCGCAACCTTAAAATTGAAGGTGAAAAATATTCACTATCCGAGAAAGTGAAATTCTATAATTCTTTACACCAAATTGAGGTTCAATAATTAAATTGGTCCTTTCATGATTTTGTATATTGCTACTCATGATAAATTTCAATACAAATATAATGTAAAGCATAAAGCAAAACACCTTCAGACCTCTCGATTTCTAATAACTCCTATGCTATTATCAAACAAATACTAAAAAAATCTAGAATGCTGGAGGCTTAGGGAAAGGGGATGACATATGTATATAGAGCATAAAATATTCTAAAGATTTTGGCTTACTTTGACCTTCCTTTAGTGTTGTTGATCATCTTTAATGTTAGGACTTGTTCCCATAAGAGTAGGCTAAGCCCGTGTAATTAAAGTTGCAATCATATAGTAGCGTATTTCATAGCATTCTGGCAAAATTACAATGAGTAAACATGTAGTTTCTGTCTTCATCCCGTGTTTTGCATAAGACACATCCTTTCTCTACTTGCACTCCCCACTTGCTCAATCTATCTGTTGTCATTAATTTATTTTATCGTTAGAGCCGCATGATATATTGCTTTAGGCCTGACAGGAGTACTACACATCAACATTTTTCATGGCATAAAGCTAACAGTATTCGTACTCAATAATAAGAGTACAACTTCTTACCAGTTGTTCCTATGCTATACATTAAAGTATATATAGTTGTTAATACATGAAAAGAAAGAAATGATCATACCATCACAAATATATGAAAAGACACAATTTTTTTTTTTTTTTAAGATTAGCAAATGATTGTAAATCTAAAATATCAAGTACAACTCAAATAATTTTAAACCAATTTAAGCTCAAGAAACTGAAAAAGAAAGATGCCTAATGCCCAAAAACACACATACTAAAAATTTACAACCTCAATTTTCTTCTTTTGCGTCCAATCATGGCTACAAAATTCAATATTGTCCTTCGAATAAATCACTGTACTTGTTAATACATGAAAAGAAAGAAATGATCATACCATCACAAATATATGAAAAGACAAAACAAATTGTTAAGATTAGGAAATGATTATAAATCTAAAATATCAAGTACAATTCAAATAATTTCAAATCAATTTAAGCTCAAAAAATAGAAAAAGAAAGATGTCTAATGCCCCAAAACACATACACTAAAAACTTACAACCTCAATTTTCTTCTTTTGCGTCTAACCATGGCTCCAAAATTCAATATTGTTCTCCAAATAAATCACTGTACATATATAGAGGTTGTTCAAGTCATAAAAAATAGATAAAGAAAGTTGAAAAGACATGTTACTTAAAAGAGAATATTTAATAGAGAATGGAAATGGATGAAGGTTTTTTGTAACTCATGAAATGTAATTAGATATAATGAATACAATAGATTTTTTTATTTATTAAACAAATTGATAAAAGAAAAGAATAAAGGAAAAAATGTCAAAAAACAGAGAAAAAAGATAAATGTCAATGGAGATTATAGAGAGGTGGCACATCACCTCCTCTATGTTTCTTCTTTATATTTATATATAGAGAGAGATTGATTTGATGGTATTTAACTTTCATTCTTCAACATTTTCAAGTAAACATAACTTAACGGAGATATCCTTGACACCAAAACAATAAATAATATTTTAGTGGGGCATTAGTTTGTATTTTCGAATCATAATATCTCATAAGCTACACGTAAAGCATAAAAAAAATATGCTCTTGACACCGAAATAACAAAGTATGCAGTGGCGGACCTACGATTTAAGCATAGTGGATGCTTAAAAAATTTAAAATCTGAAAAAAGTAAAAATCACCTTAATGAGATACAAACCCGGGTCCTCCTTCCAATGAAGGATCTTAAGATCAACCTAAATGCCAATGCATACAACCAACTTATTGTTATAGTGGGTGCTTTTATATTTTCATATATTTTTTATATAATTATAACTAGTCCGCATTGAATTTAGTGGGCGCCGGAGCACCCCAAAATCCTACATAGATTCGCCCATGAAATTATGTCGTATCATGTGACACATGTAATCGGAGATTAAAAAAATAGTATATTTTTATTTTTATATGTAATAATAATGGGGAGTGCTCGTTTGGGTCTGGAGTTTCTGATTCGTAGTGTTGGGACTATAGTTTTTGGGGCAAGTGGTGTTGTTTTTTTTGCATCTCGTACTAGTTTATTATGCACTTATCTTTTGTGTTTGTTATACTGTTAGTTTGTTTTGTGTACCATATTAGTTTGTATCCGCTTACTTTTTGTATTTATTATATTGTTATTGATCCTAAGTCGGGGTACATCGAAAACAACCTCTCTACTTCTCCTGAGGTAGTGGTATAATCTGCGTATACTCTATACTTCCAGACCCCGATAAGTGGGAAATACACCGGGTATGTTGTTGTTGTAATAATGATGGGATAATTTATAATAACCCAAAAACCTAACTAAAACTTGTTGTATCCTATATGTAAATTTCAAAAAACTTTGTTAAGTTGAATGAAAAAACATCACATAATTAAATTGGGGATATAAGGAGTAACAAGTTTCACAGCTTCCCGTTACCGCCATCAATAAGTTTTCCATATACAAAGACTCTCCAAAGCTTTCTATACATATATGGAAGGGGAAGTTTCCCGAGGATTTCTAGTAACTTTAGTACGCGGGTATTGCTTCTGTTACTTAATTCTGTGTACGTATTTAATTGTGATCTGCTATTTTTGATGTAATTATGCATTAACTGCTTATAAATTGTGCAGGGACAAAGATCATGCTCACAAAGATATTACTCCCACTGTCTAATTTATGTGATGTAGTTTCGCTTTAACGGAGTTTAAGAAAGAAAAGAACTTTTGAAACTAGTGGTCTAAAACAAGTAATGTGGATATTTTAAAATTAAATTGTTATTAATTAAATATAGAAACATGTTATTACCTAAGGGTGTGGTGTGGCCTAGCGGTTCAATAAAGTTGGGTTGAGTGTCAAGAGGTCTCAGGTTCAATTTCCAATAGTGACAAATAAGGTGGGAGGTGGACGAGGTATCCCGTGGATTTAGTCGAGGTGCCCGTAAGATGGCCCAGACACCGTGGTCATCAAATAAGAAATAGAAACATGTCATTCTTTTCGAGACCGACTGAACGGGAAAGTGTGTCACATAAATTAGGGCAGAGGGAGTACTCCATCTGTCTAGTTTTACTTGTCCATAGATGTCCAACAATATTTGTCCAGATTAGTTGGATTATTTACCTATTTGTGTCCATTTTATCCTTGCTATTATACATTGTATTCATAATCCTATACATTTTTCAAAACATTAAATTTATTATATTTAAAGGGTAATATAGTAAAATTACCCTTATTGTTGATTATTTCTTAAGGTGTGTGCCAAGTCAACAATGGACAAGTATTGTTGAACGGATGGAGGGAGTATTATACAATGACAGAATAAGTTTTTTGTCCGACCTTTGTACATTAATAGGCTATGGTCTTATCTGCGTACAATAGGTATGAAGCCTTGAATTGTTCCGTAATGATTAATAGAGTCAGTCGACCATAATGCTCACTTGTGATTTGTGACTTGTGAGGTAGGTTAGGTTAGTACTCTCAGCGGGAAATGAATCGTTTTAAGCAAAGTATGTTATGCGGTTATCTTAATTTAGGAAAAAATTTGACATCTACTGAAATTTTTTTAGGGGATGGCTTAAATTGGGCGATTCTCGCTCAGCGCTTTGGGCATATGGTGCAGGGTTTGCTATTATGTGGTGACTGGTGGTTGGTTCTCCCATATTATCACATTTGTGAACAAAAAAGATCTTTTATTCGCATACTAGGATTTTATTTCAATAGGTTGTAAGGGGTTGCTTGGTTCATGGGATAAGATTTGCTTTGTATGGTTCTTGTTTGATGGTAATGTCTAGCCCTCCTTCCGGCTTATATATTCTTAAGATCATGTTTGTTGGTATGAATGTTAAATCATTTGAGGTTTCTGCACTCTTACATTTGAGCCTTCAGTGAAGTTTGAAGCTTTTGAGTAAAGGTGCAAAATGTTTGAGTGCTTTGAATATTTGCCCTGTTACTTGTTATCAGAGAGTGCATTAAGAGCTTTACGACTGAAATTTAAAGCTTTGTACTGATGCAATATCACATGCATGCCAGGGAATATCTCTGGCTTAGACATTTGACCTTATAGAGCTGTTCATGTAGATGGACAAATCATCCTTGATTTTAATATATTGAAATGATAAATTAATCTGTCTTAACTTTTGTACAAATACTGCATGATACCATGACCATACACAAATGTTGAGCTTATATCATTTATGTAAAGGTGTCTTACTCGTGCTCTATATCTTCCATTGATTTCCTATGTCTCCCTACTTTTCCGTTGTGAATTTAAAGAAGAAGTGTTCTCGAGCGGGGTATTCTATGTGATTTTTGTGCAGTGGGCTTGCCCAGGCCTTTTGGTTTATTTCATCCATACAAGTTTGTCTGTTGTATAGAAGGTTCAAAGCTTTTTCCAGCTTTAGATCTCCTTTATTAGGAAAAGGAATTTTTATGCTGAAAAGTATAGGAATTATGATCGATATTAGCAGAAGAGTTGATTTAGTCACACCAGTAACTAGAGTCTAGAACAAATATCATTATTGTGTTAAATAGAAGAAGCTATACAGAAATGACATCTATCTATTCAACATGGAACTACAGTGAGGAGGCTCAGTAAATTTGGGGGCCAAATCGACCTTGTATAGCTCAGGGATGTAAAATTAAAAGTTAACTACCTTTCTCACGTACAGTTACTACAGTATATTCTAGATTTCATATAAGAGGTACTTGTCAACATTCACTGCCTATTAGGTCTAACCTATTTACTTCTCTCTCCACCTTCATATTTCAGTATAGGACTTGCATGTTTGGACTCATCATTTTTAATAATTTGCTGATCTGCAGGTCAGATAATATGCCAGGGACTCACTGAACCAGATACTGGGATGCTATGTCTATACTCAGTAGCTATTACATTAAGGCCCGCATTGCACTTGTTTCTGACGCCATGGTTGCAAAAAATATAGTTATTTTACAGCCAACTGTCTATTCAAGTCAAAATCCACGAGAGCTCGAGGTCATGTGTAATACTGTTGAGTTTATGCAACCTTAAAGTCAAGTCTCTGAGCTTTAAAGTAATAGAAGAGTAGATCTCGGATGCAAAGGCTGCCAATCTTGGGATATCTAGGAATCATGGGAAGATAAAAATACGATCATTAAGTGGGAAGCCGCTAATGAGATGGAACTCAGGTAAGCTGAGTTTGTTATGGCACTTGAACAAGTTGGAGAGGCTGAAAAACAAGGCGAATCATGAATGCCCAAAAATAGCATGCTGAGAAGTTGATTGATTTTCCAGGCTGAAGAGCATTCTTAAGACGACAACTAGGTGAACTTCTTTAGTAGTCTGCATTCTGCAGTGGATCCTTCTCACATGGTCTTTCCACCTGCTCGTGAAAACTGTTTACAAGAATGGCAACCAATGTGTATATGCATGTGAAATATCTTTGCAATCTTAATCAGTAAGTTTATCATATATGCGTCTACTTCAAAAACAATTTTGTAGATATATACATGCTTCGAACTCAAAGCAGTGGTTTTGGTTAAACCCACCTAACTGAATTTGTCTCTGAAGAGGAGCCGAATCTTTGTTCCTCAACCTTTTTAGACCTTTTAATATGTGGGACCCCCTAGGTTCTAGGTAGCAATAGAATTGATTTACTCAGGTTCTCCTTTCTTGTTCTATATTTAGAATAAAATCTTTTATTCAAAAACTCGGATTTTATTTCAATGGGCTGTAACAGTTGTGATGACATTCCTGATTCCACTACATAATCAGCTGCAAATGTATTTCTATTTCTGATACCCAGCGATAGATTACAGTACAGAGTGTAATTTTCTTCTTTGATTTCCTTTCCTATTAGTAGTCCTGAAGTTTAGGGAGATTTAGTTTTGTAGATCACTTATAAATTATTTTTGGCTTTATGATCTTTCTATAAGAGATCATTTTTACACATATGAAGATTTGGAAAAAGAACTCTTCTTCTATTCTATTTGTAAGTGGCCAAGCAATTCAATTTTCTCTTAAAAAAGGGGGGGAGGGGGGGGGGGGGGGGGGGGGAGGGTTGATATAGTTGCTCCCATAATTATTACTCATCCCCATTTCAAAATGAAAATAAATAAAGTCCAAGACTCGGAGCTTTTTATTGTTATCTTCAACTTTATATTGCTTTTGACCGTTGTGTGTTGCTGTATTCGTTCTAGCAGAAGCGTCCAAGAAAATGGGGAGGAAAGATAAAATTAAACAACAAAAAGGGCAGAGAAGTGAATCTATAGAGATTACTGTAATCTAGTAGAACATTTATTAGTATACCCTCCGAAGCAAATTCCTTTAATTGAAACTCAATTTTAAGAGGGCAAAATACAACCTCAGTCCTACTCACACGGTTAAAACATTTATTAGCAGTGCTAGCGGATGGGTTAGTAGTTACTAGTTACTTAATAACTAAACTTCCCCCTTGTCCACTTGTTTTGACCTTGCCATTGGAATTTCCGCTATTTCAACCTGCCGATTGCTATCCCCTTCATTCTACTCCTTTTCTTCTTCTTTGTGTCCTGTGAGAAAAGGAAATGGATGCCCTGGCGCGTGCTTCTGTGTCTAAGGAGGAACGTGAGAAAAGAGCTCTTGAAATTGGGAATGTGCTGCTTAAGCACCCCACAGCGTCTAAAGCAGAGATTCTGGAGAAACTCGATGTGAGGGCCTTTTACTTTTCTCTTCCCATTTGTTTACCCGCTTAACCCGATGAAGTCAAAAGTACATAACGGCCATGGGGCCTTCATTTGTCTATGAGATCCTGAAATTTTTTGTAGTTTTTTTTCCCACTGTGATTATTAAAGCTTCTATGTGAATGTCCGTTGCTTCAATGCTGTTGTTTGTAACTTGTTTAATTTCTTTATAACTGACTTTCGAAACTGGTTTAATTTTTTTTTAGGTCAATAATTGTTAATTAATCCTAAGATGAAATAATCGCCTTATTGGTTTACCCTCCTTTGGAAAATTTTAGTACTCTAATTGGTTTACTACCTTAAGGGCTCGTTTAGTACAAGGGGATGAGGGATAACTAATCTCGGGATTAGTTTTACGATGAGCTTATCCCATGTTTGGTTGGGATAAAATGCATGGGATTAGTCATCCCGAGATTGTAGTGTTATTTTTAACCTACCTTGAGGGTGGGATAACTAATCCCGGGGCAACTTGTTTCCCAACCAAATGACCCCTAATTTCCCCCTTATTAGTGAAGGTTTGGTTCACCTTGTAAAAACTGATCCTTTTTTGTGTATGCAATGTAGACTGATTATGGTTTGCATCAGTTGAAATTCTGATAAGCACCCTAATGAGAGATCATTTCCTTTAAAGGTCTATTATTTTTAAAGTAATTCTAGTAATTATAAGCTCTGGCTGTCATTGCTTTTCTTAGCATAGATGGATCAAATGCGGTAGGTTGATCCACTGAATCTCTTAATAGGGCCGAAATCGCAGAATGGATACATAGGTTTCATACAGCTGAGCCCTTCTAGTTTGGATTGAGTTGCGCTTGATTGATATTCTAGGAAATATATGATTTCTTGGAGAAACCATGGCCAAAAAGTCCTCTTGAGAAAAAGAAAGTGCAACCACTTTAAATTTTATTGACTGCGTCTCAGCTTTCAGACCAGTTTGTGCTACATACCTCTGATTCTTGTTTTCCTCCAGCTATCCATCACCCATATGTGCCATGTGTGGATATTTACCCTCTTTGAGCAAAAGGTGATTCTTTTGAGCGAACCAAGATGGCCAAAAAAGCTGTCATCTTGGCTTCTCAAAATATTACAAGAGCATTCTTAACTTGTAATTTTGATCCCACATCTGTGTAGATTTGGGATTGCCCGGGGGAAGGGGGGGGGGGGGTTGATATTCACCCTAAGGAAGTTTTTTGGCTTGTACAGGATACGAATGTCATACCTTATCCTTCAATGAACATTATACCATGTTGAGTGATTCTTAAATTTTGAACTTTGTTGTTTGTTTATTAGGTTTTTCTTTCTGATCTATTAAGTTAAAAAAGTTATTTATCTAACCTACCAGCCGGAAATAGATTGTGTGATGTCATTCATTAGAGCTGGCTTATTTAATGATATTAGACAATTACACTAATGTGAGTGATCTCATTTTAAAAGTTAGGTCGATTCAAGTAAAGTATTTAATTTACCCCTTAGTTTGGACTTGTTATGTGCATAAATTGATTTTTGCAGTCTATGGGTTTATTCTCAAACACCAAAGAAAGCAACTTCTGCAAATCCTATGAAGAACAACGTAAACGGAAGAAAGCACCAACACAAGAAGAGGTAAACATCTGTTCTCATTAACTAGAGCTGGTTTATATTTAATGATATTAGACAACCTTCCATAGATACTAAAATGAATGTGTCGTTCTGGATTATTATGTGGATTCAAGTTAAGTTTTTGTTCTACCCCTTGTTTTTTTTTTCTTTTTTGATAAGGTAATAATCTTATTAACATTTGGGGGGAGCCCCGTATACATATACCAAAAGGGGAGAACCTACACCAAAATATGGTTCTTAACAAAAGAGGTCCAATCCTCTATACAAATTGGGATCTCATAAGTACACCAAAAGTAAACTAGGTACAAAACACTTCTCTTTAATTTTTCGAAATCAAGTTCTACCCCTTCAAAAGCCCTCCTATTCCTCTCTTTCGAAATGACCTACATGATTGCTAAGGGGGCAACACTCCATACTTTCAGACTTTCCCTCCTCTTTATATGATTCCAACTCTGCAAAGCCTCCTTCACCTGAACCCGGCATGACCCATTGCAACCTAAACAAATCTAAGGCCTCCCTCCATAACTGCCTAGCCACCTTACAATGCAGAAGAACATGATCCACACTTTCGCCACTTTTACTCATTAAACACTGACTGGATGATTTTCTTCTTTCTCAGATTCATCACTGGATGAGTAAGTCATACTGTTGTCGTATTCATTGTCTTTTTTAATCCCCATTAACTCCACTTGGTATTTTCAAATTTGATAATATCATTGGCTTCTGATTCCTGTTGGGATGCTTTCAGTTGTAACTAGTTGTAACTGAAGAGAAAAGACTTTTGACCAATAAGGAATCTGATTTGCATTCTTTTTATGCTTCTACTTTATCTCTACATGTATCAGTTTTTGCTCTCTAGATTTATGAGCATCTCTATGATCTTTTCCTCAGGATTCTGTGGATAAGGTTGTCGAAGAGCATGGTGAGGAGCTGATTGGCTGCACAGTGAAGATATGGTGGCCAATTGATAAAGTGTATGTAACTTCGCAGTATATATATATATATATTTATTTATTTATTTATCTATTTTTTTTATTATTATTATTATTTGAGAATGAGTGGGTGAGCAATGTGGATCGGGGGTATATTTTGCAGCCAAGCTTCTGTTGTTTCTGTTAAAAGTTTTAAATGTTGACTCGCTCTTTCACTGAATCAGTAGAAATTTTTTCATCTGAATGCATTGCTTTGTCGTAACTTTTTGAATATGAATAATGCATATGCATAAGTCTAAGTTATGGTCAATTGCAGAAGCAGGTAAACAAATTGTAGGAACTAGATAACTAGAATATTTTTGTATAAGAAACACTTAGCTCTGTTTGAATCATGAAGACTATACTGGCTTATATTGGACCCCCAATTAACTGGATGGGGCAATGAAGAGGGAATAGTATGGTCAACTCAACTGTAATCTTAAAGTTTCTTGCTATAAAAATTCAAGTACTTGTTGTAGTCCAGTCATAATAAGGACTCAAGGGCATTTATACTCTTGGCATGAAACTCTAGGTTGACGATCTGTCATGGAGAAAGGTGAGCTGGTACACTTGCATGTTAAAAATGTTTGATTAAAAGCTGAAAAAGGTAGATCTGACGTGTCAAACTATTTAAGTAGTTATTCCTGGGTTCCACTTTCACGCTTAATTCCACTCATTGAATGCTCACGTTGTCAAAACACAGATTTTTGAGGGCCTAATATTATATGTTATATTTGAGAAAGATTATGGTGCAGTTGATTCTTTATGTTTTAAATTAAAAAAAGGTGGGGTGGGGTGGGGGGAGGGAGTTTCAAATCGGATGTTCAACCAATGGAGGGCCCTTTCTGAAAGTAAAATATGGCATGTTAAAGGACATTGTTAAGCAGACGTATCTTGTTGGTGGTCACTCCCCAAGCCTAGACCATGGGTGGGAGCGGCACTCGATGCCTTAACTTGTCTGGTTTGTCTTAATTTGTCTTAGCGAACCAACTAACATGACATAGACATAGAAACATATGTGGGAAGTGATGAGATGAGTTCAAATCATAAAGTAAAACCTTTAAAGAGAAATCCGTCCATAAGTATATTTAACGAAATACTTTTCATTAAATAATAATTAGTTTGAGTTGAATGACATAGTGACACCAGGGAGAAATGGTTTCTAGCCCTTTACAATTTGTTTTTAGTTTTATGTCCTTTTTCAAGAGACTTTCATTATTACACTTAAGTGATCTTCATTTTTACGCATAAGAGATTCAAAAAAGTCATTTTTTTCTTTTCAAATTGGAAAAGAGCAAGAGATCTCATTTCCTGGTGATGCCAAGGTCAAAACTGAAATTTCATAACTTTCTTGAACATTTTTTTATAACCGTGGTGTTCGGGCTAGCTTTTGCACACCTCGACTAAATCCACGGGAACATTCAAGATTCGTCTATCTATGAAGCCTCTAACATGACTGAAGAAAGTTTTTATTGGGACAAGGCCCTTGGTATAACCATACACTAAACCAACATAACAAACTAACTGTGCTCTATGAACAACTGGAGCTCAACAATAGTTGTAGTGTAGCTGCTTGTTCGTCCTGAATATTGAGTCTACATCATTTAAGATGCAGGGCCCCCGCAGAAAGGATGTAAGTACGTATGAAATTGTATTATATGTAATATGAGAGATTGAAACATGTACATAACGTAAGTGAAACGACAAGCAAAAGTCATAATCATGGCATGGAAGAATTCAAATGATTCAAAATCATTAATTTGACCTATCATATTCATCTTTTGTCATTCATTAGTTCATTATGAGAGTTTATTAGTGTACAACCATAGCAACAACAATAATATACCTAGTATAATCTCAACAAGTGGGGTCTAGGGAGGGTAGAGTGTACACGGGCTTACCCCTACCTTGGAGGTAGAGAAACCGTTTTCGATAGATCCTCAACTCATGGATAAGAGTTCATTAGTAATCGACATACACCACTATGTAAGCACATGAAGTCTGATCTCAACCCGATCACCTCTGTCATCTCAACGTTACCGGGTTATGAGACATACATAACATAGTTGCTAGCAAGGCTCCATAATAAGCCCGTACTAGGGACACAGAGACTGGTTTATATCCTACATTGGCATACATAATTTCGAGCATGAATGCCTTCCCGGCTATCAATTCGACCCCCGTTCATTTCGTGATGTGATTAACTCGTAATCATTGTTTATTTCCATAAGTTCATAATTCATAGTTCTTTCGTCATTCATAGTTAATATCCATCAAGTCATATTTGTAGTTCATAGAAAATTATGAAGGCTTGTCTTTTTAGAAGAAAAATCTTATATCGTGTTGTTGATGCTTTTCATAGAAAAATTCATAAAGCTCGTGGAATAAAATAGTAATGAGAACGTAAAGAATTAATAGGAGTTCATGTGTATTATATTGCAAAGTCGTCATGAGAAATCATAAGTTAGTTCGTTTTAACAATTGTGGAAAAATCATGTCAAATGTCATAAAGCTCATCTTTTTGAAGAAAAAGGGCATAATTGTAATTTTGATCATGAAAAATTGTAGGGTGACACATCAAAGAAATTTTGAGAAATTGGTAGGGATGAGTCCATAATGGTTCATCATGAGAAAACATTAATTTTTCATACATGCTAGTTCATAGAGGAGAAACGTAAATAACGTGTCATGGGGCGGAACAAAGATTCTCCCATACTTAAGATAGCCTTAATGTCTTCTATACCTTCATCGCTCCAAAATACTTGAAGTTCATCGCTCCAAAATACTTGAAGAAGAACTCCAAAATCCGTTCTTGAACCTTGAGATTGGTTTCTTGAAAACCATAGGGTTGTAGTGTAGAATCTTTTTGAAGAATTCGTAATTATTGATTAGGAGTATCTCAAAACCCTTAGAAATACATGGTAGGAATATACCTTAGTGTTGGAGGTTGAGGAGAGGAAATAAAACCAACCTAGGGTTTGAATGAGTCAAAATGGAATGAAAAATTTCGAAGAGAACACATTTTTATTGAATCTAGTCGGCCCATCTGCACAGGACATGCTGCAGCATATCCAGCGCATGCTGAGACATAATGCTTGGCAAGATTTGGGCCAATATTTGGGCTGACTGCAGAATATGATATGTGGCCTCATATTGAACCAGTTGACTGCACTGTGGCCTTTTAGTAAAACGATCATATCTCCTTGTAGAAAAGTCCAAATGACGAATGGTTTGATGTCATGGAAACTAGACTCAAAGAGCTTTGATTTGATAGGTAGCACACCATATAATTCTTCCTAGACAGGGAGATATACTTGTTTATAGTTGACCTAGTGCATAAACTAAACCTACCACGCGTGAAACCACCCGTAGGTGACAGGCCTTTCACTTACAGTCAAAAATACAGCCCGTAAATGTCATCTACGGCGCGTGACTGTCCCTTAGCCACTGTAACTGGTCACTTCCACTTCAAAGCTCACCGACGACTCAAAGTACGACCCGTAAGTGAAATACAGCCATACTTCACACCAAATTTTACAATACCTTCTAACTTGATCTTTTTAATCTAAAAATCAACTCCAAACTTATGTGACGTTTCACCGATCATACTTAGGTCTTCCCCACAATTTAGAATCACCAAAATTTTCCAGGTAGTGTTAAATCACATATGTTGAACGGTTCAAATCTTAGCATGAAGGTACGAGGTGTTACATTGGGGCTTGACGAAGGTACAAGGTGTTAAATTGGGGCGTGGTTTAGTCGTTGCATCATATTAGAGATTTCGCAAAAAGATTTGGTGGTAACTTCTTGATTGTTGTCTTTCTTGAAAAATCTTCGGTCCATACAGGTAAGATTTTTCAGCATTTAACTTCTTATTGTCTTTTTTTTTTTAGAATTTTGACACATTTTTTTCGTTCTAATGAAGTTTTATTTTTGGTTCAATTTCATATCCTGTTGCATTCCCATTCTGTAGGTTCTATGAAGGGCGTATCACTTCCTTTTATTATTCGGCGAAGATGCACAGGGTAAATATTTAGTATTTTAAACATTTCTTTTTTTTATATTAATTGACTTGAACTGCTTTATGTAATCATACATTCATACTACCTTAATTGGTGGTTGATGCTCCTCGTATGCTAATAAGCTGATGTCAGACTACAGTTTCACAGGTTGTTAGAATCTAAATTGGAGTTAATTTGTCAAGCAGTTTTCTAAGTCTTGGTTATGTTTTCTCATTTGTGTTTTTTATAATACTCTAAGGTGCTCTATGAAGATGGCACTCATGAAATTCTAGATCTTACAGAGGAACACTGGGAACTAGTTGAAGAAGAAGACAATGCATCACTTCCTGTGAGTTCTGACAGGCTTTTCTTTTCCCTTCTCTTCTCTACTCATCTATTCTGTACTTGTGTTTATTTGTTTGGCTTATTGCATGGATGTACTTCAGATACAAGAGATTGTTCCTTGTCCAAGTGATTTGTCTGACTCTGACATGTAAGCTTCATTCACCTAACTTCTTATTCATGGCAAGTAATTGATGATTTAGATTACGATAGTGAGTATAAATATTCAATTGAGGTTGCAACTTTTGCAGTTGGCATTTCATTGGTCACAATTATGTCTGATTGAGTGTGAAGCATCCGAATTAGAACTAGATCATTGTGACATGCTGGATAGTTGTAAATACTAGAGTGTATCACCTTCGTTTAGCTTTTCCTTTGTGGTGTTTCTTTCTTTCGGTGCAGCAGATCTAATTCAACCATCCAATTTAATTCTCATTTTCTCACAGACATGCATATACCTGCAAGTCTTTCACTGAAAATGTGTCACCCTTTTTATTCTTTTCTTCCTTTTTATTGTTGCCTTTGGTAAAACTGCTCGATAGATAGGTGTCCACATGTTAATATTTTTGCATTCCCCTATTTCACTATTTTGCTTTTCTGCTGTGTTATTTGGTGTCCGCATTTTCAGATATGCTACCCTTAGACATCTGTCTTCACATTTAGTTGGAAGTTTATATTACATGCATTTAATATTATATGTTAGATGCATCCATCAGAAAAGTGATACTTGTATCCAGTCAGATATTATGCAAAATCTTCATGGAAAGGTTGATTTTAAGTGATGCATCCATCTCCAGAAGTATTCTAGCAAGCTTCCCAGCTAAAAAGGATGGTCTAGAAGTCCAACATATTATATAGCCAGTTAATAGAATCATATACTCCCTCCGTCTCATTTTATGTGTCATCATTTCCTTTTTTATCCGTCCCAAAAGAATGTCACCTTTCCTTATTTGGTAACTATTTAAAAACACAATTCCAGTTTTACCCTTACTGGTCCCACTTAATTAAAAATAATAATTGTACATTATTTGAATAAAGGACAATTTGGTAAAAAATATCAAGTCTTTACTTATTTCTTAAACGCTGTGTTCGGTCAAACTATGACACATAAAATGGGACGGAGGTAGTACCTTTTTTTAACTCCTCCCTTTCAATAGAATGAGATCTTTCCCTTTTTCTTCTTCTCTTAAAATGAAACCTTCCTTTTCTTCTCTGGTAAAAGATTCCATTCATAAACCATCCAGAGGATCCGAATGAGTTACAAAAACAAGGTTAGCTCCTATACAGTATCCGAGTTCTCCTAGCTTAAATTTAGGAGCTTAGCAAGTCCAGAAAATTATAGAGTTATTTACATTAGTCATGCTACACCTTGCAAAAAGGGAGTTAATACCTTCCTTTTAGTCTCCTGCTTTATTTAATTTGCTTACATAATTAATGACAAACAATCTCATTCATTTTATTGTTTTCTTTTGAAGAAAACAACAGGCATGAATAGTCATACTTCATTTTCCAGATATTTTCAGTTTCTTTCTAGCATTTTTGTTATAGGCTATTTCTTTCTAATATATTTGGGATGTAAACAAGATGTATGACACTTTTTAGAGTTTATTCTAAATGTATATGCTAAAATGAAAAAACAACTAAATGTCAAGCACTTATGTATGTGATCAATAAATCAACAAAATAGTGTTACGTTTGTACTGATGTTTTTGGTTTCTATTTTGAAGTTTTAATGAAGTACTGAAATAAAACCCAGTAATAGAAGAATGCCGATGCAATTTTTGTGGGTGTTCAATATGTATACTGATTGCACTCCATATTAATTGTACAGTGGTGCAGATTTCAGTAAATCTTTTTGATGCATCAGCAGGATGACCTTTAGGATAAGATACTATGTCACATTTTAAAGTTTATAAATCTAATGCTATACTTCGAAGGTATTTCTTTCTCAAATATCTTGTGAAACAATTTTAGTGGTTGATAAGTATTTTACGTAATTTGCAGGCCACTTGTTTGCTTTATTCGCAATATAAGGAAAAAGAAGAAGGTGAGAGTAAATGAAAGCTTTCTGCCTATGAGCTACACATCTTTGTTTTTAGATCTCTTTCTAAGATGATGCCGAAAGAATTAGATTGAAACAGGCAATTTATACTGTGAAGTTACCACGTTTCCTTTCAGGAAATTCACATGATAAAGTTTGAAGATATTCCATTGACGTTCCCTTTTGTTTCTTGCTGGGGGTATAATCCCATAACTGAATTTGTGATGCGTCATTGATGGAGTGGAGTGCTTTTTGTGTAGGAGACCAGCAAACGCCTGCTAGGGCTTCTTGATATAACTTCTTTCTTGAGTACATTTGATCACAGCAAATTAAATCTCCAAATTTGGGAAAAGCTGAAAGGGCCTCGTTCTTATTCTCTTACAATAGTTGGTCTTGGAAAAAGTTATTCATAGTTCTGCCCTTTTTCTTTGTTTTTGGGTGGTAAATAGATCAATTTCTCTATTAGGAAACTGTCCTCGTTGTCTCTTTTTGTTAATTACTCCTTGTTAAGTCAATTTTTTACTGCATCAAAAAGGTGATTGACATGATTTTTATTTCAAATATATAGCTTATTTATTTTTGCATCCTTTTTCAAAACAATTACTATTTGTGTTTTTAGTTACTTGTTCTTGCATTACACGTATACTTTTCTTTGTTTCCATAGCATTTTTCTTGTTGAGGCTTGCCGCTCGCGTTCCATTGTGCTTTGCACTTAAAGCCCCAACAAAGTTTGGCGCTTTTCTGTACTTCTTGTTTTTGACTACTCTTTTAGATATCTTATTGGATATCATCTTTCTCGTTGCTTCTGCCGAGCATCTTCATTTAATGGAAGTGCATCTAACCTATTCTATGGTATCTTGGTTTAAGATTTGATGATATCATCTTCTCCTGTCCGTTGTCATCTCCTTCTAACTGAACATTACATTTTGCAATCTCTAACCAGGGGAAAGCAACTGCTGATCCGACGACTCCTTCAACAATGTAAGTTATTCATCTCGCATTTATCACTCTTTGCATAACAACAAATGGAATTCGAGCTGAATGGAGTATTTTTTTCTTTTTCTTTGTGAAGGACCAGGCTACATAAATTAACTCCAAATGGAGTGTAGGCTGAATGAACTTCTGTATCTCGCAGCTGTTTTACCCCATCTACTTTATTCTGAACACTATGACGGTTAAATTGACATAACTTGCTTATGCCAAGACATTTCGAAAATTGTGAAAGACTCTTCATGGTTGAATCTTATTTTGTACTGGTAACATAAACTCTTGTTGTGAAGATTCGCATTTTGTATGTGATGCTATAACACCTTGAACAATTGCAGTGATATGCTTTGTGTCTAGTGTTTTCTGCATTTTTCTGGTAAATCGCGATACTCTGTCGATATTGCTTGGACACTATCCTCCTCCAACTGTTTGGTAGCCAGGTTGTGATGCCCTCAATAATGTAGAACAAGACATTGATTTTTCAACAAGATGAATTTATTAACATTCTTTTCATCAACAAGTAATGCTTTTGTTGAAGTTCTTTTACTCCAGCAATAATTAGGATTCTCAACAAATCCGATTGATCTCACAAGTATCTGGGTGAATCGACATATTTATGTAAATTGCATAGCATTACACATAAAATTGTTTTATGCACATTCATCATTTGAAAAATCTCCTATATAGAAGGGCAATTAATAAATACCTAAGAAAATAAATTCGATAACTAATTATTTCCAATCTAATGGGTTGTTTTAAACAGTCTTTTTATTAATTTTTACTAGCAAGGCTCATTTGCTCCAACATGAGTTGTGGTGTAGTGGTGTGACTATCCCACTCTTAATTAAATGTCTCGGATATAAGCCTTGAGTATGGAGAAAATTCTATTGGGAGTGTCACCTTCAGAATGAAACCGTGCAGTGCATGATTCGAATTAGTTAGGACTTCAACGTCGATAATGGACACTGAGGGAAAAGCAAAAAAGAAAAAGTTGCATTTGAATAAAATCGGAGTGGTAAGTAAAGCTTGGCGTCCCCTCTATGAGCCGAGAGACTCGAAAAGTTTTCCATATAATGAACTGTTTTAGATATGGAAAATTGTTGTCACTTGTTACTCATTACATGAGTAGATATATGGAAAAAAATTATGTCGAGAGTGTCCCCTTCAAAATCGATTATGCAATGCGCAATTCAAATTAGTCGGATCCACGTTTATGTATATTATGAAGGAAAAAGGGTCAATTATGCCTCTAAACTTAATGAAAATGTTCAGATATACTCGTTAATAGATTAGCTCACCAATGCCCTTGCCGTCCAAGTCTTGGGTCATATATACCCTACTGTCATGTTTTGGATTATATCTACTCCTGTTGTGAAGTTTTGAGTCATATAAACCCTTGTTGCCGTTAATTGCTTTGCTAAAAAATTTCAACCCCTTTTCTCCTTTTTTTCTTAAGAAATCATATTTTCCACGTCATATTTTAATTATCACATCACATATAATTAAATTCACCTCTTCTTCTACACATTAACCATCCGTCAAATGTTCTCATCTACCTCACAATCTCTTTGAATTTTCTTTAATTTATTGAAATTTCTTTGTTGTGTTTTTCGATTCTTGCGTAACCCCAAGAATCATCAAGTAAAAAATGTAAAAAGTCAAGAACACCGCGTAAAAACTCAATGCACAAATGCGATAAAAATCAAGAATTAAAGTACTTATCAACTGCAAATTATTTTAGCATCATCCACCGATTTTACCTTTCGCACCACCGTCAATTCGAACTTCAAGAATAAGAAAAACTCAAGTGAAAAATTGGGATGTCGAAGTGTAAAAGAGGTCGTCCAAATAGAGACAACAAAAGCAAATTGTCAATTAAGAGGATATCTTTTATACGTATGTATGTATGTATGTATGAGAGGAGCGCTTATACTCAAGAATATGAAAATACAACAAAGGGGTTTCGACAAATTAGAGAAAATCTAAAGAGATTGTGAGGCAAATGAGAGCATTTGACGAATGTTTAATGTATAAAAGAAGGGGTAAATTTAATTATATATGATCTGACAGTAAAAAAATGATATTATTTCTTAAGGAGAAAAAAAGAAAAAGCGATTTGAAAAATTCCAGCAAAACAACTAACGGCGACACGGGTATATATAGCCAAAAATTTGGCAACAGAGGTATATATGGTCCAAAACTTGACAACAGAGTATATATGAATCAAAATTGGACAGCAAAAGCATTAGTGAACTAAACTTTTAACGAAGGGTATATTTGAATATTTTCGTAAAATTTAAAGGCATATTTGACTTATTTCCAATGTAGAAGGATATTTTTAAAACATTTACTTATTTATTTATTTTTATTTATTATTACCTCCCAGCATGTTTGCTTTGCATACAAGTCCTTAAAGTTTTGTAAGCAATATAAATATATAGTAAAAGAAAAAAAGTCACTTCCCAAAGTTGTCATCATCTTCATACCATATCATTTGTGCTCCTAATTGTTCTCACTCGTTACTCCATCTCATCAATATGTATACTCCGAACTGTGTCAGTTCATTGTTAGGGTTCCCTGTCACCATACGTTGACTCGCTTCAACATCTTTTAAGTATCATTATTCAATACTTCCATGTGGATATTGCGGATAATCGTGGTGTCCCGGTCAGCTTGCGGAGGCATCGACTTCCAATTGACTTTCTAAAAGTAACTTATTATAAGTTCAAAGCTATGGAGTATCCACTTATTATCTTTCTCATACACTGTAATACTAGTTGTTTGTCAAAGCTTTTTTTTTTTCTTCCAAACATTGTAATAGCCAGAGAGGATTCATTTTGGGTAAAGTATTTTATGCCTTCTTCCTACTTTAGGAAACGTTATTGATATCTCCTGCTTTAGAGATATGTTGCAGGGGTACTGTTATGTGACTGGTGAATGATTCCTCTAGATTTGTATATGTGCTTTACTGGTGTTTAACTAACATCCTTCAATAGCTGAACCCGTTTGTCTTAGATTTTATCAGTAGCCCCTCTAATATTGATGATGTTGTTGGGAAACATTTTCTCTGTATGGTACTTGTTTGATGGTAATTCCTAGCGCTCCTTTCCGCGCTATATATATTCTTAAGATTATGTTTGTTAGTCTGAACATTAAATCATTTGAGGTTTATGCACTCTTACATTTGAGACTCTAGGTGAAAGGTGAAGCTTTTGAGTAAAGGTGCAATGTCTGAGTGGTTTGAGTATCTGCTTTGTTACTTGTTATCACAGTATTCACTGATATTACCATTATATTGGATATGCCAGTGAATGGCTGCGGCTTAGATGTTTAAGCTTAAGGATGCTAAGGAAGGTGGATAGATTGTCCTCTGTTTAAATATAATATTGAAATGATAAATTAACCAATCTATAACTTTTGTATAAATATTGCATGATACCATGTCCATATACAATTATTGAGCTAATATCACTTATGTAAAGGTGACTTACTCGTGCTTTCCATTGATTTGCTATGTCCAACTTCAGTATAGGAATCCCGACTTTTCTACTATGGGTTTTAAGAAGAAGTGATCTAAAGTGTGGTATTCTATGCTTGCCGACCTTGTATAGCTGAGGATGTAAAGTAAAAAAGTTAATTACCTTTCTTCCTCTCTTACTTTACTGCGTTCAGTATATTCTAGATTAGATATAAACACTCATTTGGCACATATTAGGTCTAACCTGTTTGCTTAGTTCGCTACCTTCATATTTCAGTTAGGATCTTATATGTTTGAACTAATCATTTCTAATAATTTGCTGATCTTCAGGACCAACGATATGGCCTAGGGACTCTCTGAATCAAATACGGAGATGCTATGTCTACACTCAGTAGCTATAAGATTAAGGCCAGCACTGCACCTGTGTCTGATGCCATATTTACAAAGTATAGTGATTTTACAACCAACTGGACGTCTATTCAAGTGCAAATCCACGAGAGCTTAATTTTTTTTCTCAAGGTCATATGCAATACTGTAGAGTTTCGGCAACAGTATGACCTCAAAGACAATGTATAACAGGATCTCGGATGCAGAGTCTGCCATTCTTGAAATATCAAGGAAGCATGGGATGATAACAACACGATCATTAAGTGGGCAGCCTCAAAGGGGATGGAACACAGGCAAAACAAGCCGCTAAGGAGATGGAACACAGGCAAAACAAGCTGCTAAAGGAGATGGAACACAGACAATGAAGCACGAGATGGTCTTTCCACCTGTTCATGAAAATACTATTTTGAAGAAAGGCAACTTATGCGTACATGCATGGGAGTAATATATTTGCATTCTTTATCAGTAAGTTTTTGTATATGCGTGTCTACTTTAAAACTAATTTTGTAAATTTATACATGCTCCAATCTCAAAGCAGTGGTTTTGGTGAAACCATCCTAACTAAATTTGTCTCTTAGCTGAACCTTTGTTCCTTAACCTTTTTAGACCTTTTAAGACATGGGATCCCCTTGGTTCTAGGTAGCAACAGAATTGATTTACTCTGTGAGAAAAAAATCTTTTGTTCACATACTCGGATTTATTTCAATAGGCTGTAACAGTTCTAATGATATGGACTAACAGTGCATCGCACTACATAATCTATTGCAAGATCCGCTGCAAATGTATTTCTTTTTCTGATACCCAGAGATAGATTACAGTAAAAAGTCTAATTTTCTTCTTTGATAACTATTCCTATTATAAGTCCTAATGTTGATAATGATATAGTTGCTAGCGGAATGGATATATAAGTTTCATACAGACGACCCCCTCTAGTTTGGGATTGAATTGCAGTCGATTTATATTCTAGGAATTAAGGGGTTGTTTGGTAGCTACTTAGAGTTAAGCAGGTTTTTGTAATGTATGGGTTATCTATGAGGGAATCTATGTATTATTTATACAGGTATTAAGGGGTCATTTGGTAGCTGATTTAGCAGTGAGTTATGTAGGAATCCTGCGCAAGTAATGCCAGGTTTGGTAGCAAGTTAGGAGGTAATTATTCACGTATAAAATTAATATGTTGTTTGGTTTACCATTCTTTTTGAAACGGAAGGAGTAGTACTTTTCCAAAATTAGACATCCTTAATAATAGAAAAAACCTCCAATCTAAAGTTGTGCGGACTCTTCACTTTTGATGCCGCCCCCGTGTTGGATTCTCCAAAAATACACTAGTTTTGGAGAATCCGATACACACCCGTTGACGTTTTTGAAGAGTCCGAGCAACATAGCCTCCACTCAAAGTGCTCTTAGCTCAACTGTAAGGACAAAACAGTCCAACAAATGTTGCTCTATTTCTTTGTTTCAAAAAGACTAAAGATTCTTTCTTGAACTGTTTGAAACAAAACTTTCGTATCTTTCTTCAGTTTGTTATGCCACGTAGAATCATTGGTTCAGTGCCAAATAGCGTAACTGTTCAAGTAACATTACCTGACAAAAGCACAAACACCCTGAAAAAAGTTAGGATTTTAAACCCAAAATTTGAGCAAAATGCAATAAATGTGAGTGAATCCAAGTGGAGATTACAATTTGGAGTGTTTATTCATGTTAGTCAATTTTTTCCCAATTTTGGTCCTAAATTTGAGGATATATACAAACCCCCTTTTGTATAACCTCTCATGCAATTAGCATTTGTTGTATGAGTTTACCTTTTTCTTCTCGAGTGCTATTTAGTTTGGGGGTTCTTGAGAAAGGGGAATTGATCCATCTTGAATCTTGTTTTTGAAGGAAGTTGGTTCATCCTTACCTGGATCTTCCAAGTTGCCTACAAATAATGACTCTGGTGAGCTTCCACCGCATAAAAACCCTACTATTATGATTATTTTTAATTTAATTAGGGTTCACTTCAAAATTGAAGTGAACCACCGAAACAGTGGCTGCCCAAATCAAGAATTACATAGCTGTTTCTTGGCCTAACTTAAACCTCACATTATTATATTTTATTTTCCAAGACAATTTCTTAATGAGGACAAAACCAAAGTTCTTTAACCTATTTCCAATTATAGTATAAAAAAGGTTCTCCATAATGTTACTGTTAGTCACGATTTTCATAGCTTCAGTGGAAACAAAACTCTTTACCCAAATTATTTATCATCGTTGTTAGAGTTGCTCCATTCTATCAACCACCTAAATTGCTAGGGAAAGATCCAATAATGACTGATATGAAGAGATGCGAAAAGGAGAAAAATGGAAAAATAGGTTGGAATGATGGTGCACAATTTTCATCAACTTCAGCAAGAAATTCACCACCAGAAGCTTCAGAAGAAGATGTTGCTGCTGCGGAGGCATTACTGGTACGTTTTTTTTTTCTTTTTTGGTTATCCCCAAAACCCTACCAGCCAGATCTCTTGATAAAAGATGGTGGTCATGAGTTGATGAATCGGGAGCGGAGGTAAATCAAACCGTTTGTATCAATTGGCTCAATTCGTTTAGGAAGTTGTGTATTTATTTAAAGTATTTATTCTGCCCGTTGGTTCTGGATATACTATACACATAAATTGAATTGTGCTAGCATTGGTCTCTGTCTTCTCAATGAACAAAGAAAGCAACTTCGCTAAAACCTCTAATGAAAAATGTAAAAGGAAGAGTTCGCCCACAAGAAAAGTTAAACATTTGTTACAGTATCGTTAGTTAGATCTGGCTTATTTAATGATATTAGACAATCTTTGAAAATTGATCGCACTAAAGTGAATGTTCTCGTTTGAAAAGTACATGGACTCAAGTAAAGTATTTAATTTATCCCTTAATTTGGACTTATTATGTACATAAATTGATCTCTGCACGCATCGAGTTCTGTCTCAAACACCAAAGAAAGCAACTTTCTTGAAACCGGTAAAGCACAACGTAAAAGGAAGAACTTCCCATCATAAGAAGAGGTAAATATCTGTTGTCAGTAATTAGATCTGTCTTATAAAAGGGCCACCCGGTGCACTGAAGCTCCTGCGGGGCCGAACCACAAAAGTTTATTGTACACAACCTTATAGTTAATAACAATATACAACCTTCAGTAAGTGCGTACTAAAGTGAATGTACTCGTTTTGGAATATTATGTCTATTCAAGTGAAGTGTTTGTTCTACTCCTTAGTTTTGGACTTATTATGTACATAAACTGAGTTTTGCAGGAATTGGGTTATGCTGTTTCAATCTCCAAGAACAGCAACTTACCTGAATCCTCCAAAAGACTGTGTAAAAGGAAGAACTTCCTATCCCAAGAAGAGGTGAACATTTATTATTCTATTGCTAATTAGAGCTAATAACATCATACATTTTTCTGTAAGTGATAGTAAAGTGAGTGTTCTTGTTTGGATGCTATGTGGATTCAGTTATAATATTTGTTCTACCCTTAGTTTTGGGCTTATTATGTACAAACAATTGAGGGAGTGCAGATATTGGGTTCCGTCTCAATCACCAAGCAAAGAAACTTCCCGAAAACGCATCTTCAACATAAATCTAAAGATTCCCAATGAACATGATCGTGGCTTTCTCAAGATCTAATTTGCAAGAACTCCCTGGCAAAGGACAGAAACCTAATATTTGAAATGCAATATCTGACCCACTTCCTTCATCTTGCACCAAAACGCATCTTCAACATAATGAAATCAAAAGATTCCCTATTAACATGATCATGCTTTTCGCTGGATCTATGCGAAAAATCCTTGGCTCTCGTTATTCTCTTCTTGAGTCAACCACTTTATTTGCCACTAGTATTGCATCTGCTATTTGCTTGCCTTCCGCAAGCATTTTGCAAGGTAGATATTGTCTCATCTAAGACTTTCTTTGGTCAATTGAAAAGCGCCTTAGGAATAATCGAGTATCTGTTCTCCACTAGATTAATAGGCCTATAGTCCTCGATACTCATCGCACTCTCTTTTTTCGTCATATCAGCGATGAAAGAAACAAAAGCTTTTTTAAAATTCACACCTAAGCTGAAAAGCTTGTATCCTTTCTTTCAGAGCCGCGTTCTTTGCTCTCTTAAAGACTTAATGTTTTTTTGGCTTTCTTTGATGGATAGAATTCCTCTTTCCGTTGGAGGCGATGAAAGCGTCCTAGCTTATCGAAAAAACCTTCTTTTGATCTCAACATACCCTCGGTTGAACACCAGGTATATTGATACAAGAATAACCACGGATATGGACCTATGAAAGTGCGTGATGGACCCAAGACTTGGTGTGTGCAATTGAAGAGCCAAAGAGGACCTAATGATGCACCAAAACCGTCCATACACTACACTTGGACTACACTTGATAGGCGCCTCACACTTAAGGGCTTTTTGGTCATTTTAGTTTCTATTATGTAATACACTATATAAAGAACAATGTAGGGTTTCATTACTTAGATTTTAGATGATATTTGTAAGTCTTGTATGACTTTTGAAACATCAAGTCCTCTCTCCTTTGAGGCAAACCGAAACTAGGACAAGAAACTAGTGTGGATTCACTAGTGGTTGTATTTTGATTAGAAACGTCGATGCTTGGGAGGTGGACTCTGATCTTGTGTCTACGTAGGAGATTGGTGATAGTTTGTGTAGGTTGTAAGGGTCCTTAGATTTAATATATCTTAGGGTTCTTAGGGTCTATACACTCTTTTGTCAATCTATTTATTCTTTAATACATTGCATTTCGTTTCTTGTTCTTGTGTTGTGTTCTTGTGCCGTTTTTAGTGTCTTGTTGTTGTGGACTGTTTTGTGACGTCTTGTGGCTGTTTTGTGTCTTCTTTGGACCGTTTGGTATCATTTGGTATTAGAGTCATCATTGATTTTGTTCCAACAAAATCAATCTTGGGCTTGTGAGTTGAAAAAAAAAAAAAAAAGAGTAGTGTTCTTGGCCGAGGCTTGATGTTCTTGTTGTTGTCTTGGCCTGGCCGAGATTTGTCCTTTGAACATAGATCTAGGAGTCTCTTGTTTGTTTTGACTGTTGCTAGTGTTAGTTTCTTCTTCACTATCACTAGTGGAATCAAGATCCAAGTTGGGTTCCTTTTTTGTGTTGTTGTGCGGATTCAAAGGGTGGGCCGAAGTGTGGATGGTGTTGTTGTTGTGGGTTCAAATTTGAACGTTTTTGGTGTGTTGTGGTTGTGAAAATCTGAAGTTTAAAGGTGTGTTGTTGTGGATTTGTGTTTGAAAGAGGTGTTGTTGTTGTTGGGAGGTTCAACTTGAACCTTGGTCTTCAAATCTTGTTGAAGGTTCTTGATGTTCTTGGCCAATCTTCGTGTCTTGTGACAAGAAGAACCTTCAATAAGTAGTGTTGATCTTAAGACCAAATGGAAGAGAGTAGTCTTCTTGTTTGTCTTGAAATAAGTTCCAAGACTATACCAAAGTAGTAAGGGGCAAAAAGGCTTTCAAAAAGACTAGTTACCAAAAGGGAGTAAGGGGACTTTTCCAGACTAACCAAAAGAGGAAAGAGCCAATCACCCTTCAAAAAAGTGTTTTGCCCAAAAGGTGCAAAGAAAGTCAACCTATTTTGAATGTGGAAAAGGCTCCAAAACTTGTGTCTTTCCCCTCCAAAACCGAATTCACTCTTCCACAAGTTGGAAAAACACTAAAGTTTGCAAATTCTACAACCATTCCAAATTTGCCACATCACTATCTGCAACCAATCAAAGGCTGCCACGTCACCCCTCTGTACAACTAACTTGTTTTCTGTTTTGTAGGTAACTTCTTGGCCATAATGGAAGCCATTTTAGCCCACCTTGATGCTATTTCCCGAGACATGGCTAAGGCGAATACGGGCCTTGAAAAAATTAGCTCGGATATGTCTACTATACTTGAGAGGTTGGAACAAGTGGAGAGTCGAAGGAACTCTCGTGTTTCTACTCTCGAAACTTTACCTCAAACGATCAATCCTCCAAGACCACCACCAAGTGACATAGACATAACCCAAGCCACCAAATGCCCTCCAACCCGAGACCTAAATAGGTCACTTCCCCCTCAATTTGATCAAGCCCAACAAGAAGGACTTGGAAGCCAATTTCCTCCCATCCAAGCTCCACAACCGAAGCTACACATTACCAAAACAATCCTCTCAACCGAAACTCCACTTCCCCAAAACCGATATGTCCATATAGAGGAGTATGGTAGAAAGGAACATGAGGGACATGGAGCCTACAATGATGCTTATATGATGGAAGGGAAGTTGAGGGGAAGACATAGGGAATCACAAGGAACCCGCCACCAAGAAAAGAGGTGGGGTGTGTTTCGGATGAGATTGAAGACAAGGCTCAAGATGGAGAGGAAGCCGAGGTTCAAAATGAAGATGTTGACCGAGACTTGTGTTATTGAGCTCTTGGGCTCCTCATGTGTTTTTGCGGACTGTTTTGAGTAGGTCTCTTTTGAAGTGACCAATTGAACGAGGTGAAGCCATGAATTTGTGGACAAATTCCTCTCAAGATGGAGAGGATGATACAAGAATAATCACGGATATGGACCTATGAGAGTGCGTGTTGGACCCGAGACTTGGTGTGTGCAATTGAAGAGCCAAAGAGGACCTAATGATGCACCAAAACCGTCCATACACTACACTTGGACTACACTTGATAGGCGCTTCACACTTAAGGGCCTTTTGGTCATTTTAGTTTCTATTATGTAATACACTATATAAAGAACAATGTAGGGTTTCATTACTTAGATTTTAGATGATATTTGTAAGTCTTGTATGACTTTTGAAACACCAATTCCTCTCTCCTTTGAGGCAAACCGAAACTAGGACAAGAAACTAGTGTGGATTCACTAGTGGTTGTATTTTGATTAGAAACGTCGATGCTTGGGAGGTGGACTCCGATCTTGTGTCTACGTAGGAGATTGGTGATAGTTTGTGTAGGTTGTAAGGGTCCTTAGATTTAATATATCTTAGGGTTCTTAGGGTCTATACACTCCTTTGTCAATCTATTTATTCTTTAATATATTGCATTTCGTTTCTTGTTCTTGTGTTGTGTTCTTGTGCCGTTTTTAGTGTCTTGTTGTTGTGGACTGTTTTGTGACGTCTTGTGGCTGTTTTGTGTCTTCTTTGGACCGTTTGGTATCATATATGAGCTCGTGGAAGACGAAATCATAGGAGATAGGAAAAATTAGCCGACCTTCTTGAACCTCTCTTATTCAAAGAGAGGCAGAAAGGTCTTCCAACATAAGGGAACTGCCTTCGGTCTCCATCACATCAACTTTGACTATGGTCCAACAACGCTGCAAAACTGCTGGAGTAAAACAACAGAAGTATTGGATATGTTGCCTTAGGATGTACACACCTTAGATACCAGTGTTATTAAAGCTTCGATTAAGGTGTGCATGAACATTAGCTTGGTGAGCCTGAGTTGTGCACTTCACCTCATTTAATTGGCGCTTCAGGGTAGGGCTCAACCAGCTAAGGCATGTGGTTCTTCATCAGTGAGCTATGTCTAACAAATAACTGTAGTTGACAATCTAATGCATTACTGTTAAGAAAACACTTTGACTAAACTTCTAGTGATTAGGAATAGGATTAGAAATTTAGTGTAAGAAACTAGCCGCGAAAAACTTAAAACATCTTTTCATCTAAATCAAAAATTTATAATGGCATTGAACTTGATTGACATGATTTTTATTTCTAATATGCAGCTTAAATTACTTTTTCTCTTGTTTTGTCAAATCAACTATATTTGTGTTTTTGCATTACATGTATATTTTTCTTTGTTTCCATAGTGCTTTTCTTGGTAAGGCTTGCTGCTTGTGCTTTAGTTGTGCTCTGCGCTTTTGGTGCTTTTAATCTTATATTTCTTTGATAACACCTGTCTATGCTCGAAAAATTGGCAGGGAAAATCAACTGATGATGTATGCAGTGAACGGGTTGATGTACATGGCTATCGTGTACTAGCGTGCAGTGCTCCTATACTTGATGCCATTTTCGCCAAGTACGGTGACATTGCAGAAAACTGCCACAATAAGTCACCGTATACCAGAGGTTTCTTGCTTGATGTTGTTTGTGATGCCGTCAGGGAGCTGAAAACTGGTGCTGTTCGTTCTTCTTCAGTCAAAGCTATGAAAGATATTGCTTCTGTCGCCAAGGATGCCAATGTTGACGTAACTTGGCTGCAGCAGTATCTCAATGAGATATCTGAGGATGAAGAAATGGAGAGAACTCGTAGAGCCGAATTTTTGAATTCACTGTTTCCCACCTCTTCTTCTTAAGCATATTTTTCTATGCTTTTCTTCGACTTCTTGGTGAAGCTTGAGATATACATTTCATGTCTGGATAAAATATTAGTTATGTTAAATTTGTGTTATTAGAATAATTTTTGAAGAATCATGATAGAATTATTGTTATACGCTATATTAAAAGATTGTCATGATTGCTAAGATATATGTGCACTAAACTAGCTATGTAGTAAAGGGGAGGCAAATGTCTTTTCGTTGGGAAGTATATTTGGTGCCAAATGAAAATTGAAATAGCTGACTTGCAGAGAGGCTTCAAAGTAAAAAAATGAAGAAAGTGTATACTAAGGGGTCGTTCAATTGGTAATAAATTATTTCGGAATAATTTATTTTGGAATTAGCTATATAGCTATTTCATCAAATCTATGGAATAATTAGTGAATTCAATCGCGCTTCGCGCGGTTATTCTGTGGAAAAAAATATATTAATGGATTCATGCTACAATTTTAAAGTTAAATTTTATTTGAAAGATAAAAAAAAAAAAAAAAAACATATAATTTATTAATATCAATTAAAAAAATTCTGCCTATTAATATAACACTAACAATAATTTAGGCAGGTAGGAAAAAAAAATATTAACGCCTATTTCATACTACTGATTCCACACAAACACCAATGTTATGTAGAGGAATTTCCATAGATAGTCATCTATGTTTTCATAATTACCTATAAATATTACTTTTATTTTTTTACGACAAAAATATCACCCAACTATTCTTATTTTCCTCAAAAAAATACTTAACATTTTAAAAACCTTCTTTCCTCCTGCTCGACATGTCATGTTGTTAAAATCTTTTATTTTCTTAATTATAAACCTATTTAATTCTTCAAGTTCATTTATTCAAACCTACGTCTTATGAACTATAAAATCTAAATTACATAATTTTTTTTTTTTTTTTTGGAGAGAATTTGCAAAGGAATTTACCAATAACCTAATTCTCTACAAGTTTTTTCAACCAAACTAATACGATGGAAAACCTACAACTTTTTTCTATCAAACAAAATTTGAAGGAGAAAATCTTAATTTTTTTTATTTTTTTTTAGCAAAATTCAATAGAAAAATCTTAAAGGTAATTATCACCTAAAAATTTTAATTCATATGTAGACCACCTGCAAAATTTTAAGCAAGATCCTTTTGATAAAAAAATAGCAAGAAAATGGATTCTTCATGCGGATTTTCCCTAAGTAAATTTCATAAACAAATCAAGTAAATCAACAAAGTTAACATAGGCAAAAAATTCAGAAAATTTCAATTTATTATTTTTAGTTTCATTTTTTTCATTTTAATTTTTGTTTCTATTATACTATATTTTATCTTATTATTTAATTAAACACCAATTTATATCCGTTCCACATCCTAAACCCACAAAAAGCAAGCGATAATTGGTGGGGTACTATTTCAAAGATTCATTTGTAACATTAGATCTTTTTGCTAATATTTAAAAAAAAAATAAAAAATTTCATGACTAAATAATTTTTATCTTTCCTTAAATAATAGTACATTTAGTACGTATATGAAAAATTGAAAGCCGTCATTTTTATATCTTTTACATTTTAAGAATCTTTAGTATATGAAATAAATAACCAAAAAAAAAATTAAATTAGTACCAATTCATATAAATACCTTGAGTTTTAAAAATATTATTAAGTGGTGAAATAAATAAATTTTAAAAACTTTGAAAAGTACCAAATAAAATAATTCAATCATGTAGTTGTGTGATTATCTAATATTTTTATCATGTGATGTAATTCTTCTCATATCGAATAAAGAATAAATATAGTTTATTTCTATTTTTTAAGAAAGACAAAATAAATATAAAATTTAAAGTATATAACTAAATTGTTCTTCAATAATAAATATATCATGTGTATTTATCTTTTAAAAGAAATAAGACTAAATTTTAGTTAAATAAGTTTGATAAGTTAAATAGATCTATTTCTTATATATATAAAAAAAAAAATTAATGACATGGCATGCAAATTAGGAGAGAAGAAATGTTTTTGAAGTGCCAAGTATATTTTTTAGGAAAATAAAAATAGTTGAGTGATATTCTTGTCCTTAAAGAAACGGAAGTAATATTTGTCGACAATTGTGAAAATATGGGTGACTATCCATGGAATTACTCATGTTATATATGAAAGATACAAAGAAAGTGATATTTTATTGAAATGATACGAGTTTACATATAAACGACTTAACAAAACATATTTAGATCAAAGCATAAATCATATAAATGTATTTTAAAAATGCTACCAAATTCTTGATAAATTCCTTGATGATATTTTCTTAGAGAAAATAAACTTTTCATTCAAGAAATTTGTAGAGCTTTTAAAGCCGATGTAGAATTTTTAGTGATAAAAGAATAATTAGATTGAAAAAATAAAAACAAATTGGAACATTACCTACAAAATGATACAAAACCACGGGGAATCTAACTTAATGATATCGACTTCATCAGAAACTAATACTTTTATGTAATGAAAATCTATTAAAATTATAAAAAAAATAGTAGATATGACCTCATAACTTTAAAAGTACAGTGAATTTAAATAACCTTGATTATTGAACCCACAAAATTGAATCTTGAATTCACCTTAGCGTTTTCATGATGAATAATCTAGGTACAAATGATACAAACAAATATACAATCATACAAATAACAGAAAATAAATAAAATGATGAAAAATCAAATAAGAATGCAGAAAAGGTGCAACACAATACATACATATATAATTTAATTCTCAAAAAGTTAAGGCCACAACTTTATAAATGCAATCATTACAATCAAATCAATGATATGAGCTAGATGTGTGCAAGTATTGTTTTTCTCTTGAGACGTGAGATTTGTGTTGATTCACACTCTTCATTGACGTTGAGCATTTTTCACTAAGAAAATTTATGCGTAAAAATTATTACAACAGTTAATAGAATAACTAAATAAAATGTAAGAAACCTCCATGAAGATATCATTATTGTCGATTGTACTCCCTAAAACATGAGGATGCAGTCTCTGTGATACCAACAATTGCTACCTTAAGTAGTACTAAGTAAAAAAGTAATTAATGGGAACATAAATAGGCTATCACTAAGTACACAATTATATTGTTACCAGGTTTTCAAAGTTCCACAATTATTTCTATTAATTAATAGTTAGTGTTGCAACGTGTATATTATCTCTGAAAGAAGAAAAACTTAAGTACATTAGACATGATTAAAAGATTTAAATGAGTGACTTTTGATTATGTTTTTTTTTTACATAGCATATAATTTTAAAAGTAGAAACAATATTAAAAAAAGAAGAAGAGGAAATAGACTGATAGGAATGAAGGTCATAGAGAGGTGTTATATCACCCTCATTCACGACTCTCCTTTATATTATATATAGATTTATTCTATCACTAAGACATAAATGGTGCAATTAATAATCCCTTGGCTAAGTAATACCTCAAACCAATTATTGAATAAAATAATTTTATATTTTATCTCAGGATTATTATAATTTATACCTCACACCAAACGATCTCTAGGGGTACGATATGTGTGTGTGTGTGTGTGTGTGTGTGTGTGTGTGTGTATGTATGTATGTATGTATGTATGTATGTATGTATGTATCGCACAGATCCAATTTATATTATTTTTTTATCTCAATTTTTGTGGCATTGATGGAATATTTGAGAAAGTCAATCAAATTTGTTTTATAGTTTTAGATGTTATTTATTATGATTTATATGACTTTCTACGTAATTATTTTTAAGTAATATATGTTACTCCGTCTATCCCCATTTATATGACATTGCTAGAATTTAGAAAGTCAAATAAATTTTTGTTACATCTTTCAAATATATTTTAATTTGACTATTATTGTGATTTATAAATTTTTTTATAGAAATGTCAAATTTACAGATCTCAATTTATGTTGTACTGATAAAATTTTGAGTCAACAATTTTTTATGTGTCTTCAAATAATTAAAATTATTAATTATTGTAATTATATAAAACTTTTTACGTAATTTTTAAATATATAACAAATTAAAAATAAAAATAAATTAATTAAATTAAAACAAAAAATCTGAAATTACAAAAATATTCTCGATCACAAGCAGATAGCTGAAAGCAAATATGACAACCGCTAACTGCCTGCTTGAGCTGTCAGCTAATTGATACTTATATATAATAGTACTCCCATCGTTTCAAAATAAGTAAATTTTTGAGGTATTTATTGGTGTTTCAAAATAAGTGAATTGTTGAGGTATTTATTGGTGTTTCAAAATAAGTGAATCATTGAATTTTTTTCCAAATTTGCCCTTATTATTTGACAACCAATTAACTTTTGAAAAGGTATTACAAGGTCAACTTTTTCTTTTTTTGGGGTAAAAATGGAAAGTTATGTTAAATTTATGTCTTTAATGTCTTTTCCTTAATATGTGTGCCACAATCCAACAATTCATTTATTATGAAACGGAGGGAGTAATACACACACATCATTGCTTTACCCATTGTTTAGAGCCTATTTGGATGAGATTAAAATCAGGTCAAACCAATTTTTTATTTATTTTTATTTTTTTAGATCTTTGGTAAAATTAAAAAAATGCTTAAAAAAGAAACTAAAAACTAATTAAAAAAAGCAAAATGTGAGAAGTTGGGTACCCCTAATTTTTTGCTTTTTAGATTAAGTTTTTTTTTAGGTTTAACCAAAAAATTTAGAGTAAACTACCTAACTAATGAGTGACTTTTACTTTTTTGTCACCATAAGAAAAGTCCTAACGAAATTAGTATTCCTTTTTTTTTTTTTTTTAATGTAGAACAATTACTTATTTGTCTTTCTATACCTCAAATATTTTTAAATAACTACATACTTATTTGTCTTTCAATTTTTATTTTTATTTTTTATTTTACTTAAATTTTTATTTTTATTTTCCTTTTTTTCTTTTAAAAAAAATAAAATCTCAACCCTTCCTTTTTTTTTCTCCTCTCAACTTCTATCTTTTTCTTTTTTTATTTTACTTTGATTTTATTTTTTCTTTAAAAAAAATTCTCAACCCTTACTTTTTTCTTTTTATCCTCTCAACTTTTTTTTTTTTTTTTAGTTTTTTTTTTTCTTTTCTTTTCTCTTCCTTTTAAAAAAAGACAATCAGACTTTATTTTTATTTTATGTTTTTTTTTTAGTTTTCTTACTCTTTATTTTTTTTTTTTCTTTTAGCCTCTCAACTTCTATATTTTCTTTTAAAATATTTTTCTTCATTTTTTCACAACATTTATTATTTTTTATTTCTTCAATTCCCAGACAACAAATTGCGCTCAATGGATAAGAATTGAAACTATCATATTGTATTTTGATTTATGATATGTATTTAAATCTTGCTTTAAAGACAAGACTTAGGATTTTCAAATAATAAGTTATGTTTCATGGGCAAGAGTTGACACTACCACACTGTGTTTTGAGTTATGAGATGTTCTATAACTTTTATCTTAGAGGCAATATTTAGCTCAAAGACTTTCAAACAATAAGTTATGCCTATGGGTAAGAGTTAATACTACCACGCTATGTCTTGATTTATGAAAAGTTCTCCAACTCTTGCCTTAGAAGCATATGACCTATCCAAGAATTTTCAAACAACAAATTACGTACATTGGGTAAGGCAACACTACCTCATTGTATTTTTTTGCTTATGAAATGCTCTATGGGGTCATCTAACGTAATTTCCTGAAACATTTACCTTTTTATCTCTTATATTTTTCTTCAATTTCACCAACACCCTGAACTTGTAGCCCTTAAATATATGAGTTTTCTTTCTTTTTCTCTTTGTCGCTTCCCTCCAATTTCCTTTTCATCTTTCTCCTTTTTTTTCACCTAATTCATCATTACATCGGAGGATTGCTCAATTTTTTTATTTTAGAACTAAAAAATATAAATAATTTACCTTATTTATGGTGTTAGCAACTTTACAAATATTTAAGTCATTTTAACAACAAAAAAGTGTTTAACATCACTTGTTTACCAAATACACCAACAATCTTTTTTCGGTTTCAACACTTCTATTCAAACATTTATTTGGTTAATTTATAAGCACTTATTTTAAACTTTTTTAATCACTTAAACTAAAAAGTTATTTTTTAATGCTATCCAAATGGGCTCTTAGTATCAGAAAAAGAATTTGGAATATTCTAGTCTTCAAAATCATATTTTTTTACTTTATCGGTAAAACTATATTTCTTTATTATATTTATAGTTTTTTGGAAGAAAAATTACAAATAAATAGATAAGTTAGAAGTTTTCCTCTGTTCGAATTTATTTGTGACTATTTTTTTTTAATTTGATGTTCATTTTTACTCGTCATTTCTGATAAATCAAGACAAATTTATTTTTCCATATTTTACCCTAACATTAATTACTTATTCTTTAAAATATTTTTTAATATTTATGACTAAATATCAATTAATACAGGTAATTCTCAAGTCAAAATATGATAAATAAATTCGAACTAAATGAGTAAGCATACTTAATTTTCTTAAAATTCTAGCAATGGCTTTCAAAAGAGGTTACGCTAATACAATACACCAAGCTTAAAAATAAATGCATAACCAAAGTCCTCAAATTTGAATTCTCGATGAATTTAGTTATATCAATTAGCTATGTTATGTTTAGAAAATACTTAAATTTTGGATAGTAATAAAAGGTATTATTATTATTATTCATGAATGATAAGTAAAAATTGATAATTATAATCACACACACAAGATAATATAAGATCTTTAAGGGTGAGTATTCAATATTGATTAGCTATTTTCAAAATTTAATTTAGTACTCATTTTAAATAATTGTCTCTTGTTGACTTGACACTCTACTTAAGAAAAAATATTTATTAGAAATTTATTTTATCAAAATTAGCCTTGTTAATTAAACTTTACAAATTTAAATATATATACTTTATTTAGTTTTTAGTTATAGAAATGGTATTAGAAGAACATAATAAATTTTTATTGATTTGATAAAAGAAATAATTAAATTTAAATAAATATTTTTAGAAAGAAAATTAATTATTTTGAATCAAGAGAGTATTTAATAAGTAATCAAGAGCAGACATCAAATATCCTTACCCCAAAAAAAAAAGACATTAAATATCAAACTTTTAAAATTGTGCTCATTAATCCGATATATAGACATTAATCCGATAAAATAAAAGTTTTTCTATATAAAGAAGTACTCATTACTATTCATTAATTTCCCAAAGTTGTCTCATTAACTCTACTTTCTAAATTGTGCAGGGAGGGACAAACATCATGTTCACAAAGTCAATGTCAGGGTTTTTCTCCTGATTTTTTTATTATAATTAAGTTTTATTTTTTCTTAAAAGAGAAAGAAAAAAAATATAATTCTTTTTCATATTTGGCTGACCTCTTTCTTGAAAGAAAGATTTTGGACATTATATAGACGCTTCTCATACCATAACATAATAACATCCACGATGTAGTCTTTTAAGAGTTTCGTTTAGGAGAGATTTTCTCTCTCATTAGTTTTATACTTTTTAATATTAGGTTTTATACGTAGGTCAATTGGCCAAATCACATAATAATATTATATTTTTAGTATATTTTTATTTGTCGTCTGAATTATCACCACGATAGTTTGCAACTAATAGCTTCCGCATGACGCCCTCTCGATTTCGAACCCAACAGTTAGTACTATTCTTCAAGGAATGAGTAAGTTTTTAATGCGACCTTTCACTTGTTATCACAATCTTCAGTTACTACTTTATCACTGAAATTGCCATTTTAGGGTATGCCAGTGAATGGCGTCGGCTTAGATGTTTAACCTTAGGGGATGCTAAGGAAGATGGATGAATTGGCCTTTGTTTAAATATAGATGGAAATGATAAATTATTAGTATTTGATTATTTTGATGACTAAATTCACTAGATAGATATCAAGTAACTCTGTCCACTAAGGATAGGACCGATAGGGAACAATCACCTAGTATTTTTTTGTCTCTGTTGGAATTTGAACCTTGGATCTAAGGTTCTCAACCCGTTTCATTGACTACTAGGCCACACTCTTTGGTGCTATTGAAATGATATATTAACAAATCTGTAACTTTTGTGTAGATATTGCATGATACCATGTCCATACATACACAAAGGCTGAGCTAATACCATTTATGTAAAAGGTGACTTACTCGTTCTTTTCTATTGATTTTCTATATCTAACTTCAAGAAAGGAATCCCTACTTTTCTGCTATGTATATATAGAAGAAGTGATCTAGAGTGTGGTTTTCTATGCAATTTTTTGCGGTGGGCTTCTCCAAGCATTTTGATTGGTCTTATCCTTACAAGTTTGTCTTTTGTACAGAAGGTTAAAGCTTTCTAAGGTTAAGGTTTCCTTGATTGTCTTTGTAGGGTAAGGATTCATTGTGCTGAAAACTGTTGGAATTGATATAACAGAAGAGTTGATTTAGTTACACCAGTGACGAGCGAATATAATTATTATGTTAAATGGAAGAAAATACAAAGAAATGATAACTATCTATTTAGAAAGGAATCACAGCAAGGAGGCAACGCCGGACCAAATCTGTGGAGATAATGCTTATCGACCTTGTATATCCGAGGGATGTCAAATTAGAAGTTAACTAGCTTTCTTTCTTTCTTTCTTACCTTACTCGGTTCAGTTAATCTAGAGTTGGTATAAACGCCCATTTGGCGCCTATTAGGTCTAACCTATTTGCTTAGCTCAATGGCTTCATATTTCAGTATGGGCTCTTATAAGTTTGGACTAATCATTTCTAATAATTTGCTGATCTTCAGGGCCGATGATGTCCTAGGGACTCTCTGAATCAGATGCAGAGATGCTATGTCTATACTCAGTAGCTACAAGATTAAGGCCAGCACTGCATCTGTGTCTGATGCCATATTAGTATAGTGGTTTTACAGCCAACTGTAAGTCTATTCAATTGCAAATCCACGCGATCTTAATTTTCTTGGTCAAGGTCATATGCAATACTGTAGAGTTTCTGCAACAGTATGACCTCAACGACAATGTATAACAGGATTTCGGATGCAGAGTCTGCCATTCTTGAGATATCAAGGAAGCATGGGATGATAACAACATGATCATTAAGTGGGCAGCCTCAAAAGGGATGGAACACAGGTAAAACAAGCCGCTAATGAGATGGAACACAGGCAGAACAAGCTGCTAAAGGAGATGGAACACAGGCAATGAAGCATGAGATGGTCTTTCCACCTGTTCATGAAAATACTGTATACAAGAAAGGCAACTTATCTGGACATGCACGCGAGTAATATATTTGCATTCTTTATCAGTAAGTTTTATGCGTGTCTACTTTAATACTAATTTTGTAAATTTATACATGCTCCAAACTTAAAGTAGTGGTTTTGGTGAAACCATCCTAATTAAATTTGTCTCTTAGCTGAGGCACTGTTCCTTAACCTTTTTAGACTTTTTAAGACATGAGACCCCATTGTTTTGTTTCTAGGTAGCAACTTAATTTAGTCCGTGAGAAAAAATCTTTTGTTCATGTATAAATTAATATGTTGTTTGGTTTGCCGTTCTTTTTGAAATAGAGGGAGTAGTACTTTTCCAAAATTAGACATTCTTAATAATAGAAAAAACCTCCACTTAAAGTGCTCTTAGTTCAACTATAGGGACAAAACAGTCCAACAAATATGACTCTGTTTCTTTGTTTCAAAAAAACAAAAGATTCTTTGCTGAACTGTTTGAAACAAAAGTTGTGTCTTTCTTTAGTTTGTAATGCCACGTAAAGTTCATTTGTTCAATGTCAAAATAGCATATTAAGTAACTATTAAGTAATTGTTAGAATACGAGTGGGAATAGGAATAATATATAAAATCTTACTTGTGTCTATAAATAGGTACGCAATTCAATAATATTTTTCTCCATTATTCACATGATATCAGAGCCAGTTTAGTGAGAAATTTAGAAAAGAAAAAAAGAAAATTCAGTCACCGTGCGTTAACTTTCGGTGACTGATTTGTGGCATTATCTGTTTTGTGGGTGGTGTGCAAAATCCACCACCACCATGAGGATCGGAAAACTCAGGCGACAAAAAACCGATCAAAATCTCTGAAAAACTCCAAGTCACGCGCTCCAATGCGCCTGTAGATACCTAATTTTGTCTCTCCCTAAAACCCAAGTTATTCATTTTTTACCTTCGTCTTACCATGTGTCCTACCCCGTGTGATTAATGAAAATTTTTCATTCTTGAATGGAATATATAGGCACACACCAGTCATCCTCAAAAGAGGGGGATCCAATATACACTCTCACTCACAGAATTCATAAGGACACAAATCATTCTTCTCCACTCATCTTCTCCACAAAATCCGCACACACAGTAACAACCATACTCACCATCAACATCCCACGACACTCACAAGATCACTCTCACGAATTCACACACACACACTCCTCACCTTTACTGAATACGCACACTAGACAGAAAAGAGAAGAAAGGGGAGATCGGAGAGTAACAACGAGAGAACGACGTGAGAGACTTCGAGAGAGAAGAAGTTGATCGGAGATCGAGTTTTCCGGCCACTTTTCACCGGAAATAATTTCACCAGGTCCGATTTAACTCCAAAATCCATTGAAAACTCAATTTAAACCATCTCCACTGCTGAAAACCAGGATCGAATCGTTAAATCGGTCTGAAATCGACTTATTTCAGGTTGATTCCAGTCGTTTTGAGTTCGATTTCAATTTGTTCGGGGTCAGTTTTGGTCTGTTCGGGTTAATTTTGGTTCGTTCGGGTTAGTTTTGGTTGTTCGATGTTTGTGTTGAATATTCTCAGTCGTTTTCGTGGATTTGGTATTCGAATCGAACTGCGAGTTCGGGTCTTGTATTGAGTTGGTTCGTCGTTGGGGTTTTCAATTCGAGCTTTTGAACTGGAACTTCTTTTAACTCTTATTATCATCAAAAGTCTATCTCGGAAGGTCTTTTTCTTTAACTTACTTTCTTTTCTTTAATTTTATTTATTGAAACGGCTATGATTATTTGTTTAGATGATTTGGGCAATGTTTGATGTTGTTTGCTTTTGAATAATTGATCTCAATGGCGAATGTGATGATAATATGAGTTTGTGATTATTGAAATGGTAATTGCGAATCATGAAAATTTGGTATTAAAAGTGAATTTGGGGGTTGGAGTTGCGAGATTGATAAAAATGGGCGGATTTAGATCAATTTTGATTTATTGTTGTTTAATTTGGAATAAGCATGAATATTATTGGAACGCGATAGAGTGGTGATGTGTTGAAATGGACAGGCAATATAGGTTCGGGTAGGCAAAATTTAGGCGTGATGTGTTGATTGAATGTCTAAATGTGAGTTTTGAACATTTTTCTAGTTATCTTATTTAATTTCGATGTATTCATTTGGCCGGGGAATGCCCTGAGGTATTTGTGTTCATTTGCCGGAGAATGCCCTGAAGTATTTTGTACCCGAAGGACGTTCGTGATCAAGGCTCGAGGCTTCGGGTGGAGTTTAGTTCAAGAGTAGTTTAGGGATAGTTTAGAATAGGATAGGTTTACATTTTCGCATTTTTCATTATTCGGGACTGTATAATTGGATTGTACACTATATTTTGACTTGTTTTGTTTTGTTTGTTTGTTTGATTGTTTTATGTGTTTTTTGTGTGGTTTGTACATTCGTAGTGTCAAATTAGCCGATACTTCCTAACAAGTGACCGTGGTCGAATCACGGGATCGAGGGGTGGCTAACACCTCCCCCCTAGTCAACAGAATTTCTTAGTCGGAATCTCTGTTTGCAAATCAGTTAAAGAGTCAAATTGTTTTGAAAAAGGATCTTCCAAAGGTGACTTGACACACTGAATTATGTCAAGTGGCGACTCTGAATAAAAAAAGTGTAAATAATCCTTTTTCGAAATAAATCTTCGTTTTTGTCACTTTAATAATAAAACCCTTTCAAACTTAGAATTTAATCTTTTCGGGTTAAAAAAGGGTGTGACAGCTCTGGCGACTCTGCTGGGGAATTTTTAGAATTTAAGCTTATTTTTTTTTGGGAGTTGTATCGGCTTAATTTGGCATTATAGGTGTATAGACATTTTGTTTATGTTGTTTTGTGTTATTGTTTATCATTATTGAGTGCCTACGTACTCTTTGTTTACAATTTTTCTTTATGTGATACCGCTTTATATCTGACATCATTTGCATAACCTGAGTCAATTCTTTCTGCAACAAGTCTCGGAGTGCACGTCGTGTACACAAACTCTAGTTGAGTCACCCTTATTTTAGGAGGGGGAGCCGTCGAACATATGGAGTGGGTGGAAAGCTGTCGCAGCCACTATTGACCATATGCTCCCCTGAACAGCCTTGTTAGTGAACCCCAACGTAGGTCAGCCTTTAGGTCATGCTTATGTGCATCATATTGAGACATAGCGGGGCCCACTTGGTCTTTTGTAGGAGACTCACCTCTAAAGCATCCCTATGTGCTAAATGTTGCATCTTTGAGGGTAATGTGGTCATTTGACGGACTGATTTGGGAAAAGCATGTGTTAGAAGTAGGGTGTGTTGAAAAAAAAAAAGTTAGAAAAAAAAAAGAGAGTTAGTTCTTTATGACTTTTATTTTCCACAATTCAAAAATTTAATAGATTTTTTATTTTTTGTATTCATTTGTCAAAAACAAAAACATCAAAAAAAATTCCTTTGTTTCTTTTAGCAAGCATTCATAGTTCGAGAATTTCAAAAAGATTTTTTTCAATAGGAACTTTTTATAAAAGAAAAATTCAAAAAAGATGGTAGAAGTTTTGTACGTTTCATATAGTAAAATATCAAAAGAAAAAAAGATTTTTCTTTCATAGTTGTTGGTGTCATTTTTATGTGAAGTGTCAAACTGAAAACACAAAGATTTTATTTACATTGTTCATCGTTTGTCTTTAGTCGTGTCTCTTAAGTCAGGGTTCAGTCGGTTCTTTAATCCTTAATTGTCCAATTTGGATGAACTACGCACCCCTGATTCTCCTCTCTCGGGAGTGAGATACGTAGACAGCCTTTTCAGGTTCGGGGATCTTATTTTTTTTTTAAAAAAAGATTTTCTTCACTCTTTATTAGAGTAGTTGTTTCATATACATCTTTAAAAGAAAACAAAAAAAAAATTCTTTAATAGGTTCAAGTTTAAGTTTCGCATGAAATTCAGATTCGAAAACCCAAAAAGATTTTTCTTTGATCATAGGTTTCATTTTATTTAGAAATATTAAACCTGAAAAATTAAAAAAGATTTCCGTCAATTATTTTGGTAATTTGTTATTTTTTTTTTCTTAAAGTTTCAAGAAAAAGAGTTTAATTGGTCATTTTGGCAAGACTTCACGAATTATGCACACCTGATTCTCCTCTCTCGGGAGTGAGATACGTAGGCGCCTTTCTTGGGTTCGGTGATCTTTTTTTTTTTAAAAAAAAGAAGGAAAAAGAGGTTTTGAAAAAGTGTTGAACTCTAACACATTTGTTTTTTTTTTATTGTTGAGTCAGTTTAAGGTGGTTGGTTTGTGGCATTCTGGTTGGTCCTTCACATCACACCAAATTCAAAGTGTTAGTTGTGTCCAACAAAGATATAGAGAGTGACATCATGGATCAAGTAAAGAATCAGGAAAAAGAGAGCTTGAAGCAAGAGATTAGGAGGCTAAGACAACAAATGACAGAAATGCATTGAGCTTGGGCCAATGGGTTGCCTCCTCCTCCATTTCCCTTTATTGATCCTACAAATACCTCGAGTTTTCCACCAAAATATCAAAGTCAGTTTTCTGTTGTTGTTGATGCACCGCAATATGACTCAGAATTCATTCCGATCCAAAAGCATCTCAATACTTCCACCTCTTTTCCTTTAGCTCATTAGCATAAGCCTGCTACATTCACAACACCACATGTCGTCTGTGATCTTGTTGCTCAATCCTCTACTGGGACTTCCACACTGGCTCGCCCAACGGTTGTGCGTCCCATGCTGCTAGTGAACCTATATTCAATACTCTTGGTCATCATTGTTATACTCCTAAGTCTGCTTTTAAGTTAACTGGACCACCAAAATTTCTTAACAAGAAGTACAACTGTAATACCCCGAAAAATCCAAACCAATATTAGAGCCATGTACCAAGCTCATGCATAGTACATCATGGTTCTTTTATAGTTTTATGAGTAAGTTAAATGTATATTAAGGCTTCAAATAACTCCCAGCTATCAGACGAATCAAAATATTCCTTAGCGATTGAATTCTTGAGAAGGATATTGGTATAGTCAACTTCAAATGAGAATATCTCTCATTATACTTGGAATTTTTGAGATCATGACCTATCAACAGATAGATAATTGAATTAGCTTTTCAACGATACCAATTTCGCCTAAATCCGATATCGGAGCAATAGTTATTCCTATTTTACTCCAGCATGTCAGGCTGGAAACTGTGTGACGACATTCGTGGTAGCTTACCACATTTGTGACGCCCTACCACGAAGGTCGTCAGCCTTAGGCAGAAATCAGATCCTAAGTGACGATATTCGTGGTAGCTTACCACATTTGTGATGCCTTACCACAAAGGTCGTCAGCCTTAGGCAGAAACTAGCTCCTAAGTGACGAAATTCGTGGTAGCTTACCACATTTGTGACGCCTTACCACGAAGGTCGTCAGCCTTAGGCAGAAACCAGCTCCTAAGTGACGACATTCATGGTAGCTTACCATATTTATGACGCCTTACCATGAAGGTCGTCAGCCTTAGGCAGAAACCAGCTTCTGTGTGATGACATTCGTGGTAGCTTACCACATTTTTGACGCCTTGTCACAAATGTCGTCAGCTATGATTTTCAGCAATTGGGAATTTAATTCATAAGGGTATTTTGGTCTTTTCCCTTCACTTCTCACAACTTATTACCCTAAAGAGGCGTTATTTTTTCCAATTTTCTTCAGTTAAGCATCTAAAAAACCCTCTCTTACGCTCTCAACCACAAGATTAGGATTTTCATCAAACTCATCTCTCAAAAGCAAGATTCAAGCCTTTTTCCAAGATAATCAAGAATTAAGATTCCCAATCAAAGAACTCTCCAGCAAATCATCAAGCTTTCCTTTCTAAGGTATGCGTAGTGTTCATCTATGGATTCAATTCGTTCATAGAGCTCAAGAATCATGCTTTTAAATGTTATTTTGTAAACTTTTTGTGGTGATATGAGCATGTACTTGTTGATGATTGTTGTTTAAGTTTCAAGATGATATCTAAAGGTGTTTTCATGTAATATATGTGGTTGTTAGTTGAAAAACACGAACTTTGGGTGGTTTGATATGATGCAAGTATGAAATCTACCTATGCCTTAAAGAATGCATGCAAGGTGTTTGATAAAATGCCTAGGATGCTAGAAATTCATATTTACATAATTCCATGATATCTAAATGACAAGTCCATGCTAGCTATACACTTCAATATGGATTTCCATGCTATTTATGTGTTGTTATTGTTGTGGTATGAAGCATATATGATAATGGAGATACAAATTATGTACATGAAATATATCCATGCTTTCCCCTACCATGTTTGAGATGTTGAATAAATACATGATGTATAATATCCTCTATTTATGATAATGTGACTTGTGGACTCCAATCTTATGATCAAGTCAGTCATGTTGTGTTAGTTTTCTTCCATCGAGTCCTGGGGGTATTCATACCCGAAAATATAACTGTGTGCCTAGAGCCATGTCATGTTTCACGATATACAAAATCAAGCCATGATTCAGTAGAATTCAGTCAGTCATGTGACTCAGGAAAACTCAGTAATCTCAGTAGTTCAGTATTCTCAGTAATCTCAGTAACCTCAGTAATCTCAGAGACCTCAGTACTCAGTAATATCTGTAACCTCAGTATTCAAATTCAATCTCAGTAACTTCAGTACTCTCATCCAGTCCTCAGAACTCAGTACTTTCCGTCAGTCATCGAAATCCAGTAAACTTAGTTTAGCTCCGCTAAACAATACCACTAGTATCAATCTAGCTAATCAGTTTAGTTCAGTTATTCAGTTCAGCCCAGTTATTTAGTTCAGTATCTTTTCAGATGGGAGTAGGATTCAGCACCGAGTGATCCTAGGGATGGGGAATCACCCGCTAGATTAGGATTGAGATCCTAAGAAGCAATCCCTAAGTTCCAGAACTATGTAGCCAGCATAGGTTGAGACATCACATCCTGTTATATGAGGGTAGATAAGGTGGCTTAACCTGTTATATGAGGGTTCCCACCGTTCTCACTAGAGTTACCTGTTATATGAGGGTTGCTCACATGTTGTCCTTACCAGTGACGCGATATTGACACCCTTCCAGTCAGGGCAGGGACTGGACCCCAACATAGCTATATGCGTTATTGGGGCATGTCGATTAGATAACTACTTCCCATAGTCTCAGTCTCAGTAAAAGAACTCAGATAGTTCTTCAGATTTTAGTATATCAGGACTGTCAGATACAGTCAATCAGACCAATTCTTCATAATTCGAACTGTCAGAAACAATCATTCCTTATAAGTAATGCAAGACCAGTCTCTCTGTATGTAGTAATACAATATTAGATTCATCACTTATTAGTGATTGACATATCAATATCAGTAAACTCAGTCTTTTAGTATCTCAATATCAGTAAACTCATGTTGTCAGTATTCAGACTCAATAGTCAGTATCTCCACGAGTTCAGTTATAGTTACGTATGCATGTATGTATTCTCATGTTCATATCAGTCAGTATTGTTCATGCATATAACCCTTTGCATTTAGCCTACCTCACTCGTATACTCAGTACATTCAGATGTACTGACGCATTTACGCTATGGTGCTTTCTCTTATATTACACCATAGGTTTAGAGGAACGAGCTCCAGATCAGCAGTAGTATTCCAGTGTTCAGAGTTTGCAGTGAGTCCTTCTCATTCAAGGACGATATGATTATTGCTACATTTACTATTCAGTTGCTAGATGGAGATAGTTGGAGACATGTTCCTTCAACTCCTTATTCAGTTCAGTTAGAGGCTTTCAGGCTAGATATCAGATTAGATATTCAGATCTCATTATTTTCTATATTTATGACTTGTTTTGGTATTGTTATACCTTTTTCAGATATTTTGTTATCAGACGTTTATTCAGTTCGAACCTTATGGACTTTCATGTTCATGTTTCCGTATTTTATGGTATATTATGCAGTATACAGGTACAAATATCAGTCATGGGTTAGCTTGTGGTCCTTCGGGGTCAATTGGGGTTTTACAAACTTGGTATCAGAGCCTAAGGTTCAATAAAGTCCTAGGAAGTCTGAAAGCCGCATCTAGTCGAGTCTTGTACATGCGTGTGTTGTGCACCATACTTATGTGCAGGAGGCTATAAGATGTTTTAGGAACAGTTTCCCTTCTTTCATGTCTCAGATCGTGCTATAGCAAGGTTCTTTAAGAAACTCATGTAGATTCTTATCATGCTTCACTCATGTTAATTCCACCTTGCTTTCAAGGTAACAGAAATAGTGAAGCTCAAGTCCTAAAGATAGGGCTTTCTCAGACAGTATCCCATCAGTTCAGTTATGTCCCAAGGTTGTACGGATTTCATTCATGATCATGAGAACTCGTTCTCGAACCCAGATTTAGATATGCCAGCAGATCCCTTCTCAAAATCCTATGATAGCATATGACTAGAGCTAGAAGCTTGAACCCAGGAGTTTAGCAGTAGTAGAGTTGGGATAATTATATCCAGATTGAACAGACTATGTATTCATAGGGATAGTTGTGCCAGAATGAATCAGTAGGCTTGAACAGTGTGAGTTAGAAATTTAAGTTTATTGACTCGAAATTAAGCATGAAGGTGTGAATGTGATACTAGTAGTATGTGAGGGAAACAAGGGCAGATGAGGTGTTTAGTAAGACAAACATGTGTTAATCGGAGTGTAAGTATGTGATGATGATTGCAGTTCAGTTCAGAGATTAGTTTAGTGTTCACAGACATATGATGATGGCTTAAATCCAAGAGGGGATGGTAGATCAAGTACCCAAGTCAGGTTCTCAGATTCCAGTAGTAGTGCCAGTATGTACAGGAAAGCAGTTAGGGAAAACGATTCCCGACCCATCCTTATCTCAGCGGTAAGCTTCGTACTTTAGTTGGCATAATGCCTATCCATGCTTCATGTCTCAGATTCCATAAATACTGCTTACATTCACACGCATTCCATAGAATCGTGTGCACTTTCAGTTCCCAGTATAGGGTATTTAGTCCTAGATCACTCAGTGTTACAAATCATGTTCCACGAACTCAGACATTCCATAATCAGGTCATGCAGCTCATGACTCATGTACATATATCATGCTCCCCAGTATACTCAGTTTCTATGACTCATGCTACGCCTCCACTGATAAGTTAAATTTAGACTATGTCATGCATACCCTCAGTTTAGACCTTTTGGTACACACATGGTATTTATATTCTATCCCTTAGACTTCAGTCAAGTGCCAAGTTCAGTTATGTGTCTATTTATGTTTCAGATTCCCCTGACTTAACCCCTTCAGTAAGCTCTCTTTGTGAAAACAGTATAGTGTAGCGATGAGTAGTTGCTTAAATAAGAGAGTGAATGATTCATGTTAAGATAAGGTTGTTGCATGCTTTCTTTACACAAGGGTGTAGTTACGAAGATAGGCTTGAATATCCTGTTAGTATGCAAGCAAGGAGCTAGCGAGAGGTAGTACTTAGAAATTGGAAAAATTTAGAGTGTGAATGTATTTTCAGATCCTTGACTTAAGTCAGCCTTCATTGTGCAACTATCACAACTCAGTTTCTATCTCAGTTACAGTTCAGTACTCATTAATTAGTGTTCAGTCTCAGAATTAAGCACTTCAGTATCAGTTTAAACCTCAGTTTCAGTATTCAGTTATTAGGACCCAGCATTTAGATCCAGTATAGATCCCCGTTACAGTCTTAAGTTATAGTGTCAGCTTTAGATCAGTATTCAACTCAGAAATTCAGTTCAGTTTTAGACTTGCTTGACCATAACGTACAGTTATCAGCTACTCAGTTATAGGTATTTCAATGCCTCAGTCTATGGAATGTTTCCAAATCATGTAATACGTTTGGTCCTGCATTTTCAGACAATATAGCTTTCATGAAATTCATGACCAGTTTTACCTCATGTTACCCAGTCGGTCCCTTATCATATGCATAATACTTTATGGCCTCAGCCCAACTACTCAGATTAAGTGCAATTCAGTCTTGCATACCCAGCGTTCAGTTACCAGTTACTCAGTTAAACAGATAAGTCAGTATGTCTATGTATTCGTGCATCACGCTTCAGTTTTAGATCTCAGATAATCAATCATGATTTCGTACCTAGGTGCCTTGTGCATCGCCTCAACTTCCTTAATATATCAGCAAGGTCAGTCCAGCATCCTTCAAGGGACATAGTATCCCAAAGGGGAGATAAATTATAGCCCCCAAACTTTCATGATTTAAACATGTCGTTTTCTTTGATAAATCTATCTTGGAGGAAGTGTTACTTATGAACCGACCCTCTAGCCTCAAAACTTAGTCGTAGGCCATGTACTCAATGTCTCAGTTCAGTTCATGAATCAAGTTCCAAATTTAGTTATGTTCTTATGTTTCCGCTCATGCATATTGAGTAATCAATCTCAGACTCATCAGTATTTTCAGTTCATGGTAGCAGTCTTCTTTGAGCTTACTCATTCTCATGTTCAGATTTAAGTACCAAACTTGGTATTCAGTTCCATGCTTAGTTTTCACTTCAAACTTGGTATCTTTACCATTACATGTTCAGTCGTATGTTCGTGAGTCAGTTCAGTCATGTATTCACGCATCAGATATGCGTGGTTAGCTTATCAGTACTTTCAGTCATGCATTCACATATCATGTCAGTCATATAATCATGCATCAGATATGCATGGATTCAACTTATAAGTTAAGCATCAGATATGCATTCTCAGTTTAAGAAACTCAGTTTATCAGAACACTCAGTCCTACATTCATAAATCAGCTACCCATGCATCAGATATGCATGTACAATATGATATGCTCAGTTTTCAGTCATGTCAACCATGAAATCATGATCAGTCATTCATGCTATATATGCATCATTTTATCTTTTCTCCCCTCTCAAGCAGTCATCATTCGAGGATGAATGTTTTCAAGGGGGAGATATTATAATACCCTGAAAAATCCAAACCAATATTAGAGCCATGTACCAAGATCATGCATAGTACATCATGGTTCTTTTATAGTTTTATGAGTAAGTTAGATGTATATTAAGGCTTCAAATAACTCCTAGCTATCAGACGAATCAAAACATTCCTTAGCGATTGAATTCTTGAGAAAGATATTGGTATAGTCAACTTCAAACTAGCATATCTCTCATTATACTTGGAATTTTTGAGCTCATGACCTATAAACATATATATAATTGAATTAGCTTTCCAACTATACCAATTTCTCCTAAATCCGATATCGAAGCAAAGAGTTATTCCTATTTTACTCCAGCATGTCAGGCTGGAAACTATGTGACGACATTCGTGGTAGCTTACCACATTTGTGACGCCCTACAACGAAGGTCGTCAGCCTTAGGCAGAAACCAGCTCCTAAGTGATGACATTCATGGTAGCTTACCACATTTGTGATGCCTTACCACGAAGGTCGTCAGCCTTAGGCAGAAACCAGCTTCTAAGTGAGGACATTCGTGGTAGCTTACCACATTTGTGACGCCTTACCACGAAGGTCGTCAGCCTTAGGCAGAAACCAGCCTCTGTGTGATGACATTCATGGTAGCTTACCACATTTTTGACGCCTTTTCACAAATATCGTCAGCTATGATTTTCGGCAACTGGAAATTTATTTCATAAGGGTATTTTGGTTTTTTCCCTTCACTTCCCACGACTTATAACCCTAAATAGGCGTAATTTTTTCCATTTTTCTTAAGTTAAGCATCTCAAAAACCCTCTCTTACTCTCTCAACCATAATATTAGGGTTTCCATCAAACTCATCTCTCAAAAGCAAGATTCAAGCCTTTTTCCAAGATAATCAAGAATTAAGTTTCCCCATCTAAGAACTCTCCAGCAAATCATCAAGGTTTCCTTTCTAAGGTATGCATAGTGTTCATCTATGGATTCAATTCGTTCATAGAGCTCAAGAATCATGTTTTTAAATGTTATTTTGTAAACTTTTTGTGGTGATATGAGCATGTACTTGTTGATGATTGATTTTTAAGTTTCAAGATGATATCTAAAGGTGTTTTCATGGAATATATGTGGTTGTTAGTTGAAAAACACAAACTTTGGGTGGTTTGATATGATGCAAGTATGAAATCTACCTATGCCTTAAAGAATGCATGCAAGGTGTTTGATAAAATACCTAGGATGCTAGAAATTCATATTTACATGATTCCATGATATCTAAATGACAAGTCCATGTTAGCTATACACTTCAATATGGATTTCCATGCTATTTATGTGTTGTTATTGTTGTGGTATGAAATATGTATGATAATGGAGATATGAATTATATACATGATATATATCCATGTTTTCCCCTACCATGTTTGAGATGTTGAATAAATACATGATGTATAATATCCTCTATTTATGATAATGTGAATTGTGGACTCCAATCTTATGATCAAGTCAGTCATGTTGTGTCAGTTTCCTTCCATCGAGTCCTGGGGGTATCCGTACCCAAAAATATAGTTGTGTGCCTAGAGCCATGTCATGTTTCACTATATATAAAATCAAGCCATGATTCAGTAGAATTCAGTCAGTCATGTGACTCAGGAAAACTCAGTAATCTTAGTAGTTCAGTATTCTCAGTAATCTCAGTGCTCAGTAAACTCAGTAATCTCAGTAGTTCAGCAATATCAGTGGCCTCAGTACTCAGTAATATCTGTAACCTCAGTATTCAAAGTCAATCTCAGTAACTTCAGTACTCTCAACTAGTCCTCAGAACTCAGTACTTTCCGTCAGTCATCGGAATCCAGTAAACTTAATTTAGCTCCGCTAAACAATACCACTAGTATCAATCTAGCTAATCAGTTCAATTCAGTTATTCAGTTCAGCCCAGTTATTTAGTTCAGTATCTTTTCATATGGGAGTAAGATTCAGCATCGAGTGATCCTAGGAATGGAGACTCACCCGCTAGATTAGGACTGAGATCCTTAGAAGCAATCCCTAAGTTCCAGAACTATGTAGCCAACATAGGTTGAGACATCACAGCCTATTATATGAGGGTAGATGAGGTGGCTTAACCTGTTATATGAGGGTTCCCACCGTTCTCACTAGAGTTGCCTGTTATATGAGGGTTGCTCACATGTTGTCCTTACCAGTGGCGCAGTATTGACACCCTTCCAGTCAAGGCAGAGACTGGACCCCAACTTAGCTCTATGCGTTATTTGGGCATGTCGGTTAGACAACTACTTCCCACAATCTCAGTTTCAGTCTCAGTCTCAGTAAAAGAGCTCAGATAGTTCTTTAGATTTCAGTATATCAGGACTGTTAGATACAGTCAATCAGACCAATTCTTCATAATTCGAACTGTCAGAAACAATCATTCCTTATCAGTAATGCAATATCAGTCTCTCAATATTCAGTAATACAATATTAGATCCATCACTTGTTAGTGATTGACATATCAATATCAGTAAACTCAGTCTTTTAGTATCTCAGTATCAATAAACTCATTTTGTCAGTATTCAGACTCAATAGTCAGTATCTCCACGAGTTCAGTTACAGTTACGTATGCATGTATGTATTCTCACGTTCATATTAGTCAGTATTGTTTATGCATATAACCCTTTGCATTTAGCCTACCTCACTCGTATACTCAGTATATTCAGACCTACTGACGCATTTGCGCTATGGTGCTTTCTCTTATGTTACACCATAGGTTCAGAGGCACGAGCTCTAGATCAGCAATAGTATTCTAGTGTTCAGAGTTTGCAGTGAGTCCTTCTTATTCGAGGATGATATGATTATTGCTACATTTACTATTCAGTTGCTAGATGGAGTTAGTTGGAGACATGTTCTTTCAACTTCTTATTCAGTTCAGTTAGAGGCTTTCAGGCTAGATGTCAGATTAGATATTCAGATCTCATTATTTTCAGTATTTATGACTTGTTTTGGTATTGTTATACCTTTTTCAGACATTTTGTTATCAGACGTTTATTCAGTTTGAACCTTATGGCCTTTCTTGTTCATGTTTCCGCATTTTATGATATATTATGCAGTATACAGGTACAGATATCAATCATAGGTTAGCTTGTGGTCCTTCGGGGTCATGAGCACCGTGTAGCATTCCGTTTCAGAAAATTGGGGTGTTACACCAGCGTGCCAGAAGAGTCGGTGAAAATGGTTTGAAAAATGAAGAGTGCAGAAAATGTTATGAAAAATTCTCTAGGACCTGCGGGTAAAGATGATGTTTCATAAAAAGACTGGGGCATGCCTTCAAGCGCTAACCTTCCTCCAATCTTTGAGATGTCAAAATTTGAGGAGCAAGATGGGCATGAGGAATCCGTGAAATATTTGGGACAATATTGTAATCAATTAAGGGAACCTGGAGGGAAGAAGAATGAGAAAGATGACACTGCTATTGTAGTTGGAGACCGGGCACATCAAAGAAGACGACGTCGTCATTGCCGTCAGTCTCAAGCCCAAGTTCATACCCACGATCTCTATAATCCCTCCCAAAATCCATTATACTCCATTTCCCCACCTCCATATCTAGTATACTGCGCACAACCATATGTTCAACTCCATTCTTACTCACAATGGTGCGCACCAACTCCTCAGAGTTACCCTCCGACTCCATAAATCTATCAAAGCCTTTCTAGGCCCTATTTTGGATCCATTCCAAATAATGAAATGAGGCAGAAATAGAGGGATAGTTTCACACCAATTGGAGAGTCGTATGCCAGCTTATTTCAGAGATAGGTACAATGGGTGTCATGCCCTGTTTTTGGCAAGGTCAACCAAAACATGACTGATTGGACTCTAAAAGAATTAAATTTTGTACAGAGTCGCCACCTATTTTTTAAAGAAAAATAAGGAAACCTATTTATTTGTTAATACGTATGATTAATGTTTTAGTCTGAGAAAACCTATTGAGACTCTAGGTAAGGGTTCAAATTACCCCGAAGGGAAGGGGCTAGGCACCCTTCAGGATCCACAAATGTGGTACCCGGCTAGACTAAACTTATCAATGAGGGAGGAGGTATAAATATTTAAAATAATATAAAAGTGTATGTGTATTAAATATAAAATAATTCTTTGAAAAAAATATAAATGTTTAAAACCATGTAAAAGTATATGTATATTAACTATATAAATAAAAACATCTAAAAGATATGTATAAAATGTATAAATTACATGTGAAAAAGAAAAGTATTTTATGACGTACAAAAAGAAAAGGTATTTACAAGTAATATTTTTATTTGATTTAAGTTATGAAAAAGTAAAATTTATTTGAGAAGAAAAGATTACACAATACGTGAATTACTTGATTAACTTGATTCTTTTATGTAAATATTAACGGCCTAAGTTTTGCCTCAAAGTGATGAAATTATGTAAATAAAGAATATGTCCCCCCGGCACCCAAAAAGTAAAGTTTTCACTATTTTTTATCTTTATGTACAATTATACAAATGAAAATAAACTACAAACATAAAGCTCGAGAATTATATATAAGTGCTTGATAAAGTAATAAAATGAACAAATAATTATTAAAGTAAGTGAAATAATGTCCACACATGTCCATATAGATGTACATATAAAAATAAAATTTTGTTATAACGTGAGCTCAGATTAAGTTTTAGACTCGTCATGGCTACGAAGTGGTTGCTCAACTAATCGGCCGTCCTAAATCGCCTTGCCAAGATACGAATCATAAAACCTTTTGTGTTGTCGTGGTGTTATAAAAGTTTCGTCATTGCCCGAAATATTTAATGTTTTTACTACATATTTATATACGTAATATCCGTCTTTTATTTGTGGAGGCCTAAAAAATTGACGGAGAATTTCTTCATCCGCCGTGTGTCTATTTTTGATATAAAATAAATAACTTGGAAAGTAAAGATCCGTCTTTTGTATTGGGGTGGCCTCAAGTATCCGGCGGAGAGATAATGTCATTGGCCGTGTGTCTGTTTTTGATATAAAATAAATAACTTGGAAAGTAAAGATCTGTCTTTTGTATTGGGGTGGCCTCAAGTATCCGACGGAGAGATAATGTCATTGAGCGAGCATTTATTTTTGATGTAAATAAGTAAACTTTGAGAAATAAAAATCCGTCTTTTGTTACGGGGTGGGTTCAAAAATCCGATGGAAAGATATTGTCATCGGCCAAAGTATTTATTTTGAGTATATGTTTGTGTTTATGAGAAAAAGACAAAGCTGAACATGTGTAGATTTTTTGAGAGAGAGGAAGAATAAAAATGTGTGTGTATTTGTTTGTTCTTGAGAGGGGAGAAACTAGAATATAATGTGTGTGTGATTAAAAAATGTGCATATGCATTTGTGTATTTTTTTGAGAGAAAATGAAAAATGAGGAAAGATTTTTTCTTGTATTTTTTATGTATTTATTTGAGAGAGAGAGAAAAAATATGTGTGGGTGTATGAAAATGTGTGTGTAGAGAGAAAAGATGAATAAAATTGTCTTCCACTCTTGCCTATTTATAATAAAATTGGGCACTTCCTATTATCCAATGGATAAAGGGTGTCCCCTCTTTTTATAATAGCACATCCTTTAGTCCTTAAGATATTGACCAAAGGATGTTCATCCTTTGACCAATGGATAGAGTTATTGTTCAAAGGGTAGTGTCATTGAGTTGTCATTATCAGATGTGACAAGACATTATGTGTTGTCATTGTCGGATGTGACAAGACATCATTGTGTAGTCATTGTCGGATGTGACAAGATATTATTGTGTGGTCGTTGTCGAATGCGACAAGACATTGAATTATTATACTGTGCAAAAATAATTCATCCGACTTAGCATTTGCAGATCGTAAAAATGTACAAAATGCTGGTATTGATTTGTAATTATGAAAAATGTAAAGAATGTTGAAAATATTTAAAAAATATAATTTAATATGAAAACTATTATAAAAATATGATGTCATGTCGTGTACGTGTGCAGATAATTGTAAAATGTTAAAAATAATAATGAATTGATAGAAATCCTATTATAAGGAGGATTATTGATAAATTATGAAAAGTAAAAATACGACAACATATTGATAAAAATCCTAAAGTAAGGATGATTATCAATAATTTGTCAACAATTATAAAAAAGATGAATTTTTTTTATATTTTATGCCCTTTAATGATCAAGAAGCCTGAAGACGTTAATTTTAGGAACGGAGAGTAAAAATTGGGTGTCAACAATGGGGCATGATCACTCCTCTCCTTGGGTATACTCCTGACCCGAATTCAAGAAGTTTTGATCCTACTGTACGATGTGCATATTATTCTGATGTTCAGGGTCATAGTATTGAAGATTGTCGTGCTTTGAAAAGAGAAATTGAAAAGATGATTCAAGATAAATCAATTATGGTGTAGAACGTTGATCGTGGTGGAAGCTATAGTCATGCTGATATGCAAACCAACGGCTAAGTTGTCAGACTGAGCAATTGAGAAGTTACCCCTCTCCCTACTAGGAAGAGGCTGGTAGTTTGTTTTGTTTTCTTTTCTATTTTTTTGAATTATTTCAAGGTTGTAGTTCGGGATCTATATTGTTTTGTCCCTGTGTCGTTTATGTTCAAACCTTTTTATCTTTTATTTCAACTAAATGAAGTGTTCCTTTCCCTTTGTGTTTTAAATATGTGTTTGTTTTCTTTACACATCACAGTTTATGTTGATTCTAGTGTTATGACATGCCTGCGGAATTTTCAGCCGGATCTTAAAATTCAGTTTAAGCATGAACTTTAAATCAGAGGGCTAATGTTAGAATTTTTTTTGAGAAAATAGGTAAAGTGCTGAGACATTTGGTGATAAGTTGAAGCCTTCTTTGAAAATTAAGGCAATTATTTTGAGAATCACAAGAATAACTTGGTCATCAATTGAAAGACATGTCTCAATTAGGTCAAATAGTGGATGTGTGATCCTACATCAAAGGGAATAGAAAAATTAGCTTCACGAAAGCATGAGGAATGTACAACAAAGGTGGAGTTTGCAGAAGAAGTAGCTACACGTAGTCTCAGTTAAAGTTAATGCTTAAAAGATGTCATAAATGATCTTCACCTGTCATGTTCATATTGCATGATGTGTACTGGCATTTTCAAGGATTGATATGACGAAGACATTTCATTCTGCTATCCAAACATTGTGTCATCCTTTGTTTACCCCATTTGAGCCTTATTTTTATTTTCTTTCATACACCTCTTTTGAAATCGAGATAGAGTCAGCAAAGCTCAAAAGAAAAGTGTCGAGCAAAAGAATAGTGTCAGGAAAGTTTCAAAAAAACATACAAACAAACAAACAAACAAAAACAAAAAAAAAAGAAGAAAAAATGTGTCCAAAAAGAAAGAAAAGAAAAGAGTGTCCAGAAAAATAGAGTCAGAAAAGTTCCAAAGAGAAAAAGGCAATAAAGGGAAAAAAAATCAGAATCAAGCAAAAGAACAAGCTGTCAAAACTACGCGTGACCTGATTCTCCTCTCTCGAGGGTGAGATACGTAGGCTGCCCTACCCAGGGCTCGGTCCAATCAAATAAATAATTTAGAGTCACCCATCTAAAAGGAACTGGGGCATTAGTTAATCCTCATTGTTTGAGTCGATTTTAAAAGTTTTAAGTCCTACCCCACTTCAAGTGTATTTTGGGCCTCATTTCATTCTTTCTTTCTAACCTTTTCCAAAAGTCAAGCTACAACCAAAGAAAGACCTTCAGATCCATCTTTGAGAGTGTTAAGGCTAAGCATGCAATGTATATGATGACGCATTTTGGGAACTGCTCGTCTTCCTCAGCATAGGGAATCAAGAGAGAAATAAAAATGAGTGATTCTTATCGGTGAAAACCCTCACGGGCACTGTAAGAGGACGGTGATTTGAGACAAATAAAAATGAGAGAGTCTTATCGGTGAAAACCCTCACGGGCACCGTAAGACAACTGTGAGTTGAGAGAAATGAAAATTAGAGAATCTCATTGGTGAAAAACCCTCACGGATACCATAAGGCAATGGTGAGTCGAGAGAAAGAAAATAAGAGAGGCTTGTTGGTGAAAATCCTTCAAGGTGTCACTAGCCGAATGAGGTCTCTGAATGCAATTGACCCAAGGAAGTGACTCAATTTCAGGGTCATTAGCTCAACAACAATTGGTGAAAGTTTAGATAAAAAGATCAGGCAGCTTAATCCAAATGCATGGCATAATCATTAGAGTTGATTGTCATTTTAGATAAATTTTTCATTTCTTTGTTTCAAATGGGGACATTGATTGTCTTTTCTTTCTTCTCTTTATCTTTATTTTTATTTTTCTTGAGTCAGTTATCCAAATAATAATAATAATAAAAATTATTGTCATTTTTCTCCTGTCTTTGAGTCAAGTTCATGACAAAACAAGTGAGAAAAGATTTTAAAACCGGCTACCAGCTTCTTCAATTGCACAAAGCAAGACAAAGCCTGCATATGAAAGAGATATTATTGTGAGCCGAATAAGGCATGCAAAAAGTTTTATCAACAGACAAGCTTGGGAACTCATGGAAATACCAAGGTTTAAAAGGTTTATCTGAGAAGCATGACAAAGCAGAAATACTGTGTTTATTTCGGATCACTCTTAATAATTTGAGTTTGGATCAATGACACGACAAAGCAGGGTCAAGTGCCAGCAATCTAAAACAAAAGGAAGGGAAAGAACACTGGAGCAGGTGACGGGACAACCAAGTGCTGCATGCCACCACTAAGTTTTTAACTGACAAGTTTTCTTTGTTGAAATAGGGGCAAATTTGCTTTGCTTAATTCAGCTACCATTGGAAATACACATCCGTGGGAATTTACTTTCTGTTCAGGACTCTCCTGAAAAATGTGACTTTACTTTCTGTTCAGGACCCTCCTGAAAAATGGGAATTTACTTTACTTTTTGTTCAGGACCCTCCTAAAAAATGGGATTTTACTTTCTGTTCAGGACCCTTCTGAAAAATGGGATTTTACTTTATGTTCGGGATCCTCCTGAAAAATGAGATTTTACTTTATGTTCAGGACCCTCCTGGAAAATGGGATTTTACTTTCTGTTCAGGACCCTCATGAAAAATGGAACTTTACTTTCTGTTCAGGACCTTCCTGAAAATTTGGATTTTACTGTTCAGGACCCTCCTAAAAAACGAGAATTTACTTTATGTTCAGGACCCGCCTGAAAAATGAGAATTTACTTTATGATCAGGACCCTCCTGAAAAATGGGAATTTACTTTATATTCAGGACCCTCTTGAAAAATGGGACCATCCATACTTTCAAGAAATGAAGTCCTTCTTTATTATAATCTCTATTTGGGATAATTTTCGTTCTAGTTTTGATTTTGGTTTAAGGGGCTCGCCTGAAGAACAGGGTGATAAAATTAGAAGTTGATGAAAATGGCAAGTCAGGAGCCCGCCTGAAGAACAGGGTGATGAAATGAAAAGTCAGGAGCCCGCCTGAAGAACAGGGTGATGAAATTGAAAGTTAGGAGCCCGCCTGAAGAACAGGGTGATGAAATTGAAAGTCAACCAACAAGATGAAGGAATTGAAGGTCAAATAACACGGGTAAGAGATGGAAAGTCAAGCAACAAGGTGAAGCAATTGAAAGCCAAGCAACAAGTTGAAGAAATTGCAAGTCAGGAGCCCGCCTGAAGAATAGGTGGATGAAGTAGTAAGTCAAGAGTCAAGGAAAGCTACTTAGATAGAGTTTTTGTAATTTCATTTATGTTTTAACTTGTAATTTTCATTTTGATGTAATGACAGAATCGCGGATAGGAACCTCGATGGAACCTCACTCGACTCTCCAACTCGGTATAGTCCTTCCCCTTCCTTTGGAGGTACTTGCGATGGGTTTCCTTTATAACTTGGGTAGGTAGGACGTCCAAAATCAAGAGTCGGTTTCCCTTCTTCCTTCTGTTTCATTCCTTTTGAATAATGGTCCGGACAAAATTCTATCTCGTTGTCTACTTCTTTGTCTGAAAACACTTCGTGTTTACATTCAAAGGGGGCATGCTGTAGACACCTAATTTTGTCCCTCCCTAAAACCCAAGTTATTCATTTTTTACCTTCGTTTTATCATGTGTCCTACCCCGTGTGATTAATGAAAAATTTCCATTCTTGAATGAAATATATAGGCACACATCAGTCATCCTCAAAAGAGGGGGGGATCCAATATACACTCTCACTCACAGAATTCATAAGGACACAAATCATTCTTCTCCACTCATCTTCTACATAAAATCCGCACACACAGTAACAACCATACTCACCATCAACATCCCACGACACTCACAAGATGACTCTCACGAATTTATACACACACACACTCCTCACCTTCACTGAATACACACACTAGATAGAAAAGAGAAGAAAGGGGAAGATCGGAGAGTAACAACGAGAGAACGACGCGAGAGACTTCGAGATAGAAGAAGTTGATCGGAGATTGAGTTTTTCGGCCACTCTTCACCGGAAATAACTTCACCAGGTCCCATTTAACTCCAAAATCCATTGAAAACTCAATTTAAACCATCTCCACTGCTGAAAACCAGGATCGAATCATTAAATCGGTCTGAAATCGACATATTTCGGGTTGATTCCGATCATTTTGAGTTCAATTTCAGTTTGTTCGGGGTCAGTTTTGGTCTGTTTGGGTTAATTTTGGTTCGTTCGGGTTAGTTTTGGTTGTTCGGTGTGTGTGTTGAATATTCTCAGTCGATTTCGTGGATTTGGTATTCTAATCGGACTGGGAGTTCGGGTCTTGTATTGAGTTGGTTCGTCGTTGGGGTTTTCAATTTGAGATTTCAGACTCGGACTTCTTTTAACTCTTATTATCATCAAAAGTCGATCTCGAAAGGTCCATTTCTTTAACTTACTTTCTTTTCTTTATTTTTATTTATTGAAACGGCTATGATTGTTTGATTGTATGATTTGGGCGATGTTTGATGTTGTTTGCTTTTGAATAATTGATCTTAATGGCGAATGTGATGATAATATGAGTTTGTGATCGTTGAAATGATAATTGCGAATCATGAAAATTTGGTATTAAAAGTGAATTTGGGGGTTGGAGTAGCGAGATTGATAAAAATGGGCGGATTTCGATCAATTTTGATTTATTGTTGTTTAATTTGGAATAAGCATGAATATTATTGGAACGCGATAGAGTGGTGATGTGTTGAAATGGACAGGCAATATAGGTTCGGGTAGGAAAAATTTAGTCGTGGTGTGTTGATTGAATGTCTAAATGTGCGTTTTGAACGTTTTTCTAGTTATCTTATTTAATTTCGATGAATCATTTGGCCGGGGAATGCCCTGAGGTATTTGTGTTCATTTGCCGGGGAATGCCCCGAAGTATTTTATACCCGAAGGACGTTCGTGACCAAGGCCCGAGGCTTCGGGTGGAGTTTAATTCAAGAGTAGTTTAGGGATAGTTTAGAATAGGATAGGTTTACATTTTTGCATTTTTCATTATTCGGGACTGTATAATTGGATTGTACACTATAGTTTGACTTGTTTTGTTTTGTTTGTTTGTTTGATTGTTTTATGTGTTTTTTGTGTGGTTCGTACATTCGTAGTATCAAATTAGCCGATACTCCCTACCAAGCGACCGTGGTCGAACCACGGGATCGAGGGGTGCCTAACACCTCCCCCCGGTCAACATAATTCCTTAATCGGAATCTCTGTTCGCAAACTAGTTAAAGAGTCAAATTCTTTTGAAAAGGATCTTCCAATGGTGACTTGACACACCGAATTATGTCAAGTGGCGACTCTGAATAAAAAAAAAGGTGTAAATAATCTTTTTTCAAAACAAATCTTTATTTTTGTCACTTTAATAATAAAACCCTTTCAAACTTAGAATTTAATCTTTTCGGGTTAAAAAGGGGTGTGACAGCGCCTGCTCTTAGTTCAGTTTTCTCGGGGAGATCTATGTCATACGCCGACGCGTGGCTGTTCGACTTTTTTGAGTTGTTTCTTTTTTGTTGGGGTCGCCCAACTATTCCGAGCTTCGACCAATTCTGTTTTTTCAAGTTACGACAAGTTCTTTCAAATTTTGATCGCCCGAATCCTAATTCTGGCCACTTCATATTTTGTTTTCTTTCCGGCATGCTTTCAGCCATTTCAGACATCCAGATTCTGTTCCTTTGTGATTTAAGATAAAATTCACAAGATGTATTTTGGGGATGATATTTTTGGCTAAAAAATACTGGAATCGGAAGTTCAAGTCCTATGATCACTTCTGAACCATTAATGGGAAGTTCAAATTATTTACCCTTGGCTTCCTCGGTTGAATTGTGGTGCAAAGGTCAAGGTGTCCAAGATCACTTAAAGATCAAAGCTAGTGTGGTAGATGAAAAGGAAAAATCTTGTGAGGCAGATGTGAAAGCCAAAAAACAATGGGAGAAGGTTGAGGATCAATTATGTAGTCTCTTATGGCGATCTAAGGTTATTAAGTAACTCTGTCCACTAAGGTTAGGGCAGATAGGGAAGAATCACCAAATATTTTTTGTGTCTGCTGGGAATTAAACCTGGGATCTAAGGTTCTCAACCCATTTAATTTATTACTAAGATACATTCTTTGGTGCTATTGAAATGATATATTAACAAATGACGGAATACATCGTCAGACCCCTCAAATTGGAACCGTCTTTCACTTTGACATTTAAAGTGGACGGTGTTCATTTTAAGCACCTAAAATAGCCATAAACTGTGTCACTTTGGCACTTTTCGATGACATTGCATTGAGAGTGTAGAACACTCGCTTGCAGACACGTGACAACATTATTTTATCTTATTTTTCATTTAATTTTATCTTCCCACTATTTTCTATCATTTTTTCAAGCTCAAACACCTTTAATGGTACTTTGAAACCCCCTCTATCTCCTAGAATAATTTATTAACAAGAATTTTGGATGGTAACCCTCATCTAATTGATTCGACCAACATGGACGAACTACTTGTAACATATGGGAATCCTTAATGCTCTCTATTGCTTTAGGAATATTTAGTTTGATAGTCTTGCTAGTCTTCAAAAGAAACTTATAATATATTGTTGTCCGAGGTCAACTAACTTGGGGGTTTGGGCCACAGGTGACAAAAGAGTTTTAAAATGAGGTGTAGGTGACACGAGTCTTAATTATTAGCTGGAGGTGACAATTACTTTATTATGTATTAAGAAAGTTGGGGAAGTTTTAAAATAATCCATAAGTTTTTAAATTTACACTTTGATCCCAATGTATACCTAAAATAACGGGAAATGGAGGAAAAAAATGCCTTTCTCTCTCTTCTCATCCATTGTTGTTTTCTCTCTCTTAGAGGTTTTTGTTGTTAATTGTTTATGTTTCTGCTGCTTTATTCATTATCTTCTGCTTCATCTTCTTCTTGTCGACCATTTATTTTTGTTGTTGTTACAACGCTACTGCTGCGATCTGACAAATTTCTTAGGTCAAATTTTGTTTACTACATCACTTTCCACTTTGGCATTACTTCATAGGTTACTTTGGTAAGTAAAATTATGATTTTTATTCGTATTTGTCATCTGGGTACACTTCTGTTTTTCCAACAATGGATAGAACCCCGACTATGAATCCAGCACAAGTGCCCACAATTTAAACAGATCAATCATCTGTTGCATCAGATGAGTAATCTGTTGTATCAGACTATTTATCTGTTGCATCATTTTCTTATCTGTTGCATCAGACATATTATCTATTGTATCAGGATGTTTATCTGTTGCACCAGACTAATTATCTGTTGCAACGAATGATTAATCTGTTTGAAACAACACAAATCAACCCCTGCCACAAACCCAACAGATAAATCTTGCTATTGCCACTGGATTGTAAATTATTCCTTTTTACGTCAAATCGTCGAAATATTTGTTGAGAAGATAATAGACAGAATGAAAATTAAATATGGATTAAAACGTCAAAGATCAAACATAATTTATTTATTAAACAGATAAAAATACATATAATAGACTAAAAGAAAAATAATAGTCTAATTATTATTATTATTATCAGCATCATCATTGTCAGCCGGCCAATCTTCAACCGGAAGTAGCAAGGCCCTCCTCAGTCGGCGTATCTCGCGGAGCATTCTTGATCTAACTCCTCCCAATTCCCATTGCAGATCACGAACTTGATTTCGAAGTTCATTCACGGCGTCTTGCAGAAAAGCAACGTCCCACACTGGGTCAGCCATAATCTTATCTTCTAGAGTATAATATGAAAGACGAGATGCAATAAATAAATAAAGTGTGTATTTGAATGAACGATTGAGTAAGGACGGACCTATTTATAGAAGATTGAATTTGAATGAGAGGCAAAAAGGCGCGACTATTCACCTCCATACATTAATTAAATTTTTGATTAAATTAAGAAAATAAATATTGTGATATAAGTCATGACTTTTCAAATTATTATTATTAATTAGTCTTTCGAAGAACCATTTTTATTGAGTTGTGGCAACAGATTCTATATCTGTTGCATCAGATAACACATCTGTGACAACAGATATATTATCTGTTGCAACAAATATAAAATATGTTGTATCAGATAACATATCTGTTGCAACATATAATCTAACTGGTCACCTCTATTTATTAATTATATTTTTTATTAATGTGAAAAGTAATGAATTAATTAAATTAAGAAATATTGTGATAAGTCATGACTTTTCAGATTATTATTATTAATTAGTTCTTTCCAAGAACTGCTTTTATTAAGTTATGAGTTGATATAGGTTGCATCAGATAAATCATCTGTGACAACAGATATATCATCTGTTGCAACCATAGTGAACCTGTTGCATCAGATAATTTAATTGTTCCAACATATAATCAACTTTTTTTAAAAAAAAAATAACTATATCATCATATCATTAATCCAAATTTGCTTACTTTTTTATTTTATAAATAAAAAAAATACCTTTTCAAATTCCTTAATAAAATAATAATTATTTTATTATATACTAAATAATTAAAAAAACAAATTCAAAAACAAAAATGTTGAAAAGTCACGATCAGTTATTAAAATTGTGGTTATAAATTGTGTTTATTATTTATTTCCTTATTATTTATTTACGAAACATTTTTCATAGTGAATAATCGGAACTCCGAGTCATGTCTTTCTCTTTTCACCCTCTCAATAACAACAATAGCCCTTTTTTATTAATAACCGCCAGGTGCAACATATGATCGATCTGTCGTAGCAGATTAACCTCTAACTGTTGACACAAATTACTACTCAATCCCTACCACCAACCGTCGACATGTTGAGAACAAGGAATAAAGAGAATGACTATTATTAAATACTAAATAAGAATTAAAAATTCAAAGTCGACAACAAAATGAAATGAATGTTCATAGATTTTTGAATCCCTTGGGTAGATTTGATATACAAAATGAGGAAAATAATCGCTAAAGTAAAAAACATTACCTAATTATTATTACTACTATTATTATTATTGTCAATCAGACATCTTTCATTCATCCGGCAGCCTTGCTTCGAAGTCAGCCAAATATCTCTCTGTAGTTCATCAATCAAACTACCTTTGAAGTTCACGCAAGGACTCGCTATGGATATTCTTGTACGAATCTGGATCATTCATATTTGTAAGGAGGGACCTATTTATAAATTATTGTATCTCAAAAAGAAAAGAAAATTGCTTTAAAATAAATCTAACAGATGGGTAATCTGTTACAAAATATATTCTTTCTGTTAGATAACTTACAACATACTGGCAATCTTTTTGCAACAGATGTATATATCTGTTTGATTTCTGCAATAAGTTGATCACTGTCGTAACAGATGTCTCCAATTGATTGACAATATAAACAGATGTGTCATCTGTTGCAACAAACTAGTCATCTGTTTATTCAATTTAAGCCATAGATGGGCTAGGAAAAATAAGGTGCATGCAGATGGATCCACTATCATATGTGTGGGAGTTAAGTATGTATTACTTATAAGGTTACCGGGACAACACACACAAAGTACAATGTTTTTGTGAATGCAGTTTTTAACCGATTAGGCATTGATCATTCAAACAAGATCCTGCATTGTACCGTTAAGTTTGATGGGTTCGAAATTCATAAGGCTGAGGACCTCATGAAGATGGTACAGATACCCTGTTACAAACTACTGATGGTTGGTGCTCGTGTTTATGCGTATCAAGTTTTGAGAAGGGATCAATATTTTTCGTCACTGCAGAGAACCAATAGCGACTGGACTTAACTTTAAGTGTGCATTGGACCCTTAGAGGGCCCTCAAAGCCTCGCACTGCATCAAACAAGAATGGAAAACCAATATAGTTATTGCCTTGGCCAAAATTTATATGGTTGGGTTGCTCGCTCGGGTTGATGATTATATGCCAGAAGGTGCGGTAGGAGAATGCTTTTGAGGGAAAATGGGTTGTTGATGGAAGACTATATCATCTGAGATCTAATTGAAGAAGAGACACAGGGTAGAAAGTAACTTCTAACAAATCTGGCCGATGGAATTATCTTAACAGATGCGAAATCTGAATCAAGTGCAAATATGAAAGTTTATCCGGTAATGTAATTTCGTCTGTTGTGTCTCTGAAAGAAAAATAATGCAGATGGACACTTTTCTAGGGAGCTGCATGGTCGGGATTATCACCTAGGTAGAAAATAGGAGAAGACCAACAAAGCAGCCTCACGGGCATCGAGGGTAGAAATGATGTTCAGCAAGTCTAGAAAACTTACGCCAACAACAACTGCAGTGAAAATAAGGAAACTAAGCGAAGGCGGCAATTTCTGAATTTTAAATTTCATCCCATCTTCTTGTTTGTGTTTCCGATCAGGTCCACTGTTGTTGACCTGATCGGAACCACAAGTAAAATTGAAAGGAAAATAGAGTATCATTGCTTCCTTAGCAATATGGTTATAATTGACTGTGTTTTCTTGCCTTGACATGCTTTCAACATTCCTTGGAGAAAATCAGATGCTTGCTGTAGTATGTGAATCCCGATAATTTTCAAGCTTGCCTCCAGTTTGTTGATTTTGTATTCAAGCTGGTCGTTACCGTCTTCGAAGTTGGTAAGGAGTTCCTCGTTTCTTGTGATCTCGATCAGGAACACTACCTTCAAAGTTGTGGCATTCTAGAAGCCCTTCAGAACACTCTCTTCAGAAGCAAGATACATGGAGGGTCTCTGTGTTTGTTTTAGGTCAATATATGTTGATGCACGTTGAAGATGTGGTCCCAACAGTTGAACAACAAACTTTTATCGAGCGTTGCTCCATGCATCTTGCTCAACCAATTTGATAAATTAGTAAGTAGAGAGTTACGTAGCATGTGATTTAAACCGGCTTTACCAAGCCTATCAAATGTTACGTAACTCCAAGCTCATTACCCTATCAAAACAATATGCCCGAGTTAGTTCACATAGAAAAAAAGCCCAATCTGTCAGCCTTTCTGCTGATCACTCTTCTCCAATATAGATGACACTATATCTGTTATAGAAAAGTCTACACCATCGCCAGACATGATTTCCTGGGAACATGTCTGGCGACGGTGTAGACTTTTGCATAGCAGATATCTTGTCATCTATATTGGACAAGAGCAATCAGTAGAAAGGCTGAGAGATTGAGCTCGTTCAATTTGTGTACTAACTCTGTCATATATTTTTGATAGAGTAATGAGCTTAGAGTTACATAACGTTTGATAGTAATGGTAGAGCCGGTTTAGATCACACACTACGTAACTCCATGCTTACTAATTTATCAAATTGGTTGAGCAAGATGCATGGAGAAACGCTAGATAAAAGTGTGTTGTTCAACTTTTGGGACCACATCTTCAATATGCATCAACATATTTTGACCTAAAACAAACACAGAGACCCTCCATGTATCCTTTAAGGCTTCTAAAGAAAGTGTTTTGAAGGGCTTTTAGAATGCCACAACTTTGAAAGTAGTGTTCCTGATCGAGCTCACAAGAGACGAGGAACTGTTTACCAACTTCAAAGAGGGCAACGACCAGCTTGAATACAGAATCAACAAGCTGGAGGCAAGCTTGAAAATTATCGGGATTCACATACTACAACAAGCATCTGATCTTCTCCAAGAAATGTTGAAAGCATGTCAAGGCAAGAAAACACAATCAATTATAACCATATTGCTAAGGAAGCAATGATACTCTATTTGTCTTTCAATCTCGTTTGTAGTTCCGATCAGGTCAACGACAGTGGACCTGATCGGAAACACAAACAAGAAGGCATGGGATGAAATTTAAAATTTAAAAATTTGTCGTCTTTACTTAGATTCCTTATTTTAACTGCTGTTGTTGTTGGCATAAGTTTTCTAGACTTGTTGTACATCATTTCTACCCTCGATGCCCGTGAGGCTTCTTTGTTGGTCTTCTCCTATTTTCTATCAAGGTGATAATCCCGACCACGCAGCTCCCTAGCAAAGTGTCCATCTGCATTATTTTTCTTTCAGAGACACAACAGATGAAATTACATTACCGGATACACTTTCATATTTGCACTTGATTCAGATCTCGTATCTGTTAAGATAATTCCACCGGCCAGATTCGTTAGAAGTTACTTTCTACCCTATGTCTCTTCTTCAATTAGCTCTCAGATGATATAGTCTTCCATCAACCACCCATTTTCCTTCGAAAGCATTCTCCTACCGCACATTCTGGCATAAAATCATCACCCCGAGCGAGCAACCCAGCCATATAAATTTTGGTCAGGGCAATAAATATATTGGTTTTTCGTTCTTATTAGATGCAGTGCTAAGCTTCGAAGGCCCTCTAAGGGTCCAATGCACCCTAAAAGTTAGTCCAATCGCTATTGAATCTCTTTACAATGACACAAAAATTAGATCCCTTCACAATGCTTGACAAATAAACATGAGCAACAACCGACATTAAATCTTAACAGGCTATCAAAACCATATTCATGGGCCCTCAGCCTTATCAGTTCGGACCTAACAAACTTAACTGTAAAATTGAAGACATCTTGTTTGAACGATCTATGACTAATCAGTAAAAACATCATTCACAAAATCAGTGCACTCTATGTGTGTTTCCACGATAACATTATCAGTAATACATACCTCCCACATATGAAGTGGTTCCATCTACAAGCAGCTTATTCCTCCGATCCCATCTTTACTACAGCCTCTTGAGATAGTCCGTCAAAAGTTGATCAGCTGTCAGTTCCTTATATCTACAAAGAAGATGAAAAAAATTGATATCACAAAAAGAACATTGTCTATCTGTTGCATTAGATGTAGAGTCTGTTGCAACAGATGTGGAGTCTGTTGAAATAGATGTGGAGTCTGTTGCAACAATGTGGAGTCTGATGGAATACATCAAACCAGCCTTTCTGGTGCTTTTTTTTGTTCCAACAGTTTCTCCATCTGTTGCAACATCAACAACAACATAATCATCAACAAAAAAGAAACAACATTTGTTCCAACAACATCATCAACAACAAAGAAGCAACATCCTTTGTGCCAGAACCATCAACAACACCACAAGTTCCATCAACGCCAACCTCACCAACAACATCAATAACTGTATCAACAATAATGAAACAAACAAAATACATACAAAAAAAATGATACTGCCAACAAGGCTTTTAAACTTCTCCCAACAGATGACTTTTTTCTCATATTGTAATAAAAATTCTCGGATTGTTTATTCAATACTTACAAGTTCCTTAATTTTTTTTTAATAAATATGATATGGGTAAATAATAATTAAATAAAAAATAGATATAAATAACATGCAAAGAAGAAGATGAGAATGAAAGAGCAATAATGAACTATCATACCTTAATATCAAAAAGGGGATCAAAACAGAAATTTAAGTCGAGGAAAGATATGGATGGGATACAAAAATATCTTTATGAGAAGAGAAGAGAAAAGAGAAAAAAAAGTTTTGACCCTAAAGAGGAGAGAGAAAAAAATGAGAGTTGAATAAAATAAACTGCAGCTGAAGGAAGAGATGAGATAATTTCTATAGATGTATTGTGTACGTAGACGCGGTGGTTTTCAATATTCATTAATTAATATTCATTAATTTCATTAATAATTTGAGGGGCACGAGGAATACTAAGACTACTGACATTGAAACGACAAGACAAGACTGCTCAATGAACTCACTTTTGAGATATCCAAGAAATATTTTTTACCGCCTTTAGTAGTAAGTACTACTACTTGATATTATCTACTCGAACCAGAAGCTTCTTACTTTAAAATTAAAAGAGATAAAAAGATTTTCAAACAGATATGCCATCTGTTGCAACATATATAAATATCAATTTAGAAATTCGAACAACTCAGTCATCTGTTACAACAGATATAAATATCTGTTTAAAAATACCAAAAGCTCAGTCATCTGTGACAACAGATGAAATGTTCATTTGAAAATTAATAAAATCAGATATGTCATTTGTTGCAACATATATGTACCTATTTGAAAATTTTCAACAGCTTAGTTATTTGTCGCAACAGATTTTATAGCAATTGATTTAGGTGGAACTAGGGATGAATGAATTAGCTCGCAGGGTCAACTATAAATCCAATCGAGTCTTAGCAATTGCATGGCGTTGTTATTGCGTTTATACCGACCCGAGTCGTCGATTGATCACTCTGAGTTGAAATGAGTTCTCATCAACTCAATGTTAGGATAGTGATAGTACCTAAGTTGATTTAGGTGGAACTAGGGATGAATGAGTGAGCTCGCAGGGTCAACTATAAATCCAATTGACTCTTTGCAATTGCATGGCGTTGGTATTGCGTTCATCCCGACTCGAGTCGTCGATTGATCACTCTGAGTTGAAATGAGTTCTCATCAACTCAATGTTAGGATAGTGATAGTACCTAAGTTGATTTAGGTGGAGCTACGGATGAATGAGTGAGCTCGCAGGGTCAACTACAAATCCAATCGAGTCTTTGCAATTGCATGGCGTTGGTATTGTGTTCATCCCGACCCGAGTCGTCGATCGATCACTCTGAGTTGAAATGAGTTCTTATCAACTCAATGTTAGGATAGTAATAGTACCTAAGTTGTTTTAGGTAGAACTAGGGATAAATGAATGATCTCGCAGGGTCAACTATAAATCCAATCGAGTCTTTGCAATTGCATGGCGTTGTTATTGCGTTCATCCCGACCCGAGTCGTCGATCAATCACTCTGAGTTGAAATGAGTTCTCATCAACTCAATGTTAGGATAGTGATAGTACCTAAGTTGATTTAGGTGGAACTAGGGATGAATGAATGAGCTCGCAGGTTCAACTACAAATCCAATCGAGTCTTTGCAATTGCATGGCACTGGTATTGCATTCATCTCGACCCGAGTCGTCGATCGATCACTCTGAGTAGAAATGAGTTCTCATCAACTCAATGTTTTAAAAACTATATCTTTTAAAAATTTTAAAATTAATTAAGATCAAGTCGGACCAAATTAACAATTTCAAAACTTGTCATTCTTTTCCAAAATTACAAATCAACCCATACAAATCATCCATTTGCGCGAAAAACTTTTCATCTCAAATCTTAAGTTCTCGCTCTTCTCTCTCTTTCTCTCTCTCGGGGTGTCCTCTCCCTCTCAACAATACAAACAATACAAACAACAACAACTCAACATATTGCTCAACCCTTCAAAACAGGTCAATTTTCTTCCCATTTACGACTACATATAGTTATTTTTTTTGACTTCATTCCCGCTTGTATCCGTTGTTTTCTCTATCTTCGTATGTAATAGAGTTCTAGAAGAGTTCTACATTTTTTCTTTATTCTAAAAAATAGGGTTTTTTAGTTAATGATAAAAAAGAAGACTTTTAGTTGTATTATCTTCGAGAATGGGTTAACAATTTTGAGTTTTGATGCTAAAAATGTAGGAAGCACCCGAGAAAAACCTAATTTTTCTATTAGTGTTTTATTGACTGTCGTGGTATTATTGGATGGTGTTTGTGTTATTGTTGGTGGTGTTGGTATTTATGTTTTTTGGCGGTGGTGTCGGTGGTGTCGGTGGTCTTGGTGTTGGTATTGGTATTGGTATTGGTGGCATTGGTCGTGGCATTGTGGTGGTGGTGGTCCATCTGTTGCAACGGGTGGAAGATCTGTTGGGAGATATTAAATAGGTCTTCAAACAGATTCCCCATCTGTTCCAACTGATGGGTTATCCGTTGGAGTATTTTCTTGTAATGTGGTAGAGAATAATTTATTGAAATTTCTCCACCTGTTGCAACAGGTGGAATATCACTGGGGAGATATTAAATAGGTCTTCAAACAGATTCAGGTTCCCCATCTGTTCCAACTGATGGGTTGTCCGTTGGAGTATTTTTTTTTGTTTATGTGGTAAGAATAATTTATTGAAATTTGTCTCACCTTTTTTAAAAAAATTATGCAGACATCAAATGCAATGTATTTTTTGTTTTTCTTTTGTTTGTAGTTAAAAGATGTCTCCCAAAAGAAAAGAAACAGAAAGTGGAGAAAGTGGATCAACTTCCGATCACCAAACAAAAAAGGCTAGAGTACAGATAGATTCGGAGGAACTTCCAGAACAATCTCAGTCAGGGAAAAATGAAGCCGAGGAAAGTGATAACTCCTCCTCACCAATGGGGCGTGAAATAATATCAAAATTCCAGCATGATTCTATCAAAACCATTAGTATTGACAAGTTTCGAGTTGCGATGCCGATGAATAACCCTAATGCAGTATTTGATGATCTTGTACTTAAATGTCAGTTGGGGAAACCTTTTGACGAACTTAGGAGTATTGTGAAGAAGGAAAACATAGATGGACTTTTTAAGAAGAGTTGCTTTGCACACTTTCTTGAGCTGTCTGGGAACCACCCTCTCCATTTTCCAATGATCATGGTATATGGCCTTGTCAAGTGCAGGATCATGTATGCAGGGGATGATGGAGGTCCTAAGGAAGGCGGAAATAAGATTGATGAAGTCTGGATCAACTACTGTGGCATACCGGTTTGTTTTGGATTGAAAGAGTTTGCCATTGTGACGGGCTTGAGATGCGATCGTCCAGAAGAACCTACCATCAAGAAAACACCCCACAAAGGGTCCAACAAACGCAAGGTAAAAAAAGATGGGTTGTTGGGCACTGTTGGACCTAGCTACAAAGTGAAGGATTTGATAGCGGATCTCAAGAATAAAGACATACCAAAGCACTACAAGGAGAAATTGTGCTTAGTTTGGTTTGTCCATTCCGTTTTATTGGCAAGAGACGTCAAGAAAGTCATAGAACGTGATTTGTTGGCGCTTGCTGATGATTTTGGGAGATTCAACGATTATCCCTGGGGCTACGACAGCTACTACTTGACTGTCAAATATTTACTGAAAGAGCTAAAGCCAAAGACGACCACATTATATGGCTTTCCTTGGGCTTTCATGGTAAAATTGATCACTATTTTTACTCATTCTTTAATTTATATTGAATATCCTTGTGACTTTTTTTTGCTTGCTTCCTGTTTACAATTTTTAGGCTTGGCCATGTGAAGCCATTCCTCCCCTCCAAAAGCATTTCACGGATTACCCGGATAAGGTTTCTCATCTAAGGATCCTTAGGTGGTTGTCTAGAATAAGCATGAATATTGTTGGAACGCGATAGAGTGGTGATGTGTTGAAATGGACAGGCAATATAGGTTCGGGTAGGCAAAATTTAGTCGTGGAGTGTTGATTGAATGTCTAAATGTGCGTTTTGAACGTTTTTCTAGTTATCTTATTTAATTTTGATGTATTCATTTGGCCGGGGAATGCCCCGAGGTATTTGTGTTCATTTACCGGGGAATGCCTCGAAGTATTTTGTACCCGAAGGACGTTCGTGACCAAGGCCCGAGGCTTCGGGTGGAGTTTAATTCAAGAGTAGTTTAGGGATAGTTTAGAATAGGATAGGTTTACATTTTCGCATTTTTCATTATTCGGGACTGTATAATTGGATTGTACACTATATTTTGACTTGTTTTGTTTTGTTTGTTTGTTTGATTGTTTTATGTGTTTTTTGTGTGGTTTGTACATTCGTAGTATCAAATTAGCCGATACTCCCTACCAAGCGACCGTGGTCGAACCACGGGATCGAGGGGTGCCTAACACCTCCCCCCGGTCAACATAATTCCTTAATCGGAATCTCTGTTCGCAAACTAGTTAAAGAGTCAAATTGTTTTGAAAAGGATCTTCCAAAGGTGACTTGACACACCGAATTATGTCAAGTGGCGACTCTGAATAAAAAAAAAGTGTAAATAATCTTTTTTCAAAACAAATCTTTATTTTTGTCACTTTAATAATAAAACCCTTTCAAACTTAGAATTTAATCTTTTGGGGTTAAAGAGGGGTGTGACAACACCTGCTCTTAGTTCAGTTTTTTCGGGGAGATCTATGTCATATGCCGGGGCGTGGCTGTTCGACTTTTTTGAGTTGTTTCTTTTTTGTTGGGGTCGCCCAACTATTCTGAGCTTCGACCAATTCTGTTTTTTCAAGTTACGACAAGTTCTTTCAAATTTTGATCGCCCGAATCCTAATTTTGGCCACTTCATATTTTGTTTTCTTTCCGGCATGCTTTCAGCCATTTCAGACATCCAGATTCTGTTCCTTTGTGATTTAAGATAAAATTCACAAGATGTATTTTGGGGATGATATTTTTGGCTAAAAAATACTGGAATCGGAAGTTCAAGTCCTATGATCACTTCTGAACCATTAATGGGAAGTTCAAATTATTTACCCTTGGCTTCCTCGGTTGAATTGTGGTGCAAAGGTCAAGGTGTTCAAGATCACTTAAAGATCAAAGCTAGTGTGGTAGATGAAAAGGAAAAATCTTGTGAGGCAGATGTGAAAGCCAAAAAACAATGGGAGAAGGTTGAGGCTCAATTATGTAGTCTCTTATGGCGATCTAAGGTTATTAAGTAACTCTGTCCACTAAGGTTAGGGCAGATATGGAAGAATCACCAAATATTTTTTGTGTCTGCTGGGAATTAAACCTGGGATCTAAGGTTCTCAACCCATTTAATTTATTACTAAGACACATTCTTTGGTGCTATTGAAATGATATATTAACAAATGACGGAATACATCGTCAGACCCCTCAACTTGGCACCGTCTTTCACTTTGACATTTAAAGTGGACGGTGTTTATTTTAAGCACCTAAAATAGCCATAAACTGTGTCACTTTGGCACTTTTCGATGACATTGCAACGAGAGTGTAGAACACTCGCTTGCAGACACGTGACAACATTATTTTATCTTATTTTTCATTTAATTTTATCTTCCCACTATTTTCTATCATTTTTTTCAAGCTCAAACACCTTTAATGGTACTTTGAAACCCCCTCTATCTCCTAGAATAATTTATTAACAAGAATTTTGGATGGTAACCCTCATCTAATTGATTCGACCAACATGGACGAACTACTTGTCACATTTGGGTATCCTTAATGCTCTCTATTGCTTTAGGAATATTTAGTTTGATAGCCTTTCTAGTCTTCAAAAGAAACTTATAATATATTGTTATCCGAGGTCAACTAACTTGGGGGTTTGGGCTACAAGTGACAAAAGAGTTTTAAAATGAGGTGTAGGTGACACGAGTCTTAATTATTAGTTGGAGGCGACAATTACTTTATTATGTATTAAGAAAGTTGGGGAAGTTTTAAAATAATTCATAAGTTTTTAAATTTACACTTTGATCCCAATGTATACCTAAATTAACGGGAAACGGAGGGAAAAAAACGTCTTTCTCTCTCTTCTCATCCATTGTTGTTTTCTCTCTCTTTGCGGTTTTTGTTGTTAATTGTTTATGTTTCTGCTGCTTTATTCATCATCTTCTGCTTCATCTTCTTCTTGTCGACCATTTATTTTTGTTGTTGTTGGTACAACGCTACTGCTGCGATCTGACCAATTTCTTAGGTCAAATTTTGTTTACTACATCACTTTCCACTTTGGCATTACGTCATAGGTTACTTTGGTAAGTAAAATTATTATTTTTATTCGTATTTGTCATCTGGGTACACTTCTGTTTTTCCAACAATGGATAGAACCTCGACTATGAATCCAGCACAATTGCCCACAATTTAAACAGATCAATCATCTGGTGCATCAGATGAGTAATCTGTTGCATCAGACTATTTATCTGTTGCATCATCGTCTTATCTGTTGCATCAGACATATTATCTGTTGTATCAGGATGTTTATCTGTTGCACCAGACTAATTATCTGTTGCATCAGAATGTTTATCTGTTGTACCAGACTAATTATCTGTTGCAACGAATGATTAATCTGTTTGAAACAACACAAATCAACCCCTGCCACAAACCCAACAGATAAATCTTGCTATTGCCACTGGATTCTAAATTATTCCTTTTTACGTCGAATTGTTGAAATGTTTGTTGAGAAGATAATAGACAGAATGAAAATTAAATATGGATTAAAATGTCAAAGATCAAACATAATTTATTTATTAAACAAATAAAAATACATATAATAGACTAAAAGAAAAATAATAGTCTAATTATTATTATTATTATTATCAGCATCATCATTGTCAGCCGGCCAATCTTCAACCGGAAGTAGCAAGGCCCTCCTCAGTCGGCGTATCTCGCGGAGCATTCTTGATCTAACTCCTCCCAATTCCCATTGCAGATCACGAACTTGATTTCGAAGTTCATTCACGGCGTCTTGCAGAAAAGCAACGTCCCACACTGGGTCAGCCATAATCTTATCTTCTAGAGTATAATATGAAAGACGAGATGCAATAAATAAATAAAGTGTGTATTTGAATGAACGATTGAGTAAGGACGGACCTATTTATAGAAGATTGAATTTGAATGAGAGGCAAAAAGGCGCGACTATTCACCTCCATACATTAATTAAATTTTTGATTAAATTAAGAAATTAAATATTGTGATATAAGTCATGACTTTTTAAATTATTATTATTAATTAGTCTTTCGAAGAACCATTTTTATTGAGTGTGGCAACAAATTCTATATCTGTTGCATCAGATAACACATCTGTGACAACAGATATATTATCTGTTGCAACAAATATAAAATATGTTGCATCAGATAACATATCTGTTGCAACATATAATCTAACTGTTCACCTCTATTTATTAATTATATTTTTTATTAATGTGAAAAGTAATGAATTAATTAAATTAAGAAATATTGTGATAAGTCATGACTTTTCAGATTATTATTATTAATTAGTTCTTTCCAAGAACTGCTTTTATTAAGTTGTGACTCGATATAGGTTGCATCAGATAAATCATCTGTAACAACCGATATATCATCTGTTGCAACCATAGTGAACCTGTTGCGTCAGATAATTTAATTGTTGCAACATATAATCTACTTTTTTTTAAAAACAATAACTATATCATCATATCATTAATCCAAATTTGCTTACTTTTTTACTTTATAAATAAAAAAAATACCTTTTCGAATTCCTTAATAAAATAATAATTATTTTATTATATACTAAATAATTAAAAAAATAAATTCAAAAACAAAAATGGTGAAAAGTCACGACCAGTTATTAAAATTGTGGTTATAAATTGTGTTTATTATTTATTTCTTTATTATTTATTTACGAAACATTTTTCATATTGAATAATCGAAACTTCGAGTCATGTCTTTCTCTTTTCACCCTCTCAATAACAACAATAGCCCTTTTTATTAATAACCGACAGGTGCAACATATGATCGATCTGTCGTAGCAGATTAACCTCTAACTGTTGACACAAATTACTACTCAATCCCTACCACCAACCGTCGACAAGTTGAGAACAAGGAATAAACAGAATGACTATTATTAAATACTAAATAAGAATTAAAAATTCAAAGTCGACAACAAAATGAAATAAATGTTCATTGATTTTTGAATCCCTTGGGTAGATTTGATATACAAAATGAGGAAAATAATCGCTAAAGTAAAAAACATTACCTAATTATTATTACCACTATTATTATTATTGTCAATCAGACATCTTTCATTCATCCGGCAGCCTTGCTCCGAAGTCAGCCAAATATCTCTCTGGAGTTCATCAATCAAACTACCTTTGAAGTTCACGCAAGGACTCAATATGAATATTCTTGTACGAATCTGGATCATTCATATTTGTAAGGAGGGACCTATTTATAAATTATTGTATCTCAAAAAGAAAAGAAAATTGCTTTAAAATAAATCTAACAGATGGGTAATCTGTTACAAAATATATTCTTTCTGTTAGATAACTTACAACATACTGGCAATCTTTTTGCAACAGATGTATATGTCTGTTTGATTTCTGTAACAAGTTGATCACTGTCGTAACAGATGTCTCCAATTGATTGACAATATAAACAGATGTGTCATCTGTTGCAACAAACTAGTCATCTGTTTATTCAATTTAAGCCATAGATGGGCTAGGAAAAATAAGGTGCATGCAGATGGATCCACTATCATATGTGTGGGAGTTAAGTATGTATTACTGATAAGGTTACCGGGACAACACACACAAAGTACAATGTTTTTGTGAATGCAGTTTTTAACCGATTAGGCATTGATCATTCAAACAAGATCCTGCATTGTACCGTTAAGTTTGATGGGTTCGAAATTCATAAGGCTGAGGACCTCATGAAGATGGTACAGATACCCTGTTACAAACTACTGATGGTTGGTGCTCGTGTTTATGCGTATCAAGTTTTGAGAAGGGATCAATATTTGTCGTCACTGCAGAGAACCAATAGCGATTGGACTTAACTTTAAGTGTGCATTGGACCCTTAGAGGGCCCTCAAAGCCTCGCACTGCATCAAACAAGAATGGAAAACCAATATAGTTATTGCCCTGGCCAAAATTTATATGGTTGGGTTGCTCGCTCGGGTTGATGATTATATGCCAAAAGGTGCGGTAGGAGAATGCTTTCGAGGGAAAATGGGTTGTTGATGGAAGACTATATCATCTGAGAGCTAATTGAAGAAGAGACACAGGGTAGAAAGTAACTTCTAACGAATCTGGCCGATGGAATTATCTTAACAGATGCAAAATCTGAATCAAGTGCAAATATGAAAGTGTATCCGGTAATGTAATTTCATCTGTTGTGTCTCTGAAAGAAAAATAATGTAGATGGACACTTTGCTAGGGAGCTGCATGGTCGAGATTATCACCTAGGTAGAAAATAGGAGAAGACCAACAAAGCAGCCTCACGGGCATCGAGGGTAGAAATGATGTTCAGCAAGTCTAGAAAACTTACGCCAACAACAACTGTAGTGAAAATAAGGAAACTAAGCGAAGGCGGCAATCTCTGAATTTTAAATTTCATCCCATCTTCTTGTTTGTGTTTCTGATCAGGTCCACTGTTGTTGACCTGATCGGAACCACAAACAAAATTGAAAGGCAAATAGAGTATAATTGCTTCCTTAGCAATATGGTTATAATTGATTGTGTTTTCTTGCCTTGACATGCTTTCAACATTCCTTGGAGAAAATCAGATGTTTGCTGTAGTATGTGAATCCCGATAATTTTCAAGCTCGCCTCCAGCTTGTTGATTCTGTATTCAAGCTGGTAGTTACCGTCTTCGAAGTTGGTAAGGAGTTCCTCGTCTCTTGTGAGCTCGATCAGGAACACTACCTTCAAAGTTGTGGCATTCTAGAATCCCTTCAGAACACTTTCTCTTCAGAAGCAGGATACATGGAGGGTCTCTGTGTTTGTTTTAGGTCAAAATATGTTGATGCACGTTGAAGATGTGGTCCCAACAGTTGAACAACACACATTTATCGAGCGTTGCTCCATGCATCTTGCTCAACCAATTTGATAAATTAGTAAGAAGAGAGTTACATAGCATGTGATTTAAACCGGCTCTACCAAGCCTATCAAATGTTACGTAACTCCAAGCTCATTACCCTATCAAAACAATATGCCCGAGTTAGTTCACATAGAAAAAAAGCCCAATCTGTCAGCCTTTCTGCTGATCACTCTTCTCCAATATAGATGACAAGATATCTGTTATGCAAAAGTCTACACCATTGCCAGACATGATTGCCTGGGAACATGTCTGGCGACGGTGTAGACTTTTGCATAGCAGATATCTTGTCATCTATATTGGAGAAGAGCAATCAGTAGAAAGGCTGAGAGATTGAGCTCGTTCGATTTGTGCACTAACTCTGTCATATTTTTTTGATAGAGTAATGAGCTTAGAGTTACGTAACATTTGATAGTAATGGTAGAGCCGGTTTAGATCACACACTACGTAACTCCATGCTTACTAATTTATCAAATTGGTTGAGCAAGATGCATGGATCAACACTCGATAAAAGTGTGTTGTTCAACTTTTGGGACCACATCTTCAACGTGCATCAACATATTTTGACCTAAAACAAACACAGAGACCCTCCATGTATCCTTTAAGGCTCCTGAAGAAAGTGTTCTGAAGGGCTTTTAGAATGCCACAACTTTGAAGGTAGTGTTCCTGATCAAGCTCACAAGAGACGAGGAACTGTTTACCAACTTCAAAGAGGGCAACGACCAGCTTGAATACAGAATCAACCAGCTGGAGGCAAGCTTGAAAATTATCGGGATTCACATACTACAGCAAGCATCTGATCTTCTCCAAGGAATGTTGAAAGCATGTCAAGGCAAGAAAACACAATCAATTATAACCATATTGCTAAGGAAACAATGATACTCTATTTGTCTTTCAATCTCGTTTGTGGTTCCGATCAGGTCAACGACAGTGGACCTGGTCGGAAACACAAACAAGAAGGCATGGGATAAAATTTAAAATTCAAAAATTTGTCGTCTTCACTTAGATTCCTTATTTTAACTGCAGTTGTTGTTGGCATAAGTTTTCTAGACTTGTTGTACATCATTTCTACCCTCTATGCCCGTGAGGCTTCTTTGTTGGTCTTCTCCTATTTTCTATCTAGGTGATAATCCCGACCACGCAGCTCCCTAGCAAAGTGTCCATCTGCATTATTTTTCTTTCAGAGACACAACAGATGAAATTACATTACCGGATACACTTTCATATTTGCACTTGATTCAGATCTCGTATCTGTTAAGATAATTCCACCGGCCAGATTCATTAGAAGTTACTTTCTACCCTATGTCACTTCTTCAATTAGCTCTCAGATGATATAGTCTTCCATCAACCACCCATTTTCCTTCGAAAGCATTCTCCTACCGCATATTCTGGCATAAAATCATCACCCCAAGCGAGCAACCCAGCCATATAAATTTTGGCCAGGGCAATAAATATATTGGTTTTTCGTTCTTATTAGATGCAGTGCTTAGTTTCGAAGGCCCTCTAAGGATCTAATGCTCCCTAAAAGTTAGTCCAATCGCTATTGAATCTCTTTACAATGACACAAAAATTAGATCCCTTCACAATGCTTGACAAATAAACATGAGCAACAACCGACATTAAATCTTAATAGGCTATCAAAACCATATTCATGGTCCCTTAGCCTTATCAGTTCGAACCTACCAAACTTAACTGTAAAATTGAAGACATCTTGTTTGAACGATCTATGACTAATCAGTAAAAACATCATTCACAAAATCAGTGCACTCTATGTGTGTTTCCACGATAACATTATCAGTAATACATACCTCCCACATATGAAGTGGTTCCATCTACAAGCAGCTTATTCCTCCGATCCCATCTTTACTGCAGCCTCTTGAGATAGCCCGTCAAAAGTTGATCAGCTGTCAGTTCCTTATATCTACAAAGAAGAGGAAAAAAATTGATGTCACAAAAAGAACATTGTCCATCTGTTGCATTAGATGTAGAGTCTGTTACAATAGATGTGGAGTCTGTTGAAACGGATGTGGAGTCTGTTGCATAATGTGAAGTCTGATAGAATACATCAAACCAGCCTTTCTGGTGCTTTTATTTGTTCCAACAGTTTCTCCATCTGTTGCAACATCAACAACAACATAATCATCAACAAAAAAGAAATAACATTTGTTCCAACAACATCATCAACAACAAAGAAGCAACATACTTTGTGCCAGAACCATCAACAACACCACAAGTTCCAACAACGCCAACCTCACCAACAACATCAATAACTGCATCAACAATAATGAAACAAACAAAATACATACAAAAAAATGATACCGCCAACAAGGCTTTTAAACTTCTCCCAACAGATGACTTTTTTCTCATATTGTAATAAAAATTCTCGGATTATTTATTCAACACTTACAAGTTCCTTAAATTTTTTTTAATAAATATGATATGGGTAAATAGTAATTAAATAAAAAAATAGATATAAATAACATGCAAAGAAGAAGATGAGAATGAAAGAGCAATAATGAACTATCATACCTTAATATCAAAAAGGGGATCAAAACAGAAATTTAAGTCGAGGAAAGATATGGATGGGTTTAGATACAAAAATATCTTTATGAGAAGAGAAGAGAAAAGAGAAAAAAAAAGTTGTGACCCTAAAGAGGAGAGAGAAAAAAATGAGAGTTGAATAAAATAAACTGCAGCTGAAGGAAGAGATGAGATAATTTCTATAGATGTATTGTGTACGTAGACGCGGTGGTTTTCAATATTCATTAATTTCATTAATAATTTGAGGGGCACGAGGAATACTAAGACTACTGACATTGAAAAGACAAGACAAGACTGCTCAATGAACTCACTTTTGAGATATCCAAGAAATATTTTTTACCGCCTTTAGTAGTAAGTACTACTACTTGATATTATCTACTCGGACCAGAAGCTTCTTGCTTTAAAATTAAAAGAGATAAAAAGATTTTCAAACAGATATGTCATCTGTTGAAACATATATAAATATATGTTTAGAAATTCAAACAGCTCAGTCATCTGTTACAATAGATATAAATATCTGTTTAAAAATCCCCAAAGCTCAGTCATCTGTGACAACAGATGAAAATGTTCATTTGAAAATTAATAAAATCAGATATGTCATTTGTTGCAACATATATGTACCTATTTGAAAATTTTCAACAGCTTAGTTGTTTGTTGCAACAGATTTTATAGCAATTGTTTTAGGTGGAACTAGGGATGAATGAATGAGCTCACAGGGTCAACTATAAATCCAATCGAGTCTTTGCAATTGCATGGCGTTGTTATTGCGTTCATACCGACCCGAGTTGTCGATCGATCACTCTGAGTTGAAATGAGTTCTCATCAACTCAATGTTAGGATAGTGATAGTACCTAAGTTGATTTAGGTGGAACTAGAGATGAATGAGTGAGCTCGCAGGGTCAACTACAAATCCAATCGACTCTTTGCAATTGCATGGCGTTGGTATTGCATTTATTTCGACCCGAGTCGTCTATCGATCACTCTGAGTTGAAATAAGTTCTTATCAACTCAATGTTAGGATAGTGATAGTACCTAAGTTGATTTAGGTGGAACTACGGATGAATGAGTGAGCTCGCAGGGTTAACTACAAATCCAATCGAGTCTTTGCAATTGCATGGCGTTGGTATTGCGTTCATCCCGACCCGAGTCGTCGATCGATCACTCTGAGTTGAAATGAGTTCTTATCAACTCAATGTTAGGATAGTAATAGTACCTAAGTTGATTTAGGTAGAACTAGGGATGAATAAATGAGCTCGCAGGGTCAACTATAAATCCAATCGAGTCTTTGCAATTGCATGGCGTTGGTATTGCATTCATCCCGACCCGAGTCGTCGATCGATCACTCTGAGTTGAAATAAGTTCTCATCAACTCAATGTTAGGATAGTGATAGTACCTAAGTTGATTTAGGTGGAACTAGGGATGAATGAATGAGCTCGCAGGTTTAACTGCAAATCTAATCGAGTCTTTGCAATTGCATGGCGCTGGTATTGCGTTCATCTCGACCCGAGTCGTCGATCGATCACTCTGAGTAGAAATGAGTTCTCATCAACTCAATGTTTTAAAAACTATATCTTTTAAAAATTTTAAAATTAATTAAGATCAAGTCGGACCAAATTAACAATTTCAAAACTTGTCATTCTTTTCCAAAATTACAAATCAACCCATACAAATCATCTATTTGCACGAAAAACTTTTCATTTCAAATCTTAAGTTCTCGCTCTTCTCTCTCTTTCTCTCTCTCGGGGTGTCCTCTCCCTCTCAACAATACAAACAATACAAACAACAACTACTCAACATATTGTTCAACCCTTCAAAACAGGTCAATTTTCTTCCCATTTACGACTACATATAGTTATTTTTTTTGACTTCATTCCCGCTTGTATCCGTTGTTTTCTCTATCTTCGTATGTAATATAGTTCTAGAAGAGTTCTACATTTTTTCTTTATTCTAAAAAATAGGGTTTTTTAGTTAATGATAAAAAAGAAGACTTTTAGTTGTATTATCTTCGAGAGTGGGTTAACAATTTTGAATTTTGATGCTAAAAAAGTAGGAAGCACCCGAGAAAAATCTAATTTTTCTATCAGTGTTTTGTTGACTGTCGTGGTATTGTTGGTGGTTGTTGTTGGAGGTGTTGGTATTTATGTTTTTTGGCGGTGGTGGCGGTGGTCTTAGTGTTGGTATTGGTTGCATTGGTCGTGGCATTGTGGTGGTGGTGGTCCATCTGTTGCAACGGGTGGAAGATCTGTTGGGAGATATTAAATAGGTCTTCAAACAGATTCCACATCTGTTCCAACTGATGGGTTATCCGTTGGAGTATTTTCTTGTAATGTGACAGAGAATAATTTATTGAAATTTCTCCACCTGTTGCAACAGGTGGAATATCTGTGGGGAGATATTAAATAGGTCTTCAAACAGATTCGGGTTTCCCATCTGTTCCAACTGATGGGTTGTTCGTTGGAGTATTTTTTTTTGTTTATGTGGTAAGAATAATTTATTGAAATTTGTCTCACCTTTTTAAAAAAAATTATGCAGACATCAAATGCGATGTATTTTTTATTTTTCTTTTGTTTGTAGTTAAAAGATGTCTCCCAAAAGAAAAGAAACAGAAAGTGGAGAAAGTGGATCAACGTCCGATCACCAAACAAAAAAGGCTAGAGTACAGATAGATTCGGAGGAACTTCCAGAACAATCTCAGTCAAGGAAAAATGAAGCCGAGGAAAGTGATAACTCCTCCTCACCAATGGGGCGTGAAATAATATCAAAATTCCAGTATGATTCTGTCAAAACCATTAGTATTGAAAAGTTTCGAGTTGTGATGCCGATGAATAACCCTAATGCAGTATTTGATGATCTTGTACTTAAATGTCAGTTGGGGAAACCTTTTGATGAACTTAGGAGTATTGTGAAGAAGGAAAACATAGATGGACTTTTTAAGAAGAGCTGTTTTGCACACTTTCTTGAGCTGTTTGGGACCCGCCCTCTCCGTTTTCCAATGATCATGGTATATGGCCTTCTCAAGTGCAGGATCATGTATGCGGGGGATGATGGAGGTCCGAAGAAGGGCGGAAATAAGATAGATGAAGTCTGGATCAACTACTGTGGCATGCCGGTTTGTTTTGGATTGAAAGAGTTTGCCATTGTGATGGGCTTGAGATGCGATCGTCCAGAAGAACCTACCATCAAGAAAACACCCCACAAAGGGTCCAACAAACGCAAGGTAAAAAAAGATGGGTTGTTGGGCACTGTTGGACCTAGCTACAAAGTGAAGGATTTGATAGCGGATCTTAAGAATAAAGACATACCAAAGCACTACAAGGAGAAATTGTGCTTAGTTTGGTTTGTCCATTCCATTTTATTGGCAAGAGACGTCAAGAAAGTCATAGAACGTGATTTGTTGGCGCTTGCTGATGATTTTGGGAGATTCAACGATTATCCCTGGGGCTACGACAGCTACTACTTGACTGTCAAATATTTACTGAAAGAGCTAAAGCCAAAGAAGACCACATTATACGGCTTTCCTTGGGCTTTCATGGTAAAATTGATCACTATTTTTACTCATTCATTAATTTATATTGAATGTACTTCTGACTTTTTTTTTGCTTGCTTCCTGTTTTCAATTTTTAGGCTTGGCCATGTGAAGCTATTCTTCCCATCCAAAAGCATTTCACGGATTACCCGGATAAGATTTCTCATCCAAGGATCCTTAAGTGGTTGTCTGCAGTAGAGAGCAGCAAAAAAAATATTAACGAGGCTGATCTCTTTAATCCTCTGGATGATGCAGTACGTCTTCTTTCAACTAAAATAATTTTCCTCAAAGAAAGATATTGAAACAGATGTTCCATCTTTTGCAAGAGATTACCCGTCAACTGCAACTGGTGCAATGGGTAATCTGTTACAAAAGACGATATATATTTTGCAACAGATTAACCATATGTTGCTCTGTTCACTGAACCCTACTCAACAGATTATCCATCTACTGTAAATTATGCAACAGATGGGTATTCTGATGCAATATATTATCAATTTATTTCAACATACAGATCCGCTGTTGCGGTAGCTAGATCGTCTGTTGCATAAGTTAGTTGTGTTAACATAACCCGATCCCCATGTAACCCAACTGACTGCAAATTATTATTATATGATTTAAATTCCTCCTGTCATTTTTTTATAGGTTGTGCATCCTTGGATCGTGTCTACCATTGATGAGCTGGGGAAGACTTCTTTTCTTACTTTGGGTCTTGTTGATACAAAATAAGACCCAACGGTGGAGTTAATAAAGAAGGAATTGGATGGAGCAACATCCATAAGAAGAGCAGTTAGGCAAGGTCAGTCTAACATTGAAGCTCTTCACGATCTAACTCAAACTGCAACAGATTCGGGTGCTTCTTCTGGGGGTGTTGTTGGTGGAGTTGTTTGTGATGGTGGTAGCCATCCTGCTTCTGCTTCTGCTGCCAATCGTGATTATGAGCATGTTGGTGCTCAACAAAAAATAAATATGTTTGAAAACACCCCTTGCACAGGTCCTTCCTCTCACCCCTACACCGGTCCTTCCCACCCTTACAGTGGTCCCTCTCACCCCTCCTCATCCTCATGTTCTTATTTCAAATGCAAAGTGTGCAAGGATAGAGAGAATAAACTCCTCGACAAGCTAGAGGCTATTGCTGAAGTTACCGAAGATTTAAAATCCAGGAGGGGTGTCATACCATCCAACGAGGTGAGGGAGCCATGCACTCCTATAGTGGAGGTTAGGAGGAAGAGAATAAAAATTAGACAAATTCTCTCCGTTCTGAAATCAGCAAAAAATACAACTCCCCCCGCTCCAATAGTTGTTGAAGTTCAGGGGCCGCCGAAGATGGTGGATATATTTGCGGCGCTTGGCAAGGAGAAGAAGAAGAAACTGGAAGAATTCATCAAGATGAAGGTTCAAAAAGAATACACCATGCATTCATTTGCCGCCAAAGACTTCTCGAATATGACAAATATGTGCGTGTGGTACGAGGACAAGGTAAGTTTACTTTTGCTAACCTACCCTTCCAATCTACTCCATGAAAAAGAATCTACGCAGTAGATGTGTAATCTGTTGCAACAGATTGGTATTCTGTTGCAACATAATACACATTTGTTGCATAAGTTGCGTTGGCTGGGTAATTTGTGAACTGATTCAGAGAACCCTCTGCATCGGATTCTTTCCACTGTGTTTTTATTCCTTACAATTACTAACCTATTTAAAAATTATCTTCTTATACCACAGTATGTTGATGAAAATCTCTGCCTCATGAGGGGTAGGCAATTAGCGTACCCAGATGCTTATGATGTTGCTGATAGGATAATGGACCTCAACTTCTACAATAATTTCAAAGATAGGTACGCTGATCTTCGTAATCTAGCTGATTCCGATGGCCTGGGATTTGATCAGTTAGTTTCTACGTTCCAATGGGATGAAGAAGCGATTAAATATGTTAGAGGGAAGAGGCCATATCCACACGGCAAGAGCTGGACCAAGGCAAAGAGAATCCTTGCAGTCATGAACGTGGATGTCACCCATTTTCTCACTGTTGAGATACTACTATACGAGGGAAAGATTAAGGTTTATGACTGCATCTTACCTGTGTTCAGCGAGAAGACGTTTTTAACCCACATGCAGCCACTCTTGAAGTTGTTGCCCAAATTATTGACGCAGAGTAAGCTGATGGATCATTTGTCGGCTGAAGTCTGGGCTAAGGAATCATGGGTTTTTGAAGGTCAAAATAAGAACATCCAGCTCCCAAAAAATACAACCGGTGTAGCGTGCGGGCTGTACTCGCTTGCATACATGGAGTGTTTGCTAACCGGCACACAAATGACCGGTGTGTGCGACACCGTTGTGGAAAAGATGCAATGGGTCTGGGCATATGGGGTACTAACTAAATGGTTGGAACCCGTGTATAAAAAAGAACATGTACAAAGACAGAGACGAACACGATAACAAATTTTCATTAAAAGCCAATTCACTATACATATAGGGGCAATAATTTTTATGTTTGGCAAAGTTGAATTTTTATAATGCAACAGATTTTATATATGTCGTAACAGATATAGTACCTATTGTGATAGATTGATTATCTATTGGAATAGGTTGGTCATCTGTTGCGTTATGCAGATGTACCCCGTCTGTCTGTCGCAACAGATTTACGATCTGTTGCAACATATAGCTTATCTGTTGTAACTGATCGGTAATCTGTTGGAGCAAATAAAAAAAGTAAGAAGACCTGTTATATAATTTCCAGCAGATGACCTACGTGTTGCATCTCATGTTGCAACATATGTCTAAATCTGTCTGATAAGATATGCCGTCTGTTGTAGCAGATGTATTATCTGTTGCGATATTTGAATCCAGTACTCCATTTCAATTAACATGTTCAAAACTCATAATTAATTATATTCATAGACAGAATAAAATAAAATGAAGCCTTCGAAAATTACACCAAATAAAATAACTCAACAAATAAATGAAATGTAAAAAAAATCATTATGAGTACAAATGATCTACTCTACAAATAAATCAACAAGTTAAACCAAGGAGGATAGGTTAATACATTGACGGACTCGGGCTATAAAGATCTAATCAATATGGACAAGTTGTTCTTCATCCAGTGCTATGGAATTCGGCTTTGGTCGTCGTGGATCTTTAACGTCGGTTGCGTACGACTTCTGAGCTTTCGCTTCTCCATATTTCCATAAAAGAGCAGCATATCTTTTGCAAAGTAATTCGGAATCAAGTCCATTATTTGGTACTTGTAATCCATCGCTCAAATACTCGGCATAGGCGGCAACAAAAGGACCGCAATCCCTGCATTATAAAAAAATAGATAATCCATATCTTGTAGTTCATATAAGCGTTGTGAAATTTGTGAAATGAAACTAAATCATGACACTTAAACTTACAGGCTACCAATGGTTTGTTGAGCAATTCTGTTAACATATTGTACATCAAATGGATTAGCCATTTTATCCCGGTATGCTTCAATCGTCGACCAATCAGTACGAACCTTTTGATCCAAAAATCCACTCATATCAAGCTAAGTAGGCAAAATTTTGGCCAGTTTTTGTATCTCAGACGACGACTCGAAACGTCTCCTTCACGACATCGAGTCATAAACTCGGATGTGTCTCTCTTTTAGAACGACGACAACCAACACCCAATGGAATTCATCACCACAATTGATTGGGATGTACACTTCGTCGACCAAATGCCAAGGTAAGCCAGCCGGAATGCTAAAACCTTTGATGATATTGATTAAGCATTCCTCATTTCGGGAAACTTTCGGCTGCTGTTGACAATACCTATCGTAGGCATTTTTGATGTAAACTTTGTACAAACAATTTCCTATTGTGTATCTGTATTATTCTTGTGTTTGCAACTTGGCCTTCTTTCGGAGGTAGTAAAAAACGACATCGATGTGCTGCACATATTATCAAACATTTCAAATTACGTGATGAAAAAATCAATATGCAGATGCAATTAAATAAAGTATTAATTAATAGTAATATGTATGGCCTTTAAACCTCATCATTCCAACAAGTTTGGGGCTGTGACATCAAATAGAACCAATTCTTCATTCCGGGATGTGCAACAACAAAGTCGAACATATCAAAACCAAGACTCGATTCGCTCACTTTGTAGCGCTCATCATTTTATTTTCTACATGATGATTTATATGTGTTAATGTCTGGTTCTTACAACAAGAATTGTATAAACCAATATCCATAAAATTGATTTATGCACCTGCCGGCATGATGATTTAACAGACCATTGGCAATCCATTCTGAATAGTCGTTGATCAACTGTATTAGTTTTTTGGAGCCTCGTCCGAGATGTTGAACCCTTCAAACGGGTAATTCTTCTATTCTCCCAAACTGACAGGTTCCACTTTTTCTTCATCTTTGGAAGCAGTTGCTGGATTATCAACTGTCATATTATGCTCTTTGGCAGTAGCTGTGACATCCACCTGGAAAGCTAGAATTATCAATGCTAAGTAGAGATATACAACAGATTTTCCATCTGTTGCAACAGATGATTCTTATGTTGCATCAAATGGATTATCTGTTGGGATAAATTCAAACAGGTAAATCAGAGTAGTATGATAATTTCGAACAGATGACCCATCTGTTGCAACATAAGACTCATTTGTTGAAACAGATAACGAATCTGATGCAACAGGTTAGACAACAGTTGCAACAGATGTATATATTTGTTTGATAATTTTCAGCAGATGCATTATCTGTTGAAACAGATATGTACTTGTTTATTTTTTGGAACAAATAATGTACATTCACCTTCTTCAGCTCATGTTGCTCTTCTGTGGCCCTTGCACACTGAACATCGGTGTAAGACAAAGACAGAGGCGTTGCAATCTTGCTTTTTTTTATGATTGATGATGCCTTGGAAGTGTCTTTCCTTCTTCTCTTAGCCGCCTTGATCTCTAGTGGAGTGTTTGGATATGAAATTCTCTTTGATGGAATGACACCCCTCTTAGATGTCATTTTTTTTACAGAAGAAGTTAGTGCATTAATAGCATTAATCACTCCATCGTGTTTCGCCTTGCAGTCTTGACATTTTCATGAAGAACATTCGCTAGATGCGGCAAAAATCTGGAGAAAAATCTATACAACCATTATGATCATAATCATAATGGCTTGTTGTTTCAAAAACTGTAAGAGGAGTATCATTAGCCCCACCCTCCAAAATTATTTTTCTTGTGATGGTTGTTGCTCCAAACAATTCTATTTTTATTCCATCAACGACCTTAGGGTCCGATAAAGTTTGCACAGACCATAAAGTAAGAAAAAATGGCATCTTCAACTCTCGGTTGGTCGAAACAAGCCACGGATGGACAATCTAAAATAAATCGGTACATATATTAAGAATGATGATGAAATCATTTAATCATTAATTAAAACAAAAACTTGATAAGAATTGGACTTACTGCTTCCTTGGGGGGATTAAAAAGATCAAGAAATTTTGTATTTTTATCGGTTTTGGCTAACAACCATCTCAGAATTCTTGGATAGGAAACTTCTTCCTGGTAGTTCACTTGTTGTCTCAAATAAGGAATGGCTTCAAATGCCCAAGCCTATAACATAACGCCAATAAATCAAAAGCATTATTGAATAAAAAAAATAATGAATCATATCATGATAAAAGAAATATTTACCATGAAGGCCGATGGAAAACCATATAAGTTGACTGTTTTTTGCGTTAACGGAGTCAACAAATATTCGACAGTCATTTTGAAGCTTTTATAACCCCAAGGATAGTTGTTAAATGCCTCAAGATCCTCAGAGAGATTTATTAAACCAAGGCTTATGTTATTGTTAACGTCTCTCGCCCAAAGAACATTATGTACAAACCAAACCAAGCACAATGATTGCTTGTGCTTCTTTGAAAGTCCTTTACCTTTCAACGCTTCAATCAGGTTTTTGTTTTTAAAGGTTGGAACAACAATGGACACCAGGTCATCACGATCACTCGACTTGCCTTTTCCTTTTTTCGGTGTGCGGGGTGCTTTTTTTGGGTCAGAGTAGGTATAACTTGAGAAGGAGGAGGATAACATTTTAGTCCGGTAACTATGGCAAACTCCTCCCAAACAAAACAAACAGACATGCCACAATAATTTATCCACACCTCATCCGTCTTATCTTTGTTTTCATACATAAACCTGTGCTTGAGAAGATCATATACCATTTTCATTTGAAAACGAGCATTGTTGTCCTCCGACAAATCAAGATATTTCCCAAAGCAGCTTTTCCTGAAATAAGAATCCACTTTTTGTTCTCGAAGTATTTTTCTGAACGCGTCGAAAGATTTTCCCATGACTGACTTAACCACGAGATCACCCGTTAAATCTGTGGCACCATCGCACTGCATTCTCACAGGTTAACGATCAATGCTGAAGGTTTTGACCAACTCTTCGACGGAAGGTCTATTAGCATTTGGATCATCTCTTTTGAAAGATTCCTCCTCCCCGTGTTCATTATCTTCTGCTCCTGATTGAGATAACGCTTGTAAAGCAAGCTCATAGAGTGGTGGATGTAGCTGAGCTGCTGCACTTGTTCCTTTACTTGGACTTGATTCGATTTCTTTTATTTTGGGAGCCATGTTATCTTAAATTAACAGGAACATAACATAGATTATAATTGATTAATGCATAACAGTAATATAACAGTTCCAACAGACAACTAATCTGTTGCACCAGGTATGTTATCTGTTGCAACATATAACCGACTTGTTGCAACGGATGAGTAATACGTGAGAACCATAAAAACAGGACTATCTGTTGCACCTGGTATTTTATTTGATGCAATACATAACTGACCTGTTGCAACGGATGAGTAATCCGTTGGAAATAATAAAAATAGATCACTAATCTGTTGCACCAGGTATTTTATCTGTTGCAATATATAACCGACCTGTTGCAACGGATGAGTAAACCGTTGGAAAGAATAAAAACGGATCACTAATCTGTTGCACCAGGTATGTTATCTGTTGCAACAGATACCCGACCTGTATGAGTAAATCATTGAAAAGAATAAAAACAGTCCTAATCTATTGTAAAATGAAGAGTAAACCGTTGGAAAGAATAAAAATAGATCACTAATCAGTTATCTGTTGGATCAATATTGTTTAGATTTCTTCCAAACAGAAGGGTCGTCTGTCGCAACAGATGAATGATTTGTTAGATTGTTCACCTGTTGCATCAGATTTTCATAGTTGCATAAGATTTTTAATCTATTGCATCAGATTTTAAAATGAAGAGTAAAACGTTGGAAAGAATAAAAATAGATCACTAATCAGTTATCTGTTGGATCAATATTGTTTAGATTTCTTCCAAACAGAAGAGTCGTCTGTCGCAACAGATGAATGATCTGTTAGATTGTTCACCTGTTGCATCCGATTTTCATAGTTGCATCAGATTTTTAATTTGTTGTATCAGATTTTCATCTGTTGCATCATCTGTTTCATTTATTACATCAGATGTTTCAACTGTTGCAATACCATTTCTACCAAAACAAACAACAAATCAACCCAGCAACACCAATATATCACACACACACATACACTCTAAGAACATCAATTGTGATAAAAAAATCACCAATAAATTCGAATCAACAGTACGACAACGAGAAGAAGAAATGCAGAAATACCAGAAATTAGGGTTTTATTCAGTCCACATTTCAATACCAGAAGAGTAGTTGAATCAAGTTCCTCTGTTTCTTCATAATTTTTTACCTGTGAAAAAGGAAATGGAAGGACGAAGAACTCGAAGTTGTTATCGCCGGAGAAGTATTCACGTCGATTGACGGTTGAAAGTCGAAAAGGAACTCGCCCGACTATTTGTCGCCGGAGGTTGAAGGGAGAAATTTTGCAGAACTGTTGGTTGGGAGAAGCTGGAGAGAGAGAATGGTTGATTAGGATTGAAGAGGGGTGTGAGTTGGGTTGATTTGTATTTTTGAAAAGATTAGAAAGTTTTGAAAATATTAATCAAGTCCACAATTAACTTAATCAAGTTTCTTAATGATGTTTGACCCTATCTGTTGGTCAACGTCTCAACTAACTTAAACTCTTTATTTTTAACAAAGTTTTGATATATATTGGATTGTTAATTGAGTGTGTATTCCATAGTATCTTGCTTGTGGTCATTGGTCAGTTATCTTGCTTTCTAGGTTAGAAATTAGTTATAAATCCCTCTCAAACAACCTTTGATTTGTTTGACATTATATAGTTGATGATAATTCTAGAATATAGCCTGATCAAGCTCATATTATTTTATGGGGTATTCGATCCTAATCTTGCTAGATTACTATATTTGCATAAAAATCGCATTACGTCATTTTAGATGTAATTTTAAGCATATCACAAACTAAAGTAGATCGCAAACGCTAAAAATTTAATTACTATAATTCAATTTTTAACCTTTGCATTCTATTTTAATTTGTGATATGCTTAAAATTACATCTAAAAATGATATAATGCGATTGTATGCAAAATATAGTAACCTAGCAAGATTTGGATCGAATCCCACATAAAATGATATGAGTGTGATCATGCTATTCTAAAATTATCATCAACTATATAATGTCAAACAAATCAAAGAATGTTTGAGAGGAATTTATGACTGATTTCTAACCTAGAAAACAAGAAAACTGGCCAATGACCACAAGCAAGATACTCTGGAATACACACTCAATTAACAATCCAATATAATATCAAAACTTTGTTAATAATAAAGATTTTAAGTTAGTTGACCTCAGATAACAATATATTATAAGCTTTTTTCAAAGACTAGCAAGATTATCAAACTAAATATTCCTAAAACAATTAGGAGCATTAAGGATACCCAAATGTGACCAGCCAAAATTCTTGTTAATAAATCTTCTCAATCATAAGTTGCCTCTTCCGAATCAAACTTAATTTTCTAAAAAATCTTGCAATAGCTTTCAAAAGAGGTTATGCTAATACAATTCACAAAGCTTAAAAATTAATGCATAATCAAAGTCTTCAAACTTGAGTTCTCGATGAATCTAGTTGGATCAATTAGCTATGCTTTGTTTAGAAAATACTTAGATTTACCGTAATAATAAAAGGTATTAATATTATTATTATTATTATTATTACTATTATTATTATTATTATTATTATTATTATTATTATTATTATTATTATTATTATACACACATGATAAGTAAAAAATGACAATTATAACCACTCACAAAAGATAAATATAATATCTTTAGGAGTGAGTATTCAACATTGATTTGGCATTTTCTAAATTCAATTTAGTATTCATACGTTTTAAAATAGTTGACCCTAATTGACTTGACACTCTCCTTAAGAAAAATATAGATTAGGAGTTTATTTTATCAAATTAGCCTTATAAATTACGTTTTAAAAATATTGATTTGAGTATATACACTTTATTTAGTCATTAATGATAAAGTTAGTATTGAAAGAACATAAAAAAATTCTTTTGATTTCATAAAGGAACGTCTAAATTGAAATAAATATTTTTAGAAAGAGAATATCAACTATTTTAAAACGGAGTTGGCGGTGTTTTTAAATTTAATTAAGAGGAGACATTAAATATCAAACTTTTAAAATTTAATCATATATAATAAATCAAACTTTGATACATAAATCCTAGTTCAATTAGATAATTGAATTTTGGGTGATTCATCTCCCCAGTAGTAAATACTTATCCAATTCTTTCCCAATTTGTGAAAGAAGATTAAAGTTTTCTATATAAAGAAGTAGTCACTATTCACTAACTTCCCAAAGTTGTCATCATCTTCCTGTAATTTACCTCCAAATATTACTCATCTCGTGAATATGTATATTCCCAACTGCCTCAATTCATTGTTAGGGTTTTGCGTTGCTTCAACATCCTTTAATTTGTTGAAATTCAAAGGTAATTTAGAGTATTTTTCCAGCTGATATATACAACTTCTACTGCACAGTATTGTTAATGTTACTTCAGTAGTTGTCGCATTAACTGTTTCTAATTTGTGCAGGGAGTGACAAAGATCATATTCACAAAGTTATTACAACTATTCTTCAAGGACGGAGTAAGTTTTTAATGCAGCCTTTCTACATTGTATCTGCGCTGTTACTTGTCATCACAACGTGCAGTAACAACTTTACCACTGAAATTGCCAATGTAGGATATGTCAGTGAATGGCGTCAGCTTAGATGTTTAACCTTATGGGGATGCTAAGGAAGATGGATGTATTGGCCTTTGTTTAAATATAAATTGAAATGATAAATTATTATTTGATTAACCGTGGTGTCCGTGTCAGATTTCGCGCACCTTGACTAAATCCACTTGAAAGATATCAAGTAACTCTGTCCACTAAGATTGGGATAGATAGGGAAGAATCACCTAGTGTTTTTTGACTTTGCTGGGATTTGAACTTGGAATCTTAGGTTCTCAACCCATTTCATTGATTATTAGGCCACGCTCTTTCGTGCTATTGAAATGATATATTAACAAATCTATACCTTTTGTATAGATATTGCATAATACCATGTCCATACATACACAAAGGTTGAGCTAATACCATTGATGTAAGGGTGACTTACTCGTTCTTTCCATTGATGTTCTATGCAATTTTCTGCAGTGGGTTCTCCAAGCATTTTGTTTGATCTTATCCATACAAGTTTGTCTTTTGTACAAAAAGCTTTTCTCAGCTTAAGGTTTCCTTGGTTGTCTTTGTAGAGTAAAAAAGGGCAGCCCTGTGCACTAAAGCTACCGCTATGCACGGTGTTCGGGGAAGGGCCCCACCACAAGGGTGTATCGTACGCAACCTTACCTTGCATTTCTGCCTGAGGCTGTTTCCAAGGCTTGAACCCGTGTCCTCCTGATCACATGACAACAACTTTACCAGGTACTCCTGGTTGTCTTTGTAGAGTAATGGATTATTATTCTGAAAACTGTTGTAATTGTGATTAATATTACAGAAGAGTTGATTTAAATGACGAGAAAAAAATCTTACTATTGTGTTAAATGGAAGATCTATAAAGAAACGATATCTCTATATTTTGAACGGAATTGTGCCAAGGAGGCAACACCACCTCAAATCTGGGGAGACAATGCTTGGCGACCTTGTATAGCTGAGGGATGTAAAATTAGAAAGTTAATTGCCTGTGAAATTCTTCTAAGCCCCCCTAGTTCTTATTTTATTTTTTATAATAAGGTAAATAATTTTATTAACATTTGGGGAAAAACCTCGTATACATACACCAAAAAAGGAGAGAACCTACACCAAAATATGGTTCTCAACGAAAGTGGTCCAATTCTACATACAAATTGGGACCTCGCAAGTACATCAAAATTAAATCTGGTAAGCACCCCTACTGAAAGATCATTTCCTTTAAGTGGTCAATTTTGTTATGATCTCAATTCTCAAAAGTTAAAAAGGAGTAATCACAATATTTTTGGGACAATTTTCTGATATTATATTGACTGATATTGAATGATGATTACAACTAATGGAAACTAAAGGATAACTGAAATATGGAAAACTATCTACTCGACTCCATGGATGAGCTTGTAATCTGTAGAATAGAAGAGAAGGGAGCTAGGTTAGAGGATAGAAAGAGAGACAAGAGGATTCAGAAGAGGAGGGAATTTGGATTACATCAGTTATGCGATAATACTTTGCCCCATGAGCTTGTTAGGCTTTATAACAGAACTCGTCCAGCTGGCTGCATCTGAGCCCTCGGAGCTCATTAACTGAATTCTTATCGTGGCCGTTGATTTTAGTGTTGGTTATTTCCCTCGTTGTCTTTCTAGTTTCGAACTCGAGTGGTTGCATTCATTTTATTGCCATTTCTCGGGTCATTACATACCCTTCCTCTTCAAATAATCCTTAACCTCAAGGATGAGCTAAAAATCTGAAATTTAGAACTCCCCACTTGTTGAAGAACACCAAGTCCTCAAGGGTGTTATCCTGAAGAGGAAACAACCAGGATCCAATGGGAATTGATCTGAAGAACCACCAAATGAAATACCAATGCCTCCTGGATCAAATGGAAACTTGTAATCCTCAAGAATAGACACGGAAGTCACATAGAGAAGACGTAAAAAGGCTGTAATTCTATCATCTATGACTACTATTTGAGAACCATAAGTATCTTTCTTCATGCGAATCATCTTCTCTTGAGGGACCGTATTAGCCAGTAACATGTAACCTGAGAGCTGCCTTCTGCAGATGACTATCCTCTGAAGTAGGTTGTTCAAGCACTTTATAAAAGCTCAATGAAGATGCAACAATTTTTGGAGGATCAAAATTATTACCAGAGAAGAAATTAGAGTCTCTCAAAGGCAAGCTAACCCCAGGGTCATATGGGAACTTTAAGGACCCATTATTACTCACAAATCGAACATGACCTCCTTCCACATAAAGAATAACAGATTTTTTGTCCAATACAACAAGGAAATCCCTTGTCAGATCATTACCAGCTTCTGGTTCAATCACAACCCAAGTATCAAGCGCTAAGAAACTTGTATGCATTATCTTCTCCCATCCTTCTCTATTAGAAGATAAATCCAAGTCATAACTCGAATGATGTAACCTTGTAGCTCCACGAGTAGCTACAAACAAATTGTTGAACACAATATTTGGAGGATCCTTCAATTTCTTTCGGAATACCAAGTCAGTCGAGAGCCACATCCTGCTCGAATGACTTCCATTGTATTCCATTTTGTGTAAGCCACGACTAAGCAATGCATCCTGAGAACTTGGCTGAAGAAGTACAAAGTCATCATCCAAAGGCAAAAATGCTGCAAGACAAGAAGCTAACAAGTATTCCAATTTTAGAAAGTGAGGCTTCCTTTCACATTGTATTGAGTCCTTAGTTCCCTTCCCGGTTTCGAATGTCCCTAACTTAACTTCAGTTTTGGTTGACCAATTCACTAGTAATTCTCTTCGAGTAGTCTGTAACCATGTAGCTTTGCCATCTTCAAGTCTACGCCAGAAGTTATGAGCACATGAGTACATTGCAACAAGAAGGATAAAATCAAATAACCAAGAATGATATCGAGCGATGACTGAATCCCTTCTTTGAGAAGCTTTCCAGATTGTATACCTTTCAACTGACAAATTGTGTTCAAACAAATCAATTGTTGTTACCTTTTTAGAGTCATCAAGCAAGGTTAATTGCAAAATTGAGCCCCAAAAGAACATAATCTCCTTCCTGGATGATGTTGTTACTTGTAAGGATAGGCCTCCTATACCGCTATAATCATAGTATATTGAAATGGCAGAAAATGGACAAACAGAACCAATATGCACAACAGGGAAATGCATAAACAACTGCCATCCCGTATCCCACACCCGATTGATATTATCAAAAGATCTATGCTAGTAAAACATGTTAGTAATATCACTCTCCCGTTTTATATTGAATAGCTTGTCACTAAGATCCATGTCAAGCTTATGACCCATGTGTTTAAATAGAAAACTCAGTACCTCAATTGAAATTGACCAAGGTGTACACTCAAGGTGGGCCGTGAAATTATAAGTACCGGACAAATCGTTGGGACCCATCAATTTAGGTATTGTATCCTCAACAGCAAGAACATAAGGTTGTGAACCCAAATGTGAGTTCACAATATCGATCTTCGTGGTGTTTGTATTTTGGATCGAGTGAAGTTCAACTTGAACTTCAGATTCAACCCTTTGAGGACATTCGTCAAACACCTTGTCCTCATTGTATTCTGAATCAATCTTATTACCATTTTCAACCTTCAACAGTTCGTCCATAGCAAGTTTATCTAAATCCACCTCGGTGTGGTTGTCTCCTTCATTGTTTTTCCTCAAACAACCATCAAAACAAAAGTGGCATTGGCAGTCAACACTGCGTATGCAACCATATACGCAAGAGTGGCATTGGCAGTCAACACTGCGTATGCAACCATATACGCAAGAGTTGCATTGACAATCAACACTACATATGCAATCCTCACACCACCTCTGCAATTGTTTAACATTCACAACTATTCTTGGCATTCCATCCATAAAGGCCCTTCTATTTGCATTATTTCGTTCAACCAATTCAGCCATAGTAGATTCCGCAAATATCTTCTTCGAATTACCACCCACAGTCGAGAGTTTCGTGTCTCTGATACCAATTGTTATGATCTCAATTCTCAAAAGTTAAAAAGGAGTAATCACAATATTTTTGGGATAATTTTCTGATATTATATTGACTGATATTGAATGATGATTACAACTAATGGAAACTAAAGGATAACTGAAATATGGAAAACTATCTACTCGACTCCATGGATGAGCTTGTAATCTGTAGAATAGAAGAGAAGAGAGCTAGGTTAGAGGGTAGAAAGAGAGACGAGAGGATTCAGAAGAGGAGGGAATTTGGATTACACCAGTTATGCGATAATACTCTGCCCCATGAGTTTGTTAGGCTTTATAACAAAACTCGTCCAGCTGGCTGCATCTGAGCCCTCGGAGCTCATTAACTGAATTCTCATCGTGGCCGGTTGATTTTAGTGTTGGTTATTTCCCTCGTTGTCTTTCTAGTTTCGAACTCGAGTGGTTGCATTCATTTTATTGCCATTTCTCGGGTCATTACAAATTTCTTTTTAAAGACATTATAATAATTAAAATCCCTACCTATGTTTGTTTCTTGTAGCATAGAAGGGTTAACCTTCAGATTAGGAATGTGGTATGTTGATCCACCGAATCTCTGAATAGGGCCGAAATAGCGGAATGGATGCATAGGTTTATTACAGCCGACCCCCACTAGTTTGGGACTGGGTTGTAGCTGATTTATATTCCAGGAATTTAGGGATCGTTTAATAGCTAATTAGAGTTATGCAGGTTTTTGTAATGTAGGGATTATCTGAGGGAATCTATGTATTATTTATGCAGGTATTAATGGATTGTTTGGTAGTTGGTTTAGTGGTGAGTTATGCAGGTGACTAAGTCTTGCATAAGTAATACTAGGTTTGGTATTAATATTAATATGTTGTTTGGTTTGCAACTTAGAAAGCTCGCATAATTAGTACATGATAAGTTATAAATCTATGTATTATTTTGTGCAAGATAGAAGGTGGAATAAGTAGAGTACATGTATATCTAATCCTTGCATAATTAGGAGTCATATGGTAGTTGTTAAGAGTTATGCTAGTATTAATAATGTAGGGGTTAGTTATGAGGGAACTATGTATTATTTTATGTGGGTCTAAATTACAAACAAAATGCCGTATTTGTTTTATACATGAATAATCTACCTCCTACCTAGCAGCCAAACGTAGTATTACTTATGCAATATTTAATACCTGTATAACTCACCTCCAAACCAGCTAGCAAATGACCCCAAATGGAATTAAAAGCTCTTTCTATATTTGTTGTTTTTTCATTGGGTTTTACTCTCTGATCTGTTAAGGCAAACAAGATACTATCTAACCTAGCTGCTGGACCTAGATTGTGATATCTACTTTTTACATGTTGCTTGCACATGACTGCGTACATCTTACCCTCCCCAGACCCCACTTTGTGGGAATACACTGGGTTTTTTGTTGTTGTTGTTGTTGTTGCTTGCACATGACTAGGGAAGAAGGATCAGTCAACATGATTTATCCTAAATCGTATTTATTCTGGAGGAACTTGGCCTAACTTTCCTTCCTGTGCTTGAACTTAAGTTTTATCATAGGTTAGGATTTCCATTTGGCGTTAACTATAGCCCCATTGCCGTTTGACATCAGCTATGGCCTTGCCTATGTCGACTGTGAGCGCTCGTTCACTTGACTTGGTAGTGCAATTATCTATATATGTTCTTTTACTTATTGTGTAAAGGACATAATCAAGCTTCCTGATGGATGAAAGAACAAAAAAATGTGGAGAGGGAGAGGGAGAGGGAGAGGGAGAGGGAGAGGGAGAGAGGGAGAGGGAGAGGGGGAGAGAGAGAGAGAGAAATGTTTGACCTTGTAACGTAGTTTAGAACTTGCTTTTTTATTTTCTACAAGATCGCATGATCTGAACTCAGGTGTTTTTTAGAGAAGGGTTTCCTATGTATTTGACATGGGTCATTCATTCTTTTTTGTGATTTACAATTTTCAGAATTTAGAGCATCTTCTGTCAATGGTGGAGCAAGTTCCCTCTGCATCGGCACGAGATGCTTTTTGTATTGCAATGGGAAGCATCAGATGCAGATGGACTTCTACAGCATGCTGACATAGAAGTGAAGGTGTCAGTTGCATCTTGCATCTGTCAAATCATGAGAGTTACAGCTCCAGATGGACCATATGGTGAGAGCAGACTTAAGTTAAATACAACTCATACAGCCTTCTTTGCCCAAATTGTAAGTCGGACTGTTTTCCAGTCTCTCTCCTAACTAAGCGGTTTTGCTTTGTCATTGATGGGTCAGATTCTGTAATAGTTATGCATCTATGATTTTTCTTGGACGCATGACTAGTATTTATACATACTCATAGTTTGTTTTCTTGCTCAATTCCCGGACAGGAATATTTTGAGCTTGCAGTGTTGGCATTTGGGAAATTGTCTTGCTTGGATGGTCGCTGTTATTCAAAGGCTATCTCAATTATTGAAGTTCTTGCAAAGTACCAAACTTGCGTGCTGATGTGGGATCTCGAGTTAGATGCATTGATTGTTCAGATGTTTCAACATTTTTTAAATAGTTTGAGGTATACATTTTTTAAATAGTTTGAGGTATATCTCCAATTATGTTATTCATTCATAATTTTTCTAAAGGAAGGATTGAACCCGACCACATGGGTGTAAATTTGCTGCTATTTTATCTTTTTTTTTTGTGCATTTGTTTCTGGTAATATAATGTATGTTCTACACTTGTCAAGTGCGGAGGTGTAAGAGGTTGGTTAGGGATGGTTTCAGGCCAGTTAGAGGTAGATCGAAGAAATATTGGAGGGAGGTAATTAGACATGACATTGAACAACTTCAACTTATCGAGGACATGACCTTAGATAGGAAGGTGTGGTGATGCAAATTAGGGTAGAAGAATAGTAGGAAGGAGTGCGCCCTTGCTAGTAGGTAGGAGGACTTTGTTTTGTTATCCATTGTAGTAATCACGGTGCTAGTCTTGTACTCTTGTTTTAGAGTGTGTTATCGTTTGTTGTATTACTGGGTGATAGACTTGTTTATGTTATTATTTTGTATGTTAATACTTATTCTTTCGCATTCCTTCTATTCTTTCGCATTCCTTTACTATTTCTTTTCTAGACTGCTTTTGTCTTGAGCTGGGGGTCTATCGGAAGCAACTTCTCTCACCTTTGAGGTAGTGGTATGGACTGCGTACACTTACCCTTCTCAGACCATACTTTGTGGGAATATACCGGGTATATTGTTTTGTTATTTGTGCACTGGGATAAGAAATAAATGAACTGCAAAATGTCAACCTTAAAGGTCAGTGCGCTCATGAATGAGATGAGTAATTTCACAATAGCTTTCAAAGGAGGCAACTTATGATAAGATTAATTAACAAGAATTTTGGGTGGTAACCGTCATCTAATTGATTCGACCAACTTGGACGAACTACTTGTAACATTTGGGTATCCTTAATGCTCCTTATTGCTTTAAGCTAAGCTGTTTGTTGAATCCTTCAAAAATGTACTACTTTTGAAGGATCCGACACACACCCATTGACATTTTTGAAGAGTTCGAGCAACACAGGCTTTAAGAATATTTAGTTTGATAGTCTTGCTTGTCTTCAAAAGAAGCTTGTAATATATTGTTATTCGAGGTCAACTATATTAAACTCTTCGTTGTTAGAAAAGTTTTGATATATATTGGATTGTTAATTGAGTGTGTATTTTAGAGTATCTTGCTTGTGGTCATTGATCAGTTTTCTTGCTTTCTAGGTTAGAAATTAGTCATAAATCCCTCTCAAACAATCTTTCGATTTGTTTGACATTATATAATTGAAATTTGGTTTGATTTTCTTTTTCAATTTCAAAAAATCCATAAAATTCGATTTGATCTTCATTTTAAGGCGAAAAGGAAATCTAAAAAGATTGAAGAAAACCGGCTATATAAATACCTATTTAAGGGGCTGTTTGGTTTGGAAGGTAGTTATCCTGAGTTTAACTATTCCAGAATTAGCTATCCTGGGATTAGTTATCCACCCTTAAGAAAGAATAAAAATAACACTACAATCCCAAGATAACTAACCTAGGATGAGTCATCCCCTGCATGTTATCCCAACCAAACATGGGATAAGCTCATCCTAAAATTAATTTCGAAATTAGTTATCCTTATTCCTCCTGCCAAACGATCCCTAAAAGTCTTAATTGGAAAATCACACATAAATTTTTCCACCATTATAGTAATTAAATTTTTAGCGTTTGCATTCTACTTTAATTTGTGATATGCTTAAAATTACATCTAAAAATGACGTAATGCATTTTTATGCAAATATAGTAATCTAGCAAGATTAAGATCGAATGCCCGATAAAATAATATGAGTTTGATCAGGTTATTCTAGAATTATCATCAACTATATAATGTCTAACAAATCAAAGGTTGTTTGAGAGAGATTTATGACTAATTCCTAACCTTGAAAGCAAGATAACTGACCAATGACCACAAGCAAGATACTCTGGAATACACACTCAATTAACAATCCAATATATATCAAAACTTTGTTAAAAATGACGAGTTTAAGTTAGTTGATCGCGGATAACAATATATTATAAACTTCTTTTGAAGACTAGCAAGATTATAAACTAAATATTCCTAAAGCAGTAGTTCGTCCATGTTGGCCGAATCAGTTAGAGGAGGGTTGCCACCCAAAATTCTTGTTAATTAATCTCCTCAATCATAAGTTACCTCTCGAATCAAACTTAATTTTCTGAAAAATCTTGCAATAGCTTTCAAAAGAGGTTATCCTAATATAATTCACAAAGCTTAAAAATTAATGCATAGTCAAAGTCCTCAAACTTGAGTTCTCGATGAATCTAGTTAGATCAATTAGCTATGCTATGTTTAGAAAATACTTAGATTTAGGATAATATTAAAATGTATTATTATTCACACATAATAAGTAAAAATTGACAATTATAAGCACACACAAAAGATAAATACAAAATATTTAGGCGTGAGTATTTAGTATTGATTTGGTATTTTCAAAGTTCAATTTAGTATTCATCCGTTTTAAAATATTTGACCCTCGTTAACTTGACACTCTCCTTAAGAAAAATATATATTAGGGGATTTTACTAGATTAGCCTTATTAATTATGTTTTAAAAATATTAATTTGAGTGTATACACTTTGTTTAGTCATTAATGATAGAGTTAATGTTGGAAGAACATAAAAGAATTCTTTTAATTTCATAAAAGGAACAACTAAACTGAAATAATTTTTTTAGGAAGAGAATCAACTATTTTAAAACGAAGTAGGCGGTATTTTTTTATTTAAGAGAAAATGGTCTATTAACCCTCCAACCTTTAGCTGAAATCTCAACTACACACTTAATCTTCACTGGAGTGTCATTACCCCCTATACATATTTTTCCTATATTTAGTACCCCCAATTGCTGACCTGTCAACATAAACCAAATAATAATATGTACGTGTCTGCCACGCGCTGGGTCCACTCCAGTTTTTTTTCGCTCTTAAACAAACAGGCCCATTTCTCTCTCTCTTAAACAAAACCTTTTCATTTTCTCTCTCTCAAATGCAATTTTCTCCAAATATTCTTGTTTGAAATAAATCTTACTGATAAAGACTTGTCGATTTCAAAGCTAATCAACTGATTGTTGCTTTAATTTAGTAAAGGTGAGTTGTTATTGCCAAAAAATGGGGTTGTTTAGGTGTTAATTAGGGTTTACTGTTAATCCCTAAAATTAAGAAGTTAAATGTGTGAAATTAAGTTGTACGACTGATGATTATGTTGTTTAAGTCTTTAATTAACACCATATTTCTTTATAACTGCATCTAATTAGGTGTTTTGTTGATTGTTTAAGTCGGATGTGTGCAATAGCATGTGTGTCTTATTACTGTGTTGTGTAGGTGTTCAATCTATATCATATTACAATTATTATGTTGAAATCAAATTTTTCCTTTGTCGTCTAAGTCACATTATGTTGTATTTATGTGTGTCTTAGTATTAGGTTGTTTCATTGTTCAAAGAGTACCATATTACATTAGAAAATTTATATTATGTGTTTTTTATTCATTTAAGCCTGATAATGTTGGATTAAACTCGAGTAATGCTTGATTTTTGATAATATCGTCTACTGCTTCCTTTTTGATAATGTTGCTTGATTTTTGATAATGTCTAGTCTAGTAATTCTTATTCTCTTATCTTGAATTACATTCAGGTAAGACATGAATGGGTTTACACTAATTATTCTAAGATGTTACCATGGTGGTGTGTTAGATTTAAGTAGTGGGGAACCAGTGTATTATGGTGGAAAAATTACTAAATCTTTGGATGTTGATGTAGAGAAGATGTCCTATTTTGAGTTGAGAGACTATATTAGATAATTGGGATATAGCACTAGCTGCACCTTTAGTATTAAACCACCTAACAGTGGCATTATGGTAGATGTTGATAAAATGATATAGATATTTTAGACATGATGTGTTCCTTGGAAGATGGGGATGAGGTGGAGGTATTTGTCAATCATTTGGTTGATGAACCTATTGTGGGCCCCATGTTATTAGAAAATGCTGGTCATGGGGATATGGGGGAATCTGGTGCAACTTTTAATACTATGCCTAACTTTAGGTTGGGTGAGAACCATTTAAATATGGAGGATCCTGTTACTTCTTTTCCAACCATACCTCCTTTCAATACCACACCTCTTTTCATTACTGCAGACAATGCTGCTGCACCAAGTGCTGTTGCACCTAGCGCTGTGAAGCAGGACAAACCCAGGGACCAGTCGTGTTGTTAAACTTGGTGAGGCTGATGCAATAGGTAAAGTAAATCTGGTCCTGCTTCATCTACTGGTACCTCTGCATTGTCAGCTGGTACTCTCTCATTTCTTTTCCTCCTTTGAAACTTCCTCTTTTCAGCTCTCAACACCCTAACCTCCTTATGTATATCACTACTATACTCCTCTTCATCATCATCTCCAACTAATTCTCCTTCTTGTTCAACACTATCCTCGGTTAGAGTAATCAGAACCCTCTACTTCTTCTTCTAAAAATTCAGATCTAGTAGGACCAACATCTATATCAACTGCAGCAACACTAGGTGCAGCAGTACTAGTTGCAGCAACACTGTCTGCAGTAGTGAAAAAAGGTGTGGTATTGAAAGAAGGTGTGGTTGGAAAAGAAGTAACAGGGTCCTCCACATTTAAATGGTCCTCACCTACCCTAAAGTTAGGCATAGTATTAAAAGTTGCACTAGATTTCCCCATATCCCTATGACTAGCATTGTCTAATAACATGGGGTCCACAATAGGTTCATCAACCAAATGGTTGGCAAATACCTCCACCTCATCCCCATCTTCCAAGGAACACATCATGTCTAAAATATCCATATCAATATCTACCATAATTCCAGTGTTAAGTGGTTTAATACTAAAAGTGCAGCTTGTGCTATATCCCAATTTTCTAATATAGTCTCTCAACTCAAAATATGACATCTTGTTTACTTCAACATCCAAAAATTCAGTAGTTTTTCCACCATTATACATTGGTTTAAATCTAACACCCCATCGTGGTACCATCTTAGACTAATTAGTGTAAACTCATTCATGTCTTACTTGAATGCAATCAAGATAAGAGAATAAGAATTACTAGACTAGACATTATCAAAAAGAAAGCAGTAGACGATATTATCAAAAGTCAAGCATTCCTCGAGTTTAATCCAACATTATCAGGCTTAAACAATGAATAAAAAACAAATAATATGGATTTTCTAATGTAATATGGTACTCTTTGAACAATGAAACAACCTAATACTAAGACATACATAAATGCAACATCATGCGACTTAAACAACAAAGAAAAAATCTGATTTCAACATAATAATTGTAATATGATATAGATTGAACACCTACACAACACAATAGTAAGACGCTCATGCTATTACACACAATTAAATTACCTAATTTGTAAGATAAACATTAAACAATACAAAAGCCCTAATTTTTAATCACCCGACTTAAACAATCAATAAAACACCTAATTAGATGCAATTATAAACATAATATGGTGTTAATTGAAGACTTAAACAACATAGTCATCAGACGTACAACTGAATTTCACACATTTAACTTCTTAATCTTCGGGATTAACAGTAAATCATAATTAACATCTAAACAATCTTAATTTTTGGCACAAACAACTCACCTTAAACCAACAATCAGTTGATTAGCTTCGAAATCGACACGTCTTTATCAGTAAGATTAGTTTCATACAAGAATATTTGGAGAAAATTGCGTTTGAGAGAGAGAAGATGAAAAAGTTTCGTTTAAGAGAGAGAAATGGACTTGTTTGTTTAAGAGGGAAAACAAAAAAATCTGAGTGGACCCAGCGCGTGGTAGACACATACATACTATTATTTGGTTTATGTTGTCAGGTCAGCAATTGGTTTGGGGAGGGGGGTTACTAAATATAGAAAAAATATGTTTGGGGGGGGGGGGGGAGGGTAATGGGACTCTCGTGAAGGTTAAGTGTGTAGTTGGGATTTTCAGCTAAAGGTTGGGGGGGGGGGGGTTGTAATAGACCTTTTTCTCTATTTTCTTTAGTTCGTTTCGTTTTAGAAAAAATATCTCTTTTTTTCTTCGGGAACTGTTTAAGACTACAAGATTAAATGATATTTTGGTCCTTTCTGCATATCCTTAGTTTAAAATCACAAAATTAAAAAATATTTGTTACTTTTTAAAATTTCATATTAAGTCAAAATCAGACAAATAAATTGAAATCGAGTGAGTAGAAGTTTTTTTAAGTCAAAAATAAATTTTATCAAACAAATGTATGCTAAAACTCCTCTCCTTTTGTAGATGTTCCTTCAATGTATGCTAACTGTTCTTTACACTATACATAAAAAGGACAAATGCAAAGAACTCTTGATCTTCTGCATTGAACTTTCTTGCCTTTGGAACATCTTGCATTCCTTTCTTTCCAAATTGTCCACTAATTATTTTCACAGTTCTCTTTTTTTGGGTTAAGGTAATTAATTTTATTGACAAATGGGGAAAGCCCCGTATACTCCGTATACCAAAAGAAGAAAACCTACTGCAAAATACTGTTCTCAACAAAAGAGAGATCCAGACCTCTATACAAATAGTGATCTCGTAAGTATGCCAGAAATAAACTAGAGAAAACACTACTGTGCAACGTTACAAAATCTTGCAAGATTTTCTCAGTTGACTTTTGTTAGATAGTTTATGCATGTAGTATTATACTAGTTTCCCACATTGAACAATGTATATCATGTACTATGTGGAGTATAGATATAAATAGGGCTCGGTGTAGTACAATAGTCATGCATCTTAATCTTATTTCCATGCATTAATTTCACAACTTTAAAGGAACTTGGCCTGCTTTAAATATCCTAATATGTAAGTAGACTAGAGAAAAGTGTAACAAGAAAGGAATATGGTTGTACATCTAGATCTTGAGCTTTGGCATATTACTGGTGCCTCCATTTAATATCCACCTATAATCTGTGAAGTTACCTTACTTCATTTGAAGATGTTAATATGAACTTATCAGCTGATGTTTCTCTCAAGTTCTTTTTACTATTATAAACTCAGGAATGTGTACACGTCTTGTCTTCCATCAAGCTGTCCTCATTTTTAGATTAGCTTGAGAAAGATAAAGCTTAAGCTCCTTTATGAGATAGTCAGAAGCTCTTCTTGTTTTGCTGATTAATTGTTGATCTAAAGGTGATAAGTAAAGGTAACTCAACATATTGTGGGTGATATTTGTTCTGGATTTATAGTAATGATATGAATTCTTCCTTTGCTACCCACTTGTCAGACTGTTATAAAGTTTCTTCCAAAATCTGAGCAGGGAGATAGTGATCAAATTTGGGAATGGAGCATCAAAAGCACAGGTGGAGAATGCAGCCAAAAAAGAACTAGATTCAGAAGCTACTCATGCTTCAAGGAAGAGAGCTTGGAAACCTAATTTTTTGAATAAACCAGATGAAGGATATGATCATGCTTGGTCAAGTGGAGGAAGGAGATCAAAAGCCCATAATCTCTTGAAGGGTCGTGGAAAACATACTAAAATAGAGAAGTAGCTGTTCACAAGAAGACAGACCGCTCTACCACCGAGCTCTGGAGAAACAACAGGAGATTCGATCTCATAGAGTTCAGCGCCATCTATTTTCATTGTTCAAATCTTTGACGACACAAAAAAACCATTGTTAAAACTCTTTGACAACATGAAAAAAAAATCAAAAGCTCTGCCCTCCCTCTCTATCCATCCAAGTGATGGTAATAAGGCAGAGGCTGTTGGCGTCCCCTCCAGTCAAGAATTGGGCCCTCGCAATAACTAGCTGATATGCTTCTCTCATGTCTTTCTTTGTTCATGGTTCAGTAAACATTTATTATTACTAAGTAGAGCTCAACACATTTATTGACGTTCTCTTTTGTTTCTTGCTGTTGGTATAATCCCGTTACTGCATAGGTGATGTGTCATTGATGGAGTGGAATGCACTGTGTAAGGAGTTTTTCTGTTTTCTTTGTTGGTCTGCGAAGGCCTGCTAGGCTTCTGATATAACTTTTTTCTTTACATTTGATCATAGCAATCTCCATATTTGTCTTAACTTTTGTCTTACACGCACCCGGTGTATACATCAAGCCAATACATGCACGCCATATGTTTGAATTTAAAGTTCATGTTATTTAATCATGATTAATCAATATGTATTTTATTTAATTTTATTACATAATCATGGTAAAAATATATTAATTTGATGTATACACCGGATGCGTGCAAATTTTTACCCTTGTTCTTATTCTTTATATCTGATTTGGGGTTTGCTCCAGCTTTTACTAGTCCCAAATACTAACCTTGGTTCTCTAGTGCCAGAGGTTCTTTACTATTTCTACTCACATACAGATCTCAAACACTCTCTTTACTCGAGCAAACATTATATTATTTATACTGCACGCTTTCGTGGCTAAGCCGTGTTTTCTCTTGTATCGGAAATGACCTCTTTATCTTAGTTCTGAGGTAGTGGTACGGATTATGTTTGTGGACTTACCCGGGTGTGTTGTTTTGTTAACTAACTCATCTATACTAATGCCCTTAACTAACGTCTACACCACCGCAAATCTTGTTGGCAGAAAAGGCAACTTCCACCAACAGAAAACAAATCCAACAAATTGCCAAATGTTCAAGGAAAAAAAGTAAAAACCAACTAAATATACTTTATGGGAGGGACATGAAACTACTACCATGTCATAAATCCAACGTATCGCCAAAGTAGGAAAAATAGCAATCGCACCAACATATATAGAAAATTAAATAATATGATTATATGAGGAAATTAAGTTAATATTAATATCAATAATAGTTGTGGTTTTTCATAAATCCAACATATCGCCAAAGTAGGAAAAATCGCAATCACACCAACATTGATAGAAAATTAAATAATATGATTATCTAAGGAAATTAAGCTAATATTAGTACCAATAATAGTTGTGGTTCATAAATCCAACATATCGCCAAAGTAGGAAAAAGTGCAATCACACCAACATCTATAGAAAATTAAATAATATGGTTTATTAAGGAAATTAAGTTAATATTAATGCCAATAATAGTTGTGGTGAAATGCATATGATTTTCCATCCTTATCCATAGGTTTCGAGTTTGATTGTTAAGTATGAAAAAAATCATGTTAGAAATTTCCTTAGTAAATCCAAATCAATTGGAGATTCAATATAAAATACTGGATGTCATGTGAAAAGACTATTAATTACAATTTATAATTTGTCCTAAATTCCATTGAAATTGTTTTATTTAGAAGAATGATTATTTCTATAGTAGTAATAGTTCACGTTTAATATGCCATTAAGATGTGTTTATCTTTTCCCCTTCAATATGCATAATTCAGAAGTAAATACAAACATAACATCAAAAATAAAAAAATTACTTAGTAGTTGAAAACAAACGTTAATAGTACTTCCTCCGTTCGTTTTTACTTGTTATTAATTTACTAATTGTATTTCTATTTTTACTTGGTATTTTTGACATATCAAGAAAAGACAACATTTTTTTCTATTTCACCCTTGCCTTTAATTATTTATTTTTTAAAAAATAATTTCAAGACATAATGTAAATATCATTTAATAGGAGTAATTGAATAAAACAACTATGTTATTAATTATTTTTCTTAATGAATGTGTCAAATTCAAATGTGATAAGTAAAAGTTAACGGCGGGAGTACTTAATATCATTAACATATTAAAAAATATTTGAGAGGAAAAAAAATACAGTACGGAGAAATCAAAGTTTGAGCTTTGCCGCTAATAAAATGTAAGACATTATTTACTTTTCCAATATTAGACATCTTTAACAATAGAGAAAAAGCTCAACTCAAAGTACTTTTAAGTACAACTGTAGGGACAAAACAGTCCAAACAGTGTGGCTCTTTTCAAAAAAGAATATAAAAGATTCTTTCTTTGAACTGTTTGAAACAAAACCTTTGTGTCTTTGTTCAGTTAGCAATGCCACGTTGAGTTTCATTTGTTGAATGCCAAAAATAGCAAACCGAACTAAAGCAACATTAAAAGCACAAACATCCTGAAAAAAAAGTTTGAGGTTTGAAGTCCAAAATTTTAGTGAGAAAGCAATAAATGTGAGGGAATCCAAGTTGAGATTACATATTTGGAGTGTTTATTAATGTCAGCCAATTTTTTCCCAATTTTGATCCAAAGTTTGAGTATATATACAAACCCCACTTTGTGTAAACTCTCACACCATCAGCATTTGCTGTCTGAGTTTACCTTCTTTTTTTTTCTTTGAGTGTTGTTTATTCTTGAGAAAGGGATTTTGATCAAAGATTCTTGAGTTTTTGAGGCTGCTTGGAGTGAATGGTTTTGTGAAAATGGCTGACTCCCCGTCTTCTTCTTCTTCTTCCCAGAAAGAAATAGAGGAGGGGCTAAAAGAATGTGGGATTATTCTAAACAATCTTCCTTCTTCCACTGAAGAACTCATCACTCTTCTGGATGTAAGTTTCAATTTTTACCTTTTTTTCATGTTCTTTATATAGAATTTACTACCTTTATCTGTGTTTTTTTGCCTTTTTTTTTTTTTCCTGCCCTACATGTTCAGATTGATTTGATCTTTGATAAAAATAAGAACTTTTTAGGGAAGGCTTGTTTGTTAGATAATTTTTGATGCCTATTTTTCCTTGGGATGATTTTGTTTGCCTCTTTTTCTGCCCTATCAGTTTGGATTGATTTCATCTTGATAACATTAAGAACTTTTAGGGGAAGGGTTGTTTGTTACATAAATTTGATGCCTAGTTTTCCTTATGTATGAGGATTTTTTTATTTTTTTTTAAATCTCCAAATAGAAGCCTTTTGCTCTTAATCTAGTGTTGAATCAGAATTGGAGAAATGGAAGTGGAAAATGTAGTTTTTTTTTTGCAATGGTTTTTGGAAATCAAAATGTTAAGGACAATACATAGATTCCGCCATAGAGCAATTTCTCCATGTTCTCGACTTAATCTCTATTGACTGTGTTTGTAATTTCTTGAAGTTGGTTGCTCGTTTTTTGGTAATTTTTAGTTGCTGCAAGTTATAACTCCCTTAACTTTTTGTCTTTTAGAAGGTAGAATCTGTATTGTTAAAGGTAGGTCAAGCCCCTACCGATTCAATAAAAGATGCCCTTCAACCGGTAATGAAAGCCATGGTTGGAGATGAACTGTTAAAGCACAGTGATGTGGATGTCACAGTTTCTGTGGTATCTTGCATCAACGAGCTTGCTATAATATCTGCCCCGCTGCAACCTTATGGTGATGTACTAATGAAGGTAATATAACATTCTATTTGTTGTTCTGATTTCCTAATACACATGAGACACACACACAAACGAACTAGATTAGCTAATGCCACTTGCTCAAACCTTATATCCATTTCCTTTTGCTCTTTTTCACTCTTGTATTGAAAATTCTCAGGAAATTTTCCAACTTACCATAAAGGCATTTGAGGAGCTGTCTCATTCAGGCCGCTCTTATCATAAGGCTGTGAATGTTCTTCGAAGCGTGGCAGAAGTCAAGGCCAGTGTTTTGTTGCTGGACCTTGAATGTGATGCACTGGTAATGGAGATGTTCGAGATGTTTCCAAGGATCATCAGGTAACTTAGCAAATCTTTCCTTCTGATAACATGTTTCTTGGTTTTTTCCCACTTTTTGGACTGTTAGTGTGTGGTTTTGTTCTTTCAAGCAATGACTTTAATGTCCTTCAGAATAACTTAGCAAATGTTCCTCAGGATCATCATTAAGCTTATATTTGGTCAGTGTTGTCAATAGTGTTTTTTCTCTGGTTACAAATTTGTATGTGTAGGATACATACTGTTAGAGAAACATTAATTCCCTTGTATAAAACTACTTATTTAGTATTGGAATGACTATTTTCCTTATATAAAACTACTTTTTTAGTTTTGGAATGACAATAACCTGAATAGAGTGGAATACATTCAGAATTATATAGTCAACCCCGGGTAATACGGGATTGAGGTGCAGGCAATTTTAATATTACGGTGGGACGCTGAAGCGGTGGCTGCTTCTGTGTCAAGACTGAGTAGCGGGATTGTCGATGTAATTCAAGTGGTTATGGTTTATGTTATCTATTTATGCACAATGCAATTACCATTTAATATTCGTTTCGGTGTTAATTAGCTCAAAGGCGGTGCACGGACATAAACTTTAAATTTTCCGCTTAGCTATTCTTGATATTTAAATTGTTGTATATCTTTCTTTGACAAATTTATGCATGTTGGTGATTTTTTGACATCATACAACCCCCCCCCCCCAGACCTAGGGGTGGCATAAATACCAAAAAACCCGACCAAGCCGAATTAATTCGGTTTTTTGGTTCAGTTTCGATTTTTTTTCTTCAAAACTCTGGTTCCTTGGTTCAGTTTAAGGGTCCCGGTTCTTTGGTGCATCAAAGAAACAAACTTCTGTTGTTGCTGCGTGCTACTTCCCGTTAATTGTTAATATGTAATTGTGGTGGATATTAACGTAAATTAAAAGAGATTACTAATTTGATGATGGCTATGTTATCTACATGATCTTCATGTGTTGGAGTTATCTTGAAGAGTTAGCATTTTCCAGATATGGTGTAAGATATATTGTATCTCATTTAATATATCTTAGCTTATTACGAAACAATATCAAGATTTGTTTAGCATTAATTGCAAACCACGTTGGTGACATGCATATCCTGCCCTGAAGTTTTTCCTTTTTTTGTTTGCTGTTAGCATTTAGGCTGCTATTGCTCATTGTTGAAAGGCATGAGCATCCAACAATGATTTACTCTTCGTTTCTCTGATTCTGTTGTTAACTTCACTCTAGTAAGCATTATAATTTTCTTTGAAAAACCTAACCGAACTAATTCGGTTTGGTGTTCGATGCACACTTCTCCATAACTGAAAACCGAAGTTTGAATAAAACGAATGTCAACCCTACGGCCACTGCAAATATTGTAAGGTTATCATGTACAAGTTTCCTTTGATGAATGCTTATGTTTCATGCTGTATTTCTTCAAGGCCCGACCATCCTAATGTAGTATTCACAAGCATGGAAGTAATCATGACTCAGCTCATTGAAGAAAGTGATGAAATCAAAATGGGGCTTCTTCAGCCCCTTCTTGATAGCCTCAGAAAGGAAAATCAGGTAATAAACCTCATCCTATTGATCTTCTGTTAATCATGTTTCTTTAGTGCTTTACTTGATCTTATATACTGTCAGATCTGGTCACCTATCTCATCAAAGTTGGGAGAGAAGGTCCTGAAAGAATGTGCTTCCACCGTTAGACCTTGTCTTCTAGAAGCCCTCAAGACAGGAACCATGAATCTTGATGATTACGTTGATGTAGTTGCCTTAATATGCAGAACGCCTAGGGGAGAAGAAATGGTGCGTCCTACTCATGACTATCTTTTTGTATGCAGCTGTTCTTTGCTTTCTTTTGAGATGTTGAATGAAACATTTTCAAAATGATCCTTTTGCTAAATAAGTAGCTTCTAGGTCCCGGGCTCAAGCCATGGAAATAGCCTCTTGCAGAAATGCAAGGTAAAGGTTGTGTACAATAAATCCTTGTGGTTCGGTCCTTCCCTAGGACCCACGCATAACAGGAGCTTTACTGCACCGGGCGTCCCCTTTCAGTGTCATGTCTATTTTTATTACTAATTATCATATATGCTATTGAGTTGTTACTGATTAGAAACATTGCTCCTTCTAAGTAAAAGAAACTATTGGATAGCTTTTCCTTTTTTGCCATGTCTTTTTTTACTACTAATTATCAAACATTCTATCGAGTTGCTACTGATCAAAAAAAGTTTTCCTTATAAGTAAAAGAAATTATTGGATAGCTTTTCCTTTTTTGCTAACATTAGTTTTATGGTCAGATGGAAAACAAAAATGCGACTGATGCTGTGTCTCCTATAAAAGTTGGTCCATCTGCTTCTGTTATCAGTGAGACACTACCAGAGGATGGAGCGCCTTTAAATAACGATGGCACCTTTTTGAAAACATTACAGCATTGCAGTCATGATGAACGTAAGGGCACATCAGGTAGCAAAAGAAAACCATGTCAGAGATCAAGGAAGAGCAGGTCTGTTTTGAAAGGTGCTGTGGACACTACTTCTGGTCTTAACATTGTGAAAAGAGAAGGGAACTTTACTGATGCTGAGGAGTCATCAGTGAAACAAATTGATGAAAAGAAACAGAAGAATGACAGAGCTACAATTGAGATTCATGATATAGAGGAATCAGGAGATGAGGTTGAAAGGACAACTTCTTAGAAGCTGTTATCTCTAGATCTGTGTTTATAACTTATTTCAAGCACAAATTTGACATTCACTTTTCTTTTATACTTCTCCCTTTGTGGTTGTGGGTTTTACAGAAAATTAAACTAGCATTTAGGGATGAAAATCCCTCCAGCGAACTTGCCAAGCCAAAGCGCAGGAGGAAGCTTGCTGTGAAAAAGGATGAGGTACTAATATAGCATTTTTTGAAGTAAACTGTAACCCTTGTTTCCATATCTGCAAAATTTACAAAGTTTTCTTGTATTCATGGTGCATGGTTGAAATGTAGTGTGTTCCCAAATTCTGTGACTTCATTGCTTTTTCAAAGGACAAATTATAATCTGCTTTATCCTCCTTGAATTCGGAGAAAACACTATGCTTATCTCTTTTCAACAGAGTTCAAAGGACTCAAACTAGTTTTGGTTTAAGCCTTACTGCTTTCAATATATCTGTTGTCCAAGAGTGTTTTCATTTCCGAAGAGCTTATGGTTCCTAATTGTTTCATTCAGGATTCAAAAAGGCGTCGCTTCACCAAAAAATATGGAGAAGAAATAGTTGGTACCAGAATAAGAGTCTGGTGGCCCTTGGACCGAATGTAAGTTACTACAAAATTTTGTGTCAGTACTGTCACATTATTGCAAGTTTGTGGTACTAATCACAGATCCACTCCCATCCCAGAACTTGTCATCCTTGATTACTTATGTTGTTAATTTTATCGTCTATAAAACTGACCTGCCTCCTAGGCTGTCAGCCAAGAGTCTGCTTCATCTTTTGACTTGTGGAATATCATAGCATCTTCAATTCCTTCTACTAAATTGAGTTTTATGGTGTCTTGCTTATGGAAGAAAGAAGTCGAGCTACAACAGTGATATATGTCATAGAATCCCTCTAAAAATAGCAAGGGATGTTCTGTTGGTATCCTTTTAATACTTTTCCCTGCACCTTCTTGGTACCATAGTAATAGTACACTTACCATCTCTCTGTCCAAAATAAAAAAGAAAAGAAAAAATAAAGAATTCTAGCTAAAGTTTTTGATTTTAAGTTTCCCTTTGCAGGTTCTATGAGGGTGCAGTTTCTACATTTGATCCTGTGAATAAGAAGCATCAGGTAGTGACGTTATTATCAAGCTTCATGCGCTCTTTTTCAATTAATCTCTTTACAGTTTTCATCCCAGTATATTATATGCGTTTCACTTTGCAATGCTCTGGTATTTGCACTTAGTGATGACAAGAATCTATACACCATTCTCAAGTCTCAAATAGTTTTTTTTTTCAACCTAAAAAAATAATAATTATTTGTTATTATTCTCCTACAATTGCCAAAATATCTGTAAGTCCAGTTGAATCCATCTTCCTGCTTAGTTAATGTTGAGGCAAACTATTTTCCGAGGGTGACTCCATCTTCGTGTATGTAGAGGCAAAACTATTTTCCAAACCAAATGGAATCACTACAACAGAAGCCCCTTTTACATATTGATATGACCTTACACAGCCTAAAAGACATCTTCTCGAAGACGGTCATTGTGTTGAAACTGCAGAACAGGAAAATATATCCTGGGAGTAAAGTAGTGATTTTAGCTGAAGCTTTTAGTCGACTGATACTATTTGCTGTTTTTTTCTTTTGAGATCACTTATGATGATGGTGAAACGGAAATCTTGAATCTGAGTAAGGAACGGTTTGAGATTCTTGAAGACAATCCATCTGACAAGGTGCTCTCCCCATTTGATACTGTGTTATATTAACAATTTCAAGTTATCATTGGTATTACATCTCTTTGTGATATGATTCTTTTGGCCTTATGTGCAGAAGCATGAAGCAGACCTTCAATGCAATGCTGTTTCATCTGTTCCGTAAGTATTGTTTTCCAATTCTTTTTTTTTTTTTACAAATCCTAGAGCTCCACGCAATCTTGACTGTTGTGTTTACTTCTACCTACTACTTTCATGTAAGAGATTGTATTTTGCATCACCTTGATATGCCAATACTATTGTCGGGATATGGTATGGTTATTGGTTGATGAACTTTAGCAGATCCACGAAGAAGAAAGCAAAAAGAAACTCCTCGATAAAAAAGAAACCTGGAGTCTCTTCATCCAAAAGGTTGTTCTTTTGTTATTATACACTTTTCCCTTTAGTACTGCTCTTTGAGCTGAATGTTCTGAGGGTTTTAACAAGCATGTTTTCTATCTTCAGGTCTAAAAAGAATCCCCAAAAGAGTGACATTGAGTGCATGGATATTCCAATTCCAGATAAGATGAATGATGCTGCTGACGTTGGTTGTGAAACTAGCAGTGGAAAAAAAGAACGTGTGGACAAGGAAGATAATGATATCATGCAGAAACAGGGATCCGAGACTTACAAAGTTCTCTTAGAGAGATCATTGCTTGAAGACCATCCATCTGACAAGGTCCTTTCTCCGTCTTATACTGTGTTATCTTTTAACATACTTCCTAATTATCACTGACATCATATATCTTTGTGATACGCTTCTTTTGGATGCAATATGTACAGAATCATGAAACAGATCTTCAAAGCAATGATGTTTCAGCTGTTGTGTAAGTATTGATTTCTAAATTTCGTTGTAACCTTGGAAATATCCTAGTTCTTTACAGGTTCTTGGTTGTCGTCTTTCATGTTTCTTCTACCTACTACTTTTATGTTAAGAGATTGTATCAACAACCTTGATATGTCACTACTATTGTTTTAACATGATATGGTTATTGGTTGATGAACTTGAGTAGATCCACAGAGGAGAAAGCAAAAATAATCTTCTCAATAAAAAAGAAACCTGGTGTCTCGTCATCCAAAAGGTGTTCTTTTGTTGCTGTTCTCTTTTCCCTGTAGTATTTCTCTCTGAATTAAATGTTCTGAGGGTTTTGACAAGCAGGTTTTCTATTTTCAGGTCTAAAAGAAATCCCCAGAAGAGTGACATTGGGTCCAGGGATATTCCAATTCCAGATAAGACCAATGATGCTGCTGACATTGGTTATGAAACAAGCAGTGGGAAGAAAGAATCTGTGGACAAGAAAGATAACGATATCTCACAGAAACGGAGGTCCAGGACTTCCAAAATTGCCGTAGAGAACTCGTTGACTCTTGAAGACCATCTATCTGATAAGGTCCCTTGTCCATTTGATACTGTGTTATCTTTTAACATATTTTCAAATTATTATTGGCATTATATGTCTTTGTGATACAATTCTTTTGGATTCAGTATGTACAGAAGCATGAAACAGATCTTCGAAGCAATGTTGTTTCATCTGTTCCGTAAGTATTGATTTCTAAATTCCTGTAACCTTGCACATAATTCTAGTTCTTGACATGTTCTTGACAGTCATCTTTCGTGTTTTCTTCTACCTACTACTTTTATGTTAAAGATTGTTTTTCGCATCACCTTGATATGCCACTACTATTGTTTTGACATGATATGGTTATTGGCTGATGAACTGAGCAGATCCATGAAGAAGAAAGCAAAAAGGACCACCTCAATAAAAAAGGAACCCGGGATCTCGACATCCAAAAGGTTGTTCTTTTTTTTTTGTACATTTTTGCCTGTTGTATTTCTCTCTGAACTGAACGTTCTGACGGTTTAAGCTGGTTTTCTATCTTAAGGTTTAAAGGAAAACCCCAAAAGAGTGACATTGAATCCCTGGATATTCCAATTCCATATCCGATGAATGATGCTGCTGATGTTGGTTGCAAAACAAGCAGTGGGGATAAAGAACATGTGGATAAGGAAGATAACGATATCACACAGAAGCAGAGATCCAAGACTTGCAAAGTTGCCTTAGATTGCTCTTTGGCGCTTGAAGACCAGCCATCTGACAAGGTCCTTTCTCCATCTGATACTGTGTTGTTATCTCTTAACATATTTTTCAAATTATCACTGGCATTATATATCTTTGTGATATGATTCCTTTGGATGCAATACGTACAGAAGCCTGAAGCAGATCTTCAAAGCAATGATGTTTCATCTTCTCTGTAAGTTTTGATTTCTAAATTTCCTTGTACCTTTTGAAAATCCTAGTTCTTTACATGTTCTTGACTGTTGTTTTTCATGTTTATTTCTACCTACTACTTTTATGTTGGATATTTTTTCTGCATCACATTGATGATATGCCAGTACTATTGTTTTGATATGATATGGTTACTGGTTGATGAACTCGAGCAGATCCACGAAGAGGAAAGCAAAAAGAACCTCCTCAACAAAAAAGGAATCAGTATCTTCATCCAAAAGGTTAATTTTTTGTTGTTATACATTTTTTCCTGCAGTATCGCTCTCTGAACTGTATGTACAGAGGTTTTTGACTAGTAGGTTTTCTATCTTCAGGTCTAAAAGTAAAGCCCAAAAGAGTGGCATTGAGTCCCAGGATGTTTTAATTCCAGATGAGGTGAATGATGCATCAGATGTTGGTTGCAAAATGATTGTATCTTCATCCAAAAGGTTAATTTTTTGCTGTTGTACACTTTTTTCTGCAGTAGCACTGTCTGAACTGTATGTACTGAGGGTTTTGACAAGTAGGTTTTCTATCTTCAGGTCTAAAAGAAAAGCCCAAAAGAGTGACATTGAGTCCCTGGATGTTTTAATTCCAGATGAGATGAATGATGCATTAGATGTTGGTTGCAAAACAAGTGTATCTTCATCCAAAAGGTTATTCTTTTTGTTGTGTACACTTTTCACCCCAGTATTGCTCTCTGAACTGAACATTCTGAGGGTTTTGACAAGTAGGTTTTCTATCTTCAGGTCTAAAATAATTCCCCTAAAGAGTGACATTGGGTCCACGGACATTCCAATTCCAGATAAGATGAATGATGCATCTGCTGTTAGTTGTGAAACAAGCTATGGGGATAAAGAATGTGTGGATAAGGAAGACAACATGATCACAGAAGCCGAGTCCAAGACGTTAGAAGTTGTGCCTTAGAGAGATGCTGGTGAACTCACAAAGTTGTCATAACGAAGGAAGCTAAAATATAAAGATGATAAAAGTTTTATTCGGGAAGAAGACAGTAGTCATTTTTCATTACTTGTTTAAATTTGAAAGTGTTGTATCATTATTGAATCTCATAGCTCCTCTTAACTTTGAAAGCTATGAGACCCTTAGTTAGTTAAAGCGGTTTATTTGAATGAACAGTTGGAGCATTCCTCCAACTACTTCTTGCTGCTAGTTATTTGTTGTTTTGAAAGTTATCTTCGTTTCTCTCTTTGTTTGCGTCGCGAACTTTGTGAGTTCATGACAAAGCAACTGTATTCATGGTCTCTTGATATGTGAACAAGCTAAGGATTCAAGTCCATTGCTTGATAATGTATCTCCATGAAACAAAGGGGTGTGCATTCTTCCTATATCATGTTGAGTCTTCAGTATAGAAAGTGGTTTTGTGAGATGCATAATCTGTAAACTGGGACTGCATGCAAAGTTAAGGTTAAAGCGGGCGGACTCAGGATTTCAACTCAGGGGCTCAATATTTGAGGAAAATCTAGTCGAAGGGTGTTCAACACCTACTATAGTATATATATAAAATATTAATCATGTATAAATGCTATATTTTTCGATCGAAGGGGGGTTGGATGAACCCCAGCCAAAGGGCTGGCTCCGCCCCTTTATTGTCCTTAAACCCCCACGAACGCAAATGTATGTGTGCTGAGGGAAGAGTAGAGAAATGACATTGATAAGGGAACTTGGTAGCAAAGGAAAGCTGAACACTCATGGTTAAGAAAATATGGTACACTTGGTTGTGAGGCAATAATCTCTGATGTCGACTTACGAATAGAAAAAAATAATCCTACAAAGATCTTTAGTAAGTAGATGTATTTTTTATTTTTTAGGGGAATGGGGGAGGGGATTACAATGTGGGGAATCGAACCCTCGCTAACAAGGTGAGAGTTCAGGTAACTAACCAACTAAGCTACTAAATTCTCCTAGTAAATAGATGTTTTATTTACCGCTCTTATGTTATTTTTTTCTAATCTTCTGTAAAAAAAATAAAAATCATACAACTAAAATAACATTTGAATCAAAATGGACTGCAACATCGAATTTTCTAGAGATGAGAAAAAAATACGAAATAACAAAAATACAAAATGTGTTCAAAGTTGCAGCTGGAGTTTCACATCGGTGGGTTAAAGGATCCTTGATCTCTTTATATCAGAGTCAGACCCACCCAGTTCATTGTTTCCGATATTGGGTCCCCCGTCTTATATTGTCCACACTCCAGATGTTCAGTCCTGGGCGTGTGGGGATGTTGGAGTCCCACATCGGTGAGTTAAAGGATCCTTGATCTCCTTTTATGGTCTTGGCCCTTGGATAATCCTCCCCTCATGAGCTACCTTTTGAGGTTGAATTAGGTCAAGGTCCATTTCTTTATCAAGTAAGTGTAGTGAGCATTCATGCATGTATCATGCTGAGGTCAGACTCTTATATATATACATACTACAGTAGTTTTTTTTTTTCACTGACAAAATTTTATTAGAGTCTTTCACACGGATGATAACGGTCATGTGCGACACCTTTCGAAAACTTGTATAAACCAAATGAAAATGAAATAGAAACACTATGAATTTTATTACATCTCTCACACAGATGAGAACGGTTATGCACGAGACCTTTTGAGAACTTATATATATAGAGAGAGAGACCAAACGAAAACGAAATAAGAAAAAGAAAAGGCCACAAAACGGAAGAGTTGTCATTTGTCAGTGTTATTTTCAATGTTTTCGGATACACAAATCTGTATATAGGCACACAACAACTTCAACACAAGTAACGCCTATGAAGTTACACAACACCTTCAACACAAAATTAAAGATAATGTATCCAAGAAGTGTGTTGTTATTTCAGAAATAAGATGAAACAGAATTTTAAAGCCAAGTCCCCGACTTGACAGAGTGTTCTTAAGGAATAATTTCCCTCACAGTACCCGACGTTATGAAATTTTCCTCCCAGGATAAAATGACTTTCAATCCAACAATAGCGGTGCCTCAAATTGTTGGATTCGTCGAACTCACTCAACGGCTAATGATCACACTGAGTTTTGTAGAGAAGAAAAGTGTTTATGTTGTCAAAAATCATGTTAATACCTGAGGAATATGTCAGGTATTTATAGCCTTAATGTATATGTCAGGTTGCTAGGGTGCGCGCGCAGATGCCTCTTCACGCGAAACAGTGTGTCTCTTTTCTCGAAGGGTCACATCCGTTCGATGTGCGTTTGCATGGCGTCCGAAATGCGCCCGCACATAGAGAAAAACAATTCTATCAGATTATTTTAGATTAAATTTCACTTGTTCTTCAAGTTTTCAAATAAAATTTGTCTAAAAAATAGATTTCATCGATCGATCATTTTCCAAATCCAAATCCGAAGCCGAGCGAGCGATGACGAGCGAGTTACCTCATTATAAACACTTGAAAGTTCCCTTCTCCCACCAATGTGGGAGAAATAGTGGACTTTTCATTTTTGAGTGTCATCTCAATTCTTCCTTCCACTTGGTTCCCTCAATTCTCCATTCACACACACATTGAACCCAACAGTCAGTTGTAGGTTGAGAGCTATGCTGACGTACAGGACAATACATTACAGTAAAATAAAATGGAAAATCAATAATGAAATGTAGCAGGTTGATCTAGTTAGTCAAAGTGACAATGAAATTAAAATTGAATTTCATTGTGCAATTAAAATTGACAGAAAAAAAATAACCAAAATCGTTAATAATCTTTCGCTTTAGGCTTTAAATGGACCCTTATTTTTTATATGAAGCACTAAATAGCCTTCTTCCAACGTTTGGGTGTTTTATTATTACGGCATTTTGATTTGTTAATGTTATTTCTGGTTGCGGTGTACATAGCCCTAGCCTGCAATAAACAAATGAAGACTTAAAAGAAACATACTTGTAGTCGTTTGACCATTAAAATCAAAAAAATATTCACTTTATTTGAAGTATTTAAAGTTAAAGTGAAATTGAAGTTGTGTTTAGTCATAGTTTTTATCGCTGAAATTTATAATTTAACTATATATTTTAGAATAATTATAAAATATGATTTGAACATGAAATATAAATCAATGGGGTTATTTTATGAAAATAAAAAATAAAAAATCATTTTAAAAAATAATTAAAAAAATGAAAACAAAATTTTAGTTATTTTCTAAATTTTTAATGCAACTTCAAGTTGTGTTTAGGATTTTCATGACCAGTTAAAGTGAAATAATTTAGCAAAAAAAGTATATAATATTTATGACCAAACATATCTTTGAAAAATTGAATTCATTTGGTGTATCATAAAATAAGTACACGTGTTAAAATAATTAAGTTAACCTATAAATAAAAAGGAAATGCTAACTTTTAAATAAAAAGCAAGTGGTAATTTTTATATTACCTCGTTTTAAAGTATAAATGGCTGCTATTTTCGTTTCATATTAGTTGAAATTTCACTTTCTATGTCACTTAAGAAATTATTAAAAAAATAATTTTATCCTCTTAAAATACATATTGAAACTTTACAAGGTCATTTTTATATTTTAAAAGGGTATTCACTGTAAAGATAAAGTGAAATTTTTTTAATTAATATTATTTTGATTTAATAAGTAAATAAATAATTTGAAATATAATATTATTTTTAGTAAGATGATCAACTAATATAGAAGAGAGGAAGTAGCTATTTTTCTTAAAAAAATCATCCATTCTCTTCTTATTACTTTATTACTTAATCGACTTTTGCACATGCGATATGAAGTATATAATTTAAAATCATGAGAAAAAATCAGCGTTTGGATATGTGATTTTATCTCATAATTTCATATCATGATATGAAATCCAAATTATTCAAAATGTATGAGTTGAAATTTCATATTATGATTTGAGATTTTTTAAAATACAAAAATTGACTCATAAAATTATATTTTATAAACGAAAAACATCCCACCATTTATATCTAACAACCATTTATTTCATATGTAAATAAAATTTATAGTTCATATTATTATTTTTTAAATTATTTATATGTCATATAACTATTACTCCATTAACATAAAATTGATTATTACGTCAAATCAACGACTCTCACTTTACCTACGTGGGAAAATTATTATTAAAGAGTATTATACATGTTTAATTTAACTTTTTTATCAAACTAAGATTTAATTAATAAACATTACATCTTTTTATATTAGCTTTGTGATAGCGTATTATATTTTATTATAGATTTTTACTTATTTGATAAGATTTATAAAAATTGAGACAATTTTAATAGTTATTATAATTTATGAGATTTTTATATTTATAAAAAAATATAATAAAATTAAATTATATGTCCAAACAAAATTTCAACTTCATCGTATAATTTTAAAATCATAACTTCATCTCACACGAGGAAACGTACTTAATAGCAATGTGAGTGAGCACACACACTAAAGCATGGTTGACATGTGTTGCATGCTTCTCGGAATTGATGCTTCAAGTTGGTGTTAGAGGTTTATTGCACACTGTATCTACCGAAAAACTGCACTTTAAGCTGAAGCATGTATATATTTTTTTAATTAATTATTATAAATTATTTAAGTATTTTTTTTTATATTATTATATTAGAGAGACACTTGAGCAACTTACTCCCTCCGTCTCATTTTATTCGTCTCAAATTTTTTAATTTGATGTCCCATTTTACTTATTCTTTTTTACAAGACAAGACAATTTTTTCTTCCCATTATACCCTTAGTATAATTGATTAGTCCTTGTTGTTAGCATTCTTAAAAAATGTTATTTAAGAGGATTACCATTAAGAGTACACACATCACTAATCGTTATTTTCTTAATAGTTATGTCATCCCAATTTGAGACGGATAAAATGGGACGGAGGAAGTATGTGAAATGTGAAATAAGAAATTTATTCCATAATTTCTCTTATTATTTTCTCTGATTCAGCTGCTTCGAAATGTGAAATGGTTGATAGATGTTAGATGTGGATATGGGAAAATGTGCGTGGGTGAGTAAAAACAATGGATGAAAGAAGTGTTCATCGATGGCCTCACTAAAGTTGTTGTATTTTGGTGAGTGGGCCTCCCTTTGCCGGCCACCTCTTACAATCGGTTTGGTTTTATGTGATGGTTCTGTTGTTTATAATACTTTGTGGTGTCCAGACTCCAGAGGAGAGGTGAATTCATAACACGTGGAAAATAAATGAAAGCTTTTTCACCACCTTTGGCCTTTCCAACTCCTTGTATAATATAAACTGTTCCTCGATCTCCCCTCTTTTCCATTTACTTGGAATTAATCACTCACTACTTTCATTATTTTCCTCTTATATATAAAAGTAAGAGTATGCCATCGGGGTCTGGCAAAGTGGTTTGTGTTACCGGCGCCGGAGGTTTCATTGCCTCTTGGATTGTTAAAATCCTCCTAGAACAAGGCTACACTGTTACAGGAACCGTTAGGAATCCTGGTAATTAACTGATCTTCAATTTTTGTACAATATTCATGATACATTTCCCAATTGGTGATTCAAGTTTTGTTTTAGGAAATGTGCTTCTGATAATTATGTACATTGATTATGATTATGATTGTGTTTAGTCGGGCACCGTTTATACATGATTAAAATTATTTATTTTAATGTATATGCGTATACCGTAGATGTTAGACCTAGTACTACTTTGGCTTCTTCGTGTTTTACTTTTTCATATTTAAAACCGATCGAAGATTCTTACTCCGCCCGCCATTGTGTTTAGATGATCCCAAAAATAGTCACTTGAGGGAACTTGAAGGAGCAAAGGAGAGGCTGACTCTTTGCAGAGGTCATCTTCTGGACTACCAGAGTTTGAGACAAGCAATCTATGGATGTGATGGAGTTTTTCACGCTGCCTCCCCTATGACTAATGATCCAGTAAGCATTCATGCTGACTAGTGTTCAGTATCTGTATCTGCATTATAGCTCATTATATTTGTATCGCGCAAGACTCATTTAAGGAATCACTCTCTATAAATATTCTTCTTACCAAAATATTTAGTCAAGGAAGTACCAGCCTTTATTTGTGATTTAGCTTTCAGTTCCAATAACAGTCCATCCAAATTGAAAGATGTTCATTTTACATACCCGAGCGACTTCTGTTTTTGTCCTTTGTACGTACTTTTTTGTTTGGTTTATAAATGAAGGAGCAAATGGTGGAGCCAGCCGTAATTGGGACTAAGAATGTGATAACAGCAGCTGCAGAAACCAAAGTTGGAAGGGTTGTGTTTACTTCGTCAATTGGTGCGGTCTACATGGACCCCGATCGGGCACCCGAGAAAGTTGTGGACGAGACTTGCTGGAGTGACCTTGACTTCTGCAAGAATACTAAGGTCTTTTAAGAAAATAAAATCACTAACGCGCGTGTCCTTCATATAGTTGATTTCAATTTGTTTGACGTGTTTTTCAAAAGCGGCTTTAATTTGCAGAATTGGTACTGCTATGGGAAAATGGTGGCGGAGAAAACGGCGTGGGATGAGGCAAGGGAAAAAGGAGTGGATTTGGTCGTGATCAACCCAGTGTTGGTGCTTGGACCACTGCTCCAGCCCACAGTGAATGCAAGCGTTCGTCACATACTAAAGTACCTAACTGGCTCTGCCAAATCATATGCTAATTCAGTTCAGGGATATGTTCATGTTAAGGATGTGGCACTAGCCCACATACTTGTCTACGAGACTCCTTCTGCATCTGGCCGCTATATCTGTGCTGAGAGCGTGCTTCATCGCGGCGACGTGGTCGAAATCCTCGCCAAGTTCTTCCCGGAGTATCCCATCCCCACCAAGTAAACTCACTATCCAAATCTTTCAGCTAAATTTAACCATTATTTGAACTAACCTTTATATTTGAACTAACCTTAGTGCCTAAAAATCTGTCTGCTAATCCTATTTAACGACATGTATACATGGAGAAGTTTCTTCTATTTGAAATGATGATGTGTCCGTAGGTGTACCCAACAAACAAAATCGTGTACTATATATAATACTATATACTTTATGAAAGAATTTGACTGAAATTGACGCTGTAAATTCAAATAAAGAGTACCCATTAACAAACATCCAAGTATATATGTTTCTAGTTTTGCCTTACCTACAAAACATCAAAATCTTGTTTGGCCCCAGCAACTTTTTCCTTCCACTTTACCCTCCTAGCTCATTAGCATCATCTAGTGACATCGATCTTTAGTGTCAACAATAGTAGGAGGGGACATCCCTTTGTAGTAATTTCAATCATGATCTCTAGCGATTATTAAGCTGTAATAATAGATATATGTCGTCGTTAGCAATGATTAATTAGTATATAACAAAATCATATGCATGTCGTCACGTAATCAGTCTCGTTTCTAGAACTGCTATATATCTAGAATAGGTGATCATTAATTAATTAAATCATGGCCTAATACAGACGCTTGATCAGGCCTCGAAATACATATATATTTATATATATAGCCTTGTTTTCAAGTCAGTTCCCCTCCTCTTTCCTTAAATCAGGTTATTATTACCACTTATGCTACTATTAAATCTAATCATTATTATGATTCAGGTGCTCGGATGAGACGAGGCCAAGGGAAAAACCGTACAAATTCACCAACCAAAAGCTAAAGGACTTGGGCTTGGAATTTACGCCTGTTAAACAATGCTTGTATGAGACAGTGAAAAGTCTGCAGGAGAAGGGTCACCTTCCACTTCCTACTCAAAATGATGAACCTAGCTATTCCAATGATCACTCTTAATTAGCCTCTACTACTCTTAAAAAGTATTAGGGGGGGATTATCAATAGTGAAACTTGACCAGTATGGCTTTTCCCTTTTTATGTACCAAATAAAAAGAAAAAAAAAGAGCTGCTTGTTATTCTCCATTTTACTACTTATATGGGAAAGGTTTGTGATGTTCCTATTAATTAATGTTATTTTTGAAGCACTAGCAGAAGCTGAACAAGTCATTGATGGGAGCAGTTGATAATAGTCCAACAGGTCCATAAATCCTATTGGGCTGAGATTTAGTGATTCACGTTGTCAGCCCAAATCAATTACGTAGTAATGGAAAAATTGGCAAAGTGTAACAACGTAGAGTTCAAATTGGTAAAGTATAGCCAAAATCTCTTAAGCTTGGCATCAAATGGCCAAAGTTAACCTTTTTTGGCTAATCAAATGGCCAAAGCTAACCTATTTGGCTTATTATCACAAGACAAAAATATTTTAAATCCTCTTCATTATATATATTTTAATTATTAAACATTTTCTCTGTCTTACTTTAATATTTCAAAACTACCTTCTTAATTCACCCTGTTTTTCTCTCATTCTTCTCCGTATCTTTTCTCATTTCACTTTCAAAATTAACCATACTTTCCCTTCCTCACCATATCTTTTTACCCATTTTTTTTTCTTTCATTTTCTTCATATATTCTGTCAATTTTCTATGTCATATTTTAACCAAAATAACTCGATACATTTTTTGTTCAAACATCAAGATTGTGTCGATATTTGCTTGTAACAGAATACCATTATTTAGAATTCTATCGATTCTTGTTCCAAATACATCAATTGGAGGAACACTATGAATATCGATAGTTTTTCAATTTATACACAATGGATAATCTTTAAAATTGAGATGCCCTTTCTTCAACTCGATGTATACTTGTAATCCCATATCATTTTGCATCAACATGTTGCAGATCAGACCATGAGAACGTAGAAGCAACACATTTACATAATTTTTATCATTTACAGTTTAGTCTCAATTTACTATTTCTATTTCTTTCGGACTCTAAGTTAGGTTATTAGGATAATATTGTCATTTCTAGTTGCCTAGGATTCTCTTTTACATTATAAATATACTCATTTGGAGATTATCAATGAAAATCATCTTTTAGCTCTATCTAGAATAGCTTTAGCTTAGCTTAGTTTGTAGCTTAGTTTCTTCTCAAATTCCATTCTGCATCATTTGGTATCAGAGCAATCATCCTCGCGTTGTGGGTATTTGTTGATGGCATTTCAAAATACTCATTATACTTTCAATTTCACATCTATCCTCCCTCCAAGTTCTAATGGTGGTTATGGAGGAAATCCTTATGGATATAGATATACAGGATATGGGGATTATTGTAGTGGGTATCAACAACAATTCAATCCAACATATCCACAATATGCATACCAACCTTCAGAGTTCTCTGGTTTATCTAATTTTCAGTCATTTGGAGGTTATACCAGTATGAGGAAACACGACAACTACAGTCCACATCTCTATACAAATTACAATCCATATCCTAATGTTGCTTACAACATCACTGTCACTCATGCAGATTCACAGTATCAAAGAAGTTACAATCAGTGGGAAAATACTAACTCCATCTATGTCACACATAGCACACTCGGTGTTGGTCTATATAAGTTCTCTTCATCCTCGTGCGAAGGGAATTGGAGGGAGAGGGAAGATATTTGTGCGATATCAGACGAAACGCTTTTGTCATTTCCAATGGAGGCTCGATTGGAAGATAATCCTGCTCCCAGGGAAGGCACTATACTTGTTTCTACTCTATTAGAACGAGACAGAGAAGCCTCACTACCAGTTGTATTGAGGAAGACATTTCTTCAAAAATATATGCACCAACTGTTTGATGAAATGCCAATTAATGAGAAGGATGGTATCAACAGTAGTAGTAGCAAGGAGAATAGTGCACAGATGATGGAGCAAGTTATTGATCCAGAATGTATTGCTCCCGTTGCCATTAATTTCAGTGTTGTTGCAAATGTTGAACTCTTGCTGGACAAGACGAGATTGAGGAAGGTTGAACAGAAGTCAACCATTGTTGGATCATCAGTGGGCAGTCCAGTTGCTGCATTGAAGATGAATATATCTGAAGTGGTCGAGCAATTGAAGGAAAGAAGGTATCCCACTTATGAGCCACAATCAGAAGTAACCGGTGGGGATTTTGATTTGTTGAATATAAGCACTGACGGTGATGTCAATGGGTTTGAGCTTTCATAGGTAATTCCAAATATGAAAAACTCTCATGACACTTACCTAATTATCAAGTCTGATGAAGAAATAGATTTGAATAAAGTTGAGGATGATGATGAGATGGTGATACAAGAAAACCTTTCAAGTATTGAAACTTTGGGTGAGGACATGGATCCTAGAAAATGTGCAGAAATGGAACCTCTGGTGATGAGTTTTTATTCACAAGGTACTCTTATTAACAAGGATAAAGTTGTGTCTGTTGAGGAAAATACATAACCATATGAGCCTATTGACAGAGGAAAAGTGTGCAGGACCGAGGATCCAGAACAAGTACCCGGGAAACCAAATTTATTTGAACGGGTTTTTTCTGGTTCAATCAATTGTGTATCTGAGACTACTTTACTTTCTGCTAGCGAGCATCAAGTGGTGAATAGGGAACTAGTATTCTTAATTCAAACAAAACTGAGTGATGGTGATGAAGAGGGACTTCCCCCGTTAAAGCGAAGTGACTTATTTCCTTCTTTCAGATTTGCAACTGATCTTCTGGTTCCTAGCGAGGATTGCGCTCTTAAAACTCTCATCATAGACGTCAGCACAGTTGCATACAATAAAGGAAATTTTCCTGTAAAGTTGAATGTGGGGAGTGATGTCCATGGGATAGAGAGAAATATAGCTAGCAAGGGAGAGATTGAGTATTTGCATAATTTGTCTGATAAAATGCTAACTTGTGAACTACAAGGTTCTTTTGACAACTTAACTCATGTCTCTGATATACTTATGGAAACTGAGAAGTTTTGGAGTGACAACACCTACCTTGTTGAGAAGGTCAAGAGCCAGATTGTGGACATATGGATGGAGTCCTTGATGGTAGACCACAAACTCTCTAGTCCCTGATCTTCGGATCAACCTGGTGCTATGAATTGTACTCGCGTAGTTTGTGGGTATTCTCATATCATAAATGCTTCAAAGATATCTGTCGAGGGGCACATTGGCTTATTAATCTTACATTTTAGAGGTAAGTCTTATACGATAAGAAATGCTCTTGTTGGGGAACTGGAGAAGTTGGTCGTGAAGGCTTTCAATGATATGGAGGTTGAAATAAGTTCAAAAGTCATCTCACCCCTAACCAAGCAAGCAATGTTGAAAGGTTACCGAAAGGTGTCAGCATATTCAATGAATTGTTTACTTCAGCAAAATTGTGTGGAGAACATGCATTTTTTATTGGAGCAGTTATGCAACTATTATCAGCAAAATTTTTAAGTACCTGTGCACTTAAAAATGGCAAGGAATATGCTTGTTGCTTTGAGAGAACACAAGATCCTCGGGGGTTCAAGTTGAATAAAGTCCCCTGGAATGTAGTTCTTTTAGCTTGCGATGAGTCAAGTATGGTTGATTGTGTTGATTTTTTAGGTGTGACTGAAGAACGACTAAAGTATAATCATATAGTCGACACAAATTCCCTTATTTGGTGGACATTATTCCATTTATGTGTTGCTGGTAGCAATGTGAAGCTGGGAAAAATTGTTGCTCAAAGACAAGTTGGCTCCTTAGGTGCCACAGTCTTTACCAGTAAAGGAAATCCAAGAGAAGATATGGTGCAACAGACTCAATGTTCCACAGAATTCACTGTCACTGTTCACACTATTTCTGAGATACTTCCTAATGAAATGGAGTTTTGTAATGCTGCCAAAGATGATAGCTCCAACGCAAAAGGCAAACGCGACATTATTTTCTCTCAAGGTCTCTGCCTTTCTGCCTTTAGGAGTCACTTATATCAGTCTCTGGATATTATTTTCTTGCGAGGTCATAATCTCATTATGGCTTTACTCAACGAGAAACAATGTAGTTACCATGCTGATTGGAGGAGAAAATTGGGGCAACTGAAGCATAGTCTAAAATTCATGAAGTTGCGCTATACTTAATGTGGGGAGGCATCGACTCAGTTGCATTTTAAGGCTAATTGTTGCATTTTCAGTTTTCAATATTGTCTCTTTTACATGGTTCATTCTACATGGTCTTGGTGATGAGAAGCAACAAAATTTACTAATGATAATGAAGATGCATGATCCGAAAAATGGATCAACTTTTGCAATTTTTGGTGAAAGTAATGCTATGGAACCTAAACACAAGTCATCTGTTATCTCAATAGCTGAAAAGGCGTCAGGAAAACAGGGTAGTGATTGTGACCTTGTTATGCAAGAATTTTGGAAGCTTAAACTCAAGGGTGTTCGTTGGAATTCAAGTGAATTTGGAAAGACATGCATTATGCCTTTCATGATTTTAACCCTGAGGACAAGGTTTCTTAGAAGCAACACATTTACATAATTTTTATCATTTACAGTTTAGTCCCAATTTATTATTTCTATTTCTTTCGGACCCTAAGTTAGATTATTAGAATAATATTGTCATTTCTATTTGCCTAGGGTTCTCTTTTACATTATAAATATACTCATTTGGAGATTATCAATGAAAATCATCTTTTAGCTCTATCTAGAATAGCTTTAGCTTAGCTTAGTTTGTAGCTTAGTTTCTTCTCAAATTTCATTCTACATCACAACATCAATTTGATACCGCACATCTAAGAAATTGAGAGTTGTATTTATGTTTAGATTAGATGCAATAATGTTAATGAATTCATTATAACCAATACCTATATTGATTACAATACCTCTGTGTCGTAATCTACAAACCTATTATTGCAATTGCATATTCCTTTGTAATGGACCAAAACAGACAATGTAGTCATTTTCACCAAGGGTTCTGATTAGATTTTCTTCTTTTTTGTTACAACTTTCTCGTTTACAATTTAATTATGATGAAATTGTGTAAAATGCAGCCCTACTATAGGCTACAGAAAACCACTTGAACTTTTTTTTCATGGAAGAAGATCGTGACTGAGAATTTTACTTTAGATTTAAAACGGAAAAAGTAATAATGCATATATAGGAAGGGTCCCCCTCCCCATCCGCCCTTAATTAACAAAAAGATAAATTTTCTTTTTTCTGCGTTCACCGCTTCAAATCAGCAGAGTGAAGAGCAACTGAGGGTTGCCCTCAAGTGGCTAACCACCTCCACCATCAATCAATCAGTAGATAAAAGATTTAAACAGTAACGGAGGCAGAATTGTTTGTTAAGGAGTTCAGAAGTAAACATACGAACTAATAAGGAGGGGTTCAACATCTACTGTATATACATAAAAAATTATTTAAACTATATATAAATAGTAAAAAAAATTGTCGAAGGAAATTCGGATGAACCCCTCAACCAAGTGTAGTTCCGCCCCTGGATTTGAGGATACGTGGAAACACCACTAGTCCTCCTGATGGAGTAGGGTAAGGAAAAAAGTCGTCGGAGTGAAGATAAACAATGTATCAGTGTGCATGCACGTGCTTCATATTTAAGAAAATATTGTTCACTTAGTTGGGGGAAAATAATCTCTTATATTTACTTACGAATAAGGAGGAAAAAAAAAAAAACATAAAGATCTTCAGTAAATTGTTTTTTTTTTTTTTTAACAACTATCTCATGTTACTTTTTATTATTTTCTCTAAAAATAATTACACAGTAGTTAAATAATAACTGCAACATCGAATTTTCTAGAGATGTTAAAAGAACAAAATGGGCTAAAAGATGGAGCTGGTAAGTGGAAATGGAATAGTGAGCATGCATGATTGCATGTATATATATATATAATATATCATGCTGAGGTCAGACTCAAGAAAACAAAATAAAAACACTAGGAATTTCTGCAAGAAAAAGAAAACGCAAAACGAAAGAATTGTCATTTCAGTTGCAGTTGAGAGCTAATTATATGCTTACAGAACAATACAGTAAAATAAAATGGAAAATCACTAATGAAATGTTGCAGGTTGATCTAGTTAATTAGTCAAAGCTTCAATGAAATTAAAATTGATAATTTCATTGTGCAATTAAAATTGAAGAGAAAAAACAAACAAACAAACTTGATAATTAAGACCACAAGATTAAAAAACTTTTTGATACATTTGATATAACTTTAATTTAAAATCACAAGATTTAAAAGTCTTTTTTTTTTTTTTTTAAATTCATATCAAGCCATAATCGGTTATTCTTTTTAAAATGAAAGGAGTAATTTCTTTTCCTCGTAACAAAAATTTATCACGTCTCTCATGCAAATGATGCTAGTTGTGTGCGATATTTTAATTTCGATAACTTCTAAAAAACAAAAGAAAACGAAATAGAAACACTAGAAATTAAATTTCTGCAAGAAAAAGAAAACACAAAACGAAAGAGTTGTCATTTTTCAGTTGTAGGTTGAGAGCTATGCTAGCAAGACAATACATTACAGTAAAATAAAATGGAAAATCAATAATGAAATGTAGCAGGTTGATCTAGTTAGTCAAAGTGACAATGAAATTAAAATTGAATTTCATTGTGCAATTAAAATTGACAGAAAAAAATTAACCAAAATCGTTAATTATCTTTCGCTTTAGAATTTAAATGGACCCTTATTTTTTATGGAGCATTAAATGAACAAAGACTTAAAAGAAACAGACCTGATAAATTGAATTGATTAGCCAGATCATAAAACAAGTCCCCGTGTTAAAAGAATTAAATTAAACTATAAATAAAAAGAAAATGCCAACTTTTATACTCCCTCAATTCCGTTTTAGTCGGCTCTCTTCCTAAAAATATTTGTTTCAATTTAGTTGTCTTTTTTTATGAAATCAAGAGTATTTGTTATGTTCTTTCAATACAATCCTCAATATTAAATGACTAAACAAAGTATATTTACTCAAATTTATATTTTCAAAGCATAATTAATAAGACTAATTTGGTAAAATAAACCCCCAATAAATGTTTTCTTAATGGGAGTGTCAAGTAAAAAAGGACCAACTATTTTGAAACGGAGGGAGTATTACCTTATTTTTAAGTATAAATAGCTAATTATTTTTTTAAAACGAAGAATCCGTAGATGTTAATAAATATTATTTGTATGTTGGACACATCATCCCTTACCTAATTTATTTAATTAGATTTTGGGTTAGAGACGGCTTTTTAATTTGTACATTCATTTAACAAAACTCTTTTTATGAATAATATAGTAATGATCAGTTAAGATTATATGATAATATAATTAGAAAACAAAAACATGGTTACTATTTTAAATTCAAACTGGACCAAACAACATCTACTTATGATTTTTCTTTGCTAGTGTCACTCCATAATTTGCATTTACTATAAATCCTCAATGATAGAAAATATTTTAGACTTAATTATAATGAAATTATAATATGAGGATGTATACTGTAGTAATTAATTACTCTCTCTCTCTTTTTTAATAGCCAGCAGCCATCTAGACCAACTTTGATATTGATAGTTATTCCAAGTTAATTAGATTCCAGCTTGCAGGAGTATTACAGTAATTAGTTTTCAAAATTTAATTTAATTCTAATTAGCTATATACATGCAAGTTCTATCCATCTTAAATTAAACTTTGACATCTGGCCAAATATTTGCTACCTAATGTTTTTTTTTGTAAATTAAAAATGAAAAAGTTTTTTCCTTTTTTTTTTTTTTGATAAAAAAAGAGTCAAGCGTATTTTTTTTGGTTCCCTTAAAAATATTTTTATTTTTAAAAAACTAATGAAAATTCTTTCATGGATATAGCAAACTATTCTTATTCAACTTGAGAAAAAAAACAGTTGATATTTTTTTTTTCAAAAAATAAAAATAAAAATTACATTGGCAATAGGAAAAGGAAATAACAAGATGAGGAATCTAACTCTCACTAATGAAATAAAAATTCAAGTAGTCAATGAAGGAAACTACATTCATGTTTACCGTTAACTCGTTGGATCTATGGTTGTTCAACGGTTGGCTCGATCGGTTCAGTTTTATATATTATTGATTTGATTTATCGATTTCGAATTTTAAATATGTTAAACCGATAACCAAATCAATAAGATATTTTTTATCGGTTTTCGGTTTATCATTTTTTTACTCTTTAACGGCTTTGATTTTCGGTTTAACCGATAAAAAAATACTCATAACATAGAAATAGTAGCAACTAACATGAAAAAAGATTGAATCTTAGTTGCAGGCAAAATCCTACATGATGTATTTTAATTACTCGAATCTACAAGCTTGAACTGAATGTTAGTTTAGGAGATTGAATAGGTTTGTTTCTTTGTAGAAATATATACATATTGGGTTGTCGATTGGTTTATCCAATGACCCAATAAGAAAAAAACGGAATCCAACTAATAACCCAATAAATTTCTTTTATAAAACCATAAAAAAATCGTTAATTCAATAATCCAATAACAATAAATCAATAATATTTTTATCAATTTGATTTACTGATCGATTCAATTTTTACACACCTCTAATTGAATCACATTTTTTAAAGGTGCGCTTGTAATTGGGAAGAGAAGTTCCTCCACATTATTATTTACCACGAGTGAGACAGTGATTACAATTAAGAGGTGGAACATGTCGATTTTGTCTAAAGTTTTTTGATATTTATTACGAATTAATTACTCTTAAAAAAAAAATATGTTGTACCTAACCTATATTGTAGGATGGAAATAGTCTGCCGGATAGATGCAATTCCTACATGTTATAATTGAAGTTTGAAGTTTTGTATGACTGAAGCTCAAATACAGAGATAGCTGAACTTTTCGAGTAGTTTAAAAGAACGTTTTGGTTCTTCATCTGATAGATTATATATTAAATATGAGTCGCATGATTTTATCATATAATCAGATGTGGATCATAATAAAGTATAAAAAAAGATCTACTATCTATATTTGATTAATTAAAAATTCTAAATTAGTTCAAATTTAATTGTCAGACCTCATAATTTATGATATGTCTACAACTAAAATTCGTTAATGTTTTCTAGATAACAATATCCAAATTGATCATGATAAAAGATTTCTTCGAAAGAGAAGTGAAACCTAAAATACAAGTTTTTAGCTGAGGAATATTTTTTGAACATGAAGACGAAGTTAAAATAATCATTATATAGTCATATCGCTCTATAATAATTATTTTTTATAATAATATTTTGTTATCACGTTCATGTTATTTTTGAATCGCTTTTCATATTATTGTTGTATTATTTATTCCACGTAATAGAATTTTGTTTTAATGATCAAGTTTTTGATGGGCAACAAATAGAATAATGTCATCACTACCCATAAGAAAAATGGAGGACTTGGCCTCCACAAGAGTGAGCTTAGGAACAAAGCCATACATGCCGGTCTTGCATGGAGATTGTTCCATAATCCTACCTCACTTTGGGGTCAAGTCATGCTCAGCAAATACTACAACAACCAGGGAGTGTCTACACCCAAAAGGTTAAGTTCCAGAACCTGGAATTGCATCAAAAAAGGCTGGAGGGACTGCTCGTTAGGAATTAGATGGAGGGTGGGCAAAGGGGACAAGGTGAGCTTCTGGGGTGACACTTGGATCCCCCATCTTAATAGCCTCAAAAGCATCATTCAAGGACCTGTGCCCCCTCACACTATGGACATCACTGTGCAAGATGTCCACAATAATGGCAATTGGGACTTCTCCTCAATTCCTTTCCACATACCCACCATCATTACCCAAAGCATCACTAGTATAGCCATGAATGACAATGTCAATACTCCTGACACTGCCATATGGAACCACTCCCCTGATGCCAAATTCACCACCAGTTGCATGTACTCCTTGCTACACAACCAAGCCTCTAAGGTGGGAAGCCTTAATAACCACCCAACCATCTTCTCAAGGATTTGAAAAGCAAATACCCCCAACAAAATCAGAACCTTCTTGTGGCTCTTGACCCACAAAAGACTGCCCACCAGTAGTTACCTCAACTACATAGGCTTAGACGTTTCCACTCAATGCCATTTCTGCAACAATAGTGTTGAGGACCTTTCTCACATTTTCTTCAAATTCCCTAATGCTCTCAACTTCTGGAGTAGCATTCAAACCAAGAGCAGTTTCAAACCACCCTCAACCTGGTTAACTACGAAAGCTTGGGAAGACATCTGGGGTGCATTATGGAACAAACCTTTCAATAACTGGCTAACCTGGGCACTCTCTTACCCTACTGTCTTTGGGATATTTGGTTGACTAGAAATGATAATCTCTTCAATGACAAATATGGGCCCATTAGAGTTGAGGATGTTATTGCCACAGCCACTGAGTACTCTCTTGTTTGCAGGCCAAATCAAACTGAAAGGCATCACAACAATACTGTGACTAATCTAAAATGGAACCCTCCAACCATCAGGGAGCTCAAGCTCAACACTGATGGCTCTGTTATACGCAATCCAGGCCTTGGGGGATTGGGTGAAGTTTTTAGGAATAAAGATGGGGAATGGATTCTTGGATACTACCAACATATCCCCCATACAACCCCATTAATGGCTGAACTCTTAGCTATCAGAGCTGGCCTCAAGATAGCAAAAGAATACAACCTGACTGCTTTTGAAATAGAGATAGACTCCACAACTACTATTAATATCCTAAACAATAACCACCCTCTCTATGCTAACATTATAGATGAGTGCAGGTCATTGATGGAGGCACTAGAAGCAGTGGCACCAAGACAGATATTCAGAGAGCAGAACAAAGTGGCGGATTGCTTGGCGAAGGAGGGAACTAAAAAGGAATACTTGTCAAGACCTACTGTGCTTTCTACTATACCAACTTTTTCTACCAATTATGTAAGAGATGACTACTCCGGCAAAACTTTTAATCATTTTGTTAAACATTTGAACATTTTCCCACAAGGCCGGGATGTGACCTTGAACTCTAACTTTTTGTTTCCTACGTCTGATAGGAGTCTCAACCCCCCTAACCCCAGCTAATGATGAATGAAATTATCTCTTCATTACCAAAAAATAAATAAATAGAATAATGTACAAATAATTACAATCAAAATCAGTCTCTCTATTCTGTCACCTCATTATAACGTCATTGCCTCATAGCGGTTTGATTTACGTTGGAATCGATTTTTCATGTCTGTTTTACTTATCTATAATGACATTCTACCTATAACTTCAATGACGTTTATTATAGCGGTACACTCTTTATAAAATTACCTTTCATAACAGCAATATTATATACAAACTAAAATATCAAATTTCTTATGGTAATCATCATTACTGTCACACACACACAATTAATTTCAAGTACGAAAATCTAATTTAAAGAAAAAAAAATTAAATGGTGCATATCGATTAGTTCATAACTTTATGAGGAAAAGGCTATTAATGTTTGTCTTTTTTATATTCATATTCTTTCTAACTTTGCATACTTTTGCTCATCACAAACCAAATGAGATCGGAATATCAAATACCAGTATTTATATATAACATCACCTCTCTATGACAATCATGAAATTTTCGATCAAATGATGTCACTATAGAGAGATTTGACTATATTAGATATTTATATTCAATAAATCGTTTAGTCCATGAAATAATGCCAAATTATTTTTATAGTAACAATTTTCCTTTAGTCCTTTATAGTCCATGACTATATTAGATTTTGTTTCATTTAACAATTTTTGAATGACTAACGAGTTCTAACACGTTACAGTGTGTACTAATATTCGATGGACAACATGTGATTCCTGACTTAGAACCAACTTTGAGGGAAAATTAATCATAATTTATTGGTTTGATGCATACAAGTACTTTTGTAAATAATATTTCAAACCAACACATGAAGCTTTTTGTTCTCAATGGTTTAACTATTTATTGAAGGCATTCAATACCAAATCATTTTCATCAAGATGAATTGTCTTGATTGCGCAATTTGAAAGTTATGTTCTTAACTCAATTTTATTGAGCAAGCAACTTTATGAATGTCAAACTACAGGTTGACAATAAACGCACATGTGATCATCTTATATTGATGCATCTTAATTAATCACATGACTGGTGAACGGGCCCATATTCTCCTTTTATACTTTTCAGATTTTAAAGGATCCAATCCCAATATTAGTTGGTCCAACCAACTTATCATGAGAACAAGCAACATTAAAGTTCAGAAAGAATTTTTAAATTCTTCAATATATGTTCAATACACAGTAGGCACATATCGATTTTTCAGGTCAATTTATGAACTTTTATTCTAGCAAACTCCAAGTTTACCTTGACATGCACCTTTTACTTTAGTAAATTTCAAATTTACTATTACATGAATAAATTTCAGATTTACTACTTCAGAAGTAGATTTTAAAATAACTTTTTTCAATTATTCAGCCTCTTTCGAAGGTGGGTTGTGATAACATCACAATCATGCGCACGTTTGCATTAATAAGTTTCTCATTCCTCAGAAATGGAATATAATCATGCCTTAAGCGTATCAAATTATGATAGCTACTACAAAAGCAAATTGAGACATATATATGATTTATTGCTATCACATTTAATTCAAGGAATGTAGCATATTTAATGGGACATGTTTCACCAAATATCCATTATTTTGTCTTAGCCATCATAATATCATTAATATGATGCATTGAGATTCAAACTCAATGTCTTATCCATATAAAGGTGTCTTAGGCATAAATCGATGGGACTTGAATCTAACATATTATCATCTCTTTTGATAATATTGTTCTTGAGGATTAAATTTAAAACATAATGGTTCCAAACCAATTATTTTTCCTCAAATCCAACAATACTTATATTATTAGTAACAAAAGACAAATAACATAAGGAATTACTAACCTTGAAATCCTTTAGATTTATAATCTTACCTGTTTGGCAGAGTCTCGTGTTGATAACGTATTATAAAACAATAAAGAAGAAGAGTAAAGAATAGAGAGTAATTCTTTATTTCTCATTCTTGAGGATGATTTACAATGAAGGAAACCCTTCAATTTATAGGGAAAATTTACTCTTAGTTTCTGACTAAAAGACAGATACTTTAAATCCTGATAGATATCAACTAGATCTTTTTAGATCTTAGAGATAATGCATCAAAACCCCTCTGAACTTGTCTCCACAACTTACTTTAGCACTTAAACTTAACTTTCGTTTATTTACCCTTAAAATCTTTAAAGTGAATTAATTTCCCCCCTATGTTGACGTGTAATTTTTTTTTTTTTTTAAAAGTCAAGCATAAGGAGGAAATTAATTCACTTTAAAGATGTTAATGGGGAAAATAAATAGAAGCTTAGTTTAAGTGATAAAGTAAGTTGTGGAGACAAGTTCAGGGGGATTTTGATGCATTATCTCTAGATCTTATCTATATTCTTGATAGACATTCACTATAATGTAAATACATTCATAACATCCCACTTGATTTTAAATATTATTACTCCTTTCTTTAAGAAGGATAATTTTGTAACTTTAACAAAGTCAATACATATTTCTTAAATATTGTGTCCGGTCAAATGATGACACATAATTTGGGACAGAGAGTAGTTAATATAAGAAAAAATATTTAAACAGTTAAGAAGTTATTTAATACAAACCTCATTACCTTAAAGTTTACACTACAAGAAATGCTTAATTTGTGATAGTTTATTTGTGGATGTTTAAAGAAATTCCAGTAATAATTTATTTCGTCGCATTTTATTATTACCCCGCAATGTAAAAAATTTTAGCGGTGATTTTATGAAGAAGGTTATAAAAGTGCTTATTGACTTCCACAAATTTATTAAATTTGTTACTTTTAGGAACTATATTTTTTTTTAATATTATATTTTACTAAACTCAAATTGTATGTTATATAATAATTAATTTTGAAAGTTAACTCATTATGTATTACAACATATAAAAACACACTCTTCTCCGTCTTCATTTTAACACTATTATAATTACTTATCATTTATTTTATTTTTTAAAACCTATTGAGGTAGTCTCGATTTTTTTTTTTTTTTATACTTTATCTACCCAATTTCATTTCAACATTTTATTTTATGTACACTACTATTTTGTATTAGATATTTGTGTTATCTACCCAATTCATGTCAACATTTTATTTTATGTACACTACTATTTTGTATTAGATATTTATGTTATTTAGTGATGTTGGTTGCACCATAACACAATAATTTAAATTTCATAATTGGTAAAATTATAGAAAAATATTATATGATCAACTTTTGCTCAAATACATTATACATATTTATTTATATGTTGTTTAAAATAAAACTTAAATGCCAAATCAATAGTCATATACACATATTCATTATATTATTTTTGTATGCATTTAAACTTTATTTATACTCTTGTAATAGTTATTTTTTAAGTTAAAACATATTTCTTAATAATTATTAGTAGATTTTTTGAATAATTTTTAAAAAAAGGAAGTTTGTTTTTTGCACCAAAAAGAAAAATCTCTCATTTGATTTGGATCAAAACCAACCAAAATTCTAGTAATACTTTCCCCTCCTATAAAAAGTTATAAATTATTAAAGATTAAAATTTTCCTCCAAAAAACTTAAAATCCAATCTAATAACCCCCACCCCCCTTAATTTACTTTTATCTTTTGTAGGTTCAATAAAGTGGAATGACTGATAAATAATTGTATGAATATATAGGTAATTCTCCACCACATGAGTTCTTTTTATTATTTATTCCATATATATATATATATATATATATGTAAGTTATTAAATTTAATTTATAGATACTTTTACATATTCTAAGTTTTTTTTGAATTTCTACAACATCGTAAAGTCATTCATATTCGGCCTTTATTTGATTTCAGGCAGAATTCAATTTTATTTTTGTTTAGTTAAGTATCATGGAATAATTTTATTCTTATTGAATTTGACTATTGCAAATTAAAAGACAGTTTTGAAGATTAGATTGTGATTGATAATAATATAACATAAAAATAAAGCCAAGAAGGGTCTAATATATAAATTAAGAGAAGTGAGAAATGATTGAACCAATATATTCAGATTCATTGTATAATTTTGAAAATCATAAGGCGGGTAATGTTTATATTACAATTTTTTACAACTTTAAATGAACATTATTACAATGTCTCAATCACTATTTAATGTTTCGTCATTAATAAAGTAATTTTCTTTTATCCATAATTTTATAAATATTTATAATATATATGAATTTGTTTTTGAGATTAATTTTGTAATTTTTTATCATGATGTAGGAAGATATATGTATATCAATATATGTTTATCTAATTATCTATTCGATTTTCATTGTTTTAGCTTGATGCATAGGTCGAGCTCACGTCGCCATGAATAGAGGATTGTATGACTAAAATTCAATGCACCAAGCAAACACTTTAAATTTTCATGTTTATTTGATGCGGAACTATTTAGATTTTTAAGAATTTAAAATTATAATGTTCAAATTATTATACATAAGTTTGTCTAACATCACGAATATTTAACATCATGACTTATAAAGCTTATTAGTATGTAATTATTTGATGAAATTTGATTTATATTGAATGTGTTATTTAGTAAAATTATATTTTCATATTATTTTGAAAGATTGATGTAAATCAAATTTCACATGTTTTATTTTAAAAAAAATGATACTTTATGGCAGTTGTAAGCTCAACAAATTAAATTATGCAAATATTAATCTCATATCACGATAATTATAAATCCACACAAATTTAATTTTCAAAATATTGAAATTATTTTGTGAAGGTTCTAAATCGTCACAAATTAATGCTAAAATCCTCCACAAATTTATAAGTCATTTTGTGACGATTGTCATAGACATTTATTAGAACCGCCGCAAATGAGCTCGTCGCAAGGCTAATTGTGACTTTTTTTAAAACCGTCACAATTCAATTTAAAGGGCTATAAACTGCCACAAATTAACAAAATACCCCCATAAATTGATCCTTTTTTGTAGTGTTAAAATGTGAACTACAATTAAATGAAGTTAAATTCTTATAAATTGTAATGAGTTATTATAACATTAACTACACGAAATTAAACATTTCGAAAGCAAAACAGAAACAGCAACGTAAGAACTAAATAAGGTAATAATAGCCTATACATTTACGTTTAGGTTAAGAACTAGTGATGAATGTATACAGATTAGAAATTTGTGCAACTTGTTGAAAGCCTAAGTGAATGCAAAGTTTGATCAAACAAAGTTGGCAAGCGGTTTTAAGATAAACAGATGTATATAAATGTGTTTACATCAAAGATACACCAAATCACAAAGTCATTGTTTGTTTATATGTGGATGACATGTTGATCATCAGTAGAGACATTTCTGACATAAATGTTACGAAATAAATGCTTGAAAGTAAGTTTGATATGAAAGACCTTAGAGTTGTGATGTGATCCTATGGATAAGAATCACAAGGGTTGGTGTTGTCACATTCTCATTACATTGAAAAGGTACTTGACAATTTCAAGTATTTAAATTTCGGTGTTGCCAAGACTCCATTAAACGTAAGCTTTGCACTTCAAAAGAATGAAGGTTAAAGTGACTCACAATTGGGTTAGGCAAGAGTGTTGGGATGTTTAATATATATTATGAATGGTACACGGCCAGAGATAGCATGTGCTATTAGTAAATTGAGTTGGTATACGAGTAATTCAAATAAAATTCATTGGATGGAAATGAAAAGAGTTTTGGGCATCTAAAATACACTCAAGACTATATTTTGCATAATAATAAATATCCAGCGGTAATTGAAAGATATAGTGATGCAAATTAGATCACCGGATCGAATGAAGTAAAATCCACGAGTGGATATATATTTACTTTAGGTGGAGGAGAAGTCTCTTGAAAATCGTCCAAACAGACATGTATTGTCCGTTCTACAATGGAATATAATCTGAACTTATTGCATTAGATAAAGCCGATGAAGAAGTGGAATGACTCTGAAATTTCTTAGAAGATATTCCTTATTGGCCCAAACCATTGACACCAGTATGTATATACTACGATAACCAAACGGTGATAGGTAGGGCAAGGAGCATGATGCATAACGATAAATCTCGTCATATAATACAGAAACATAATACCGTTAGAGAACTACTCTCTAGTGGAATTATCACTGTTGATTATGTGAAGTTAAAGGATAATATGTCGAATTCACTTACAAAATGCCTATCTAGAGAGGGGGTTGAGAGAACATCGAAGGGAATGGGTTTACGGCCTAGGACAAGTCAGCATAACGGTAACTCTACTTAGCAGACTGGAGATTCCAAGAGCTAGGTTCAAGGGGATCAAATAAAGTTGTGACTGACGGTTCAACATTATCAATAGACTCAAATCATTCTCATGATGTAAACAATTTTTAGGAAACAGTGATAAGGCTCATGGTGTGAAGCTTTTTAATGATTATCTAAATTTGGCAGATTTGATCAAATAGTTTAATCTATAGGATTGAACGTTTAGAAATCACCTATGTGAGGGTGAAGTGGAGGCCGCTTCAAGGAGAATGTTAGTAAAAGCCTATTCTCTATGTTCTCATGAAATCAGGACGTGTGCATGGCTGAAACAAACGAAACTGTGAGAACAATAAATGGTAAAAGGCTGATTGTGTGACGTGTGTTGTCTAGGTGTACATTAAAGTTCGATGATTCAAAGATATCAAATCTACCGATTGACCGAGTGCATCCAATGCATGTACATCACGAAAAGTTCAAAGGAAAACTTACTTATTCAGATGCAATCAGTCTTTGCTTGTTGATCACATACTTGTCTGTAAATTTTTGATAAGATAGTCATTCCCCATTCATGTGGGGGACTATTGAGTTATTAAGAGGTGTGAATGGAAAATGAAAATGTGGTATTTTTTTCGAAAAGACATTAAGAGAAAGGATACAATTTGAATAGACACATTTTCGTATAGAGTGGTATGACCTTTCCAATGGATTGTGACTTTCCATAGAGTTGCATCTTTTCGGAAGAGTTGCATCTTTATGAAGGGTGCACTTTTCTGAACCATTATTTCTCTTCATGAAGCAACACCTTGATGACTATAAATACCTGAATTTTTTCTTAGGTAAAGAAAATTAATTTTTGAGTAGAAAAGTAATCTTCTTCTTTTCTTCTTCTTCTTCTAAAAACTTTCGTGTGATCATCAAATCGTTGAGTGTGTTCGAAGTTTCTGAAAATTTGAGGTGCCGCTATTTTCAAAAAGAGAATCATTTTATCATTGAAGGAAAGATTCTATAACCTCGGATACTTGAGGGGAATAAATTTCTTAAGGACACACCATACATTCGGTGGACTTGATTCTATAATTTTCTACTTCATCTTCATTTCTTAATAGTTGATAAACACTTTATATATCTCGGTAGCTAGCTTGGCCTGAATTACGTTTTTCTACTAATGGGGATGGTTCTGATTTCAGGTCTCTTCAAAGTTTTTTTGAGCTTCATATTCTCTGGAAAATTACTGGAAAATTACCTAATATTTTGGTGGGATAACTGATTAAGTACTGGACTAATGGACCTAATATTTAGGTTGTTTTAACTTCTGTGTCACTGATAGTCAATTATATATTTTTAAATAATCTAAATTTTTAATTATTGTGGTTTATAATATTTTTTCTTCTATTCTACTAATTAGAAGTGACATAGTAAAATTATTATAGCAAATACTTGTGAATTTTTTTTAAGTGGTCTCATATAAGACGTTAAGTTAATTTAAAACATAAAAAAATAATGTATCATTTTATGCCTATTTTATTTTTTTATTAAATATTATTAATTTTTTAATACTTAAATGACTTATAAAAACATCAAAAAATAATTATGTCTATTTTATTTTTTTATTGAATATTATTATTTTTTTAATACTTAAATGAATTATAATAATTAATTATGAGTGATATAGTAAAATCACGGTTGAAGCAGCTGAAGCAGTCATGTCATAAATGTCTATTTTAATTTTTTTATTAAATATTTTAAATTTTTTAATACATAAATAACTTATAAAAATTAATTAAGAATAATATAGTAAAATCACGGTTGAAGCAGATGTATCAGACATGTCGGCCATGAACAATCTGCTTAAACTGCTTATTATGACTTATTATATAGTATAGATATAGAAATACATTACTTCTTTAAAAAATAAAATGTGATAGATATAAAAGAGTTCTTTTCCACCAAAAATTCCTTATGTTCCAAGGAGATCCTTCTGAATGAAAACACTAAATTCAAATAAGGTAGAAAATTCATAAATTCCATAAAAACTTAACCACACCAAATATTTATTAGTTGTCTAGTTCAAGTTCCAAATTTGAAGCCAAGAAATATTTACTGTATGTAACCTGCAGTAGTAGGTAGGTTGGTGAATATTGGCTTTTGCTTTTCCAACTCCTATATATACTCCTCCCTTGTCCATCTTTTCCAGTAACTTGAAATCACTCACTACTTTCATTTTCCTCTTATAATATATATATAAAAGTAAGAGTATGCCATCGGAGTCCGGCAAAGTCGTCTGTGTTACCGGCGCCGGAGGTTTCATTGCTTCTTGGCTTGTTAAACTCCTCCTACAAAAAGGCTACACTGTTAGAGGAACCGTTAGAAATCCTGGTAACTCTTCAATTTTTGTACAATATTCATGACACATTTTTGTATACTCTTAAACTATCTTAAAGTTGCGCGAGTAGACAGATATACTACGTTGCAAATCTCGTGATTTGACACTTAGAATGCATGCATCTCACGTGATTTGTCAGGTTGGATGTTTATATATGTGCTTACTTGTGCACAAGAGGACGTAAATGTGAGCTTAAACCAATTGTTAAAAGGAAACATTTACGTATTATGCCCATTTCCAAATTAATGATGTTTTAATTGATTATTATGATTTTGTGTTCAGATGATCCCAAAAATAGTCACTTGAGAGAACTTGAAGGTGCAAAAGAGAGACTGACACTGTGTAGAGCTGATCTTCTGGACTACCAAAGTTTGAGAGAAGCAATCTATGGCTGTGATGGCGTTTTCCACACTGCCTCTCCTGTCACTGATGATCCAGTAAGTATAATTCATGTTGATGGAGATAAATTACATAAATTAAACAACAAAACCCTCAAATATTTCAAAAAATTATTCTAATATGATACTGTTTAGAATTAAAGCCATTTGAATTACTTCATATGTTAGGATTGTTTACAGCCACTCAAGCTAGTGGCGTAGGATTCTTCCTTTCTTTTTCTGATGGTGGTTGATTGAGATTTATGGAAAAGACAGAGGAGGGAAGAGATTGAAATATAGAATACTGCTTCCGTGATGTTTTAAACCTCTAAATCTGATTACTACTACTTTATACTTTTATTTAATACTAAGGATAGCGTGAAGAAAAAAATAAAATATTACTATAACTTTGATTTGTTAAAATAGACAAGTAAAATGGAACATCTATTCACTTTCGTAAATAGTGGGCCCACGTCTATAACCACAGTTGACCATTAGCTAACACGTTGAAGGTGTGCTGGAAAAGTTGCTTTAGCTTTCAGTTTCCCACTAGTACGTTCATCCAAGTTTGAAATATGTATGTTCTTTGTACACAAGTATATAATGCTTCTTCTTCATTTTTGTCCTTTATATTTATTTTTGGTGAAGGAACAAATGGTGGAGCCAGCAGTAATTGGGACTAAGAATGTGATAACAGCAGCTGCAGAAGCCAAAGTTAGAAGGGTTGTGTTTACTTCGTCAATTGGTGCGGTCTACATGGACCCCGATAGGGCCCCCGAGAAAGTTGTGGACGAGACTTGCTGGAGTGATCTCGACTTCTGCAAGAATACTAAGGTCTTTTAAGAAAATAATATCACTAACGCGCGTGTCCTTCATAAAGTTGATTTCAATTTGTTTGACGCTTTAATTTGCAGAATTGGTACTGCTATGGGAAAATGGTGGCGGAGAAAACGGCGTGGGATGAGGCAAGGGAAAAAGGTGTGGATTTGGTCGTGATCAACCCAGTGTTGGTGCTTGGACCACTGCTCCAACCAACAGTGAATGCAAGTGTTCTTCACATACTAAAGTACCTAACTGGCTCTGCCAAAACATATGCCAATTCAGTTCAGGCATATGTTCATGTTAAGGATGTTGCACTTGCCCACATACTTGTCTACGAGACTCCTTCTGCATCTGGCCGCTATATCTGTGCTGAGAGCGTGCTTCATCGGGGCGACGTGGTCGAAATCCTTGCCAAGTTCTTCCCGGAGTATCCCATCCCCACCAAGTAATTATCCTCATATCTTTCAGCAAAATTTAACCATTATTTGAACTAACCTTAGTGCTTAGAGTACGTGCACTACAAATAGAAAACGTGAACAGTAAAATTCATCGCTAATCCTATTTAACTACATGTTAGGCGTAGCTTCGTTGCTTGAAACTTCGGTACCAATTAATGATTATACTCCATATCTAAGATTCTTTATGCCTAAAAAAGGGAATTTTCTTCTCTTTGAAATTATGACGTGTTAGTAGGTTATTGACCAAACAAATATAAAAGATAAATAAAAGTATACCCCCACTACCCATTCACAAACATTCAAGTATGTTTCTAGCAATATGTCTGGACTAGGATTTGCCTCACCTACAAAACATCAAATCTTGTCTGGTCCCAGCCACTTCTTCCTCTCACCTTACCTTTATTAGCATGATCTAGAGACATCTTTAGTGTCGACAATAGTGGGAGGGGACATATTTTTTTAGTAATTTAAATCATCTGTAACGATTATTAAACTGAAATAGATACGTCATTGTTAGCAATGATTAGTATTAATGTGTCACGTAATCGTGTTTCTAGAACAGATTACAACAACAACATACCCTGTGCATTCCCACGTAGTGGGATCTGGGGAGGGTAAAGTGTACGCAGATCATACCACTACCTCAGCTAAAAGTAGAGAGGCTGTTTCCAGTTTCCGACAGACCCCCGGCTCAGAATTTCTAGAACAGATTATCATAATTAAATGTATTATTATTTATTCAGGTGCTCAGACGAGACGAGGCCAAGGGCAAAACCATACAAATTCTCGAACCAAAAGCTGAAGGACTTGGGCTTGGAGTTTACGCCTGTGAAACAATGCTTATATGAGACAGTGAAGAGTCTGCAGGAGAAGGGTCACCTTCCACTTCCTACTCAAAATGACGAATCTATTCGAGTGATTAGTATTAATTAATGAATTAATTAGCCTCTCTTGCTCTTAATTAAACAAAGGAAGGGGAAAAGAAAGGCATACTTATTATTTGTTATGCTCCGTTTAATTACTTTATGTCCTTATTATGTGAAATGCTTTGTAGTAATGTTCCTATCGTTGTTAGTTGTTACTACTTGTAATCCAGTTCTTGTGATACGTGGTATACTATTATTGTTGAAATGCCACAAAGTGATACCAGAGGGGTTATTTCTTTACTGATTTACAGCGTTCATTAATTCTTTCATCTTGCTATTTTGGAACTGTTCAATGAACACATGGTGTCAAACATCTCTCAACAATATTGCCTAGGTAAATTGATTACCATAGATGACTATCTCTAGCAGCTTAGAAGCATTTATATTATCAACTTTTTATTTTTATAGCCTAGTAAATCTTACCAACTAATTGGGATTTAATGCTGTGTATTATTGCATTTATATGCATTCAGTACCAAGTACCAACTTTACATTAGACAAAAAGGGTTTTATATAATCTACCCCAACAGATTTGAAAATGAAACGTATATAGTCTATTGATTGATTGATATCCTCCTAAACCTAATATATAAAACTCCCCACCTAAACTATGCTAAGTTCCTATAATTAACACCCAAATTACAAACGGAAAAGTCCTTTTGGCCACAATTTTTTTGCCATAATAGAAAAAAAGTTATGTTCACATTATGAACTAGTTAACTTTTAGACATTTTTACCCTTTTACGTTAAAAATTAAATAAATTTGTCTATTTAAAAGAAAAAGGGTAATATAGCTGTAATTACCACCTCGAACCAAAATTTAATGGGAGATTATATTGTTTTCCAGCGCAGTTTTTTTTTGGGGATTTTTCATCCGGTGTCCGATGTCCGCATTGGAGCCCCGACTACTCCGGATAGCGGGTTGCAGGACCCATTAAGGTAACCCAAAACTAGTCTATTTTTTTTTAACAAAAAAAAAAAAAAATCTCTACCAAATCTAATGTTCTAAACAAAAAGAAGAAAAAACAAGAAACTGAAGTTATTTTCACTTTTCCTTTTTCTCGTATATGCTAAAAAGAAACTGGGAAATCACTTTCACATCCACTTAGACGCATTAGGATAGTAATCGATTTATGCCAAAAATTATAGTTTAGGGAAAATAAATACTTAGAAAAGTTTAGATGTCCAAGTCACATGTTAGGCCAAATTAGGAAGCTAGTAATTATTAAGCCTAGACATTATTACTTTCAAATATACAGGAGGGTTAAAATTTGTATGCACTCGGTGTATATATTAATCCAATGCATGCATGTCATGTGTTTAAATTTAGAGTTCACGTTACTTAACCATGATTAATTAACATGTATTTTACTTAATCTAATTACTTAACCTTTATAAAGAACATTAATTTGGTGTATATGCGTGTAAGTTTAGCCATCGTACAAATAATAAAGTGATATGATTAGCGTGTCGAAACTTGCGATTAACCTTCAACTAAATTAAACTAATGTTAATAATCTAAACAAGAAATAACAGCCATAATTATAATTAAAAAAGAAAATCAAACAGTGAACTCTAACCATTAGAATTTAGAAAGACGAGAGTAGGCTATTAGAGTGTGATGAATGTGATGATTCCTTTCTATTAGAGTGTGTAACTATAACTCTATAGATCAATCAGCATATTTTAATTGGCTTGGCCTCGTACATTACAAAGACTTTAGGCATCATTAAATTACCACACACAAAAAAAGGACTTTAGGCATGAGCAGTTACAAGTCACAAGTCACCTATTATAACCTCAGAAGTAAGTAAATCGAGTCAGAAGAAGATGAGGACGAGATAAGTTGAAACTGCAGAACCACATATTAAGCAAAGTTTTTGGCCAATTAATTATTGGAAAATGAAATCTGAACACGTTGTGGGACTTAATTTTTGTGTACAAATAGGATAAGCCAAACAATCAAGACTTTTCAAACTCTTATATTGTAGTTACAATCATCATCATCATCATAATTAATCAACAAATTAAAAGAGGTGAATATGATTGAAGCAAAATGTCAAACAATCACGTCTAAGTTGAAATAGCATACCAAAGATTCCTATGCAGAAAGGAACTTCCTCAGCCCTCTTTTGGATCCAGTTGAACTCCTTACACGACTTGAATCTGAATTAATCGGGATTCCAAAACAAGTACCGACATTTAATGAATCTTACACGACTCAAATCTGAATTAATCGATACTCCAAAATGAGTATCAGACACCAACAACCGTGTTAAAAAAAATATCATCACAACTCACGAGACACATCCACTTAAACAAGCTCAACAGAGGTACGGGAGGAAACTGAATACAATAAAATTTGAGATTAAGGTCACCAAGTAAATACAAGATTAATATAGATGATAGAGTTAATTTTTATTCTCATCTTTTAACCAGGGCTGGCTAAATACACAAGCCACCAAGGTAAGTGCCTTATTAGGTTCCAATATTATATTTTGGGCCTCATTTTTCAATAGTTACTGAAAGTAAGTCAGGTGTATATCTTTTTTTTTTTTTCCTTTGAAAATATTGAATTAAGCTCAAAAAGGCTAAGGTTCATAGTAGTCTCCTATATATGCTACGCAAAATACTTCCAGAGACAACCGAAAGACTTTTTATATTTCGGACCTTACCTTCAACCGAAAGAATTGAAATCTTAGATAAAAATACTAAATATGCATGGAGAGGCTTTGATTCAAATGACATTTTTGGATTCAGCTCCTCTCCGTTTTCTCTAAGTTCCTACTTATTAGATGAGAGACACACGACATAAATTAAAATGAATGATTTAGATTTGATTAATAAATATTTTATATATTTGCTTTCAAAATTTTTAGTAATTCCACAATTATAACTACAAAATTATCTTATTCATAAATATATATTTTAAAAATTCTCTCTTCTTATTTTTTTTTTCCTAATGATGATTTAACTAGAAAAAAATATATTCTATGGTTAAAAAAAAAAATCTACGGTTAAAAAATTAATAGATACACCCTTATCATTTTAAAAACTTTATTGTTTCTCCCTTTTCCGGATTTCTTAACTCTTCTTATTTTTCTTCTTCGTCCAAAAAAAAAAAAATTAGCTATAAGAAAAATTGGCAAAGTCAAAATCATGACGACAGGACAAAAAAATTCTCATAAATATAAATCTTTGAGTAGTAAATTATTATAATAACACGAGCATTATCGATATTATAATAAAAATACTCAACAAGCATAATTACAAAGAAACTTGGTTATTTTTTTTGTTATTTTTTTTTTGGCAATTAAAAGGGAACTTTCTATTACCAAAGGGATAATTTGTACAAAAGTGAAAAGTGTTTGTGGCATAACAGCCAGAACAGTTGCATATGAGGCTACTATTACATCAAACTAGCTAGCAAGCTTGCAAAATCAAACTAGGGGATTAGGGATAAAAGTTAAGCTCTGCTAATCTTGGCTTTCTTGATGATCACCTGCGTTGGATTACTCTTCGATTTCTCACCCAGCTGCCAAGCACATCCTGTATACGGCCCCTTCCCTTAGTATTAATTAACACAGGCCCATTATAGCTCTTCTTACCTTGTAACACCTAACCATAGTAACATTAATTTTGGACCATATATATTTCACTGGAATAGGGGGAGCTGAAAAATAAATGTTCAATAGATTCACTTCCCGATCGAGGGGCATAAAGCACATTGCTGGTCATTAGTAACTCCCCATTTCACAAGACTGTCCCTAGTGCATGGGAAGCCATTTCAGAGCTGCCAGTCGTAGTATGAAAACCCACTTTGGGTGAGCCGGGACCGGGATTATTGCAGCTAGCTAAGAAGTGAGATCAATTTCCCTAATGCTATAGCATCCTGCAAATATAGCTTAGCTTTCACTATTTTCTGAACTACCCAGGAGGCTTATTTGGGATTGCAACTCCTGCATATAGGTTTATCCTTTATATATATAATAGCAATGTACCCACTTGACATGATGTATACTTCAAATGATGTATACCTCACACACATGTTTAACAACAATAACTATGTGCATGGGATACACGTGAGGCGCATAAAATGCATATATGGCACACGAGATGCACATGTGGCAGAAGAATGCACAGATGATATACGAAAAACAAGTTTTATTGAGTATACGTAAAACCTCTTCTTAAAATTTGATTTTTACCGCCTTAAACAAGACGTATTAACAGTCATATTCGGCCTCAATATAAAGTTTCTCATCAGAAGACATCCCTTAAACATGATTAAAAGCGAAATTAAAGAGTTAATAACTCAAATGGTCACTCAACTATGAACTTTTATCTCAGAAAGTCACCCAACTTTGATCTTTACCTTAAAAGTCATTCAACTATGGATTTTTATCTCAGAAAATCACTTAACTTTGATCTTTACTTCAAAAATCACCCAATTATCACATTTTGACTCAGAAAGTCATTCAACCTATTTAATTATTTTAAAAAACTAGAATTTACTTATGTGAAATTTCTATTTAAAAATAACTTTTAAAAAAATAAAAAATGTCCCTTTAATGATCATTTTATCTATATTTTCCTAAATTAATATTTCTCCCACCCCTTTCTCATTTTTCTTCTTCTTTTCACTTTCTTCCCATAATTTTTTTCATTATCACACATTATAAGGAATTGACATTAAAATTGTACGAAATCGAATTACTACCATATTTTATATTTGTATTTTATTCTTATTTTATTTTCTAAAAAGAAAAAAAATAAAGAGGGCAAAAGAAGAGAAATAAAATAAATGTATAAAGTATTTAAAAGGGAGAAAAAGGGAAGTGCAGGATATTTTAGTTTATTTTATTTTCTCTTCGTTTGTTTCTCTTTATTGTTTTTTCCTTTTTTCTTTTTTCTTTTTAGAGACAAATAAAAATAAAATATAAATATAAAATATGATAGTAATTCGATTTCTTACAATTTTAATTGTCAATTTTTAGATTGTGTGATTTATCAAAAAATCTATGGGAAGAAGTGAAAAGAAGAAGAAAAATGAGAAAGAGAAGGAAACGATATTAAATTGAGGAAATATGGATAAAATGGACATTAAAGAAATATTTTTTATTTTTAAATAGAAATTTCACATAAACAAATTTTGTTTTTAAAAAATTATTAAATAGGTTGAGTGATTTTCTGAGTAAAAATGTGATAGTTAAGTGACTTTTGAAGTAAAGATTAAAGTTGAGTGACTTTGTCGTATAAAAGCTCATAGTTGAGTGACTATTGGAGTAAAGACCAAAGTTTAGTGACTTTCTGGGATAAAAGTTCATAGTTGAGTGACCGTTTGAGTTATTAACTCCGAAATTAAACCAAGATTAAATTCAAGATTAAGGAAAACTCAAGATTAAGGAAGCTTGGATAACAGAGCTCATTTGATTTTCATAATTGGCCTATCAGGAGGCATCAGCAGCAGTTCTCTCTATACATAAGTCTATACGGAACTCTTCTCACTTCAAACTAAGTCTAACATTACCACTCTGGATCATTGGCAATAAATGCCTATGAAAACAGGTTAAGACGAAACAAGTTCTAACTGCATTGTATACATCATCAGCTACTTTTAACCCTTCAGTGAACATGTCAATTAATGGTCCTCTGCTGAGGCAACTGCATACGCAAAATGTCCTCTCGAGGTAGATTGTTTATATCAGAAACCTGTAAACCTTCTTGCCCTGTAAGCGCCAGAAGATGAGTGCCTTCCTTATTTTTCCGGATAGCCAAGTATAAGATGCTGCTCAGATAGACTAACAAACACGAGCCGCCTAATATTCCACAAAGAACTTTAGCTGCCTTCCCTAAATGGCTATCCCTGAGAGAAGTAACCAACTTTTCTGCTAAATAATATATATTTATCCCCATGATTAGTGTTCCAATAACCCATGTGGCTGCTGAAACCTGTAAAAAGTTTGAAGCGCAAAAAAAATTTTAAGTCAATGTGGAGCAAAAGCTGGACAGCATTGCCAGTACTCAGAGATATGAAAACAAACCAAGAAGCAGCGAGACTATTTGGCCAGGCCATATATGGAATATACACATAATAGATTTTCAAACTACTAACAAGAAAGGTGATTGGGCAATATGGCCTAAGTTGGTTATGCAAAGAAAGGAAAGCCCATTGTACTACTTTTTGAACTACCAAACTCCTTTATTGTTACCCAATGTGTTTTAAATTGATGCTATGCAACTTCTGATAAAATGAATCTAAATTTTTTGTATTTTTGTCAATCATATTTGCAGATTTTGTATGAAGAGAGCAAGGGTTCTATACTAATAGAGACTAAGGATCTGCTACAGTTGACCCAACCTTGATGCTGTAAAATCAGGCACCCTTACAACACTCTTGGAGTCGGTTGGAATCCATTAAGCTACGTCCTTTTCATCGGTATTTTTACACATGTAACTCTTGTAATTTGTTATTGGTTCTACAATAGTGTGCAGAAAGTAAATAAGTGCATCTGGATGATTTCTCACCGCAACTGGATTTGCATGGGAACCCATCTTGGTCTTACTGCTTGTGAATTTGAGCAATGGAATCAGAGCAAAGGGAAGCTCAAAAGATAAGATCATCTGCAGAATACAGATTAGATATTTGGATTAATAATAACAATTTAGAATTAGAACTTATCATGAAAACTTTGCCAACAATGTTAAAACTGAAACCTCAGTTATGTAACATGTTTGTATTATTAGAGCACGCACAAAGATACATACCAAGAATCTAGATTTGTTAAACAATAACAACATATCCAGCTTAGTCCCACGAGTGGGGTCTGGGGAGGGTAAGATGTATATAGACCTTACCGCTACCTTTGTGGGGTAGGGAGGTTGTTTCTGATAGATCCCCGGCTTAATACTAGTAATAAGGAGAAATTCATCTTTTTACAGATACTTTACCGAAGCAATAATGATCAGGTCTCCAGCCCCACCAGAGCCTCCAATTAGTGAAACGACTAAACTTGGAACTATGGCTAAGCATCGAGTTAAGAAGTTCCTAATCCACGGCTTCAGTCGTAAATCAAGAAAACCCTACAGAAACAAGAAAATAGGACATGTAAATTAAAGAAACAAATATTAGTTGCACAACTTTGAACAGTTTAACTCCTACTACCCAAGTTAAAACACAACTGATCGTTGATATCGTGACATTTTTGACATTCATTTTGTCTCTCTTGCACCAGATAAAGGAAGAGTTTTGTTTTTACATTTAACCTAAACTAATCATGAAGATCCACCAGCTTTGGATAAACCTACACAGATTATCAAAGCAGATTACTAATTCGATTTTATCTAACAGTTATATATTATAGAACCTAATTCGCCCCTAGTTTTAGGATGCAGTAAAAAGTACGGCCCGAACTGAGAAACTTCTCAAGTTTTTTGATAACTTAAGAAATTGGTCTCTCTATAAAATGATCTCAAATGCTTTTGTCTTCGATCTTAACAAAGTTGAATGCACATGATCATGTTATGCTTTTTAAATGTCAAAAAGAAGATGAGAAATGATTAGACAAAATGAAATAGCATTTGATACCTGCATAACATACTGCCCGGCGTATGTCCCAGTTATTGTCGAACTCTGCCCTGATGCTAGCAAAGCAATTGCAAATAGCTTGGAACTCCAGTTGCCTAAAACATTCTGTAAGTAGTTAACATAAAAGAGCACTGTCATTAAGACTTGAAAACATTATAAAATGGATGAAAAAGCATAGTTCTGTGTAATTGAATAGCAATGACGTTGCAGTGTGGTATCACCTACTTTGAGTAAAAAAGATGCTTTGTTCAAGTCTAAGTCCTCACACTTATCCCGATCATCTGGGCTCATAGAAGGGGAATTGCAGACAGCACCACTTACTGAGATAACTGATATGTTAATAAGAAATGCCACCATCAAAGCCAGGCCACTTTCGATCAGGTAGTATCTGCACGCCTCCTGTAAATTATTTATTTCACTAATTTTGTCAAACTAGCACACCTGTAACATAATCCTATACATATTTTTTATTTATTTTTTTAAAAAAAGAAAGAATAAGAGGCCAAGAAAGCTTAGGGTGTTCCAATGAGACAGGTAAGTCTTTCTCAAATTTTACAGGAAAATAAAGAAAAAAATAGAACAAGAAATGATCTGTCTTTTAACTCAAGCACTTACGAAAACAAAACTTATTACAGGTCCACCTTACTCGAGGATTAACTTGCCTAGCCATACAATGAGTGAACTAATAACAACAACAACAACAAACCCAGTATAATCCCACATAGTGGGGTCTGGGGAGGGTAGAATGTACGCAGTCCATACCACTACCTCCGAAGAAGTAGAGAGGCTGTTTCCGATAGACCCCCGGCTAAAGAAAGGGCCTGCGAGAGTGAACTAATAAATTATTGAAATTATTGAAAAAAAATTGGGTACCAACACATTCCAGACAAAATGAAACCATGAGTTTATATTATCATAGTATGACCTCTAAGCATCAACAACCATAGACCCATGCTACTTGATTCGCAACTAGCATCAACAAACGAAAGTCAAATTTTCTCCTTGTTTTCTTTTCTTAGGTTGATGAGCATGCGTGAGGAGGTTTTTCATTACTCGAAAATATATGAGGAGGATTTCCACTACTAAACATACTTTGATACCGTTGACAGATCGAGGAATTTTTCGGGAAAGCACCAGGGCTGAATGGAGGAAAAGATTGTGGCTGCAAAAAGTGAAAATTATCAGCATGACAATAGTAGAATGATTTATCCAAAAAAATACTATAGAGAACACCCATATACACTTACGGCATAACCATAGCACCAAGAAGGGAAATAGCAAGCTTAGTAGCACCACTCCCTTTGAGTTGAGGAACGAAAAGCCCCTGAAGAACTTCTGAGGAGTCGGGTTTTGCATATCCAAGCTCCACAAAGAAGCATATAGCTATGGTAAGTACAAGGAATGCAATAAAGAATTCAAGCTTCCGAACCTGTAATGTTAGTACACTTAATTGTCAGCTAGATAAGAGAGAGAAGGATAAACACAGAGATATTTGAGCTATAACTTGTGCAAACCTATTTTTTAGCTGTGCAAATCTGACAAAACAAAAGTAGTGCACATCTGAGTTCTTAATTTCTAACACTTTTGACTAATAAAAGAACCTGTAATTCTACTTTAATATTAAGGCGTTAAACAAGATCTAAAACTCTAAATATTATGATTTCCTATCCAGCCCCCACGCATAGCCCAGCTTTGTGCACCGGATGATCTTTAATTTTAGCTGACTTAAAAGTCTTTAATATTTTAAAATAAAAGATTAAATAACAATTCTGTCCAATGTGAAATTTTGATTTTAAAGAGTAAAAATGGTGAACAACATATCTCTGAGGGGTTTTATGCTTTTTAATAAGTACAAATTTAAATAGGTTCCTCGATCCAGTGAATATTGACCATTTCATAACCAATTTAATTTTGTTCATGCATGACATCTCGAGCATAGGTTTTTAAAGGGAATTATATAAACATACCCCATATTGTTGCAACAGAAGTAGAGTCAAGGTACTCAGCCCTGTGATTAGCACACCACACCATACTGGTATTTTGAAGAGCATGTTTAAAGCAAATGCTGTCCCAATAACTGCACAATTGAAAGAACACTGGAATTAAGAAAAAATTCAACAGACGTAAACTTCAACACAAAAAAACTAAGCTATTCGATCCTTTCAAATTTTTATTAATATACCGCTAATTTTGCAGCACAAATAGTCAAGAATCAGTGTATGCATGGCAAGTTATTTCTGCCATTGCTATAGCAGATGAAAATAGTTTTTCATCCAACTTTTTTCTGTCAAAATGTTTATCACATGGGCAGTGCATAAAGCTACCTTTTCAGCTACAATAGAATAGAGGATGTAGAATATAACGTACAAAGTAAAATAAAAGGGAACTGCAAAGAGAGATTATCCGACTAATGGACATGATGACTCCCAATAAATTTGTAACAGTTTATTTCTTTATGTTGGATTGGTACCGTTCACATAAGCTGCTAGAACATTTTTAAATAAATACTTTTGCAAGAGAGAGGAGTTTTCGATTTCCTTGAACGTATGCTCATATTGACCCTGAAGATAACAGGAGTCCAGAAACCACTCTTTTCTCATACAACCACCCACATACTTGTAATGACGACCATACAAAATTGATATAAACTAAGGTGGAATTAATGAAACAGGTAACATCAAAGAGGGTTGACCAACAAAGGGTCGTCGTGACTTCATATCGTTCTGGTCATATTTTATTTCTTTAAGTTGAACTGGGCATTGACACAACAGATAAATACTTAAACTAAAGTTATTGGCCCTTTGTGACTTGAATGAGCTTAAATAATTACAGCATGAGAGATGTGTTGTTCTTTTCTTTAAAAAAATTAAGTTCGCACATTCTAATTACACATTTTCTAATGCATGCTGCATAATTAGAGATGAGCAAAATTGTTAGAAACCGAGGAGAAGCCAACAGGACTATATTAAACAAACCTCCTTTACTAATAAGCTTGCTAAGAAAAGATAGAAGTCTCTTGTGAGATTGTATCAAGAAAGATTTGAAGTTTTCACTATGTTGATTTGCGAACACTTACCTTCAGGAATGTCACACGCCACAATAGCGATTTCAGCTATGACCCATAAGATGAAGTTTGGCACCTTTGCGTACTCCTTTCTGCAATGCTCCGCAAGATGCTTTCCTGAAATGGAGACAGGAGTACATCGATATCATCTCCAATGCATTTTAGATTGATAAGAAAATGAAATAATCAAACATCATGAACCTGTAACAACCCCAAGATTTGCTGCCAGGGATTGGATCACAAGAGCTGCAAAGGACGCCAGTAATATTATCCAAAGCAACTGTGGAGCATGTACAAGCTTTTTTAGCTAATAATAGATGCCAATCAGCAGAAAAAAAAAAGTGAATAGATAAGAAACAGACCTAACAGACTCCTTAGACAATTCACATAAAAAAGAGTAAGAAAGTCGCTTTTTTGAATAAGCAAGCTCTTTCATGTTATTCATTATGAATCTGGAAGAAACTTGGTGAGACTATATCCAAGTTAAAAATAAGACCACCAGCCAAATACATTACAGTTCTATTAAAGATATTAGAACTCTCAGAAAATATTCATTTGCAGAACAATATATTCTTTTTGTTGATAGATGCAGAAATAATTTCTGGATGAATTAAAAATTTACTCTGGACATGCACAATAGATTAAGAAGAACAGATCAAAGCAGAGGCGCACCCCATATTTGTACTGAGCTCCGGCTTGTAAATCAGTTTGAACTGCAAGACACATTGTGCACAAAACAAAACAGTTACATATAGAAGCAAATGTGATTAGTAACTCCAAATTTGCTACCAAGACTTACAATTTCCAGGATCGATATAGGCAATAGAAACAAGGAAACCAGGACCAATATACGCAAATATGTTCTTCCAGCTTTTCTTCTGTAAATATAAGAGCATACATTAATCAATTCACACCAGGAGTTACATACAAACTTACTCCAACAAAATGAAGAAACTTATTCCAGCTGTAACCAATGGATAATAGCTGCACAACGCATTGAAGATCTAGACATGATACGTGGGGAGACAACGTGTTACAGAAGTTAGTATTACCACCCTTCATTCTCCACCATATAAGAAAAAGTACCACCCTTCATTCTCCACCATATAAGAAAAATTCACTGAAGTGATTACTCATATATGTAAATGTATTTTATATGGATATATGAATTCATTTGTTGTTGTTTTTAATTCTTGCTCGAGCAGGATGATTAAAAATTATCATGTCTAGCCGGGATGGATCTTTAAGAATTCACCAATCCCAATAACAAAAAACCTGACTTGGATGATATTATTCTAACTGATAAAAGTAATAGGAATCTCCTCAAAATATCTAGTCACACACAGTCGCAATGAACCAGACTTTGTGCTCGTCTCGAATTGAAAGGACTTCTATCGGTGGGTTCAGTAGTAACTAGGAAGTGTCAGTAGCTAACAAATAAAACATGTGATTATGGAGGAACATAGTTCAGATTCAATAAAATAGTTTATTATTTTAAAAAGAGTAAAGTATTAAAAACACATCTAAACTATCCTCTCTTTTTTTTTTTAGTTTCATGCGTAAACTAATGGAAGTCGGAAAAACACACCTAAACTATCACTTTTAGTTTGAGAAATACACCTAAATTATAACTTATAGTTTGAGAAACACATCTAAATTATCACTTATTATTTTGAAAAACACACCTAGAAGCGGACTAGAACAAATATTTGCTTACAAACACTTAAAAGGTGTTTTTTTTATTTTGCTAATACATTTTTTTTTTTTTAATTAATATTTATTCATTTTAAGGTGTGTTTCTTAAACGAACTAGTTATAATTTAGGTGTGTCACTTTCACTCCTTTAAGAATTTATGTACTGGGAGAGAGAAATCAGAAAAGTAGTACAGTACTTAGCAAGTACCATAGAGTGAGAGAGAACTGAGAAAGCTTTTGGAGCTACTAGTAATTGGCGAATGACAAAATCAGTCGGATGAAAATAACTCACTCAAAAAGAGAAAAAAATATTGAGTGAAAATCCTATAGATACACCAAAAGTCATCTAAAAGAAAATCAGGAAATCAACACGTTCCAACTTCTCTCATATTTTCAGTCTTCACCAACCTAAAATTTGATGTAACGTTTCATCTACCAGTCCTACAAATTTTCCCAAAACTAGGCAAACTAAAATCAAGGAAATATCCAACATGTGAAATCAAAATTAAATTCACAATTAAAGAAAGGTCTGTAAATCTAAGAGTAACCTATAAAAACAAAGTAATGACAAGTCGATTTTTCTCTAGTAAACATTACCTGTTCATAGCTCTAGTTGACAGTACTCTCGATGAGTATGACAGATTTATTAATTTGAAGAGCTAAACTTATGTAGCTCTCGATTTGTCCAAGTTGAAATTTGAAATGAAATTACTTAAAAGTAAAATTTCTTTCAAAATGTGAACTTGAAAAAAAATTAAAAGTTAGATCCAAAATTTATGGCTAAAGATAAATTTTTAGAATTTGATTCGAAATATATTATTTTGTAAAACAATAGCTCATTATATCAAATAAAATAATTATTTTAGAAAAAATAAAGAATATATATTAGTTGTCTCATTTAAGTAGAGATAAGACAAAAAAGGCAGAAAAAGACAGAATAGAGAGGAAGAAAACTAAAAGATGATGTGCTAGTAGTAGGGAAGGGAAGGGGAGGGGAGAGAAAAGACTGACATCGGGTACAACAATCTGATCATATTCGATATCATCCATCAGTGGCTGATTTGAAAGGCTCCTATTTGCAGTGCTTGTCATAAACTGCGGTTGTGGGGACGAGCTCGCCGCCATCTGCTCAAACCCACAACAAAATCCTCTAATTAATTTATCTAAGATCCAATGAAAGAAATGGAAAATTAACGAATGACAAATGAAGAATGAGCAACAACAAGAAGAAAGTAAAACAGAGCGATGAACAGTACCTGATGGAATATAAAAATGCGGGGAGAAGAGAAAGTGTACTTGTGCCAGCTTTAGAGCCAGTTTGCTTGTTCTCCCCAAATTCTCCGCCATCTTTATTTATAAAGAAAGACAGAAAGTGGGAAAAGGTCTTTTAAGTACTTTTGGAAGTAAGACTAGTTGAAGTTTGGGATTTCGCACAGCGCGGGTGTTGTTAGTAATTTCCTATTTGAGTAGACCACCAGCTCACTGGGTACTCGGGAATCGGGATAAGAGATACTAATAGGTTGTTTGGTTGAAAATCTAAGTTATTTTAAAATTATTAATACTGTGATAAGTTATCTCGTGTATTTTATCTCAATCAAGCATGAGATAAGCTTCGCAATTAAATTAATTACGAGATTAGTTATTTTTATCCCTCCTATTAAGTAAATAGTCTCTGAATAAAATAAAGGTGTGAGTTAGTATTGAGATTATTTATTCCATCATTTATATCATAGTAATGAATTAAGTCATTTCATATGTATGGTGGGATAACTCAACAACAACAACAACTAAAAAAAAAATAGTATATTCTCACATAGTGGGGTATAGTGGGGTTTGGGGAGAGTAAAATGTTTGCAGTCCATACCATTACCTCCGAAGAAGTAGAAAAGTTGTTTCCGATAGACCCCCAACCATTACCTCCTAAGAAGTAGAGAGGTTGTTTCCGATAGACCCCCAACTCATGACAAAAAGGCAGTTAATAAAATCGTAATAAAACACGAAACAAGATAAAATAACAGAGATAAAACACCCACAAAGTAATGATATACCCCTCATAAATCAAAGGTACACACCTCTCCCAAAAACTCCTAACTAGAAACTTCAACCTATGTACAAAGTCCTAAGACTACTAGCCAAATTACACCAAAACACTCCTAACTATTGACTGCGACTCACCCACACGCACTAGCCCTCCAACCTAATCCGCGTCCTTCATGCCTTGCTATCTAGAATCATCTCCTCAGTAAGTTGTAACTGATTTATGTCACGTCTAATCACCTCTCTCCAGTATTTCTTTTGCCTAACTTTACTCCAATTGAAACCATCCCAGACCAACATTTCACACCTATGAACTAGGGCATCAGTGTCCTTTCTCATCACATGTCCAAAACATCTTAACCTCACTTTTCGCATTTTGACCTTCACCGAAGTCACTCTCATCTTCTCCCGAATAGTCTCATCTCTAACTCTATCTCCCCTAGTAAGTTCACACATCTATCGCAATATTCTTTTTTCCGTAACCTTTAACTTTTGAATGTGAGAGTTCTTGACTCACCAACACTCTGCTCCATACAAAATGGCCAGACGGACTGCCATTCTATAATAATCTTGTAATATTTCATGAGATTGTTTTCTTTTAAGTTTTGTTACAATAGATGTTACTATTTAGTTTTCAAATTATCAAGCTATTAATTAATGATCCTTCCGATTTATTTTATGTGTCATTTGTCAACGCTATTGAAGTAACTGGTCTAAAATATCGAGTATTCATTTAGAAAATTAAAATAAAATTATTGTTTTTCCACCTTGCTCTTATTCTAATAAAAATATAGATAGAGATTAATATGATGAAGAGTTTATATTATATTGAGATCAAAGAATATAAATAACTACTTTTTTGTTTATTATTTTTCTAAAAGCATATAAATGATAGACATGACAAATAAAATGATCGGATGGAGTAGAATGCTGGAGGATCTTTTAGTACTACTTTATTGGAAAATAAAATAACAAAAGTTTCTAGTTTTAATGTAAATATGGGATGAAAATTTTGGGGCAAACGGAGTAACGTAGACACGTAACAAGTTTAGTGTACATAATCTAAATCTTAATACTACTAATTACGGATCCAATATACTAATTTAGTTATGATTTCATGTATATATGAACAATCAAAAAGATTGACTCATTAGTGGACTCAAGACAATTTTCATGCAATCAATAATTAATAGGAATACAAAACATGAATAAAAATCGATACTTTCATGTATGAGATTGTCTAACCCATGACTCAACCCAATTAAACATAGTACATCAAACATGGGTGGATTTAGAAGTTTTTATATGAATTCACGGAAATTAATAGCTTTTTTTCTTATTCTCTAAATATTTATTAAATTTTTAATCAAATATTAAAAAATATTCGATTATAAATCAAACTATTGTTATAATATTGACTTAAGATCGATACAAAAATTTATAAACTTTAAATTGTAAACGCTCATAAATTAAGTGCATTTAATAGTGAAATGAACCTAATGTGGTTGTAATGAAAAATCAACATGAAGCTAAGAAAGTGAAAGTTGTCTAACCCTATTTAGATGGAGGGGCAAAACTAACCATTTTCCATCTAATTTGAGAATATAATTTTCTCATTTTGGTACCACTTCTCTTGACAAAATAGTACAGAAATCCTGGATAATAAATCCTATTTTGACAAAGTACAATTAATTAATTGTTATAAGACATTAATTCGATGCATATGGAAGGCTTATGATTTTCTCCTCACTTAGATCAAATGTTTATACTTAGAATTTGTCTCTTCATGTGAACTCAAATTAGTTAGACTAGAAATTTTTTAATGTAATTTAAAACAAATGATTAGACATTTGAATTAGTATCAATCATATCATTAAGATGAATACATGTTCTAAATTATTTTTGCACTTATTAAATCAAGATAAAATCTTAAAAATAAAGGATCTTGATATCTGTACTAATATGAACAAGAAGTAAATTAGTATAATTATTTATTTTATTTATAATTTTTTTAACTATATTATTATAAGATAAAAAATGACCAAATAAAATGGATTGAAGGGCGGAGTTAGTCTCTTGATGTTCACATTTTAACTACAACACTAGCTCGATTTATGTCTAATTAAAAAAAATAGTATATATAATATATAATTTTTTATTCTGTTTTCTTTAAATATTAGGAGTACATATGTCATTATAAGAAAAAAGTAGTAGGAATATGAAAAATCAACCTGAGTTATGGTGTAGTGGATGGGGTTGCTCCACCCTTAATCAGAGATCGAGGGTTTGACCCTGGTACAAAGAAAACTTTGTTGGGAGCTGTTACCTTAATGGGCTCTGCAACGCCCCATTCGAATTAATCGGAGCTTTAATGTGGACATCGAACATAGGACCGGATGACCCCCCCCACACAAAAAAAAGTAGGAATATGAAATGTTGACAAATAAATTAGTGTCCCTCTGCTTCCACGTCGTCAAAAAAGATCAAAAGTGGTGGGACCCACTTTGTCTTATGTGGCTATTGGTCCACAAGAAAAGCCCCGCAGGGTTCGTTTTCTGGGAGGCAGTTGATTATTCCAAGCCCACATTGAATGGTCCCTCTTTGTTCTATGTGGGCCCCAATAGCTTGACTAAAAGGGCCTAGCTTTTTCCACTTTGTAGATAGGGAATATATTTGAAAAAGCCCAAATTGGAATTGATGTTAATGAAGCCCAATAAAAGTTACATGTACTATTCTAGTGTTGGTTAGTTCCCTTTTGTGGGGCAAATGAGACGGTACTCTATGAGTATGAGTCGTTGGTTGGGAATAAGTTATCTCAAAATTACTAATTTTCAGATTAGCGATTTTAGAATTAGTTATCTCACCTTCGAGAAGGGATAAAAATAACACTACAATGAATTATCTTATGAATTTTATCCCAACCAATGAACTAAACATGAAATAAATTCATCTTAAAATTAATCTCGGCATTAGTTATTCCTCATCTCTTTGATTTGGTCTCTCAAGGTAGATAATTTTTTCGCGTGACGTATGTTTATTTTGCGTCATAATATTTCACAAAATTATGTGTCACACCCTTAAAGAATTTCCTATCATGCAATTAAATGTTATACTTTCTTCATTTCAATTTAAGTATGGTCAGGAAAAGTTTTTTTGTATTTTTTATATGTAGTATTTTTTTTTCAAATTTAAGATCTCACATAACAACTTTAAGAACACGAGATTTAGAGAACTCTTGACAATTTAGTATTTCATAAACTCACTGCTCAGTGAAACTAAAATACTTAATTTGGGATGGAGTGACTATGGGTCCCCTCCTCCCCATGATGAATATTAATTCGTTAAAGGGGTCAGTTAAAAGTAACAATTAGGTGGGATTCAATTAATCAGATGACAAACTCCTTAATGATGACGAGATATTCCTTATCAGTAAGCACATAATAAGTCTATAAAAATCAAAGGCAAAGGTGGATTAATTAGCATTTTGTTGGTGTTGATTAATTTTGCTCTTTCTTGAAGACCTTTCACTGAATCCTTTGTTGGTTGTTAATTTTTTCCTTTTTAGTTGTTATATTTATTTTTACTGTTTTTTTTTTTTTTTAATTATTTGGATTTGTTGCACTTGAGTCGAAATTTTTCAAAAATAACTTGTACGAGTTATTGGTAAGACCTGCGTACATTCTATCCTTTCCATATCCCATTTATGAGATTTACTGGATATGTTGTTGTTGTTGAATGTGACTTGATTATTGGTATATAAGATAATCCTATTGTAGTATTTATTTTTTCCCTCAGCTAATCAAAACCATTAATGACGGAATTTTATGACCTTCTTTCCAAAGGTATGTTGAGAAAATGAGAGCCACATACTGTGGTCTGTGGGGAAGACGGCCGAATCTCAAATTAATTAAACGATTAATTTGCACCGTAAGGAACCATGACAAAAGCTTACTTTATGAAATTAAAAACAAAAATTAACCAAAGGTTTAGTGGAATGATACCAATACTCGAATTGATATTAATTAATAACATAAATAAAATAATATGTAATACATCAGTGGAGGTAGGAATTAGTTCTGAATTGATACAAGGAATTGTTTGGATTATAAACACCCTCTACCTTCGATTCTCCAGGCGCACATAGAATACCCCATAACCAATTCTATGAAATATACATCTCAATTTATAAAATAAATTTTTCTATTCCATCTCATGCCGAACGATCAGGGGCGGATCTATAGCCAATTTTTTAGTGCTCCAACATCCGTTAAATTCGACGCAGACTAGTTATAATTATAGTATAAAAAAATATATAAAATTTGGTATAATGTTTAGAAAAGCACCCAATGAATCAAGAAACCTTTCGAACACCCACAATTCTTAAATCCTAGATCCACCACTACAAACGATTCGACTTTTGACGGAATAACACCCAAATCCACAGCAGACAAATACAAGTAGAACAGTCTTGTGCTGTATATAAGGCCAAGAAGGAATAGAAGAAGTGTGCACAGCCCTACAAAGTGGGCTTGACTTGACCATTGGATATATGGACCACATGCATGCACCGATTTTCCCCTCTTCCGTAAACATGAACCACCACTTCATCACCACATGTATATATTCTCATAGATAAGAATATACTAATATGATTGTGTCTGCACTGAAGAGTAACTCAAATAAAGTGCATTAAGTAAGGGTCCGTATTGGTTCCATGCATCATCGTACAATTCTTTTATTATAACCATGTTGATCGGACTAATCCGTGTCGTCGCACCTCGATTAATTCTAAGGTATATTTGTCATCTTCCGCTGATAATAAATATTAATAATATATTTACTGAAATTTAAACCTAAAACTTCATGATTCACAACTCATTTCATTGACTTATGAGCTAGTGCTTGGTTACATCATGTACACATTACAAGTAAAGATTACACTGGAGTTGGATGTGTGCCCAAAAGCTGGGGGGGGGGGGGGGGGGGCGGGAGAACAAAGGGTGTGTTTCGTCGTTCTTGGAATATATAAATTTCTTGGAAAAAAGTAAATTTCTAATTATTTATTGTTTGGTATTTGGCTATATAGTATGCGAAAAAATATTACTATATAGTATGTATATAATTTAGCAAGATACTAACGGGTGGGAGGGGGGTGGAGATCTAGTGGGAGTTAAATGTTCAAGGGGTTGAGGTTGGGGTCTAGGAGTTGGATGTATTGAGAGCAGATACAATATACTAATAAACTTGAAAAATCATTTATGGAATTTGTTTTTTCCTTCATCTTTGAGGCCAGGTCGCACATCTAGATCACAAAATCTCCTATATTCCAATGTAACTTTAAGAACTCAACAATGACTATTTCCGGAGCAACCTCAAATTCCTAGAGGTAGTTACTAATAATGGTGACTCAATTAATGACGGTTATTATTTCATAATGTCATTTTATTCGTGATTCTAATTTTCTTATTTATCAAAGAAAGTGCCTGTCTGAAATGCATAGTGCAAGTCGAGTGTCCTCTTTTGCGCGCAACTGAACTCTGTTGCATATTCACCTTCGAAAATACTATCCGAAAATTCAGCTTCTTGGCAAAAAATGCAAGTGAAAGTACCTTATTCTAGGATCGGTGAAACTCTTAAAGCTCGAGCATTTTTAAAAAAATGGTAAAACAAAAAGTTCAAATTTATATCCTTTTTAAAGAAAAAGCTATCTACTTTTTATCAAAAAATATTTTAAAATTTTCAATTAAATGACTCTAATGTTCATACTAATAAATAAAATCTTTATGACAACATCAAGGATAATATATTGCAACAAATGGCTACTATCTTGTTAACTAAAATTAATTCTAACTTTCATAAATACTAATATTATTGTTTGAAGTTAAAAGTTTTATATCTTCCAACAATGCTATACTAATAAAATACATGTAATAAGTAACGATAATAAAAATAACTTTAAATTATTATTATTGTAGTAGTAGTAGTTGTTGTTGTTGTTGTGTATATATGTATATATATTTAAGACTTTTTATCATAATTTGACTTTAAACTACTATTGTAGTAGTTATTGTTGTTGTGTATATATGTATATACTTAAGACTTTTTATTATAATTTGACTTTAGACTACTAATTTTATTGAGATGACTTTACACTACTAATTTTATTGAAATGTGTTTGTCTCAAGCAAAAAGAGACAGATGTGTGCGGAAAGTTAGTTTATGAGTGATGATTGAAATTAAAATTTCTGAGAGAATTAACATTGATCCGTATTGATAGCTAAAAACTCGAGAAACAACAACAACCCCTGTTATGGTGGCCTTATGAATGGTAGCCTTATGAATGTATATATGTTATGTTGTACTTATGCTATATAAACATCAGGTTAATCAGGTTAGTAATAAAGTAAATAATTTCTTTAGGTTAATTTCCGCTAATAACGACTAATTCAAACATGTTTTAGGCTTTTGTTTTTTCGGTAGCTGCATTGGAGCTCCAACTAATCCGCGTCTGGGTCGCACACTGTAGGATTCATTCTGGGGGTGGCACCCACAATAAAATTTTCTTCAGGACTCAAAAACCTCTAGTTAAGGGTGAAACAATCTCACTACTACACCATAACCCATGTTGGTAAAAATCAAACATTTCCCAAAAATAAATAAATTGTGTGGAGTAATATACAAAAATATTCTCATGAATTTAATACTAATAATTCAAAAAACTTTAAGAGGGGACAGTTATTACGTACGATATTATATATATACGGTCAAGGGGTAAATTAAGTTTGTTATTGGGTTGGGTGAACTTTTTATGATATTATGAAATCAATTAAGTTTTTTCCTTCTCTTCGGTGAAAACTGAAATGTATCAATCACTTCACCTTATTTCTCTTTCCACCAGTGGTCGATCAAGGCCGGGTGATATGGTGTTTATGACTCCCTTGACAGATACATTGCATCATAATCCATTAAATACCAAACGGTAGAACATGGTTTTCAAATAAAATTCTTGGGTTTATAAATAGTTAAGCTTGTATGATTTTTGTATAAGTGCAACAATTATAATTTTTTTTAAGAATTATTTCATTTAGTATAATTTTCTACTTCTTTAAGAGATAAATAATTACATATGAATTTCTGAAGAATATCGAGGAACTATCTGTCCACAAATCACAATTATATATTGCACCTCGATCCTACTTCCTTGTAGAAGATTGACAGTGTCGAAAGCTTGACCACAAGGTTCGAGTTTAACAATGGAGAAAACGCAATTCAAAGGAGACGAAAAAACGAAGTGAAAGAGAAAATATCTTTTCTATTTTCCAGAATGTTCTTACACTGATGGAATGGGTCTATTTATATATACATGGTGGGTCAGGTAATGGTAATGGGCCAAAACTAATTAAGCAAATAGAAATTAAAGCTAAGTCTGGTCCACTTGAGAATGAACCAGCCCAACACCCCCCCTCAAGCTGGAGGGGGTAAGCACTCCAAGCTTGGAAAGCAAACGATGGTGAATAGTGCCGGGCAAATTCTTGGTAAAGATGTCAGCCAACTGATCAGTTGTGAAAATGTGATGGAGGAAAATCAAACCAGCAGCTAAACTCTCACGAACATAGTGACAATCTACCTCGATATGCTTGGTACGTTCGTGAAAAAACGAATTCTTTGTAATGTGAAGAGCAGCCTGGCTATCACAAAAAATGGGAACAGGGGAAGTGATAGTGAGACCAAGATCACCAAATAAACGAATCAACCAAGAAATTTCAGCAACCACTTTACGAAGGGCCCTGTATTCAGCTTCAGCAGAAGACAAGGATATAGTAGGTTGCTTTTTGCATTTCCAAGAAACAGGTGAACCATCAAAAGTAATGAAATAACCAATGACAGACTTCTGTGACTGGGCGCAAGCAGCCCAGTCTGTATCAGAAAATGCAACCTTGGAAAAATCAAATATACCAGACAATAGAATGCCCAGGTCAGGAGCATTAAGTAAGTAGCGTAAAACATGAATACCAGCCAATAGATGAGGAACCTGAGGAGCCTGAAGAAACTGGCTTAAATGTTGCACAACAAAAGCAATATCAGGCCTTGTATGCTGATGAAAATTCAATTTTCCTACCAATCTTCGGAAAATGGTAGCATCACATAGGGGTTTGCCCATATCAGGAAGAAGCTTAACAGAGGAATCAAGGGAGGAAACCACAGGAGAAAAATGATCACACTTAAACTCAGCAAGTAACTCAGAAGTAAATTTGTGTTGAGTCATAAGATAGCCTTGAGAATGCTTAGATATTTCTGTCACACCCCTTTTTCGACACAAAAAAAAGATATGTATTTTAAGGTTCGAAAGGGTTTTATTATTTAAGTAACAAAAATAAAAAAAAAAATAAAAAAAAAGGATTATTTACATTTTTTATTCAAAGTCGCCACTTGGCATAATCTGGTGTGCCAAGTCACCATTGGAAAATCCTTTTCAAAATCATTTGACTCTTTAAACTGGTTTGCGAACAGAGACTACGGCTAAGGAATTCTGTTGACCGAGGGGAAGGTGTTAGGCACCCCTCGATCCCGTGGTTCAACCACGGTCGCTTGGTAGAACGTATCAACTATTTTGGCATCATGAAATGTACAAACCACACAAAAGCACGCCAAATAATCAAACAATAAACAAAACAAAACAATCCAAAAATATAAAGTCCAGTCCAAAAATAGAAAGATACGAAAATATAAATCCTAGTCTAAACTAATTCTAGATTAAGCTCCAATGCCTTACCCGACGCCGCGGGCCTTCATCACGATCATTTTTCGCCAACATGATACGTCGGGGCATTCCCCGGTGAATAAATACAAGTGATCTCGGGGCATTCCCCGGCTAAATAAATACATTTTTTCAATACGAGAAAACCAAATCATTCACCCAAATTTCAATCATTCAAACAATATTTCAAACGTTCAATAAAATCACAAATTGTAAACTTTGCCTACCCAAACTACGTTTGCCTAAACCAATCGGCGCATCATGATACTACCCAATCAAACACTCCTATTTGCTTCAAAATAACCAACGACAATAAATCAAAACAATATTCATTCTTTATCAATTCCTACCATCCAACCCCACATTCCATTTTTTATACCAAATTCCAACGATTCAAGACAATCATCTCAACAATCCACAACCATCTATTCAATGAAATCGAACACCAAATTAATGTCACCAAAATTCAACCACACATCAGGCAAATCAAACACGTATAGTAAAGTAAAATTAGAAGAGATAGAGTTGGACCTTAAATTTGAAGCTTTCAAACTCAATGTTATTCGAATAAAGAGAGTCCGCACCCGGAAACCTCGAGCCGAACCTTAACACCAACAATCCAACTTGACAAATAATGACCCGTTCACCGTCACTTTTCACGCCGTCACTGTTCACCGATACTGTTCACATGTCACTGTTCACCGATTACTATTCACCGGTTACTTTTTTTTTTCGTTGTTGTTCTTGTTCTTTTGAGAAATATTATTTGGTGATTCTTGTTATTGTGGAGAAGATGATGATCAAAGAATGAGCCTCCCCTTTTTTCTCTTAGAATTTTTCTTTTATAATGGGCATGGATTTGTTATGATGTGAGAATTTTGGTGGGTCCCCCATATATTCTTTCTTTGTGGATAAGAAAAAGGAGGGGGAGAATCACATGGGTAGTTAGGGTAGATGGAAGTTTTTGATTGGGTAGGTTGTTAGGATAAGATAAATTAGTTAGAGGTATTTTTTGTTTATTTTTGTTTTTTTGTGGGATATAATTACATGGGGTTGGACACATGGTAAGGTGAACTAAAAATGAATAAAATTAGACTTCGGGAGGTACAAAATTAGGTGTCTACATCATGCCCCCTTTGAATGTAAACACAAAGTGTTTTCAGACAAAGAAGTAGACAGCGAGACCAAATTTTGACCCGACCATTATTCAAAGAAAGAAACAGAAGGAAGAAGGACAACCGTGCCTTGACTTAAGACATCCCACCTACTCACATTATGAGAGGATCGAGTGACAAGTATCTCAACTTTTGGAGGGAGATGGACTATACCGAGTTGGAGAGTCGAGTGAGGTTCCATCGAGGTTCCGGTCCGTGGCTCCGTCATTACATAAAAAAAAATAAAAATTACAAGTTAAAACATAAATGAAATTACAAAAATCCTATCTATACAGCTTTTATTGGTTCTTGACTCGACTTTCATCACCCTATTCTTCAGGCGGGCTCCTGACTTGCTATTTCTTTAACTTGTTGCTTGCCTTTTAATTTCTTCACCCTGTTCTCCATGCGGGTTCTTGACTTGCTATTTCATCAACTTGTTTCCATGCTTTCAATTTTTGCACCCTGTTCTGCAGGCGGGCTCCTGACTTGCTATTTTTATCAACTTGTTGCTATGCTTTTAATTTCTTCACCCTGTTCTGCAGGCGGGCTCCTGACTTGCTATTTCATCAACTTGTTGCTATGCTTTCAATTTCTTCACCCTGTTCTCCAGGCGGGTTCCTGACTTGCTATTTCATCAACTTGTTGCCATGCTTTCAACTTTTGCACCCTGTTCTGCAGGCGGACTCCTGACTTTCTATTTTTTCAATCTGTTTAACTTTCAATATCTTCACCTTGTTGCTTGGTTTTCCATTTATTCGCCCTGTGCTTCGGGCATGCTCCTGAAATCACATCAAAACTGAAAAGAAAATTATCCCAAAAAAATATGCAATTTTTATGAGTTAATTGGAATGACTCGACTAAATGGTACGTCTTATAGGAATCCAGGGGGATGACTCGACTAAAAGGTACGTCTTCTAGGAAAATGACTCGACTAAAAGGTACGTCTTCTAGGAATCAAAGGAAATGACTCAACTAAAAGGTACGTCTTATAGAAATCAAAGGGGATGACTCGACTAAAAGGTACGTCTTATAGGAATCATAGGGGATGACTCGACTAGAAGGTACGTCTTATAGGGGTCAAAGGGGATGACTCGACTAAAAGGTACGTCTTATAGGAATCAAGGGAAATAACTCGACTAAAAGGTACATTTTCTAGGAATCAAGGGGGATGACTCGACTAAAAGGTACGTCTTATAGGAATCAAGAAAAATGACTCGACTAAAAGGTACGTCTTTTAGGAATCAAAGGGGATGACTTGACTAAAAGGTACGTCTTATAGGAATAAAAGGGGATGACTCGACTAAAAGGTACATCTTATAGGAATCAAGGGAAATGACTCGACTAAAAGGTACGTCTTCTAGGAATCAAAGGGGATGACTAGACTAAAAGGTACGTCTTCTAGGGATCAAAGGGGATGACTCGACTAAAAGGTACGTCTTATAGGAATCAAAGGGGATGACTCGACTAAAAGATACGTCTTATAGGAATCAAGGGATGAATCGACTAAAAGGTACGTCTTATAGGAATCAAAGGGGATGACTCGACTAAAAGGTACGTCTTATAGGAATCAAGGAAAATGACTCGACTAAAAGGTACGTCTTCTAGGAATCAAAGGGGATGACTCGACTAAAAGGTACATTTTCTAGGAAATCAAAGGGGATGACTCGACTAAAAGGTACATCTTATAGGAATCAAAGGGGATGACTCGACTAAAAGGTACGTCTTATAGGAATCAAGGGAAATGACTCGACTAAAAGGTACGTCTTCTAGGAATCAAAGGGGATGACTCGACTAAAAGGTACGTATTCTAGGGGTCAAAGGGGATGACTCGACTAAAAGGTACGTCTTATAGGAATCAAAGGGGATGACTCGACTAAAAGGTACGTCTTATAGAAATCAAAGGGGATGACTCGACTAAAAGGTACGTCTTCAGGAATCAAAGGGGATGACTCGACTAAAAGGTACGTCTTATAGGAATCAATAGGAATGACTCGACTAAAAGGTACGTCTTATAGGAATCAAAGGGGATGACTCGACTAAAAGGTACGTCTTCTAGGGGTCAAAGGGGATGACTCGACTAAAAGGTACGTCTTCTAGGAATCAATAGGAATGACTCGACTAAAAGGTACGTCTTCTAGGAATCAAAGGATATGACTCGACTAAAAGGTACGTCTTATAGGAATCAAGGGAAATGACTCGACTAAAAGGTACGTCTTCTAGGGGTCAAAGGGGATGACTCGACTAAAAGGTACGTCTTCTAGGAATCAACAGGAATAACTCGACTAAAAGGTACGTCTTATAGGAATCAAAGGGGATGACTCGACTAAAAGGTACGTCTTATAGGAATCAAAGGGGATGACTCGACTAAAAGGTACATCTTCTAGGAATCAAGACTTAAGTTAGGAAGTGCATTACCTAAGAAGAAAAATTCGAATTACCCAATAAAGGAAGTGTGTTTCCTCATCAATGTTGTTTGAATTATCAAAACAATGAAGTGCGTCTCCTTACAAAAGCTACTTGAATTACCAAAACAAGGAAATGTGTATCCTAGAGATCTTGAATTATGAATTTTACCATGGTTTTGATTACCAAACCTGTGCAGCAACCTTGCCTCTTGCATTTGTTGAGATGAGAAATTACGGCCTTTGATGTTTAGGCTCTGAAATTCTTGATCTGAATGCAACATGTATTCCTATTACATACAAAGAAAACTTGTGAGTTTAAAAACATGGTGGCTAGTTTGTGGCTTTGGCTTTTGAGGCAATTGCTCCTGCCCCCGTCATATTTAGCTTTGCTTCCAACCATTAGCATATGTTATTGATTTGCTGTATCATTGACTCAAACTCAGCTTATCAAAAGTGACTCTGAAACAAACACAATATTTCTGCTTTGTCGTATTTCTCAAATAAACCCTTTGAACCTTGGTATGTCCTTGAGTTCCCCTACTTCTCTGTTGACAAAACTTTCTGCATGCCCTTTTTGGGTTCACAATAATGTCTCTTTCATGTGCTAGCTTTTGTCTTGCTTTGTGCAATTAAAGAAGCTGGTAGCCAGTTTTGAAATCTTTTATCACTTGTTTTGACACGGACTTGACTCAAAGACAAGAAACAAAAAAAAAGAATGACAATTTTTGTTTTGATAACTGACTCAAGAAAGATAAAATTAAAATAAAGAGAAGAAAGAAAAGACAATGAATGTCCTCTTTTAAAACAAAGAAACGAAAAATTCATCTAAAAATGACAGTCAACACTAATGATTATGCCATGCATTTTGGATTAAGCAGCTTGATCCTTTCATCCAAACTTTCTACCCATTGTTGTTGAGTTAATGGCTTTGAAACTGAGTCACTTTCTTAGGTCAATTACATTTAAGACCCCATCGGCTAGTGGGGCCTTGAAGGGTTTTCTCCAACAAGCTTCTTTCATTTTCTCTCGGCTCACTATCGCCTTATGGTGCCCGTGAGAATTTTCACCAATAAGACTCTCTCATTTTTATTTCTCTCAACTTACCATCGCCTTATGGTGCCCGTAAGGGTTTTCACCAATAAGACTCTCTCATTCTATTTCTCTCTTGATTTCTTATGCTGAGGAATACAAGTAGTTTCCAAATGCATCATCATATCCCTTGCATACTTAGCCTTAACATCCTCAAAGATTGATCTGAAGGTCTTTCTTTGGTTGTAACTTGGATTTTGTATAGGGTTGGAAAGAAAGGATGGCATGAGGACCAAACGACACTTAAAGTGGGTTCGGACTTACAACTTTTGGAATTGACTCAAACAATGAGGATTAACTCATGCCCCAGTTTGTTTTGACTAGGTGACTCTAAATTATTTATTTGGTTGGACCGAGCCCTAAGTAGGTCAGCCTATGTATCTCACCCTTGAGAGAGGAGAATCAGGTCATGCGTAGTTCTGGCAGCTTATTTTGCTTGATTCTGATTTCTTTTTTTTTTTTTTGGGGATTTTTCTGACTCTATTTTTCTTCACACTCTTTTTTCTCTTTTTTTTTGACACATTTTTTTTTTTTTTGAACTTTTCTGTCTATTGTTTTGCTCGACATTATTCTTTCGAGCTTTGCTGACTATATTGATTTCAAAAGAGGTGTATGAAAGAAAATAAGACTAAAGCTCAAATGGGGTATACAAATGATGACACGATGTTTGGATGGTAGAATGAAATGTCTTCTTCATATCAATCTTTGAAAATGCAAGTACATATCATGCAATATGAAAGTAAAAGATGAAGATCTTTTGACATCTTTTACAGCATTAACTTTGACTGAGTCTGTGCATCACTATTTCTTCTGCGTTTATATTGCATACAACTCCACTTTTGTTGCACATTCCTCACATTGAATGACTCATGATTTTGTGAAGCTAATTTTCTTTCTGTTCACGCGGCCACTATTTGATCTAATTGAGACATGTCTTTTAATTGATGACCAAGTTATTCTCACGATTTTCAAAATAATAGCCTTAATTTTCAAAAAAGGTTTCAACTTGATCACAAAATGCCCCAGCACTCTATCTATTTCCTCAGATGCTCTCTTTTTCCAACTTTAACCCTCCGATTCAATGTTCATTCTTAAACTGGATGTTAAGATCTAGCTGTAAATTTCACTAGCATATCATATCACTAGAGTCAACATAAAATGTACTATGTAAAAAAAAACACATATTTAAAACACAAAGAAAAAGGGGACACTCCATTTAATAAAAATAAAAGATAGAAGGGTTTGAACATAAACGACAAAGGGACAAAACAAGATAAATCCCGAACTACAACCCTGAAATAATTCGGAGAACAAAAAATAAAACAAAATAAACTACCAAACCCCTTCCTGGTAAGGAGAGAGATGACTTCTCCATTGCTCAGCCTGACATCTTAGCCACTAGCTTGTATATCAACATGACTGGAGCTTCCACCACTGTCAGACACATTTTCTTCAACAAATAAGCTCTGGATCCCCATGCTTAACTCATTGCCTCCCACAGATTGTGCAGTACCGTGTGCTGGTGAAGAACTCTGTGGGATGGTCGAAGGGCCAATGTTTTGCACCACAATTAATTTATCTTGAATTATCTTTTTTATTTCTCTTTTCAAAGTGCGACAATCTTCAGTACTATGACCCTGAATATCAAAATGATATGCACATCGCACACTAGGATCAAAGCTTCTTGAATGTGGGTCAGGAGTATACCCAAGGAGAGGAGTGATCATGCCCTGCTGTATCAATCTCTGAAATAAACTGGCATAGGATTCCCCAATAGGAGTGAAATTATCTTTTTCCTTCCTCCTCTTTGCGAACTCTGGCCTCGGATGAAATTTGGATTTAGAGGTCCCTTGGTAAATTTTTGGGGGTCGAGGACGATGTTGAGGGACAGGGGCATGCCATTGTGTATTAGAAGATGGATGAGCATACAATTGTGCATTGTTCACAGGATATCGAGGAAGTGGAATGGGATTTCTTGGATTTCGGAGAAAGAAACCTTGTTGCAAGTGGTTATGTGGATCTGATATGTAAGCTCGGTATTGAGGCTTACAGTATTGGTGGGTTGAACCTCTCAAACTCTGCTTTGACCCTGTCATGACAATAGGTGTGTTTTCCTTCTTCTTTCCTTCAGTTTCCCTTGGTTGATTGCAATGTCGTCCCGAATGTTTCACAGAATCCTTCTGTCCATCAGGCTCCCCAAATTTTGATGTCTTAAAGCTGGGAGGAAGGTTAACACTTGAAGACATGCCCCAGTTTTTATATGAAACATCTTCATAGCCCATAAGTCCAGGGGAATTTTTCATATCATTTTCTACACTCTTCACTTTCCCAACCATTTTCTCTGGCTCTTTTGGCATGCTAGGCTTCCTAGTAAGAAATTTTGGTTGTTCACTTAACTTAACTGTAGGCTCAAGAGTATACCAATGATCATCAACAGTATTGAACGTGGAGTCACTAGTGGACTGGGAAATCACAATCGTTGGATTGATAGACAAAGTGGAAGCCTTAGTAGAAGGTTGAGCAACAAAAGAACAGATGGTATGTGGTGCTGTGAATCTGGTAGACTTATACTGAGGAGATAAAGAAAGAGTGGTGGATGTATTGAGGTGTATTTGACGTGGAATGGATTCTGAGGCATGCTGTGGTGCATCAACAACAGTAGGAAACTGACTTTGCGATTTTAGTGGAAGACTCAAGGTATTTGCAGGGTCAAAAGTGGGGAACGGAGGTGGAGGCAGCCCACTGGCTCAAGCTCGGTACATTCCTATCATTTGTTGTCTCAGTCTCAAATTCTCTTCCTTTAAACTCTCAATTTCCCGACTCTTTGTTTCATCCATGATGTCACTCTCTATATCCTTGTTGGACACAACTAACCCTTCCTTGGATTTGATGTGATATAGAGGACCAGCCAGGAAACCACAAACTAACCACCTTAAACTAACTGAACAAGAGGTAAAAATATGTTAGAGTTCAACATTTTTTTTCTTTTTTTTCTTCAAAACCTCTTCTTTTTTTTTCTTGAAGAAAAATCACCGAACCCTAAAAGGGCGCCTACGTATCTCACCCCCGAAAGGGGAGAATCAGGTGTGCGTAGTTCGTGAAGTTTTGCCAAAATGGCCAATTAAAATCTTTTTTTTTTCTTTTTCTTGAAACTTTAAAAAGAAAAGAAAATAACAAATTATCAAAAGAATTGACGAAAATCTTTTTGCATTTTTTAGGTTTAAACTCCCTATACAAAAATGGAATCTATGATTACCAAAGAAGAATCTTTTTGGGTTTTCGATTTAGAATTTCATAGGAAAATGAAACTTGAAACTATTAAAGAAAAATCTTTTTGTAGTTTTCTTTTAGAGATGTATATGAAATACCTACTCTAAGTGAAGAGTGAAGAAAATCTTTTTGATTTTTTCAGATTCCTGTACAACATGAAATCTATGGTTACCGAAGAAAATATTTTTGGATTTTCGATTTTAAATTTCATATGAAAATGAAACTTGAACCTATTAAAGGAAAATATATTTTTTTGCTTTCTTTTAAAGATGTACATGAGACACCTACTCTAAATGAAGAGTGAAGAAAATCTTTTTTGAATTTTTGAAATAAGATCCCCGAACCTAAAATAGGTTGCCTACGTATCTCACTCCCGAGAGAGGAGAATCAGGGGTGCGTAGTTCGTCCAGATTGGACAATTAACGATTAACTAACAGATTGACCCTAACTTAAGGGCACAACCAAAGACAAACGAATAAAATCTTTTTGAGGTTTTTTTTTCTTTTAATTAGACACATCAACTAAACTGACACCAACAATTATGAAGGAAAAAAAATAATCTTTTTGGTATTTTCATTACATGAAATGTACAAATTTCTACCATTTTTTGCATTTTCTTTTATAAAAACTGCTAAAAAAAATCTTTTTTTTTTTTAAATTTCGAATTATGAATGCATGCTAAAGGAGACAAATGAAAAATCTTTTTGATATTTTCGTTTTTGAGAAATGAGTGCAAAAGGTAAAAAAAATTTTTTTTGAATTTTTGGATTGTGAAGAACAAAATCCGTAAAGAACACTAAAAGCTACGACTTTTTTTTTCTTCTTTTCGACTCACTTTACTTTTTTTCTCTATTTTTTTCAACAGTTCTTGCCTACGCACCTTACTTCTAACACATGTTTTCACCAAATCAGTCCGTCAAATGATCCCATTACCCTCAAAGATGCAACATTTAGCACGTAGGGATGCTTTAGAGGTGAGTCTCCTACAAAGGACCAAGTGGGCCCCGCTAGGTCTCAATATGATGCACATAAGCATGAAGGTGACTCAACTAGAGTTCGGGAGAGCATATGGTCGATAGTGGCTGCTTTGTTTTCCACCTACTCCATACATCCAACGGCTCCCCCCCTAAAATAAAGGTGACTCAACTAGAGTTCATGCGCACGACGTGCGCTCCGAGACTTGTTGCGAAAAGAGTTGACTCGGGTTATGCAAATGATGCCAGATATAAAGCGGTAACACATAGGATAAATACTGTAAACAAAGAGCACGAAATGCACAAAAGTGAAAACACAAACAAAAATCACAAACAATGCTTATACACTCGTAATGCCAAACAAAGCCTATACGACTCCAAAAAAAGCTCGAATTCTGAAATAGTCCCCAGCAGAGTCGCCAGAGCTGTCACACCCCTTTTTCGACTCCAAAAAAAGATATGTATTTTAAGGTTCGAAAGAGTTTTATTATTTAAGTGCCAAAAATGAAAATTTGTTTCGAAAAAAAGGATTATTTACATTTTTTATTCAGAGTCGCCACTTGGCATAATCTGGTGTGCCAAGTCACCATTGGAAAATCCTTTTCAAAATTATTTGACTCTTTAAAATGGTTTGCGAACAGAGACTCCGGCTAAGGAATTCTGTTGACCGAGGGGAAGGTGTTAGGCACCCCTCGATCCCGTGGTTCAACCACGGTCGCTTGGTAGAGCGTATCAACTATTTTGGCATCACGAAATGTACAAACCACACAAAAGCACGCCAAATAATCAAACAATAAATAAAACAAAACAATCCAAAAATATAAAGTCCAGTCCAATTATACAGTCCAAAAATAGAAAGATACGAAAATAGAAATCCTAGTCTAAACTAATTCTAGATTAAGCTCCAATGCCTTACCCGACGCCGCGGGCCTTCATCACGATCATTTTTCGCCAACATGATACGTCGGGGCATTCCCCGGTGAATAAAGACAAGTGATCTCAGAGCATTCCCCGGCTAAATAAATATATTTTTTCAATACGAGAAAACCAAATCATTCACCCAAATTTCAATCATTCAAACAATATTTCAAACGTTCAATAAAATCACAAATTATAAACTTTGCCTACCCAAACTATGTTTGCCTAAACCAATCGGCGCATCATGATACTACCCAATCAAACACTCGTATTTGCTTCAAAATAACCAACGACAATAAATCAAAATAATATTCATTCTTTATCAATTCCTACCATCCAACCCCACATTCCATTTTTTATACCAAATTCCAACGATTCAAGACAATCATCTCAACAATCCACAACCATCTATTCAATGAAATCGAACACCAAATTAATGTCACCAAAATTCAACCACACATCAGGCAAATCAAACACGTATAGTAAAGTAAAATTAGAAGAGATAGAGTTGGAACTTAAATTTGAAGCTTTCAAACTCAATGTTATTTGAATAAAGAGAGTCCGCACCCGGAAACCTCGAGCCGAACCTTAACACCAACAATCCAACTTGACAAATAATGACCCGTTCACCATCACTTTTCACGTCGTCACTGTTCACCGGTACTATTCACCGGTCACTGTTCACCAGTTACTATTCACCGGTTACTTTTTTTTTCGTTGTTGTTCTTGTTCTTGTGAGGAAGATTATTTGGTGATTCTTGTTATTGTGGAGAAGATGATGATCAAAGAATGAGCCTCCCCTTTTTTCTCTTAGAATTTTTCTTTTATAATGGGCATGGATTTGTTATGATGTGGAAATTTTGGTGGGTCCCCCATATATTCTTTCTTTGTGGACAAGAAAAAGGAGGGGGGAATCACATGGGTAGTTAGGGTAGATGGAAGCTTTTGATTGGGTAGGTTGTTAGGATAAGATAAATTAGTTAGAGGTATTTTTTGTTTATTTTTGTATTTTTGTGGGATATAATTACATGGGGTTGGACACATGGTAAGGTGAACTAAAAATGAATAAAATTAGACTTCGAGAGGTACAAAATTAGGTGTCTACAATTTCTAAACCTAAGAAATAGTGAACATGACCAAGATCTTTGATCTTGAACTGGTCATGAAGGAAAAGTTTCAAAGCATCCAGTTCAGCAATATCATCACCAGCTAAGAGAATATCATCCACATAGACAACCACTATAGATAATGAACCAGCCCAATATTTGAAAAATAAGGAGTAATCATTTTTACTAGCAACATAGCCCCTTGAAGTCAAAGCATCAGACAGTTTAGAAAACCACTATCTAGATGCTTGTTTGAGATCATATAAGGACTTCTTGAGTTTACAAACAATAGGAGTAGTAGAAGAAGAAGGAAGAACTTGAAGACCAAGTGGGAGTTTCATATACACCTCTTCATGAAGATCTCCATGAAGTAAAGCATTGTTAACATCTAATTGGTACACAGTCCACTATTTCTTTATAGCAACAGTGAAAAGACATTTGATGGTGGTAATTTTCACAACAGGGGAGAAGGTCTCAAAATAGTCAATGCCCTATTTTTGTGTATCACCTCGGATTACCAATCTAGCCTTATATCTCTCCACAGACCCATCAGATTTTTTTTTTTGATTTTATAAACTCATTTGGAAGCAATAGGCTTCTTGTGGGGAAGAAGAGGGACCAAATCCCAGGTGTGGTTAGCCTCAAGGGCCTGAAATTCCTGCAACATAGCTTCTTGCCATGCAGGATGAGAGACAGCCTGATGATAGAAATGAGGTTCATGTTGTGGAGCTTCATCAGAGGATACCTTGGAAGAGATAGTGGAGCATATGTAGTCTAAAAGATAAGATGGGGCAGAGTGAAGTCTGGTGGACTTTCTAGAAGGGATGGGAGGAGCAACAGGTGCAGGATGAACTGGAGCAGCAGGTATTGGGAAAATAGGCTGGGGGAAGGAGTGGAAGGAAGGAACAACAGGTAAATCAAAAGTTGTATAATCAAAAGAAAGGGGAGGGAAAAAGAAGGAAGGGGGGGAAAAAGAGGAATAAGGGAACAAATGTTCATAAAAAATGACATCCCTAGAGTTAAAAATAGAATGAGTGGTAAGGTTGAGTAACTTATAGCCCTTTTTACCAGTAGTATAGCCCAAAAACACACAAGGAATGACCCTTGGTTGAAATTTATCTCTACCAGGTTTAGGTATGGCAGCATGACAATAGCAACCAAAAGACTTCATATGATCATATGGGGGACTAAAACCCTGCAACTTTTCAAAGGGGGAAACATTGTGTAAAACTGATAGAAGTAATTTGTTGATGATATAAATGGTTGTTAGTATGCAATCACCCTAATATTTAGTGGGGAGTTTGGACTGCAACAGTAGGGCACAGGCAACCTCAAGAAGGTGCTTATGTGTTCTTTCCACTACTCCATTTTGTTAGGGAGTGTGTGGAATGATGGTTTGGTGGAGAATACCATTAGAGGCAAGGAATTGGGAGGCTTCAATTCTACTACCAAGTTCAAAAGCATTGTCAGTTCTAATACTCTTGATGTGAAAATTAAATTGAACTTTGACCATGGACAAAAAAGACTTAATAATAGAAAAAACATTAGACTTAGTGTACAACAGATGTGTCCAGGTTGTCCGAGTAAAATCATCTACAAAAGTAATAAAATATCGAAATCCATTATAGGTAGAGGTGTGATAAGGACCCCATACATCAATGTGTACAAGGTCAAAGGGGGAAGAAGTGTGAATGGTACTAGGAGAGAAAGGCAATCGTTGTTGTCTAGCTAATGGGAAAATGGAACAATCAAAGAGTTGTTTAGTAGATATTTGAGAAGCAATACAAGGAATAGATTTTATTTTTTTGAAAGGCATGTGTCCCATTCTTTGATGCCAGAAAAAATCCATTTTATTGCATATAGAAGAGGAATTACATGAGGGAACTATGGGAAAGAGATTCGAACAAGTATAAACATAAGGAGAATTGGAAAGAGAAATAGGATAAGAAAAAACTGAAAACCCAAGATGACAATAGTACAATCCATTCTGAGCTCTACCAATGTCCAGTGATCTCTTCAGTGAAGGCCCTGCAAATAGCATTTAGAAATAGAAAATACAGCTGAGCATTGTAGCTGATTAAGGAGTTGATGAACAGATATCAGGTTAAAATGGAAAGAGGGGACTAATAGAACATCATGTAAGATAATATCATCCTTAAAAATTAGAGAACCAGTGGATATAACTTTGACTTTGTAACTATTTGGTAAGGTAATGAGAAAAAGAGTGGAAAGAGGTTGCAAATTGTGTAAAAGGTGTTTGTGTGGTGTCATGTGGTTGGTGGCACCAAAATCAAGTATCCAAGGATTTACACCTAATAGTAAAGATGCACAAATAGAATAACTAGTAGAACTAAAAACAGTACTACAATACCCACCTGCAAAATTGGCAAAAGATGAAGAATTGCAGAATGGTCCAATAGCTGTAATAGGAGAACAAGTTGTAATAGAGGTCCGCTTAAACAGATTTATGAGATAATTGTATTGTTCAGGAGTGAAACCATGAGAAGTATCAGCTGGAGGACCACTAGATGTTTGAGCAGACTGCTGATTGCTGAATCCATACAGCTGATTCAGAACAGATGCAGAAACAAAAGGAAGATGGTCTCCCAATTGAACACATGAAGCTGACTTTTTGCCCTTTGTGAACTTGTTGTCAGGAGGATAACCAAGAAGTTTATAGCATGCATCAATGGTGTGACCATTCTTTCTACAATATCTACAATAAAGTGAGAAATTGGTACTGTGTGGAGAAAAATAACCCTTTTTAAGAGTGAATGGTGCTCTTGGTTGAAAGGGTCTGACACCATTGTGATGTGTGGATGCAGAAAAGGAGGCTGAATCTCCTGAGAATCCAGAATTAGAGGACTTGGCATCCCTTTGACTCTCATCATGTTATAGTAAGGAATACACTTTACTAAGAGGAGGAAGAAGTGACATCATAAGGGTATCGTTAGTCACAGTAGAGTAGATGTCATTCAAGCCACTAAGAAATTGGAAGAGTTGTTGGTCTTGAATGAACTTAGCAAGAGCCCCACAAGTGCATTGAGGTCCGACATAAGCAGAGTTAAGCTCATCCCAAAGGCCCCTCATTTTTGTGAAATAAGTAGTTATATCGGAAGCTCCTTGAGTAAAGAAAGCAATTCCCTTTGTATTTGAATATATTTGGACCCGTTTGATTGTCCAAATCTGTCATTTATGTCTTGCCAAATTTCTTTGGCAGTTGTTAGACACATGACACTGATGGCAATTTCTCTAGAAAGGGAATTAATGATCCAAGACTTAACCATATGATTACTTCTTTCCCAATAGGGATAATATGGGAAAATGGGTTCAGGTTGACTAATTCTTCCATCAACAAGACCTAATTTTTTCTTAGCTGATAATGAGGTAATTATAGTGTTCCTTCACACAATAAACCCAGTTTCATTGAAAGGGATAGTAACTAATTGAAGTCCAGGATTGTCAGACGGGTGAACATAAAATGGATGCGAGGGATCGATAGTAAACTCTACAAATCTCTTTGTGGAAGTAGAACTTCCAGTAGAATTGTTCATTTGGCTTCCCATTGGCACAAACTATGTTAATTACACGAGTTTTAGGGTAAAAGTAGGGAGAAAAGAACTCTTAAGGTTGAATGCGGAAACAAACAATGAGCCTAATGGGTAAAATCACCTAATGCATACAAATTATCCAAAATATATAGGGAGTTTGATGAGGATTACCAAAAATTCCCAAAAAAGCAAAAAAACTGCAAAAAACCTTCATTGTAGAAGCTTCGAGACCTCGGGAGACTTTGAAATCGTCAACAAGGGTATAATCGGTCAATAGCCCACAGTGAGATCTTGCTATAACCTGGCTCTGATACCATGACAGAGTCGAAAACTTGACCACAAGGTTCGAGTTTAACAATAGAGAAAACCCAATTCAGAGGAGATGAAAAAATGAAGTGAAAGAGAAAATATCTTTTCTATTTTCCAGAATATTCTTACACTGATGGAATGAGTCTATTTATATATACATGGTGGGCCGGGTAATGGTAATGGACCAAAACTAATTAAGCAAATAGAAATTAAAGCTAAGTCTGGTCCACTTGAGAATAAACCAGCCCAACAAAGATCGACTAGAAAATATGACATTTGGCATCTGGTTTTATTCCTACAAACACTTTAGATTGTCTTTTTCTTTCGATTAGTTACTGTTTTGATTTTCAATGGGCTTTCTTGAAGTTCTCAATGGGCTTCAACAACTCATACTATTATGTAGGGATAAAAAATTTATGAGACCACATTTAACTTATACTACCTACGTCCTCCGTCCCAAATTTCTTAATTTGTTTTCTCATTTTACTTGTCTTTTTTCATTAATCAAGAAGAGAAAAAAATTTTTTTCCATGTTTTACCCTTTGCATTAATTATCTTTTCTTCAAATTAAAATGTAAACATCATTTAAGAAAGGTATTATGGTAAACTAGACATGTTATTAATTACTATTTTTTTCTTAATCAATGTGTCATCTCAATTTGGGACAGGTAATTTGGGACGGAGGGAGTAACTAATGTTTTTTCTCGTATGAACATTCAATATTAGCGAACTTTAAGGCTAAATAATATACTTTTTTTTCGCCTTTGTATTTAGACAAAAGATTCAGACTAAAATGACCAAAAGGTTAATCAATTTTACATGCATCTCAATAAAAATGTTTAATGTTTTACCTTTGCAATTCATACTAAACATCAAGTAAAAACGTATGATGTTTAACCTTCACAAGGCTACACTTTTCACATATGAGTGTCTAAAGCTATCAAGCTTTATACATAATCGTCCGTCTTCTTTCTCAAAGTTAGTAAACTTATAAAAAAATAAATTATGAAGTGAATATTAGTTAAATAACGACATTAAAAGTGGATATTGGTACACTTCTCCCTTAATTGGGCTTAGACATTGAAAGACCAGTCGATTTACACAAATGCCATTTTCAGGCCATCATTTAAATTTGAGGTATTGCATTTTGGACCTGTTTTGAATTGGTCTTTATTTTTGTCCTTCAAGGCAAATATTTTTTTTTTTTTGGGGGGAGGGGGGGGTTGTAAATTTATATTTTGAATCATAGTATCTCACAAGTCATGTCCTGTACCCTTAAAAGACTTATATACCATTAGGCATAAGTTCGATCTCTAAGAAAAAACATCAAAGACCAACCCATGTGAAGCACAAAAATTGATGATTAGCCCATTTGAAAGACAAATCATGCAATTATATATTCAGATTTTGTCCTTATTTCTAAACATTGTGTAAATAATACTTAACAAATTTATCGTTCAAGATAATATTAGACTCGTGTTTGATATTGACTCGTATATTTCTCAATCTTACATGAGAAAATTATTAGAAAATAGGCCCCCCAATGCATGGGCTTTTAAGTCTGAAGAGCCCATATATTTCCTCGAATAAGAAAGGAAGAAACTACGACTCACTCCAGAATGAATGTGAATATTTGGCACATTGGAGAAAGTAAAATTAAAATATTAAGTACAAACGAACAATGGCAATGTTTCTATTTGTCTAAAAGAATATCATCACATGATTTTTTTCTTTTCTTTTACAATACATATAGCTCCTGTACCCATGTAGCTCCGCCCTTGTCTCAGAAAAGGCAGTGAGACTTCTTTCCTAATTTTGGAAGCGAAAAATGAAACTTTTATTTATTTATATATATTTTTGAAAAGAAAAACACCTAGCTACAAACCACTTCTTACGATTTTTTTTTCTAAAAAAAAAACATATAGGTAACATTTAAAAAAAATAAAAAATTAGTAGATGAAAAATTAAACTCTCACCAACATGAAAATTCAGATAGTTAAATAAATAAACATTTGTTTTTATTTTTCAATGGCTATTAACAACGTGCAAACCACAACAGACTAATTAATTTTTTAGGTGTATCATGAATAAACCACGTGGTATTGTCCCATTTTTTTTTCTGTATTTTTCTATTATAAAATATTATAGTATTTTGTTTAAAGGACGTATCTTGTCTGCACAACTATTAATTTGGTGACGAAAAGTTTCAATCAACACAATGCATAAAGATAACTAAAAATAATAATCACTATCATGGAAGTTTAACCCATTAACCTTTTCCTTTTATAATCAATTATATTAAACTACACTTACACTAAAAGTACACATCAACTAAAGCAACAAAAGTAGGAGTAACAGAAACTGTATTGAATCCCCAAAGGCAAAACTTAATCCTACTGATCTCTAAGACATTCAAAATATGTTTTAATAAACTTTAATTACCAAATTCACATGCCAAAATCCTCCCCACCAACACCTAGAATATAATTTTAGCTCGAAAAATTTAAATAAAGAAGTGTGCTAAAAGTCTTTCACTAAAAAGTGGAGTATTGGTTGGCTGGGTAATAATTAACTCCTTATCAAGAATTTTTATATAAAAAAAGAAGGTAAGGTTGTTGTTGTTGTTGTTGTTGTTGTTTTTGGGGGGGGGGGGGGGGGGGAGAGATTATATATGTGAATTATCAAAAAATTTTGTTTATAGAGCTTGTCTGCACAACCATTAATTTGATGACTCAAGAATTGTAAACTTGTAATCAACACATTGCATGACGATAATTAATTAATTATCATGTAAGTTTTATAATAAATTAACATAGAGTAGACAATCCTTTAACCTTTTGCTTTTATAATAAAGGGAGGATTAAACTAATTTTTCAGTTGAATTAGGTGTCAAATGATGTAATCAATCAAATATAAATAAAGTTGAACATAAAGATAATCAACCACCTCACAATTCACTCTAATTATAAAAGTCCGGTTCTGTTTCAATCAAAAGCGATTAATCGTGATCATTGAATAAAACTTTTTTATTTTGTCATGATCGCATAATCGATGAAAAAGTTAAAGGTCACTCAGATAGATAGACTTAGTGAATAATTCTTGATAAGGGTAAGTCACTATGCATGTATACAAGATGGTAAATGATAATCCTTCTTTAATTTATACCACCATACAAAAGCAAATTAAATAATCACCAAAAACAACATAATAATAAACAAAAATTTCATTAAATCATCAAAAGTAAGCTATTACAAACACTCAAAAATGTGTTCGACTAAAAAGCTTTCATCACCAAACATATCAATTTTCCCCCATCAACACCTCGACCAAAAAACAAACACTAACATGCTAAAACTCCCAAACAAAAAACGTGCCCAAATAACACATGTAATCTTAGCTAATTATTTTGTCTAGCTAGGTGCTACCTCCAAATCAAGAATCTTTATATACTTTATTTATATAAGGTGGATTTTCTTTTTCCTATTTTTCCATGTGTTGAAAATGAATGGACCATATCCTAATACTACTATTTTATTGTATGCTCACTTGTAATTGACTTAGTCTAGTAGATTATTAATGATGATAAAACGTGGGCATGTCTACGTGGTTCCACGTATACAAAAAAATGTAAGGCCATGACCAAAAGTTTCCTATTGACAAATGACAAAGTTGCTTTCTACCTTATGTCAACTCTTCACAGTGTATATTTCGTGTTTTTTCTTTCAATTTTTGCAACAACCAAACGTGACCTGTGTGCCTTCCTGTTCCCATTTCAGCTCTATTATTCAATTTTGGCCAAATCCATCGGTAGTCTGAACTTGGCATGATTTTTCATTTAGGCACCTCAACTGAAATTTGTTTACTTTTGACACCTCAAGTAGCATACACGAATGTTATTTTAACACTTTTTACTGAATCAGCAAAAACATACCGTGTGCGTGTATTACACACACCGATGACGCGAAAAGTGACCAATAATATTATGACATTTGTCATTTTTATCCAAATTAATTGTTAAATATTTATTTTTAATTAAAATAAAAAAAAACACCAATCAAGTATTGCCTTTTGCAATTTTAACTTAAATAATTATAAAAAAATTATAAAATTTAATTTCCCTATCCCCACCCTCCACCCCAACCCCCCTAAGTCATCTTCTTCATACCCCTCCCCCTCCGCCTCCCCCTCCCCCCATTACAAACTACCATTTTTGTTTGGCAGCCCCCCCCCCCAGCCCGTCATCTTCCTCACCCCACCCCACCCACAAATCGAGACACCCACCTCGCCACCGGAAACGCACACACAACTTCCATTTCATCGAAAACTCACCGGAAATGTGCACATACAGAGTTTACCGGAGACATCTTATGTATTTTGGTTTACGTATCATGTTGTGTTAAAAAAAATTCCTACAGCCATTAAGTAGTTGATGCCATTTGGTTGAAGTTTTAAGGTGGTAGTGAAGGTCTTTGTGCTTCTAAGGTTCAAGATTCCCCCTTGCCCGTTTCTGATGACAGCAATAACAATAAACCACTTAATGGAAAGTCATTTATCAGGTACCAAAATTCACTACCCCTTTTCTTTTTTCAGTTCTACATTGCTATGTTTCTTGATTCTCCCTAGTTTTTCTTTAATCTTTTTTTTTATTTTTTTTATTTCGGTATTGTGGTATTTGGTGAATTGTTGCTCAGCTATTTTTATTAATTTGAAGAAATTATTTTAGTCTTGCCAGTTGTAGATGTAGGCGTGATCCTGAGCTGAAGCTGGTTAGGAAATAATTTGTAATTCTATTTGTTGTGTCAAGATTTAAAATGAGGATTGAAAAAATTATTGACAAGATGGATGTTGGTTGTTGAATGCGATTTTACAAAGTGAAGGAGTTAGGTAGATCAATTGATTCTGCAGAATTATGTACAACCAGTGACTTTTTAGTGTGCCAAAAAATTAGAAAAAAAGAAAGAAAGAAAGAAAACTGGTGGTTGTCAGTTTTTTTATAATTCCTCAACAATGAAAGCTTGTAAAGGAAAAAAAAACGGTGGAAAAGAAGAAAGAATGAGGAAGAAAGAGAAGGAAGATAAAAAAATTATGAAAATGTCCCTCAAACGCGCTTTCAGTGCGTGTAGGACAAGATTTTTGCTGATTCAGCAAAAAATGTCAAAATGACACACTTTAAAGCTACTTGAGGTGTCAAAAGTGAGCAAGGTCCAGTTGAGGTGCTGTTAGGATCGAGAACCCGGTTATTGCGGAATTTAGCCAAATAATGTTATAATGACAATAACAAAGACAATAACAAGTTGATAGTAACGGTACTTAAAGAAAAAATAAATGAGGCATAAATTTAACGTGGTTCGGTCAGTGTGACCTACGTCCACGAGCGGAGAGAAAAAACTTCACTATATCAACAAGAGTACAATAGAGAGATTACGAAATTAGAGTAGTCACTCTAATTAACCCAAATATCTCAAGAGAAAACCTCACAAGATCACTCCAAAAGAAAGGGCTCACACAAAGTATTTCCCAACACCAACTCTCTTAACTTAATACTCTAATAGGAAGGAAGAATAAATACAAGAGAATGAAAGAGAACTCTTGTAATTTGATGTGTATTACAATTGAGAAAGAAGGCCTCTATTTATAGAGATGAAAATGGAGACAAGTAGCAACTTTGTTTGAACAAGAAGCAACTTGTTTGAACAAGTCCAAAAAATAATCTTCCACAAGTATTTGGTAGAAACTTCCTTTGACAAAGCAAGAGTGAATCAAAGAAAGGCCACATTACAAATCTCCACCTTGGCCTGAGTTTGGTTAATATAGTAAATTTATTCTCTCCGTAAAAGCCCGTGTGGGCAAAATCATTCTTCACAAATGGAAATCAAGCTCGAGCAAAGATTGAACTTACTGACCGGAAGAGACTTTGTGAACATGTCTGCAGGATTGTCTCTAGTGTTGATCTTCTGAACAGAGACCTTTCCTTCAATAATAGATTTCCGAATAAAATGATACTTGATGTCAATATGTTTCGTCCTCTCATGATACATTTGATCTTTAGTCAAGTGGATGACACTTTGACTATCACAGAAAATAATAATATCACCTTGGTGTGGACTAAGTTCAGCAAATAGACCCTTCAATCATAAGAATTCTTTGATAGCCTCGGTCACTGCCATATATTCTGCTTCGGTAGTAGATAAAGCTACTACGTGTTGTAATGTAGCTTTCCAACTGATAGCACAACCACCAATGTAAAACACGTAGCCAGTCAGTGATCTTCTTTTATCAAGATCACCTGCATAATCTGAGTCTACAGAACCAACTAAAGTGTTAGTATTTCTACCAAATTTCAGACATGCGTTTGAGGTACCACACAAGTATCTGAGAATCCATTTCACCGCCTGCCAATGTGCTTTTCCAGGATAAGCCATATATCGACTTACCACACTTACTATATGTGAAATATACGGAAGTGTACATACCATTGCGTACATAGTACTGCCAACTGCACTAGAATACGATACCTGTGCCATATAACTTTCTTCTTCCTCTGACTGCGGTGATTGAGCAGCTGATAACTTAAAATGAGCAGCAAGAGAAGTACTTACTGGTTTAGCTTCTTTCATGCCAAACCTTCTCTAAGTACTTCTTTTAGGTAAAAAATTGCCTACGGGCTTCTCGATCTTTTCTGAACTCCATGCCAAGGATTTTCTTAGCTGCTCCCAAATCTTTCATTTCAAATTCACTTTTCAGCTGACTTTTCAAATTGTGAATTTCTGTCAAATCTTTAGCAGCAATAAGCATGTCATCAACATATAATAGTAAGTAAATGAATGAACCATCATTTAACTTTTGAAAGTAAACACAACTATCATACATGTTCTTGAATAACCATGAACCAACATAAAGGAATCAAACCTCTTGTACCACTGTCTGGGAGATTGTTTTAATCCGTACAAGGATTTCTTTAACAAGCAAACATGATCTTCTTTTCCTTCAATTTTAAATCCTTCAGGTTGATGCATATGTATTTGTTCCTCAAGTTTTCCATGTAAGAAAGCTGTCTTAACATCATGCTGTTCTAATTCCAAATAATGCATGGCAACTAAGGCAAGCAAGATATGAATAAAGATATGCTTAGTAACAGGTGAGAAAATATCATTAAAATCAACTCCTTGTACCTGACTATAGCCCTTTGAAACTAATCGTGCCTTATACCTTGCATCTTCAACCCCTGGAACTCCATCTTTTTTCTTGAAGATCCATTTGCAACCAATGATTCTACTTCCTGACGGCGGCTTCACAAGAGACCAAGTACCATTCTTATGAAAAGATTCAATTTCTTCATTCATTGCAATCATCCACTTGGCTGAATCAGCACCAGAAACTACTTCTGAATAATTTGATGGTTCTCCGATTTCTTCAGTTTTTTGTGCAACTGACCATATTTTCTCCGGAGTCTTGAAGTTCAAAGGTGCAGAAGGAGCACGATTGATAATATAACAATCTGTAGAGATAGCCTCAGCCCAAAAAGAATTTGTCAACCCAGCATTTGAAATCATACAACGGGCTCTTTCCAAAAGAGTCATGTTCATCCTTTCTGCAACATCATTTTGTTGAGGTGTCATCCTCACAGTGCGATGTCGAGCAATTTCTTTATTTTTGCAAAATTCGTTGAACTCGTCATTACAAAATTCTAAGCCATTATTTGTTCTAAGCCGTTTGACCTGTTTTCCTGTTTGCTTTTCAATCAAAACTTTTCATTGTTTAAAAGTTAAGAAAACATCACTTTTGTTTTTCAGAAAATAAACCCAAACCTTCCTTGAATAATCATCAATGAAAGTTAACATATACCTGGCACCACCTTTTGATGGGGTACGGGAAGGACCCCAAAGATCTGAATGAATGTAGTCCAAAGTGCCTTTTGTTCGATGAACTGCTGGAGATTTGAAGCTGACTCTTTTCTGCTTTCCAAACACACAGTGTTCGCAGAACTCCATTTTTCCAATACTTTGTCTACACAGTAGACCTCTTTTGCTGAGGATGGAAAGACCTTTTTCACTCATATGACCCAATCGCATATGCCACAATTTGGTGATGTTGGGATCAAGTTGATTTGAAGTGGAAACTGCAGCAGCACCTGTAATAGTGGATCCCAATAAAGTGTACAACGTACCTGATCTGTGTGCTTTCATGATCACACGATCTCCTGAAGATACTTTCAAAACTCCACCTTCACCTGTGTATTTACACCCAAGAGATTCTAGAGTACCCAATGAAATGCGATTTTTCTTCAAATCAGGAACATATCTAACATCCGTGAGAGTTCTCACCACACCATCATGCATTCTAATTCGGACTGTACCTTTACCAAAAAACCTTGCAGGGAGTATTGTTGCCCATCAAGACAACTCCACCTCCAATAGATTCGAATGTGTTAAACAAATTCCTATTGGGACACATATGATAAGAACAACCCAAATCCAAAATCCACTCATTGTTAGATTTAAAACTATGATTAGTTGCTAAGAATATTGTTCCTTCAGACTCATCAACAGCCACACTTGCTTCGGCGGAGTCAGCATTTTGGTGCTCATTTTTGTTTTCCTTACGCTTTTCTTTATTTTTCAACTTATAGCATTCAGAAATGAGATGACCTTTTTATGACAGTATTTGCACACAACATTTCTAGGTTTAGACTTTGACCTTGATTGAGACCTCTCACTATTTGATTCTTTTTTATTAGATCTACCTCTTACAAATAATCCTTCTTCATGGGCTGCGCTACTTTCCCAAGTAATATCTCTATCTATCTGTTCATTTGTTTTTAAGATAGATTTGATTTCTTTGTAAAAGATATTATCCTTTCCATAAAGCATAGTATCTCTAATATGCTTAAATGATTGGGGTAAGAAAATAAGTAATAAGACGGCTTGGTCTTCATCATTAACTTCAGTGTCTATATTACTCAAATCCATAAGAATAGAATCAAAATCATCAAGATGTGAGAGTATAGAGGTACCTTCTACCATACGAAATGTGTAAAGCTTTTGCTTCAGATAAAGTCGATTTTCCACTGTCCTTTTCATATTCAAGGCTTTTAGTTTTTCCCACATGCCTTTCGTTGTGATTTCTGCAGATACTTCACGTAAAACCTCATTTGAGTGATTTAGAATAATACCTGATTTTGCCTTTTTGTCTATGACGGTAAATTCTTCGTCCGTCATTTATTCTGGCTTCTTCTCCTTTCCTTCTAGTGCCATATCTAAGCCATCCTGATTTAAGATAGCTTCCATCTTTAATTGCCACATTCCGAAGTTTGCACTTTGATCAAATTTCTCAACTTAAGTCTTTGTTATAGTCATTTTGGCTACTGAAAAATAACCTAGTTAGATCCGGTTTTGATACCAATTTGTTAGGATCGAGAACCTGATTATTGCGAAATTTAGCCAAATAATATTATAATGACAATAACAAAGACAATAACAAGTTGATAGTAATGGTACTTAAAGAAAAAATAAAGGAGACACAAATTTAACGTGGTTCGGTCAGTGTGACCTACGTCCACGAGCAGAGAGGAACAACTTCACTATATCAATAAGAGTACAATAGAGAGATTACAAAATTAGAGTAGTCACTCTAATTAACCCAAATATCTCAAGAGAAAACCTCACAAGATCACTCCAAAAGAAAGGGCTCACACAAAATATTTTCCAACACCAACTCTCTTAACTTAATAATCTAATAGGAAGGAAGAATAAATACAAGAGAATGAAAGAGAACTCTTGTAATTTGATGTGTATTACAATTGAGAAAGAAGACCTCTTTTTATAGAGATGAAAATGGAGACAAGTAGCAACTTTGTTTAAATAAGAAGCAACTTGTTTGAACAAATCCAAAAAATAATCTTCCACAAGTACTTGGTAGAAACTTCCTTTGACAAAGCAAGAGTGAATCAAACAAAGGCCACATTACATGTGCCAAAGTGAAAGATGGTGCCAACTTCAGGGGCTATCGATGGATTTGACCTTCATTTTTTACTAAGCTTATCATCCCTTAATTACAATGGAGTGAAGTTTTAATCAGTAAGTTTTTATTTAGTGTATATTTAAACTATTGATTCTTTTTTAAAAAAATAATTGAAACTTGTTATTTTAATATATCGAGTCCTTCATGGTCCATCTGACACGAAAATTGAGTACAAACTCAAGAAAGCGTGTGATGGAGTAAACTATTTGGCACATCATCACATTTCGATGGTAAAAACGTAAAAAAAATGTCTTTTTTGTTTTTATAAAAGTTTCAACCTCATCGTTTAAAACAAAGAAAATAAATAAAAAATATAATTTTTTAGGTAATAGCTTACTTGATCAACGAAAATTTAATTCGGAGTCAAATATTCACTCAAAGCTTCGACTTTTCTCTATTTCGGAGCAGAGAAAAATTCAAAAATTTCACCCTTCTTCACTAAAAGCTTACGCAGAAGCTTCACTACACCTTCACCACAACCTTCACCGAAGTTTTAATCCAAAGACGTTCAAAGTGCTGTTAGAGAGAAATCTTCACTAGTGATGGTTTGACTTCTAAAGAGACGTAGAGAGAAATCGGAGAATTAAAGGTGAAAATAGATTATTTTTTGATAGAGGGTAAACATGGGGGAAGTGGATATTATTTATCCACTTGGACAAATTCATAAGCCATTATTCCATTATGCACGCTGTGTTTACATGATTTGGGTCTTTGGACCATAAAAGGGTACTGAACATATTAAAAAATAACAAGTTTTGAGAGATTTTTAAGACAACTAATAATTTAGGTATACACTAAATAAAATCTTATAAGTTTAGGCATAACTAAAACTTCTTTCATTATAATATATTGTTATTAAATAACCAGTTAAATTTATTCCTAAAAAATAAAACGTGATAACTATTTTGAGGGGAAAAAGGGTACTAAGCAATTGAATTTTTAAATTGAAAAAGTAACATAAGAGCAGCTTGAAAATATTTTCTTAGACCAGACCGATATTTTCTCCAACATATGAAAAAAGAGATGGCATTATCAAAATCAATTGTGATTTTAAAAAAAATTATAATAAAACAGATCAATATTTTGACAAATTAAATGAATCGAGTAATTTACAGTAGTACATTTTAAAATATCTTATATGCACTAGTACACCTAGTGACAAATTGAGGAAAAAATAATGAATGTACGTTCTCATTTGAATAGAAGAAAATTATCCTGCAATATATTTTTATATGTATGTTTGTAGATTTTGTATGTAAAAGTTGCTGACTCTTTTTAAAAAAAAAAAAATATATATGTGAAAGTTGTTGGGCGTTGGCTCAGTCTAAGTGTCTGTTTGAGATTGCTTATTTTTCAAAATAAGCACTTATTTTGAGAAAAAAAATATTTTTTAAAAAAAGAGGATTTTGGTAAACTTACAAAAGTACTTTTAAAAATAAGTAGAAGCAGTTTTTGGGAAGAAGCAGAAGCAAAATTAGAAAATTATTTTTTTATGACAAAAATATCCCTATCATACAAACACACAAATGTATGTATATTGTTATAAACAATAAAGAATAAAGAAGAAGAGTAGAGAGAGAATAGAGAGAGTGATTCTTATTACTTCTCTTGAGGGATGAGAGATCATACGATTGTTAATATAATGAACAAAACCCCTCTATTTATAGGGGAAATTTACTCCTAGTCAGAGTAAAAGACAGATGCTTCAAATCATATTAGATATCAAAGTAGATCTTGATAGACATTCACTATAACATAAATACATTTGTAACACTCCCCCTTGAATGTCTAATTGATAGATAATGTGCCTCGTTAAAACCTTACTAGAAAAAACCCTGTAGGAAAAAAATCTAGTGAAGGAAAAAGAGTACACATCTCTAATAATACGCATTTCGGTTGCCTCATTAAAAACCTTACAAGGAAAATCCAGTGGGACAAAACCTCGTAAGGAAAACAGAGTACAACGCGTATTAACTCCCCCTAATGAGAACATCCTTGACCTTTGCATCTCGATCTTGTGCAACATCTTCTTGAAAGTTGCAATTGGAGAAGATTTGGTGAATAAATCAGTCACATTGTCAGTTGAACGAATCTATTGCACGTTAATATCATCATTCTTTTATAGCTCATGTATGTAGAAAAGCTTTGGCAAAATATGCTTCGTTCTATCTCCATTTATGAATCCTCCCTTAAGATGTGCTATGTATGTTGAATTATCTATGTATAAAATTGTGGGTAGATTGTCATATTTCACACCACATTTTTCTCAAATGAGATATATCATGGACCTCAACCATACACATTCTCGGCTTGCTTCATGAATAACTATTATCTCAGCATGATTCGATGAAGTGGCTACGATAGACTGCTTTGTATATCTCCAAGATATGAAAGTACCACCACATATAAATGCATAGCCTATTTGAGACCGAGTTTTATGCGGGTCAGATAAGTACCCAACATCAGCATGACCAATAAGATCGGGACTGCAATCTTTAGAATAAAACAAGCTCATGTGTTTTATCCCATTTTGATGTCTCATAGTAGGAGCAGAAATATACCTTGCTAACAAATTGACTGAAAAGGCTATAGGCCTTGTAGTATTTGCAAGGTACATGAGTGTATCAATTCCACTAAGGTATGGTACTTCATAACCAATTCAATTCGATATATTTCGAATTTCAGCGAATAATCTATTGCTTTGAAAACTCTCCAAGAGTTCCAATGATGTTCAAGCAATAAGCTTATACAATATAAGGATTATAAATAAGTTTCACAGAAACTTTTATATGCTTCAAGCAGTTTGAATCCTTAAAAGTTTTCACATAAGTTTTGTCAAGTGACAATAGTCAACATTTCATGAGTGACATCTTCAAATATTTGGGCTACAAATCAAATAAGTTTTATACTTACCAAGATGCATCCTTTCATGTCACTTGATAAATGTTTCTACGTCAACATGCTTAAATAAACGTAGAATTTAGATCCTCGTAATCTTTCACAATATTGCGCCAATATTGTGTCAATTATATTGATGATATATCATTTCGTATCGGTTCACTATGCAACATAATATTTTGAGATCTCATCACTTCATTATTTTCAGGTGCATGAACCTCTCGTAAGGTTTCATGAAGTGTTATGTCGTAGGCTCTTCAAGAGCTCATTGCCTTCTTATTATGATTATTTGCTCCTTATTTTTTAAGGACTATTTCATTTGGAACCGATTAGTGTACCACGCTTCACGCATGCATAGACTTTGTCCTTTAGGAACACAAAATAAGAGCACTTGCGCTTAATATGAGATGCTTTTGGCATTTGACTTGAATTATCTTTTGGATGAGGATCAGGTGATAATTCCTAGCATATTTCATAGCGCTTATAATCTCCCCCTTATGTTAGAAAAACTAACATACACCCTTTACTTCTTTGAGAAATCCATCTTTGTGCATTATGATATATTCATTAATCGTATACCGCACATCAAAATTATTAGATGGAATAATTGGTTCCCGACCTTGAACCAATTGAGATGGAAGAAATAATCATAATTTATTGGTCTAACGCATACAAGTGCTATTGCAATATATCATATTTCAGACCAATACATGAAGTTTTATACTCATTAACAATGGTTTAGATATTTATCGAAGGCATTCAATGCTAAACCATCATCATCAAGATGAATTATCTTGATTACACAATCTGAAAGTCATGCTTAACTCAATTTTATTGAGCAAGCAACTTTATGAATGTCAAACTGCAGGTTGACAATAAATGTGCATGTGATCATCTTATTGATGCATCATTTTAACATATCACATGATAGATGAACGGGCCCTTATTCACCTTTTAAAATTTTCAAATTTGAAGGGATCCAATCCCAATATTAGTTGGTCCAACCAACTTATCATGAGAACAAACGACATAAACAATTCTTGAAGAATCTTCTAGTTCTTCAATACATGCACATCTTCGAGATGTCACAATCGTTCATATCAATTTATGAACTTTTATTCTAGTAAACTCCAAGTTTACCATGACATGTACTTTTTCTTTAGTAAATTTCAGATTTACAATTACATGAATAAATTTCAGATTTACTACTTCAGAAGTAGATTTCAAAATTATTCAACCTCTTTCGGAGGTGGGTTGTGATACAATCACAATCAAGTGCACATTTGCATTAATAAGTTTCTCATTCCCCAGGAATGAAATATAATCGTGCCTTAAGTCTATCAAATTATGATAGCTTATAACCTCTTTCAAGATTTTTCTACTTCAGAAGCAAATCGAGGCATACATATGATGTAGAGAATTTTTCTCTAGCATATCTTATAATCATATAATCGTGTGAAAATATCATCACTTTTGATGATCATTATTATATTCGTGCATTCAATCACTTGTCTTCTTTCAGACATATTATGCACTGCTACCACATACACCTCAAGAATGAAATAAGTTGTCATATTTCAAACTTATCATATATTGCTACCACATTCACTTCATGGAATAAAGCATAATTAATGGGTGGAATTTCATGACTTTTCACCCAATACCCATTATTTTGCCTTAGCCATCACAATATCATCAATATGGTGTATTGAGATTCAAACTCAATATTTTATCCATATAAAGACGTCTTAGGCATAAATCGATGAGACTTGAACCCAAATATTATCATCCCTTTTGATATTATTGTTCTTGAGGAATGAATTTAAAACATAAATGGTTTCAAACCAATTATTTTTCCTCAAATCCAACAACAATTATATCATTAATAGAAAAATACAAATAACATAAGGAATTACTAATCTTGACCTTTAGATTTATAATCTCACCTTATTTGGCAGAGTCTCGTGCTGATAACGTGTTATAAAGAATAAATAATAAAGAAGAAGAGTAGAGAGAGAATAGAGAGAATGATTCTTATTACTTCTCTTGAGGGATGAGAGATCATACTATTGTCAATATAATGAACAAAACCCCTCTATTTATAGGAGAAATTTACTCCTAATCTGAGTAAAAGACGGATGCTTCAAATCCTATTAGATATCAAAGTAGATCTTGATAGACGTTCACTATAATGTAAATACATTTATAACATATATATATATATATATATATATTTCTTATTAATTAATGAGTAAATGCAGAATTACATCCCTGATCTTGTTCGAGATTTGCAAAAAGACACCTAAACTTTCACTTCAATCTATTACCCCACGATTCTTCTTTATTTCGTTGGAAACACACTATTTTGATCCTCTGATTGATATATAATTTATATTTTTAAAAAAAAATTAATATTTATTTATTTTTTAAAATTATCCCTAACCCCTCTCCGCTGCCTCCCCCCCCCCAATCCACCCTCCCTTTCTTCTTCAACTCAATTCACCATTAAAGCTCCTCTATTGAAGCTTTTAAAAAAAAATCATTCATTAAAGCTCCATTTTACAATTAAATCATATCATTTAACTACCCACCATTCCTTCTTCAACACCATTAAAGCTCTTCAACACAATGTCACCATTAAAGTTCCTCTATTGAAGCTTTTAAAAAAAAAACCATATCATTAAAGCTCTATTTTCAGTTAAATCATATCATTTAACTATCTTTAAAACTCAATTCAATCATAAAACTATTTTTTGAAGTGATTTGAAAAAAAAAATGGACAAAAATGCTGACGGAGTGGGGGGTTAGGGGGAAATGCTGATGGGGTGGGGGTGTTGAATGAGAGTGGGGGTAGAGGGGAGCTGCTGGACGCGGGGGGGGGGGGGGGGGCAAGGGCAGTTGCTGGATGGGTGTGGGGTGTTAAATTAAATAAAAAGGAAAATTTTATTAAAAAAAATATGAAATTAAACGTATTTAACACGTGGCAGCACCTGATTGGTGCGTGTGTTCACTTTCTTTGTTGTGACTGAGATTCAGCGAAAAATGGTGTGTTTGCAACGAAATAAAGAAAAATCGTGGGGTAATAGGTCGAATTCAAAGTTTAGGTGTCTTTTTAAAAATCTCGGTCAACATCAAGGGGGTAATTATGTATTTACTCTTAATTAATTAACATATCTTACAATTTTAATTAACGTTTGATTTTTAAAATTTACATTTCATATTTACGTCATATTTTTTTATGATTTATATATTGTTATTTATTTTCACTCATTTTCTTTAAATAAATTTGAAAATATCATCGATGATGACGACTAAGGAATATATAATTTTTTATTTTTTATTATTAATGATAATAATTGACAGATGAATCACGTTAGAAGATTGTATTTTGGCAGCACATATAAATTTTTTCTCCGATATTTAATTTTAAATAAATAATCATGAAAAATGACACATTTGTTACAATGTAGTGTATATATATGAATATGATGATTGTTTATTCGTAGTAAATTTTGACACAGTAAGAATATATTCAAAAAACAGATAGAATTTTATTTTTAAACATTTGTTATCATGTAGTTTACATATATGAATGTGATTACTTAGTTTTAGAATTGACACGGTAAAAATATATCCAAAAGAAAAGGTGACAAATAACAGATATAATCTCATCTAGATATTTGTAACATGTAGTGCATGAAATTCAAATAAGACATTCAATTTCTTTCACTCCAATTTGAGATGTACAATTGAACGAACATTTGGAGTTTGAAAAAATAAATTTGCTCTCCTACGTTCAATGTCATCTTTTAAATTCGACACTCAAGTTCATCTTGTCACAACTACTATGACTATACATAATTTCATACGACAACGCTCTCCTACTGATAAACACTTTAACTATTATGCTAACGAAGACATCATCACAAGGATCGAAGAAGCAGACCAACCTTTTGGTATACGTTCAGAAATACAAGACAGATCTCCTACTAGTATGAAGATATTGCGTGATAAAATTAGGGATGAAATCATTGAGAATTTTTATGATGTATGAAGGACTAATTATTTTTATCGTTAATTTTTTCATATGTCGTAATTTAATTTATGGAATAATTTTTATATTCATTTTTGTTGGATGCTTTTAAGTAATATTTGAATTATTTAAGTAATGTATCAAAGTACGTACTTTTTAATTAAATAAAAAAATTTAATTAAAAACATTATAATAGATATTTAAAATAAATTTTCTCTATAAATTGATTTTAATAATAAAAGTCTATTGACAGATGTCCTTTTTGGTCATTCGTCTCAAAAAAAACACTTCTTAAAAAAGATTATCCAAACACAATTTGTTTATCAAAAGCACTTTCCAAATGAATTTACGAAACACAAATTTTATTTTTTTTTAAAAGCGCTTTTCTGAAAGGCTATTTTATAAAAGTGTTTCTCAAATAAGCAGTTTTGTAACAACAATTCCAAACGGGCTCTAAGGCATTTTGTTTTTACAATTTAACTTAGTGCATGCATGACAATTGACATCCAAGCCTTTTACCATATAAATAAATAAAAATAAATATATAACAACACTATAGGTAGGTTAATTAGTTGTCTTCAAATTGCCTTGCTAAAGTTTCTACCAAGTTCTTCATACGAGAATGAGATTGAAATTTAATTTCTGTATATATATTATGTCAAGTTGCTCAATATCAACAGATATTTCTCAGGTCCAAAAACATTATTGTCTATAAAAATAGTATTGCATTATGAATCTAGACGACTTTGAGGAAAAATAATACTAAAACCATAAGCGACGTACGTTGTTGATTGTTTGAGTTGAACTTTGACAAAAATAAAAAATGGGAGGAGACTATATAGTATAATAGTACTTATATAATATGATATCATCCAGGCCATCCATCACAAGTCATAACCAACAAGTGCAAGTGGATTTATTTCTCCAGTCTCTTTGGCACTATGTTTATAAATATATAAAAATTGAAAAAAAAAACGTTAATTACTTTGAAAATATATTACTAATATGTTAGTTTTAGTCCAAAATGTATTTTTTGAAATAAGTAGTGCTTATTGTGTGTGTAGTACGGACGCAGACACAAAATCCAAAATTTGGAATCTTCTATTACTCCTTCCATTTTGTTTTACTTGACTTAACATACTCATTAAGATATTAATTAGATGCCGTATCTTAAATTATTTAATAGTATTAAAAGTAGTATGAGAAAGAAGTAATAAAACTCTCTTAATTTGTGGGAATGGACAAGAAAATTCAAACATTCATTTTTAGTATATGAGTCGAGTAAAACGCAACCGAAAGAGATATTTCAAACACAAATATAGACAAAACAAACTCGAGGTAGCGGAAAGAGAGAGAGAGAGATATCGGGAGAGATTAAAGTAGAAGCAAAGTATCGAGTCATCGTGAATAAGGTGAACATTCAGATAATCAAACAACTGAAGTAGGGCATGCTGGGATAATTTTGTGTTTCTGTACAAGACCCACTAGCCAACTTTTCCCTTGTATATAATAACAGTCAACCGTCCACAGTTTTGGAAATTTGGTAATTTCAAATTTCATATTTTCTTCTTAGAAATTAGAATAAGGTTGAACATTTGGGTTTCCACTTAACTAATATACGTATTTGTGTATTTCCCACTTCTCTTACTTAATACTTTATTAAGACAAAAATTTCACCATATTACCCTTTACCATATTAAGACAAAAAAAAATTAAAAACAGTAAATGATAAGAATAATTTTACCATATTACCCTTTGAATATAATAAATTTAATATTTTGAAAAATGCAAAGAGTTGTATTTAATGATAAGAGTAAAATGGATAGAAAAAGATAAACTATCCATTGATTTTATAAATTGGATAAGTAAGTAGTATTGGACGTACTAAAATAGAAAAATAAGATGGAGGGAGGGAGGGAATACATGATTAATTAATACATATTCTTACATCATTAATTAAATTGACTAATTGTGTCTCGTTAGATTTTATTCTACTTAGCTAGTCATATGTTTGAACAAGATTATCAGAGAGTACAAGAATAAAATATTCTAATTTCTTTTTATGTAAATTGGGACACAATCTCAATATTAAGAAATAATATACTCATTCAGTATTATAATTTACAAATTTTAATAAAATTAGTAAATTTTTTTGTCTGTCTTACTCACTTTAGAAACTTTACCCCACATGTTAGCTCACATACGCCTGGTAAAATTACCCAGGCAAAATCAAACAAAAAACATTGCTGGCTTGGCTATATGTTTTTTTTTTTTCTTTTTTTTTTTTGTGTGTGTGTTAAAAAAAATTTAGTTTATATACTTTATAGTATGGGACCCCATGCATCTACTTGGAAAAAAAAAAAAGCAAAAATAAAAAAAAAGAGAGAAAGAAGAGAAATGGGAAGGACCTTTAGAATGTTGGGATGTAACTGGAGAAGAAGAAGACTGTGACCGCCCGCCCACCCATAAATTAATTGAATATGCATGGTCCTGCAAGACTTTGGACCTCAAAGATAATCTATTTGCTTCAACATAGTACTTCCACCGTCCATTTTTTCTTGTGTAATAATATAAAAATTAGATGTTTATTTTTTACTTGTACAATTTAATAAATTATTTAGTATGTAATTCATCCTTATTACTATTAACTATAGTCATATTTCTTAATATATTTTTACAAATAATTAAGTTTAAATATTGATATAGTAAATTATCAATTTCTTTATCTGTATCGGTAAGAATGTGTCAAATCAATAGTAATGTACGGAGAATATTTTGAGAAAATTTCAGAAATAGCAACTTTGTAGCCTTAATTATAACTTTTATAACAACAGTTTCATAATTACTAAAAATAGCAAATTGTATTTTGTATTTAAGTAAAATATTGCTATATAAATACATATACAAATATATATATGTATTACTGATAAATACATATGCACAACTAAAAAATACATATTCTTCTATTACTATGAAGTGGGTAAAATATTGTTACTTTTGCTATAAGTTGCAATTTTAAAGAAGTGTTCCTATTTATTATAATTATAGTCTTAAGGATGTTAGGTTCCGTAATTTTTTCAATAATAAATTAGGGAGAAGCGTGTCAAAGTTGTGCTTTCGGTGCATAAGTTTCAAACATTGGTCGACTATGCAGCACAGTCACAGACAAATTTTTGCCACCATTTTGACTTCTTAAATAATCCCTGTACAACTAATTTAGATATTTCAGATTTTATGTCGACCAGAAATTAATTAGTGAAAGACAATTGTTATTGTAAAATATTAAAAGATTATTGCTAATTTTAGCTAACGATAGATTAAAGATGGATTATCAAAAAAAAAAAAAAAACTGCTAGTTACGAGCTATTTTGCGATAATTGGCAATGAATTTCATAATCAATTCTTCTTTGTACATAATGTTAAGTCTTAGGGTGTGTTTGGTATGATGGAAAATGTTTTCCTATTTTTTCTTGTTTTGTTGCAATAAAATGTTTGGAAAATATTTTCCACAATAACTCATTTTCCTTAATTTGAGGGAAAATGTCAAATGTGACTTATTACCCCACCCCCACCTCTCTTCCCCACCCCAACAATACTCAAATTCACATGACTCAAAAAGTTCACATTTCTCAAAAATTTACATTACTCGAAAATATTTTTCACTATGTTTTGTTTCAATTTTTCACTGCTTGAAATAAAAAATAGTGAAGTCAGGATTCTCCCCATTTTCAATGTTCGTTGAATGTATTGTTATTTTCATATGCATAGAGGAAGACTTATCTATATTACTTTTGCTAATTGCATATTTCATCGATTAAACTTGTTTCACGAGGTTGAATAAACTTGTCGTTCCATTATATTTCTATTGATTGTAGTATCTTGAGATTGTCCTGATAAAATATTGAAAAGTGTCTCCTATATTTACTAATTAATAGTTGCTTAAATTTAGTGATTGTAATATTTTAATATTCGATACTGATATTATTTGTTATGCTTAAATTAGTTGTTACAAATTGTTGAGTTGCTAGAGGAACTGATACACTAGTTAACAGCTAATAGTATTTTCTAAAAAAAATATTTTTTCACTCACCAATCAAACACTAGAAAATATTTTTCTAAAAAATACTCTACTCACCAACGAAACACTAGAAAATATTTTCCACTCACCAACCAAACATGAAAAAATAAGCAGAAAACTAACTTATTTTCGAGAAAAACATTTTCCAAGAAAACATTTCCATGGGAAATATTTTCCGTCATACCAAACACACCCTTAGTCTTCTTTTCTTTTTTCCTCTTGCATGCTGGTTTAATGCTACGAACAACATGAACCGTTGCCTTGTTAGTTTTATTTTATTTCTAATATTCTTAGTAGAGCATGAGTTAAAAACCCAAAACATGTGGTGAAATCTCTTCAAATTAATAGTTAAATCTCCATTACAAAACTATTACATTGGGAACGAAATATTGATATGTTTTTAAAAAGGTGAAATAGAAACAAAGAATAAGACAAGAACATTCAAGTGGGGTGGTGGGGACCAACAAAAAATAGAAAAAAAGACAAACAAAATTGGAGGTGAAATAGAAGGTCGTAATTCAACAACCCATTTGCCTGCAGAATCTAATATTATAACTATATAATAAATAACAGTCTTTAAGACCTATGTTTTGGAAATATTAAGCAAAAGACCGCACGCTTGGTTGAATTTGAATTTGAATTTCAATCCATTCATTTATCCTAATGCATATTCTTTTACTCTCCCCATCAGACACCTTTTCTTTTTAGTTCGTTCCCAAAAAAAAACTTATTATTATAATTAGAATTTAGAAATAATATAACTTTGAAATTATCATTTTATCCTTAATAAATTTTCCTTTTTTCCTTCAATTAAGGATGCCACATAAAATAGTACGGAGAAAGTATTTATGTTTCCATCTTCTAGTCTTGTTATTCCAAAATTCAGCAATTGAAAATCGTAGGAGTCTTTATGTGCAATTTTTAGTGCAAAATGGATGTGGACGACATAATAATAATAATCATATATAATTTAGTTAAACTAGCTAGATCATGAATGTTGAATGATGTGTGAACATACGTAGAAAATTAAAAGAATTCCATGTACGTAACCAACTAATTATATGAGGGCTTCAATTCAATGAATGCTCACCAACTTAATATAAGGGGGGCTAATTAATTAGGTCCCCAAAATGACTGAGTCATGGTTCCTGCAGGTGCATCATGCTAAATTATTAGTACTATATTTATTAAATAAAAGTCTTCGATTGGACTTAGGTTTAGTTTCTATTATTTTACATTTTTTATTTCACCGTCATTAGTTCATGACCTCACATTATATGACGCATAATTACCACCGCATACTCCAATTTGAGAATTTTTTTTTGTACCATTCGAATTGGTGGAATCGAAAATTTATGTATTTTATCTTTATTTGTCATTTATTTTTAAAATAAATTTTTATTCTTATTTATCATGACATATCAAGAAAAGATAATATTTGTTTCTTATTTTATCTTAATAGTAATTTTTTATTCTCTAATTCATTTTTAAGACATAATAATATTCTCACCATAAATCATATCAATACTTTTTTTTTTTTAATGATTATGTCAAATTAAAATATGACAAGTAAAAGTGAAAATAGGATATTGAATTGAAAAAATGAATATACAATCTTTAAAACAAATTTTGAACTTTTTCTTACACTTGATCATGGAATTTCCCTTTATGTCTATTAAGGATTAAGGAAATTTATGGTTCGGGATTCAGTTGAACCTCCTTCCTCTTATTTTATTTCACCTTTGATTTGGCCAGTATTCAGGTTTCATCAATTCATTAATTTATATTTATATAATGTATGTTAAATTATAAAGATTTTCAAACACTCTTTACGAAATCATTCTTCATTTTATTTTATAAAAACACCAATATTTAATTAAGAGCGGAGAAATTCCTAACAACCCCCACAATATTTTACCTATGACTCCATTCTAAATTGAAGTTGTACTCTTTATATTTAGATGTCTATCGGTTCACGTATTCTGCTACGATGAGAATTAAGGGGTGAAATCCAATTCTTACAATTATATTTTTTTTAATTTATCTCCACTTGACCATTATATAAACATTAATATACACACACACCCAAAAAATAAAAAAAGAAGGAAGTTCACACTTGCCATCATGCCTGTGATAAATCTATATTATCGAATGGACTATCCTATATTTTTCCAACAAAATACTCTTGGTCTACATTAGTGACATGCAGGGGCGTATCTACAGGAATTCACCGGTAGCATGGTACCCACAAATTTTGATCCGATAACACTATATATATATATATATATATATATTGAATAAAATTGGTATATTATTTAAGTGTTATCAGGTGCAGTAGTTGAGGAAGTAGTGTCAGCGGCAAATGCGCTGAAATTTCACGTAGTATATCAGAGTTCAAGTCCAGACGCCAGCAGTATTTTGTTGCTTTTTTGTTCGTTATTCTATTTTCTATAAAAAAAATTCCTCTTGACTTAATCTTTGTTTAACTCATTTTTTTTTTTTGGGGTAATCTTTGTTTAAGAATTTTTAACTAAAGTGTAGAACATAATTGAAGATTTCTTCTTCCGTCAAATTTATAGTTAACCTCTCCTCGTAAATCCTAATAATGATGTTTGGCATGATGTTATAATTTCTTAACAATAGAATTGAAAATATCCATTGAATGTTGACAACTATTTTGTACTTTCACGCAGACTGATAAGTTGAATTTAACTCTTGTTTACACAATTTATAGTAATAACAACAACAACGACAATAAACCCAGTGTATTCCCTCATAGTGGGGTCCGAGGAGGGTAAAATGTATGACGTCCATACACTACCTACGGAAAAGTAGAAAGATTGTTTTCGATAGTATTTATAATAATAATCACATTTTTATTATTTGATCTATTTGTCTATACAAATTGAAAAGACAAATAATCAAATCGAAACTCAAAGTCTATAAAATCGACAAAATATTTGTCTTATTTGGGACAACGTAAATAGCAAAACGTAAAGCAAAAAATTAACTGATTTCCAGCTGAATACGTAAAAATTAGGTTCTTCGATAATGTTTCAATGAAATTTTTCTTTAAAAATCTCTTACTAACAAGCCAAATTCCAGTGGAACAACCATAAAAATTATTCTTTTTGAGTAGTAGCTTTAACGTTAAGAGTGACATGACACCCGCAACCTCGAAATCCTAGATCGGCCTCTGATGACATGTAAATAGATGTATCTACGCGAACTGAATATTTTTTCGTCGTAAAAGAAAATAAATAGATACACAAAAATTAAAGAAGTACTAATAATCTTTATTAGAAAGTGAAAAAAGACAGGAGGTAGTAAGTTAATGAATAAAAACAAATAAAATGCGAAACAAGCGGATTAGTCAATGTCAAAGTCAATTTCAGAGTTGAAAAAAGTAATTAGTAACCATAGATATTGTTATGCTCCTTATTAATCTGGTACTAATCCAATGTTTAGCTAAAACTGGATAACTCACAGAAACACGTCAACCAAAATGAATCTTGATTAAGCATATTACTAATTAATTATTAATTGAATGTACTTTAATTTAACTATTAACCGCACTGAGTTTAAAAAGTTAATTTGTACTTATCTTTCTATTTATTTTAATAATTAAGTTCATACCCCAGCAGCTACAGAATAAACACAACTTTGACACGCTGTTTACCATTCATTGCATCTAATCTCATTTATTTATTTAGTTAGTTAATCCCTATGAGATCCATTGTTTTTTCTTGACAATAAAACCTCGTGCTTTTAAAATGAAAATATGACTAAGTATTATAACTCTGTAAATTTCGAGATTGATTTTGTATATACCAATAATACAAATTTTATACTATCACATCAAGTAAAAAATAAATACAAGTAATTAAACCGTTGTTAGTAGTGATATTTATTAATTTGACATATATAAGAGGTGTTATTTATCGATACATATATAAATTAGACTCAATTGTTTTTATACTTCACAAGTCTTCACCTATTTAGTCTAGAAAGCAAAGCATTAAATTTTACTCCCACCTTTTCGGAAAGAATGATATGTTTTGATTTGAATGAAATTTAAAAAATAAAGAAAACTTTTGATTACTTAGGTCTTAAATTAAAGTTATGTCAAATATAGTACTAAAATGACTTTTAATCTTCTGGTCTCAAACATGCTACGTGAAAAGTTAGGGATTATTTTATTTTTAAAACAAATTAAAAAGAAAAGTAAGTCATTCTTTTTAAAATACAAATAAAAAAGAAAAAACAGGAGAAATTCATAATGGATATTAAAAGGTGGCGTGCGCACACAGAAAAAAAAAAAAAAAAAGGTTTTATATTGGATATTAATGGAGCCCAATTAAATTTGAATTTAGGTACTTCTTGACCATAATTTGGACAAAGGTAACTATTTTGAAGCTATCTTAGAAAAGTCTTCTCGTATGAAGTCTATTGACAATTTTTGGGTTTCTTTTTTCTTTTTTGGATATTGATGAAAATTCAACTTTTTTGTTGATAGTCTATCATGCCGACCATATATTCTGAATTTTCTCTATCTAATCGAGAAAAATTAAATGTTAATCTAAGTGAAAATTACGTTTTCACCTTATAAATCTAGGTTTTCTTGATCAAAATATCATTTTGAATTAAAATTAATTATGTATACGATCAACCAATAGTCAAAAAGAAAGAAATAATTCGTCTACAACTTTCAAACATAGATACGGGAAAATTTTAATTTCCTCCCTTCTTAAAAGGAAGTTGAATTAAGTTTTGTCAAACTAGTTTAATTAACTATATCCAAAAGTTAGCAAATTATTTAAGATTAAAATAATCTCACTCCCGATGTTACAGAAGAATTTAAATTTTATACACAGTTAATATACTAATTTTCTTATAGTCAAATTTTCATAGCAAGTCTGATATGATATGAACATACAGTAATTAGAAAATATTAAAAAGTAACTTACTATAATAAGTTAAATTAAATTAATGATATAAAATTATTTGTATATAACTTAATTAAACCCGTGAAATACACATATAGCACGCGTATTGTACGCATATCAATTGATGAATTAGTATTCCTGTTTTTATTTTAAATGGCAAAGTCTAAAAATTCAGACCTTACCCATGAATTAAATAAGATAATAGTACTATTAAAAAAATGAGATAACGTGGAAAATGTTATTGGAAACGTGACAGGAAAGTAAAGCCCACGTTACCCCACTTAAATAAATATATAAATAATATAAATATCAATAGCCGACATATACATAGCATTCTGTGTATATGTTGGGATTTTTGTAATATATTTAGGGAGTTGAATTTTTTTTTAATATTGAAAATATAAGTTGTGTATTTATGTAATTTTTAGTTAAATAAATGGAGTATATTACTATAAACAGTATTTATTGTGTCCATTTTTTTTATTTTGAGATATTAAATAATATTTATTCAATTTATAAAATTAATAAAAAATTTATTTATTTCTATTCATTTTATATTTACACTAAATACTATTTATTATTTAATTCATTTTCTAAAATATTAAATTTAACAAGTAAAAAAAAAAAAGACGGAGTACAACTTTATACTCTTTTGTTTGCTTTTACTTGTCACTAATTAATTGAATTTCTACTTTTATTTATCATTTTTGATAAGAAGATAACTTTTTTTTTTTTCCATTTTATCCTTATTATTAATTTTTATTTTTGTAAAACTAAATCCTTATCATTAATTATTTTAAAAATAATTAATTTCAAGATATAATATAAATATTACTTCATGTTATTAATTATTTTTTTCAATAAATATATTAAGATAATATATGTAAAGTAAAATCGAACAAAAAGAATAGTAATATTTAATTTATAAACAAGTAAGTCGGCTGACGTGACTAATTTAGATAGTAAGATTGAATCAAAATTCTACCTATTCATTTATTTATGCAGACTATTGTTATCTTGTCCTCCATCCTCTGCCCATACCAAATTAATTAAGTCACTTTATTATATTTATAACAACAACAACAACAAGACAATGTCATTTTGTGAGATAGGAACAAAAATAGTTTTTTTTTTTCATCTTATTTTATATGATATTATTTAATTTAAAATTATATTTAAGAAAAATCAAGACTTTTATTTTTTTTTAGATTAAATATTATTGTGATTGTAAATCATTTTATTAAATATAAAAAGAGAAATTTTAGAGTTAAAATTATTTTTAATTATAATAAAGTGATATTTTTTTTTAAACAAATTAAAATAATAGGTGTACATAAAATAAAATGGGAGGAGTATGTAAATTCTTATCATGAGAAGATATACAGTTTATTCCTATAAATTTTTGGCTCAAAGAAAGATGAAAAGAGGCGGTATAATCGCAAATAGAAATAATAATAAAATAATTGAGACCAAAAAAGCAACATACTTCCTTCTAATTTATGTGGCATATTTTGAATTTTGAGATTCAAATATACCTATTTTTGATAGAGTAGTAGTTTTTTTAAACATGTTTCAAATATTTTGAATTATTAATTTTCGTGACTTATAATATTTTTTATGTAATTTTTAAGTATATAAATTTTAGGACAGAAGAAGTACGTGATACTTCTGGAATGAAAAAGAAATATACTACCAACGAAGACTGTGGTGCAGCGAATGAGGCTGCTCCTTCATTAACCAGAGGTTTCAGGTTCGAGCCTTGGGTATGGAAAAATTCTCGCTTCCCCTCGAATGGGGTTCCTACGCGGTGTAAATTTGGATTAGTCGGAATCTGATGCAGGCATCGGACACCGAATGAAAAATCAGGAAAAAAAGAAAAGAAATATACTCCTCTTTGATTATTTACTAGCTTTTTATTATAGTCCTCGATCTCACTCTCTCTGATTAGGTTCATGCACTCGATAAGCTGATAAAACAATTCTTTTAATGAGTTTTGTCTTATGCAATGTGTTTCTTTCTTTCTAGTTTCCTACTTTCCTTGGTGGTGGCTTGACTTTGACTAATTAGAAAGAAATTCAACAACATGATACATTGGGCCGACAAGAGAAAAGAAAAGCAAACTCACTCACTCAATTAATTAATTAATATACCAATATTATTATTACATCCCATCCTAACTAGTTCACGTTTTTCACAACTATAAATAAGCTGTTAACAAAGGGCAAAAGCTTCAGTTTCCAAATTATATTCTTCCATATATATATATATTACTGATCTCTTCTTTAATCCAATCAGTTGCATTAGTGGAAATCAATCAAATCAATGGAATTCACCAGTTTAGTTGATACTTCTTTGGATCTCAGCTTTAGACCTCTTCGAGTTCCTGATGATATACCGGTGTGTGGAGATCTATAAAACTATTTTACACACTATATATATATATAGAGAGAGTTGATTATTTCTCATATCTTCGCTTAACTAATAGTACATGTTAGCTCAGAAAGTCACGATTTAATTTCTTTGTATTGGAATCAGGAAGGAGGATCGTGATTTTCTAAATATATATAACCCACTGTATAATCATATGCATGAATTAGCTAGTTTGCCTTAATGTTTTTATATATATGTATGCTTTAATTTAAATCTGATTTGCTTTTGCTTTCAGAAACAAGAAGTTGAGAGTAATTTCATTGGGCTTGGAAGAGATCTCATGCCTGACAAAGATGATCAGGTTTGTTATTTCACTTTATGTGATGCAGTTTGACTCGACACGAGTTTAATAAAGACAAAGTTTTTTTGAAACATCTGATCTAGAGCAAAATAAAATAAAAATTTCTGAGTTTTGTTTTGTGTTGCATGTATTAATAATTCTGCAGGCAGGTGATTTGTTGGAGGAACTAAATAGAGTAAGTGCTGAAAACAAGAAACTGACTGAGATGTTAACAGTTATGTGCCAGAATTACAATGCATTGAGAAACCAATTGACTGAGTATTTGAACAAGCAAAACAGTACTACTACTACTACTAGTACTGCAGCTGATAATAATCATGATCATCATAGCGATGGATCGAAAAAAAGAAAAGTCGAAAACAACAACATTAATGAAATTGTGAAATCAGTTCAAGGATTACACTCAGAGAGCAGCTCAAGTGATGAAGATTCATCTAACAAGAAACCAAGAGAAGAACACATTAAAACTAACACTTGTAGAGTTTATGTCAAAACTGAAGCATCTGATACTTCTCTTGTAAGTTTTATCAAAATATACTACGAGCTATATAGCAACAGATTAACGATGAATTTCGTAGCTAATTTCGATTCTTTTTTGTTGTGTTGTTACAGATTGTGAAGGATGGATATCAGTGGAGGAAATATGGTCAGAAAGTAACAAGAGATAACCCATCTCCCAGAGCTTATTTCAAATGCTCTTTTGCTCCTACCTGCCCAGTCAAAAAAAAGGTACTCCTAAATTAAGTACAATTTTATACAGCAAAATGTCTTCCTTGAAATTTCTTATCTGTATAGTAGGCTGCAACTTACAGATATTTTATTGATTCTATAAAAATTTGGTGACCCAACTTTGGAAAATTTCGCAGTTTCAACTTGTAATTTCTTAATTTGCTACTTGAACGTACTACGTCTTACGTGTACATACGAAGGGAAAAAAAAAAAGAGCATTTGGAATGTACCTATACATAGGATAAGATTACATACACTCGTTTTGAATTCACTGGCTCTACATCTTTAATTCGTCTTTTCCTAACAACGAGCTACGTGGTGTTTTGTCAGGTGCAAAGAAGCGTGGAAGACCAATCGATTCTAGTAGCGACATATGAAGGAGAACACAACCATTCCAAAATGGATGGTTCAGGCCCCGTTACAACTTCCCCGTCTAGCCGATTAAACCCGAAAAATACTCTTGTGGGTGCTAATACTACTACTGTCATGCCATGCTCCAGTAATAGTATCATCAACACACCATCAGGACCAACCTTAACACAACCAAAAAAATTACATAATGACCAAACGAAAGTGAACAGCAATACTAGTACTAGTAATGCAAGTGGTCAAAAAAGCAAATCACCAGGAGGACATGATCATCAGCAGCAAAATAGACCAGAGTTTCAACAGTTGTTTATAGATCAAATGGCTTCTTCATTGACTAAAGATCCAAGTTTTCAAGCAGCCTTAGCCGCCGCCATATCGGGAAAATTCTTACAAAATAATCATACAGACAAATAAAATAAATGATGATTATAATCAAACTGTGAACTTCATTGTTAATGAGCTGTTCAATGTTTTTTTTCAAGTTGACACATTGAGAAATGTTCCAGAGAAAGACATATAGCCACTAGGATATGTTGTCAAGATGTAAATAATGTTATATTTTTGTCATTTTTGGTGAACAGTAGTACGTAAGTTGGACTAGGAAGTGCACGTGGAAATGGAATGGGCTAATTTTCTATGGCAGCCTAAATTGGTTAGGTCTCAATTTGTGCCTTTGAGTCTCACAAGATTGTGACTTGGGTGGCCTTAAATTGTTGAATTTTGTCATTTATGCAATTTGCGAAAATAAATACTTATAATAGTAGATTTTTGGTCAGTCCGTACTCTTTGTAGACGATAACTCCATTGTGCGTACAAACTACAAACAAAGCCTTATATTGATATTTGAAAAAAAAAAAAGAAGAAGAAGATACATATATAGTGTACGAGTACTCTTAATGGTGTGAATATTTTGGGGAAACGATACGAATTTGACTCCAAATGAATAATATTATACCATGTTAAGAATATCTTTAAACTGCTTTAACTACAAACTTCATTTTTTATTGGTTTATGTTCAATTCGAGTAAGGTGAAGAAATGGAGGGAGGCCATGTTGAAGTCAAAAGAAGTGAAACTGAATGTCTGGTGCATTAGAGGAGGGAGAGCTTATCTAGGAGGGGATATTAGGAGAATAAATTTCTAGAGCTAAATATCAAAAGTAATTCAGGACCATTGTGAGATTGACTATAAAAAATTAAAATAGTCTCTGGTTTCCAAATGTTAGCATCAGCCACTTGATGTCATCAGTAATCACAATCTATTGTTTCCAAGTTTTCTATTCAAAGTAATTTCTTCTAGTGGTGGAACAAGAAAGTAGTAATTTGTAGTAATATACAAAGCAAGCTAGATCGAGAGCACACATAACATAATTGTTGACAAGTATTAGTCAATGACCATTCCCTAAGCTAGTTTTAACTTTCAATAATCTTATACATATTGCATTCCAGTTGCCACCAACTTGATTTCCCCCCCTAAAAACCTACTCCAACCTTGCCCATTTTGGCCTTGTCCTGTTGCATCAAGGGGTCGTTTGGTAGCTGAAGGGAGATAGAGTAATATATGAATTAATTATCAGAGTCTATTTATTATTTTACAATAACAACAACAACATACTCAGTATAGTCCCACCAAGTGGGGTCTGGAGAAGGCAAATGTACGCAGTCCATACCACTACCTCAGATATGAGATAGAGATGTTGTTTCCGATAAACCCCCGACTCAAAATAAAACAATCCAGACAAGAAATCTATATATTGTTTTATACAAAATTTAGTTATTCCACTATCTATCCCACATAAAATAATATATGAATTCACTCATAACTTGTGCATGTGCGTGTATTTAAATCGCAAACCTAACACCGTTTGAATTATATTATATATATACATGAATAACTCGCCTCTGACCAGCTACCAAGTGTGATATTTCGTATTACTCATGCAAGATTTAGTACTTTGCATAACTCACCTCCAAACCAGCTACCAACGACCCCTAAAAGTTTAATTTTTCACCTTTTTCCTCCCCGTCCCATTGCAAACGCAACTAGATGCAGATAGATTTTAGTCTAAGATGTACACAGCAATGGTAAAAATAATAAGCAAGGTCATTTGTACACAAGCACTTGCCACCCTTTCAAGTGTATCGCAACCAAGGGCGCAAAGCCACCAAATCTACTAGGAGTATAATAAATTACATTGCACTACTACTGCTTTGAACACATTTCCACTACGTTGATAAATTGAAGTCGTCAATAGCACTTATAAGCCCCATCTCAGTTTCATCCTTGACTTGGTTCTTCACTTCACTCTTGGTTGCAAGGCCATCATATTTATCCGTTCCATCACTTGCCGCGACACAATCATGAAATCTGAAGCAGCTAATGAGATGATCGTTTGTGATTCCAGCTACTTGCATGAACGAGTACACCACGGTAGGTCCAACTCCTCTGAATCCTCTTTTAACTAGGTCTTTACTTATCCCTTCAGCTTTTGATGTCTTCAGTGGCACCTGCCTTGCATATCGGAACTGACTAACTATAGGTTTGTTGTTCACAAAACCCCATATGTATTTGTCGAAAGATCCAAGTTCATCAATGACCTGAGAGGAAGATAATAAATAGCATGATATCAAAAATTGTTCTCAAGTAAAAACTCTAAAAATACTACTCACTGACAGTTACTATTAAGGAGCCAGTGAGGACTTCTCTTTGGACACTATTTAAGCAGCCAGCCAATTATGACTTTCTCTTTGACGACAACCTTCTAAGAATTTCTTTTATATTTTAATTTAAAAAAATGATTAAATACTATAATGTAGTTTGCAAAGATGTAGATTCTATTTCAAAAGATATAGAAAGCCACTACCCAAATTTACAACAAGTATTAGATCTTTTGAGATGGGGTGCATTCTTATAAAGTTCTGTTTCAGAAGCTCTTTTGACATTTAATATGCCTACTCTCTAGAATGACATACCCCTATTAAAGACCCAACTAATGCCCCTTAAATTTTGTACGCACATTATCTGTAGTTTCTGACATTAAAAACATACCACATGCAGCTGCCGAATATTTTGAAAATTTTGCACCAAGTACAGAAACTATCAGTTACCAGGGAAACAAAATTAGCAACAGCAAGACTTTCTGCTCAGATAAGGTCTTAGATACAATAAATGAGGACCAGTTAACCCGAAAACTTTTGAGCTTGAAATAACATGTGGTTAAGAAGCAATTTCGCGTTGCTATCTTCTTTCATTTACCTAAATAAGGTCCAACAGTCTCCTTTTACTCTATGTAAAGTTGACAGCTATCTTGGTAGAACATCTAAGAACCGACATTTTGACTTGTGAAAAGCTCAAGGTTCAAGAGAATATTTTATCCTAACCAATACAATTTCTCCTAGCTGGGTTTTTCTTCTTAAAGACCAGGACAACTCAAGAATAGAGGAAAATTTGCACGTACCTTACAGGTTTGGCGTGCATTTTCAATAACCGCCCGCAGCTTTACCTCTGACAAAAGAGTGCTGGCAGGACTTCCTGGTGGTGCTATCTTCTTCTCATTTAGTTTTGAGACTGCAACCGGGTCAAAATTTTGAAAGACTTCTCTGCATAACAAATAGTTCAAATTGAAGCAGCAGCTTTTGTAAGGCAACCAGATATGAAATGATAACCGATTTTCTGATACTCCAGAGCATTGGTGCAGAGCTTAATGTACCTAAACATATGTCTTTTACTGAGAATTGCTGGCCATGAGAGTTCAGCTAATGCAGTGCATAGACTGAGAAGTTCAAAGAGCTTCCTGTAAATAGAAGTAACACTGACTGAGAAGACCATCACATTTAATTGCATTATTTATTGCAAGCGGCAACAGCTATGTTGCTCGGACTCTTCAAAATTGTTGCCACACCGGAATCAGATTTTCCAAGATGCACTACTTCTGCAGTATCTGACACGCACCCGTCGACATTTTGAACAGTCCGAGCAACATAGCGCAAAAGATCAAGAAAATATAAAGTAGGAATTACGTACTTGTCATCATGGACTGGAACTCCCCATTCCTCGTCATGAAAAGCAGCATACAATGGATCTTTTCGCAAAATGAAACCAATTAGCAGAGGGAACTGATAAGAATGTAATAGCTACATAATTACGATAATATATCCTGCAAAACGGATGACCATGGACCAATATAATGGAACTTCCGAAAACAGGATCAAAAACAGAAAAAGAATCCATCACAAACAATGGACTAACCCACAGTAGCGGACTTACTAGGATTAGCTATATAAGTCTTCTGTGTATTTTCCGCTCCCCAATCTGCTCAATCCACTTTATTCCACTACCAAATTATTTGTTTTTAAGGTCAAAGTTCGGTTTTCCCAAAAGTAGCGATTCTATCAATCTTACACTTACCCATACACAGACATATACTACCAGAATAGGACTCCTGACAAATATTCCTACATGAATCCTTTGCTTAGAATCCATTACACACACGGAAAATCACCATGATCGACTTGTTGGAAGACGTACAACTTATTTCATGATGTACGACAAGAAAATGGAGTTGGAGGGCTAGATCACAGAACATAAAACATGTTTGACAAAATGGAATAGAGATATAGATGAACTTAGTTATGCTTTATGTACCTATTCTTTTTTAATCTTAGTGATATCTAGGTCAGCTTGTGCACACCTCGACTATTCCACCAGGTACCTACTACCCCCATCAGGACAGGTATTGGACAACTAACCCATCAAGGCTTAGGAAAATGAAAAGAAATCACCTAGTGTTTTTTTGCTTCCACTGGAATTTCAACCTGAAACCTCATGATTCTCCCACCACTTCATTGGTCGCTAGTCACACCCTTGGGTAATTATCTACTTGTTCTTGTTCTACTATTAATCGGAAACAACCTTTCTACTTCTCCTGAAGTAGTGGTATGGACTGCGTACATCTTACCCCCCCAAAACCCACTAGGTGGGAATACACTGAGTTTGTTGTTGTTGTTGTCTTGTTCTACTATTAGGTATGGTGCCTAATGCTTTGCCCTTTCTTGATTATATTCATTAGTTTTCCTGTCCTAAAAAGGCAACAAGATAATTCTAGTGTTTCGTCTCCTCAAAAAGGATACAGTTAACAATAGGTTAAATTTCCCTGATTCTAACAAGGTTTTTCTACGCCCACCCCCCTTCTAAAAAAAGGCATACCACAATAGTTCTTCTATCTTTAAACTCAAAAATCTCATCATTAGGAGACATACTTAGTTTAATTCTTATTACTCATTAATAATGGAGTAGATGATAATAAGGAGAAATAGACATTCAAGATTTTGAAATTCTTAGTATAGATTGAAGATGCTATATATCTAAATCTAACTGAGTACGTACGATACGCGATAGAACTGTAAGACTAAATAAATGGATTTTATCAACATTCTCAATAAAAAGGTACAGTTAATAATCTTACTGAAAACATTAAAAGAAGCCCCAATTGTGCTCTGTACAGCGGCTAGAAGTTTATGGGTTCTATTCAGCAAATATTTTTGGTTTAAGTTGGGCACTGTCAGGAAGTCTAAAAGGAATTTTGTCATATGGAGCAGTGTCGGAGTTGATGAGTCCATCAGAAGCACATGGAAGATGATTCCCCAATGTATTATTAGGAGCATTTGGAAGGAAAGGAATCAAAGCTGCTTTGAAGGAAGATCAACTACCATATACACATTAAAAGCTAGATGTTTACGATATCTTTATTGCTTGGAATTACCATTTTGTTGTAAATAGTTCGTTAGATCTCTTAGACTTTGTAAGCTCCTTGAGCAGTTAGGTTTCTGCTTATCAGGAGATTTTGCCTTTTTTGTAGTCAATTGTATCCTCTGGATGATTGATCTAGTGAAAGCTTATCTTAATTGATGAAAAAACAACCCCCAATAACAAGGTTAGAAACAACTCGTTCATCTCATAATAGGCCGCGGACTCAAAAACCACTGTAGAAGTGGCAAATGAGAATTCTTAACAAAAGGGCCAGAAAGTAGCTAAGAATGCCACAAATACTAAAATAGAGAGAGTTCTCCAATGATGGTTTGATAATACTTGGAAATAATTGTGTTCTAGAGCAGGACAGACTGGAACTTCTAAAAGGTTATGCATAGTCAATCACTTAATCTACAAATATCAAACACATGATTCCATCACTCTTCTGACCATGTTTTCACAAAACAAAAGATAAAGAGGAATAAAATTAAGAATGTTAAATGGGATGCAGGTGATGTGTTTCAAGAGAAGATGCTAATGTAAAAATGATGCAACCATCTCTACAAATATTTATCATAAATACACAATACACATATTAATAGTAATAAGGTTAAATAAGAACCATGTAGTTTCATAGCATTAAAACCTCAACATCTAATATCTTCATTCGATTTCGGCCCATTTCTCAATAAGTTGACATTCTTTAACATCGAAAGGTTTCTTTCTTTTAATGTTGATATACAAAGTTCAAAACAGACTAAAATGCCTCATGGCAAATATTGGACCTAACATAAGCATATTCAGTACTATAAGGATTCCTCGTAAATTGACATGTTTATGCGGATCTTCAACCTATTCCATCCCTTTTTCTTTAGTCGGGTCTGAGATAGAAAATCTGTGCAAAGTCCATAAAAGAAGGAGATTATGAGACCTAAAACCAAAGGGTCAAAGTGCTCAACGTGCATGAATCAATAAAGTGTTAGCCAACGTGCATGGATCAATAAAATTTTACGTAGAACCTCACCAAACCAGCATGTGCTCGTCCCTTTCCTCCAGCCAACAGCTAGCTAGTCTATGTAGTAATTAGCAATAAGACACACATCAGAATTAGCAAACTCACCAGTCACCACTAATCAGTTCAAAAGAAATTCATGAAGCCAGTGGTCAGTTTACTTAAAGACTGGTGTGACGCGATGAGCCATGTGGGGATACTTCAAGAAGCATGCATGCATTGTGAATCATGGCTAAAAACTGATTGACAGCTCGACTTTTACCAGAGGATTCTCTTTAATGCCTAACGAAATCAAGTTTACAGTTCAGACACGCTCGGTAGGCATATATGGCATCGTCTGACATACACCATTTTTGCACATCGTCTGTTCTTCACAAAAAAACATTATTTCACCATTCTTTCCCATTGTCTGTTCAAAAAAAGATATTGAAGCTTAAGTGACTTCCTGAGGGCCTTAACAGGTGTATGTCATTGGTTTAGAATTGACTTCACCGTCTTCCCTTACTAGGTCAGGTGGCTTTTCTTCATTGCCTCAAGCAACACCAAGAATGCAATCAAATTTAACATCATGAACTCAAGTAAGAGAAAGTTGTCAAAGGGAATGCATCCAAGTTCAGGAATACAAGAAAAAGGATGGTACATTCTTATTAAGAACTGTCGGAGATGAGCATATTCGCTCAGGTTCTTTCTTTTTTTTTGTTTTTTTTTTGCATGAAACATATTTTCTCAGATTAATTTGAGCAAGGCAGTTGAGGAAAGCATATAAACTGTCAATAAGAAAATCTGTAATCCCTAGTTTCTTTTTTGTCCACGCATGATAACTATATTTGTATAGAAGATGCCAAGATGGAGTGTCTTTTGTAGAGAACCATATTTTTGCAGGTTCTCTACTTTTTTATAATCGGCTAGTATATTGGCTTTCCCACATTTTACTTTAACGACGGTCGTCTTTGAGCCGACTTGTGGAGGTTTTCCCATCATTAATTTTTACTTACCTTATTAAATAAAGAAACGACAGTCAATTAGCAACCAGATTGCTCATACCTTAAACCAACCATTAGAGTGATGACCTTAGTATCCAAAGCTTATCCATTATATGATATAGGACCAGGATATAATTAGGGATTCAACTCTCATAAAACATCAACTTAGTGGCATAGACGTCCATGATAACTTACCAGATGAAGAAAAAGATTCATAATCAAATTAATAGCATTAATACTAGACTACACGAGGGAATAATAGATGCATGTCAACAACATCGAACATCCTCTCCAATATCAGAGATGGACAAGCAATCAAACCGGAATCCAACAGCCTAGAGTACATAATCGATGTTGGTAGGCCTGAATGATGACAGTTTGGAAGCACACGGATTTTCAAAATGATACCCATTGGTTATCTAATACTACGAGGTGGAATCATGCTCCCTAACTCAGCTGAATGCAGAACTAGCTCAGTCCATTTCTGATGTCCCAATGTAGTTGGGAAATCCAAGCCCTATCAACACTTTGACATATTAATATTCTAGTAAAGACCTACATATCACAATCTTCCAATGCTAGTGGATTAGTTAGAAGGGCCAAAACTCAGCTGTACTTTCCCGTCCTTTGATTTCTGTTACTATTTGTTGCCATTTCTTGTACTTCAACTATCATATTATTTTGTTATAGTACTGTTTTTTCACGTTCTCTTGTTTTTGTTACTATTTATTGATTCTTGTACTTCCATTACTATATGTTGTTCTTTTTTTTGAGCCGAGGATCTATGTTCTCTCAGAAACTACCTCTGCATACACTCTGCCCTCCCCAGACACCACTTTGTTCTGTTGGGTATGTTGTTGCTGACCAAGAACACCGGTGCTAAAAATGCTATCCCCAACAATTGCATAACAAATATATAACAATGCCTTTGCCTTATCATAAAACACTATAACAGCACATACACAACAAACGAAATTCAACATTAGAGAATTCCACATACCAGTATTCGGGGTCACCCAAGCACACTTTTTCTTTATGACCAAACCATCACCCGGATTAGAACCAGGAGACAAGCTCTCAACTTCACCAACAACTTTCCCAACTTTCTCAGACTTCACCACTTTCGGGCTACATTGCTTCCTTCTTCCACCCCTCGGCGTCACGCTACCCCTACTCAACTTCCCCGTGGATGCTCTACTCTGAGAAGAATCCGTGGAAGCATCCGAAGAACAGGAAGCATTCAACGACAGATTCGGCCTCATCAGCAACGTCCTGTGGTCCTGTTGCTGCTTCAAAATCGAGGTGACAGCTCCGCATTTCTTCGAAACAGCCACGGGTGACCGTGATTCATGTAAAACATCAGCTCCTTCAAATTTCTTGCCCTTAGACTCTTCAGTTTCGGGCTTGTTATTCTTAACGGGCTTTTCAACGGGCTTCCGTAATTCAACGGATCTAGACTTGTTACCTGCCGGGCCGAGTACTGATCGGACTTCGGAATCAGCATTATTCATCAATTTAACCCTTGGTCCTCCCGACATTGAACCAATTACTTCAGCACAAAAAAAGGTACAACCATGAATTTCAAAGTTAAACTTTTGTTTCAACTGTGCTTTGGTTACTTACTTACTTACTTACTTACTTACTAGGGTTGAGGTGAAGAGGTGTGGAAGGAAGAAGAATGAAGGTGCATTGTAACAGTGTGGAGTGAAGAGTAGAGGATTAAAACCCTAGAGAGTAGCACATTATGGGTGAGGATGAGATTGGGGGGTAAAGTAGAGAGGGTGGGTTTAATGAATGAGAAAAAATGGTGACTGTCGGATCTAGGAAACCAACGGCGACTTCTTTAAGGATGTTTCTAGAGAGAGAGAGAGAGAGAGGGGAATACTATTGTGTGTCTCTTTCTTCACTTGCATTTTAGCGTGATTCGCCACTCATCTTTTGCCACCTAATACTTTCTTCGGCTTATCGTCTAATTTTGATTTGATATAAAATAATTAGAAAAATTGAATCTTATGATGATAAATGTGTTAGTGAAAAGACGTAAAACAAATAAATTGAAGGAAGACTCTATTGAATCTAAGTTTGATTATCACTAGAATTTTATTTTATGTACTTAATTAAGGATAATATATACAAAAATAATAAATAAGGGGTAGGAATGAAGCACTGTGGACATGTATAATAGAAAAAATATAGCTAGAAATGAAGTTATTTGAGGTGAGAAGAATAAAATAAATTGAGATAATTTGAGTATGTGAAAAAAAGATATACAAGCGTGGTTGTAAGTGGATGTGAGTGATTAATCATAGCAAGAGTTCGAAATGATAGCTATGGGTCAAAAAAGAATTTGGGAAAAGGTAATTAAATATGACATGATACAACTTTAATTTATTTAGGACATGATCCTAAATAAAAATATATGAAAATCGACGATTATGATAGAAATTTATTAGATAGCCAAGTGTTGTGAGAGAAACAGGGACCCAGCCTCATGTCCTCTCGTCTTTACTAGTAGTAGTATTTAACAGTCGTGTAGTTTCATATTCTCATATGTGTATTATTGTTTGTTGCTTCATTGTGTATGTCTTGATATTTTGGTATATATCTTCTTGCAGCTCTGTCAATGACTTTTCTTTTGAGTGAAACGTTTATCGGAAATAATTTTTCTCCTCACAAAAATAAAAAGAATACATGGTAAAGATGGTTTTGTAATATCATCATTAAAAAATAATGACATAAATGAATCAAAATTTTAACAGATAGCATAAACAAATCATTTTTAATAGTTCATTGACGTGAAAAAAGAAATTGAGCGAGTGCATTCTTTTATCCTTTTGTTGTTTCCTCTTTCTGAATTATTATTATTTTTTTATTTTTTTTATTTCCATCTAATGTTCGATATCCGCATTGGAGTTCGATTAATCCAGATTCGCGTCAGATAGAGCCCACTCGGGGGGTAGCGCTTCCTACCAAGAATTTTTTCATACTCAAAACTCGAATTCGAGACCTCTTATTAAAAAAGGAGCAACTCATCCACGGCAGCAAATCCTTTGGTGGTTTCTCAATTACTATTTCTCAATTTACTTTGTAGTAGTATTTTCTTTTCTGAAATTAGGTGATGCTATACTTCATTGAGGTGCCAATCTTTACTTTCTGAATTGATATACTTTGGAATAATAAAAATATTATTTGGCTACGAAATTTAGAATTAAGAAAGGATATGCTACCTACTAACCCTTAAAATGTCATTTTTAAATGAGAAACATAATTGGACCAATTCGAAACAAAAAATAATGGGCAAGGAGGAATTGTCGGATTAAAACACAATTTAATTAAGGATAAGCACGAATCTAATTATGGAGCTTAATTATTGCTCGTCTATTACTGCGGAAAATGATAGAGAAAATTGAATTTAAGAAAAAAAATTAGATTGAAGTGATCGATAAAATTATTGTCATATGACCCGGAGGTCACGCACGGTTAAGGCCAAAAAAATAATATTAGGAGGTCACGATTCAAACCATGGAAATAATTCCTTGCGAAAATGTAAAGTGAGACCGCGTACAGTAATTTTTTATAATTTGACTCTTCCAAAAATACAGTATACTCTAGAGATCGAAGCTTAACTTTTCAAATATCAATTTATGATGGATACGTGATGGTGGAGGAGAGGCAGCTACATCTATATTTTCTAAGCAAAATCAAGGAATGTAAAATTTTATAAATTATCTTTTTTTTTTTTTTTTTTTTTTTTTCATTCGGTGTCCGGTACCCGTATTAGAGTTCGACTAATTCAGATCACGCCACGTAGGGCCTCATTCGAGGGGTAACACTCCCTACCAAGAATTTTTTCATATTCAAGGTTCGAATCCAAAAGTTTTTATTAAGAAAAGAGCAGCCTCATCCTCACCACATCCATCCTTTGGTGTTCTCTTTTCTTTTGTTAGTGTTGTGTAGGTGGGGGTTCTGAAAAAGTAATTAAAATAACTTAATCTTGATTAAGAAATTAGGCACGAATATCAACAATCAAATGGTATCTCAATCTCTATGTTTGAAGAGTTATACCTTTAAAAGTAATTAATTAATTAATCACAATTAGCTTGCTGCTAAGTGAGTATATCAGCCAATATTTTCACATATTAAGATCATATAAAAGGATAAATAAATAAATAACAAAAAGCGCAACAACTGATTTATAGAGAGCTTACCTTATAATTCAAAAAGATTAGTGACATATTTAAGCTAGTTAGTGAATAAAACAAGGCCTAAGAATTCACTTTTCCCTTTTAAGATCTTGTATGTAATCTTTTTTTCCTTTTGATCTCATCATTGACTCTCTATCTAATTTTACTTTTTTGACTAATTGGAACACAATTTTATTTTGTGTGAGTTCTTTTCTTCCTCCTTGATTGCATATTAAGCAATCCTTTTTTTAGGAAAGCTGCAGCTTAATATAGAATTGCTATTTGCTAGCACTTTGTATTTTGACTAACAAAAGTAGGATCATGTGAATTCAGTCGTTTCGGATTAAACAATTTGTATTAAAAAATTTATTAAATATATATAAATATTTGATTGCACATTCAATTATTATTGCATATTAATCTGAAATCGTTATAGTAATTCACTAACTTTAAATCCTGAATTCGTCTTCGCCACCATGGTTAATTGGAAGTTTGAGTGCAAGTTCAAAATTGAAAAGAATCCTGGTAAAGAATGTTTTTCTTTAGTTGGGATTTTTTGCGATGCTAATTCGGATTAGTTAGGATCCTAAAAACAAAAATAGAAGTAGTGAAAGACAAGGCAGGAGCAACAAAGATTGTGGCGTAGTAATAAGTTTTCCTTCATTCTTAACCAGATGTTTTGAGTTCAAATCCTTCTGGGCAGAATCGTCTTTATTTAGGAACGCTTTACCCTCAATATGGGACTTCCCGCGTGAATCCAAATTGCCGAGTCACCTTTATTAGAGAGCGTCTTACTCCTAATATGGGACTTTCCAGCGTGAATCTAGTTTTGGTCGAGTCAACGTGAATACAAATTTAGTTGAGTCACCTTTGTTGGTGAGCGCGCTTCAGAATAAAAAAAAGGAAAAAAGAATGAAAGACAAAGCAGGAACAAAGGGAGAACATTGGGACCTACTTATCTAACAACCTTCACACATTCAAATCCAACGTCAGCTTCTGCTATAGTTCTCTAGCTATCTCCAAAAAAAAAGTTGCAGAATTTTATGTTAACACTCAAAATGGCTACTACTACTACTCTACTACCTAAGTCCATTTCTCCTAATTTTCTCACTAATCCACCATATTTTTTTCCTATACCCCATGTCACAAATGTACCTTTCTTGAACAACAATTCATTGTACACCACATTTTCTGCCAGAAAATCAGGGAGTTTTTGCCTCAATGCCAAGAAAAAGAATCCATGGTTGGACCCTTTTGACTATGGTGATGATCCTGAAATGGAATATGGTTCACTTTTTTCTGAAGGTAAACAGGATGAGGACCCAAGGCCACCTGATAATCCAGACAGTCCTTATGGATTCCTTAAATTTCCAATGGGATATTCTGTTGAAATTGCTTCCTTGGGTTTGAAAATTAGAGGTGATGTTAGGAGATGTTGCTGTGTTCTTGATGGTGGGGTTTATGAGAATTTGCTGTTTTTTCCAGCAATTCAGATGATTAAGGATAGGTACCCTGGTGTTCAAGTGGATATTGTTGCATCACCTAGGGGTAAACAGACATTTGAGATGAATAAAAATGTGAGGTGGGCTAATGCTTATGATCTTGATGATGATTTCCCTGAACCTGCTGAGTATACAGATATGGTTGGAATTCTTAAGGTTTGCTGCCATTCTATTAACATCCACAAATACACGTAATCATACTGCACCTTAAAATTAGAGAAAACATCAAACACTGTCATTACCTTATGATCGAGTAACCTAGTTGTGTAGATATATATGTTAATCAGACTGTGAATAGAACTTAAATTATTTCCTTAATTGCCTTTTGTGACTTTTAAGATTTGCCTGGAAAAGGCTGTTGTTGTGCTCTCGATAATATCATATATTGAGTGCTCTGGACCTCCATAGTGCGGATGTTTACTACAGGGGGGTGTTTGGTATGAATTCGTACTTATTCTCTCGTGTTTGGTAAGTATAACATATTGTCCCAAGAGCGTTCAGTTATGTAAAATGGAAAGCAACCTTTTGCTAGATAAAAACAGCGAGATCATAGTAAGAAGACTGCAATACTGTATCAGATATATTTTTCAGCAACAACGCTAGATTAAGAGATACTTAAAAAGTTGAGCAAACCATGTTTTAAAAGAATCGGTTACACTAGCTTCAAGATATTAATCGACTTCTTAAGTCGGATAATGGAGATTAGAAATCTTACTGCCCTGCATTTGAGCTTCACGCATCCTGCATTATAATAGAGAGTTATAGACACTTTTTTGGCTAAGTTATTTGCTCCAATGCATGGTTTGTTGCAGAGTAGGTATTATGATATGATCTTGTCAACCAAACTGGCGGGGATTGGACATGCAGTGTTTTTGTTTATGTCAACTGCCCGAGACAGAGTTAGCTACATTTATCCAAATGTGAATTCTGCAGGAGCAGGATTGTTTCTGTCAGAAACTTTTACGCCAGAAAGCCTGAATCTCTCCGAGGGTGGATACCATATGTACGTAGATGGTCACTGAAGATTCATTTCAAAATAGGGAGTTTAAAAAGTTTAAACAGTTTCACTTCGTCAAAGTTCCTATCATATGTTTACCGACACACTTTTTTTTGATATAGGTACCGCCAGATGGTTGATTGGTTGGGCAGACCAGCTCGAAAAGTACCACGACAACCTTTACCCCCACTTAAAGTTTCAATCTCAAGAAAGCTTAGGGAGGTTGTAGAGGCAAAATATAAGAATGCTGGTGTACAGAAAGGAAAATATATTGTAATTCACGGGATTAAATCAGATTCAAAAGCTTCTATGCAGTCAAAGGGTGATACTGATAGTTTGCTTCCAATTGAGATATGGGCTGAGATAGCAGAAGAGATCAGGTATGATATCAGTATTTTATCCTTTGTCGGAAAAAAGGCTGACTACCTGATCGTCTATTCTTTTGAGTTCTCGAATTAGCAGGTTAGTCTTTTTCGTCAAATACTAATGGATTCTTAACCTATCATTTGATCAGGGGAGTCAAGCCAGTATTTGTCATTCCACATGAAAAAGAAAGAGAAAACGTGGAAGATGCAGTTGGTTATGATACTAGTATTGTGTTCATAACCACCCCTGGACAGGTTTGTTTTCTCAGCCAAATCATGATATCAATGACCGATGCACTGAGTTGAAGAACCGTAAACAAATAAATTGGTTGGAGCCAGAGATATAATGAGCATTAGAAAACTAACAGTCTTCATAAATTTCTCTGCCTTAGCTGGCTGCTCTTGTTGATGACTCTGTTGGAGTGATAGCTACGAATACAGCTGCTATACAACTTGCTCACGCACGTGGAAAGCCAAGGTAGTGTGTCATGTACTGGGAAACTTTTGACCTTTTGGTGTCTTTGTGGAAGGTCTATACACTAGTGTTTTGTTACCATCACCTTTACGGGGTCTGCAACCATGTCTGAAATATGCTTTCGTTTTCTCCGTGCAGCGTTGGGCTATTCTGTTCTGAGGATAATGCCAGAAGTTTTGTTCCTAACGCAGAAGAAAAGAAGTGTGCAGCTATTTCATCAAAGACCGGAAAATTGGTTGATATTGACGTTGAAGCTGTGAAGAGAGCTGTCCAAATTTTTACCATGCCCCTAGCGATCTTTTAATTAAATATTACATCTTCCCCTTCTCTTCCATTTCCATACATAGTAACTACTCCTGTAGTTGTTACTCCACTTTCATTCAATTGGTAATTAATATTTTTTCTCTTATTTCTCAACTGCAAAGTCTTCAGTTCTCTCCCTCTCATAATCCCAATATACACTAATGTGGGGAGCAATTTAGTTCCTGAAATAGTTTCCTGTTCAGCCTCTTGGAGTACTGGTTCCACAACTTTGTTCTGTAAGCAAAACTACAGAAACACGAAGCAATCCGAACAAGAAATTGCATTTAGTTATCTGCAACATTCTCGGGCTTCTGCAGCCGCTACCCTTAGAGTGCACACAAACCAAAACGCCGCTCACAAACCATACAGGTAAACTAGGCAAACCCAGTGTGACGAACTCCAATGATAGAGAGTGATAACATATACTCAATTTATGTGTTGCACTTTTATTTCAAAAGTCAAATTTTTTTAATTTTAATCATAAATTTGAACATAAACTCTTTAAAGTTCTTTGAAACAAAATTTACATATTTGATATGGAAAGATGTATCATAAGTCACATAAAAAAATGGGCCAGAAATAGAGAAGAGTCAATATCATTGGGCTTGTTAGTAGCCTGCTTCCACAATTTGTGCTCAATGTTTTTATTTTGGGTAACTTATTTTAAGTGATATTATATTTTATCCCAATAATTTAGTTAATTACATCTTATCCCAATTTTTAAAATCGTGATACATATGATATAAGGTGATACATATAAAAAATTGATACATTTAAAACTGACTCGATATTTATTTAAGGAAGTAACAGATTCTCTTTTATTCTGTAGAGTAAATCACTCACAATCAGTTACTCAATGAATTAATTAGATTCACAAAATCAACAATATCCCCAATCAACTTTTAAATATCAAACAATCGAGTCAAATTGAGTTTCTTCCTTCTTTCGTGTGATACATTTGGTAAAAGTTTTCCGTCGAACTCAGCGGTATCAGGTAATTCTTTGGGTGCAACAACAACGTTTGCCGCCGAAGAAATGGAACGCAACCATCGAAACTGTCACACTTTTCATCGACGACAAGACAACAAACTCCGATTGTATTTCACGAACGTGTCACGTAGAGCATTGTATGCACTGATCTGTAATCGAGTCACTGCCGTACCGGAATCAACAATTATCCAGACAACTTTTTTCTACTTTTTCTACATGTTAGCCTTATTATAGGATTAAAGAGATGCCGAACAAATGCCTCAAAAAAATTAAAATGGAGGAATAGATTTTTCGAGAAGATTCTTTATAGATAGAGAATTTTGGTGTTTTATGTATCAACAATTGTATAAATAGGGTCATTGCATTGTACAAAATAAATTTTAGAAGGAGAAATTGAATTCCCATACAATCCTTTACGACAACCACAAAGATCTGTATATTCGAGCAAACAACCAAATGACATTCTATTTCATCAAACAAAAAGATGTACTAACAATGCATTAAATCACAGAGATGGACTAAGTTAACGGATAAGAACAGGTTTGATTCTGGTAAAATGTACGATTAAAAATAGGATTAAGAAAGAGGAAAACAGTGGCAATCAGTTACAAGCTGGATTTCAAACAGTGGACCGGCGTTGGTTCACCGGAACAGTGAGCTTCGGTGATGGGATGGCTGCTCCGTTCTCCTCCAATGTGAACAAAATGTATCACCCATTAATAGCATGAATCACCCAATAATTGAAATAATAACTGTATTTATCATATGAATCACCATAATACCATATGTATCACCCATTAATATCATATATATCAACCATTAAAACCATATCTATCGTATGAATCACCATATTACCCATATAATGATATCATATGTATCACCCATTAATATCATATGTATCAATCATTAAAACTATAGCTATCGTATGAATCATCATAATACTCTTATAATGATATCATATTTATCATTCATATGAATCACCATTAAAGAATAAACATGTATGAATAACTAAATAAATTATACATGTATCAACCAATTTTTTTTAAAAAATAAATCGGGAGAGATTTTAGGGGAGAAAATTGTGGGAAAAGAAATAGTTGCATGCATTAATGGATGGGATCAAATCGGGAAGAAAGATGTTTTAATTGATTATAATTTGGGAGACACTTTAGGGAAGGTAATCTTTGAAAAAAATTTATCTTGCATGAGTTAATGAAGGAGTAAAAATAGGATGTGGGGTTTTGTTGATATGTATCAAGAGTAAAGTTGAAAATCGGAATTTTATGTAAATTTTAAGAAGGTAAGGGATATTGGGTAATATAATCTTTTAAGTTTGGAATTTGTGTAATTTAACGTTTTATTTTTGTTATGTTCTCATTATACTTCCCTTTTTTTAAAGATAAAAGTTATGTTCTCATTATACTTCCCTTTTTTTAAAGATAAAAAGGTAGGCGAAAAATCTAGAAATATGATGAGATTTTTTCGCCCTTAATTAGAATTCTTGACATGGTGTCTTAAATATGGAGAGATTCCCGATAGGTGAATTTTGATCCCTATGTAATGAATCCCACACAACTTGAATTTATCAGACCAATAATATTAGATATCCATATTCTAAGATGCAAATTGCAATACAGAAACTCTAGTCATCATCATAAGCACCAAATAAATACTCGTAAAAGTAACAAAAATCTTTTAGGATACTAAACAATAAAACAAAGAAAGTTGTTATTCCATGAATGAAATATCTTATATTACATGAAATTGGGATAATTTTGTAAAGTTTGGTGTCAGCAGTCACTAGTTTCATTTACCATCAAGCTAAAATTTGCAAGTGGGATCAACTTTTAAGAGAAAAGCAAGACACGCAGGAAATAAATAAAAGCATCATTAAGCACCAATCAATAACCATCAATTATCATCATCCATAGGGACTAAGAAACCAAAATATAAAGAAAACAAAAACATTGTGAGACAATACTGTCCATAAATCATTATCATACGTTGGGACTAAAGTAACCATAGTATATAAAAAAAATTAATAATTAAAAAAAAAAAAATCGGTGCACAAAGAAGGTGTATTTGCATAGGGTTCATGTAAGGACTACATCTAAGGAGTATTATGTAGACGTACAGTTTGTCTAACTATCCTAATACAAACATTATTGATCACTGCTTTCATCGTTTGAAAAGGTGACATTTTGATCACAAGATGATAATTTTATTATTAATTCGAGACCCCGGCGGCCCGGCCCCTTCTAAAATAACCTTAGTGTAATTAACAAAAATCTTAATTGAACGCGTTTGCAGAAAACATTAAAGAAAAGGTTACAAACCATGATTGGGACATCAAAAGGTGAAGTGGCTAATTAACTAAAAGCTTGAACTTTAATTATATTTTTGGTGTTACTAGTTGTAGCATTACTGAATGAAAACTCAATAACTCCTTGATCAAGATAGCAAAAATTCACAGGGAAAAATACTAGTAAAAATTAAAAAGACAAGATTTCAGCTTCTTCCACTTTTAGAAAATGAAATCACTCGAATGCTAATAGAATCGGATTACTATTCTACTCGATCCATCTCAATTTATGTGACACTATTTGAATTTTGTGAGTAAACTTGTAAAATGTGAATCAAATATGAAATCTTTAATTTAAAAAAAAAAAAAAAAGATGCGAAAATTACTTTTAAGTTTTAACCGTTGATGACGACGTTACGAGTGATGTATCATAATCCAACAACAACAACTGACCCCGTGCAATCTAACAAGTACTGAAGTTTAAAGAGGATAAGATAAGAGACTGTCCATTTTACCCTCGACAACGAATCCGTCTTTTTTATTTGAACTTAAAACCGACAATATGAACGAGCTTCTCTATTCTCATTTTTGTTGTCTGTGCAATAGTTCAAAACATAATAATGGTTCAATAATCTTTATATGAAAAAAGTAGCTTTGTTACTTTACTATTATAACAATGATAAGATTCAGCCACCATTAGCATTATAAATTAAGACGATGGCAATGAGGTCATGGTATTCTAATTTTCAACTATATAATATAAACTAAATTAAAGCAACAAGTAGTACCTATGACCTAACTCAGAACATTACAGAAAAGGATGGAAATTTGAAGATCGAAATCTGGAAAAGTGATTAAGAACAAGATTACATTAAACATATATATATTTATACCACAGAATTATATTCTCTCTTTGAACATTAATTAGAAATACATTGAAATTAAAAAGAATATGCTTTAACCCCAAATGAATATTTGTTTATTTTACCTTATCATATCATTTCTTGATCCTGTCCTTCAACTTTTTTCTTCATCTATTAGATTAGAATTCCTTTTTTTTCTTCTTCTCATTTTTTAGAGAATTTAATCTAGAATCAATTTTAGACAAATGGTTATTATGACTTATATGCATTCAACTTAATTAGAAACATGCCTTTGAGATAAGATAGAACTTAGTTAGACGCAATTATACATAGGCATCATTTTTTTTAGAGAGAAAAAGGTGGAATATATAGGATGTAGTCATATATATTATCCTCATCATCACGTGCATAATGTATACTCTTTTATATTTTAATTCACCTTCTGCTTTAGTAAATTCAAAAAAAAAAAAACCTAAAACCCTATATTTGTATATTACTACTTATAACTTTAAGAGTTTTCTCATCCAGTTTAATTTCTATGTGCTACTAATTAATCTTTGCTAAAAGTAAATATATATATAGTTCATCTTCTCTTCTCTTTTCCTTCTGCTAGTTATCTTTAAATTATTAATAATAAAGTTTATTCAAATTATAGACATCGACAGTGTAATTCTTTTTTATACTATTGGAGAACTTTAATTTGTGAAGCAGCTTGGTTACTATTTTTACCACATCACCAATTAATAAAATATTTAATTTACCTATGATTACTTAATAAGTAACTTAATTATTTAAATATTTCTACATTATAAGTGCATATGATGAGGCACGCATGGCCAATTATCTGTTTGGCGTGCTCTAACTACATGCATAGATATCGTTATAGGCTACTCATATAACTTATATAGCCTTCTATTTCTAGGCTACTTGCTTTAATCACATGTATATAATTAATGTTGAAGGATTAAACTTAGGTTTAGATTATTAATTATCTAATTAAAAGGAAGATCTTGTTATTAGTAGCTACTAATCCAGTAGGTTCAGATTTTTCATGTGGAGAAAATCTTTGTTTTCAAGCTAGGCGGCGTGTTATCATATTAATCCAAATGTTTAAGATTGGACACATGAAGCAATAATGTTTTAGGATAATTAATAAGAAAGATTGGTGTGCATTGGTCGATGGATAGAGTTTCTTCATTTATAATTAAAGATTTTGAACTCGAATTCTCTGAAAAATGAAGAATACAATGATAGGAGGAGTTTCCTTTTAAATGAGTCAGGTGCGACTCAAATCTAATTAGTCAATTTGTAGGTTTTAGATTCGAGATAAATAAGTAACTTTTTTAGTGTATAAATACTCTATTGAGTCATGTTAGCTTCTTCATACATTTTTTTTTGTTAAATAGGATTTTGCTCCATCGTTAATCAGACACTTCATATTTCAAGTATTAGAATAGAGAGAATATTATTCCAACAGGAAACGTTTCTTTTTAAATGAGTTTTGCGTGCGTGAATTTGAATTAGTCGAATCATGAATTTGGAAGGCAGAATATTAAAAGGTCTGTGCCTTCTCATCCATCCAACACTTGTCCCCTTTTGGTCATGTCATTAAGGCATTATATTTTGGGCAAAAAAGGCAAAGGCGCAGAATGCAAATGGATTAATTATATAGGAACATCATGTGATTTAATTATCATCTAATAAGCCCCCCCTCCACATGTTAGCCAATAAACCCCCTCTCTATTTGGCTACCATTCTCACCAACCCAACCCAATTATTGATCCAAGAAACTACTTTGTTCTCCACATCCAATAGGAAAGTATGTCCTAGAGCTAACAATAACTTTTTCACTTAATTAAGCATTGTTTTAATCACAATTAGTGCTACACCTTTCCTTTTTCTCCTTGCTTTTCTCTCATGCTATTCCCTTTTCCTTAATTACCTTTATAATATTTATTTTATGTGTACTTCACTATCAAAGATATGAATCAGAATTTCTTCGTAAAGAATCTTCCTTCCAAAATTTGGAATTAATTATTTAATTTGGTGTAGGACGGTACTAGAAAAAGGTGTTCCTTATCAAATGTTTTCTCCACTTTCATCACTCGAATCCGAGATTTTTTATTAAGGATAAAGAGATCTCATAGCATCACATATATCACGCTCGATGATATTAAAATATAGATACAACATTTGATAAGAGCTGAAACTTAAATCTAATTAAATCCTATATTTCCGACTTGATATCACGATAAGAAAAGAGTGTTAGATCTAGCTAACTCAACTCTAAAAATTAATTAGTTTAACAAGTAAGCATTGATGAAAGGCTCAAATCTCATTTCACTACCTATATATGATGTGGTACTCAACAATATTCATTGCCACCATCATCAAACAAAAGATGACAATCTAATGGAGAAACAATTATCGGAACACCATCCGCTAGCTTAACATTAACAATCACCATCAATTGGATAATAAAGTATTAGCTATAATATAGATGCATGCACCTCTTTACCTTTAGCATTAAGAATATATTGATCTATATTAAATCTTTTGATATACTTTACTCTCGTTTGATCATAAATTTTGAAGTTAAAAATGAAAACTTTAAAATTCTCTTTGAAATTATTGTATTAAGACATGTATTTTACTTGGAAAATAAAATAAAGTTTTCTAAGTGAAAGTCCAAAAATCCAAAATTGGTCTGGCCCAGTTTTGGAACTTGAAAACTTTTGGAGGACAAATTTTTGAAATTTGATTAAAATTTATGGTCAACCAATTATCTGAAGATAAATTTTTAAAATCTGATTCGAAATATGTGGTCAAACATATATCTAAAGATAAAATCTTTAAAATCTCATTCAAAATATATGGTCAAACATATATTTGAAGATAAATTTTAAAATCTGATTTAGAATCTATAGTCAAACAGATATTTCAAGAAAAAAAATTTAAAATCCAATTCAAAATTTATGATCAAACAGATATTTAAAGAAAAGTTTTAAAATTTGATCCAAAATCTATAATCAAACAGATATTTGAATTAGAAAAATTTAAAATCTAATCCAAAATTTACGGTCAAACACATATTTAAGGAAAAATTTATAATTTGATCCAAAATCCATGCTAAAACGCTAATCCAAGAATCAAAGAATTTTAACAAAAAGGTCCTCCAAAACCGGCGATGGTGCCATGTCATCAGTTAGCAGGCCCACTTCTCTTACTAACATGAAATGAAAATAAATAAAGGACCAAAGTATAGTACAAGCTGCAGGTACTATCTATATATATGGGATGATAGAACAAATTTTATTAGCTCAATCATCAATAGATAGTTTTATCAAACATCACCCCCCCCCCCCACCCCCCCACTCTATACAGGTGAATGTCTCTTCAAATCTCAGAAGAAAATTTGGCAACTTATGATGATAGTAATAAGACAACATTAGTTGTTGTGAGGCAATACGATGAAGAGAAGGACAAGTTGGCTGTGGAAAAATTGGAGGGACAGTGTGATTTTGGACAACGAGGGCAGCCATCGTTGTTCACTGACCTCATGGGTGACCCCATTAGTCGTATTCGAAATCTCCCCTTACATGTCATGCTGGTATATATGTAATTACTTTCTTCGTTTCAATTTATGTGTTCTTAGAGTACGTGGAGATACTAATAATCATCGAGTCTTTAATTTGATGGTTTTAATAGCCATCTGCCATCCTTTTCTCCCTTTGGATATAACATGTATTCCATGCAAGTGACTATTGCTACATGAATTTAATGATGTATATTGAACAGGTAGCTGAGTGTGGAGAAGATGGAGAAATCGTTGGGATAATTAGAGGGTGTATAAAGACTGTGACAAGAGGAAACAAAGGTTCAACTCCATGTCCAGTTTATGTAAAGATTGCTTATATTCTTGGCCTGAGAGTTTCATCTCAACACAGGTATGACACTACTTCATCACCATCTTCATGTTCTAAGTTATATACATCGTCAATATTAAAATATTCTTGATCACTCAAATAGTCGTCTTGATGCATTGTTAGAATATTTGAATCTAATACTAAAAATCTCAAGGATCCACACACAAATGTGAAAACACAATATGGCAAAGGATATGCTTTCCAACTATCCCATTAAGTTCATAACCTACGCAAGATGATGCTCTTTTAACAGTATTTTATGAGAAATAATCATGTCATTATCAGAACATATTCTTTAATTCACAGTATGTTTGAATAAGTTAAATAATATGCATGGGCCAAATTAAAGCACCTTTAGTTTGTTCACTTTACAAACATCAATGGGAGACTCTCAAAATGACTAGAACATTGCAAAAAAAAAAATTGTCTCCTACTTTTTACCATATTTTAAAGACCTTCTACTTTTAAGACTTTAATTAATTATACAAAGTCGTCGTCTTAACATGTTTTAATTTCCATCACACCTTTTCTCTAACTATAGTATATTAGTATTATATTCAAAATATCTTCCATTAACTATTTTTATTGTTATATTTCCATGAACATCAGGAGGCTTGGCATTGCAACAAAACTAGTTGAGAAAATAGAAGAATGGAGCAAAACAAATGGTGCAAAATATGCTTATATGGCCACGGACAGCAAAAACGAAGCTTCGATCAAACTATTCACATCAAAATGCAATTATGCGAAATTTCGCGCTCCTTCAGTGCTGGTACAGCCAGTTCATGCTCATTACAAGCCGATTGCATCTGACATTGCCATCGTTAGAGTTTCACCACAGCTCTCTGAGTCATTCTATCGACGTATTTTCGCTAGCTCGGAGTTTTTCCCTAGAGATATAGATGATATCCTTGACAACAAGCTTAATTTAGGTACTTTCATGGCTGTACCAAAGAAAACACTCGTAAATTGGGACCCAAAAAGTGGATCTTTTCCATCAACTTTTGCTATACTAAGTGTTTGGAACACTAAGGAAGTTTACAAGCTACAAGTGAGAGGCATATCATCGCTAAAATATGCTGCTTGTCTAGGCTCTAGGGTTTTGGACTCATGGATGCCATGGCTAAGGGTACCTTCGATTCCTAATATATTTAAGACGTTTGGGTTTTATTTGTTGTATGGTATTCACATGGAAGGTAAATATGGTCCAAGGCTCATGAAATCACTTTGCGCGTTCGCGCATAACATGGGGAGAAAGGATGGAGAGTGTCGTCTATTAGTGTCTGAAGTTGGACTTGACGATCCTGTTAGAGAGGCAATTCCAAGGTGGAACAAGTTTTCATGGGGAGATTTGTGGTGCATGAAGAAACTTGATGTGAGTGAATGTCATGAGGATGATGATTGGGTGGAGTCTCAAGCTTCTTCTTCATCAGCCATTTTCGTTGATCCTCGTGACTTCTAGCTAATTAGGTTTGATAGGTTTGCATGGAGTTCTAGATAAGCTTAATTATGAGCAAGTGTATATTCCATCCCCCAAAAAATGGAGAAAAAAAAAAGTGAGAGGAGGAAATGATTCTATCCAATTTTAACCAACCCAATGTCTCCTTTTCTATTTCATGTGACATCATTTTCTTATATTAGCCTATTCTAAAAAGAATCTCATCTTTTTATATTAGAGTATACTTTTATAAACTTTTTCATTTACCTTTAATTGCATGTTTCTTTATTGTCACGAAACCTCATGACATGTTTAAATCATAAATTTCTAACGTCTTTATTTCTTTCTTAAACTCTTGTTCAATCAAGCTTACGTTATATAAAATTACAACATAGGAAGTAACTAGAAATAAAGGCGGATATAGCTTAGCTTCTTAGTATCAGGTTCATATTAACCCAGTACTTTCAGCATGAAATACAAATTTGCATGTAAGAAATTGTTAAGGCTTTTCAATAAAGAGTATATATATATGAACCTCCTAACTTTAAAAATATAATAAATTCAACGCTAAAAATCTTGAAAGTTAAACTCATAAATTTAAATTTAGAATCCGCCTCCAACTAAAAAGAAAACTATTCTCTAAAGGGAAATCGTGCTATAAGTATCAATAAATGACATCTGATCGAGCAAGTACATTAAAACCTTCAAGTACTTGAAAGTAATGTGCTTTTGAACTTCGTACTTGTGAATCTTCACAATAGAATGAATTAGTAACTATTAAATTATTTAATTATTCATGTATTATGTTAAATTTATGTTGATACTCCAATATTTAGGGTAATATAGCTCTATAATCAAATATATTTTTCATAGGAAGGGACTAAAAAATTTAAGCACATATTAATCAATTATAAATTACATATATTTAATCAAATATCACAAGAATCAAAGTTAAAATTGTTAAAGAGATAGGTTAATACAAATGTAACAAAGGAGCTAAGTATCAGTTAGTTACAAAAGTTAGTTAGGAAGGTAGTTAGTTATCTTCTAGAAGAATACTACTCTATATATACATAGGCTACATGTACTACTCAGATGAATGAAAATACAGATTGACAGTTTTCTTCTTCTCTCATTTCACTCTAATCTTCTACTTCTTCATCTTCATCATCTTCATACTCTACTGCTTCTTGATCACTAACTCAGTTGCTTCTTAATCACTAATTCATCACGGTATCAGAGCCAGGTTGATTCAAATCAGTGCTCACGCGATCCTATATTCTTCTTGATATCAAGAAATTCACATTTCGTTTGAATCTGTTGGGCATTATCAGAATCTTAAGCAATGGATTCAACTGCAGTTCCTACTCAGAGCAGTTCCCATTTCTCTGCAATTCTGGATATCAATCATCCTCTGCACCTATCGGCTGTGGATATATCTGGTAACTCTCTTGTTTCATTTCAGTTGAAAGGAAGTGAGAACTATGTTGTTTGGAGTAAAACAATTAGAATTGCATTATTAGGGCGTAATAAATTTGGCCTTGTTAACGGATCTTGTAAGAAAGAAAGTTTCTCTGTTGAATTGGGTAATCAGTGGAAAAGAGTAAACGCAATTGTTCTATCATGGTTAATGAATTCTGTATCTTTTGATCTTCTTGGTGAAATAGTGTATGCATCTAATGCACACCTTGTTTGGCAAGATTTAAAAGAAAGATTTGATAAGATTGATGGTTCAAGAACCTATAATCTCCATCAAGAAATTGCTACTATCTCTCAAGGAGTTCAGTCTGTTTCTATCTACTTTACTAAGCTAAAAAACTTATGGGATGAGTTTGATTCTATGGTGCCATCTCCTGCCTGCAATTGTGAGAAATCAAGAGAGTTTGTGATGTATCTCCAGAGGCAAAAATTGCACCAATTTTTGATGGGATTAAATGACACATACTCTCAAGCAAGAAGTCAGATATTGCTAATGACACCCTTACCTACTGTTAACATGGCATACTCCATGATTATGAGTGATGAAAGTCAGAAGTCTGTGGCCCAAGCTATCAATGCCACAGGTCTTCTTGGTGTTGCACCTAATATAGGTGATGTTGTAGCCATGTACTCTAAGTCCAGTTACTCAGGTGGTGCATATCAGAAAGGTGTTATGATTCGGACAGAATAAGCAAACCAGAAGTAAAAGAAAACAAGAACAACACACAGATTTACGTAAAAACCCTTGCGGGAAAAACCACGGGCATAGGCTGGGGAGATTTTACTATAATGGAAAGAGAGTGCAATGTGGAGAAAGCTGAATTTTCTGAATACCCAAAACAACCCACTAAATGCACTTATATAATATGGGCATACAAATAAGTCCTAGGCCCAAAAATATAAAGGTCCATATCGGGCATGTCGGCCCAATCCCTACGCCACCGCCACAGACCCCATTGAAAATCACCAACATGGGTTGCACCGCAAAAATTTCTAGGACGGATCAACAAAATTTGGGCCACAACTCTAACAATCTCCACCTTGACACGAATTCTAATTCAAAACTCAAATCCATTTCAAGACAAACTCTCCACCTCTTCCACAAAAGCCCCTAAGGGCACATCTTAACAGCTAACACTAACCAAGTCCAAACAATGCTCAAACTTGGCACTTGGTAATGTATTGGTCATCATATCAGCAGGATTATCATAAGTATTAATTTTGGTCACCACAATATCACCACGAGCAATAATTTCACGCACAAAATGATACCAAACATCGATGTGCTTTGTCCTCTCGTGAAACATCTGATCTTTCGTAAGGAAGATAGCACTCTGACTGTCGCAAAAGACTGTAGTAATATGTAAGTCTTTCCTAAGTTCACCAAACAGACCCCTCAACCAAGTAGCTTCCTTGAAAGTCTCTGTAATAGCTATATACTCTGCCTCAGTAGTTGACAAAGCAACCGTAGTCTGTAAGGTATCTTTCCAACTAATAGCACAACCACCAATGGTGAAAACATAGCCTGTAAGGGATCTTCTTTTATCATGATCTCCTGTAAAATCAGAATCAACATACCCGATTACTCCATCTCTGTTTTGACCAAACTACAAACAAACATCAGTAGATCCATGCAAGTATCTGAAAATTCACTAAACTGTTTTCCAATGTTCTTTGCTAGGATTTTCCATGTATCTTCTAACTGCACTGACAACATAAGATAAATTTGAGCGGGAACACACCACCGCATACATAAGAGACCCGACGGCACTAGAGTATGGAACTCGAGACATATAGTCACGCTCATCATCTGTCTTTGGAAATAACGTGGCCGAGAGTTTGAAGTGAGCTGCCAATGGAGTACTAACAGGCTTGGCATTTTGCATATTGAATATATCTTTTCTGACTCAAGTGTAACTTACACTTCTTTCTATCCCTCAGAATTTCCATGCCAAGAATCTTCTTTGCTGCTCCTAGATCCTTCATATCAAACTCCTAACTGAGCTAGGCTTTGACTTTTATTATCTCTCTCATATCATTTGTTGCAATCAACATATCATCAACATACAAGAGAAGATACACGAATGGACTATCACTTACCTCATTGAAGTAGACACAACTATCATAGCTGCTCCTCTGAAACATATGAGAGGTCATAAAAGAGTCAAACCTCTTATACCACTGCCTGGGCGACTACTTTAAGCCATAAAGAGACTTTTTCAGCAAGCATACATAGTCCTCCTTTCCTGAGACTACAAAGCCCTCTGGTTGCTGCATATAGATGTCCTCCTCAAGTTCTCCATGTAAGAATGCAGTTTTGACATCCAACTGCTCAATATCAAGATTATGCATGGCCACAATACCAAGCAATGCTCAAATCGAACTATGCTTTACAACTGGAGAAAACACATCTGTGAAGTCAATACCTGAAACCTGACTGTAACCTTTAGCAACTAGTCTTGCTTTGTACCTAGCATCTTCAACTCCCGATGTTCCTTATTTATTTTTGAATACCCACTTACAACAGATAACTTTCTTATCTTTAGGCAATCTCACCAGATCCCATATGCCATTCTTATGAAGTGATTCTATCTCCTTCAGCATAGCAATCATTTATCGGTCGGAATTATCACAACTAACTGCCTTTGAGTAAGAAGAGGAATCTTCATCGGAATCAATACCTTCTGCTACACTCAATGCATAAGCAACCAAATCAGCTTCAGCATACTTCTGAGGAGGTCTAATACCTCTTCTAGGCCTATCTTTAGCAATAGAATATTGTGGCGCCACTGGTGGTGAAAAAGAAATAGTATCACTCTGTATCTCCGGGCTAGAATGAGAGGTAGGCACTGATGTAGACTCTGCTCCAATCTGTAATTCAACACGGGTGCTTGAATTTTGTTGATTCATGTCACTAAGCTCATCTGAGGGCGAAGCACTAGATTCGGAGGAATCCTAAAACATGACAGTTTCATCAAACACAACATCCCTGCTAATTATAACCTTTCTGCTTTCTGGACACCAAAGCTTATAACCTTTAACACCAGGCTTATAACCAATAAATAAACACTTGACAGATCTAGCCTCCAACTTTCCATTATCAATATAAACATACGTAGGACATCCAAATATCCTCAAATCAGAATAACTAGCAGGAGTACCAGACCATACCTCTTGTGGAGTCTTTTTATCAATCGCGACTGAGGGAGAACAATTAATAAAAAGACAAGTTGTAAAAGCAGCTCCGGCCAAAAAAGACTTGGGTAAACTAGCATTAGAGAGCATACAACGCACCTTCTCCATTATAGTCTTATTCATTCGTTCAACCACACTATTCTGCTGCGGAGTATGACGAACCGTCAAGTGCCTCACAATTCCTTCTGACTTGTACAGAGCATTAAATTCATTAGAACAGAACTCTAAACCATTATCTGTTCGAAGGCGTTTTACCTGTTTCCCTATTTGTTTTTCAATCATAATCTTCCACTTCTTGAAAGTAGGCAACACATCATTCTTTTGCTTCAGGAAGAACACCCAAACTTTTCTGGAATAGTCATCAATAATAGTCAACAAATAATTCGTACCTCCTCTAGAAGGTACTCTAAAAGGACTACAGAGATCAGAATGAATGTAATCAAGTATGCCTTTAGTTGAGTGGATGCCTTTAGTGAATCTGACTCTCTTCTGCTTCTAAAAAATGCAATGCTCACAGAACTCCAATTTGGTAATACTCTGTCCATCAAGAATCCCTTTCCTGCTTAGTTCAGCCATCCCGTTTGCACTCATATGTCCCAGGCGCATATGCCAAAGTTTAGCAACATCACTTTCTGATAAAGAAGAGGTAGAAACTGTTGCATCACCTGTAACCGTAGAGCCTTGCAAGACATACAAATTTGTAGACTTTCTCTATCCCTTCATCACAACAAGAGCACCTTTAGTAACCTTCAAGACTCCGCCTTCACCAGTGTACCTATATCCATTCGAATCAATGGTACCCAAGGAAATAAGATTTCTCTTCAGGTCTGGAACATACCGCACATCACCAAGTGTCCTCACAACCCCATCAAACATCTTAATTCTGATTGTTCCAATACCAGCTATCTTGCAAAGTGTGTTATTTCCCATCAACACAACACCTTTAGAGACTGATTCATATGTTATAAACCAATCCCGATTGCGACACATATGAAACGTGCAAGCTGAATCAAGAATTCAATCCTCACAGGGTTTGGAGTTACCATCAGAAATAACCAAGAGTTCTCTATCACTACCACCATCTTCAATAAAACTAGCTTCACCAGACTTCTCTGGTTGGTTTCTCTTCTGTTTTGGAGCTTCTCTTTTCTCTTTATTTTGTAACTTCTAACACTCGAATTTGATGTGGCCCTTCTTCTTGTAGTAATTACAGGTTTTGTTTTTGTTTCTGTATTTCGATCTGTTTCTATTATCACCCCCATATTTTCTCTCACGATTCCTTCCTCGAACAAGAAGACCATCTCATTGAGTCTCCGACCCATTTACAAGATGTTTCATCTTCTCCTTAGAGAATAATACATCATAGACTTCATCTATGGTCAGGGTATCACGACTATATAAAATCGTATACCTAAAGGCCATGTATGATGCAGGCAGAGAACACAACAGAATCAATCCTAAATCTTCCTCATCGTACTTAAACTCTAGAGTCTCTAAATTAGAGATGATTTCTTTAATGACAGATAGGTAATCTTCCAAAGACGCACCCTCAGACATATGATGGGAATAAAGTCGATGTTTGAGATGCAACTTACTTGTTAGGATCTTCGTCATACACAACGATTCCAATTTCAACCACAATGCAGCAACAGTGATCTCCTTCAAAATATCCTGTAGAATCTAATTGGATAAATGAAGGTGGATCTGAGATAGAGCCTTCCGATCCTTACGCCCTTTGTCCTCATCCGTCCACGATGAGGGCATCTTATCAAACCCTAACAGAGCATCGTTCAAATCTATCTGTGCGAGCACAACCCGCATCTTAACCTGCCATAACAAAAATCTGGTGTTGCGATCCAACAACGAAATATCATACTTCATGGTTGTCATCCCCGAGAAAACAATCGAACATGATTTGATACCAGTTTGTTATGATTCAGACAGAATAAGCAAACCACAAGTAAAAGAAAATAAGAACAACACACAGATTTATGTGAAAACCCTTGCGAAAAAAACCACGAGCAGAGGCAGATGAGATTTCACTATAATAGAAAGAGAGTACAATGTGGAGAAGGCTGAATTTTCTGAATACCCAAAATAACTCACTAAATGCACTTATATAATATGTGCATACAAATAAGTCCTAGGCCCAAAAACATAAAGGTCCATATCGGGCCTGTCGTCCCGATCCCTACGCAACCACCACAAACCCCATTGAAAATCACCAACATGGGTTGCACCGCAAAACTTTCTAGGCCGGATAAAAAAAATTGGGTCACAACTTTAACAAAATGGAAAAGAGGTTATGACACCAACTATAATCCAAATGCAGTATGCGATCACTGCAAACTGAAAAGACACTACTAAAGTGAGTGCTTTCAGCTGGTTGGATATCCACCAGGGCATCCTAGGCATAGTGATTCCAAAGGGAATATTGAGACAAGAAACAACTATGGTCACAGACAAGGGTATGATCACAGATCTAAGCAAAGAAGAACTGGTCCTAGTGCACACAATGCTATAGCTGATAATTAGAACTGTCAGCCACTGCAAATACAATCTCAGTATGTTACTCAAGCATCACAGTCAGCCTACAACATGCAAAATACATGAGCTGTAGTCATGTCACCAAGGTTCACAACTGAACAATATGAGCAAATTTGTCAAATATTACAGAACCAAGTCCCAGTGTATAACATGAATACTTTAGCTTCAGGACCCTCAGCTAACTCTGCAAACTTGTCAGGGACTTGTAGTGCCCTGCTAGTTACAAATGATCCACAAGAATAAATCATTGACACAGGGGCTACTAACCACATGACTGCAGATATTGATCTTCTGAATCAAGATTCAATATCTGAGTTTGTGCACCCTATGAAAGTGGTATTACCAAATGGTGATGTTTCACAAGTTACACACACTGGAACCAGTAACATATCTGATAATACCTCTCTCACAAATGTGTTTCACATTCTACAATTTAAATATAATCTCTTATCAGTTCAAAAGCTACTAAACAACTATAATGTTCAGCTATCTTTTTCCCTAATTTTTGTGTATTTTAGGATCTTTGAAGTGGAAAGGTGAAAGAGATTGGTAGAGAAAGAGATGGACTATACTTCTTACTGAATAAGGGACTACCAGGAACTAAAAGAACTAGATGCTTTAATGTGATGACTCAAATAGTACTAAAATTACTACATGTAGTATTTACCTATTTGCTAAACAAACTAGGCTACCTTTTCCAACTAGTGCATCAGTTAGTGAAAATGCCTTTGATCTAGTCCATATAGACCTTTGGGGTCCCTATAGAGTACCTACTTGTGATGGTCATAAATACTTTCTTACTATTGTAGATGATTACTCAAGAATGAGAAGGATCTTTCTACTCAAATTAAAGTCTGATGTGTTTGTTGTGCTTAAGCATTTCCTTTCTTACATTCAGAATCAATTTCATACTTGCATAAAAACCTTGAGAAAGTATGCTCTTGAACTCATAGCTGAAACTGGACTTAGTGCTGCCAAACCAGCTCCGACACGTATGGACACTACTACAAAGTTAACCACTAGTGAGTATGATCAGCATATCAAGGAAACTGATCAAGATTGTGATGTGTTTACTGACCAAGGTGCCTATCAAAGACTTGTAGGCAAGCTGTTGTATCTAGCAGTAACCAGACCAGATATAACATATAGTGTACAAACACTAAGCCAATTCCTACAGAAACCAAAACAGTCTCATATGAATGCAACTCTTAGAATTGTTAAGTATATCAAGAGCAAACTCGGACAAGGTCTACTATTGTCTAACAACAAAAAGGATGTACTCACAGTCCACTGTGATGCAGACTGGATGCTTGTGCATTCTCTAGGAAATCTATCACAGGGTACACTATCTATCAAGCTTGGTGATTCACTCATCTCATGGAAGTCAAAGAAGCAGGCTATTGTGTCTAGAAGCTCAGCTGAATCTGAGTACAGAAGTCTAGCTTCCACAGTAGCTGAACTTACTTGGATTATTGGCCTAATATCAGATCTTGGAGTTCAGATTCAGTTACCAGTTACAGTCTTTAGTGACAGTAAAGCTACAATTCAGATGACAACAAATCCCGTGTATCATGGGAGGACTAAACACATAGAAATAGATTGCCACTTTACCAGAGAAAAGATTCAACAAGGCTTAATAAAGCCTGAATACATTTCAACACATGATCAACCGGCAGATGCTCTAACCAAAATTCTAAACAGAGTCCAGCATGAATACTTAATCTCCAAACTTGGACTTGGTAACATATTTGCAGTACCAAGTTTGAGGGGGAGTGTTAAGGAGATAGGTTAATACAAATGTAACAAAGGAGCTAAGTATTAGTTAGTTACAAAAGTTAGTTAGGAAGGTAGTTAGTTATCTTCTAGAAGAATATTACTCTATATATACATAGGCTACATGTACTACTCAGATGAATGAAAAATACAGATTGACAATTTTCTTCTTCTCTCATTTCACTCTAATCTTCTACTTATTCTTCTTCATCATCTTCATACTTTACTGCTTCTTGATCACTAACTCAGCTGCTTCTTAATCACTAATTCATCAAAAATAAATCCCTAAGAAGGATAAATCTATATAGTGTGCATAACTATCCCACTCTTCATTTTCATGTTATGGTTTAATTAGTTGTCGATTAACAAGTTGGGAATAATATGGAATGACTAATATGTCGTATGTAGGAAATTAAGGCTTTTATTTATGGTCCCCTCTCCATATGGCATATGCAAAAGAAAATAAAACTTTCGGCTGAAAGACCCGACGGCGCCGGGTTTAATTAATTAATTAATTTAATTTAATTAAACAACAAAATTATAGTACATTAATGTTAATCAGTAATGACTGCAGGAATCTAGCCACGCGTTAGCTTTAGAGCATATAATCATGAAATTAAAAGGCTCCCTTAGCTTAACAACTGTTAAACCATCCATTTTTATTAATTTAATCAGAATCATAAAGACCACGTTGTACCCACCTACTTATTAAATGTGTACGAATTAATCTAGCTATACACCTGATAGCGTGAACAATCCGGCCAGAGGCGAACCCAGGATTTGAAGTCTGGGGTGCACCAGTATTGCCAAAGATGCGCATAAGTTCTGAATAAAGACTCAAATTTGTGTTGATCGCTCGCTTCGTTTAATGTGCAGTTTAGGTTCTAATTTATAAGATATATTTTCCCTTGTCAATGAGGCTTTTCTGGAGATACGAACACTAAACTATTGATATTTCACTTAATATAAAAAAAACAATATTTGTGTTCATATATTTGTCATTCATGCTTATATTATTATTCTTGAACTAGAAATATGTTTATATTTTTTCTCCTTTATGCCCTTTTTTGTTAAATCTTACGCTTTATTTGTACTTTAATTTGTGCTTAAATATAATAGACCTTGAAGCTTTTTTTGTCCTTTTTTGTTTTTGCTAAGACGATGAGAATTGTCTTTAAAACTAGAATTTGGTTGAGGAGAATAATATCTATCCATTTCAATTCACAAGAATCAATAATAAATTCCTACAAAATAAAAAATTCATCAAGAATATAAGTAAAAATAATTATTTATTTATTTTTAATCAAATCTCATGAACTTAAATAGAAGCAAGAAATAAATAAATTTTACGCACTAACTTTCAAGCAACAAGTAAATATTAAAAGCAATTAACATTACCCAAACTTGAATAAGAAAATTAAAAAAAATGAAAGGAAGAAATGTGTACCTATTAGCATCAAATAGAAAATTGCTTCTTTCTCTTTGTTTGAGTACTATTAATTTGTAAATTGTAGTGTCCAGCAGTCCAAAAAGTTTGAAATTGGGGAAATACGGGTTGAAAATTGGAATTTGGGGGGAAATATGGGGCTTGGGATTGGGGAATGTCCTTTTTCATTTAAATGTATATAAAGGAGAAGTAAAATGAAAAAATCAAGCGACTCGATCAGGAATCGAACATGCAACGTTGGGCTAGAAGGGCGTCAGCATTTGAGTTGCAAACTAGTGCACCCACACAAGTTTTATTACTAAGGGTGCATAATTAAATATATTAACACATTTTTTTAAAAAAATTATCGGGTGCACGTGTACCCTCGAGGCACCATGCGGGTCCGCCTCTGAATCCAACAAGTTCTCACTCTATTACTATGTTGCTATTAGTATAAAAACAACAACAATATATTCAGTATAATCTCACAAAGCGAGGTCCGATATGTTGCCATCAATATAAATTGATATGAAGAGCTATCGGTTACCGTAATTCAGTTTTATCCGGTGATGTAAAGAGTATATGTTTATCGGTGCGTAAAGCATAAATTTCATTCATATACATGAACTATGAATGGTCTCATTTGAAATGTGTATTTATATTGTGATCTGCACCATTTACTAGTCTTACTTGCTATGACTTCATAATTATATGTATAGTCGGGAATTATATAATTCAATTAAAAAAAATAAAAATAGTTTTGGTATTAGTTTGGCATATTTTTTCTTACTTTCAAATGTGGTTCGGTAATGTTAACAACAACAATTACATTAACAGTGTACTTTTACTGAGGGGTACAGTAGTACATTTTACCCATACTTATTTTGTGGGGGTAAAGTAGTGTCGGAACAATGAATTTTATTAAAGGGTGTCAATTTTTTCTTTTAAAAAAAAAAAAATAGACATTCGTTAAGAAAATAAGGGGAGCTAAAATATGGAGTAGTATTTATACATAAAATTGAAATTTTAACTTAGTTAAACAGTGTAATGTTTCGACTAAGGGATGTTATTTGACACCCCTTAACATGATGTAGCTTCGCCACTGGGGTAGAGATATTATTTCCGCCAATATAAACGTGCTCGATCAATCCAAGAGAAGTGTAATTAAAGCAACATAGAAAGGAAGTAACAACCATAGAAATACGAAGACAAAAGAAGAATTGCATTGAAGTAACATGTAGAGGTAAAAACAGAGAATAAGAGATTAGGCGAATACTATAAAATATTTTTATTTTTTTTTCAAAAGTAATCACTCAGATTTTCACTTCCTGCGTTATTGTGGGGTTTGACATAGACTCCTACCTTAATTATAAGTTATAATAAATAGCTATCCAATTAATTAGATAAAAGTTGATGATAAAAATGAATAATTTAGAAGTCGGAAGATAAACACTAAAAGAAGCATAATAATATCGAAAAAGAATAATCCTACAAATTTATGAAAAAGTATTAAACAAGCAACGAGCTAATACTTGTGTCTCTCATACCTTTCTCGACCATTTGGCTAATATTAAGTTTAGTATTTGGTTATTATTAATTTAATATCTGTGTTTAGGGTCATTAGTCCATACGATATCAACTCAATTTTTTAAGAAAAAAAATCCATTAAAATAGCTTGCATACTCATAGGAGATTGTTGTTTTCACAATTATGGTAGTTTTAAATTCTCTATTCTAAAATTTCTTAATATAAAATTAATTATGATAAATGTATTATCCTTTCCTTAAGAAAAAAGAAAAACCCAAACATATATAGAACAAAAATCTAAGACAAAGAACATGAGTGGCATCAAATGTGTGATCAATTAGGGGTTGACCATGTGTAATGTTTTGCGTTAAGTGCATGGCGCTAATTATCTTAGGATATTTAATTTATACCCACAAATTAAATTAAACAAAACCAAATCGAATGCAGCAGGAAGTGTTTAATTAATGCTTATAAATCAAATATATTTCCTTTGAGAGAAAACAAATAAGTTTTTAAAAAATAATCTTAACTTTAATATTATTGTCTTTATTTTTAAAAAATTTGAGATAATGATATGGACTGAATATGTTGTTGTCGTCTTTTTCTTATATTTTTTGAGTTTAACTTATTTTCACCGTCAGTGGAAATATAATTTTACACCAGTTTAATAGGTAATAGGTAATTACCACATTATTTCCTTAGTTATTTAGTTTTATCCTATTTTTTCTCCCCTAAACCAAAAATTCTAATAACAGTTTTATTACCTCAATTTATTTGATGATGTTTGAACTTTGAATAATCAAACGAGTTAACTTTTTTAGAAGAAATTTATCTTTGTTAAGTATTTTAAATTATTAATTATCATAACTTATACTGTGATAAATTTTTAAATATACAAATTTTATTTAGAGAAAAATAAAAAGCTTCAATGTCGTCCGATTGTACGATCAAAATTTAAAAGTTCGAATTACTAAAAGTGAAAAGTATAGTATATAAATTGAGACATAGAGAGAACTATATCATAGAATAGCGATGGTGATAGTGATTGCTTAAATTTATTTTGTTGATTGCTTTGAAGGTTGATGTTATTAATCGATTCATATTCAATGATTTTCAACGAAAACATGACGGATTGATCTTTCCTAATTAAAACATAGAGCTCAAGTTGTGTTCTACAACTACTTTTCTTATTTAATTTAAATATTAAAAAGTTAAAATAACTGAAACTTACCCGTAATAGGCTTAAAAATACTTACTTGTGTAACAAATAGTTTCCACCGATGGTAGATATTAGTTAAACTCTGCCTTTTAACAACCCCTATTTTCCCGTTAACTAAGGTTGAAAAAACAAAGAAGAAAACCAAACATTGTCCGAAAAAAAAAAAAATTGGTTATAAAAAAATTCCATTTTTCAGTTTCTTCCCTATTTGGTACGCCAAAAAAAAGTTCCTTCCCTTTTTTTTCCTTCCTCTTTCTCTTTCACCTTTTCACTTTTCTCCTCCCTCCAAAAAAAAAAAAAAAAAAGAAGAAGAAGAAGAAGAAGAAGCTATTCTTTGCTAATTTCTCCAGCATTTTTTATTCACTTGGTAAATTATAATCTTCAAGATTAATCAACATTCGAGTAAGTTCCAATTTTTTATTTTTTATTTTGCTTATTCTGCCACTTTTTGTACACAAAAAAGAAATTGTGTCGTATAATTGCCTAAAAAATTAATCAAACTTCAAGAAATTGTAGACTATTTTATTGACATTTTTGTGTTGTCTTGTTACGCATGCATGCATGCATAACGCGGAGTGTGGTATAAAGATTACACTATATGTATCAAGTCGGAATTATTTTTTTTTATGTATACATAGAGCAAATGTTTAATCCCCTTGTTTCTTCGCTATTTACCTCTTTATATTTCGAATCCCTTAATAAAAATCCTGGCTGCCCGTTGGTTTTGAGACCCTTTCTAATTGTCATTAATCATCTAGCTATATATAGCTATCTATATGTTTCTTCCCTTTCACATTTCATATCAATTTTTTGGTGGTAGAGGAAATGGAAAGGGGTGGATTGCAAAAGAAAAAAAATAGCATGAAATTCTGAAATTTTTAGGTGTTGTAATTCATTTTTTTTTTTCACTTTTTGATTGACGAAATGCAACTCATCTGAAAAAGACCAATTGACATAGACCGTAGTAGACAGAGACAGAGAAAAATTGTGTTGGAACAATTGGAATTAATTAATATATGTTAATATGTTATGGATGGTTATTTACATATTGTTGTTGCTTTTTTTAATCTGTATCAAATTGGATTGCAGTCAAAACATAAGTGTTTGGATGTGGCTATATGCCTGATGTTTTGATGAAACCGTTCACTCCCTATGCAAGAGATTAAATACAATGTTTAATAGTTACAAATCACAGCTTATTGGAGGACAGAAAGAAAAGTTTGTAAGGTATGCATTTGATTCAAGAATTTCTTTCCACATGGATCTGTATATTCACATATGGAGGAGGACTTTTAACTAGTAATTTCACAAAATATTGTGCTTAAGAGTATTGGCGGAGCTTGGATTGCGCAAGGGGATTCATGTGAACCCTCTTTGCTAAAAAGTTACACTGTATATATAAGGTTAAAATTATATTTTTATGTATACATGGTAGACGCTGAGTGAAAGTTTTAGCTGATGCCCCTCTGTTCTGAGACGGACTTCCAGGAGTTCATTATGCATCACTTCCATAGTATTTGCTTGTCTCCTATAATTTCATGCATCAGTGCAAGTAAATTGCTGCATTAGGCAACTAGTGTGTTCTTTATGCTCGTCGTTAAACACATGTTGGCTGTTGCATACCGATAATTAAATTGCGTCGCAGAATGTTAAGTATTTATTTGGTGCAGTATTATCACTTCAATTGTCTTATAGTGCCTGAAGTGAACTAGTTGTCTATTGTAAAGCCCCTTGTTGTTTGTTGCAGGTTGGAGGACGCTAATTCTGACTTATCGTTTAAGTCGGATATGGCTGGAAGGACAAAGTATGGCTTTAATATAGAGGGAATGAATACTGGTGGGCAGCCAAACAACTCATCCAAGTCGATAAAACTGGGAGTAAAAAAAGGATCTGAAGGACTAGTGACATTTGGCCGAACATTGAAATCTGGTGTTACCCGAGCAGTTTTCCCAGAAGATCTCAGAGTTTCAGATAAAAAGATATTTGATCCTCAAGACAAGTCTCTCCTGTTCTGGAATAGGCTATTGGTCATATCATGTATTTTTGCAGTATCTATTGATCCTCTATTTCTCTTCCTTCCTGTTTTTAAGGATGAAGAGAGGTGCCTCCACATAGATGAAAGTTTAGCTATTATAGTAAATTGGATGCGGACAGCAATTGATATCTTTTACCTTATCCGCATGGTTCTCCAATTTCGAACGGCTTATATTGCTCCCTCTTCCCGTGTTTTTGGCCGAGGAGAACTTGTAATAGATGCCAAACAAATAGCAAGGAGATACATCAAACGTTATTTTATAGTCGATTTTCTTTCCATTCTTCCTTTACCACAGGTTCCTACTATATCTCTGACTATGTAACTCATGTGCACATTCAGCATTCAGCACACTTTTGGATGTACAGTTTTCTCTTTGGAACTCCCTTGAAGGGGAGCCTCGGTGTAACTGGTACAGTTGCTTTCATGTGACCGAGAAGTCACGGGTTCGAGCTGTTGAAACAGCCTCTAGCAGAAATCCCGGGTAACTCTGTGTACAATAGACCCTTGTGGTCCAGCCCTTCAACCGACCCCGGGCATAGCGGGAGCTAAGTGCACTGCGCTGCCTATCTATAGTATATATCTTTGGAACTCCCTCTCTCTCACTCACTCTGTCACAGGCTCACACGCACGTGCGGATAGCGAAGCTAATATGCATATAACCTCTTTTAGTAATTGTAACAGCAATATACACATACTATCTATTTTTCTCTATGCACCTTTTGTTCCAGCAATAGAGGCACACAAGAAGAAAGTTAGAGGGGGCCATGCATATAAGTAGTACTGGCAGCCACAGTAGACAGATAATATCTATTCTTCTCCATGCACTTTTTGTTTCTTCGTTTGAATGCTAGTACCATGTTTCTAAAATCACGTAAGATCAGTTTCACTGTTCTTTTTATCTTATCCACGTCACGAACAAAAACGTCTTGATTTCCTTAAATGGAAGCTTCAACCATATTTTCTTTCTCCACAAGTGGTAATTGTTTGATTTATGCCTCCTAGTGCATTTTTTTCTCTTCAGATTGTGATATGGAGATATCTTCATGGATCAAAAGGTCCTGATGTATTGAAAACAAAGAGAGCATTAGTGATCATCATCATCCTTCAATATATTCCTAGATTTTTGCGGTTTATTCCATTAAGTTCAGATTTGAAGAAGACAGCAGGGGTGTTTGCAGAAACTGCTTGGGCTGGTGCTGCATATTATCTGTTATGGTTTGTGCTGGCTAGTCATGTAAGTAACTTTTCATATTTGATCGTCATTGCATTTAATAATACTTTTTATGTGCTTTTGCAAATTTCTCTATGTAATTTTACTTCTATGGCAAGAATTACTAGCTGTTGTTACAAGTTACTGTGAATTCTTTCACCCGATAAGGTTCGACATAAAGTAATAGTAGCAAGACAAAACATCATGCTACCATATTCTAAAAGGAACCCATTTAGTATTTAGTCAAAATTCTTATTAGAAGACATCCTTTAGTGGTAGTTGATTTTCCGCTCCTCTTTTATGGTCCTTTGCCTAGAGTATGAAAATTCTGCAACAGTTCTAAATGGCATCTGCAAAATGATCATTGACAATATACTCTTCCTTTTTTTTAGATTCTATGGTCCAAATAGCTTTGTGTCTCGGATCAATTCCTTAAGATGACTCATAAGACACATTTGTTATGGGCCATCATTTGGGACACTGAATTGCAATCTCTTCATCTCCTTATTGAACACGAGTTGTACATCCTTTTAGTCCCTTTTCCTCTCAGCATACTTTTTATCATTATAACCTGAGTCGTTAACTAGAATTTCATCAGTTATTGGTATTTGATTGTTTATGGTACTAAGAGAAACTAAGGTAACTCCGGTTAAGTAATCAAAGAGTCTCAAACTCTTTGATCAGAAGGCCATCTTTCGAGAACCCAGAAATGCTTAAAGTTTGTTGTTTATGACATGTAGATATTTGGGGCCTTCTGGTACCTGTTATCTGCCGAACGCAAAAATACATGTTGGAATGAAGCATGTTCCGAGAATGACCTATGCAAGGAACAATTATCTCATCTGTACTGTGCACGTGACACAAACTTTAATTTTACAGAATGGCAGAACATTGGTAAGAAAGTTCTTGATGAAAAATGTACCAAGGACGATAACTTTAAGTTTGGAATATATGACAGAGCTCTGAAAAATGGTGTTCTTGACACGGAGGATTTCGTTGTCAAATATTGTTTTTGTCTGTGGTGGGGCTTGCAGAACTTGAGGTAAAACTTCAGCTATATGATGTGTCTAATTATATTGTTTCATTTCCCCTCCTTTTCACATTCTGTCTATAGTTAATAATTGTCTGTCTCAAAGATCTTCCCGATTTCTGTGTGAAAATTATGTTGCTCCACATTGAAACACAAACTAACTTTCGACTCCTAGTTTAACAAAAGGTAAAAATTGAAAGCTAACGAGGTTTAATCAAAGTTTGTTTTCTTAGTATGCTATTCCATTCAGTGGCATAGTATTGTGTGATTAATTTTCAATTCACGAAGATAAAATGGTTGAAAGGCAAGAGGTTTCTGTGGAAGTATGCTGTCTGTAATTCAGACAAATATGTTCTGTTGCTTTCCTTTGTTGAGGTAGCTTTTAAATTGTCCTAGAACAGGATATTGTCGATGTTCTTGGAATCATGATTCTCCCTGTTCATGAGAGTCAGAAAATCACCCTATGGACAATGCCATTGTGAGCCTTCAACTAGTTTGGTATTTCATTTTTTACAGCACACTTGGTCAGGGGCTTACAACCAGTACCTATACTGTGGAAAATCTCTTTTCGATAATATTGGGCATTTCCGGACTCCTACTATTTGCTCTTCTCATTGGAAACATGCAGGTGCGTAGACTAAAGAGGCCTTCTTCTTCGTTTTTTTGGCTGTCAGATTCTTTAGAAGATGATGCAGAATAATACATAAGTTTTCAGTGTGATACTTCTTATACCTTCTTTTTATTATTTATCCTTCTAATATTATTGTTTAGTCAGAGTGGATTAAAATTTAGTCTTTCCCCGCCCATATTGTTCCTAATTCAGATTGGTTCAAATGGAGGGCTTGCAACCCACCTTGTTACTTCCTAAACAAATGGGATGATTTATAACAACCTATTAATTGCTTGATTAAAGGAAATGCTTGTATATATTAAACTGCAGGAACATGTAATTTTTTAACAAGTACAGGTAGTGCTTGTTGGGTTAGAAAAATATTTAAGTTAATACATTATAATAGTGCTTAAAACTTTGGCTTTGTGTACCCTACAGACCTATCTTCAGTCTCTGACAACACGGCTTGAGGAGATGAGGGTCAAAAGGCGCGACTCGGAGCAGTGGATGCATCATAGAGTACTTCCTCCTGAGCTAAGGGAGAGAGTTCGGCGTTATGATCAGTACAAATGGTTGGAAACAAGAGGAGTAGATGAAGAGAGTTTGGTGCAAAATCTGCCCAACGACCTTAGGAGGGATATTAAGCGGCATCTCTGTTTGAATTTGGTCAGAAGGGTAAGTACTATTATCTTGTTGATAACCCAAAGTTCACATTTTTGGGCATGATCTGGAGTACTTATTTTATATGTTTGAAACCTTAATATTGTGAATGGCCCATGTTGAAGGTGCCCTTGTTTGAGAACATGGATGAGAGGATGCTTGATGCCATATGTGAGCGATTGAAACCAAGTTTATGCACAGAAAATACGTACATAGTTAGAGAAGGAGATCCGGTTAATGAAATGCTGTTTATAATCCGTGGTCGTCTAGAAAGTGTAACAACTGATGGTGGAAGAAGTGGATTCTTCAACAGAGGTATCCTAAAAGGAAATGACTTCTGTGGTGAGGAGCTGCTAACATGGGCATTGGATCCAAAATCTGGTTCAAACTTGCCACCATCGACTAGGACAGTCAAGGCCTTGACAGAAGTAGAGGCATTTGCCTTAGAGGCAGAAGAAGTGAAGTACATTACATCACAGTTCAGGCGGTTGCAGAGTCGACAGGTACAACATACTTTTAGGTTTTACTCACAGCAATGGAGAACCTGGGCTGCTAGCTTTATACAAGCTGCATGGCGCCGACATACAAGGAGGAAAACTGCAGAACTTCGTCACAATGAAGAAATGGAAGAGGATGGATATGACAACGATGATGGAGAAAGTGAGTCGACTCCAATGTTGTATAAAGCTCCAGAGAGACCACATTAGTCTCTTCACATTTTTGCTGTAAATCCTATGTATGGAGTTCACAGGCTTCGGAACGAGCCTGGCTTTAGTGTCCATAATCCAGACTTTTAAGTTAAGGAAACGTTTTTTTGTTTTGATTGTTTGAACTTTAAATATGAGTGAGTTGTTTTGGATTGATGTATAAGAGATTTAGTTTTGGATTGTGTATTCAAAGTGTCTAACTTTTGTAAAAACAACAGTTGATACAACAAAAGTATATTATTTTCTTGCCAAACGGGAACCTATATTCCCTATAGAAAAGGCAATTGCTATGTCTTCGTTACTTCTGTATTCTCTTTTTCTAATTCCTTTGATATAAGTTACTTGAGCCGAGAGTATTTCGACAATAGTTTCTCTGCCTCATGAGGTAGAGGTAAAGTCCATGTACACTCTAGTGTCAAGCGATTTTAAATATTTGAATTTCTAATTTTGTTTCATTTTCATTAATGTCATTGTGGTTATATTCCACTAGATATATGTTATCTCATCTTATCTCTAGTTGCCTTAGCACTCTATTTTCTAGGATCTCATTTTGTGTACTTTTCACTATTCTACTCCTTGTGTGTGATTTCTTCGTACACCTTTTATGGCATTTATTTAGTGAAAAAATTCCTTCTCGAGCACTTTGCTAGAGAACTAATTTTACTTGGCATATTTTATCAAGCGTCTAAGCAACAAACTTATAGTGTAGGTTCATTAGCCCAAAATTTCAAACTAGTTTTACTCTTTGTAATGTCCATTTGACTCCATTACTGTTCTCTAACGTTTCATCGTTTGAATCATGAGAAAATTATACAAAATATCCATTGAATCAAAATTTCTTACCCAAAATAACTCAATATCATTTATTAGGCCATTTGACCCACTTAATTGCAGCCATGGCAGTTCCAAAAAAAGGAGCATCTAGTGGAACATTCAATTCATGAGTTCATGTGTGGTGTTTGCAAAGACCATTGTCACCCTTTTGAATCTTTAAGAGAGCACCTTATTCGTATGGTACCTGCCCAAATCTTTCTCATCAGAAATAGTTGAAACTTTTAGTTTAAGCTCTTCAGTATGGTATTGAGAGAGCTTAAAAGCTCAAATCGTATAATTCGACCTGCCACGATAATTAGTTTTTGAGTCTCAGCTCTAAGAGCTTCGAAACTCAAATTTTTAAAATTTAACCGGCCGCAAACATAAATAATTTGAGGGAATAACATATCAAAAGACTCGAGACATAAAAAGTGTTCAAATCTGAAATTTGGGATTGTTTATAAGAGATTTGAGTTGATCGGAACAGAAAAAAATTCCAGCTAGTTTAGGAAGATAAACTGTTGCTCCTAGAACGAACATTTAATCATCAGTCAGAACTGAAATTTGGGAAAGATTCATGAGAACACCACACAACACTACTGTTGGCTCAGTGCCTTGTTTGCCATCTTGGTGCATGACCGGACCCTGAAGCACCAACATATGGAGCGGCTGGCATATCATTTGCAAATCCATTTTCAAGTGGAGGGTCGCCCCATTTTCCTTCAGATTCAAGTGGTTCAAGAACAAGAACACTACCATTCGACAGACCTAATGCAAACTGGTTTGGATCTTGTGGATGTGCTGCAACTTCAACTGGGTGGATATTTGCATTGCTGCAGAGAAATGACAGGGTTTTTGAAAAATTACTTACAAATACCAGAGATGAAATCTGCTTGGTGAATTGACTAAATCACATTACTTACTGAGCCACTGAGGGATATCAGACAAAAAAATTACTTAATTGTATGGACACAGGGATGCAGAGAAGTTGAAAAAATCAGACATCTAAAACACAGTACTCCGAGGGATATTCCAGTGATGCTAGGAATGTCAATCCTGGCAGTCAGATGCCCGCGGCATTGTAATAACATGATTTTACATCATACCCAGTGTAATCCACAAAAGTGGAGTCGGGGAGGATAGAATGTATGCAATCCATACAATTACCTCCGAGATGAGGTAGAGAGGTTGTTTCCGATAGACCGCTCAAGACAAAACAGTCTAGAAAACAACGTAATAAAGGAACAAGAAACAATAGGTAGTACCAAAACAGCAGATAACAACAAAAACAAGATAAAAACAAAATAATACTATAATCAATCTACTCGAAGCACACAAGCATCACCAAAATCCAAGAACAAGACACTACAACTACTAGTATAGACCACAAAACAAAGCACTCCCAACCACTAGTATAGACATACTCCTTCCTACTAACCTTCTACCCTAATTTACAACCTCCACCCCTTCCTTGATAAGTTGTAACTGCTCAATGTACTACCTAATCATCTTCTCCAATATTTCTTCTTCTACCCCTTATCTCATGAACCATCCATCGCCAAACCTCACACCTATGCATTGGGGCATCAGTGCTCCTCCTCATCACATGGCCGAACCATCTTAACCTCACCTCCTGCAGCTTGTACTCCATCAAAGTCACTCCAACCTTGTCTCGAAAAACCTTATATCTAATCCTATCTTTCCTAGTAACCCACACATCTATTGCAACATCCTCATCTCTGTCGCCTCCATCCTTTGGATCTGAGAGTTCTTGACTGGCCAACACTCCGCCCCATACAACATCATAGGTCTAATTGTCACTTTGTAGAACTTACCTTGAAGTTTAGGAAGCGCCTTCTTATCACACAAGAGTCCGGATGGGAGCCTCCATTTCATCCACCCTGCACCAATACGGTGAGTGACATCTTCGTATTGTAGGGGGGTGCGGATAACTTATGTTTGTTGAAATGCTATGTCATAGCATTCCTTAGTTATTTGTTTTAACCTTATTAATTCTTCTATATTATTTTTAAGGTATACTATATTCTTCATGTAGTCAAGTAGATTCTTTTTCATTAGTATTTCTATTAATCTTATTTGCTCCATATCTTTTCTCCAATATTCTAAGTATTCGTAGTTTATCATTTTATCCAATTGTAGTTGTAATTTTACAAATTTTTGTGTAATAATTTATTCTAATTGTGCTATATTTGATATGTAATTCTATGTGGTCAATTAACATTTGTTGTTCATGTATAGATAATTTTCCATATGGATTATATAAACTATCATTTGTACCTCCTTTTTCTAAGGTTAGCTTTATTCCAAGTAATCTTTCTTCTAATTGTCTTCTAAGCTAATTTCTGTAATTAATTTCTTCATATAGCCAACTTTGTCTTTCTCTAATATATTCTAACATTTTTTAATCTATATAATATCCGTCTAAATAGTAATTATCTAGGTATGAATAGTAGCTATCATCATTTAAGTGTATTTGTTCTAATTCATCTTCTATCCAATTTTCTAATTCTTCATCTTCCATATCAAATACCTTTTCCCATATAATTTTCTTTATATCTACTATCTCTATATCCTTAAGTACATATAAAACAAGTATCTTAAATCCATCTATCATTTCATCAGGCAAATAATTATTCATTTTTCATATGATGCTATTTTTCAAAATATTCCCTCCAATCATATACATAACAAAATATGATCATCTTAGATCACTATATACTAGATTATTCTTAAATAACATGTTCTTCGGTCACTATTAGCATGGTAATCTGAATATTTTTTCCCTAAACAGCGCCTCTACTCTGGCTACTCCCCTATCACGGCTTCTCTGCCTTACCGGTTTCACCTTTAGGATGGCATAGTTCTAGGAATTTTTCTCCTTTTCCACTTTGCTAATAAACTTCTTAACATGCTATTCTTCGAATAATTCTACTATAAAGTAACTAACATGAGTTTATTTTATTATACTTATGATTGTCAGGAATTTATGAATTTAGCTATTCATAATTATAAATGAAAATACTTGTTCTGGTAGATTTGATAAATCTGTGCTTTGCTCATCCATAGCTTAGTGTAAAATTGAATATCTTTATTGATTATATGAGAGAAAATTTTATTGTGTATGAGGTTTACTTTCCGTGTAGAAAGTCCTGCCTTAACTTAGCAAATGCTTCTGCTATTTATAACCTAAAAAGAGAAAACGTGTATACTATTTTATACTGTTCCTACTTTACATTTGTTATCTTTACAAAAGTAGAAAGTAACTTTACAAAAAGAAAGTCTTAAAGCTATCCTACAAAAAACAAAACTAGTAATGGCTTTTCGCCAAAAAAGTCAACAAAGCTAATAAATGTTACATAACAATTTACGTATCTAAAGTTAAGAGAAATTATCTAATTCTTCATATGTCATTTTCATAACTTTAATGCTTTGTCTCCTTGCTTTTATTATTTCTTCATCGGTCCGTGTTGCTTTATATCTTTTGTCGTTTATCTCCCAGCTGACCTCTTTTGTTCTTATCTTCTTTCATTCTAGCTGAACTTCTGGAATCACATTATTTTCTCCATTACATTTCGAACATAGATGGTCTGGATATTTATGTCCTATTAATTTACAGTATCTGGTTAATAACTCGTCTGAAATAATTTTTTCTTTAATTGCTCTGGTAGTTGGTCGTTTTTCTGGATTGAGCAACGTCATAATCCATTGTCTAACTTCTTCCATATCTGCTTGTCTTAACTCTCTTGAATTTGAATAAATCATTAGCTGGTCTCTTGAATAATAACTCCATATTGGGTTTCCATTTAGGTAGTTATTTGCTAACTTCTGGATAATTGTGTATATTCCAATAATTATTTTATTCGCATAAAAATCTGGTATATCTATCTTGGGTATTTCAACTTGTTGTTCAATATCTTCGGGTATGATCATATCTCGGGTCATTCCTATCTTCACAACTTGTATAATTGGTTTAATTTCATCATACAATATCTCTGCTGTTGTCGTATAGAACTTTACAAAAAATAGATTGCCTTTGGTTATCTTTTTGTAAGTGGTAATTGCTTTATATATTTCTGGTATAGCAGATAATTCACTTCCGTCTTGGGTATATACAGTATTGAGTAGTCCATAACTGAAACAGGTTTTAACTAGATTTGGGTTAGTTTTTGGTAATGCAATTAACTTATTGTATCCTTGTAGCTTTTGGGTTATATAATTCGTATTTGGTTCTTGAATATTTGTAGCTCTGGGTTTATGGTTTAAGTAGGTTTGTATCCGGTGGATGTTTTCAATATATGTTTTGGTTATGTGGTTATAAGCTTTTTTGTCTTGGTTTAGGCTATCTAAATATGTAAGTTTGTGAGGGTATAAACAAAGGGTCTTTTGGTGTTTTTGGTATAAATGGTTTGTCAAATATTTTGTTCAAGTTCGTATTTGGGTTCCTTCTACCTCCTTTGCTTGTACCTGCAGAAGTAGATTGATAAACGTTATGGTTTTTTTGAGTGTCCCAACGTCTCCTTCTATCTCTGGAATTTTATTGTCTTCCGATCGACATTTCTCTGCACACTGCTGAGTTATCTAAGTCATAGCTTCATTTTTCAGTTTAACTTTATTAGTCTTTAGCTTTTCTATCTCATTTCCCATACTATCCACTTTCAGTGAAAGCGTAGTTAGGGTTTTGAGTATCTTTTCTAGAGTATCGTCTTCTATAATATCAGTTTGGGTAGCTTTGTCTTGATATGTAATCTGCAATAACATTCTTGTTAGTCTTGATTACTTCAATCGTAAATGTAAAATTTAATATATTCAATACTAATCTCCGAATTTCCTTTGTTGTATCTGAATTTTGTATTTTTCTTGTTAACCACCATCGTATCTGTGTGTTATCTGTTCGTACAATGAACTTGTTATATACGATATATGAATAACATTCTTGTGGATGTTTGCAATAACGATATATACCTGCGGATGTTTGCAATAACATTCTTGTTATCTGTGTGTTTCCCATTTTACAACGAAGAAGATAAAAACAAGTACAGAAAATAAAAATACTTTGTAAAGAATTACCAAAATTACAATTTCCAGACGAAAATAAAAAATTTGCATATATAGTAGAAGCAGATGCAAGTGAATATAGTTATGGAGTAGTACTTAAATATAGATATGAAGAAGAAAAATTAGAACATCATTGTAGATACTACTCAGGAACGTTTAATGAAATAGAAATAAAATTGAAAATAAATAGAAAAGAATTATGCTCATTATATAAATGTTTATTAGCATTTGAGCCATATATCGTATATAACAAGTTCATTGTACGAACAGATAACACACAGATACGATGGTGGTTAACAAGAAAAATACAAAATTCAGATACAACAAAGGAAATTCGGAGATTAGTATTGAATATATTAAATTTTACATTTACGATTGAAGTAATCAAGACTAACAAGAATGTTATTGCAGATTACATATCAAGACAAAGCTACCCAAACTGATATTATAGAAGACGATACTCTAGAAAAGATACTCAAAACCCTAACTACGCTTTCACTGAAAGTGGATAGTATGGGAAATGAGATAGAAAAGCTAAAGACTAATAAAGTTAAACTGAAAAATGAAGCTATGACTTAGATAACTCAGCAGTGTGCAGAGAAATGTCGATCGGAAGACAATAAAATTCCAGAGATAGAAGGAGACGTTGGGACACTCAAAAAAACCATAACGTTTATCAATCTACTTCTGCAGGTACAAGCAAAGGAGGTAGAAGGAACCCAAATACGAACTTGAACAAAATATTTGACAAACCATTTATACCAAAAACACCAAAAGACCCTTTGTTTATACCCTCACAAACTTACATATTTAGATAGCCTAAACCAAGACAAAAAAGCTTATAACCACATAACCAAAGCATATATTGAAAACATCCACCGGATACAAACCTACTTAAACCATAAACCCAGAGCTACAAATATTCAAGAACCAAATACGAATTATATAACCCAAAAGCTACAAGGATACAATAAGTTAATTGCATTACCAAAAACTAACCCAAATCTAGTTAAAACCTGTTTCAGTTATGGACTACTCAATACTGTATATACCCAAGACGGAAGTGAATTATCTGTTATACCAGAAATATATAAAGCAATTACCACTTACAAAAAGATAACCAAAGGCAATCTATTTTTTGTAAAGTTCTATACGACAACAGCAGAGATATTGTATGATGAAATTAAACCAATTATACAAGTTGTGAAGATAGGAATGACCCGAGATATGATCATACCCGAAGATATTGAACAACAAGTTGAAATACCCAAGATAGATATACCAGATTTTTATGCGAATAAAATAATTATTGGAATATACACAATTATCCAGAAGTTAGCAAATAACTACCTAAATGGAAACCCAATATGGAGTTATTATTCAAGAGACCAGCTAATGATTTATTCAAATTCAAGAGAGTTAAGACAAGCAGATATGGAAGAAGTTAGACAATGGATTATGACGTTGCTCAATCCAGAAAAACGACCAACTACCAGAGCAATTAAAGAAAAAATTATTTCAGACGAGTTATTAACCAGATACCGTAAATTAATAGGACATAAATATCCAGACCATCTATGTTCGAAATGTAATGGAGAAAATAATGTGATTCCAGAAGTTCAGCTAGAATGAAAGAAGATAAGAACAAAAGAGGTCAGCTGGGAGATAAACGACAAAAGATATAAAGCAACACAGACCGATGAAGAAATAATAAAAGCAAGGAGACAAAGCATTAAAGTTATGAAAATGGCATATGAAGAATTAGATAATTTCTCTTAACTTTAGATACGTAAATTGTTATGTAACATTTATTAGCTTTTAATAGCTTTGTTGACTTTTTTGGCGAAAAGCCATTACTAGTTTTGTTTTTTGTAGGATAGCTTTAAGACTTTCTTTTTGTAAAGTTACTTTCTACTTTTGTAAAGATAACAAATATAAAGTAGGAACAGTATAGAATAGTATACGCATTTTCTCTTTTTAGGTTATAAATAGCAGAAACATTTGCTAAGTTAAGGCAGGACTTTCTACACGGAAAGCAAGCCTTCTTATACACAATAAAATTTTCTCCATATAATCAATAAAGATATTCAGTTTTACACTAAGTTATGGATGAGCAAAGCACAGATTTATCAAATCTACCAGAACAAGTATTTTCATTTATAATTATGAATAGCTAAATTCATAAATTCCTGACAATCATAAGTATAATAAAATAAACTCATGTTAGTTACTTTATAGTAGAATTATTCGAAGAATAGCATGTTAAGAAGTTTATTAGCAAAGTGGAAAAGGAGAAAAATTCCTAGAACTATGCCATCCTAAAGGTGAAATCGGTAAGGCAGAGAAGCCGTGATAGGAGAGTAGCCAGAGTAGAGGCGCTGTTTAGGGAAAAAATATTCAGATTACCATGTTAATAGTGACCGAAGAACATGTTATTTAAGAATAATCTAGTATATAGTGATCTAAGATGATTATATTTTGTAATGTATATGATTGGAGGGAATATTTTGAAAAATAGCATCATATGAAAAATGAAAAATTATTTACCTGATGAAATGATAGATGGATTTAAGATACTTGTTTTACATATACTTAAGGATATAGAGATAGTAGATATAAAGAAAATTATACGGGAAAAGGTATTTGATATTGAAGATGAAGAATTAGAAAATTGGATAGAAGATGAATTAGAACAAATACACTTAAATGATGATAGCTACTATTCATACCTAGATAATTACTATTCAGACGGATATTATACAGATTAAAAAATGTTAGAATATATTAGAGAAATACAAAGTTGGCTATATGAAGAAATTAATTACAGAAATCAGCTTAGAAGAGAAAGAAGACATTTAGAAGAAAGATTATTTGGAATAAAGCTAACCTCAGAAAAAGGAGGTACAAATGATAGTTTATATAATTCATATGGAAAATTATCTATACATGAACAACAAATGTTAATTGACCACATAGATAACATAGAATTACATATCAAATATAGCACAATTAGAATAAATTATTACACAAAAATTTGTAAAATTACAACTACAATTGGATAAAATGATAAACTACGAATACTTAGAATATTGGAGAAAAGTTATGGAGCAAATAAGATTAATAGAAACACTAATGAAAAAGAATCTACTTGACTACATGGAGAATATAGTATACCTTAGAAATAATATAGAAGAATTAATAAGGTTAAAACAAATAACTAAGGAATGCTATGACATAGCATTTCAACAAACATAAGTTATCCGCACCCCCTACAATTGGTATCAACTTAAGGTACTTGAAACTACCTCTCTTTTGAATGGCCTGAGTATCAAGCATCACTACCACGTCAGCCTCATGTGTCGCCTCATTGAACTTGCACTCTAAATATTTCACCTTGGTCCTACTCAACCTAAATCCTTTAAACTCCAGGGTATATCTCCATACCTCCAACTTAGCATTAACTCTTCCGCGAGTCTCATCAATCAAAACTACATCATTCGCAAATAACAAACATCATGTCACCTCACCTTGAATTTGTCGCGCCGATACATCCATCACTAAGACAAATAAAAATGGACTAAGGATCGATCCCTGGTGCAACCCCATCAATACAGGGAAATGCTCTAAGTCCCCTCTCATAGCTCTTACTCAAGTCTTGGCTTCATCATACATGTCCTTAATCGACCTAGTATACGTTATAGGTACATCTCTAACCTCCAAACACCTCCATAGAACTTCCCTGGGACTTTGTCGTAAGCCTTTTCTAGATCAATGACCACCATGTGTAAGTTCTTCCTCTCTTTATACTGATCCTCCAATCTCCTCACGAGAGGAATGATTTCTGTAATCGAGCATCCTGGCAAGAATTCAAACTGATTCTCGCAAATAGCCACGATCCTCCTCACCCTCAAATCCATTACCCTCTCCCAAACTTTCATAGTGTCCCACATGGTCAAATTTTTTAAAATATAACATGGTCTAAGAATGAATTTCTAGACTGAGAGGTTAATGAGTTTCATAGGTTACTATCTCTACTTCATCAGCATTGTGAGCCAGTTGATAGACCCAATACACTAAAATGGAAGTTGGGGAGTAATTGGGTTTTTTCTGTCAAGTCCTTCTATGAGATGCTTTTGGTGAGGGAGGTGAGGTTTCCTCATAAAGTCGATTTGGATTCCTAAGGTGCCTAGAAAGGTGTGCTTTTTCTCATGGTTAGCTGAAAGAGGAGTGATTGTGACGACGGAAAACCTTAGGAAAAGAAAGTTCATATGCATTAACTGGTGTTTCTTATGCAAGGAGACAGGTGAAGAAGTTGATCATCTTCTACTACATTGCAATTTGACTTCAAGACTGTGGTGGGATATGTTTAGTTGGTTTGGTATGTCTTGGGTGATGTCTAGATCTGTGAAGGATACGTTGGTCTTGCTGGAAATCTGGAAGAAGCAGGAGAAAGTGCAAAGCTTGGAATGTTGTCCCTTTAGCTTTGATGTGGATTGTTTGGAGTGAGAGAAATAGGAGGGCTTTTGAAGGGGTAGAAAAATGACTTTTGGGTAGTTGAGGAGTAGCCTCCGGTCCCTTATTTAATTTTGCTGCACCCATGTAGTGTCGGGTTGTATAGAGGATTGGATGTCTTTTGTAGAGAACGATGTCATGTGGTAGGTTCTTTACGTTTTGGTATACATCTTGTATACAGCCGTTTTGGCCCTGTGATTAATGAAACTATTTACCTGATCTAAAAAAAGACTGAATTTTGTAGTCCTCTTGTATGCTTTAAATATTCATCAAGTTTCAACATAGCTCATGCATTGGTTGATCTCTTTGTACCAATGGCCAAGCTTGTGAATAAGTTGCAGTTCAGACTTCAGGCTTGGATATTGTTCTGATACCAAAGTTCACTATTCTAGCTCATGGAACTATTAGAAAAATGACGGTTTTTTATCTTCAATAGTGGATTGCAGACAACAACAACATACCCAATGTACTCCCACAAAGTGGGGTCTGGGGAGGGTAAAGTGTACGCAGTCCATACCATTACCTCATATGAAGTGGAGAGCATGTTTCCGATAGACCCCGGCTCAGGACAGATAACAATATAACAAACAAAAAACATAAAAATAGACAACAAAATGAGATAACACACCGCTAGCTAATAAAAGAAACAACACACCCCCAGAGTAATACTATAAACAGGACAGCAAAAAAATACCTAATACTGGGTGATAAATAAGCTGAGGGAATAATACGGCATCGCATATAGAGGTTCCTTGCAGTGAATACGCACACAGTTGCATCCAAGAAACTGGCATATATGAGCTGGCTATCACATGAGAATGTGGCATGAGAAATTGGGGCAGCACTTTCACACGGAACCCACTGTAGAAGAAAATATAATGTACTAATTGTTGAGATCTAACGGCATTTAACAACCAACTGCAGTCGGTGAGAGGACTTACCTGCTTTAAACATTCCAACTCTGTTGTTTCATATATTGCAATCTGTGCCTCATGCACAACCAGGAAATGAGTTTGATTATGATGAAACTGCACTCTGGTATCTGATTGAGATGTCGATCGCCCCAGTAGATGCAAGGATCTGGCCCTCTGCTTTTCCCATCCGTCAGTGCTCCAAACACACAGCTGTACAGAAAAAGATAATGGTGATGAATACCAAAGGATAAGAACACAAAGAAAAGTAAATAGTTACCCCTTTAAATAGTGTCAGAAATGCTGAATTTAACTTTCTATAGATTAATGATCATTTGCGACGGATATAGGCTTAGCATTTGTCACCAATAAAAGACATTTAAAATGCCAAGAAAAAAAAAATATTAATTGTGACTGTAGAGGAGATTATGCAAAATTGGAAAACCTGCAATATACTCGGCTCATCTGTAGGCAAATATTTTAGATTTTGGCGTCTTCCAAAATGCTTGAAACACTTCTGAAACAACAAATTCATGTGCAATTTTTGGAAATTTTCAAAACGATAAGAATTCATTTAGCTTTTATTTAGAGCATGAAATGATCTTATTCTTCATCTACTTTTAGATATTTTATCATCATAAACTATGACATGCAGTGAAATTACTTCTCATTCCCATGCCCAGTCGATTGGCTTAACATTGAATGGGATGGAGAGTGTATGATGCACTATATGCAAAATCGTTAGGAGAGAGATGCAATATGTCATAAACATGTATTTTCGACATTAATCATGAGAATAGTTTGACAAAACACTGAGAACTAAGTCAAATACTACATGATAGCGAAGAGTATCAAGTCATTAACCTGAGAATCGGCTCCTGAGGAAACAAGCACATTGAGCACATGAGAGAAGGCAAGGCCAGTTATCCTTTTAGAGTGTCCATTAAGCTTGCATTTAACCTTCATCAAGAGACTGACAGCTAGTCAATAACGATATATGGTACTGGCCCAAAAGCATGAAATTCTAATGACTGCCAATAACAACAAAAACTTCTTGTTTATCTTTATCTTACCTCATTCACTCGGATATTAAATATCTCTATGGTTGAGTCATCCATGCCAATAGCGATAATGTTGTTATCAGGAAGAAATGCAAAAAAAGTTGCTGCTGGAGGCGGAGGCTTGATGGTTCTTAATGTCTACATCCATAAGATAATAATTCAGAATAGGATCTTTGAGTAAAGGATAGAAATAAAAAGAAGACAATCTTGTTGTACATTGAATGTCCTCATGTTGAACACGGAGATCTTTCCACCAGAAGCTGATATCACATAGCAATCATTCTTGGACAAAGAAAAGCAGGAGACAGCTTCCTCATGGATTGGTTCGCGCACATCATTTGTCATTAAGATGCCACTTGAAGGTTGCCACAATTGAGGAGAAACACTGGCTGTTGCCTAAACAAAGATTCACACAATTCTCAGAATCAATTCTGTACAAAATGGAGGAAAGCAATGATTTTGGTGTCCATTTACCTTGCCACTTGAATTTTGTTCATTTCTTCGCCACCTCCAAAGCAGGTGAATAGCATTTGATGTTAATGCTAAGATGGCATCACCAGAGTTCGTATATATTAACCTTGATATCTGGAGTAATCAAATTGAATCAAACTCAGAAACTGTATCACCAAAACAAATACAGTTGAAACAAACCAGGGAAGAAATATTGACAGCTAAACAAAATCTCACGCTAAGTATTGTTTCCTAGTGAGAATAACCGTGAAATTTTCTGTTCAATATCTAATTACAATGCCCTCGCATCCTTGTTATTCAGTCACGGAGAGTCGGAGACACAACAGCTTCCAAATTGTGTGGTAAGGGGGAGGAATATGGCTACAATTCAGTAGAAAGCACTTAAGACGTGAACTTGAAATACAAAGCAGTATTTAGTTACTATTGCTAGACTGAAGTTGGACACTATTAAAGTTGTCAAATCATTGCACACAAACTTCAGAGGCGTTTTGCTCTAATCTAGACGATCTCGAAGGCTAAAACAGAAGCATCTCTGAAGGTGCAGAAAGTGATACTTGAACGTCCACTCTTCTTTACTATAAGTTCCAAAATTTAATAGGGAAAAGAAAAGAGACTAAAACACAAATGTATAGGTGCTAGACCTCATTTAGGAGGCCTTAAGCCTCCCATAATGTTCTGAATGATCACCTTTTTTGGAATTTTAATTTCACTTCAATAGAATCACATATGGTGACCAAGATAGAGAAAAGAGACCAAACGCAAAATTAAGAGCCTTTCCCTCCCAAACAGGAGGAGAACTCATATCTTCATAAGGAAAGAGAAGAACAACACTGCTGGATCATATGGTTGATTTCCACTCAACTTAACCTAACAATTTCATTAGCTGATGGCATGTTCTGATATCATACACCTTGATCATGTCAGATTGTGCACAAAGACGTAGTGACAAACATTATTCCAACCTCAAACCTGAAGGAAAATGAGCTATGGCTTAATGAGCATCAGTTTGTATGTTCAATGGAAAAGTTTGTTATCTCATTCTATGCATGAATTATCTGCTATCACTATGTTCAATGGAAAAGTTTCCAAGTCTTGAACTGAGATAACAAATACAATTAGATATTTCATGAATCAAGAGACATGGAAATTATACCTTAGTCACTCCGAGGTTCTCAGGAAGTTTCAACGACCGGCACTGTGATGATTCACTAATTTCAGTGAGCTTCCATAGGTTGGAATTAAGCTCTTCATTAAGACAGGGTTCTACATCCACCATATTTCTTGCATTTCCATTCTTACAAAGTCAATAGGATGTAAACTATACATTAGTAAATGATATCGACATGATAAGTAGGCAAGACTTCTAGGTGTGCCCACTTTTAAACATAACGAGTATCTATCGATCTATCTATCTATTGTCTATCTTATTCTACAAGTAGAAAGAATTAAAGTTAAAAGCTACAACAACAACATACCCGGCACAATCCCACAAAGTGGGGTATGGGGAGTGTAAGATGTACACGACCTTACCCTACATTTATGGGGTAGAAAGGTTGTTTCCAATAGACTCTAAGCTCAAAAGAAAAGTGGAATTCGAAGCACAATCATAAGGAAATAAGAGAGAAAAAGCGATACAAGAAAATAGAGCAACAAACAGTAATACACACCAAATAACACAGAAAACGTGTGATTCCTAAATACGATTACGAGTAAGGAGAGGAGGCTAGCCCCATGCCTCTCCCACATCCTAATATACATGAAAGGCAATAATTACCATTAGACAAGAAAAGCCTAGAAATTGAAAAGGAAAAAAGAAATTACATTATCGAGGTGATTAGGTGACGCCATTGATGGAATTAATTCAACAGGTTTAAAGTCCAATTTGGAACCCTAAAGTTGTTGAATAATTAGGAGGCTTCAGTTAAGAGAAAGCAGGGAAGGACGAGGAATGATTTATGTAAAGAAATTGGGCCTAAGTCAACCCTAAAAAACACAGCTCATCAGGATAGGTTGTCCAAGTCCATATAAGGAGTCCATAATTCCTTCATGCCACCAATGTGGGACTTAATACCCTGCCTCACGCCCAGGATTGGACATCTAGTGCGTAGACAATTTAATACGGGGGCCCAACATTGGTAAATCATAAATTGGGATGGGCCTGGTCTAGTACCATGTAATTAGGTCTTGGGCCTAACTCACACCCTAAGAGCTAGCTTTTGGGTTGGGTTAGGTCCAAGATTAATTTCTTTACAATTTCCCTCAAAATTGAAAGTTAAAAGACCAAAATAGCCATCAAAAGTTGAACGTTGGTATTGCCCTTGTGCATGCATTATAACAAATACCGTTTTGTGTAAATATGTAAATCTACATTGTAAGAATCACATGGATAAGTCATTATCCAAAACTGATACAAGTCATTATATATCATATATCTTACATGCCTTTTTGTATCTCCAAAACTGAAATTGTAATGAATATAAAAAATAAATAATTTCACCGTTCAAGAAAGTCGTTACATACCAACTTAAATTGCTAATAACTTATTTCATTTAATATGGGATGAAATGATCAGCTTATATAATTGGATTTTAAATCATTACCTTTATAAGCATTACCTTTAAAGTTTACTTTCATCTAAGTCTGCTTCATCACACAATAGGTATTTAGACAATGAAGGAAAGAGCACTAGATGGTAATATCCTAATATCCTGGATAAACAACGAAGAAATGTCATTAAAGTAGTTGTTTTAACAGGTTTCTTCTGTGTTAATTCCTATTAGTATTACCATCAAATGTTGCGGTTTGTTCATCAAGGGTATGGTCTAGTGGTTCAATAAAAAGGGTTGAGCACTATGAGATCTTAGGTTCAATTCCCAACAGAGACAAACACTAGGTGATTTCTTCCCATCTGTTCTAGCCTAGGTGGGAAGAGTTACCTGGTACCTGTTGCTGGTGAGAAGTAGCAGGTATCCCGTGAAATTAGTCGAGCTGCACGCAAGCGGAACCACAGTCACCAAAAGAGATGTTGCGGTTGGCCGGCAAGTACCCTTCCACCCTTAACAAAATTCTGGGTTTGAGCTTTGGGAATAGAGTTATTGGTAGGAAATGCTTTACTATCAACGTGGGACTTTCATGTGCAAATTTAAATTAGTCGGATCTCAAACCAGACACCAGACATCAAATAAGAACAATAAAGATCCTATGAACATTTATTGTTCTTTATGGAAGTGTCAGTTCATTAAGAAGCACCCGCTATGATATATTTTTCCTTTAGTAATTATACATACTTTTATAATGGTAGTGAAATCCTTTGCTGTGGAATTTTCTTATCCCTCATAAATGAAAAAATAAGAACAAATAATAATGACGATAAATTGTATGCACAAATACAATGGAAATATCCTCATGAGCTGGTTTTTTTATGGACTCCTTATATGGACTTGGACAACCGCACTCGTTAGCTGGTTTTTAGAGTTGAGTTAGGCACAAGATTCAGTTGTTTATATAAATCATTCCTCGTCCTTCCCTGCTTTCTCTTAACTACAGCCTCATCATTCTTCAACAACTTTAGGGTTCCAAATTGGACTTTAAGCCTGTTGAATTAATTCCATCAATGGCATCACCTAATCACTTCGACAATGTAACTTCTTTTTACCTTTTCAATTTCTAGGCTTTTCTTGTCTAATGGTAATTATTGCCTTTCATGTATATTGTGATGTGGGAAAGGCACAGGGCTAGGCTCCTCTCCTTATTCGTAATCGTATTTAGGAATCACACAATTTCTTTGTTATTTAGTGTGTATTACTGTTTGTTGCTCTATTTTCTTGTACCGTTTTTGCTCTCTAATTTTCTTATAATTGTGCTTCGAATTTCACTTTTCTTTTGAGCTGAGAGTCTATTGGAAACAACCTTTTTATCCCATAAAAGTAGGGTAAGGTCGAGTACATCTTACACTCCCCATACACTATGAGTGGTTTAGGTCTTTTGTCTCCTGCCTCTACCTGCACATGTACCTATCTTATTGTATATAGTTGGCTTCCTATGTACGTATATACATGCATTTCTTTAGATGCATTACTAATTAATTGATTTAGATAGTTGTTTTTTTTCCTCAACCCCTTAAAATAGAGGCTTGGTAAAGAGATGAGTAATCTGTGTTACTTACTACAAAGATTTGATCCAACATACTTCAAAATATATAAAGTCTAAAATTGGACACAAGGTAAGAATTCTTACATCTTCCACTATTAATTAAACTTTAGTCCTTGCCATTTTAGCTTAAGCTATTAAAACTATCCATTCACTTCTTTTCACGCAAATAAAATTTTAGTATGTTAAAAGACTAGAACAAGTCAAATGGATAAGATGCTTATACTACAGAACTGAGCAAATTTATTTCATTCCTCGCTAGAGGTGATAGCCTTCTAAGAAACAGCATCTTAAGTTAATGAGCACTTTTAGGATCCACCCTTACGCATACACTCATTTAATTGATGTCAAAAAAATCTTTTCAAGCCAAATGTACAACTGCAATCCTTAAGGCATAAGATACCAAAGAATATCCTTTATGAATACAACTTATATCATGCTCAACAACCTTAGGATGTCAACAGATTATCTCCTGTCCATCTACTCCGAAGGGAACAACATGCTTATGCTTATTAAGTTTAGAAAAAACTTTTAGGGTGAAAATGTTATAATACCCTCCAACATCTACAAATGTGCGCTCTCCCTATTATCTTATCTGAAAAATCACAAACAGGACCATAATAAAGTCATTTTTTTGTCTTGATGGCAACAAAAGGGTTTCATGCGCTTTACCTATTTCCCTTAGTCTCTTACAATCGCGCTTCCACCCCCCACCCCCCTCCCCTTCCCAGAGAAAGAGAGATGGAATTCTCTTCGGTATCATAATGGATTTAACATAGAGTAGCTCAGAGCACTGGTTATTGAAAGACCATGCTAAGATATTAGCTAGTCACAATGCATAAGAACTTAGTTAATCCAACCTTCGTTTTCATCCTCAAAATCAAAGTCCAATGTATTCCTCATAGATCAGAAGAATTTGGTAACAGTACTGCCCAGAAAATAATCCAATGACCCAATAGTTATACCATCAATCTGAAAGAGTGGAAAAAAAAAAGAATCATTACCAAATTCCAATAAAACGACAACTTCATTTGAACAGGTCAAATGCACATAAGTCGCAGAAGAATCTACTTCAGTGAGATTTTGGAGAGTTGTGAAAGCATAGAATGAAGTGCAACCCCTCCATGCTCAAAGAGAAATAAGATGGATGTAACTTAATCATGAAAATCATAAATTTCAATCTGGAAATACTTCTATTCTCCCATATAACTCAACAGTACGCTTATATTTGCACAATCATCCACCATCACAGATAAGCAACAAACTTCAACAAGAGAAATGAAAGTTGGAAGCTAAAATGAGTTACTCCTTACCAAATCCATAGCTGTTTTGAAAAACTTGGACGCCCTGTGCTTTTTAGGCTCATCAGCAAACACCTAATTTTTTTTGTTGGAACTGGTAACATTGGTATTACAGCAGTACAAGGGTAGTACTGAAGAAAATCATATTTACAAACAAACAAAAGGGAGTATGATCTTCCCCAGAGCTAAACCTATACTCTAGATGGATCCTAAAACATCTAGAATTGACTCAGTCTCATTAGAATAGACATTTGTACACCAAAAACAGAACAACAAAATACATTTAAGTTTGACCTCCTGTAAGTTGTTGCTCCTATTCTCAAAACATCTATCATTTCTCTCTCTCCATGTAGTCCACCAAATACAGGCCGGAATCATCCTCCATCTGCTTGTCTCTAGCTCCGAAACCAGCCTCATCCCAACTGAACAGAGTATCATCAATCTTGCTAGGCATAGTCCAAGAAATGCCTTTGAGATTTAGGAAAATCTGCCACAACTGGTTAGTCAGATCAATCTTGTGCATCGAAGTGGATAAAATTTGAATAAAATCTAAACAATGATGAAGTTTTTCTTACCACACGAGCTGTAGTTTCCTTCTTCTCCCAAAGCTTCCTAATAACAGCTAGGGCAAGCTGGATATTTGCATCATTGAAGAGATGGGTGGTCTCCTTATAAGGCTTGGGCAATCCTCCTCCTCTTGAGCTAGCTTTTGGGGTGTGAGTTAGGCCCAAGACCAATTTTAACATGGTATCAAAGCCAGACCCATCTCACCCAATGTTGGGCCTCCGGATTGAGATTCGGGAGAGATTTTCCACGCCCAGTTAAGGTCTGGGCGTGAGGGGGGATGTTAGAAGAAAGAGAAGAAGAAAGAGAAGAAAGTCCCACATTGGTGGTTAATGAGATGGGTGGTCTCCTTATAAGGCTTGGGCAATCCTCCTCCTCTTGAGCTAGCTTTTGGGGTGTGAGTTAGGCCCAAGACCAATTTTAACAGTCGGATGATCCCTTCACAGAAAAAAAAACTTAAAGAATACCAAGTAGCTGATTGACGGCTTACATCATAAGCCAATGAAATGCCATTGTAGTATTTGGATGTACGCAGTGGTACACAAGGTTCATGAGAAATTATAAGTAGAATTGCACTTTTAAAATGTTAAAAGAGTTACCATAATACCTTATAAGAAGACAAGTTGCTGGGTAAGGGCCTGAAAATGCAAGCAGATGAAGGGTTAAGTAAAAAGTTGTCATTAACGAACAAATAACATAGACTAATTATGAAATGATGATGATGAAAAGCAAACAGTAGAAATGGTTATATTTCTATCAAACTTCATGAACATAATCGCAATTCAAAGGCAAAGAATTGCTAAATGCTAACACCGGCTTGAAAATCCCTTGATATGCTTTTGCTTACAACAGGATCCAAACTTGAAATTTGGGGAAAGGAGCTTAATTTAACATGAACCCAAAAATAGATTAGGACATACATAATGAGTTCCTATTAAGGATAAGGAAACCAGTCCATAAGAGCAAAAGTGTAACAGAGTACTATTTTCAGAGAAGTTGCACAGTGAGTACCGCTATCTTTTCCTATGTAAAGTACCCACAATACACCTTTTCAACATCATGCTGTGTACATCATACTTTATTGTCCTCCTAATATAATTCTGGATGATAAAACAACAACAACAACAAACCTAGTGTAATCCCACAGGTGGGGTCTGTGGAGGGTGGACTACACGCAAACCTTAACCCTACCTCACAGGAATATGAGTGCAGGGGGGGGGAGGGGGGGGGAGGGGGGGGAGGGGGGGAGGGGGGGGGAGGGGGGTGGAGGGGGGGGCGCACCACTATCTTTAGTACGTCAATTACTAACAACAAAATTCAGCATACAACTCTTGAAAAAATAATGATAGTAAAGTACAAGTTTCAATGTTATCCAATATCATTAATTTGGTATTAATATAACAAAAGTACATCATCTACTCATACTTGAACTAGACGCGTTTTCATAATACATAACAGGGGAATCACACCCCATTAATCAATAGCTAAAAATGAATGCGTACGGTGGCAGCTGTTTCTGGTAGACCCTCGACGAAGGAATAAAAAGAGTCCGTAGCAACAAGCAAAAACAACAGCAAGATAACAAGGTAACCGAGGCTAAAGGAAAACAACATGTAGTAAAGGAAATCAACAAATAATGAAAAAAACAAGAAAAATACTAATATACCGAATTCTGGATGATTAAATATGATACACATATATTAAAGTAAACGTAACCAATACTGAGTTCATTTAACACCATCCGCCTCCTTGTATAGGTGTGAAGGGGACATGCAGCACAAATGAAAGAATTCAACTTTTTGTTCCTTTCTCCTATTTTAGTCGGAGTGTCAAGTGATTTTGTTGTAAAGAGAACTACACCCCAAAAGCTAGTTGTTTAGGTGGGAGCGCCCAAGGTTATATAAACCCCACATCAATTACCTATATAACCGATGTGGGACTTTTTGCAATAGGATCATAAAAAACAACCACTCTCCGCAGCCATGGTTGGCTCAGATACCATTGATATAACCTTGGGAGAACCACACCCCAAAATCTAGTTGTTAAGGTGAGAGAGTCCAAGGTTATATAAGCCCCCCGTCAATTACCCATATAATCTATATGGGACTTTTTGCAATAGGATCATAAAATACCACCACGCTCCGCTACCATGGGTATAACCTTAGGAGACCACACCCCAAAAAGCTACATATAAGGTGGGAGAGCCTAAGGTTATATAAAGCATCAGTTCCCTATATAACCAATGTGGGACTTTTTGCAATAGGATCATACTAATATTTTGATAGGCAACAAGTTCAACTTAGAAAACAAGCTTTTTTCGCAAGGATTATTACTTTAACAGGCCAAAAACCAAAACAAAAAAAACACGTAGTCTGAAAATTGAAAGCAAATAGAAAGGAGTATGAAATAGTGAAACCTAAAACGTATATTTACATCTTGAAGGACATAACAACAGAATTGGCGGAATCAACAACCGACTACATCATAGGATTTAGGCTAGACTTGAAAATGGACATCGCCGGAGAAGGAAGGGGAGACGGGTGGCTATGCGGTGGCGACAAGGCAGCGCGTACGGCGGCCATTGATACAAAACAAATGACTGGCTGATGATTTTTTCTTTTTCTTTTTATTTTTTTTTGGTTGAAGGAGAAATACATTGGAGGGGAGACTAATAACAGTCCCTTTTCTTGGGAAGAATTAAAATATTTTTATGTGTTTCATTTTACTTTTATATCTATTTTTTTTTCTTGGGGGGGGGGGGGTAGAATACTTTTAGATATATACTAAAAATAGATTTTTGAATGAGTTTTATTATGTGTTCTTCATATTATTTTTAGAATGACACAATTATCTAATTTAGAGTTCCAAAGTATTATTTATAAGGTGAGTTTAGTAAAATATATTTTTAGTTAAATTTTTAAAAGAGTGTGTCAAGTTAAAATGGATCAAATAGTACGACAAGTAATGTACTTTTGCCGTCCAACAATATTTATCCATGTTGATAAAAATAGATGTCTATCAATATTTATCGAGTTAATTTCTTAAACGGACATTCAACTTTTAGAACTATCCATTAAAGTAACTTTTAAATTTTTTTAAACAAAATATTGTCACCAAACTTATAAAAACATCTTATTAGAGTAACTTTTAAATTTTTTTGATCAATATGATCATCGAACTATTGAATTATAATTCAAAAGTTACTTTAGCGGGATACTTATACAAATTGAACGACAATTTCAAGAATTGACTTATACTTGTCCAGCTTGGAAAATCGATGGATAATTTGTCCATTTGTGCCCGTTTTACTCTTTGCTATTAAATACTATTCATTATCTAATGTATTTTTCAAAGCATTAAATTTAAAGGGTGATATAATAAAATTATCTTTAGTATTTACTGTTATTTAAGTTGTATTAGATCAACAGTGGACAACTATTGTTTGTACTGCACTAGATAACTAAGCACCTCCCGGACAGATACACACCGGACCTTAAGTGGAAAGACTGTTAATTTGACAAAAAAAAGGCCAAACACATCGACGGACACCACAATTTGGCATGATCTTTCATTTTGACACCATAAATAGACGGTGTTCATTTTAAACACCTACAGTAGCCATAAACCATGTCACTTTGAAATAACCTTTTAATCTTACGTTTAATAACAAGCTTTTATAGTCGCAACAATGCCATGTATGTACTATATTACTACAAGTTTCAAAAGTTTTATTTTCATTCATAAACTTCATGGTCGTATCACATAAAATGAAACGGACGGAGTATGTATTATTTGGAGAAATGATAGAAGTTCTTGAACTGAAAATAGAATAGCATTAGAAAACATTGAGATTCTAACTAGCTAGGGGAGGCTTTTCTTATCCAGAAAAATTTAAAACAAAAATGATAGAAGATCACCAATAATCTTTACAAGAGCATGAACCTTGTACAAAATGGTGGAACCTGGTCCTATCTCTAATAATTAGTTTCCTATTGTAAAGTTTTGATATTAACTTTGCTACATGGTGGCAATCTGTACATATTCTAAGGTTTTTCACTATCCTAATAGTAGATCCAGGTTCGGTATTGATTAGAGCAAATGCAATCGCCAACTTCTCACTGTGTCGATGAAGGGAGTTCTCTTTCTCCTCTTCTCCTATGTCGAGAGAAACCTCTGATGTATCAGGAACGTAGCCTGCAAACTTTAATTCTTCAATCAACTCGGACAACTTCGAATATATGCTTTTAGATTGAGGATGAGACTTATCCCCTGCAACGAATTCATGAACAATTCCATGCATCTCTATCAGACTACAACCTGGCGTCTTCTTGATTCCATGATCTGTCATTATTCTTCTCGTTTCGCGCAAGTTTTCCCATTTTTTGCAAGCTGCATATATATTACACAAGAGAACATAGACGGCCCCATTTCCAGGCTCTAGCTGAAGAAGTTGCTGAGCTGCAATTTCAGCCGTTTGAACATCCTTGTGAACTCTGCAAGCACCAAGAAGAGCTCCCCAAACAATTGAATTTGGTTTCACTGGCATGTTCTTTATAACCTCATAAGCTTCCTCCAAGCGCCCTGCTCGACCAAGAAGATCAACCATACAGCCATAATGTATAACATTAGGTTGAATGCCATGCTGAGAGGTCATGCTATCAAAAAAGCTTTTCCCTTCGTCTACCATACCCATATGAGTACAAGCACTAAGCACACCAATGTAAGTCACATCATCAGGTGTTTCTGAAGCTCTCAACATCTCAAAAAACATATCTAGAGCTTCTCTTTCATGCCCATTAGTTGCAAGACCGATAATCATGGCCGTCCACGTGAATTTGTCCCTACAAGGCATTGTAGAAAACATCATCAATGCCTTCTCCACATTCCCACACTTAAAGTACATGTCTATGACAGCATTACCCAAATGTATGTCAACCTTAATCTTGTGCTTGTCAATGTAAGCCTTAATCCACTCTCCAAGTTCGAGAGCCCCAAGATGTGCACAGGTGGTAAGGATACTAACCATAGTGAACTCATCTGGTCGTATCTTTGCTGCTTGCATTTCGCGGAAGAGCATTAACACATCTTTAAATCGGTTTTCTTTGACATATCCATCAATCATTGCTGTCCAAGAAATGTTATCCCTCTCTGACATCTGATCAAAACATTTCCGAGCCACGTCAACTTGTCCAACATTAACGAAACCTTTAACAATGGTGGTCCATGATATAACATCTTTATGCTTCATGCTCTGAAATAGGCCAAGTGCAACATCCATCTTTCGAGAACCCGCATACAGGTCTACTAAAGCATTGTCCAACACCAAATTAGTCTGTACCTTACCGTCCTTAACATATTGATGAACTCGATAGCCAGTATCTAAATCCTTAAGCTGCGAGAGAGCTGATATAACCGAGACAAGAGTCACTGAAGTAGGCTGCAATTTCCTCTCCTCCATCGCATAAAAAAGTCTTCTTGACTCTCCGAATCGCTTGCTCCTGTTGTACCCAGAAATCATAACATTCCAAGTAAGTACATCACTTTTATCACTCAAATCAAAAACCCCACGAGCCATATCAACTTGTCCACACAAACAATACACATGAATCAAACCATGCTGAACAAACTCATTTAACTCAAACCCGAATTTACATATATGAGCATGCATTTCTCTCCCCAATTTCAACGACACTTCACGAGTAAAACCCTTGAGCAAGAAGGGAAACGTATAATTATCCGGACGTGCATTGTTCTTTAACATCTCTCTGTAAAATGACACTCCACTTTGAGGACTATTCTCCCTTGAGTAGCCCCTGATCATAGTATTCCAAACGAAGACTCCTCGTTCAGGCATTATATCAAATACAGAACGAGCATATCTCATCTCACCTGATTCATTACCAGAACAAAAAGCTATGATCTTGGTGCAGAGTTTGGGGTCAAAAATAAGGCCATTTTGGACTATTACTGAGTGAATTTGCTTAAGTTGGTTCATGGATTTGCAACTTTCTATGAGACTGTGTAGATGAGCAAGGTGGAAAAGTTGGCTTGGATTTGGACATAGTGAAGCTTTTAAGAAAGGGTAAGTAACAGTAGCTTTATGTTTGAACATGGAAAGGTCTAACGAATTTCAAGTGGCTAACGACATTTTTATATGTAACGACAGTAATGTCGCGTTCCTAAATCAGTTAGTCCAAGATTGTTATTAGCTGGACATTTTCACTTGTCGCTTTTAACTTATACGCCAGATGATTATACAACTGGTCACTTAATAATAATATGACTGAAGATAATTGGTGTTTGTTTAGTACAAAGAAAATTATCTTTTAGAGAATATGTGGAAACTTGGGAATGTCAATAGCTTTCATGCAAACGTACTTTTATCGAAAGGCAACGCAAGAGACATTGGTGAAAAAAGAGTCAATTTTCTTTTTTTATGAAGTTTGGTTAAAGAATATGAATATAATTGACCTATACGCCTTGTGTGCACAAAACTGTTGCTATAAAGGGGGGGATCAAAAGAAAATTAAGAAGCAACTACACCAAAAAAATCTTTACTAAGAAATCTAAAACTCCATTTTAACTGTTGCTGCTTCGATTCCATATGGGGGCTCCCAAGATTCATATTGAAGCCAATCCTTCGCACAACTGAGAGCCTCAATAGCTACGGGTCTCAATGAACTCCGGTGTTTATTCAAATCTCGTGGTGCAGCGTCAAACACAGAATCTGGAGCGACAGTGCAGACTGGGATGGATAAAATATCAGATGCCATTTTGGAGAGTGTAGGGTACTGGCATCTGTTTATTCTCCACCAACCCAAAACATCAAAATCCTGCGAGCGAGGCATGAGAGGTTCTTCAAGATACTGATCTATTTCTGTTTTCATCTGCTGATTGTTCATAATGTCATGGAGATAGACATCAAAATCTGCAAATGTATCACCATTAGAAAGGAAACTATCTTCCTGACAGAATTCTGATTTTATTACAAAATTGTCATTTTCATCCACAAAATTAGCCGGAGCCGGAGGAAGTGATTGCACGATGTAATCACAAAAAACTTCGTGCACTCCCTCATCGACAATCTTGATCCAATTTCCAGCTGCTTCTTCACCATAGATCTTAATAAAACTGAACTCGACTAACTTCATCTTGAACCTAGGATCCATAACAACAGCAGCTGCTAAGACCAGGTTGCAATCATTCCAGTATTTGTCAAACTTCTCCTGCAATGGTTTCGTCAAATTTCTTACGAAATGATCCTCACTACAGGCTGCCTGCATCAGGTCAAGCTGAATTTTCCACACTTCATGAAATAACACATCGGCTGTTGAGTATGTGGGGGAAGTTAAGATGTTGGCTGCATCAAAGAAAAGCTTCAGGTATCCACAGAGGATGTCAACCTGTTTCCACTCATCCATTGTAGGTGTCAACTTATAATCAGGATCAGAAGTATCCAAGCAAGAAAATACTTCTTTCAGCTCAGAAGCGATCAGCAGCATTTGATATGTGGTATCCCATTTTGTTTGGTCGTCCACAATGAGCTCCTTTATACTGGGAACTTGAAGTTGTCTCTTGAGCTCAAGAAACTTTTCTTCATGGGCATCTGCAGTTTTCACGAACTTAACACTTTGGCGGACTTTCTCAACGACTGGTCTAATGGAATCTAATGCAGCCTGTGCGAGATGGCTCAGAACACGAGCACAACAACTACCAATTATTAGCTGACCATTGAGAATATGTACTCCCTTGATCGACAGTAGATGTCTCAGGTTTTTTCTAACATTGACATTGGCAACGGATTGATCAAGAGTGAGCGTGAATAGCTTCGTCTCTAAACACCAATCTGTCAAACATGCGGCAACAGCATGATTGAAGGCAACATCTGAATCAGGAAAAGGTACCATGATAACATTGAGAAGTCGGCACTGCAATTTCCAATCACAATCAACAAAGTATCCTGTTAGGAAGACATAGCCTAAGTTTTGATCTGAAGTTCTCAAATCGAGTGTCAGGTGAACACGTCCAGGAATTGCACCAATAATGTTCAAAAGGTTTTGCTTTTCTCTGACATAAATGTTAAAAATGTGCTCTTGGATGGTATCGACACTCATTGAACTAAACAAAGGCTGAAGATTTCGCACAAACTTATTAAATCCAGAGTGTTCCACCATATCAAGTGGATAGTCATGCTGAATTATCATCTTTGCAATATCATAACAGCAACGGGCTTGATCAAATGGGATACTTGTTGGTCCTGGAGTAGCTCTGTACCGCTTTCTTGATTTAGCAGTAGAACTAGCAGAACCATTAGTTCGCGTAGCAGAGTTAAATGGGGTTAATTGAGTTTTATCCTGGTTGGTCCGATTCACCGGGCAAATACCCAAGGCAATATGCCGCTTGAGGTGGCTGGTGCCTGCTAACTTTGAACCAGTAATATAGGCAAATGACTTCTTGCACTGCTTACAACAGGCCCTGGTACAATCCGCATCAATTGTTTCGATTGTGAAATGTTCCCAAACTATGGACTTCTTCCGCCTACGCTTATTCGGTAGTGCCTCTGAATCAACTATCTCATTATGACTAGTTAGGACATCCATAGTAATACCCTGCCAGCAAAACAAACAAAAGATCTATGAAGATACTTTATCATCAGTTAAAATAAGTTCATCAATCAATGACATGCATGTATTGTCATAGATACCCAAATTAGTTGCAATTTTTCATTGAACTGTATGACTAGTTTATATAGAAAAACGTGTTAGATGCTTTCTCTTTCAGTTTGCAATTTTTCATTGAACTGTATGACTAGTTTATATAGAAAAACGTGTTAGATGCTTTCTCTTTCAGTTTCTGTTGTACATTATTCTACCAGTTATACGGGGATAATATAAAAGTAAGGTAAAAAGTTCAAAATGTTTCGGGCCATACAAATGTGTTAGAATACATGAACAAATGAAGCAACACTTCAATATAAGCAAGTCTTTCTCAGGCATAAACAATACAAAGGTATTAAATTCAATAAAATAAATGAACCAACACAGCAAGGATGCAATATGTCTTAAGGGCTTAGATAAGTTTTTCTCAGGCATAAGCAATGAACATTAATGAAAATGGATGGATGAAACATGGTGATTAGAAATTTATCCAACAATGATTTATTACTAATATAATAAGCTAGTTAATTACCAGGCAGATTCAACAAGGTGCCATAAAACAGAGATGATTAAAAGTAAGGCTAAGCCAGCATTGTCTATAACAGGATCTATAGGCTCTCTTCCAATAGAATTGTATTTAGAAATTCTCAAAACTACACCCCCTACATGGACGCTGTGCCCATTGACTTATTTCCAATGAGCTTCATCCTACTCCCTAACCCATCAAAAAAGTTTTCCAAGTACATGAGAAAAATTAATCTAAAGCCCTAAGAAGAGTTAAAATCCTACTACAATATGTTTGGAAAACAAAAGAGAAATTGGAACATTCTTCTGGCTACAAACTTTCTTAATTCCAATCCAAGAACTCGCAGTCACACGAAAAGACACCATTTTTTAAAAAAAGGGAACTAGAACATATCAAGAAAGCACATTTCTTTTCCCCCCTATGGCTTAGTGGAGTAACCATTCCCAATTTACACCATGGTTTTTCAGGATCACAGAACACGCTTCCCGGGGAAAAAGTTAACAGGAAATTCAGAAACAAAACAAAACGTGAACTCCAAAACAATTAGAACGTAGAGATAAAAACAAATTCGAATGAATGAATAAATAAAGACAGGAAAATTTTGTAACTTTCAAATGAAATACACATAAAGAAAGCATACTTCTTTTTCCCCAGCCTAATTCATTCTAGTTCACTAGTTGATATACACTCTTCTATTCTCGAATACTTATTCCCCTATTTACATTGTGTTTATTCAGGATCATACAACAATTAAAAAGATTAACAGGGAATTCAAAAATACATACAAAAAGTGAACTCCAAAACAATCCGAATGTAGAGAAAAAATAAATTCGAATGAATACATAAGTAAAGACTGGAAAAGCTTGTAACTTTCAAATGATACACATTAAAAAACAGATAAACAACAGATATATAAACAAACAAGAGCTTAATTCGACAACGACAACAACAATAAATACAAAAAAGTGAACTCCAAAACGATCGAAATGTAGACAAAGCACATATTCGAATGAATGAATGAATAAAGACAGGAGAAGGTATCTCATGGAATTAGTCGAGGTACACTGGCGCCCCACACACAACAGTTATCAACAAATAAAAGAAAAAAAGCTTGTAACTTTCAAATGATATACACATAAAAATCGGATAAACAACAGATACATAAACAAGAGCAACTAATTCAACAACAACAAAAATAAATACAAAAAGTAAACTCCAAAACAATCGGAATGCAGATAAAAACTGTACCCCATACACAGCAGCTATCAAATAAAAGAAAAAAAGCTTGTTACTTTCAAATGATATGCATAATACGTATAAAAATGGGATAAACAACAGATACATAAACAAGAGCAACTAATTCAACAACAACAACAATAAGCCCAAAAAGTAAACTCCCAAACGATCGGAATGCATAGAAAAACGATCAAAATGTAGAAAAAAATATATTCTAATGAATAAGTAAATAAATAAAAGGCAAAGGCACGTATCCATGTAATAAGTCGAGCTGCGCATAAAGTACCCACACATAACCGCTATTACAAAAAAGAAGAAAAAAAAAAAAACTTACACATAAACAAGAGCAACAAATTCAATAACAAAAAAGACTTACTTTATGAACAACTTGGAAAAGGAATGGTGAATCGAAAACCAGAGTATGTACGAAGCAGAGGTTTAGGGTTTATCGTTTTTATGATTTATTTATTTTTATTAAATCGTAAATTCAAGAAATTTTTGTGGAGGGAGAAGATGAAGATGGGCTTGGAAAGCTCTGAGGTTCAAAGCTCAAAACCCTAATGGACTTTGCAGCCTGTGAACAGTGAATGGGTTGTTGGACTTTTTTGAGGGTTTAGGGTCCATTATATATAGGCTCCCCTTTTTTTTATGTATTACGCCGCCCCTGACGAGACCCTCTAGGTTTCAACCAATCAGAATCCTTTATTTTGTTGGGTCCCACTATTTTTTTTTTTCTTTTAGGGGGTGCTTTATAATATACTAGTATTGTTTATCTTGACACAGAGTCCTTCTGTGTGTATGCTATTTAAAGAAAATGTGTAAGTGCAATTACTTTTTTTCCACTTTTTTCACTATTGTTTTTGAACAAAAATTGGAGAGAAAAAAAAAATTGACCAAATAATTTAGGACTGACCATGCGTGTAATCTTAGTCCATCTACATTTACTGGTTTAGGTGTACGCGTCTTACGCGTGTACCTCACTATAATAAATTTAAACGCTACACTAAATACGATATTTATTCAAATAGTAAGAAAATTTATTTAATTAGATATATAGTAGTTGTAAATATCAAAGATATAAATGAGGTAGGTGTAAAATATATTGGCAACCCCTTAAATTACGGTTGGTGTTTTAGAAAGAAAAAATAATCATAATATTTTATATGACCCAAAATTTTGATCATTAATTGTCTATATCATCATAATCATCATTCATCTTCAAGATACAAAATTGAAAAAAAAAAAACTACGAAATCAATGCATCTAAGTAAATTAAATATTACAAAAATATATTTCTTTGACGTATCTGTTGGGTTCATAGTAGATGAAAGAAGTGTGAATGGAAAAATGGAGAGTAAAAGGGTAGAGGGAAGGAGACACTAAAATGGAAAGTGTACTCCCAAATTGGCAAGTTTACTCTTTCTCCCACATTGGTGGAAGAAGAGAACTTGAGAGTGTTTATATTGATGAATACTTACTCCACATGGCAAGTGAGGCAAGAAATAATAGATGTCTCGTGCCGTCGTCGTCGTCGCCGTCGCTCGCTTGGCCGGCTTCGGCTTCGTTGTCAAATGATCGATCGATGAGATCTATCTTTTTGGATAAATTTTATTTGACAGATTTAAAATAAATAAATTCAATTCGAAAAGTGTTTTGAAACTCCATTTAAATATACATGCATGCAGTAATAACAGATGCAATATTCGAAGTGAACTGATGCCACTGTTTCAACGAATCATTGCACTGTTTTGTGAACTGATGCACTGCTTTTGTGTTTCTATTTCTGAACTGGTGCAGATTTTCGAAACAATGTTTCCTGGACTAATACGTTGGTTCGAACAGATGCAACTCTTCAATGAAGTGATGCACTGTTTAGAACTGGTGCACTATTTCAGCAAAATACTGCACTGTTTTGGGTAAACATACATGCATTTTCAGAAACGTCACACCTCTAAGATGGACCATTGTCTCTTTTCAGAAGAGGCATCTCTTGGCTATAAAAACTTGATTTCATCCACAGGTTTTGTAATAGAATAAATTTCAGATTACAAACTTCTTCTTGTCTTAACAAAAACTCTGTGTGTGATCATTCAAACCGTTGAGTACATTCGAAGAATCCGCCTATTTGAGGTACCGCTATAGTCGGATTGAAGGCCATTTTATCCTGGGAGGAAGATTCCATAACCGCGGGTACAGTGAGGAGAATTATTCCTTAAGGAAAGTCCGTGAATTCGGACGACTTGGCCTTAATCATTTCTGTTTCATCTTTATTTTTCTGAAAAAATAAATACACCTCTTGGAAAGGTCATTTTGATTTTGTGTTGAGGGTATTTGATACTTCATTGTGTTCTTGTTTATACTTGAACTCGAGTTGAAGTTGTTGTTTTACTATACAGATTTCTACGTATCCGAATATATTGTGGGAAATAACAGTATCTTGGCAACCAAAAAAGAAGAAAATTCAAATCAAATAATAAAGAATCATTTAAGAACAAAAATAAATATATCATGTTCCATATTAGATATTATTGTATTTTTCTAAAAGAATTCTCAATTTATAGAAGTTCAAAACTTTTTTCTTCAATAAAGAAATTATAGAAATATGATTAATTTTTACTTTTTTCATTAATTATTTATCAATAATAGAATATTTTAAATTTCAAATAAACTAAGCTAACACAAATAAGAGTTATTTTTTTAACCCTTTTTAATTTTTGATAGACTTTTGCTTTCCTTTTATTTAATAAAAAATAGAGTTCATGTTTTTAAAAATATATATATATATATATATATATATATATACGTAGTCCTAAAAAAGAGGGGGGGGGGGGGAGGGGGGAAGAATCCGATTTTAGTTGGGTTTGAAGTCCTAAAATTAATTAAATATTATTAGGTAAATAGTAAAAAGACGCTTTTGTCTAAAGGACAATCTTTTAATGAAGAGCAAAAAGTTCAAATTATTTTTTTAAGGGTTTTCACACTTTTAATATATTATAGATATAGATATAGATATTTAACTTAGCATATTTCTTAAAAGATACATAATTTTTTCTATATCAATATATTAATTATTCGCTCATTCGCATTTGTATTTTAACTTGATACGAAATTTAAGAAGAAAAAGAATTTGAAAGTTATCATCTAAATTATTTCATTAAGTGTAGAAAGAAAATTTTAAAGCTAAATTATTTTTAATTGACATTCATTTTAGCACTAAAGAGAAAAAAGTACCACATAAAATGAGACAAAAAAAGTATGAATCATCTAAATATTGAAAATGGATGGTATTTAATAGCAAGGGTAAAATAGACACAAAGTGATAAATTATCTCTCGATTTTTTAAACTAGAAGAGTAAAGTTAGACACCTATTTTTTTATATATTTGACAAGCAAGATCAACAGAGAGAGTACAAGGACTTCGATATAATTTCATAAGCAGTGACTTGAAAGAGTTATGTGTAGGTTGTTTTGTCTTACCCTTGTAAAGGTAGAGAAGATATTTACCACGTTAATGTGTAACATTATGGATGAATTTGGGGTATTGAATGGGGCTTTTAGATCTCAGTAGTTTTCGCTCAAATCATGTATTTGTATTAAAAAATTCAACGAGCATATAAAAAATACGCGGGGACTCAATAATAGACTATGTCACGATCAAGGATTCAACTCGACCGTAACCCAACTTGAGGTCCCGACCAGGGACCAATCTCGATTATGACCCTGATTCGAGACTCCATTTCCGACAAACCAACTCAAGACCTGGCTCTAAATTCAAATCTTGACCCTAATTTGATATTCCAATTCAAACCCCGACACATAATGCATGATCATGCATAGTAGAAATTAATAAGCCAAATTTTCAGAAATATACAACTTTTTTGTAGAGGATGCCCCAAAGGAACTCAAAAAACATAGAAGCAAATAAAAAATATTCTGACACGTAATTTAATACAATATTATACAATTTTGTCATGTAACATTAAACCCAGGGAAAGTACTATATACAATGTGTCAAATGCCAACCTTGTATAAAAGTATTTGATCTATGTGACATGAATATAACATGGAGGGTGTGTTTGGTATGATGAAAAATATTTTTCATGCAAAATGTTTTTCTAGAAAATATTTTTATAGAAAATAAGTTGGTGTTTTACTTATTTTCTTATGTTTGGTTGCTGAGTGAAAAATATTTTTCAAAAAATATTTTATGATGTTTGGTTGGTGAATAGAAAATATATTTTTTCTACCTAAATTTTAACTTTACATTAGCGTGTGACCCTCTAATTAAAAATATAATATATTTTCTAAAACATAATATTTAACTACACATTTTTAATTATTCAGTCAGTTTGTATGAGATGTGACATCAACAATTATAAACTCATCTGACCAAATTTAGAAACTAATGTAATTTTTTATTACGTATTAATAAAAATTTATAATTACGTATTTTTATTTATTTATTAAAAAGTAACTTCTTAATATGATTTATGAAAGAAAAATAAAAAAAAAGTGGGTTAGGTGGTACTTGATTTGACAAAACGAAACAACTTAAAAAAAATTGGTAAAAAACATAATAAAAAATTATAATTTATAAATTGTAGTAACAAAAAGTTTTAATTTATAAAAGTTATAAAGTTTTAATTTATATTTTTTTTTAAAAAAACTCAGTGTACTATCACATCACCTCTTTATTTCAAATCATGTAAACGTAATAAATTATTACGTTTTACAAAAAAATTATAAAACGTAATAAATTATTACTACGTTTTACTAAAACTTTTTTACTGTACATATCCGCTGTCAAAATCGTTAAAAAAAGGTATAAAACGCAATAAATTATTACGTTTAACCAATTTTGATAACTTATTAAATAGGTGATATATTTTGATCACTTTATTCATATTTTGGTTTATTTTTATTCCAAATTTCCATAAGTCACATCTCAATATTTTCTAGAAAATGACTTCCCTTGCCAATGAAGGAAGTCATTTTCTTTCAAATGTTGGAAAATGAGTTTCTTTAGAAAATATTTTTCCAAAGTTATATTACAACCAAACAAGGAAAAATAGAAAAATATTTTTTCATAAAACATTTTCCATCATACCAAACACACCCATGGTGTAATTTCTCCTATTGTACTATTATTTTTAATACCATTTTTTTTCATCCAAACACTTTCCGTTTCATTAATATTATTACTAGTTATTATTCTTGTTCACTTTTAGTTGTCCAATATTTTAAAAATATAATTTCCTTTTTGCTTATCACTTTTAATAAAAATGGCAGTCTGGTGTCTAAAGATATTTTACGCAAAAGGACTGATTGTAAGGTTTGAATTTGTGACTTTTTAAACACATGACAAAAATTTTATCAGTTATTCAAGATTATCCTTCTGCTTGTCACTTTTAATATGTGAAGCAAATTCAGTTATATTTTTTTCAATTGTTATGTCAATCATTGTTTCTTAGTGGATGTGTTAAGTCCAAAGTGACAAGTGAAATACTCCCTTCATCTCATGTTATTTGATATGTTTATCAAACGAAATTGTCTCAAAATAGTTGACATGTTTAAAAATCAAGAAATAATTGATTTTTTTTTTCAACTTTACCTTTAGTAATCTAATGAAAGTAATTAACTCAAATAGATTATCACAATATTTAATGTGAATTTAATAGGATCATATTAGTCAATTTATAACTTCTCCATAACAATTTGGTAAAAGGTAAAGGCGAAATGATCTATTGGACCCTTGTACTTATTCTTGTTTGTAAAGTGAACACTTATACTTAGCCATTTGTCATCTAAACCCTTCAACCCGTCAAAATACAAGATTTTAGACCCTTTTTACGCATATGTGGTATTAAATTGTTGAATTGAAAAAACGCATGGCATTAGATTATTGAGTTGAAAAAACGTGTGTGAGCACGCATTTTTCAAGCAAGTGAATCAGTATTTTTCATTTTAAAATATTTTTAAAATGACAAAATGACTTTCTGGACCCCTGTACTATGTCGGTTTTGTAAGTTTGACACTTCTACTTACATGTTTGTCATCTGAACCCCTGAACCCACTAAAAAATAATATTTCAAACCCTTTGACCGTTGACTTTACCTATGTGACATTAAAATGCTGACTGGGACTTGGAGAGTGTAGTCACTCACCTGGAGTGCGAGTTGGGTCAATTTTTGGCCAATTTTATAATAAAATAATTTTTTAAAAATTAAAATAATATTATTATTTTAAAAAAAAAAATTTTTTTCCCTCCATCCTTTTTAATTTTAAAATATTTTTAAAAATAATAAATTAAAAAAAAAAAACTTCCCCCCCCCCCGTCCAGCCCCTCCCCACCCACCCTCGTCCAAGCCCTCCCACCCCACCCCAGCTCCCGTCCAACACCCCCTATTCCCCCAAACCCCCGTCTTCTCCCCTGCTGCCCCCACCATTTCCCCAGCCTTCTTCCCCAAGCCCCTCTCCCCCATCCCAGCCCCCAACCCCTCTCCCCCGCTGCCCCACTAGTTCCCCAACAACAAAGAAATTTTCATTCAACCAATTCACAAAAAAATCAAGAATTCCCAACATTGAATTTTAACCAATTCACAAAAATATTCACATTGAATTTCAAGAATTTCAATATTCTTGAATTACCCAAATCACAAAAAATCCTAAGAAAAATAAAAATTGAATCTTTACTTTGAATTTCAAGAATTTTCAATTCTCTTGAGTTACCCAAATCACAAAAAATCCATAAAAATTGAGTTTTTACATTGAATTTCAAACTTTCTTGAATTACCCAAATCACAAGAAGTCTAAAGAAAGCATAAAAATCAAGTTTCTTGAATCACCCAAGTCACAAAAATCTCCAAAAATTTCTTATTTTCATACTTTTTAAATTTTTCGCCCCTCACTTTTTAATTTTTCCGTAGAGCAAGAAGAATAAGAAAATGAAAAAGGAAAAGAAAAATGAGAAGAGGAGGAAGAAGAATAAGAAAAAGAAAAAGAAGAAATTGAGAAAGAAAGAAGGCAGCCAAGAAAGAACGGGAAAGAAAGAAAAAGGGGAAGAGAGAGAAAGAGGGGGTTGTTTATTTATTTATTTAATTATTTATTTTAATATTTAATATTTTTTTATATAAAAAATGACGTGGAAGATGTGATAAATGACGTGGCCACCCCATCTCCCACCCCTCACGCAGCAGCCAACCTGCCCCCTCCTTCCCAGTCGTCCCCGTCCCCCACCTCCATGCAACATCACCACCACCATACCAACGAACCTTTTCCCTTCCGCCCACTTGTCCCCATCCCCCACCCTACACACCACCACCACCACCATCATATCAGCGACCCCTTACTCCAATCAACCAGTCCCTCCACCCATCCACCACCACCCCCTCTCCACCCCGTCCAACACCCTCCTCCATCCGCCCACACCGTCCACCACCCTCTTCTGTCCCCCAACCCCATCCACCAATCCCTCCATCCCTCTCAAATTTTATAATATATAAATTTTAATTTATATTATAAATTAATTAAATTATATCAATATAAATAAATTGTTATTTTTTATTTTTAAATTATGGTGGAGATAATTTTTTTTTTTAATTTTTTATTTAATAGTAGAGATGAATTTTTTAAAATAATGGTAGGGGTGATTATTTTTGTTGTTGAAGTTTTTGATTGTATGATATAGAGAAAAGACATAGAACGGCCGCATAGTTTAAGTGTCTTTTTATAAAACTCGGATAAGTTCAGCGGTGACTCTATGTCTTTTTATATGATATATAGCTAAATCTCGAGTCAAAATCTCATCTTGGTTGTTGAAGTTTTTGATTTTGTAATACAAATTACGAGTTGTTATGATTTTGAATCATAATTTTACTATATGTAAATTCTGATTTATATTATAAACTGATTAATTTTTATCGATATGATATAAATTGTTATTTTTAATTTTTAAATAATGATGGAGATGAATTTTGTAGACACGTAATTTTGTCCCTTCGAAAGATTATTTTCGCTTATTTATCTTATTCTACCGTGCCCTATTCCGTATAATTATCCCTCCACAAAATGATAAAATAACAAATCCAACAACCCTTAACAAATTTTATCTTCTTTAATAACCAATTAACAACCCTCTCCAATAAGAAAATGACACATCACCCTCACCACTCCATACCCCTACCTCACGTCACCCCTCCCCCCTCTCTTTTTTCTTGTTCAAAAAGAAAATACACTAAAAAATAACTTCAAGGAAGTTTCCTAGAAATAGATACCCATACCTCCTTCACCCTTACCCCGGAAGGCCCCTTAAGATTTTTTTTTTCTCTTTTTGGAAATATATACACCACTGACCATACACAAACAAAAGGGGGAGCTCCCATTTTTTTTCTATTTTTAGGCAGGCTTCACTCTCAATCCACTGAATATACTCACACACACATAGAGATATAGGGAGATGATGAACAGATCTCGAGAGAGTCACGGAGAGAGAAAGCAGATTTCGAGGACGGTTACCGTTCCGGTGACATACTCGTCGAAAACGCATCGAGGCAGTCACAAAAATGTCCAAACCCGTCGGAACAGATCGTAATCGGTATATTTCTGGTCGTTTTGGTCATCGCTGAAGCCTTCGAAGTCGCAACATCATAAAGCGGTCGAACGGATCTTGATTTCGTTTTCGATTCCGTTCTAACTCGTTAAGATTCGATTCGAATTTCTCTAGTTTCCATGATATTTTGATCAGGTTATACCGGTTTTCAGTGGTATTCGGACTTCCGAAGCCGTGGGTTTGTCTACCTTGGCATTTAATTTTCGAGAATTGGGTTTCGAGGTTCATTGATACTCATTTTGGGTTTGGGGTTTGATTTTCATTCGTATTAACTTGTCTATTGAGATCAGTTTGGACATCGAAGTCGGGGTTTGTCACTGTTGAGGTTCTCCGTTTGAGTATTTTGTCGATCCTTTGAAGGTCCATTCCTAAATTCTCTCTCTTTATTATTTTTAATGTGGCTATGATGTGAGTTCGGTGGTGTGGGTTTGAATCATTTCGTAATATTAATTGTGTTGCGAGATATGAATGATTCATATTCTTAATTTGTTTGAACCTTTGTAGAGCGGATATGTTTGATGTTGGCTTTGGGCTTTGAATAGTGATTTGAACTAAAAAATCTACTGACTTTCGGCTTAAAAAGGATTCGGGTTTGGGATCGTGATTTGATAAAAGATGAATATAAATTAGTGTTGTTTTGATTCATTATTATGGTTGTTGATTCCTTGATAGTATCGTGATAGGTCAAGAGGGGTAGGCCGATGTAGGTTTGCTGGTTTGGGTAAGCAAAATTTAGGAATGGTGTTTTGTTGAATGATTGAATGTAGAATGTGTGTTGAATGTTTTCTAGCTTATCGTACTTCAGAAAAAATGTATTCATTTTATCGGGGAATGCCCTGAGGTCTTATGTACTTATTCACCGGGGAATGCCCCGAGGTATTTTGTACTCGGAGGATGTTCGCGATGAAGGCTCGGGACAGTGGATCAAGCATTGGAGCGTAGTTTAGGATTAGTGTAGGTTAGCGTAGGTTTACTTTTTAGTACCTTTTTTTTATTTTGGGTTGTAATAATTGGACTGGACATTGTTTTGGATTTGTTTGTCTGATTGATCGTTTTATTTGTGTTTGGTGTGGTTTATACATTCATAGTGTTCAAATTAGACGATATACTCTACCAAGCGACCGTGGTCGAACCACGGAATCGAGGGGTGCCTAACACCTTCCCCTCGGTCAACAGAATTCCTTAACCGAAATCTCCGTTCGCAGATCAGTTTAAAAGAGTCAAAAACAGTTTTGAAGAAGGGTTCCCAAAGGTGACTTGGCACACCCAATTATGCCAAGTGGCGACTCTGAATAAAAAAAATATAAATAATTCTTTTTCGAAACAAATTTTCATTTTTTGTCACTTTAATAATAAAAACCCTTTCGAAGCTCAAAATCAAATCTTTTGGAGTTAAAAAGGGGTGTGACAGCTCTGACGACTCTGCTGGGGATTTTTTATTTTTGGAGTTGTATCGGCTTTGTTTGACATTATGGGTGTATAGACATTGTTTGTGTTATTGTTCGTATTCATTTTATCAGTGTTGAGTGCCTACGTGCTCTTTGTTTACAGTTTTACTTTATGTGTTACCGTTTTATATCTGACATCATGTACATAACCCGAGTCATTCTTTCTGCAACAAGTCCGTAGTACACGTGTTGTACACGACCTCTAGTTGAGTCACCCTTATTTTAGGAGGGGGAGCCGTCGGTGTTATGGAGTAGGTGGAAAGTAAAACAACCACTATCGACCATACACTCCCCCAAACAGCCTTGTTAGTGAACCCCAACGTAGGTCAACCTTTAGGTCATACTTGTGTGCATCATATTAAAGACCTAACGGGGCTCACTTGGTCCTTTGTAGGAAACTCAGCTCTAAAGCATCCTTATGTGTTAAATGTTGCATCTTTGAGGGTAACGAGGTCATTTGACAGACTGATTTGGGCAAAAGCATGAGTTAGAAGCAACGTGTGTAGGAAGGAAATTGTTGAAAAAAGGAAGAAAAAAAAAGAGTGAAAAAAAAAAGATTTGGTAGTTTTTAGGGTTCTTTATGGCTTTTGTTTTTCACAATTTCAAAATTCAAAAAAAAAATATATATATATTTTACTTTTTGCACTCATTTTCCAAAAAATCAAAAACGTTAAAAAGATTTTCCTTTTATTTCTTTAGTAAGTATTCACAATTCAAAAACTCCAAAAATATTTTTTCCTTTCAATAAGAGCTTTGTACATTTTTATATAACGAAAATATCAAAAAGTTTTTTTTTCTTTCATAGTTGTTGGTGTTAGTTTCTAATTAAAAATCCAAAAAGATTTTATTCGTCTGTCTTTAGTCGTGTCTCTCAATTTAGGGTTTAGTTTGTCATTTAATCCTTAATTGTCCAATCTGGACGAACTACGCACCCCTGATTCTCTTCTTTCGGGAGTGAGATACGTAGGCAGACTATTGTTGGTTCGGGAATCTTATTTGAAAAAATCCAAAAAGATTTTCTTCACTCTTTATTTAGAGTAAGTGTTTCATGTACATCTGTAAAAGAACTGCAAAAAGATTTTCCTTTTCTTTTTAAAGTAGGTTCAGGTTTCATTTTCATATGAAATTTAAAACTGAAACCCCCCCCCAAAAAAAAAAATCTTTGGTAATCATAGATTTCACTTTGTATAGGGATGTTAAAGCCAAAAAATTCTAAAATATTTTCGTCAATTCTTTTGACAATTTGTTATTTCCTTTTCTTTTTAAAGTTTCAAGAAAAAAAAGGAAAAAGAGTTTAGTTGGCCATTTTGGCAAGACTTTCCGAACTACGCACACCTGATTCTCCTCTTTTGGGAGTGAGATACGTAGGCTCCCTTCTTGGGTTCGGTGATCTTTTCAAAAAAAAAAAAAAAAAAAAAAAAAAAGAGATTTTGTGGTTTGTGGCTTCCTGGATGGTCCTCCATATCACACCAAATCCAAGAAAGGTTTAGTTGTGTCCAACAAGGATATAGAGATGAAACAAAGAGTCAGAAAATTAAGAGTTTAAAGGAAGAGAATTTGAGACTGAGACAACAAATGATGGAAATGTACCGAGTTTGGGCCAATAGGCTGCCTCCACCTCAGTTCCCAACTTTTGACCCTGCAAATACCTTGAGTCTTCCACCAAAATCGCAAAGTCAGTTTCCTACTATGGTTGATGCACCACAGCATGCCTCAGAATCTATTTCACGTCAAATGCACCTCAATACTTCCACCACTTTTTCTTTATCTCCTCAGTATAAGTCTACCACATTCACATCACCACATACCGTTTGTGCTTTTGTTGCTCAACCTTCTACTAATGCTTCCACTTTGGCTATCAATCCAACGATTGTTCTTCCCCAGTCCACTAGTGAATCCACATTCAATACTCGTGATGATCATTGTTATACTCTTGAGCCTACAGTTAAGTTAAGTGGACCGCCAAAATTTCTTACTAAGAAGCCTAGCATGCTAGAAGACCTAGAGAAAATGGTTGGGAAAGTTAAGAGTTTAGAAAATGATATGAAAAGTTCCTTGGGACTTGTGGGCTATGAAGATGTTTCATATAAAAACTGGGGCATGTTTTCAAGTGTTAACCTTCCTCCAAGCTTTGAGACATCAAAATTTGAGGAGCTTGGTGGACAGAATGATTCTTTGAAACATTTGGGACGATATTGCAATTATTCAAGGAAAACTGAAGGAAAGAAGAAGGAAAATGCATCTGTTGTCGTGCCTGGGCCAAAGCAGAGTTTGAGAGGTCCAACTCACCAATACTGTCAGCCTCAATCCCGAGCTTACAAATCAAATCCACTTATTCATCTACAACAAGGTTCCTCTTTTCAAAATCCAAAGAGTTCCATTTCACTTCCTCAATGTCCTTTGAACAATGCACAATTGTGTACCCATCCGTCTTCTTATCCACAATGGCATGCACATGTCCCTCAACATCGTCCTCGACCCCCACAAATTTACCAAGGAACCTCTAAATTCAAGTTTCATCCGAGGCCAGAGTTCGCAAAGAGGGGGAAAGAAAAGGATAATTTCACTCCTATTGGGAGTCCTATGCCAGTTTGTTCCAGAGATTGAGACATAGGGGCATGATTACTCCTCTCCCTGGGTATATACCTGACCCACATTCAAGAAATTTTGATCCTAATGTATGGTGTGCATATCATTCCGATGTCCAGGGTCATAGTACTGAAGATTGTCGTACTTTGAAAAGAGAAATAGAAAAGATGATTCAAGATAAATTGATTGTGGTGCAAAACATTGGCCCCTCGACTATCCCACAGATTTCTTCACCAGCACGCGGTACTGCACAATATGTGAGAGGCAATGAGTTAAGCATAGGGATCCAGAACTTATTTGTTGAAGGAAATATGTCTGACAGTGGTGGAAGCTCTAGTCATGATGATATGCAAATCAGTGGCTAATATGTAAGGCTGAGCAATTGAGAAGTCACTCCTCTCCCTACTAGGAAGAGGTCTGGTAGTTTGTTTTGTTTTATTTTTGGTTATCCGAATTATTTTCGGGTTGTAGTTCGGGATCTATCTTGTTTTTTCCTTTTGTAGTTCGTTTATGAAGTGTCCCATTTTTCTTTGTGTTTTAAATATGTGTTGTTGTTGTTTTTTCTTTACATAGTATATTTTGTGTTGACTCTAGTGATATGACATGCTAGTGAAATTTTCAGCCAGATCTTAAAATCCAGTTTAAGCATGAGCATTGAATTAGAGGGTTAAAGTTAGAAAAAGAGACCGTCTGATAAAATAGATAGAGTGATGGGACATTTGGTGATCAAGTTGAAGCCTTCTTTGAAAATTAAGGCAATTATTTTGAGAATCGTGAGAATAACTTGGTCAACATTTGAAAGACATGTCTCAATTAGGTCAAATAGTGGATGTGTGATTCTACATCAAAAGGAATTGAAAAAATAGCTCCACGAAAGCATGAGGAATGTACAACAAAGATGGAGTTTGCAGAAGAAGTAGCGACACACAGTCTCAGTTAAAGTTAATATTGTAAAAGGTGTCGCACATGATCTTCATCTCCAACTTTCAAATTGCATGTTATGTACTTGCATTTTCAAAGATTGATATGACGAAGGTATTTCATTCTGTTATCCAAATATTGTGTCATCCTTTGTTTATCCCATTTGAGCCTTAATTTTATTTTCTTTCATACACCTCTTTTGGAATCAATATAGAGTCAACAAAGCTCAAAAGAAAAGGTGTCGAGCAAAACAGTAGAGTCAGAAAAGTTTCAAAAAAGAAAAAAAAAGCGTCGAGAAAAATAAAGTCAGAAAAGTCCCAAAGAGAAAAAGAGTCAACAAAAGAAAAAAATCAGAATCAAGCAAAAGAACAAGCTGCCAGAACTACGCATGACCTGATTCTCCTCTCTCGGGGGTGAGATACGTAGGCTGACCTACTAAGGGCTCGGTCCAACTAAATAAATAGTTTAGAATTGCCCAGTCAAAAGAAACTGGGGTATGAGTTAATCCTCATTATTTGAGTCGATTCCAAAAGTTGTAAGTCCTACCCCACCTCAGGTGTCGTTTGGCCTCATGCTATCCTTTCTTTCTAACCCTATCCAAAAACCAAGTTACAACCAAAGAAAGACCTTCAGATCAATCTTTGAGAATGTTAAGGCTAAGCATGCAATGGATGTGATGATGCATTTTGGGAACTACTTGTCTTCCTCAACATAAGGAATCAGGAGAGAAACAAAAATGAGAGAGTCTTATTGGTGAAAACCCTTACAGGCATCGTAAGATGATGGTAAGCTGAGAGAGATAAAAATAAGAGAGTCTTATTGGTGAAAACCTTCACGGGCACTGTAAGACGGCGGTGAGTTGAGACAAATAAAAATAAGAGAGTCTCATTGGTGAAAAACCCTCACAGACACCATAAGGCAATGGTGAGCTGAGAAAAGGAAAATGAGAGAGACTCATTGGCAAAAACCGTTCAAGGCGCCACTAGCCGAATGAGGTCTTAAATGCAATCGATCTAAGGAAGCAACTCAATTTTGAGGTCATTAACAACAATTTGTGAAAGTTTGGGATGGAAAAATCAGGCAGTTTAATCCGATATGCATGTCATAATCATTAGAGTTAGGTAAACTTTTCTTTCATCTTTTTCAATGGGGACATTCATTATCATTTCTTTCTTTTCTATAGTTATATTTTTTATTTTTCTTGAGTCAGTTATCCAAATAAAATCATTGTCATTTTTCTCTTGTCTTTGAGTCAAGTCTATGTCAAAACAAGTGAGAAAAGATTTCAAAACTGGCTACCAACTTCTTCAATTGTACAAAGCAAGGCAGAAAGGTCAACGCATGAAAGAGACATGATTGTGAGCCAAAATGAGGCAAGCATAAAGTTTTGTCAACAAATAAGTCTGGGAACTCATGAAATACCAAGGTTCCGAGGGGTCTATCTAAGAAGCATAGCAAAGCAGAGATGCTGTGTTTGTCTCAGTCACTCTTAATAATCTGAGTTTGGTCAATGAAGCAGCAAGTCAATGACACAGGCTAATGGTTGGAAGTAAGGTTAAATATGATGATGGCAAGAGCGTTTGCCACGAAAGCCAAAGCCACAAACCAACCACCATGTTTTTAAACTCACAACCTTTCTTTGCATGAAACAGGAACACATTTTACCTTCAAATCAAGGATTTCAAAGCCTAAACATCAAGGCCCATAATTTCTCACTTTTACAAATGCAGGAAGTAATGTTGCTGCACAGGTTTGATAATTAAATCATGGTAAAAAATCATCATCTTATATCCCTCGGAGACACATTTTCTTGTCCAGGGATTTCAGTTTTCATTTGCTGGGTCATACACTTCTTAAATTGAACCTTCACTCCTAGAAGACGTACCTTTTAGTCGAGTCATTCCCTTTGATTCCTATAAGACGTACCTTTTAGTCGAGTCATCTCCTTTGATTCCTATAAGACGTACCTTTTAGTCGAGTCATTCCCTTTGATTCCTTTAAGACGTACCTTTTAGTCGAGTCATTCCCTTTGACCCCTAGAAGACGTACCTTTTAGTCGAGTCATCCCCCTTGATTCCTATAAGACATACCTTTTAGTCGAGTCATCCCCTTTGATTCCTATAAGACGTACCTTTTAGTCGAGTCATCTCCTTTGATTCCTATAAGACGTACCTTTTAGTTGAGTCATTCCCTTTGATTCCTTTAAGGCGTACCTTTTAGTCGAGTCATTCCCTTTGACCCCTAGAAGACGTACCTTTTAGTCGAGTCATCCCCCTTGATTCCTATAAGATGTACCTTTTAGTTGAGTCATCCCTCTTGATTCCTATAAGATGTACCTTTTAGTCGAGTCATTCCCTTTGATTCCTAGAAGACGTATATTTTAGTCGAGTCATTCCCTTTGACCCCTAAAAGACGTACCTTTTAGTCGAATCATCTCCTTTGATTCCTATAAGACGTACCTTTTAGTCGAGTCATTCACTTTGAACCCTATAAGACGTACCTTTTAGTCGAGCCATCTCCTTTGATTCCTATAAGACGTACCTTTTAGTCGAGTTATTCCCTTTGATTCCTTTAAGGCGTACCTTTTAGTCGAGTCATTCCCTTTGACCCCCTAGAAGACGTACCTTTTAGTCGAGTCATTCCCTTTGACCCCTAGAAGACGTACCTTCTAGTCGAGTCATTCTCTTTGATTTTTCTAAGATATACCTTTTAGTCGAGTCATTTTCCTTTGATTCCTATAAGATGTACCTTTTAGTCGAATCATTCTCTTTGACTCCTATAAGACGTACCTTTTAGTCGAATCATTCTCTTTGACTCCTATAAGACGTACCTTTTAGTCGAATCATTCTCTTTGACTCCTATAAGACGTACCTTTTAGTTGAGTCATTCCAATTAACTCATAGAAAATACATTTCTTTGTTTGGGATGATTTTCTTTTCAGTTTTGATGTGATTTCAGGAGCATGCCCGAAGCACAGGGCGAATAAATGAAAAACCAAGCAACAAGGTGAAGAAATTGAAAGTTAAACAGATTGAAAAATAGCAAGTCAGGAGCCCGCCTACAGAACAGGGTGAAGAAATTGAAAGCATAGCAACAAGTTGATGAAATAGCAAGTCAGGAACCCGCCTGGAGAACAGGGTGCAGAAATTGAAAAACATAAAAACAAGTTGATGAAATAGCAAGTCAGGAACCCGCCTGGAGCACAGGGTGTGAAAATTGAAAGGCAAGCAACAAGTTGAAGAAATTGCAAGTCAGGAGCCTGCCTGAAGAATAGGGTGATGAAACTCAAGTCAAGAGTCCAAAATAAGCTGCGTAGATAGGTTTTTATAATTCCATTTATGTTTTTAACTTGTAATTTTCATTTTTGATGTAATGACAGAGCCGCAGACCGGAACCTCGAAGGGACCTCACTCGACTCTCCAACTTGGTTGTCCTTCTTCCTTCAATGGTCGGGTCAAAATTCTATCTCGTTGTCTACTTCTTTGTTTATAAACACTTTGTGTTTACATCCAAAGGGGGCATGATGTAGACACGTAATTTTGTCCCCCCGAAAGATTATTTTCGCTTATTTATCTTATTCTACCGTGCCCTATCCCGTATAATTATCCCTCCACAAAATGATAAAATAACAAATCCAACAACCCTTAACAAAATTTATCTTCTTTAATAACCAATTAACAACCCTCTCCAATAAGAAAATGACACATCACCCTCACCACTCCATACCCCTACCTCACGTCACCCCTCCCCCCTCTCTTTTTTCTTGTTCAAAAAGAAAATACACTAAAAAATAACTTCAAGGAAGTTTCCTAGAAATAGATACCCATACCTCCTTCACCCTTACCCCGGAAGGCCCCTTAAGATTTTTCTTTTCTCTTTTTGGAAATATATACACCACTGACCATACACAAACAAAAGGGGGAGCTCCCATTTTTTTTCTATTTTTAGGCAGGCTTCACTCTCAATCCACTGAATATACTCACACACACATAGAGATATAGGGAGATGATGAACAGATCTCGAGAGAGTCACGGAGAGAGAAAGCAGATTTCGAGGACGGTTATCGTTCCGGTGACATACTCGCCGAAAACGCATCGAGGCAGTCACAAAAATGTCCAAACCCGTCGGAACAGATCGTAATCGGTATATTTCTGGTCGTTTTGGTCATCGCTGAAGCCTTCGAAGTCGCAACATCATAAAGCGGTCGAACGGATCTTGATTTCGTTTTCGATTCCGTTCTAACTCGTTAAGATTCGATTCGATTCGAATTTCTCTGGTTCCCACGATATTTTGATCAGGTTATACCGGTTTTCAGTGGTATTCGGACTTCCGAAGCCGTGGGTTTGTCTACCTTGGCATTTCATTTTCGAGAATTGGGTTTCGGGGTTCATTGATACTCATTTTGGGTTTGGGTTTGATTTTCATTCGTATTAACTTGTCTATTGAGATCAGTTTGGACATCGAAGTTAGGGTTTGTCGCTGTTGAGGTTCTCCGTTCCAGTATTTTGGTCTTCGAATTTTCTTATTATCAACAAATTCGATCCTTTAAAGGTCCATCCCTAAATTCTCTCTCTTTATTATTTTTAATGTGGCTATGATGTGAGTTCGGTGGTGTGGGTTTGAATCTTTTCGTAATATTAATTGTGTTGCGAGATATGAATGATTCATGTTCTTAATTTGTTTGAACCTTTGTAGAGCGGATATGTTTGATGTTGGCTTTGGGCTTTGAATAGTGATTTGAACTAAAGAATCTACTGACTTTCGGCTTAAAAAGGATTCGGGTTTGGGATCGTGATTTGATAAAAGATGAATATAAATTAGTGTTGTTTTGATTCATTATTATGGTTGTTGATTCCTTGATAGTATCATGATAGGTCAAGTAGGGTAGGCCGATGTAGGTTTGGGTAAGCAAAATTTAGGAATGGTGTTTTGTTGAATGATTGAATGCGGAATGTGTGTTGAATGTTTTCTAGTTTATCGTACTTGAGAAAAAATGTATTCATTTTATCGGGGAATTCCCCGAGGTCTTATGTACTTATTCACCGGGAAATGCCCCGAGGTATCTTGTACTCGGAGGATGTTCGCATGAAGGCTCGGGACAGTGGATCAAGCATTGGAGCGTAGTTTAGGATTAGTGTAGGTTAGCGTAGGTTTACTTTTTAGTACCTTTTTTTTTATTTTGGGTTGTAATAATTGGTCTGGACATTGTTTTGGATTTGTTTGTCTGATTGATCGTTTTATTTGTGTTTGGTGTGGTTTATACATTCATAGTGTTCAAATTAGCTGATATACTCTACCAAGCGACCGTGGTTGAACCACGGGATCGAGGGTGCCTAACACCTTCTCCTCGGTCAACATAATTCCTTAACCGGAATCTCCGTTCGCGGATCAGTTTAAAAGAGTCAAAAATAGTTTTGAAAAAGGATTTCCAAAGGTGACTTGGCACACCAAATTATGCCAAGTGGCGACTCTGAATCAAAAAATGTAAATAATTCTTTTTCGAAACAAATTTTTATTTTTTGTCACTTTAATAATAAAAACCCTTTCGAAACTCAAAATCAAATCTTTTGGAGTTAAAAAGGGCTGTGACAAATTTTATTTTAAAAAATATTTTTTAAATTTATTATTTTATTTTTATTTAATATTATTAATTAATAATTTTAAAAATTAATTAATGAAGATATTATGACATGTCAATAATTTATGTAACGGGGATATGACGTGGATATAACATGGATATGACGTGATTTTTTTTTTTTAGGGAGAGTGAGCCGCACACATAATCAAAAAGTTTAAAATCTTATATTTCGATGGATTGGAGAGTTCAGATGACAAAGAAATAAGTAGAAGTGTCCATATTATAAACGGGGAATAAGTACAAGGGTAGACCATTTTGCCAAAGATAAATACGTGAAATAATATGAGACCGAGGGTGTGTTTGGTATGAAGGAAAACTTGAAAATGTTTTCCAATTTTCTCATGCTTGGTTAGCTTAAAAATTTTGGAAAATGTTTTCCAAATAAATTTATTTTTCTCAAATTTAAGGAAAATGACTTTCTTTCAAATGGTAAGGAAAACATTTTCCAAAACTCTCTTTCAACCTCACTTGAGTTAAAATATTTATACAACTCTCAAAATCACTCATCCATACTCCGACTCTCAATCCCTTACCCCCACCCCACCCCCTACCACCTTCATCCAAAAATAATTATTTCAATTTTTTTTCTTACCATCCCCCTACCCAAAACCCAAGCCCCTACTCCCACCCCCCACCCCTTTCAAATTTTTTTTTTTTTAAAAGATTTCAAACTTTTTCTTACCCCCAACCCAACCACCCCTACCCCCCCCCCCCTTACAAAATTTTTTAAATTTATTTTATGAAAAATTTTAAATTTTTCTTTACCCACCCTCACTCCCCTACCCCAATCCCCACTGCGTACCACCTCCATTCAAAAATACTATTTTAATTTTTTTTCTTACCTCATCCCCTAACCCAAAACTCAAACCCTACTCCCTTACAAAAATATTTAATTTTTATTAAAAAAATTCAAACGTTTTTCTTTCCCTCCGCTACCCCCCTCTCTCCCCCCTCTTACCAATCTTCTCCCTTCCAAAAAAAAAAATTATATTTTTTTCTTATCCCACCCTTACTCCCCTACCCCGACCCCCACCCCTACTAGCCCCCTCTCCTAAATAAAAAATTATTTATTTTAAATAAAAAATAATTTTTTTTTACCCCATTCTTACTATCTATTTTGAAAACCTCAACCCCACCTACCAACCCTCTCACCCCAAAAAATAATTTTTTAAATTTGTTTTTTTTTTTTTGAAAATTCAAAACCTTTTCCTTGTCTCACCCTTTCTCTTCGTATTCGTTCTCATTATTTTTGTAAATATAAACAAATACTTTTAGAAAATATATACTTACCCAATTTGCATATCGAGCACAAGAATATACGAAAAGAAACAACTTATTTTTCTAGAAAATATTTTTCCACCTTCAGATCAAATACACCCTAAAAAAGTATTTTTCAGGGTCAAAAATTATTTTTCTAAAATATATTTTTACTCTTTAACTAAACACTAAAATATATTTTTGAAAAATATTTTTTCATTCACCAACTAAACACTAAAAAATATTGTCCATCCACCAACCAAACATAATAAAACAAGTAAGAAAACAACTTATTTTCCGGAAAAACATTTTTGTATTTTCTACAGAATATTTTTGTATTTATTAATCAAAACAGTCAAAACTAATTTCCAGGAAAATGCATAAACATACTTTGCACAGAAAAGAGTTTTGGCCGTATAAAATACACGAATTTAGCTACAGAATCAGGACCGTTACTTCGGCAGTTGAGCTAAGAAAATCAACTAGACGACAAGCTTCGCCGGAGCAGCGTTTAAGCCTCACCGGAAAAAAATCAAATGGGCACTTTGTTACCGGAGATGAACCTGTACGGTAATTATTCCTATATAGATTTGGGATTTAACGATCCCGCTTTCATCGAATCCCTTTCGCTTTATCGCAACGACGATGAATTACAAGGTAGGAAAAGTCGAAAGAGTCCGCCCAAGCACCGGCACGATGGTACTTCGCCGCTTCCTTTAGGGATGGATTGGAGTCCTGCTCCTCGCGTATGGGTAAATTAAAAAAAAATTCTCTTTTTTTTTTTTTTCTCTTATTCGGATTTGTTTTGAATTGTTACTTAATTTTTGGTTGAGATTGTTTATGTTTGTGATATTTGATGAGTACATAGCAGTAGTTGTTCAGTTAGTTTGAATTGTACTTTAGCTAGAAAAGTGTTGTAGTTAAATACGCCCTCTGTTACATTTTATGCTGACACCGTTTGACTTGTCAGGAGTTTTGAAATTTGTAGTCTAAAACAATTCTTAGATATTTGTGTGGTCGTAAGTTACTTTATTAAGGATAAAGAAGGAATTTTAAAGTTAAATTGTTTCTAATTCTAGTACAGTGACATTCTTTTTGGGCCGGACTAAAAAGGAAAGGCTGTCATATAAAATGGGACGGAGGAGTAGTATTTATCTTTATAATTACTGAGGAGAGCCTTGACATAGCTAGTAAAGCTGTTGTCATGTGATTAGAAGGTCAGGGGTTCGAGTGGTGGAGGCAACCTCTCGCAGAAATGCAGGGTGAAACCGCGTACAATAGACTCTCGCGGTTCGGTCCTTCCCTGTACCTTGCGCATAATGGGAGCTTAGTGGACCGGGTTGTCCTATATTTAGTTTCCTTTATGATTATATTATCTAGGAACATAATATTGGTTATTAAATGAAAAATTAGCTGGTCTGCAGTGGCATCAACATGTTCTCTAGTTTCTCATGGAAAGTTAAAACAATTAAACTCTTGGTTGGCACAGATATGAACTATGAAATACTAATAATATCCATGACCTGCATAACCTTTGAAACGACAAAAGTCACCTTAGTTTAGATATTTCAAAGCGTGATGACCAGAGACAAAAGGAGCTAATCCTTATTTCTTAAGGGAGGTGAATTACCAGGATTATGGATAAAGACACTGAGTTATCCAGACAAGATAAAGACATTGTTTCAGAGTAATTGAGGAGTATGTTATGTGCTTAGCTCCCTTTTCTTTAGTTTTGGGTATCGAAGTAAAAGTGTGATCCCCACGGGGTTTTGCTGGAAAAGTTATGTCAGAAGAACCTTGCTTTTATTGCAGGGTACAAGAGAAAGTGAATCTACGTCCATGTATATGAATGATAATAATGCATCACTGCTTGTATCACACTTGAAAAATTATAGATTATGTTGTGTGCATACAACGCTTATATTGTCGTAAGATATTAACAGTTACTTGACTGAAAACATGGACATGGGATTTCATCTAGATTTGTAGTATAGCGAAAAGAGCTGCTCTAGCTTTAGCACACCCTTTCTCCTATGAGGCCGGTCAAAATCCTGGTTATCTATAAACAGTAGTTTAATGCTAAAATCTTTCGGAAACCCGGACAAGGTATTGTTAGTTTGGTGTGTTATATTTAAATATTCTATTGACAGTTTAATCTGATTTGCAATTTGTCTTATACCGCAACAACAACAACAAACCCAGTGTATTCCCACACAGTGGGGTCTGGGGAGGGTAAAATGTACGCAGTCCATACCACTACCTCCGGAGAATTTGTCTTGTCTGTTACTAATATTCATGGGTCCATGATTAGTTGTGAAGAAAAGCTTGAAGAGATTGTCATAGACATTTACTTTTACAAGAACTTTCGGTGCATGTTCAAATGAGTGCTCCCTTATTTTACACAGGTTGGACGTGATACCATCTGGCCACATGATTCACATACAAGATGGAGTTACTGTGCCACTATTCCCTCTTGGACTATCTCGTTACGTCCCAGAGGTTCAGCTACTGTAGTGGTATTTCTCTATGATTTTTTTGAGTCAGTGTCCTTGTATGCATTGAGCACTGTAAAAGGAATCAGCTATATATGCATCGAAATGTGCTGTCACCTCCATCTAGGATTGGAGTTTGTCTTTAAGATCGTTAGGTGTCTTTTTTCTCCTTTCTAGTGTTGAGCTGTACCTGGTCAATGTGGGATTACCATAGTGTATTTTCTTTCAGAAATGAATAGAAGATCCATAATAACTTGTATGGCTTATTATTTCTTGCTTGAGTTATCGAATGATGACATTTGTACTGGAACAGTTTTACAGGGTTCAAATTGGTATACAATCACCTGATGGGTTCACAACCACGCGAGAGATACGACGAAGATTTAGTGATTTCTTAAAGCTATCTTCAGAGGTATGCTAGTTTTTTGAGATCATGCATAGGGTATAGAGTACAAGTAGGATAATGTTTCTACTCTCTAACTTTCTTGTATATAGATGACATCTACGGCTTCAGTAAGAATTGGTTGGTTCTTGGACTGAATCTGCATACTTACAATATATGCTATTAGTTTATCCATATGATTGCTTCACACCTCTCGTTTGTTGCAGCTGAAGAAAGAATTCCCAAAGAAAAAGTTGCCCCCCGCTCCTTCAAAGGGACTTCTGAGAATGCAAAGCAATGAGCTTTTGGAAGAAGTTAGTAACGTTCTGTTTCTATTGTTCTCTTTTGTAAAGATGTGGCACTTGGGCCTAACTCAACCCGAAAATGTAGCTCATGAGGGGAGGATTGCCCAAGTCCATATAAGCAAACCACAGTCCATTCCCTAACCAATGTGGGACTTTTACCCTCTGTAACATCTTTTATTTCAATTATAATTGCATGATTGTATCATAATCTGAAAATTTTTATTGAGGAAATCGCTGAATAATGCAGTTATAGTTCTTTAGTATGAAATCTATCTTGCTATGTGCTCAAGTTGATTTCATTTCAGCGTAGGTGTTTACTGGAGGATTGGATGACGAAAGTGTTGTCTGACATCGAGTTATCAAGAAGTGCTCCCATAGGGATCTTTCTTGAGCTTGAAGCAGCCGCAAGGTCGTGTAGGTGTCTCCTTGCTGCTTGTTGAATTCTTGTGCTTTTTTTCCTTGCACTTCCACCAAACACTTGAAAGTTATCTAATCAATCCAGTATGCTATATTTATTTATCAAGCAATCTTTGTTGAATTAATGTAAACATTTTTTTCCCTTTTATGAATTTTTCAGCATTCTATGAATTGAATCAGAATGTTGTAGATGAGAATTCATCCATCAGTGTAGTTCCATCGAATCAATTCTCAAATAGTTCAGATGTTTCTTTGCTTGCTGGTCCGTCATCATTTGCTTCTGATTGCGGCAATGATTCTGCATATGGGACCCCTGAGCTGGGATCTCCAACAGAGGGTATGAGCCGGTTTCATGAACTTGACAATGCAGCGATTTTCCAGGGTTTCACCCATTCAGGGGAAGTAAATTCTGAGGATGCCAGGTTAAAACATCATGACAGCAAGCCAATGAAGGATTCTGAACAAGGGAACCAGGAAAATCGCTTAAATATGCCCTCCACAGGAGGTGACACTGATGTTTCCACTAAGAGAGTCATAGATAGTGCTCATGTTAAGCAGACTCTCGAAACTGATATTGCTTCAGAAGAAGTCTCTGACATTTCAAATTTCTTGAAGCTTGAACCATTGAAGAATACCTCACATGACCCTGCTGAAGGTGCTGATTTGTCAGGACTAAATACACCAACAAGCTCCAACCGACAGTTCCCGGGCCATTTACAAGCTGTTATTCAATTGGATGAGCAAAATAAATTGAATAGAACCCTCAGTACTATGCAACTGAGGCTGGCAACAGCGAAAACTGACATTGAAGATCTCTTGGCGAGACTGAATCAAGAGCTTGCTGTGAGACAGTACCTTGCCACAAAGGTGTGGTTCCTATTCCCAATTCTGCAATTTAAGCATGCATTGGTATATCTATTTCTCTGATCCTGTTAGCAGAGCTGCTGCAGTATGTAAAATTGAGATTAAGATGTGTTGGATGGTAGCGTATAGTTTTGTACGTTACTAAGCAGAATCCTCGTTTACTTGCTGTAGTAATGCATTATGTAATGTCCTTCGTGTGCCTTTTCTTATATCAGCATTGGAAATTTGGAATATTTTGGCCGTATATTCATTTAATTCTTGTGAAATTTCCAGAAAAATTGGTTCAAAGAATGACCCAGTAAAATCAGTCTTACCAACTTGTCTTCACACATCCCTCTCCTGTAATATCCTACCCCCAGCTAAGTTCTCTAATGACAAGCTCCCTTGATATGCTCATAAATTGTCAGCCCGTACGTGCTTGTGTACTTTTCCTCCTTCCCATCACTCTTTTCATTGTAAAAAAAGCTTCATTCTTCCTTACATTATACATAACCTCCCTCTTCCAAAAATAGAAATAGGGTTATGAAAGGGCTAGCCGCTAGGTAATTCTTATGGATACATATTTAGCAACCATTTTGCAACTTGGAAGCTTATCTCAACTTTTAGATCCAGACTTTCTATGAAAGCTTTTTATACCAAAGAACTGAGAGTTAATGTTACGGCTGGACTTCTCTGCTTTATGAGCGGGGGTTTTGTTACTGCTGCCTGCTGGTCTTCTCTATCTTGTGTTGTGATAAGGATGCTAATAATAGCATTTGTGGACTTACACAGGTCAGAGATTTGGAAATTGAGCTTGATTCTCTAAAACAGAGTGGCAAAGAGAACCTGCAGCAAGCAGTTCAAAGTGAGAGGGAAAAATTTACTCAAATGCTTTGGGATATGGAGGAACTTAGAAGAAAGTGTGTGGAGATGGAGTTGAAGCTGCCGTCTGAGCAGGTATACTGTCACTCTTTTCTATTACAAAATGTAATCTTTCTTCTATATTTCGGACAGTGAGCAAGTTGTTCCTGAAATTGTAAAGGCTGACAAGATTAAGATGGAATCAACGCAAAGATTCATAGTACAAAAGAATGAAAGACTGCATGAAGAGTTGGATGCTGCTCAACAGCAGGTCAATAGCTTGCAGAAACACCATTTGGAGTTGGAGTCAAAGTCAAATGCAGATGTCAAACTTTTGGTCAAGGAGATTAAATCTGTAAGAAGTTCCCACACAGAACTCAAGCAAGAGCTCAGCAAATTGGCAAAAGAGAAGGCAGATGTTGAAGTAACCATTCACTTAAATTAGTTTTTATTAATGCATATTCATTCTCTAAATGAGATGGAAGAGTTAAAAGTGCAGTTAGTATGCAGTTGATTCTCTAGTATTTAGGGTTAAGCCAAGGATCTATTTTTTTTTCAATCATCTTTTCCCTAGGGGAGGGTGGGTTGGAAAACATCTATCCTTCCATAAACTTTTGAAATTTAATGTTCCTTTCTTTCAGATGATTCTACAGGAGGAAAGACAACGTAGGGAACACGCTAATGCTGCAAATATTAAGTTGCTGCATGAATATGAAATTCTTCGCAATAGACTTGAGGAATGCAGTGTCAGTTTTCTCATCGAGGAGGAAAATAAACTGGTCCTGGATGCTGCTAACCCTTCTGATGCCATTGATATACTGTCAACATCGGATGATCGAATAGGTGTACTTCTTGCAGAGGTGTGTCTCTTTACTTTGAGCAGTTAGGTTTTTGGGCTGTTCTTCCTAAATGCTCTGAATTGCATATAATTTTTTCTAACAGAAAATCTACATACAATATATGTTCTACGTAGATGCTTGAGATCCACGTTTTTTTCTTAAGGTCAAGTTCCAGTCTTTTGTACAAAAAGGATATAAATAGATGTAGTATCAAACATCTTAACAAAAGGGCAAAAAATGGGAAGAATATGAAGAAATCAATATCCTGCCTAAAGAGTATTGGTGATTAGGTTTATAAACATTTCTTTTGCAGCTTGTGTGGTCCCAATTATCAGTAGAGAATGGTTTGATTATATTAAGGTATCATTGTCTCATTCTTTCTGTTCTAAGTGCTTGGTATCAAGAACTGAAGTAGATAAAATGTTGACAAGAAAATAGAGAGCACTACCATGTTTTCTGTGGGACCAAGAAGTAAAGTAGTTGAAAGGCTGTAAATGTTAATAAGAAGAGCTCTACCACCATCGCTGGCTTGCCAATTTTTTTCATATATTCTTCTCCAATTAGCATCTTTTGCTAATCCGATAAAGCAAGGACAAGTGACTGAGCTTTTCATAACTGGCTTATAAGGACAAGATAATATCATAGTATTATATGGTGTGATGGTGTGCATTTGGCATTTCTAACTTAGACCTGCCGATCTAGTAATATGGTTGTCTGTATCGATCCCTAGGTGAATTGAAGAGGCTATACCTTTCTTGTAATGTCGTGTTTCGAATCTTGTTATGTTTTGCACTAGTAGCTTCTGTTGGTTGGCTGAGTTAGTATGATAATGAAGGAAAAACTTGTATGAACATGCTCATAATCTTTTATTCTCCTCTTTTAAACAGTCCCAGCTGCTAGCACAAGATGTTGAATCTCACATTGATGGAGAATATTCAAGGACAGCAGTGGATGAATTGAGGAAGCAGCTAGCTGTCGTTTACGTTGACAATGCCAAATTGAGGAAACAAATGAATTCTGTCATACGTTATGCACTACAAACAGCTAGTGGATCCGAGGAAAACGAGGAAGAGAGCCCTCCATCAAGTTGTTAGACGGATAATTTATAGAACTCAAGACACCTATCTATAATGTTTAATATGTAGAAGCTTGTGTAATGTTCTCTTTTACTTCTCAAATAAGCTTGTATATGTGGCTTACTTCTTTATTATGTAATCTTTAATTGGAGAACTGACATTTGAAGATATAAGTTTGAAATAAAGCTTTCAAATGTGCTGCTATAAACCCCAAGATCGCCGAGAACCACCAGTATCTGTGAAAGACCTGGGACTTTTTATGCTTTGTCATTTGGTTGGGAAATAGTTATCCTGGGTGATATCACCATGGTGTAAATGGTGGAATAAGTTATCCCGGTATTGACTAATACCACCAATCAAACGTGGAATAAGATGATCCTTTATTTTATCTCGGGACTACTTAACCCTTATACCTCACACCAAACAAAACTGAAAGGTTTAAGAAGTTCGTGCTATCCTCGAAATTCAAGAGGCTTTACCACCAGCTGCAGGAGCTATATCTGTACAGGTCAAAGAGCAGCTTGTCTGCCCATTATAAATCAATGACGGAATGAACATGCATACTAATAATTTACAAGCGGAAAGATAGTACTTTCAAAAGATCACAACTGTAAAAACAGAGCATCAAAATCGAGAAGGTACAGCAAAATCAACGTTTCATTCTAAATAAACTAAATTCACCAAATGCATCTGATTCCAAAAATTTGGAAGATAGGGAAAGATAATGATCAGGTTATATGCTATTTCCACAAACTACGGATTGATAACTGTCCTTTACATTTAACCCCGTAAACTGTACTTTGATTGTGATCACATTATTACTCTCCACCACCACCAAACATACCCATCATGTCCTTGGCGGAACCCATTTGCTTCATTAAGTTTTGTAAACCGCCCATGCCGCCTATCTGCTTCAACATCTGAGGGGGAAGGACTTTGCTCATGTTTTGTGCATTCATGTTTCTGGACAGGGAGCTCATATCTCCCTTCTTTGGTATCTTAAGACCCTTCATCTTGCTGAAAATCTTGGCAAGTCGTTTGTATTCTTCCAACATCTCCATCACCTCATGCACTAGGCGGCCAGATCCCCTAGCTATACGCATGATTCGAGATTCAGTCATAATCTTTGGGTTGGTACTGTCCAATTCTGCAATTATGTTATCAATTTCAAATCAAAAGGTTGAACAATATTCTAAATACAGTGTACAAATAGCTTAAACTGAACTCCATAAAATGTAGCTCACTTGCCTTCATTAGTCATGGAGTCCATCATTGTCATATACCGTTTAAATTTTGCCTGACTTTCCTTTTCACGACCTTTTGGCATCATCTCTGCACTAAATCCTGGAAGCATTGAGAAAACCTATACCACCAAAAAAGAACATCAATGATGTGCAACCAGAATGGTATCGAGCAAGGAAAGCAAACAGGCATGAGGGGGGAAACAAAAAAAAAAGCGGTAGCAGACAGCTGACAAGTTGCCGTCCAATCAAACTAATGTTCATGTGATAAAATACTTGAGCTCTTGTTTATGTTATTAATTGTTGTGCCAATACCTAATGTTTCTTGTTCCTATACTACGTCTTTTCTAGAGTTTTCTTGTCTTGAGCTGGGGATCTATTGGAAACAACCTCTCTATCTCACCTCTGAGGTAGCAGTATGGACTGCGTACACTAACCGTCCCCAGACCCCACTTTGTGGGAATATACTTCCCAACCATATGAAAGCTGATTCTTTGGAAGCTGATTCTTTGGAACTGATCTATTCCCAACCATATGAAAGCTGATTCCCAATCATATGGTTGAGAATTTTCATTATTTGTACAATTTGTTTGAAAGAATCAAATGAAAGCTGATTCCCAACCATATGAAAGCTGATGCCTACTAACAAGCTTTCATATGGTTGGGAATCAAATGATCTATTTGGAAGCTGATTCCCAACCATATGGAAGCTGATTCCCAACCATATGAAAACAAATTCCCAACCATATGAAAGCTGATTCTTTCAAACAAATTGTACAAATAATGAAAATTCTCCAAACAACAATTCTTCTTTTGTTTGGTTGGGAATTTGTTTTGGAAAAAAGCTTTTAGTTTGGCTTCCGGAAACAACCGTGTGTTTTGATTTAGAGGGTGTTTGGATTAGCTTATTTTAAATGTTTTTGGTTTTTAAGCTCTTTTTGGATTTTTAAGAGTGCTTGGGAAAGACAAAACGTGCTTTTAAGCACCTATTTTTAGGCTAAAAAGGTACAAAAATAAGCTAAAAGCCAAAAGTTGGGTATTTCCAAATTATGACTTTTAGCTTTTACCTTGTAAGCTATTTTAAAAAGCCAATCCAAGCACCCCCTAAGTATTGTAATTTATAGAAAAGTTGTCTTTTCAGATTTGAACTTCCGAAAACGTATCATTGAATCCCTAAACCATAGTAAGAAATTTCATACGGTTACCGATTTCAGAAATAGCAAGAAATCATCTTTATGTGCAACTAAATTTGCTTTTGAAATAGTTGAAGGCAAAAGAAGAAAAACGGGAAGAAAGAAACCAGAAGAGAAGAGAGGGTGGAGGGAGCAACTTGGGAAGTTAAAAAATGAGGACTGAAATCAAAATTTTAGAAATTCGAAACCAGGATTGATATGACTGGCTTATTTTTGAACCAACTTGGATTTTCATGTTGATTTTGGATCCAAACACCACACAATTGTTTGACTCAAAAAAACCAAAACCTATTAGTTCTGGGTTTGGTCATGAATGTCATAACATTCAGAAAAAGTTTAACAAACTCCAAAAGGGTGCGGGGGGAGGAGAGAGACAGAAAGGTTGGGGATCAGATTAACTTTAGAAAGTGGCAAACCTGTCCAAGGGGACCCATTTTAAGCATGTTCTGAAATTGCTCGTACATGATCCTCAAGGTAAACTGTCCTTCTGATAACTTCTGAAGAAGCTCAGGCTGTTGATCCATTGGGACCACATCCTGTATCTTGTTCACCAATCCAGACAAGTCACCCATGCCTGGAGATAGTTCAGCAGAACAAAGTCAATGGCAGTGGAATAGGAACATAGGTCCAAACAAAGTTGACAATCTCAACAGAAGAATGCAAACCTAAAAGACGGCTGACAAATGGTTTAACATCAAAAACTTCAAACTCGTCCATGTGTTCACCGGTTCCAATAAATATGACTGGACTTTTAGTTGCAGCAACTCTGCAGATGGAAGAGCAAAAGAACAAATAAATCTTTTTTAATCCAAAAGAAACGGCCATAAATATTCACCGTTTGGAGAAAACCTGATCCAACTTATAATTTGTGAATATCAATAACAAAATCCTTGTAAAGTCCCCTAAGGGGATGTCCTAGTGGTTGTGATAGATTAACAACCTGGAGATCCCAAGTCTTTATTCTAGTTACAACACGAGATGGAGCTAATTTGCTCCAATTTTTTACGAGCAGGACTACTACCTTGGCAACATGTGCCCGCAAGACCATAAATTGGCCCAAAAACCACCAATATGAAAAATCCTCATAAACAAAAGATGGATATATCTGCTGTAGAGGCAGTAAAAGTTTTTGATCTTTTCAAGCCAAGAGGCAATTAAAGCTGCAATTTTACTGCCTTTTGAACCATAAATCAATTTCAAGACTCCAAGAAAAATGATATAATGATATCAATGCCAACCAAATCGTAGGGTGTATTTGATAAAGGAAACAGTTTTCCCTTATCAAAAAAGAGAAAAAAACCTTGGAAATAAGTATGTTTTTTTACTTCTTTTTTTCTAATCAAGAAAAACAAAATCTAGCGTTTGGTTAGTAAATAAAAACATGATATTCAAAATAACTACAGAGGTGCCAGGGAGTGGGGTGGACAAGGGGTAGGGGATGGGGGTGTTGGGTGGGTGGGTGGGAGGATACAATAAACATTCATAAACATAGAATGTCACTTGTTGAACTTGTTTTCCCTACTTCCATTAAGGAATCATTTTCCTCGTTTTTAAGGAACTTGTTTTCCTAGAGAAAATGTTCTCCAAAAATTTCGTCCAACAAAACAAAGGAAAACAGAAAAATATTTTCCACCTCACCAAACATATGTGTAGTGCTGAAATTCCAAGGCTTAATCGCTTAAGCAGTAGTTCAAGATTTTACCATTATAATTTTGAATTAACTGTTTACCATCAATTTCTAAATCTCGTTGCAGCAACCTGCAACTTCGAGCTACCATGTCTAGAAGTTCAAATGTTAAAAGCAGATAACATGAGCTCAACATATGTTCTATAGTTAAATAAGAGTACCCAAAACTATAAGAAAAAATTTATTTAAGGATACAGCCAAACCATTAAAAACTTACGCACTTAGGGCGCCACCTCCTTTTGCATGGCCATCCATCTTAGTAACAATTACTGCTCCTACCGCAACACTTTGTCGAAATGCTTGAGCTTGATCAAAAGCGGCTTGTCCAATACTACTATCCATAACAAATATCACGAGATCCGGTTTCTGCAGAAAACAATAAGATGAGAATATAATACAACAACAACAACAAACCCAGTGTATTCCCACATAGTGAGGTCTGGGGAGGGTAAGATGTACGCAGTCCATACCTCTACCTCTAAAGAAGTAGAAAGGCTGTTTCCGATAGACCCCCGGCTCGAGACAAGATGAGAATATAATGGAAGGAAAAATATGGAGCATAGCAGAACATAGTCTCATACCGTTGCTTCAGAAACTTGTCGCATTTCTTCAAAAAGAGCTGCCTCTTGTTTGTGGCGCCCACTGGTATCCACAATTATTAGATCACAATTTTCCTTCTTAAATGTTTCCACACCGTCTACAGCTATTTTCACTGGGTCTGACTCTGTATAGCTGTTGCAGAAACACACATACAATTAAAACAAAATGGCCTGAAGTGTTTATTAGAAAAAGTGATGCAGTTTAAAATGACCTGATTGCTATTAACAGGTTCAGTCCTATTCAGAAAGACACACAACAGCAGTAAATTACATCCAAAGCAGGTCAACTGTATATCCCTTTAACCTAACAGCAACAAGAAGAATCCCCCCATCCCCCCACCCCACCCTCCTTTTCCTGTCTGGGTAAAAATGTGACTTAAAAGGATTTTAGATGAAAAATGTTGAACGCTTAGGGTGTGTTTGGTATGATGGAAAATGTTTTCCTGGAAAAAGTTTTCGTGGAAAATAAGTTGGTTTTCTACTTATTTTCTCATGTTTGGTTGGTGAGTGGAAAATATTTTATGGTGTTTGATTGGTGAGTAGAAAATATTTTTCAGAAATATATTTTCTAGTGTTTGGTTGGTGAGTGAAAAAATATTTTTTTAGAAAATACTACTAACTGTTAACTAGTATATCACTGCTTGAACTAATTTACGCATAGCAAATAATATCAATATCGAGTATTAAGATATTACAAGTTACTAAATTTTAAGCAATTACTAATTAGCAAACATAGGAGACACTTTTCAACATTTTATCAGGACAATCTCAAGATACCACAAACAATAGAAATACAATTGAACGACAAGCTTATTCAACGTTGTGAAACAAGCTACTGTCACACCCCTTTTTCGCCCGAAGGGTTCGAGGTCGAGTCAAAGGGTTTTTCCAATTAAAGTGATAGTATTGAATAAGGATTATTTTAATTACAGAGTCGCCACTTGGAATTGAGTTATGGTGTTCCAAATCACCTTTTTGAATCCCTAGTCAAAAGGAAATGACTCTTTATTATGGTTTGCAAAAACAGAAGACCGGGTAAGGAATTCTGTTGACCGAAGGGAAGGTGTGAGGCAACTCTCGAGTCCCGTGGTTCTAGCACGGTCGCTTTTATTGACTTATCTTGACTAAAACTATTTTTATAAAAAATTTGTTAAGGCCTGAATCGCTCATTTTATTATACTGAAAATAGCTACCTATGTCCTTTATGTTAAATAAATCGGTGAAAAATTAATTCTAGAAAAATATTCTCCAAGGTGCATTATTGCATCCTTGAAATTTAAATATCTCGAAAAAGATGTGTGTGCCACATTCTTAATTAAGATGGATATTTTAAACACGCTTAAAATTATCTAGCGTCAAAGACGTTGGTTTATCTTTTATAAATTCAAAACAATTTATTTATTTAAAGAATATTTAATCTTAATAATATATTTTAACAAAATTCAATTAAAGTGATTAATTAATTAAACAAATAATAATTAAACCTTATTAATGATAATGAATAAGCAAAAAAATAAAAATAAAAATAATAAATAATATAATAAATAAGAAAAAATATACAAAGTAATTATACTTAAACTATTAAATAGCATAAAACCATTAACCAAAACATGAAATTTAATACATTCATATTCTATACCATTGCTTAACTTCTTAAAATAATGACACATCAGATCCATACACCCTGCAATTGCTTCGTCCATTTTCTGGCAAACTTTCGCCGGAATCGAGACTAGTTGGGTGTAATATTGGTTTATATTAGCAAAATCCAATCGGAATCGGGACTGGTATCATTGGCACTACTCTGTTGAATATCTTTTAATAGATTTTGGAGGCGCAGTGAAGTACCGACGATGGTCGGTGACGGGAAAGGGGAAGGGGATAGGCGTCAGCGGCAGGAAGAGGAAGAGGAAAAAGGGGTTGGCGGCGTGGGAACGGGGAGAGGGAAGCGGTGCTGGTGAGGGTGGAATTTTCCGGCGAGTTTTCGCCTATTTTAATGGGTTTTCTGGCGTGAAGATTGGCCGGAGAAGTAGCGCTAGATCTTTTTTTTTTTGATTGATTGGTTGCTAGCGCTAGTGGCGCGGATCCGTTGAGGGATCAGCCGGAAAAGGAAGTGGCGCGGCAGGCTAGCCGGCGGGTTTTGAGAGAATTTTCGGTGTCGTTTTGCCACAACTGTGACAAACCAATGATTGGGAGTATTTTCCGGCGTATTTTTATGAACAGGTGTATGGTAGTGTAGCCACTGATGCTTTGAATTTTTCCGGCAACAAATTTTGCCATAACTATGATGAACCCGCGGCCTGAGATTTTTCCCGATGGGTTTCCGGTCGCTTAAAAAGAAACAACCTTCTGCTTATTTCTGTTTTTATTACTATATTTTTACTGGTTTCATATTTTTCCTCTCTGTCTGTTATCTAGAATTTCTATTCCATTTTTTCTCACTGTGTATGTATGAAAGTGACACAGTGAATGTGCATATGTGAATTAATGTCTATTGTAAAGAATGAAATGTTGGTATTAAAATATAAATATACAAATACATAGTAGTATAATGGCATAACAAGTATCATGAAATTCTACGAAAACTAGGCAATTACACATGCTAAATAAGGCAACGAAATCACTTAAGCATTTTTCATTTATATTTTCACAAGAACATCATAACATAAATGTTAAATAATTAAATAAGAAACAAGAACCTGTTGATGTATTAAAATAGCAATTCGAATACTGTAACAGGAAACTTCGACAGAATTTCCACTTCAATTTTTCCCTTCTTTTCTTGATCTGATGTTTTTGTTTTCCCTTTTATTCTTCTCTCCTCTGCTGATCTCTTCTCTTTTTACTTCGACTGTTATTTTTGTTCAGTGTCTAGTTTGTAGAATGATGTCCGTAGAATAGTCTAAGGGTGGGAGTCCTTAAATAGGAGGATTTTGGGGAGTAGTTAGGGTAGTTTAGGATTCAATTTTTTATTTTTATTTTAGGATAATGATCTCCTTCTTTTCTTTTCTTATAATAAATAAATAAATTATATATAAAATAAATAATAATAATAAAAGAATATTAACTAATTAAATTTATACTTATGAAAAATATAAATAAAAATATAACTATCTTAAAATAAAATATAATTAGGAAAAAAATAAAATCACTAGCTTATTTATAAAAATCTAAATTAAAAGAAAAATATTTTTTGAAATTTTTTTATATTATTATTTTAAATAAAAATATAAAATATCTTAAAATGTAACTTTATTTATTTATTTTCAACTAAAACTTATTAAAAATGAAATAAGAGTTAAAATAATATCGGATCAAATATAAATATTTAATACAAAAATATATATTAAATTTGGGAGGGTCAAAAATTACGTGTCTACAGCTACAACGATGACAAAATGGAATATGCAATTAGCAAAAGTAACATAGGTAAGTTTTCCTCTATGCGCATGGAAATAACAATACATTCAACGAACATTGGAAACAAGGAAAAATTCGGACTTCAATATTTTTTATTTCAAGCAGTGAAAAATTGAAGCAAAGCACAGTGAAAAATGTTTCTGAGTAATGTGAATTTTTTGAATAATGTGAATTTGAGTGTTGTTGGGGTGGGGGAAGATGGGTGGGGGTGCATAAAAGTCACATCTGTCATTTTTCAGAAAATGACTTCCTTGACCCATGAGGGAAGTCATTTTCCCTCAAATAGAGAAAAATAAGTCATTTTGAAAAACATTTTCCCAATGTTTTAGTACAACCAAACAAGGAAAAAAAAGAAAACATTTTCCATCATACCAAACACACCCTTAATGCAAAAAGTTGACAATCTTCAGCCAAATTAGGAGAGGTAATTTGATGGCCAGAGTATCAACAGTTAATTATGTACTACACCTTTTGTTCCCTTCCAAGGTTCCGCCATTCAAAATACCATATCATTAACTCATGAAACACACTCGAAGCAGTTGGATACTGTTTAATATTTTGATCAACTTAGATATAAAATTGCTAAAAGTTCAGATCTAAAATATTTGAGGTACTTTCAAGTACATGAACAAGGATCTAGAAATGAGAGATGGTGGACTAAGAAGTAGCATGCTGAAGTGTAGTAGAGAAACCAAGAAGGAGAGACCCAGGCAACAATAACGAGATCAAGTTAGTTACTCTAACAGATAGGGTTTATTATAGTGCAGATGATGACTTTTGAGCAGTTGTCAGTTATATAACTTTAATCTTGTAACGTCACGTAGCAAAGTACCACTCACTTTTCTCATGCATCAGGCAGTGTTTCTCAGATTTCATCCTCCGTTTTTTTAATCTAAATGCACTTAAAATTTGGCAATTATAATGGACCTGATACATTGTTTATTGATTGAATTAAACAAACAAAACAGACGAGTTTCAGCTTCTTCTGTCAGCAAGAACAGAAGAATACTGATCATAATTAGATGGTAGAATGAACATCAAGCTTCTAAAATGTGTAGAGATAACAATAAAATGCTAGATTCAGAAGAGGATATACCTTCCATAAAAAGGAATTTTAGCTTTTGTTGCATTCTGCTTCAATTGATCGAAAGCACCAGCTCTGAAGGTGTCGGCGCAAACTAGAGCCGGCTTCCAACCCTTTTTCTGGTGGTGATAAGCATATTTTGTACACGTCGTAGTTTTTCCAGACCCTGTGAGACATTACAAAAGATATAAGGATACCATTTTTCTATTGAAGAGGAAAATTTTTTGGTGTGCATTATAATAATTGCACCAAATAATGCTTACTGCTCAGATAGTTAATGCTAGCTCACATATTAAATTGTCACTGAACATACACCTAAAGTAGAAAATTAAATTAACATACCTTGCAAACCAACAAACATTACAACACTAGGTTTCCCCTTTTTCAGTGTAAATGAAGGCTTCCCAGGGTCCAATATCTTGCAGAGCTCATTATACACAGCCTACACAAATGAAAGAAAGTATCTTAAGTCAATACAAGAAGGTGGTGAGGGAAATGTAGGTATAAAAAACTAAAAATGATTAAGAAAATAGAAAAATCAATGAAGCCCCAACGGGGCACAAAACGAAAACCAGTAAAGCATAATAAGGAAGAAACAAATGAGAAGAGATATCATGGCACACAAAACTTCCAACAATTACATTTGCTTTCATTTCTTAATTTTTTTTTTATAACTACGTGTGTTCTTTCCTTGTTCACTAGAAAGAAAAGAAATGTACAATGATAAATGCCAAGGAAGAACAAAGTTAAGATACATTTTAGGATAGAAAAACAAGAAGAGCAGTTAAGGAGAGAAGATACTACTTCAATTAGTAAAAATAAAAAGGGCAGATCTTGGATCACACTTCTCAGTACACACACAAACACACACAAAAAAAAAAGAAGAAGAAGAAGATTTGTTTGAGGCAAATAAATTTTGCAACAGGCATTGGCATTGAAAGATCTTCCAAAACTAATGTCCACGAAATACGGCGTCTCCAACAGTCAAATAACCAGCAACACTTGCATTCTTAATCCTATTGTAAGCAGAATACAATTTCAGGAATCAGGTTTCCAAGGGTTTAATTACAAATACATGTTTCAAAATTTGAGGTAAATTAAGTCAGATGCCTTTCCAGCTCCACAAGCTACAAGTGGGGGCTTATTTACCAATATCGACGGGCTATGTTGTATGGAGCGGAGTGTTGGCCAGTTGAGAACTCCCACATACAGAAGTTGAAGGTGGCGGAGATAAGAATGTTGCGATGGAAGTGTGGACTTACCAGGAGAGATAGGGTTAGAAATGAGATTATCCAGGAGAAGATAGGGGTGGCTTCGGTGGAGGACAAGATGCGGGAAGTGAGGTTACGATGGTTTGGGCATGTGATGAGGAGGGGCACGGATGCTCCAGTACGGCGGTGTGAGAGGCTAGCTACGGATGGTTTTAGGAGGGGTAGAGGTAGGCCTAAGAAGTATTGGAGGGAGGTGATTAGACATGAAATAGAGCAGTTACAGCTTACGGAGGACATGACTCTTGATAGGAAGGTGTGGAGGAAGCGGATTAGGGTAGGAGGGTTAGTGTGTAGGAGTACGTCTGTGGTGTATTGGTGATACCTATGTTTTCCGAATAGATATTTTTCTAGTATCATCTTGTGTGTGTCTTGTTTTAGTTATTATCCTTTTCTTATCTGTTATTATAGTATTGTTGTGTGGATGTATGCTTTTATGTGGTTTGTTTGTTATATTGTTATCGGTCCTGAGCCCACTTGATGGTCGGGGGTCTATCAGAAACAGTCTCTCTACTTCATCTCTACTTCATATGAGGTAGTGGGATGGACTGCGTACACTTTACCCTCCTCAGACCCCATTTGATGGGAATACACTGGGTATGTTGTTGTTGTTGTTGTTGTTGTACTCCTCTACGTCGCAAAGACAAAATCCTCAACAGTTCATCTTACTTCTAAGACAATCATTACATGAATATCAACTTCAGGCTCAAGGGAAAGTACGAAATTCAAAAGCAGCAACAACATGATACCTTTCCATTTTCCACAATCTAACAAGAAGTGGAGGCCCTATTTACTAGTCAGGACTAAAGAGATTTATTGGGTGGTAAAAAGCAACCTCCTTTGTTTATCCGAGTTACTAGAAAGAAGCAAATGAAAGAAAATAGGGGCAGCTACCCTCCAACCTGCATAGAAATTAATATAGATGCCTACTTTTAACCATTACTCCACTAAGACTCCACGTATATCCCGTCCTCTTATACAACACAGACAGACAAATTTTCAACAGTCCATTTAAGCTGCCTCCATTGTTTATCCGAGTTAATAGCAAATGAAAGAAAATTGGGACAGTTCCCCTCCAACCTGCATAGATATTAATAAAAGTGCCAATTTTTTACCCATTCCTCTCTCTACGAATCCGTGTATGTTCCTTCCTCTTACAAATCACAGAGACACAAATTCCCAACAGTTGATCTAACACAAACATTACACGAATATCAAATTCAGGCTTAAGAAAAATGTATCAAAAGACCAAATTTTCGGCGAAAAAGGAATAGGAATGTATAAACACCTGTTGAATGATCCTACGCTTGTTGTGTCCAGCAGCAAGATCTTCGAGATTAACAATCTTCTTGATATTAGTTGACATATCGCGAACAAGCTTGAATTGAACATCGGCCTGGAGAAGAGCACGGGTGATCTCATTGAGGCAATCGTTGAGAACTTTCTCATCAATGATTGTGGCATTGCTCATCTGCTGGAGAGCACGCGAAATGTTCCCTCCTAATTGTGCTAACACCATCTTGACCGTAGATCGCGAAGAAGAAGAATCGATTAACGAAAATCAACAAGTAGGACACACTGTATTTTGCGAATTGCAATATTTTAGGTTTCGGAATTTGGGAAGGAGAGTTTTGGGGGAAAAGCAATGAATAACAAGTCTTTGCTGGTGGACTCGGGTCTGGAAATTGAAGCCCACTCTCTCTTTTTCGTGGGCCGAGGGCTCTAAAACAAAAAGAAGAGAAAATATGGCTAACTTATACATCTCTTGGATTAAATTTAATTTTGGACAAATTACGTAATATCACACCTTAATTATCAATATAATAACATAAATCCCAATTTTTTTGGAAGTAATTACACTTTCTCTCACTTTTTAAATTACTCTACTTTCTCTCCCTATTAATATACATAACATAGCCGACATATACATAGCATTCTGTGTATATGTTGGAATTTTTGTAATATGTTTAGGGAGTTGAGATTTTTTGTAATATTGAAAACATAAGTTGTGTATTTGTGTAATTTTTAGTAATTATTACGTACTATTATTTTAAAATTTAATTTCTTTAAAATAATTATGTGAATTCTATTATTTACTTTCCTCTCTAAACCATTGATACGTTATACCTACTAGGTCTGGGCATAAAATACCTAAAATCAATTTACCAAATCGAACAAAAAAAATTGGTAATTGATATTCGGTAATTTGATAGTTGGTATGGTATTTGAGAGTAAAATTTCAATATTTCGGTATTTGGAATTGGGTTTGATACAAAATATTAATACCGTTTGGTATTCGATATTTACCGAATATCGAATTATACATACATATATATATATATGTGTGTGTGTCTAATCAACCCAATAGACACGAGTATTAGTTATCCCAAATAATCTCTTGAACCTTGATAATATATTCGTAAAAAGCAACAAAAAGAATACTAAAATTCTATTAAAAATACCTTTAAAGTTTAAACGTACATTTGCACATCTCTAACTTTAATATGGTATTACCAAATACCATATCGAACCGAAGTTTAATTTATTAATTACCGAATTACCAAATCGATGTTTATAAGAATGGTACGTGGTATCTACATTCAAATACCGATTATCAAATTACAGAACCCAAATTTTAGAAATACCAAACCGAATACCGAATACTCACCTGTAATACCTACCCCAAATTTCAAATTCAATTCATTTTATCTTTCATACTAGCTGCCCCTACACTCCTCCTCATCTCCTTAATGTTGGACGACCACATCTCCGAACCACCACAGCCGGTGAGAGCCACCCAACAACGCCACCTTCACTCTCTTGTCCATCTCCCTCTTACTCTCATTTTTTGTCTCTATCTTCACATTCCCCATTCCGGCCATCACCTTATCACTATAACTGGTGAGCCCGTCACTGGCAAAAACCTCCACAAACACCACCAAATAGAACCTTATGCTTTCATCGCCTTACGTATCCTCTAAAAAAGTCAATCGTAAACAACCATCAAAACAAAAATCTTCCAAAACTTCATCTCTTTTCGATGAATGTTGGAGAGTTTCGATGATACTACTGGAGATCTCGCTAGATCTGATCGAAAATGTTTGTTTTCACTATTCAAAGGTTTCTACGAAATTTATATATCTGAGGAATTTTTATGTTGTTGATATGTAGAATGTATCTATTAATGGCGGGATGATGAAGGACATGAAAGTACGTTAGAGACTGACTAAAAAACTATAAATGATATGTATGGTATTGGTTTTTGTGTACAGATACATAATAATGATGTATCTTACAGAAAATATGGCAAAAATTCTGTATCAATTTTTTTTTTTTTTTGTATTACTAATACATATATGACTTATGTATTAGAATAAGATCTGTATTGCTGATATACAAAAATTTGATTGATTAGTTATTTATTGAAAAGTAATGTATTCGATGTACTGTGATGTATCTAATATCTAAAAAAAAGAGTGGAAATAAAGGATAATTAGCTACTAAAGGAGTTGGAATGTACGAAAGTTAAATTTTTAATACAAAAAAGAAACCTATTTTTTTCGTTTATTATATTATATGTAATAAGGGAGAATCCCAAGTTTTGGTAATACTTAGTTGGATTTCAACTAATGTTTATTCAAATATTTTCTTATCTTTACTTAAATTGCAACTAATGCTTATCAATTACTTTCGAAGATTTTTTTCTTCTTTCTAAATTTACCCTTTGACATGTGTTTTTAACTTATTATTTCATATTAATTTGTTTTATTTCATTTTTTATATTCTCGTTGATTTAGTTCAATATTACTACACTTGCCATTATATAATAACTAAAGAAAATAGAGATAATACTCTTTTACCCTCTAAACTATACCCAAAACGACAGAGACGCACCTCAACTTAAAGGGGACCCTATTACCCCCTGAACTAATTAAAAGTATAATTTTGACATCCTTAGTGTCTACGTGGCACATACGTGGCACAACACACTAAAGTGTCCATGTAGGCACACGTGTGTGCCACGTATGTGCCACGTAGGCACTAAAGGTGTCAAAATTGCACTTTTAATTAGTTTAGGAGGTAATAGGACCCCCGTAAAGTTGAGATGTTTCACAACCATTTTGGGTATAGTTCATGGGGGTAATAGGGTATTTTCTCAACAAAATATTTTTGAGATATTTTACAATACCTTAATTTAATTTACTCTCTCCCCTGCCCCCTCCCACCACCACCACACACATCCATCTCTTTCTATTTTGCGTTATATATAATGGTGTTAAGTCACTAATTTTAATAAATAAGTATATGTTACTTGTATTTATATTATTTTAATTTTTTTATCAATAAATAATAATCCTAAAATATATAATGATTCACATTACTTTATTACTATATATAATGGAACTTTTAAATTATTTTTTTTTCATTTTTATGTGTAATAAGGAAGAATCCAAAGATTTGAAAATGCTCAGTCGGATTTCAACTAATGCTTATTCAAACTTTTTGTCATCTTTAGATAGATTGCAACTAATGCTTATCAATTGCATCTTTATGTGTTTTTAACTTATTAATTCATAATAATTTGTTTTGTCTTCTTTTTTATACTATCCTTGATTTAGTTCAATATTACTTCACTTGCCATTATATAATAACTAAAAAAATTAAGATATTTTACAATACCTTAATTTGATTTCCTCTCTCCTCCACCTCCACCCCCACTCCACATATCCACCTCTTTCTCTTTTGCGTTATGTATATAATGATATTAAGTCACTAATTTTGATAAATAAGTATATGTTACTTGGGGCTTGGGGCTATAGGTGACAAAAGACTTTTAAAATAAGGTGTGAGTGACACAAGTCTTAATTATTGAGTGGAGGTGATAATTATTTTGTTATGGATTAAGAAAGTTTGGGAAGTTTGAAAATAACTCACAATTTTTTTAATTTATACTTTGATCCCAATATTTACCTAAAATAACGGGAAACTGAGGGGAAAAAAGACGTCTTTCTCTCTCTTCTCATCCATTGTTGTTTTCTCTCTCTTAGCAATTTTTGTTGTTCATTGTTTTTTTTTCTTTATTCATCATCTTCTGCTTCATTATCATCATCTTCTACTTCATTATCATTTTCATCTTCTTCTTGTCGACCATTTATTGTTGTTGTTGGTACAACACTACTGCTGCTATCTGACCAATTTCTTAGGTCAAATTTTGTTTACTACATCACTTTCCACTTTGGCATTACTTCATAGGTGACTTTGATAAGTAAAATTATGATTTTTATTCGTATTTATCATCTGGGTACACTGTTGTTTTTCCAATAATGGATAGAACCCTGATCATGAATCCAACACAAGTGCCCACAATTTAAAAAGATCAATCATCTGGTGCATCAGATGAGTAATCTGTTGCATCAGAAGATTTATCTGTTGCATCAGACTGTTTATCTGTTACATCAGACTTATTATCTGTTGTGTCAGACTGTTTATCTGTTGCACCAGACTTATTATCTGTTGCATCAGACTGTTTATCTGTTGCACCATACTAATTATCTGTTGCAACGGATGATTAATCTGTTTGGAACAACACAAATCAGCCTCTGTCACAAACCCAACACATAACCAATATGTTTCAATTCTTGCTATTTCTACTGGATTCAAAATTATTCCTTACGTCCAATTACCCGTCCCAAATTTCCCCATTTTACTTGTCTTTTTCATTAATCAAGAAAAGATTAAAAAAAACCATGTTTTACCCTTTGCATTAATCACTTTTTCTTCAAATTAAAATGGAAACATCATTTATGAAATTTCGATTGAATAGCAAACAATGGTTATTTCAAACACGTCTACTGTTCCACCAACTGATCAGTGGGTTATGGTAAACTAGACATGTTATTAATTATTTTTCTTAATCAATGTGACATCTCAATTTGGGACGGGTAATTTGAGACGGAGGGAGTACGAATTAAAACGTCAAAGTCAAGCAACAAACTAGTCATCTGTTGAAATAGACTATTTATCTGTTGCATCAAACTGATTATCAGTTGCATCAGACTTCTTATCTGTTGCAACATATGAGTAATCTATTTTGAACAACACATCAACCCCAGCCATAAACCCAACAGATAGATCTTGCTATTGCTACTGTAGATCTAAATTATACCTTTTACGTCGAACCATCGACATGTTTGTTGAGAAGATAATAGACAGAATGAAAATTAAATATGGATTAAAACGACAAAGATCAAACATAATTTTTATTAAACAAAAACAAATAAAAATACATATAATAGACTAAAAGAAAAATAATAATCTTATTATTATTATCATCGTTGCCAGTCGGCCAATCTTCAATCGAAAGTAGCAAGGCCCTGCTCAGCCTGCGTATCTCGCGGAGCGTTCTTGCTCTAACTCCTCCTAGTTCCCATTGCAGGTCACAAACTTGATTCCGAAGTTCATTCACGGTGTCTTACAGAAAAGCAACGTCCCACACTGGGCAGCCATAATCTAGAACACATATGAATTGACAAAAAACTTAAAATCAAAAGTAAAGATTTTAAGAATAACCGAATGTAATATAACTTAAACTACAAATTGGCAAGAAAAAAACTTACCTTAGTCAGGGAAGAGAAAGTGGTGGAAGTGCAGGTGTAATATGAAAGACGGGATGCAATAAATAAATAGAGTGTAGTTGAATGAACGATTGAGTAAGGAGGGACCTATTTTTAGAGGATTGAATTGAATGAGAGGCAAGGCAAAAAAACGCGACTGTTCACCTTCATTCATTAATTACATTTTTTGATTAAATTAAGAAAATAAAAATTGTGATAAGTCATGACTTTTTAGATTATTATTATTAATTAGTTCTTTTCAAGAACCATTTTTATTGAGTTGTGACAACAGATTCTATATATGTTGCATCAGATAACTCATCTGTGACAACAAATATATCATCTATTGTAACAAATATAAAACCTGTTGCATTAGATAACCTATCTGTTGCAACATATAATCTAACTGTTCACCTCTATTTATTAATTATATTTTTTATTACTGTGAAAAGTAATAACTTAATTAAATTAAGAAATATTGTGAAAAGTCATGACTAATCAGATTATTATTATTAATTAGTTCTTTCCAAGAACTATTTTTATTGAGTTATGACAATAGATTCTGTATCAGTTGCATCAGATAACTCATCTGTGACAACAGATATATCATCTGTTGCAACAATAGAGAACCTGTTGCATCAATAATATATCTGTTGCAACATATAATCTACTTTTTAAAAAAAAACTATCATCATATCATTAATTCAAATTTGTTGACTTTTTTATTTTATAAATTTTAAAAAATACCTTTTCAATTTCTTTAATAAAATAATAACTATTTTATTTTCTAGCAACAAATTGTATATTTGTTGAATCTGATAAACCATCAGCTGCAACAGATATACCATCTGTAGCAACAAATAGACGATCTATTTTAATAGTTTTTTTTATTTCTTCTAACAGCTGATACATCAGTCGCAATAGTTGGAGATTTTGATGCATCAACAAAACTGTGGAATGTATGTGATGTGTTTTTGTTTTAGACAAAAAGTCATGACTCTTCACCTTTTTCTTAACAATCATCATATAAGTTAATTAATCTAATATTGTGACTTTTTTTATTATATAATAAATAATTTTAAAAAATAAATTCAAAAACAAAAATGGTGAAAAGTCACGATCAGTTATTAAAATTAAATAATCGTACTTTTGCGGTTATAAATTGTGTTTATCATTTATTTCCTTATTATTTATTTATGAACCATTTTTCATATTAAATAATCGGAAAGTCATGTCTTTTCACCCTCTTAATAACAATAATAACTCTTTTTTATTAATAACCGCTTGTGCAACATATGATCGATCTGTCGCATCAGATTAACCTATGTTGACACAAATTGGTCAATCCCTACCACCAACCGTCGACATGTTGAGAATAAGGAATAAACAGAATGATAATTAAATACTAAATAAGAATTAAAAATTTAAAGTCGACCACCAAATGAAACATAGATTTTTGAATCCCTTGGGTAGATCCGATATAAAAAAAGGAGGAAAATACATACGCTAAAATAAAAAATATTACCTAATTATTATTAGTACTATTATTATTATTGTCAATCGGATATTTTTCATCCGGCAGCAGCAGGGCCCTCCTCAGCCTTGCTCCAAAGTCAGCCAAATCTCTCTGGAGTTCATCAAACTGCCTTTGAAGTTCCCGCAAGGACTCGATATGAATCTTCTTGTACGAATCTGGATCATCCATATTTGTAAGGAGGGACCTATTTATAAATTATTGTATCTCGAAAAGAAAAGAAAAGAAAAGAAAATTGCTTTAAAATAAATCTAACAGATGGGTAATCTGTTGCAAAATATATTCCTTCTGTTAGATAACTTACAACATATTAATAATCTGTTGCAACAGATGTATATATCTGTTTGATTTCTCCAACAGATACGTCATATATTGCAACAGGTTGATTATCTATCGTAACATATGTCTCCAATTGTTTGACAATATAAACAGATGTGGCATCTGTTGCAACTAGCTAGTCATCTGTTTATTCAATTTAAGCCATAGATGGGCTAGAAAGAATAAGGTGCGTGCAGATGGATCCACTATCATATGTGTGAGAGTTAAGTATGTATTACTGATAAGGTCACCGGGCCAACACATACAAAGTACAATATTTTTGTAAATGTAGTTTTTAACCGATTAGGCACTGATCACTCAAACAAGATCCTGCATTGTACAGTTAAGTTTGATGGTGTAGACACCCTGTTACAGATTACTGCCGGTTGTTGCTCGTATTTATGCGTGTCAAGTTTTGAGAAGAGATCAATATTTGGTGTCATTGTAGAGATCCAATAGCGATTGGACTTAACTTTAAGTGTGCATTGGCCTCCGAGAAGGCCTTCGAAGCCTCGCACTGCATCAAACAAGAACAGAAAACCAATAGAAATTCCCCTGACCCAAATTTATATGGAAGGGTTGTTGGAGAAGATGATTATATGCCAGAAGAAGCCGAAGGAGAATACCTGCAAGGAGAAGGGGAGTTGATGAAAGATTATATCATCTGAGAGTTAATTGAAGAGGAGACATAGAGTAGCAAGGAACTTCTAGCAAATCTGGCCGATGAAATTATCTTAAAACATGTGAAATCTGAATTAAGTGCAAATATGAAAATGTATCCAATAATGTAAATCCGTCTGTTGTTTCTCTCAAAGAAAAATAATACAGATGGACACTTTGCTAGGGAGCTGCGACTAGGTAGCGTGGTCGGGATTATCACCTAGATAGAAAATAGCAGAAGAGCAAGAAAGCCGCCTTAAGGGAATTGAGGGTTGAAATATTGTACAGTAAGTCTAGAAAACTTGCGCCAACAACAACTGCAGTTAAAGTAAGGAAGCTAAGCGAAGGTAGAAATTTTTGAATATTAAATTGCTTCCCATGTCTTCTTGTTTGTGGTTTCGATTAGGTCCACTGTTGTTGACCTGATCGAAACCACAAACGAGATTGAAAAGCAAATTGAGTATCGTTACTTCCTTAGCAATATGGTTATAATTGATTGTGTTTTCTTGCCTTAGCATGCTTTTAACATTCTTGGAGAAGATCAGATGCTTGCTGCAGTATGTGAATCCCGATAATTTTCAAGCTTGTCTCCAGCTTGCTGATTCTATATTTAAGCTGGTCGTTGTCGTCTTTGAAATTGGTATAGAGTTCCTGATCTCTTGTGAGCTCGATCAGGAACACTACCTTCAAAGTTGTGGCATTGAAGAAAGCCTTCAGAACACTTTCTTTAAAAGCCTCAAAGGATACATGGAGGATCGTTGTGTTTGTTTTAGGTCAAAATGTGTTGATGCACAGTCAAGATGTGGTCCCAACAGTTGAACAACTTACTTTTATCGATCGTTTCTCAATGCAGCTTGGTCAACCAACCTTCAAGGGATTTGGTAATTAATAAGCAAGGAGTTACGTAACGTTTGCTCTAAATCGACTCTACAAAGTCTATCAAACGTTACGTAACTCCAGGCTCATTATCCCATCAAAAAACTTTACCCAAGTTGGTGGAAAAGTCAAACGAGCTCAATCTCTCAGCCTTTCTACTGATCGCTCTTCTCCAATTATAGATGTCAAGATATCCGCAATATAAAAGTCTACACCATCGCCAGAAATGCTTGCCAGGGCGCAAGTCTTCAGAAGGCATTAATAGCAATCCCTCAATATCATGCCTTCTAGTGATATTGAAGATGAGGAAAGTGATAAATCCTTCTCACCAATGGGGCGTGAAATAATATCGAAATCCCAGCATGATTTTATCAAAACTATTAGTATCGACGGGTTTCGAGTTGTGATGCCGATGAATAGCCCTAACACAGTTTTTCGTGATATTGTACTTAAATGTCAATTGGGGAAACCTTTTAACGAACTTAAGAGTATTATGAAGAAGGAAAACATAGATGGACTTTTTAAGAAGAGTTGCTTTGCATACTTTCTTGAGATGTCTGAGGCCCGCCCTCTCCGTTTCCCAATGATCATGGTATATGGACTTCTCAAGTGCAAGATCAAGTATGCAGGGGATGAGGAAGGTTCGAAGGAGGGCGAAAAAAAGATGGATGAAGTCTGGATCAACTACTATGGCATGCCGGTTTGTTTTGGATTGAAAGAGTTTGCCATAGTGACGGGCTTGAGATGCGATCGTACAGAAGAACCTCTCATTAAGGAAACACCCCACAAAGGGTCTAACAAACGTAAGATAAAAAAATGGGTTGTTGGGCATTGTTGGACCTAGCTATAGAGTGGAGGATTTGATGGCGGATCTCGAGAATAAAAACATACCAAAGCACTACAGGGAGAAATTGTGCTTAGTTTGGTTTGTCCATTCCGTTTTATTGACAAGAGACGTCAGGAAAGTCATAGAAGATGATTTGTTGGCGCTTGCTGATGATTTTGAGAAATTCAACGATTATCCCTGGGGATATGACAACTACTACTTGACTGTCGAATATTTACTGAAAAAGCTAAAGCCAAAGACGATCATATTATACGGCTTTCCTTGGGCTTTCATGCTAAAATTGATCACTATTTTTACTCATTTATTAATTTATATTGAATATAGTTATTATGACTTTTTCTTGCTTGCTTCCTGTTTACATTTTTTAGGATTGGACATGTGAAGTCATTCCTCCCCTCCAAAAGCAGTTCAAGGATTACCCGGATAAGGTTTCTCATCCAAGGATCCTTAAGTGGTTAGCTGCTATAAAGAGCAGCAAAAAATATATTAAGGAGGCTGATCTCTTTAACCCTATGGATGATGCAGTACGTCTTCATGCAACTAAAATAATTTGCCTCAAAGTAAGATATCGAAATAGATGTTCCATCTATTGCGACAGATGGGTCATCTCTTGTAATAGATTACCCATCAACTACAACTGGTGCAATAGATGGGTAATCTGTTGCGATAGACGATCCATATTTCACAACAGATTAACCATCTGTTGCTCTGGTTCTCTGAACCCCACTCAACAGATTACCCATCTATGCAAATTATGCAATATATGGGTAATCTAATGCAACATATTATCAATCTGTTTCGTCATACAGATCAACTATTGCGGCAGCTAGATCATCTGTTGTATAAGTTAGCTGTGTTAACATCCATGTAACTCGAGCCTCATGTAACCCAACTGACTGTAAATTATTATTTTATGATTTAAATGCCTCCTGTCTTTTTTTATAGGTTGTGTATCCTTGGATCGTGCATACCATTGATGAGCTGGGGATGACTTTTTTTCTTACTCTGTGTCTTGTTGATACAAAAGAAGACCCAACGGTGAAGTTAATAAAGAAGGAATTGACTGGAGAAACATCCATAAGAAGAACAGTTAGGCAAGGTCAGCCTAATGTTGAAGCTCTTCACGACCAACCTCAAACTGCAACAGATCCGGGTGCTTTTTTTGGGGGTGTTACTGGTGGAGTTATTTGTAATGGTGGCAGCCACCCTGATGCTGTTGTTGCTGCCATACGTGATTATGAGCATGTTGGTGCTTAACAAAAAATAAATACTTTTGAAAATACCCCTTGCACAGGTCCTCCCTCTCACCCTTACACTGGTCTCTCCCACCCTTACAGTGGTCCCTCTCACCCTTCCTCGCCCTAATTTTCTCATTGAAAATGCAAAGTGTGCAAGGATAGAGAGGATAAACTCCTTGAAAAGCTAGAGTCTATTGCTGAAGCTGCCGAGGATTTAAAATCCAGGAGGGGTGTCATACCATCCAACGAGGTGGGGGATCCATGCACTCCTACAGTGGCAGTTAGGAAGAAGAGAAGAAAAATTAGACAAATTCTCTCTGTTCTAAAATCAGTAAACATTGTAACTCCTCCCACTCCAAGAGTTGTTAAAGTTCAGGGGTCGCCGAAGAAGGTGGACATATTCGCGGTGCTTGGCAAGGAGAAGAAGAAGGAACTGGAAGAATTCATGAAGATGAAGGTTCAAAAAGAATACACCATGCATTCATTTGCCGCCAAAGACTTCACGAATATGAAAAATATGCGCGTGTGGTACGAGGACAATATAATTTTACTTTTGCTAACCTAGCCTTCCAATCTACTCCATGAAGAAGAATCTACACAACATATGTGTAATCTATTGCAATAGCTTGGTATTCTGTTGCAACATAATACACATCTGTTACATAAGTTGCGTTGGCTGGGTAATCTGTGAACTGATTCAAAGAATTCTCTGGATCGGATTCTTTCCACTGTGTTTGTATTATTTACAATTACTAACCTATTTAAAAATTGTCTTCTTATACCACAATATGTTGATGAAATTCCCTGCCTTATGAGGGGCAGGCAATTAGCATACCCGAATGCTTATGATGCTGCCGATAGGATAATGGACCTCAACTTCTACAACAATTTTAAGGATAGGTACACTAATCTCCGTGAGCTAGCTAATTTCGGTGGCCTGGGATTTGATGAGTTAGTTTCTACGTTCCAATGGGATGAAGAAATGATTAAACATGTTAGAGAGAAGGAGCCATATCCACACGGCCAGAGTTGGACCAAGGCAAAGAGAATCCTTGCAGTCATGAACGTGGATGTCACACATTTTCTCGTTGTTGAGATACTACTATACGAGGGAAAAATTAAGGTTTATGACTGCAACTTACCTGTCTTCAGCGAGAAGATATTTTTAACCCACATGCAGCCACTCTTGAAGTTGTTGCCCAAGTTGTTGACGCAGAGTAAGCTGCTGGATTATTTGTCGTTTGAAGTCTTGACGAAGGATTCATGGGATTTTGAAGGTCAAAATAAGAACATCCAGCTCCCAAAAAATACAACCGGTGCAGCATACGGGCCGTACTCGCTTGCATACATCGAGTGTTTATTGACCGGCACACAAATGACCAGTGTGTGCGACGCCGTTGTGGAAAAGATACAATGGGTCTGGGCATATGGGGTACTAACTAAATGGTTGGAGCCCGTGTATAAAGAAGAATATGTACAAAGACAGAGACGAACAAGTTAACAAATTTTCATTTCAAGCCAATTCACTTTACATGTAGTAGCAATAATTTTTATGTCTGGCCAAGTTGAATTTTTATAATGCAACAGATTTTATATATGTCGTAATAGATATAGTACCTGTTATGACAGATTGATTATATGTTGGAATAGGTTGGTCATCTGTTACGTTATGCAGATGTTCCCAGTCTGTCTGTTGCAACGGATATACGAATCTGTTGCAACTGATAGATAATCTATTGGAGAAAATAAAAAAGTAGGAAGACCTGTTATATAATTTTTAGCAGATGACCTATGTGTTGCATCTAATGTTGCAACATATGTCTAAATCTGTTTGATAAGATATGTCGTCTGTTGCAGTAGATGTATTATCTGTTGCGATATTTAAATCTAGTACTCCATTTTAATTAACATGTTCAAAATTAAGGATTAAATTATATTCATAGACAGCATAAAATAAATTGAAGCCTTCAAAAATTACATAAAATAACTCAACAAATAAATGAAATGTAAAAAAAATCATTATGGGTACAAACGATCTACTCTACAAATAAATCAATAAGTTAAACCAATGAGGATAGGTTATTACATTGACGGACTCAAGCTATAAAGATCTAATTAATATGGATAAGTTGTTCTTCATCCAGTGCTACGGAATTCGGCTTTGGTCGTCGTGGATCTGTAATGTCGCTTGTGTACGGCTTCTGAGCTTTCGCTTCTCCGTATTTTCATAAAAGAGCAGCATATTTTTTGCGGAGTAATCCGGCATCAAGTCCATCATTTGGTACTTGTAATTCATCGCTCAAATTCTCGGCATAGGCGGCAGCAAAAGGACCACAATCCCTGCGTTATAAAAAAATAGATAATCCATATCTTGCAGTTCATGCAAGCGTTGTGAAATTTGTGAAATGAAACTAAATCATGACACTTAAACTTATAGGCCACCAATGGTTTATTGAGCAATTCCTTCAACATATTGTACATCAAATGGATTAGCCATTTTATCCCGGTATGCTTCAATCGTCGACCAATCAGTATGAACCTTTTGGTTCAAAAAGTCACTCATATCAAGGTAAGTAGGCAATATTTTAGCTAGCTTTTGTATCTCAGACAACGGTCCGAAAGATCTCCTTCGCAACATCGAGTCATAAACTCGGATGTGCCTCTCTTTTAGAACGACGACAACCAATACCCAATGGAATTCATCACCATAATTGATTGGGATGTACACTTCGTCGATCAAATGTCAATGTAAGCCAGCCGGAATGCTAAAACCTTTGATGATGTTGATTAAGCACTTTTCATTTCGGGAAAATTCCGGCTGTTGTTGACAATACCTATCATAGGCATTATTGATATAAACTTTCTACAAACAATTGTTTGTCGTGTATCTATATTGTTCTTGTGTTTGCAACTTCGCCTTCTTTCAGAGGTAGTAAAAAATGACATCGATGTGCTGCATATATTATCAAACATTTCAGATTACGTGACAAAAAAATTAATACACAAATACAATTAAATAAAGTATTAATTAATAGTAATATGTATGACATTTAAACCTCATCATTCAAGCAAGTTTGGGGCTGTGACATCAAATAGAACCAATTCTTCATTCTGGGATGTGCAACAACAAAGTCGAACATATCAGAACCAAGACTCGATTCATTTACTTTGTAGCATTCATCATTTTATTTTCTACATGATGATTTATATGTGTTAATATCACGTTCTTACAACAAGAATAGTATAAACCAATATCTTTAAAATTAATTTATGTACCTACCGGCATGATGCTTTAATAGACCATCGACAATCCATTCTTAATAGTCGTTGATCAACTGTGTTACTTTTATTGGAGCCTCATCCGAGATGTTGAACCCTTAAAATTGGTAATTCTTCCATTCTCCCGAACTGACAAGCTCCATTTTTTCTTCTTATTTGGAAGCAGTTGATGGATTATCAACTGTGATATTATGCTCTTCAGCAGTGACTTACTACGACATCCATCTGAAAGCCAGAATTGTCAATGCTAATTACAGATATACAACAGATTATCCATTTGTTGCAACAGATGAATCATCTGTTGGGATAAATTTGAACAGGTAAATCAGAGTAGTACGATAATTTTGAACACATGACCCATCTGTTGCAACATAAGACTCATATGTTGCAATAGATAACGAATCTAATGCAACAGGTTAGACAACAGTTGGAACAAATGTATATATCTGTTTGATAATTTTCAACAGATGTATCATCTGTTGGAACAGGCGATGTACGAATACCTTCTTCGGCTCATGCTGCTCTCCTGTGACCCTTGCACACTGAACATCGGCACAAGACAAAGATAGAGGCGTTGCAATTTTGCTTTTTTTGGTGCGTGATGATGCGTTGGAAGTATCTTTTCTTCTCTTCTTAGCCCCCTTGATCTCTAGTGGAGTGAATGAATATGAAATTCTCTTTGATGGAATGACACCCCTATTAGATGTCATTTCCTTTACAGAAGCATTTAGTGCATTAATAGCATTAATCACTCCATCATGTTTCGCCTTGCAGTCTTAACATTTGCATGCAGAACATTCGCTAGATATGGCAAAATTTGGAGAAAAATCTGTACAGACAGTGTGATCATAATCATAATGGCTTGTTGTTTCATAAATGGTAAGAGGAGCATTATTAGCCCCAACAGCAGCACCACGACCACTACCACTACCACTACCACTACGACTACCATCGTCAACATCAACAAGCCCACCCTCCAAAATTATTTTTCTTGTGATGATTGTTACTCCAAATAATTCTATTTTTATTCCATCAACGACCTTAGGGTCCGGTAAAGTTTGCACAAACCATAAAGTAAGAAAAAATGACATCTTCAACTCTCGGTTGGTCGGAACAAGCCACAGATGGACAATCTAAAATAAATCGGTACATCTATTAGAATGATGATGAAATCATTTAAAATAATCATTAATTAAAACAAAAACATAATTAGAATTGAACTTACTGCTTCCTTGGGCGGGTTAAAAAGATCAAGAAATTTTGTATTTCTATCGGTTTTGGCTGACAACCATCTCAAGATTCTTGGACAAGAAACTTTTTCCTGGTAGTTCACTTGTTGTCTCAAATAAGGAATGACTTTCAATGCCTAAACCTATAACATAATGCCAATAAATCAAAAACATTATTGAATAAAAAAGAAATATTTACCATGAAGGCCCATGGAAAGCCATATAAGTTGACTCTCTTTGGCGTTAACGGAGTCAACAAATATTGGACAGTCATTTTGAAGCTTTCATAACCCCAAGGATAGCTGTTAAATGCCTCAAGATCCTCGGAGAGCTTTATTAAACCAACGGTTATGTTGTTGTTAACGTCTCTCGCCCAAAGAATATTATGTACAAACCAAACCAAGCACAATGATTGTTTGTGCTTCTTTGACAGTCCTTTACCTTTCAACGCTTCTATTAAATTTTTGTTTTTGAAGCTTGTACCAACAATCGACATTAGGTCATCACGATCACTCGACTTGCCTTTGCCTTTTTTGGGTGTGCGGGGTATTTTTTTTGGGTCAGAGTAGGTATAACTTGAAAAGGAGAAGAAGGATAACATTTTAGTCTGGTAACTATGACAAACTCCTTCCAACCAAAATAAACAGGCATGCCACAGTAATTTATCCACACCTCATCCATATTGTCTTTGTTTTCATATATAAACCTACGCTTGAGAAGATCGTATACCATTTTCATTTGAAAATGAGCATTGTTGTCCTCCGACAAATCAAGATATTTCCCAAAACAGCTTTCTCTGAAATAAGCATCCAGTTTTGGTTCTCAAAGTATTTTTCTGAAGGCCTCGAAAGATTTTTCCATGATTGACTTAACCACGAAATCACCTGTTAAATCTGTGGCACCATCGCACTGCATTCTCACAGGATAACGATCAATGCTGAAGGTTTTGACCAACTCTTCGACGGAAGGGCTATTAGTATTTGGATCATCTCTTTTGAGACATTCCTCCTCTCCGTGTTCATTATCTTCTGCTCCTGATTGAGATAACGCTTGTAAAGCAAACTCATAGAGTGGTGGATGTAGCCGAGTTGCTGCAATTGTTCCTTTACTTGGACTTGATTCAATTTTTTTTCTTTTGGGAGTCATATTATCTTAAATTAACAGGAACATAAAATAGATTATAATTGATTAATGCATCGTTAAAAAGGTATAACAGTAAATCTAACATACACAACGGTAAAATAACAGTTCCAACAGACCATACATCTGTTGTACCAGGTATGTTATCTGTTGCAATATATAACCGACATGTTACAATGAATGAGTAAATCGTTGGAAATAATAAAAACAGATCTCTAATCTGTTGCACCAGGTATGTTGTCTCTTGCAACATATAACCGACCTATTGCAACGGATGAGTAAACCGTTAGAAATAATAAAAATAGATCTCTAATCTGTTGCATCAGGTAGTTTATCTGTTGTAATATATAACCAACCTGTTGAAATGGATAAGTAATCCATTGGAAACAAAAAATAGATCACATATCTGTTGCACCAGGTAGTTTATCTGTTGTAACATATAACCAACCTATTGAAACGGATGAGTAATTCATTAGAAACAGTAAAAACAGATCACATATCTGTTGCACCAAGTATGTTATCTGTTGCAACATATAACCGACATGTTGCAATAGATGAGCAAATCGTTGGAGATAATAAAACAGATCACTGAACTGCTGAAACATATTACTCATCTGTTGCAAAATGAGTTATTTGTTGGATCAATATTGTTTAGATTTCTTCCAAACAAAAGAGTCGTCTATCGCAACAGATGAATGATCTGTTAGATTGTTCATCTGCTGCATCAGATTTTCATAGTTGCATCAGATTTTAATCTGTTGCATCATATGTTTCATCTGTTGCAACACCATTTTTATGAAGACAAATAACAAATCAACCCAAAAACACCAACACATCATACACACACACACACACTAAGAACATCAACTGTGAATAAAAATCACCAACAAATTCGAATCAACATTACGACAACAAGAAGAAGAAATGCCAGAAGTTAGAGTTCTATTCAGTCCACATTTCAATACTAGAAGAGTAGTTGGCTCAAGTTCCTCTGTTTCTTCATAATTTTTTATCTGTGAAAAAAGAAATGGGACGATGAAGAACTCGAAGTTTGATACACTAACAACATGGATTGTACCAAAACATCCATAAAAACAGTTTACAAACACAATACACAACCTAGACAAGTTAGAAACAAGTCCAAAAATCAAGAATGCTACACAATGATGAGATAATAACGTGTATAACCATACCAACGATTACAAACGATCACAAGATTACAATGAACAAAGGATAGATAGTTAGACCTTGGTTGGTATAATCTTAAAAACCCAAGAACATGTGATACTCTTGGACCCTTAACACTACACGCAACGGTTAACCTAACTCCTACGTAGACACAAGAGGGACTTTACCTCCTCTAAAAACCAACGTTTCCAAGCCTTGAATGCAACACAAGTGAAATCTACACTTGTGAAAGCCCTAGTTACAAGTTTCGACCATAGGGGCCTTTCTCACAAAAAAGAAGTGTTTTCAAAGTGTTATACAACTTACAAATATCATCAAAGTCTAAGACAAAATGACCTACAATGTTTTATTTATACTAGGTTACAACTAAAACACAAAATGACCAAAAGGCCCTTTAATGAAAAACCTCAAAATGCAGCCCATGGAGTGTAGTGTAGGTACGGTTTTGGTGTGTGTTTTAGGCCCTCTTTTGCATTTTTCTTGCACACTCCAAGCCTCGGGTTCATTACACTTTCACATGTCCATCCTCATAGTTGTACTTGTATCATCCTCCCCTTCTTGAAAAAGATTCGACCTCGAATTCGTACCTTGCAAAATCAAGAGAAGAAAAACAAGCACACATCCTCATGACTGAGGGGTTGGGGTTAGCAAAAAAAATAACACATCAACATGCCATGCCGAGGCGGAACAAACTTAAAGTATAGCCACGGGTCCTTTGTTTTAATCATGAAAAGATTGGTACAAATGCTACAAATGAGGTGGCTCGAGCAAGCATCAAGACAAAAAGAAAATAGGCCAAGAGTAATCTTTTCCCACCCTAAGATGGTACCGGGATCAAATGGGTAGAGTAACCAAGGACTTAGGTCTCGTCCACTCTCACTTCCCCTAAGGTACCGTCCTCAAAATTAGGCATACCCTCTATATCCCTGTGGAAAATATCATGACCACAAAGAGGGTAGAGAAAGGTGTCACACAAGTCAACTTCAACCATGGTATCCTTATGCAAGTACTTATTAATTTCAAGTTCATTGTCATTAGTATGCTCAACATAGCAAACACACGAAGAAGAAGTAGATGACATTTCTAGGCATGCAACACTTTATCTTTCAAAAGAGTAATCCCCACATAGATATAAATCACCATGAGCAACAAAGAGATCACACACAAAAATATTTGAGCAAGAACAATCACATTTCGGGTTTCCTAAATATTCAAGCAATTTAAGCTCATCTTCACCCGATTGACTATTCATTTCCAAGACTTTACATTCTCTACCCTTAAGAGTACTCTCATCTTCCAAGAAGAGATTTCCATCTTGAGGAGGAATGTTGTCACACCATAGTGGGTTGGCATATAGGCTATATCCTCCAAGGCAAGCTATGCCGTCAACATCACTTGCACCACTAGGTTCATTAGGAAAGATTAAACTATCTTCAAACAAGACATTGTACCTAAAGAGAGAAGGTTCTATCCCGCGGACAGATTTGGGACAAGCAAGCTCACTCTCTATACATTCATTATCAAGTTTCAAAGATGTTCTAATCTCTTCCCTAAGAGGGTAAGCCGCAACTACACTCTTTTGGCCATTAATAGCCACATCACGATATTCTAAGTTCATAGGAGTATAGGGAATAGTGTTTTTACCTTGTAGCTTACATGAGATACGATCGTCATCTTGACATGTGTCCGGGAAGCCCACGTGCTCCCTTGGAACTCCCATGTGATCCAACCTTTCATTTATCACTTCCCATTGATGAGTAATGACTTCAAGTTTAGCCAAAATATCACTTGCAACCGCGGGTTCCATTGTAATTGCACCTACAAAGGAAAAAAGAACAAGCTTACAAAGCAAAACACAAGTTAGTTCGAAACAACCTCACCACACTCTCACAAACTTTATCGTCTCACACTTGGATTTACAAGTGTTGCAAGTCGGCTTGTAGTTCGTGATGAGTCGAGGGGTGAGTCTACTCCTTGGTCGGAATGGATTCTTTTTTGAAGACTCAAGGAAATGATGTTCGAACTTGAACCAAGAAGTACTGCGATTTATAAAAATGACAAAAACACAAAAGAAACGTAGACACGAATAATGGATGCAAAGGACTAATTGACAATCTAGTTAGAGTTTACTAGTTTGTTAATTAGTTATAGGATCAACTAATGAAACCAAGAATCAACAATTAGAAACTAGGAAAATCCAAATTTGAGCTAAATATTGACGGTGAACAGTAATTAGGGTGACGTGGCAGCATGTAATTGGTCTCAGGCCCACACAACTTTCATCACAAATTTGAAATTTTAATTTTCACACAATTTGGAATAAAAGACAATTGTATTTGAAGGGAAAGTATAAGTCTTGAGTCCTTTGTAAGTTTAATCTAAAAAGGATGATCTTGACTTGTACTAGTTCCACCAAACAAGGCTCCTTGATTTAAGGATAGTAGTTGAAAAAGTTGATGGCAAGTCTAGGAAGTGATGGCTCAAGTCTTCTCACAAACACACTTTACAACTTTTATCTTCACTCCCTTTAAATCTATTTGCACTTTTTGTTGGTCAAGATATGAGAGTGGATGAAGAACAACAAGAACACCACAATAATTTTTGAAGAACACCAACAACACACCCAATGTTTTTTTTTTCCAACCAAATCCACAACAACAAGCTCAACAATCCCACGGCCAAGACCACTTTTGTGATGTGTTTTCGATTTTTACAAGAGATGAAGGTTGTTGTCACGCCTCAAATCCTATTGGGGTGGACCAGCACCCGTAACCGAGGAGGCCCGGGAGAACCAGCTCATAACCTTATACTTCCCATGCATACCTCTATGACAACCCAAAATTCGAACAACATCATGTCGCATATAAAAGGAAATAATCACATTTATAAGCTCGAGCACACATATATATGTATATACAATACTTGGCCGTTGGAGCCATCACGTCTATTAACAAAACACCACCTTGACTGTACATTAGGTCTACAAAGCCTCTAGACAATACACAGAGTTTAACTAAGGTCGGGACACACCCCGCCATATAACTAACTTCTATACAATACCAAAAGTGACTGGATATGACACGGAAAGCCCCGAAGCAAACTGGAGCTCACCAAAAGCAGCTGGATATCCTGGCTCCTACTTGTGCGGTGTATGAGCTGAGGTACCTGTGCTTGCAGCATGAAATGCAGGTCCTCCGTGGGGGTCGTCAGTACGAAATATGTACTGAGTATGTAAAGCTGTAGATAATCACATATGATATAGGAGCTCAATAGAAATCAGAAACAAGTGAATAAATTGTAATAGGAGTGGACCACACTTACTAGAACTTGTGACAACCTGTACATTGTATTTATTCAATCACTTTACCTTCGTTCTTATCATCTTTGTAATCATTACTGTACTGTACTATGACCATTAGACTACCTCCAGTACATATCAACTGGGATCGACCCATGATAGGCTTATGCCCCTGGGATACCACCCATAAACACATAAATAGGGATCGACCCATGATAGGCTTGTGCCCCTGGGATACCACCCGATAAGAGAGAACTTCCATCACTTAGTTTAATTAATCTTTGAGATTGTTATTTCGGTCGCCACCGCATTTTTGATACTTTGAAACAATGATACATCAATAAGAGACATATAAATAGACCATCAATGCAATAACAATGAAGTAAGAACTCTTTGGCACATCAATGAAGTGTTTTGGAGTCATCAATGCCATAACAATGAAGTAGGAACTTATTAGTATATCAATGAAACGTTTTGGAGTCATTAATAGCACATGGATCTTGTTTGAGTAACCGGATACCTTCTGACATTCATTAGTGCAATAAACATGTAAGATTTGGAAAACAAGTAAGTACTGGAATGTCTTGACATCTTGTAGGGTAGAAACAAGTTCATTGGTAACGTAGGACATCATACAAAACCATTATGGATCACATGTTATTGAATAACTTTGGAAACTTTCTTAATAGAACAATTGTTCACTTTCATGCCAAAGATATGGTATAGAGTATGCTTTACATACTTGACTGTCAACCTTCAATACTAGTCCCAAATGGACTTTCCGTCTTTTCGGATTACTTATCTACAATGAACATATATAGCAATCTAGTATTAACAACCAACGTCATAATTCAATTATTTGAATTCACCAAACTAGTGGTTAAGTAGTAAGCCTTAATTACACCATAAAGGGTGTCACTTTAACCCTCTTATACTCCAATTACATTCACATGCCATGCACATTCATACAACATCCTCCAATATCAAGTTTGGATTCATTTATCCTTCCAACCAATCCATTAAATCAAATTGAGCCATAGACATAAATAATCATCAATTCAATAGTATATCACCATATCCACCTTCCATAACTCAATTACCATATCTACCTTCCACAATTCAATACAACCAAATCATGAAAAATAGTCCATAACCCTATTTCCATCACCTTTCAATAACAACCAATACATATAATCCTCTATCACATATATACATATGGAAAAGAACAAAGGCAAACAATATTCATACCTTAGAATTCACTTCTTGATTATGCAATCCTGTTTGCACAAATAATAGGTGTCGTTCGAAGCTCTCGAGATGACAAACGCAGTTATCAGATTACTTTGAAATTTTTACGGTTGAATCAAAAGTAATGTAAAGGTCAAATTTGGCTAGGGTTTGTTCTTTCTTAATGATTGATGATGAAAATGAGTTTTTGAACTCATATACATGTATATATACACATATTCCCGTCCATAATATAATAGGAAATGACCAAAATGCCTTTAAAATTTAAATAATGTCAAATCTGTCCTTTGGTGGACTGTTTTGATAAGCTAAAGTAGATCGACCATAACTCTTTGCTCCGATATCGGATTTGGGTGAAATTGGTATAGTTGGAAGGATAATTCAAAGGGATTTCATTTCATATAAAGTAGGCCACCCAGTTCGTCCTGTACAAGGAGTTATGGTCGTTTGAAGTTGACCCTAAAAATTTGTTTTGATAGGCTGAAGTAAAACGAGTATAACTCCTTACTCAAACGTTGGATTTGGATGAAACCAATTGCATTGGAAACAAGACTCAAAGATCTTTCTTTTCATTGGTCGCAGATCTCCCAGTTCATTATATTAAGGGAGTTATGATCGTTCGAAGTTGACCCAAAAATTCGGCTGGCCTCAGTAGTTTGTGTGCAGGAAATTTTCCTGCACATTTACTATTCCCAAATATCCCGGCCACCGTTTTATAGTTTCGAACGTGCTCGATTATATCCGAAACCTATCCATTTTTGGAAATCTTTATATCATTGGAAAGTTTATTCAATAACCTTCGCATGGAACCATCGACGAGCAAATTTCGGTATAAATAAAATAAAAAATTAATTCCATATAAATAAGATCAATACACGTACTTGAATACGCCAATACACGTACTTGAATACGAGGTGTTACAGTTGTGATGAACAATAAGAACACCGCAATAATCTTTCAAGAACAACAAAAACAACACAATAAACTCCACTCCAACCTCCAACAATAAATCCATTAACTCATGGCCCAAAACAGTCTGTCACAACAATTGTTCAACAACAAGCGACCAAGTATTCTGTTCACAACAACAACATCAATTTTTAAATCTCAAATATAGATCTAGACTCAAGTGTTAGTAAAGAACAAAATCTAACACTTAGAGACAACAAAACAAGTAAAAATCTCGGCCAAGACACAACAAGAACACAATTTTGGCCAAGACAACAACAATGGACAGATTGCTATTTTTCTAAAATTTTCAGTTTTCGCCAATTTTTTTTTTCAACTAACAAGCCCAAGATTGATCTTGTGGGAACAAGATCAAGCCATGCTCTGATACCAAATGATACACTAACAACATGGATTGTACCAAAACAGCCACAAAATCAGTCTAAAAACACAATACAAAATCGAGACAAGTTGGAAACAAGTCCAAAAATCAAGAATGCTACACAATGATGAGATAATAACGTGTATAACCACACCAACGATTACAAATGATCACAAGATTACAATGAACAAAGGATAGATAGTTAGACCTTGGTTGGTATAATCTTAAAAACCCAAGAACATGTGATACTCTTGGACCCTTAACACTACACACAACGGTTAACCTAACTCCTACGTAGACACAAGAGGGACTTTACCTCCTCTAAAACCAACGTTTCCAAGCCTTGAATGCAACATAAATGAAATCCACACTTGTGAAAGCCCTAGTTACAAGTTTCGGCCATAGGGGCCTTTCTCACAAGAGAGAAGTGTTTTCAAAGTGTTATACAACTTACAAATATCATCAAAGTCTAAGACAAAATGACCTACAATGTTTTATTTATACTAGGTTACAACTAAAACACAAAATGACCAAAAGGCCCTTTAATGAAAAGCCTCAAAATGCAGCCCATGGAGTGTAGGTACGATTTTGGTGTGTGTTTTAGGCCCTCTTTTGCATTTTTCTTGCACACTCCAAGCCTCGGGTTCATTACACTTTCACACGTCTATCCTCGTAGTTGTACTTGTATCAAAGTTGTTGTTGCCGGACAAGTCTTCACGTCGATTGACGGTTGAAAGTCGAAAGGGAACTCGACCAACTATTTTTCGCCGGAGGTTGAAGTCGCCGGGGATTGAAGGGAGAATTTTGCAGAATTGTTGGTTGGGGGAGAGTTGAGAGAAGCTGTCGAGAGAGAGAGGAGAGAGACTGGTTGATTTGGATTGAAGAGGGGTGTGAGTTGATTTGTACTTTTGAAAAGATTACAAAGTTTTGAAAATATTAATCAAGTTCACAATTAACTTAATCAAGTTTCCTAATGATGTTTGGCCCTTTAAGTTGATCAATATCACAAATCCTTTATTCAACACTTAAAAGACACCTTTCCTTCAATTTTCTCATGTTACTTACATTTATTTTATTTTACAGTTTTTGTCAATAAATAATAATCATAAAACATATAATGACTCACATTACTTTAATACTATATATAATGGAGAACGCCCAATTTTTCTAGGCTTCACATGAATTTATTATATCGATTTTATCCTAAATTAAATTTAAAGACCTTGAAGGATCTCACCCATTTTTATAAGTTTAAATAATTATATGGACATTCAAAATGCTATAAAAAAGTAATGAACCATAAAAAAAGTGATAGTGACACCATAAAAAGGTTTTGTCAGGGGTGTCTCATCCAAAAATTAAATCATATATTTGTTTCAATTTCTTATGTCCTATTTCTTTTTTAATTTATTTATTTCCATTATGACATGTTTAATGACACCCCGACAAAACCTAGTAAAGACATTAATTAAAGGTAATTTGTTAACATCACCTTTTTGTTTCTTCCAAAATTTTTTGTTAAAACTAGAGGTAGTTGAACTCTACACCCCCACCCCCACCCCAATAAAAGAGAGGGGTAATTTTTGGAAAAAAATAATTAATATTTATTTGGACTTTGAAAAACTTCACTCATTTTGTAAAGGACTTTGCTCATGTTTTGTGCATTTTTTGGAATCTTAAAACTCTTGATCGTCTTGCTGAAGCCCTTGGCAAGTCGTTTGTATTCTTCCAACATTTCCATCACCTCATGCACTAGGTGGCCAGATCCCCTAGCTATACGCATGATTCGAGATTCAGTCATAATCTTTGGTTTGGTACTGTCCAATTCTGCAATTATGTTGTCAATTTCATATCACAAGGTTAAACTATATGCTAAATAAAGTAGCTTAAACTCAACTCCATAAATGTAGCTCCACTTGCCTTCATCAGTCATGGAGTCCATTATTGTCATATACCGTTTAAATTTTGCCTGACTTTCCTTTTCACGACCTTTTGGCATCATCTCTGCACTAAATCCTGGAAGCATTGAGAAAACCTATACCACCAAAAAAGAACATCAATGATGTGCAACCAGAATGATATTGAGGGAAAGCAAAAAGGCATGAGTGTGATTTCGTAAAACAAAGAAAGGAACCAAAGAGGGGGAATAAAAAAAGAGGTTGCGGATGAGCAAGTTCCCATCAACTCAAACTAGTATTCATGTGTTAAAAATAATTTGGGCAGGAAAACTTAATGCTCAAATGATATACAGGTGATTTGAAGCCCGTAGACTTATTACGAAAGAAAATGCATTAAGATACTTGAAATGTTTCCAACGAGCAGCGTCAACTCTCAAATTAGCCAATCAGGCTGCAAGCCAGATAATCTGCTATTCAAATTTAATTTGAGCGCACATATTAACACGACTATAATAATAACTCTCATTGCTAAATATTTGGCCATCAATAATATTTCACTATTTGGGAAGACTGAACTTCAATGCATGAAATATGAATAAAATATTGAAAAACTTCTTTGAGGAGCATTCCAAGTGAAATAATGGTTCACTAAGAGAACTTTTAACCTCTTTTTCTTTTACTAGTGAAATTCATGTCCAAACACAATTAACCTCCAAATATATTTCTTCCGCTTCAACTTCAAATAGTCTTTTATTCCAACATCGACCAATTATGTACAAATACAATTTCAACTTTCAAATAGTATTTTTTTTCAACATAATTGTTGGTTTCGTACTGTCCAATTATGTTGACAATATTCTCCAACCAAATATTGTCCAAACCCAGAAGTGTTATCTAACTATCTTCAGTGGATTTCAAATTCTTTTAACACTAGTATCAGTATTACAGTTTTAACAATGTCATTAAATTTTTGGAAGGATTAAAATCTACCAATTCAGATAGAGCCTAAATGAACGAACCAGCAGGCTCCAAATGATCTTCAACTTGCTCAAGTTACTAAGTCAGTATTTTTAGGTTCCTAAAACAGAAGATTAAGGACTCATGGAAATTGGAAACAAGCCTAAGAGATTTTCTAGAAGAACTATGAACAAAACAACATCATAATCTTTTGCTATATACTACATGAAAGCTGCTTCTTTTCAAACGAATCGTACAAATAATGAAAATTCTCCAAACCAAATTTCTTTTTTTGATTTTGTTGGCAATTTGTTTTGGAAAAATGAATTTTAGTTTGGCTTTCAGAAACAGCTGTGTGTTTTGATTTAGTATTGTAGAAAAGTTGTCTCTTCAGATTTGAACTTCTGAAATGTTATCACTGAATCCCAAAACCATAGTAACTAATTTTATATGTTTACAGATTTTAGAAACAGGAGGGACTGTTCGCCCATAAAGTTCAAAAAGCAGTAAAGTAAACAAAAAGGGTCAAGAAATGTTGGGACCTCAATGAAGAAAATGGGGGATAAAATCAAAATTTTAGAAATTAGAAACCAGGACTGATATGACTGACTTTAGTGGACTGACAGCGTCAGCTGGAAAGGGGCTTTTCCGGATGAAATGAAATATTTTTGTATCGACTTGGATTTTCATGTTGGTTTTGGATCCAAACACCACACAATTATTTGATTCAGAAAACCAAAATCTATTAGAATTCTGGATTTAGTAATAAATGATATAACATTCAGAAAAAGGTTTCCAAATTTCAAAAGGAGGAGGGAGAGGGAGAGAGAAGGGTTGGGAATCAGATTAATTTAAGTGGGTGGCAAAAACCTGTCCAAGGGGACCCATTTTAAGCATGTTCTGATATTGCTCGTACATGATCCTCAAGGTAAGCTGCCCTTCTGATAACTTCTGAAGAAGTTCAGGCTGCTGATCTATTGAGACCACATCCTGTATCTTGTTCACCAATCCAGACAAGTCACCCATGCCTAGATATAGTTTAGCAAAATAAAGTTAATGGCAGTGGAAATAGGAACATAGGTCCAAGCAAGAAGTTGGCAATCTCAACAGAAGAATGCAAACCTAAAAGGCGGCTGACAAATGGTTTAACATCAAAAACTTCAAACTCATCCATGTGTTCACCGGTTCCAATAAATATGACTGGACTTTCAGTTGCAGCAACTCTGCATATGAAGAACAAAATAGCACATAAATCTTTTTTAATCCAAACAAATGGGCCATAAACCAGAATATTTAGAGAATTTAATCCAACTTAGAATGCTAGGAGTTCAAATGTTAAAAGCTGATAACATAAGCTTAACATATGTTCTTGTAGTTAAATAAGAGTACCGAAAAGCTATAAGAAATTTCCTTATAGAGCCAGCCCATTAATAACTTACGCACTAAGGGCGCCACCTCCTTTTGCATGGCCATCCATCTTAGTAACAATCACCGCTCCAACTGCAACACTTCGTCGAAATGCTTGAGCTTGATCAAAAGCAGCTTGTCCAATACTACTATCCATAACAAATATCACGAGATCCGGTTTCTGCAGAAAACAATAAGATGAGAATCTAATGGAAGAAAAAATATAGAGCATAGTACTAGAACACAGTCACATACCGTTGCTTCAGAAACTTGTCGCATTTCTTCAAAAAGAGCTGCTTCTTGTCTGTGGCGCCCACTGGTATCTACAATTATTAGATCACAATTTTCCTTCTTAAATGTTTCTACACCGTCCACAGCTATTTTCACTGGGTCTGATTCTGTATAGCTGTTGCAGAAACACTCATACAATTAAAACAAAATGGTCTGAAGTGATGATTAGAACAGTGATGCAGTTCAAAATGACCTGATGGCTAATTACGGGTTTCTTCATATTCAGAAAGATGCACAACAACAGTAAACTCCATCCAAAGCAGGTAAACTGTCTATTCCTCTAACCTAACAGCAACAAGAATAGCTTTTTTTTTTTTTAACCCTCCTTTTCCCGTTTGGATGAAAATTTGACTTAAAAGGATTAATTATGTACTATACCTTTTTGTTCCATTCCATGGTTCCAATGTTCAAAGTATCGTATATTAGCTCATGGAGCACACTCGATGCAGTTGGATACTGTTTAATACTTTGATAAAAATAGATGTAAAATTGCTAAAGTTTCAGATTTAAAATATTTTATGGAGTTCTTTCAAGGACATGAACATGGATCTACTAACTGAGAGATGGTGGACTAAGAAGTAGGATGCTTAGGTGTAGCACAAGAACTAATTAGGTGAGACGGAGTTGACTATAGGGTGGTCAAGTTAGTAACTCTAAGGGGTTGGGCTTTATTAATAATGCAGATGATGACTTTTTGGCAGCTATCAGCTAATTAACTTTAATCTTGTGTTCTCAGCAAAGTACCATTCACTTTTCTCATGCATCAGGCAATGTTTCTCAGAATTTGGTTCTCCGCTTTTCTTATCTAAATGCACTTTAAAGTGGTCAATACTTATGGATCTACGACATTGTTTATTGATTGAACAATCAAACAATGATGATTTTCGGCTTCTTCTGCCACGAAGAAGCACAGAAGAATATTGATCATCATTATATAATAGAATGAGCATCAAGCTTCTAAATGTGTGGAGATAACAATAAAATAAAAGAATCAGAAGAGGATATGCCTTCCATAAAAAGGAATTTTAGCTTTTGTTGCATTCTGCTTCAATTGATCGAAAGCACCAGCTCTGAAGGTATCTGCACAGACCAGAGCCGGCTTCCAACCTCTTTTCTGGTGGTGATAAGCATATTTTGTACACGTTGTGGTTTTTCCAGACCCTGTGTGGAATTACAAAAGACATAAGGATAGCACATTGTAATTGAAGAGGAAAAGCTTTTGATGTGTGTTATAATAATTACGCCGAGTAATGCTTACTGCTCAGATAGTAATGCTAGCTGACATATTAAATTGTTACAGAACATACACCTAAAGTAGAAAACTAAATTAACACACCTTGCAAACCAACAAACATTACAACACTAGGTTTCCCTTTTTTCAGTGTAAATGCAGGCTTCCCGGGGTCCAATATGTTGCAGAGCTCATTATACACAGCCTACACGAATGAAAGAAACTATTTTAAGTCGATACAAGAAGGTGGTGAGGGAAAAAATATATAAATGATTAAGAAAATAGAAAAATCAAATGAAAATCCAGTGGGAGATAATAAGAAAACCAGTTAGCTATCACAAAAAGGAAGAAACAAATTAAAAGTGATATCATGATAGGCAGACTATAATTTCATTTGCTTTCTTTTCTAGTATTTTTTCCATAAGTACTTCTGTTCTTTTCTATTTCACTAGAAACATAATGTATAATGATCGACACAAGAGAGAAGATAATGCTTCAATTAGTAAAATAAAAAGGGCAGATCTTTGATCACACTTCCCAGCATCAAAAAAGGATTTGTTTGAGGCAATAATTTGTGGAACAGGCATTGGTATTGCAAGATCTAAAATTAATATCCCAAGAAATACAGTGTCTCCAACACGAACAGTCAAGTAACCAGCAACACATGCATTCTCAATCCTTTTGTAAGCAGAATACAAGTTCAGGAATAAGGTTTCCAAGGGTTTAATTCCCAGCTTAACGACTATGTTTCAAAATTTCAGGCAAATTAAGTTTGATGCCTGGTCCATAAGCGAACACCAAATCAATGCTTGTTTACCCGTCTCAGAACTTAAGAGCTGCTTCCATTGTTTATCCGAATATTTACATAGATGGCTACTTTTACGTGTATATCCCGTCCTCTTATACAACACAGAGAGAGATTCTCAACTAGTTCAACTAAAACAATCATTCGATCAGCATCAACTTCAGGTTTAATGAATATCAAATTCGGAAGCATAACAAGGTCAAATTTTCCACAAAAATAAACCTGTTGAATGATCCTACGCTTGTTGTGTCCAGCGGAAAGATCCTCAAGATTAACAATCTTTTTTATATTGGTTGACATATCCCGAACAAGTTTGAATTGAACGTCGGCCTGGAGAAGAGCACGGGTGATCTCATTGAGGCAATCGTTGAGAACTTTCTCATCAATGATTGTTGCATTGGTCATCTGCTGGAGAGCACGCGAGATGCTCCCTCCTAATTGTGCTAACACCATTATATAAAGAAAACGAAAATCAACAAGTAGAATAGCACAGGATTTTGAAGAAATTTCAGAGCTTGTTAATGGCGACTGAATTTTTGTTCAGCTATTTGCGTGTTATATAAGCATGATTATGGGGGAAACCGACCCTTTTGTTTTTCGCGGGCCGGGGCTTATAAAAAAACAAATCGCGTGGGCAACTAATTTAGTACCAAATATACTTCAATAGTAATTAATAGAGACAATTAATTTACCAAATATACCTGAATAGTAATAAATAGGTACAATTAATTTACCAAATACTCCCTCCCTTCAGATTTATCCGTTATATTTTAATTTGACACACATATTAAGAAAGCAGTGATAAGTCTGGTGATTTTATCAAATTACTCTTATTAAATCATGTTTAGTCGTAGATATTGAAAAAAGATTTGAAGAATAAATAATTAATAGTAATGATAAAACATGAAAATAAATTATGTTTTCTTAATTTGCCAAAAATAACAATTAAAAATGAAAATCAAATTAGATAAGTCCTAATGGAGAGAATTTCCTAAATGACAGCACATAGATAAATTTTTTTGAAAAACACAAGTAGTTTTAAAAGAAAATGCATCGATATTTTATTATATGGAAGAGTGAGTTGGAGGACGATCAAGGGTATATTTGTCATTTAACATTTAAATGATACAATCATTAGTCAATAGTTATATCAATTAAGAACTCCATTAGCCACTTTTTTTCTAGGTTATTTGTCTATATTTTCTAAGTGGGGGGTTTGGGCCACAGGTGACAAAAGAGTTTTAAAATGAGGTGTAGGTGACACAAATCTTAATAATTGAGTAGAGGTGACAATTACTTCATTATGGTTTAAGAAAGTTTGGAAAATTTCAAAATAACCTACAAGTTTTTAAATTTACACTTTGATTCAAATGTTAGTTAATATATAACAGGGAACGAAGGAAAAAAATGCGTCTTTTTCTCTCTCCTCATCCGTTGTTATTTTCTCTCTCTTCGCGATATTTGTTGCTCATTGTTGCTGCTGCTTTATTCATCATCTTCTGATTCATTATCATCATCTTATATTCCATTATCAACTTCATATTCTTCTTGTTGACCATTGTTGTTGTTGTTGTTGTTACCCCAACTGCTGCTCTTTGACCAAATTCTTATGTCAAATTTTGTTTCGTAAATCACTTTCAACTTTGGAATTTACTTGAGAGGAGACTTTGGTAAGTCAGATTATGCTTTTTAGTTGAATCTGGGTAACTGCTCGTGTGTTGTTTTTTCAACAGTAGTTTGCACGCGAACATGAATGCAATACAAGAGCAATCTGTTTAAACAGATCCATTATCTGCGGCACCAGATAAATATTCTGTTGTAAAAGTAGAATCATGTTAGATTCATGTTTAAGTGTTCTAGGTACCCGTAATATGATTATGAATCGAATAGATGGGTATTCTGTTGCACCAGATTAGTAATCTGTTTCAACAGATAAATAATCTGTTTCATCAGATTACTAATATGTTTCGAACAACAAAATACAGCTCCTGTCACACAGAAAACCTAACAGATAACTCATATGTTCTTGCTATTGATACTGGAATCAAATTATTCCTTAATTGTAGACATGTCATTCGTTAAGAAATAGAAATAGACAGCACGAAAATTAAATAAGAAATAAAAAGTCAAGTGCATCAAACATAATTTTTTATAAAACAAACAAAAAAAAATACATAGATAACAGAAAGAAAAAAGCTTAATTATTATTATCATCATTATTACATCATTATTATTTGTATGGCCAGCCGACCAATCTTTAAAGGACAGGAGCAGCGCCCTCCGCAGCCTGCGGATCTCCCGCAGCATCCTTACTCTGACGGCGGCCAACTCCCAATGCAGGTCATGAACCTCCTTCTGCAGTTCCCTCATGGCGTCTCGTAAAATAGCGACATCCCACACAGGATCAACCATATCTAAAAAATGCATAAGTTGATAAAACACACACGTAAACACAAAAGTAAAGAAAAGAAAGAATTCGAATGTAATGTTATGTAATACAACGTATATTTACACAAAAATTAAAAAAAAAAACTACCAGAGACAGGAAAAAACTATCAAGTCCTTGAAGAGAAAGTAGTTGAAGGTGTAACAAGAGCGAGGAATAAATAGTGTGTAGTAGAACGAACGATTGAGTAAGGAGGGACCTATTTATAGAGGATTGAACTTGAATGAGTTAGGCAAAAAATCGCAACTGTTCACCTCCATTTATTAATGATATTCTTGATTACTGTAAAAAGTTATGACTCAATTAAATTAATCAATATTATGATAAGTCATGACTTTTCAGCTTTATTATTATTAATAATTAGTTCTTTCCAGGAACCGTTTTTTTTACACTATTTTGGACAACAGATAATATATCTGTTGCATCAGATAATATATCTGTTGCATCAGATAAATCATCTGTTACAACAGATATATCATGATTTGCAACAAATAGATAACCTGTTGCATTAGATAATACATCTGTTGCAACATATAATATATATATATATATTTTTAAAAATATATTATCTTCATGACATCCAAATTTTCTGAATTTTTAATTATATAAATTAATAAAGCAGATTTAAAGGCACAACTGTTCACCTCCATTTATTAATGACATTCTTGATTAGTGTAAAAAGTTATGACTTAATTACATTAATCAATATTATGATAGGTCATGACCTTTCAGCTTGAAGTTTAGCTTTATAATTATTAAAATAATTAGTTCTTTCCAGCAACCGTTTATTTTTACACTGAGTTGCACAATAGATTATATATCTGTTGCATCAGATAAATCATCTATTACAATAGATATATCATCCGTTGCAACAAATAGTTTAACTGTTGCATCAGATAATATATCTGTTGCAACATATAATATATATATCTTTTAAAAAAAAATTATCTTCATGACATCCAAATTTTCTGACTTTTTAATTATATAAATTAATAAAGAAGATTTAAAAACAAGAATATTTTTGGTGAGTTTTTTACGATTTAAATTGTGTTTATCATTTATTTCCTTATTCTTTTCTGTGAAAAGAAATAACTTAATTAAATCAAGCTGGTGGTGACTTAATCTTTCCGTTTCTTTAATAACCATTTTTATTAATCGAGTTATGGCAACAGATTGTATATCTGTTGCATCAGATAACCCATCTGTTTCAACAGATATACCATCTGTTGCTATAAATCGATTATCTGTTTAAGGAGCTTTTTTGATTTCTTCTAACTGATTCATAAGTCGCAACAGATGAGGAATTTGATGCATCAGAAACGTTTTTTGTTTTTGTTTGTTTGTTGAATGTGTTTAGACAAAAGTCACAATCACGACTATTCATTAACTTTTTTCTTAAAAATCATATCATCATATATATATCTTAATTAAACTAATCCAATGTTGTGACTTTTTTTAAATTAAATAATCTTTCTTTTACGATTATATTATCATTTAGTTCCTTATTATTTATTAACGAATCATTTTTAGGAGAATTTCTCATCATAACCGCATCCCTAACTCCAACCGCCGACATGTATTGAATAGGGAATAAATAGAATGATAATTAAATATTGAATAAGAATTAAAAATTCAAAATCGACCAAACCAAACCAAACCAAACCAAACCAAACATATACATGGATTTTTTTGAATCCCTTATAGGTAGATCGGATATAAAAAAGGAAAATACATACGCTAAAAGAAAGAAAAAACATAACCTTATTATTATTATTATTATTACTATTATTATTGTCAACCTGACAATTTTCATCCGGCAGCAGCAGGGCCCTCCTCAGCCTTGCTCGGAAGTCGGCCAAATTCCTCTGTAGTTCATCAAACTGCCTTTGAAATTCCTGCAAGGACTCGATATGAACCTTCTTGTACGAATCTGGATCTGACATATTAGTATTGTAAGTATAGTAGAATGAACGAGAGTGAGTGAGGAGGTCGGAGGGACCTATTTATAAAATGATTGAGAATTGGAAGAGACTGGACTTAGTCAAACAAAAAGCCACGATTGTTCATATCCCTTAAAAGGAAAAATTACACAAATCTCATATTTAAGACACCATATTACACAATATCCCTTAATATTTTAAAAAATTACATAAAATCTCGGATTCATATTTACTAGTGATACATATTCAATATGTATCACTGCTTAACATATGTATCACAATTTGAAATTCTGGGATAAAATGTAATTAGCAAACTATCCGAGATTTAATGCAATATTGCTGAAACTATCCAAAATTTATGTGTTGTGTATGTTACTTAAATAATACTGGTGACTTTATTAATAAGTAAATTAGAAAAAAAATGAATCTAAATACAACATTTTATCTTTTTGTTGTATTTTCGAAAGATAAAGATTGATAATCTGTTGCAAAATATATTCCACCTGTCAGATAACTTACAACATATGGACAATCTGTTGCAACAGATGGATATATCAGTTTGCTTTTCCTTTAGTTGTGCCGTCTGTTGCAATTTGCTAGTCATGTGTTTATTCAATTTCATCGAGAGCAATCGATTTTTCTAAACACTTCTTGGCCAAATTCAATTTTTGCTCTTGGATTGCTTCTCTTTTTTTCTTTGCATCCTTCAACCAAACTAAATTTTTGCTATTTGATTGAGGGTAAAAATTGAATTTGGAGGCCAGCTTGAAGGATGCAAAGAAAAAAAGAGAAGCAGTCCAAGAGCAAAAATTGAGTTTGGTTAAGAAGTGCTTAGAAAAATCTATTGCTCTTGATGAAATTGAATAAACAGATGATTAGAAAGTTGCAACAGACGCCATAGCTGATGAAAAAGCAAACTGATATATACATCTGTTGCAACAGATTGTCCATATGTTGTAAGTTATCTGACAGGTGGAATATATTTTGCAACAGATTACCAATCTGTTTCTTTCAAAAATACAACAAAAAGATAAAATGTTGTATTTAGATCCGTTTTTTTAATTTACATATTAATAAAGTCACCAGTTTTATTTAAGTAACACACACAACACATAAATCCCGGATAGTTTGCGTCAGATGTGGAGTCTGTTGCGTCAGATATGGAGTCTGATGCAACAAATATGAAGTCTATTGGAATACATAACAGCCTTGCTGGTGGTTTGATTTGTTCTATCAGTTGCTCCGTCTGTTGCAACATCAACAACAGAATAAACTACAAACAACAAATAAAAAACATCAACAACAGCATAAACTACAAACAACAAATAAAAAACATCAACAACAAAGAAAACAACAACATTTATTCCAACAACATCATCAACTACAAAAAAAACATACATCCTATGTTCCAACACCATCAACAACAAGGGATGGACCCACATGGAGTCCTTCGGGTGCGCGAGCACAGACTGAACTCATATCGAACTTTATATATGTATGTGGAAATAAAGAAAAAAACGTATATAAGCTAATCAATGAGCACCCATAGTAAGAGTTGTTTGGTTAGCCCAGTTGTTGTTTATGGGTGCTTAAGGCTATTTATTTCTTTTGGTCTTGAGTTCAATTCCCACTCAACACATATTTTTTAAATTTTGGTAACCAACTCTTCTCTTCTTATTCACTTTAAACTTTTTATTTTGTTCTCCTTTACTCCTTGTGTTGATTGTTCGGACTCCACTATTCTTAAGCTAAGAAGCACCCTAAAAATGATAGAAAGAAAAAAGATGAGAGATTTAGGGCTGAAGAAGAGGAGGGGAGAGATGAGATAATTTTAATTTCTAGATGTACTACCCTTAATATTAAATGACTAAACAAAGTGTATTTATTCAAATTTATATTTACAAAGCATAATTAATAAGGCTAATTTGATAGTAAAATAAACCCCTAATTAATATTTTCTTGATGGGAGTGCCAAGTCAATATGAAAAGGAAGAAGTATTAGGGGTTTCAATATTCATTAATTAATATTCACTAATAATTTGAGGGGCACGAGGAAGAAAACGGGTGACATTGAAAAGACAGGACAAGACTACTCGATGAGTTTTTTGAGTTATCCAAGAAACATTTTTTACTGCCTTTAGTAGTACTACTACTTTATCTACTCGGATAGTAGCTTGCTTTAAAATTAAAAGAAAATAAAAATATTTTCAAACAGATATGTCGTCTGTTGCAACAGATTTAGATATCTGTTTGAGAAATCCCAATAGCTCAGTCATCTGTGACAACAGATGGAAATGTCATTTGATAACTAAATCAGAAACGTTAGCTGTTACAACAGATATCAATATCTGTTTGAAAATTTCCAACACCTCAGTCATCCGTCATAACAGATGCAAATGTCTATTTGATAATTAAATAAGAAATATCATCTGTTACAATAGATATTGTTATCTGTTTGAAATTCTCCAACAGCTCAGTTGTTTGTTGCAACGGATTTCATTGCAATTGATTTAGGATGAACTAGGGATGAAAGAATGAGCTCCTCATTAACTTAATGTTAAGATTAATAATAGTACCTACATCGATCTAGGTGAAACGAGGGATGAATAAATGAGCTCACAGGGTAAATTACAAATCCAATTGAGTCGTTGCATTTGCATGGTGTTAGTATTGGGTTCATCCCGACCCGAGTCATCGATCGATCACTCTGAGTTGAAATGTGTTCTCATTAACTTAATGTTAAGATTAATAATAGTACCTACATTGATCTAGGTAGAACTAGGGATGGATGAATGAGCACAAAGGGTCAACTACAACTTCAATTGAGTTTGGCAATTGCATGATGAGACGGTACTGCATTCCCTCCGACAAGAGTCATCGATCGATCACTCTGAGACGAATCGATTCTTACTACCTCGTATGTTCAACTAATACCTTAATTGAATAATCTGGGACTAGAGGTGAGTTCTCATAGGGTCAACTACAATTTTAATTGAGTCTTTTGGAAAATGCATGATGAGACGGGACTGCGTTCCTTTCGACAAGAGTCGTCGATCGATCACTCTGAGCCAAACCGATTTTTACTACCTCATATGTCCAACTAATACCTTAATTGATTAATCTATGACTAGGGGTGAGTTCTCATAATGTCAACTACAATAGATGACAACGCCTATTTGATAATTTACAATAGACGGGTAATCTATTGCAACATATAACTCAATCCATTTGATAATTTACAACAGATGGGTAATATGTTGCAATAAATGACTTAATCTGTTTGATACCTTACAACAGATGTGTAATATGTTGCAACAGATTACATAATCTGTTTGATTTGATCCAACAGAAAAGACATCTGTTGCAACAGGTTGAGCATTTGTTTATATATAATTCAATTGAGTTCATATGTTAGACTAATACCTTAATTGAATGTGAGTTCTCATAGGGTCAACTACAACTTCAATTGAGTCTTTTGTCAATTGCATGATGAAATGGTACTGCGTTTCTTCCGACCAGAGTCGGCGATCGATCACTCTGAGCCTAACCGATTCTTACTACCTCATATGTTAGACTAATACCTTAATTGATTAATCCAGGACTCGGGTACTAATACCTTGATTGAATAATCTGGGACTAGGGGTGAGTTCTCATAGGGTAAACTATCGATTAATCTAGGACTAGGGGTGAGTTCTCATAGGGTCAGCCACAACAGATGGCAACGCCTATTTGATAATTTACAACATATGGGTAATCTGTTGCGACATATGATAATTTATTTGATAATTTACAACAGATGGGTAATCTGTCGCAACAGATGACTTAATCTGTTTGATAATTTACATCAGATTCGTAATCTGTTGTTACCTAATCTAATTGATAAATTACAACAGATGAGAAATCTGACGCAACATGTTGAACATTTGTTTTTTACAATTTCAATTAAGTTAATATGTTAGACTCCTAAATTGATTAATCTAGGACCAGGGGTGAGTTTTCACAGGGTCACCTCCTAGAGTACTTGATCAACTACAACTTCAATCGTTTTTATATGATTTTAAAAATTACGCATATATTTTATGATTTTAAAAATAATTAAGATCATTTCGGACCAAATTAACATTTTCAAAACTACTTGTCATTCTTTTCTAAAATACAAATCAACCCATACAAAACGTTTCATCATTTCAAATCTCGAGGTCTAGCTCTTTCTCTCTCATTCTCACTCAACAATACAGTACAAACAATAACTACTCAACAAATTTGCTCAACCCTCTACAACAGATCATTTTTCTTCTCATTTCCGACCACATAGGTGTTATTTTTGACATCATTCTTGCTTGTATCAGTCATTTTCTTTGTCTTCGTAGGTAAAAGAGTTCGAGAAGAGCTCTATATTTGTTTTTCTTTTTCTAAAAAATAAGGGTTTTTAAGTTAATGATGAAAAATAAAAATTTTAGTTGTATTATCTTCGAGAATGGGTTTACAATTTTGAGTTTTGATGGTAAAATCATAGGAAGAACTCGAGAAATCCCTAGTTTTCATCGCAGTATTTCGTTGACTGTCGTGGTATAGTTGGATGGTGTTGGTGGTGGTGGTGGTGTTTGTGGTCGTCGTGGTGGCACCGGTGGTGGCATTGGTTGGTGGTGTTTGTGGTGGTATCGGTATTCGTAGTGTTTGTTTGTTTGTTGGCATTGGTTGGTGGTGTTTGTGGTGGTGGCTGTTGGTGTGTCGGTATTCATGGTGTTTGTAATGTATTTTTTAAAATCTATGCATACATCAAATATAATATAATTTTTGTTTTTGTTTTTCTTTTTCTGTAGGTAAAACATGTCTCCCAAAAGAAAAAAAAGTAAAAGTGGATCAACGTCTGACCACTAAAAAAAAAGGCTACAGTACAGAGGGATTCGGAGGAGCTTCCTGAACAATCTCAGTCAGGGAAAAGTGAAGCTAAGTAGAGATGTGAAAACAACGTTGAGGGAGGTAGACAAGGGTCCGTAGATGGTGATGAAGAAAATAAAAGTGAGAAAGAGGAGGAATTGGAGAGTCAGAAAGAGAAAGAGGACCACATTATACGGTTTACCTTGGGATTTCATGGTAAAATTTATCACTAATTTTACTCATCCATTAATTTATAGTGAATATAGTTATTATGATTTTTTTTGTTTTGCTTGCTTCCTGTTTACACTTTTTAGGCTTGGGCATTTGAAGTCATTCCTCCCCTCCGAAAGTACTTAATGGATTACCCGGATGAGGTTTCTCATCCATGGATGTTTAGGTGGTTGGCTGCAAAGAGCAACACCAATATTAAGGAGGCTGATCTTTTTAACCCTCAGGATGATGCAGTACGTGTTCTTCAAGTAAAATAATTCTACTCAAAGATAAGAAAGATATTGAACAGATGTTATATCTGGTGCATGAGATATTATATCTGATGCACCAGATGGGACATCTGTTGCGACGGGGTATATCTTGCATCAGATTACCCATCTGTGGCTTTGGTTCTCTGAACTCGACTCCTAAAAGATTAACCATCTGCTGAAATTATGCAACAGATGTTAAATCTAATAACATATCGTTCATCTATTGCGACGTACAGATTATCTGTTGCATAATAGATTACCCGTCTTGTGCAACTGTTGCAACAGATGATTGATATTTTGCATCAGATTATCCATGTCTTGCTCTGTTTCTCTGAACCAGACTCAAACAGATTTTAACCATATACTGCTAACTATGCAACAAATGGATATTTTTTTTAAATGTAGCCCAACTGTGAAAATTATTATATTATATGATTTAAATGCATCTGTCTTTTTTTATAGGTTGTGCATCCATGGATCGTGCCTACTGAGGAGGAGTCGGTGATGACTTCTTATATTACTCTTGGTCATGTTGATACTATTGCAGACCCAACGGTGGAGTTAATAAAGAAGAAATTGGCTGGAGCAACAGCCATAAGAAGAGCAGTTAGGCAAGGTCAGCCTAATGTTGAGGCTCTTCATGACCAACCTTTTACTAAGGCAGATCCGGGTGCTTCTTTTGGTGGAGTTGTTGGTGTTGGTGGCAGGATGCTGATGCTTCTATCAAAGAATAAATATGTTTGAAAACACCCCTTTTTGCCCTTACACAGGTCCCTTTCACCCCTCTTCACCCTCGTGTTCTCGTTGTGAATGCGATGAGTGCAAGGACAGACAGGATAAACTCTTTGAAAAAGTAGAGGCTATCTCTAAAGCTATCGAGGAATTCAAATCCAAGAGGTGTGTCATACCATCCAAGAAGGTGAGGGAGCCACACACTCCTACAACGTTGGTTAGGAGAAAGAAAAAAGCAATTAGAGACGTACTCTCCGCTCGGAAATCAAAAGAAATTGCAATTCCTCCCTCTCCAAAAGCTGTTGAAGTTCAGGGGTCAGTCAAAAAGGTGGACATATACGAGGAACTTGGCGTCGAAGAGAAGAGGGATCTGTGACAGGCCAAGAATGCTAAGCCAGACGCACCAGATTACCCCAGGCCTCCCTTTCCCCCCCAAGACTTCCAGACTATGACTGATATGCATATGCCGTACGAGGACAAGGCAAGTTTACTTTTCCTAACCTAGCCCTTCTAATCTACCCCATGAAGAAGAAGCTACGCAACAGATTTCACATCCGTTGCAACAGCTGGGTATACCGGTGCAACTGGTTGTGGTTCTGTTGCAACTTATTATCCATCTGTTGCATAAGTTGCATTGGATTATTGATTCAGAGAACCCTATGCAGCAGATGGACCATCCGTTGCATCTTTACAATTACTAACCTATTTAAAAATTGATTTCTTTAAAAATTGACTTCTTATCTCACAACATGTTGACATAATTCTCTACCTTATGAGGAAAAGGCACTTAACGTACCGGGAAGCTTATGACGCTGCCGATAGGATAATGGACCTCGACTTCTGCAAGAAGCTCAAGGATAGGTACGATCAACTCAATGGAGAGGCGTCAGCCCTTGGCGTGGGACTTGATTTCCTAGTTCCTACGTTGGTTTTGGATGAAGAAGAAACGTTAAGATATGTTAGAGGGGACAGGCCAAATCCACACGGTAAGAGCTGGACCGAGGCAAAAAGGATTCTTGCAGTCATTATCATGAACGACATGCATTATCGGGTTGTTGAGGTACTACTCGAGGAGGGAAAGATCAATGTTTATGACTCCAACGTACCTCTTGTCGATGATTTTGATTTTTTTCTCCTCGTGAAGCCACTGATGGTGTTGTTGCCCATCTTGTTAAGGGAGAGTAAACTGATGAATAATTTGTCAAATGAAGTGTTGATGAAGAAATCATGGGATTTTGAAGATCGAAACAGGGGAATAATCCTTCCAAAAGATGATGTCGCTAAAGCGAGCGGCTCGCACGCTCTTGCTCACATCAAAATTTGCTGACCGGCATAGAAATGGCCGAGCCAATGACTTTTCTGTGCGACAACGCTGTGGCAAACCTGCAAGAGGTCTGGTCTTATGGGGTACTAACTGGACGCTTGAAGCCTGTGTATATAGAAAAACCTGTGAAATAGAAATTATTAATTTCAAGTCACCCTTCACTTTATTACATGTACATGTAGTGGCAATAATTTTTTTCTAATGAAAGTTGAGTTTTTTATAATGTAATAGATTAGATTGTCAATCTATTGCAACAGTGGGAAGAATTGTTTGAATAATCTAATAATCTAAGCCTAATCTGTTTCAACAGTGGGAAGACCTGTTTGATAATTTTTATGAATAATCTAATAATCTAAGTCTAATATGTTGCAACAGTGGGAAGACCTGTTTGATAATTTCCACAGATGACCTAAATTTTACAACATATGCCTAAATCTTTTTGATATTTTCCAACAGTTACGCTTGAATATCCATGTGTTTGTCGACAACAAACCAGTAGCAAATACACATACCACCATGAAAATTTCAGCAATTAGGCTTCAATATCCATGTGCCCAACAACACCAAACCAGTAGCAATAACGGCAACAATGTAGTATCTTTTTGCTCAATTTTGTTTCTCTTCAGAAGCCTTGACTTTGTTCAACAAACCCCAGATTACACAATTTTCTTATGAAGGGTGTCGTTCTTCATACCAATCAAAGTAATCGCATCCGCCCAATTTTTATAAAAAAGAGAACACAATTACAAAACAATTATAAGTCAATAATTAATCAATTAATTAAATAAAAAAAATATTACCTTTGAAATCTTACAAGTAAAAAACCTACGACCCAGATTTTGTTGAGTCCAAGAAGTCTTTAACAGAGCTTCATGACCGCCCTTACAATATCGAAAATCTTTATCACAAAAAACAGTGGAAGATGCGCTCGACATTGTCAAGGTCAGTTGGAAAAAATGAAAGTAATAATTTGAAGAATTTGGATAGATAAAAGAAGATGACGATGAAGAAGAAGATTTAGGAATTTAGGGTTAAATTTTAGGAGGAAGATGAATATATAAGACAATGGGGGGGGGAATGACCGTTGGGGGCCAAGTGACGGCAAGTCAGCGAAATGTGTCAGGACTGACACTAACACATTTGATGCCTATTTTATTTTACTTCTTTAAAATGAATATGTCTACTTGATGCCTATTTTATTTTAGGTGTTTGAACTGAACACCGTCGATGGGTTGCACCTTTTTTATTTCAATTCACTTTAACCTTTTTAAACGTAGTGACAATTTTTTTATGTCCAACAAAAGTTGATTTTTTATAATGCAACAGATTCTCCATCCGTTGTAACAGTTATCGTACTTGTTCTGACATATAGTTTATCTGTTGCAATAGGTTGGTCATCTGTTGCAACAGTGGGAAGATATGTTTGATAAATTCCAACAGATAACCTACCTGTTGCAACATATGTATAAATCTGTTCGATTATTCCAATCGATGTGTCGTCTGTTGCAACAGATAAAGTCCATCTGTTGCAACATATGTCTAAATCTATTTTTTTTTTCAATAAATGTGTTATCTGTTGCATTATCTCGATGTTTTTATCTAAAGTCCATCTGATGCAACAGTGGGAAAACTTGTTTGATAAATTCCAACAGATCACCTACCTGTTGCAACATATGTCTAAATCTGTTCGAATTTTACAATAGATGTGTCGTTTGTTGCAACAGATACATTATCTGTTGCAATATTTGAATCTAGTATTCCTTTTCAATTAATAAGTTCAAATCTAAGGAATAAATAAAATTCGTAGACAAAATAAAATAAATCGAAGCCTTCATAAATTAGCTGAAATAAGTCAAAAAATAAATGAAATGTAAGAAAATTATTATGGGTACAGATCTCAATAAATACATCAACAACAATTTAAGTATACTGCCAAGGATTTCTTTGACAGGCTCAAGCTATAAAGATCTACTCAGTATGGACAAGTTGTTCTTCATTCAGTGCTATGGAATTCGGCTTTGCTGGTCGTGGATCTTCATTGTCGCTTGCGTACGGTTTCTGCGCTTTCTGTTCTCCGTATTTCCATAAAAAAGTAGCATATTATCAATGTTGTTCAGCAGTAGCTTCTTCTACATCCACCTAGAAAGCCAGAATTGGTCAATGATAATCACAGAGATACAACATAACGAAAAAGGATAACTCATCTCTTCTAGCAAATCAAACAGGTCTTCCTCTCATTTTAAATTATCCCAAACATATTATATTTATGTTGCAACAATGAATCAACTGTTGGGATAAATTTCTACATGAGGAATACCCTGTGTGATAATTTCCAACGGATGAACCATCCGTTGCAACATATGAATCATCTGTTGCAGCAGATAGGTCGTCTGTTGGTACAAATAAAAGTTGTACAAAGAGCTGTTTGATTTGCTAAAACAGACGAGACATATCTTACACCAGATAAAGTATCTGGTGCAACAGGTTAGTCAACTGTTGCAACAAATGTATATATTTGTTTGATAATTTTTAGTAGATGTGTCATCTGTTGAAACAGATATGTGTCTGTTTGTTTTGTCAGTTGGAAGACATATAATATATTCACCTTTTTCAGCTCATGCTGCTCTCCTTTGGACATTGTACGTTGCTCAGTGCAACACACAGACAGAGGAGTAGCAATTTTGCTTTGTTGGATGCCTGATAATGCCGTGGAAATCACTCTCCTTCTCCTCTTAGCCCTAATCTCTAATGGAGCGGATGAAAATAAAATCCTCTTTGATGGAATGAGACCCCTCTTAGATGTCAATTCCTTTACAGAAGCAGTTAATGCATTAATAACATTAATCACTACATCATATTTCGCCCTGCAGTCTTGACATTTACATGCAGAACATTCGCTGGGAGAGGCAAAATCTGTATAACCAGTATGATCATACTCATAATGGTTTGCTTTAAATACTGTAAGAGGAGCATCATTAGCACCAACAGCAGCACCACTACCACTACCAACAGCTCTATCAACAACAACAAGCCCTCCCTCCAAAATTATTTTTCTTATAATGGTTGTTGCTCCAAACAATTCCATTTTTATTCTGTCAATGACCTTAGGGTACGATAAAGTTTACACAGACCGTAAAGTAAGAAAAAATGGCATCTTCAACTCTCGATTGGTCGGAACTAGCGACGGATGCACATTCTAACATAAATCATTACATATATTAGAATGATAATTAGATCATTCAAAAAAAACATTAATTAAAAGAAAAAATTAATTAGAATTATACTTACTGCATCCTTCGGAGGGTTGAAGAGATCAAAATTTTTTGCATTTTTATGAGTTTTGGCCGACAACCATCTCAAGATTCTTGGACAGGAAACTCTTTCCTGGTAGTTCACTTGTTGTCTCAAATAAGTAATGGTTTCAAACACCCAAGCCTATAAAATAACGTCAATAAATCAAAACCATTATTGAGCGAAAAAATGAATGATATCATAATAGAAGAAAGAAACATTTACCATGAAATCCCATGGAAAGCCATATAAGTTGACTGTCTTTGGCGCTAACGGAGTCAACAAATATTTGATAGTCATTTTGAAGCTTTCATACCCCCACGAATAGCTGTTAAACGCCTCAAGATCCTCGGAGAGCTTTATTAAACTGAGGCCTATGTTGTTGTTAACGTCTCTCGCCCAAAGAATATTATGTACAAACCAAACCAAGCATAATGGCTGTTTGTGCTTCTTTGAAAGTCCTTTACCTTTCAATGCTTCTATCAAATTTTTATTTTTGAAACTTGGACCAACAATGGACACCAGGTCATCACGATCACACGACTCGTCTTTGCTTTTTTTGGGTGTGCGAGATGCTTTTTTTTGGGTTAGAATAGGTATAACTTGAGAATGAGGATAACATTTTAGTCCAGTAACTATGACAAACTCCTTCCAACCAAAACAAATAGGCATGCCACAGTAATTTATCCACACCTCATCCATCTTATCTTTGTTTTCATACATAAACCTACGCTTGAGAAGTTCATATATCATTTTCATTTGGAAACGAGCATTGTTGTCCTCCGACAAATTAAGATATTTCCCAAAGCAGTTGTCCCTGAAATAAGCATCCAATTTTTATTCTCGAAGTATTTTTCTGAAGGCGTCAAAAGATTTTCCCATGGCTGACTTAACCACGAAATCACCCATTAAATCTGTGGCACCATCGCACTGCATTCTCACAGGATAACGATCAATGTTGAAGGCTTTGACCAGCTCTTCGGTGGAAGGGCTATTAGCATTTGCATCATTTCTTTTGAAACATTCCTCCTCCCCGTGTTCATCATATTCTGGTCCCGATTGAGATAACGCTTGTAAAGCAAGCTCATAGAGTGGTGGATGTAGCCTAGTTGCTTCACTTGTTACTTTACTTGGACTTGATTCGATTTCTGTTCTTTTGGGAACCATATTATCTAAAATTAACAGGAACATAAAATAATATATTATCGTTGATTAATGCATCGTTAAAAAAGATAACAGTAAATCAAACAAGCAAAACAGTAAAATAACAGTTGCAACAGATCACCGATCTGTTGCACCAGGTAGTATATCTGTTGCAGCATATAACCAAACTGTTGTAGCGGATGAGTAATCTGTTGCAATAATATAAAACATACCACTCATTTTTTAAGACAGATGAATGATCTATTCAACAGATCACACAACTGTTGTGACATCATCTGTTGCAACATAAGAGTGATCTGTTGGAACAGTTAAATAATCTATAGCAACAACTGAGTAGTCTATTGCGACAATACAAAACATATCACTCATCTGTTGAGAAAGATGAATGGTCTGTGCAACAGGTCACACATCTATTGCAACACATGAGTGATCTGTTGGAACAGTTATCAACGGTCAATATTATTTAGATTTCTTCCAACATAGGGTCGTCTATCGCGGCAGATGAATGATCAGTTGGAAAAATCAAGTCGTGGACTTTTCCTGTAGGAAGAGTTGGTAGGATTTTATCCAATAGGAGGTTCATCTGTTGCATCAGATCATTAATCTAATGGTTCTTACATTGCACCAGATGGTTAATTAGTTGCATCGGATTTTTTATCCAAAGCTTAATTTGTTGCAACATATGGTAAAGCTGCTGCATCAGATTATTAATCTGTTGCAACAGAATTGTAATCTGATTGTTCCTCTGGTGCATCGGATGGTTGATCTGTTGCATCATATTATGAATCTGTTGCATCAAATGGTTAATATGTTGCACCAGATGGGTAATCTGTCGGAGGAAACAGTAGCACGATTTTGTTAAACAAAAAACAACAATTTCACCATTTTTACCAAGAACAAGAACAGAACAAATCAAACCAAATTGTCCTTTTATTTTTATAAACACAAACAATAAAAATCAAACTTCAAAAAAATGTAATAAACAACAAAATATCATAATTCACTTCGAAAAGAGAAGAGAAGAGAAGAAATACCAGAAATTAGGGTTTTATTCAGACCTCATTTCAAATTAGTGCAACAAATATTGAAATTATTAACCAATACTATAAGAGAAGTTGGCTCAAGTTCCACGTTTTCTTCAAAACTAAAATGACCATAAATTTTTACCTGTGAAAGAAGAAAAGGACCGATGAAGAATTCGAAGTTGTTGTGGTCGGAGAGCAAGGCTGTCACGTCGATTGAAGTCGAAAAGGAACTGAAATCCTAATATTTGTAGTCGAATGTTGAAGTCGCTGAGGATTGAAATAAGAAATTTGCAGAACAGTTGGTTGGGAGAGAGTTGAGAGAAGCTGTCGAGGGAGGGATGAGAGACAGGTTGATTGAATTGAAGAGGGAAACTCGAAGCCCAACTATTTATCGTCGTGGGTTGAAGGGAGAAATTTTGCAGAACTATTGGTTGGGAGAGAGTTGAGAGAAGCTGTCGAGAGAGAGGAGAGAGTGGTTGATTTGGATTGAAGAGGGTGTGAGTTGGGTTGATTTGTATTTTTGAAAAGATTAGAAAGTTTTGAAAATATTAATCAAGTCCACAATTAACTTGATCAAGTTTTCTAATAATGTTTGACCCTATCTGTTGGTCAATTTCACCAATCCTTTATTCAAGACTTAAAAGACACCTATTCTTCAATTTTCTCTTCTAAGTGGACCCTTTATGTGGCTAACAACATTTTTACTTACAAGTCTCAACTTATTTAACCACATTATTTACGAAGTAATATTTTAAATAATATAAATTTATAATTTGAATCTCCTTTCACGAAATATTAGACTATTTATATAGAACTAAAATTATTTTTTATTTTTATGTGGTAAATGTTGAATTTTTTTTCTTCATATAATTATTTTGTTATATTTTAAACTTTCTAAGTGAAAATTCTAACACCGTCAAAAGTAATTTTCAATACTTCAAACTTTTAATATTTTAGTTTTTGTCCAAAAAATACTATCACGCATGAACATGGTGGGTTAAAATTTAAAGTTGCTAACTCATTTAAAGATATTTTTTAATTCATTATCAAATAATTTTATAAAAAATATCATTAAATTAGTCTATAAATATTTTACTAGAAAGGAAAAAGAACTACATACGTAATATTCATATAAGGCTCCGAATACATATTTTTTGGTATTCACTTATGCATTGTAGGTGTAATCACAATTAATGTGCATGTCAACTCAAAAAACAGATATTTAAAAGATAAATTTTTAAGAAAAGATTGAAGTACATTAAATGGTCAGTGTAAAGAACTTTTACTATATTATATTATATAAATATATTTATATGTAATCTTTCATAAAAATTGAGATTTGTAATCTTCAAAATAAGATATAGAATACTCCACGTTCATCCCTTTTTATTTGCACCATTTGGGTTATGCTTATATTTCTAAACATTTGGTTCTTTATCTTTCTTGGCCAGTCAAGAACTCTCACATTCAAAAATTGAAGGTGACAAAAATGCGGATGTTGCGTTGGATGTGTGGGCTTACTAGGGGTGGTAGAGTTCGGAATGAAACTATCCAGGAGAAGGTTGGAGTGGCTTCGGTGGAGGACAAGATGCGGGAAGTCCGTTTGAGATGGTTCGGACACGTGATGAGAAGGGGCACGGATGCACCGGTTCGTAGGTGTGAGAGCTTGCTTTGGATGATTTCAGGCGGGGCAGGGGTAGGCCGAAGAAATACTGGAGAGGGGTGATTAGGCGGGACATGAAGCAGTTTCAGCTTACTGAGGACGTGACCCTAGATAGGAAGATCTGGAGGACGCGTATTAGGGTAGAAGGTTAGTGTCAGTTTGGGTCGGTAGGGTAGGGCATTACTTGGTGGGTGTATTATTCTTGTTATGATACCTTGTTGCATGTTGTGTTACGATTGCTTACTATTCTTTGTTCATTGTTCCCTATACATGGCGTATTTATTGCCTTGTCATCTTGTTCCATGCCTTTTATACGGATTTCATTACTATTCCTTATCCTGAGCCGGGGGTCTATCGGAAACAACCTTGCTACTTCTCCAGAGGTAGTGATATGGGTTGCGTACATCTTACCCTCCCCAGACCTCACGATGTGGGAATACACTGGGTTTGTTGTTGTTGTGGTTCTTTATCTTTCAAGAATAGTTTGAACAAAATGTTCTTATTAAGCCCTTGTTCAATAAATGTAATCATCATTAATTTGGAAAGAGATATGAAATTTAATTAGATATTAGTGAAATTGCTTTTAATTTTATAGAAGTAAGAGACTAAAATGTGTGTCTAACCCAAAGAGAGCAAATAAAAAGGAATGAAGAGGATGCGATATAACAGATAAATTAACTCGCATGTAAAATAACTTTAAACTAACATTAAGTAACAAATATTTTTAAATACCTTTAATAAAAATTTAACTCCACCAATATTATATTAATTTGATTTGTGCTCTTTTTTATATAGATAATTTTCAACCATCAATAACGTATCTTTAGTATTTTATATTATTTTATTATGAAAATGAATATTTGATATATTTATAGGGATAAGAACAATCTCTTATCTCCTTAATATAAACACACTATTTACTTTTATTTATATAGTATATTAGGTAAAACTATCATATTATAAGAAAATATTGCACGTAAGATTTTGTAAAAAATGTTAATATACTGAAACTTATAATTTTAATTTATCCTTTTGTACAATTTTCAAATAAAATTGAAAAAAATAAATTTAAATTAGTTACTTAATTCTAGAAAATGTGTATAACCTGATGTTAAAATAAACATTTAAGCATATTATATTTTAATTTTAATTAGGACAATTTAAATAAGTTGTAAGCTAGCTATTATTTGATTTTATAAAAATAAAAAATAATTTTTTTAAAGTGTTATTTCTATTATCATTTTCTATCATATTTATTTAAAAATATTAATTTATTTTTTTTGAAAAAATATACTAATAAATATATTTAAAATTGTAATATTGGGCTCTAAAATAGGCCCTTCATTATCTAGTATTAAAAAAATATCAGACAATTCAGTGACAACCTTTGAAACATAGTCCACCGTTGGAGATTCATCAATCCGAGGAAAAAGCATATTAGTAGCTTACATGTTGGTTGTAGCTCTTAGTAGCTTAATTGATTAAACGTTAAAATTTGATATTCTTAATTGCAATGACTTTGATATTATTTGAAATATCAAATGTTGAAATAAGGGCTTGATTAAGTTAGTGTTACTCAAAGTATAGCATACTTCAATTCAACATTTAATATAGAAGTTTTTCTATTAGATTTTTTTGATTGATTAAAAAAAAAAGTCAAAAATTAATTGAAAACATCTAATACAGAATATTTTATCATATATATTTATTAAATCAGAACGAATTGTAATTCGAATATCCAATACATTTTAATGAGAAATTTAAAGGTTATATTCAGCTAAGAAATATCAGTACGTGTTTATATATATATTATAATTTAATCAAACAAGTTACGACATTAATGAGATGGTGAGTATGTTATATTTAGAGCAAATTTCAATTGTCTATTTCATTTTTCATGATACTTGTTTTTATTGATCGTTATATTAAATATAGCTGTTTCAATTTTTTTTATTTAATTTATGAAATTAAAAGAATTTTGCATATTCTAATACTATAAAACATTCATAATTAAAGTTTTTTTAAAATATCAGCTAGCTCTTTTGCCCATCGGATGAGGACTAATTAAAAAATCTGTGGCTGTTGTGTGGCAAACTAACCCGTCTTGCACTTCCAGTAGAGCTTCAGTTGCCATTTTGGCCGACATGGAAGCCGCCGCAATGCGACCAAACGCTGCTAATTTTCCGGCGACATACTCAATTCCGGCATCGTCTCTTCAGCCGCAGTCTGCTGCCGGAGTTAGCTTCGTCTTTCCAAAATCTGTCAGATTGACTTCCTCCTTTAGGACGCCCATGATTGTCCGAGCTTCCGACCCCAAAACTGACCAAGCAAGTCCCACCACTGATGAACCTAGTCCTCCTTTTCTACCACAGGTTACTCCCCACTCCTTCCCCTTAATTCCCACTTTAAGGGTTAATGGTGAAACATACCCCCAAAAGTATTTTCATTGTTTGAGTTTCGAACTATGAGTGTGTGAGTTTCCAACTTGAATATCACCATCTAGTAAAAACTACCTAAAATCAACTGTTCAATTTTCTTACATGAAATTTCAGGCATGAAACTCAAACAGTTAACAGATTAATTAGGTGTGTTTAGCTAAATAGTTGATAAATTCTGAGAGAACGACTCAAAAAAAAAATTGAAATACTTTTAGATATATTTTTCACCCTTCACGCTATATATACATTTTTACCTCTCTCACTCCCTGAATCTATAAGAATCGATGGATCAATTTTTTTTTTGTTGTTGTTGAAATTTTGTGAGAATTGCAGGAGGATTTGAACTTTTTGGTGAAACTGGGAGTGGGTTCAGTGGCGGGCGGAGCTGTGATAAAGTATGGAAGTGTAATTTTCCCAGAGACAACAACACCAAATATTTCGTTGGCACTCTTTATGATATCAGCGCCCATGATTGTTGCCGCTGTGCTTTTATTTTTGCAAAGCTCAGCAGATTCTAAAGACTAATATTTCAAGTTCATGAAATTCTGTAGTTCATTTTAGTTACTGTGTGTGCAATTAAAAATTTATTCATATACGTTTACTGAATCTTCCAAGTACGAATACATGGTTGGGTTCGTCCAAATCCGTACCTAATATTCTAACTCCGCCCCTGGTAGTGATGATGACCTGAATAATCTGCAATTATCAGGGAGAAATTATGGTAAGTTCAGATTTATGCGACCTCTGATTGATTAAATCCGTAGTTATAAAAGTGCTATGAGGAAAACACAAATATGTTTACCAGTTGCAACAATCAAAGGAGTTTGTGTTTTCCCTTCTCAGATTAGTGGTGTATAAATGTGCGATGTCCAAAAGATGGAGAAATATGGAAGCAATCTAGATACCTAAAGATGAAAGAAGAGAGTATGGTTTTCTTCTGCTAAATGCTTGCTAACATACAAAATTTCTTACATAAAAATAGCTGTTAGAATCCAACTCAGAGACTTCTTTGAGGTGGAGAAAACGTATTGCATGAATTTACAAAGGCGAAGGATTAGATTTCCTAAAAGAATAGGATGGCTGGATTCAATTTCTCAGGCAGAATCAATGAAGAAAGTTATTCCAACAAATGAAAGGCCGCAAGATCCTGTAATGGCTGTTTTGAAGCACATAAAATTCAATGCTGTTGTAGCATAAAAGAGGATTGTTGAGGCAGTATCCCATCACTGAGGACTACAGATTGTCTCTTAACCATTTTAGTGCACCATTTACGACAGACCTGCAATCGCAAACCTTTAATTAGAAGCAAGAAAGACTCACAACAGAAAAAAAATTAGTTCGACCACTTGAATTTTCAGGATGACCGAACAAAACAAGGTTAAGATCAACTGTAGCAGAATTAAGGCGATACCAATGGTGCAAATGTTAATGGTAAACCGAAGTCCAACATCGAGATAATTATGTACACCCCTACACACGTAACTGGTCATTCTAACATGGCTCTGTGAATGTATGTCTATTTTCTGGCAAGGTTGCTGAATTCATATAGCAAAACCACTTAAATGGCTCTAGCATGTTTTTAGACCCCGAAAATAGGTGACTTATGTGGTCGGTGGTTGTAACAACACAAGCATCTTCCAAGCGAATACTAAAGTACCACGAACTAAAATACTTTCCAAGAAAACTCCTAATTAACGAATAATGATCAAGAAATTTACCCAGCAAAATTTGTTAACTTCTTCAATGGATCATCTTGGTCTTCCGTTGACTCATCAGTTTGTGCTACAGTAGAATCTGAATCTACTGGAGTTTCTGTAGTTTTAGCTGCAAAGCAGAAAAAAGATGAGTAAAATTTTATGCCAAAGGTAATTTTGAGAACCCCCATAAAAGAGAAAGGTAATTGTGGAAAAAACTAATTAATACATCTATGGACTTTAAAAAATTCATTCATTTTGAAATATAGAAAATGCGTCCGAAATTCATTTACTTTGGACCGGAGTGAGTTGCATTTATTGGAAGGATATATCCATTTCGGTTTGATACTAATGTAAGTATTTGGAAGGATATATTCACTGCAATCAGCCACACAAGTGAAAGTTCACTACCTTCTACTCTCTGGACCTCATCATGTTTAACTAATGTCACAACCCAGTGTCATTAATGCTGTCGTTCACACTTAGAGAATTGAGAAATGATGAATCAAGAAGTAATCATGTACCAGTTTGCTGAACCATCAGGCGAGTCTTCGTACGAGTGCTTGATCCCTTATTTAGAGAAGCAAGTTCTTCAAGCAATTCACGCTCCGTCACACTGCAAATTAGAGAACCATGAATGAAGTTCTGATCATGCATAGACAGAAGCAATTATGAGAGCACTTACAACCCTACATTCTTGTGTAACAATATCAGATCTTTATTATACATGAAAAACATTTCCTATGTGCATTTTAAAGCACCATATTCAGGAAACCAGAGAGAATAATTTGCTCAAAGGAATTTGTATGCAGAGGACACTACTAAGCAAAATTAGAAGGACATACTAATGGGTAGAAGTATATTGATTTTTCACCAGTACCTGAGTAACAGTTCTCTTTCCTTTTACTTTTTAACTTCAGAAATCGGGACAATTGACCACTAGGCTGGCTGACAAACGAGCAAGAAAAGTGAAAGAAACTCAACTTCAATTCCGACTCCTGGTTCTTTCCTAGATCAAATCAGCTAGGACAATCTCCATTTTATCATGAGAAAAAACTATAAGCTAAGCCTAGAGTTGAGATTTTTTCTAGAATAAATGCAAATAGCTATGTTATTAGATGTAGAAGATTAAGGTAAACCTACAGTAGAACTGAAATGCATCTATGCAACAATAAGTGTGCGCAGATCCATCTAATCCACAGTTTGTCTTGTGTGTGAGCTAGATTACAATAGGTCTTGGCAATAGCAGCGCTGTTCAATAACTGTAATTGAGATTTACCCCCCCCTATGGACTTAGGAGTAGACTCTTTCCCAAGTCACCAAAGCTCCCTTACTGAGGGTATCAACCCCAAGACCACACATTAAGTCTGCAATAGGAATCAATGGTCTTCACTACTTTACCAGTCAACATGAACAGTTAGCACCAATAAGCTTAGAAGCTTGTATGCAAAAAGGACAGTTTAGACTAACTGGACTCTGCCTGCATAAGACAGCTCTCCTTGGTAGTCCAAGATGAGATTCTTGCAATGATCTTCTCTCAGGAAGAACATTCTATAGGATATTTTGTTGATAAGGGAACGTTTTATAGCATACTTTAGGATATTCTGTATCTAAATTAAAGAATAGTTGCTTATTTTATTAGCATAGAAAATGATTACTTATGTATAATAAATAGCCTAAAAATCCTGTATACGGAGCTCCTCTTGGCTCTTGTACATTGTTACTTAATCTAGTCAACAAGAAGCTTTTTTCCCCTATTTCTTTACAAAATGTTTCAAGTATCTGGGGTCTATGATCCAGGGAAATGGTGAGATTGACGAGGATGTCACGCACCATATTGGTGCAGGGTGGTTGAAATGGAGGCTCGCTTCAAGAGTCTTGTGTGATAAGAAGGTGCCTCCAAAGCTTAAAGGTAAGTTCTACAGAGTGGCAGTCCGACCGGCTATGTTGTATGGAGTGGAGTATTGGCCAGTTAAGAACTCCCATATCCAAAAGTTGAAGGTGGCGGAGATGAGGAAGTTGCGATGGATGTGTACCTTACCAGGAGATAGGGTTAGGAATGAGATTATTCGGGAGAAAGTGGGAGTGACTTCGATGGAGGACAAGATGCAAGAAGTGAGGTTACGTTGGTTCGGGCACGTGATGAGGAGAGGCTCGGATGCTCCAGTACGGAGGTGTGAGACACTGGCTATGGATGGTTTTAGGCAGGGTAGAGGTAAGCCGAAGAAATATTGGAGAGAGATGATTAGGCATGATATGGAGCAGTTACAGCTTACGGAGGACATGACCCTTGATAGGAAGGTGTGGAGGACGCGGATTAGAGTAGAGGATTAAAGGGTAGGAGTGCGTCAATAACAGTAGGGAAGGGTACTTTGTTTGCGTCTGGAGTTTCTTGTTCGTGGTGTTTGGGTGATGTCTATGATTTCGAATAGATAGTTTATAGTATTATCTTGTGGTTGTATTGTTTCCTGTATTAGATAGCAGTGTCAGTTTATTTCGCATATTGCATTAGTTTATATGCTTTTATGTTTTGTCTTTGTTATATACTGTTGTCTGTCCTGAGCCGGGGGTCTTATCGAAAACAACCTCTATACTTCACCTGAGGTAGTGGTATGGTCTGCATACACTTTACCCTCCTCAGACCCCACTATGTGGGAATACACTGGGTATGTTGTTGTTGCTGTTTTTGTATTTCTTTACAAAATGTTGAAGAGTCCACATCGGATGAGAAGGCATGGGTGGTCTCCGTATTTGGTATTTGGCAATCCTCATCTTCATGAGCTAGCTTTTGAGGTTGAGTTAAGACTAAGGTCCTAACTCAATAACTGAAATGTCAAAATATTAAAACCGAAACCGAAAAATTCGGCTCAGTCGTTTTTTTCAGGTTTAACTGAATAATGCCCATGCCTAGATACGACTACTAGATATATGTAAATCCCTTTAAAGAGTAGGATTGTTGGAAATATTCAAGGAAAAATATATCTGTAGTTATCTAGGAAATTAGTTCCCAAACGTGGCTGGCATACGCGCAGGAATATGTTTAGGCAGAGTGAAACAAGTAGGTAAGGAGACTGACATGTATAATTAGTTCATCATATACAATTTAACACTTGCGCACCTGATGCGTTTTGGTATGCTAACTTTAATCGTGAACAAGTGATCACCACGTATTGATGGCCTATTCAGCTTCGGTGCACCTTTCCTCGCCAAGACAAGCACATCCCCAGGTTGAGTACCTGGAGGAATCTGGAGATCTGTCATCCCTTCCACTGTTTTAACCTGACAAGAATATCAGGGAGAAGGAAAATCACTAAGAAATATGATATCAATCAAGGCAATTGAAGGGAAAAATGAGGTGGCCTTGTACAGATGCCAGGCGTTGGTTCTTTCTCTCAAACCTTTTTGAGTAATCTTAGAATAATATATAAGGATCTCATCATATGGCAAGAAAATTACAGTACTACCATGCATTTGTTGTATGAGGAAATTTAAAAACTTGTGAAGCTTTCAGAATCTTGTATTCATTTGTCTCATTACTCAAGTAGATGTAACTTGCCCCTGTAAGCTGCCCCTGGATCTGATAGGGGATGTTTCTCGAAAGAGGCTTATTTGAAAGGAGCAAGAACTAAGTTGGGCTCATACTAAAAAACTGAATTTCTATTTTCCTGATTCACCAAAAACAATGCTTACGGACAGGCTTTATCTTGAGAGTAACATTCTTTTACATTTAGGCAACTATAACAGCGGCACTGCAACATATAGGCTATAGGGTATCACCAATCTTATTCGCATTCTTATCAGAATATGAAAGAACCAAAGGCAACTATCGTAAAAAAATACCTTAACAACAGTCCCAAGTATAGCATCTAGATAACCAACTGAAACTGTTGAAATCAGATTTATGCCATCTCTTTGGATCTCAGGTATCTCTTCAATTTCAAGATAGACATAAAGATCTCCAGGTGGGGCCCTACAAAACATAGTCAAAAATCAACTAACAAACTGAGCTATATGTGCAATCTCAAATTGTATGTGAACACCTAACATGTGATAGGCTATACTAGGGGTCGCCTTTATGAATCACCACCTTCATTTAAGCTCATTTCATATTATCATCATACTAAATTAAATAAAAGTGAAACTGGGTATGTTGTTGTTGTAGTTGATTCTAATTTTTTGTCATAGGTATTGTTTATAGGTAAGGTGAGAGCACATTTCTGTAAAGGAGGCAAGACATCAGCTTTTCCTTTTACTCTTAACTTTGCAGAGTAAGTAAAATATACTTGGAAAACAACAGTCAAAACTGACTCAGTTAATAAGCTACAGTTGGCTGAAAGATTATCAGTGGAGGGGATAATTATGACAACCATTCAAGTGATCCCTAAAGACTAAAGAAGAAAATATGCAAACGATTGTCAATACAATGTTTTGCTGAACATACAAGAATCCCAGAGATGTTCTACTGAACCATAACCCCGGACAACTATGTAGACAATTGTTAAAAATCTGCAACTGTACAACTTGAATACATACCCCCTAGGACCTGCATCACCCTCACCAGCAACTCTGAGGATACTTCCCTTGCTCACTCCAGGGGGTATCTTGACTTTTATATTTTTCTTCACTCGTACCCGCCCCTCGCCTGAGCATTTACGGCAATATTCAGAGATCATTTCACCATCCCCACCACACTTTGGGCACACAGAAACCTACACTTAATCCAGATAGATGGAAAATGTAACAATGAATATGAACATATACTTTTTGTCTGACAAATATAAGAAAGCCAAGCAACGTACGAACCTAGAGACCAAACAATCAATCAGCCAAAATAAAGACAACCAATCAGACAAAGGATCAAAGCCAAATAAATATGTCATATTGGTTAAGAAACTGGAACAATAATAATATCCAAGAAAACAAGCAATCTTTTTTAATAGACATACTTGTTACCTTCTCAAAGACAAAGCAATCTTTTAACTACAAATTCTACAACCATCAGCACAGCATTGTGCATGGAAAGAGTGACTTGTGCTCATTTATCTGTAGCAGTCATGCCATGTCATTCATATCACTTTGCTACATGGTCTAGACTATATTTGACTCTTTACTTTTCCAATCAACTAGAAATGCAAATTAGCCTTATCCTTGATTTCTTCAATAATGAAAACTCTCACCACATCCTAGATGCTCTGTGAAAAGCAAGCTAAAGAATTTGAATTCATTTCAGCCACAATTATTTCTATTAAGCACAACATATTTAATTTCAACTACAGTTTCAGCATCATCAGTTCGGAAGCACTTCATGTTGGCTACCTAATTGTTCCATAGGAGTTTGAAAGACATTATTAGATCAAACTGTTCAAACCTCTTTGAACCATTCATTGAAAATCTTTCTAAGAACTTTCTGAGCCTCTTTGAAGGTGTAGCTATCCTTAAATAGAGAGTTTTAAACACTACCCAGAAACCACCTGATCTCCTACAACATCTATAGTCAGCCTCACAATTAATTCTAGGCAATATCAGGGATAATGGCGCTAAAGTAAAACCCCTTTGTTCAAAAAATGAGCCGTTTAGTAGTTAGGAGTGACAAATTGGCAAGTTGGGCCAAATCTGTCCCGGGTTAAAACAGGCTTAGTTAATATATGTATCATAACTAAACCACCCAGACTTCACTTGCGTCAAGATGATTGGGTCAATTAGGGCCGAAACATTTGGTCATAGCCTGACCTGCCTAATTCAAATCATGTTTCATCTGTTAATTTGTTTGTTTGCCTTATAATTTATTTAGCAACCATATGAAGTTAAAACATCCTTCTCCTTACTTGGTCGAGAAAGAAAGTGGATGAACATAAAATAACAAACATAATCAACGAAAACGAACTCTATCTTTTATGAAATTACCAGTTAAAAAAAAAGCTCTATCTTATATAAAAGTTTTTGATAAATTTTTAGATGACTTAATTTAGGTTGTTCCCCAAATTGACCTATCAATTAGTTTATTGCCAACCCAGCTAGACAAGTTGAGGAAAGTAGGTATAATTGCATGAGCCAATTGCCCCAATTTGCATAATGCCGCTCCAGAGGATATGGATCCAATAACTTAATTTTGGACAAAGAAGACTTATTTTGTCATCAATTGAAAGTCATAAATAAAGAAATGAATAAAATCTGAACAAACTTATAAGAAAAATGTAATCTAAACTATTGCGACCTCCAAAAGAATAGATTTATATGCTATTACCTGAGAAAACATGCCAAAAGGTGTTTGTTCGGTCCTCATAACTTGACCTCGGCCACCACAGGTTGAACATATCCTCATTTTGGAGCCTACCTTTGCCCCAGTTCCCATACAAACCTCACAAGTTTCAAGATGTGAAAGATCAAATTCTTTTTCAGCTCCAAAGATGGCCGCTGAAAATTCTAATGTCATGTCGTAACTGAAAGGGATTGAAGTGTAAATAAACTCTATTAGGCTTGACATTATATCATTTGGTCTGCAAACTCATAGTGTTTATGAAACAGTATCTATCTATTTCTATTTTTATGCTTGTAAAGTATACACTGTTCATAGGATAATATGAATATCTTATGCTTCACTTATGCAAGTATATACAATTAGCCAGTCCGGTTTGAACTTGGCATATTTCTTTCTGTCAGAAGATTGATATATTAAAGAAATGCATTCCTGCAATTCATGTAAAGACCATTTCAAGCACAAAAGTTTGCTGATATCATACTCAGCTCTTTCTTCAGGTTATAAATATAGATCAATAGCATGAATATAAATGATATCTGATAACAACTGATTCCTAATGAAGACTCCAGCACAAGTTTGAAATGGAGTTAGAGACTTCTTGGTTCCTATGTTTTACCAATCGTCCAATCATAACTATGGTAGCCTATAAAGTTGTCAGAATGAGCTCTCCCTTCATGGTTAGAAATAATTTGTCTGAGAACTGATAACTCATGGTTAGCAATAACTACGACCATGATTTCGAGAAGTTTCACTTGATTCTACAAATTATCATTCCAAGGGAACTATGTGTTCCACGCTTCCACCACTGCTATAAAACGCTTAGACGCTATATTCTTCCTAAAGTTTACCTGTCATACTATGGTAGCATAGTTATCAGAAACAGCTTTCTCCGCATGGTTAACGAAGTATACTTATGAACAAACCTTTTTCTTATGAGTACACCTGTGAATCCTAATGAAGTTAAGTGTAAAATTATTCCAATCAGCTACTGACTTACCGTAGATCTTCACCCTTGGTAACAGTACTGCGGCGACGTGTTCCAAATCCAGCTCCATCCATGCCAAAACCACCCATAGAAGGCCCAAAGAATGTCTCAAATAGATCAAAAGGATTTGTCTGCAGTAGAATTCACCAAAAAAGAAAGAGAAACAGATTAGGGTTAAAGCTAATTTACATATAACCATGCATCTATTATGTCTCTTCCCCAATTTCTTCTACGACCTACTCATTTTACCCTTTTGGAAGAATAGCATCTGGGAACGCAACCTTCACCCACATTGACACATTTACTTAGACTCAAGTCCAACTCTCACTCCTACATCAAACAAAACCCAATTTTTCGGCTAGCATGCAAAAAAAGCATAAAGTAAACCGAAACCAACGCAGTGATTCAACTTCTTTCATTTGGCATTCTAATTTGCAAATTATATATATTTATCTACATAGGCATGAAAAATTATATTCTTCTTTTAATTCATAATCTTACTTGAGCTAATACCTTTTCTCCTTTTAAGTGGTGGGAGGAGGTATGTCAAAGTTTCTGATATTACCGGTGGTGTGCCATTTAACAGAAGTGAAAAGAACTCTTTTCCCATTTACAATTGAATGACGCCAAAGAATTCTATGAACCTTGTCAATTCATAATGTAATACATTTTCCTGTTCAAGTGGAAATGGGAAGAAGAAAAGGCAAAAACCTAGCACTTACATTGTGTGTGTGTGTGTGGGGGGGGGGGGGGGGGGAGGGGGAGAGAACAAATACTGGCAACCTCTAATTCCCAAAACTTGCAGATATTACGTAGGTAAGCTACTATAGTACAAGAACATAATTGAAGTGCCTGCTTAAATAGATGGCACACCTTAAAGTCACCAAGGAGATAAGTAACAACTACTTCCAAACCCTTGCAAGATTAGAGAAAAGCATGAACTAAACATACGATATGAGCAACAGTAAACATCAGCACTTTGCATCAAAGGGAACCATGTTACTATGAGACAAAGTTTAAGATCGTGATATTTATAACTTTTTTTTGACAAGCCATGATATTCAGTACTTCCTCGGGCACAATTTCATAGTCCTACTTGGAATTGGCAGGGGAACTAAGAAAAAAGTTGAAAATGAGTTGTTTATGGGTAACATGCTGGGCCATAAAAGTTATCGACGAATAGAATCAAAGTTGCAATAAGATTAAAAGTTGGTCATACAATGTGTGTTCGATAACATGACTTAAAACTTCCCTTCTAAGAAAAGTGGATATTAGTTTGGGAAGGACTAAGAATGAATTAAGATTATCCTTTTGGAATGACAGCAGTAGCATCACACTAAAAAACAAAAAATAAGAATTTATGGCATACCGTGTAAGCACCGGCTTGGGCCCCTACAGAACTTTTCACCCCGGCTTCACCATATTGATCATATAATGCTCTTTTTTTGTCATCTGAGAGTACCTGGAAAGTAAAACTTCAGAGTTGATTCAAAGAGTTAAAAACAAAAGAGAAAAATGTCAACATACTAACACCAAGATTCTACATCTCTAGATAGTTTGAAAGCTAAAACATGGAACTTCTATGGTCTAGCTTAATTAGAAAAAATTCAAAAGACACGAGGAAATGATCACTTCAGGTTTAGTAGCCAGACAACTGATGCAGTTCCAAAGGTTGATAAATAAAGAAACAGATTGAATAAGTGGGCAAACAGTAATTCCATCACGTAAAAGAAGGGAGGGGGGTACATAAAGATAGCAATGCCAGAATCTGTAATCTGTATAAATGCCACATATATCTAAAGACCAATAGTTCCATAAGGAAACAAGAAAACTGCCTGGGATCAGATGTTAAAAATAGTAAATTTCCATATTTACCTCATAAGCATCTTTAATCTCCTTAAACTTTTCTGGTGCATCGGGTTGCTTGTTGACATCAGGGTGATACTATAAAACAATATCAAAAGTCAGAAACAGATTATTAGAGAATAGAATAATGTGTTGCTGTGGAACTATCTTAATTGTAAAGGCCCAAAGAACTAAGTGAAAGTAAACAATCAAAAAATACAAAGAAAAAGATAATGTATGAAGACCAATGATTCATAAGCATCAGCATCTTTCCAGTCTAAGGGCCCGTTTGGGATTGTTGTTACAAAACTACTTATTTGAGAAGCACTTTTATAAAATGACTTTTTTAAAAAGTGCTTTTAAAAAAAAGCAATTTGTGTTTGGTAAATTCATTCGAAAAGTGCTTTTGATAATCAAATTATGTTTGGATAATCTTTTTCAAGAAGTGTTTTTTTTGAGACAAATGACCCAAAAGGACATCTATCAATAGCCTTTATTACTAAAATCAATTTATAGAGAAAAATTATTTTAAATATCTATGTTAATATTTTTAATTAGTTTTTTTTATTTAATTAAAAAGTACATACTCTAAAATAATTTATATATTCTTTAGTCATCATCATCAATGATATTTTCAAATTTATTTTTAAAAAATGAGTGAAAATAAAATAACAATATATAAATCATAAAGAATTATAACATAAATATGAAATGTAAAATTTTAAAAATCAAACGTTAATCAAACTTGTAAGATATGTTAATTAATTAATAAGGTATATATATATCTCTGTGTGTGTGATTGGGATATATTTGTCATACAAAAAAATTCTGCTTCTGCTTTTTTTGACAAGTAGAAATTTAAGAAGCAGAAAAACTGCTTCTGCTTATTTTTAAAAGCACTTTTGCAAGTTTACCAAACACCCTTCTTTGTTAAAAAAATATTTTTTTCTCAAAATAAGTGCTTATTTTGAGAAATAAGCAATCCCAAACAGGCTATAAGTTCCTTCACGAATAGAGGCAGCCCAAGCGTACAGATAAAAAGATCAAAGAGTGGCATAAAACAATTGAAATAGGAATGGAAGCTAATAATCAGCAACTTGTGCTATCCCAAAGAAAATGCACAAAATATATGGTCAGTCACAAGGTTACTTTTCTGTTGTAGCTTGGAGCTCAAATGCACAAACAACCTAAGTGGCAATTTTGATGAAGTATCATTTAGTGTCTCACTAATATACACATGGGTCAAATGAAATTGGGGTTTGATGAAGGCCTCAAATACCTTTTCTTAGAAGTTGGCAGCAACCAGCAATGCCCAAACAATCTCATGCCTTTCTTGGCCAGACCAACCCAATCGGCACTTTCCGACAAGTCTTTCTAAATTGGAAGGAAAAGAAACAAACTCGAAAAACTTTTCAACTGCTCATATATTGGTATGTCTGAATTGCAGTAGCTTTAAAAAAGGCATGGATCCCGATTGATCCCATTTGATCCATCTCTCGTAGAATCCATTATAGAACCACTAATAGCATACATTAACTCTTTCAATGTTATGCAATTGACGCCAAGAAGAGTTATGCATAAAATTATCGTCTCTCAGTTTCCTTCCCCACCCACCAAACACCACCAGAGAGAAAAAAGAAAGACAATATTGCTTGCGACAAGGAATCTCATCTTCCTGTTCTCTGACTTTATGTTCTACGGAAAAAATTCAACAAATTACCAATGGATAAGCTAAGCAAACCCACCATCGTTCTCCACCAAGTAGCAATTATATTTTGCTCAGATCTGGTTGTGATAACACAATAGTTTTTTTTTTTCTGAAAACATGAGGCTTGTGCAATAACTGCACTAATGAGATCTCAAAGTTTTTGTAAAATCAAAAAAAGAGAGGAGATTTTGGGGAATGAATTTCATTATTATTCCGCCAAGCATGTTTGATTCAAATAATGTTTACAGGTTCCACAAAAGGTAAATAAAGGATACCTACTCCTAAATACACAATTACAGAAATTCTAAACGCATTCATATTTACAAGGTACGAAATCTTGTCATATTTACAACTTTCAAACATTAGCATTCTCAATGCTGCTCCTCAAATTGGTGTACATATTGCGTGCTCTCTTGCTGCAAATATACTCAATTCTAGAGCTACGGAGTGATTTGTAAGAACATCTTATATGTGACTACTAACGTTACCAACGCATATTAACTGCACCCTCTTTAAATTTCTTTTATCAAATGAAGTGACAATCTACTTTTGCATCTTCTGTTTTTTCATTAAAAACTGGATTTGAAGCAAAGTGTATTGGGCACAATGGTTTATTTTTCTCTCTCTCGGGAAACGTGTGACCTTTCATGGCCCTCCCACCGTTATGGTCGTCCGGCAGTTCCGGTCTCATTATGATAATTTTTCTTCTCTTTTCTCTCCTAAATTCCATTTTGCTACACCCTACTTTTGTTTCTTTCTTTTCTCAGTCTTTCCTTATGATTTCTTAATCCATCAATCCTCTCTTATCTTGTCCTACTCTGTGTCACTGTACCTTGTTTACCTAAACTACATTCATTTAACTTGCCTTCTCCACAACGACGAGAGGTTGATGTGGTGAAGTTTAACAGGGTACTATGGGTAGAGGTGTGGTACTTCTGGCAGGGAACCAAACTTTTGAAGTGCGGGAGGTAAGTGAATTCTAGTACGAAGTGGTGGAAAGGTGAAAAAAATCTTTTCAGCAGGGTATCTTTTGACAGATTTAACATCTTGGGTGTAGTATGAGACTGGCTTCGGAAGAAAGAGGAGGTATCAGAACTTTAGAAAAATAAAAGTAAGTCGTATTCCTATCATATTTATCAAAATTTCAATAGAAGGGGGAGATATATTAGAATGGAGGCATTAAAGGGACGTAGCCAGTCTACGATCATCATTCCTGAAATTGGAGATGATATTGGTTGAGCAGATTAAAGGAGAGACTAGTATTCCCTTATTTTATCGGTCAGAACTTTGACTGTTTGACATACTCATTGGTAATTGATGCCTTCAAAAGTATTGGAAGATTTTATTCAACTTGGAATTTAAAACATCTTGTTGCAATCTCTCAAAATGAGGCCAGCAGCCAAGTGTGGGTTAAATTTTGATATAGACAATGCGAAATTTTATAAGGAGTTGCATGCGAAAAGTTTAGGATGAAGATGAAAAACGAATAGAATGATCATCCATAAATAAAATATCAAAGGTTTTCCTCTGCTAGAAATGTGCGGAAATAAAAGCCCTGACTGTATGGGGTGGAAAAAGGTTCTATGGCAGTTGACATTGCAAAGGAAATTACTGTGAGAATTCAAAATTCTATACACAAGGATACTATCTCATAGTGTGGGTGATTCTTCATGATATGTAGTGGCAAAGCTCCCCTCCATACGTGATCAAAAGTACACACTGAAGGTGCCAACTATCATCTAATAAGGGTTCACTGAAGACTAAAAATGAAACATTCTGTTATTCACGAGTTCAATGAAACTAAAAATGAAACATTCTGCTACTCACGAGTTCAATGCAAATATCCATCATCAGAATGTCTCCAACACAATCTACATATGCTCTGCATTATTCCAGGGCATGTCTGCAGGAATCTTCAACCTCCTCCTCTTGTTCCAATTGAAAGACCACTAAATATCCTTCTAGTTTAGTTTCCTGCTATCAACTACATCTTGCTTGGGCAGCCCGGTGTACTAAAGATCCCACTATGGTCTGGGGTCCGGGGAAGGGCCGACCACAGGTGTCTATTGTATGCAGCCTTTACCTTGCATTTCTACAATAGGATGTTTCCATGGCTTGAATCCGTGACCTTCAGGTCACATGGAAACAACTTTACCAATTACTCTAACAACATCTTGCTTGGACGAACAAAACGCAACAAATCTATTAATGTTTAGTAAGTCCTAACCTGATATACTTGGTTAAACAAATATATCACATAATAGTTCCAATTTAACTGAAAACAGGCTGCTAAATTAACAAACATCTCTATGAAAAGGCGTTCTCAGCATATCGTGTGCCAACCTGCACTACAGACATTCATTCTCTATATCTTCTTATACAGCACCGATTCCTTTTCTTGAAAAACTCACTAAAATGAACCAAAGGGGGCAGAGAATTAACCCCTTTCCGTCCCTATTTCCAATCCCAACTCACAATGACAGTCAGAAAGAACCAGAATTCTTGAATACAGATTTGAACCAAAGCCAAATTAAGAATTTTAGCAGTACCAATTGACTTCAATCAAGATATATTACCTAACAGCAACTCACTCAGCTGCAACGCAACTTAAACAGCAAATCGTAACCCAATTAAAAAGAAGATAAAAAAGGATTCAGTTACCTGTCGAGCTAACCTTCGATAAGCAGACTTGATTTCTTTACTGTTAGCAGATTTAGGGACACCTAATGTGGAGTAATAATCAGCGGCAGCGGAAACCACCAACCTCCCAAAACGTCTTGCCGCAATCTTCTTATTGTACTGCGACGATGAAGAAGAAAAGGAAACGGATAAGGACATAGACTTCGTGTGGGCCCACCCACTGGAGAAGGAAGAAGAGGAGGAAGAAGAAGGAGGAAGAGAGGGAGAATGAGAAGAAGGGCGTAGAGATAGAGAAATTGTGCAGGCCATTGCCGCCGAGTTCATGACTGGAGAAGAGTAGTTAACTGTTTTGTTGGTGCTTATTTTTACAGGAAGAAGATAGAGAGAGAAGCGATTGATTTTTGCTCATTTCGTTGTTTAGTATTTTACTGTTAGTTCTCATTCTGTTACCGTTTGCGAATTGGGGGAAATGAAAAAAGATGTGGTGCTATATTGCGACGCGCTTCAATTTATGTGTTCCAATTATACAACACCTTTTTTGTGAAATACGTTATTGCAAAGGAAGCCTTGGTATAATTGTGAAGTTAGATTTCAAAATGATGAAGACAAGTTCTCAAGTTCAAGTTAGAATCACAGAAATATGTAAGTTTAATCTGTGTTTTTATTCCAAACTTTCACATTTTATGTTATCACTTAGGATTGTTTGATTGGAAAAGAATTATAATGAATTTTGAAATTCGTTATTTCATCGTATATATCATATATGAGATAACTTATTATATCACAATAATATAAATATTTGAATAAATAATTTTGAAACTAAATTATATCTCCAACCAAATGCGAAATAAAATAATATTATATTTTATCGTAAAACTATTATGTTTTATACCTCGCATCAAACGACCCTTAATATGTTTGCATTTATAGATAAGTTACATTTCTAGGCTATAGCTTGGTATGTTCAAAAATCAAACTATAATTGATAACTCAATTGCAAAAGTTTATTTATTGATATTAATTAGGTTATCGACTTAACTGTTGGTGAATCGATAAAATAAAATTTAATTACATATCAATACTTGAGTAGATTAGTCAATTTCCTAATAGGGTAAACCATTAACCCCAATACAGGAGTAGATTAGTTAATTTCCTAATCGGGTAAACCATTAACCCGTAAGAATTATCATATTTATATTTTTACCTAGATATATTAAAGGATATAATGTAGACACTAGTCACTTCTTAGCGCAGCGTTCTCTAAAGTGACCCAAGGGAAACAGGCCTTCTAAATCTCTGCTCATCTCACGCTTGGGTTCTTGTTCTTCTCTCGCTGCTCACCATAGAACTAAATAAAGGTAATACCTCTGATTTCACATTGATCCAACACCATGAAGAGGAAAAAACCTTTACCCTTCAGCTAGCGCTGACTGACCGCACTGGAGCACTAAAAGCACAACGTGAACCAGGAATACATTAGCAACCTGACGGCACTATTCAATATCCGTGTCACCATCAACACCCCCTTCCTCAAACACAAAAACAATTAGACATAGAATTCAACTCATACATCGCAAAAGGTGATGGATGAGTTGATTTTGCATCAGAAATGACTAGAGGAATGGAATATTAACAACAGAAAGCGAAATTAGGATAGCAAATTTTAGCCAGTTTCTACATATTACTTTAATACGCACATTTGAGGCCTTCCACCTTTTGAATGATGCCCATTCCAACACTATTTTATCAGGGGCATCAACCAAAGTGACCCCAACTCAACATGTAAACCTTTTCTCAATCTAATAAAAACAGTATCAGTATAGAATTCGCTTATACATCCTATATCACAGCTGACAAGATGCCAACATGGCTTGTGTCTTTGTATGTTTCACAGCTTTGACTGGACTAGCCTCAGCACTAGAAGATGTCTGGATGGAAGCGTCCTGGAATAGAGTTGCTTTGCTGAGCCTGGCGCAAATGCATTGTCAAAGCATAATTATTCACCTGCAACAATGAGAACTGAATTAGGAATACTGAGTAGACAATCTTATTTGCATTAAATCAAGAGAGAATACAGGAAGGGAACACAATCTTATTTGCATTAAATCTATAGAGAATACAGGAAGGGAACATTCTCTTCTCTGCATACGGATGGGGCTGTAGGCAGTAGCTCTACAAAATTACTGAAGTACACCAAGTCTAAAGAACAAGGAGGAAAGCAAAATACAGGTACACTACAAAATAGCAGTAATGCAAGATCTTTATGCCAATATTCTGTTACCCAAGGTGCAACTACCTTGAAGTAATGACCATAGAATATTTGTTATGGATGCGTGGAATATGGTTATTATTTATTTATATTTTAGGTAGTTTATTTGTTATATATTTATATTTAAGTAGCTTTATTTATTATTTTAGAATAGGATTTTATGTTTCCTAGTTTCATAAAGATTATGCTTAGGGTTTCATGTTTCCTAATTTCATAAGGATTAGGTTTTCTATTGATGTAATAAGACACCTATTTAAAGGGAGATGTGAGGAATAATACGTATGAATAGTTTCAGTTAAAAACAAGAGATTGAAGTTCTCTCTTCCATTGAACTCTAAGGTTTCAGCCTCCCTTTAACGAGCTGAAGAGATCGAAGTTCTCTCTAGTCTCTTCTATTGAACTCCAAGATTTCAGCCTCCTTTTGACGAGCTGAATTTATCTACAAAATAGGTCGATTTCGGAATTCAAACAAAGGCAAGAGAAAGTCGACATCAATTGAGTCGGATTTCTCTGTTCATCGTCCTATGACTCGATCCATCACCAAAGATCGTAACAATTTGGTATCAGAGCATAACACAATGGACGATGAGATTAATTCCAGGTTCCAAGAAGAACGCGCAGCTTTAGAAACCCTAATGGATTCTAAACTTGCAGCGATGGAACAACGCCTCGGTGAAAAAATTGTCCAAGCCATCAAGAATAATCTTCTGGCATGGGAATTGCCCCCACAAAATCAGCAACGCAGGGAACTGAATCGAGTAGTGCCCTAACACCTGGCAAATCAACAATTGTTGCGACACTGCCTATTAACTATCCGACCAGAATCATCCATCAAAGGTAATTCGCATTCGACAGTACCAAGGTATGCAAAGATGGATTTCCTACTTATAACAGCACAGATGACCCATTAATTTGGGCACATCGTTGTGAACAATTTATCAACATACAATGGAAGCGGAAAAGGTTGGAGTCGCCGGATTTCACATGTTGGGAGAAGCACAATTATGGTACTATCAACTTAAACGAGCAAAGGGCCGAATGAGTTGGAACGAATTTCAAAAACGTTGTTTCCAACAATTTGGACCTCTTGAAAGTAGCAACCCAGTGGGCGAATTAGTCACGCTTCAGAAAACTAGTACAGTTGAAATTTATCAATGTCAATTTCAAGAGAAGTTGGCTAGGGCTGGTGAGCTTATTCCAGAACACTTGCATGCGAGACAATTTATGGCGGGGTTGGATGATTCAATCAGACTGGATGTGCAGTTGCTCAAACCACCTGACTTAACGGCAGCCATGAGTGTATCTAGGGCTTTAGAACAAAAACACCAACTGCAGAAGTTAAGTAATTTTGGTGAAAAGACATGTCAACAGTCTCGGACAAGTTTGGGCAGCACAACAAACTCGACAAAATCCGGTACTAGTTTAGTTGCCTCATTTACCTCAGCTAATACCCAAACCAACAATCAAACCCCTTTTGTCAAGCGATTAACTAGTGCAGAAATGGTAGAGAGAGAAGAGTTACGGGGTTATGCTATAATTGTGACGAACTATATTCAGCAGCTCACCAATGCAAGCAACTCACCAATGCAAACGACTTTTCTGGCGGGAATTAGATAATTCAGTTGACACTATTCCAGAAGTTCTAGATGACTGCACTGAAATTCGAGCTTGAGGATAAGCTCTTTCAACGTGAGGGGAGTAATGTTATAAATGCGCTGAATATGGTTATTATTTATTTATATTTTAGGTAGTTTATTTGTTATATATTTATATTTAAGTAGCTTTATTTATTATTTTAGAATAGGATTTTATGTTTTCTAGTTTCATAAGGATATGCTTAGGGTTTTATGCTTCCTAGTTTCATAAGGATATGCTTAGGGTTTTATGGATTAGGCTTTCTATTGTTGTAATAAGACACCTATTTAAAGGGAGATGTGAAGAATAATACATATGAATAGTTTCAGTCAAAAACAAGAGATTGAAGTTCTCTCTTACATTAAACTCTAAGGTTTCAGCCTCCCTTTAACGAGTTGAAGAGATCGGACTTCTCTCTTCTATTGAATTCTAAGGTTTCAGCCTCCCTTTGACGAGCTAAATTTATCTACAAAATAGGTCGATCTCGGAATTCAAACAAAGGCGAGGGAAAGTCGACATCAATTGAGTCGAACTTTTCTGTTCATTGTTTTGCGACTCGACCCTTCACCAAAGATCGTAACAATATTATTTCACCAAACAATATAGAAGTACATTTTTCAAAGTTCCAATAATTTTGTAAAGTAAAATCTAGCACTTTTCTCGATTATCTGCTCTGCTTCCAATATAAACAAGTATAGCAGACATCCTCAAAAGTAGAATTATTACTCTTGAAGGTCTAGGGTATAACATATATTATACTCCCATGTACCCATTTATAAAATACACTTTGCATTTTGGTAGGATAAGAATATTTGCAATCCGTTTTACAACAACATCATACTCAGTGTAATCCTTGCCATTTTATGAAGTAAAACTCATTTAAGCATAAAGCAGAAGCAAAGACTGCAAAACAAAGATTAAGACAGTCAGCCTAATACAAAGAGAGGATATACGAAGACCATGGAGCTGACAAAATAAATATTTGCAATTATATGATCTTAATCAATACAACTTTCACAAAATTCAAAATTTTAACTTCACTTTGAATATTAAAATTAAACATCTTCTATCAATCAAACCAACTTTTCAGTAACTACTAGATAATTTTCAACCACTACAAATATAACACAAAATTCAATTTAACCTAGATAATGTGCTTGTGTTCATGACATGCGATGGAGGAAGTATATTACAGCAATGCAGACCATCAAGATACAGTCTAACCAACTGAAAAATATCAAAAGAGGCATTCATTAAATAATATGAGAACCAAAATGCAATAAGACCTCCGTCAGTAAACATCAATAATAAACTAAAAAGGTTAATGGAAAAGGTGAGCCACATCAAGAAAAGTCGGTCTCTAAAACTCCAGTTTTTACCTCAAGATTTTTTATTTGTTCTTGATATTGACCGATCATCTGCTTCAATTGCTGCACTTCCTGGTTTCTATCATCATACTCTTTCTGCCGTTCATGCTGGATGGCAACAGCACGTTTGAGAATGGCATTTTCTCTAAGAAACACTTCAATTTGCTCCTTCAGCATCATATTTTCCTGAAAAAGAAGTGATAAGGTCAATACCCAAAGAATTGAAGGTGAATGTCAGAAAATTAGAAGGTCATCATGGTAAATTACCAAACATGAGTATCATTGTTTGATACAAGAATTACAAGGACAACACGAAACACACTTCAAAATCAGTCCACAAGATCAAAGATCCGAGGACCCTTTTGAAGACCACACTCGGATTCAACAAACAACAACAAGAACACAATGTATTGATGTGTTTATCAGCTAAAAACAGCTAACAACAAACTATGTTAACAACAACAAGATGAAGAACAACAACAATGGAACAAGAACAACAAGTCACGGATTTGAATTACAAGAACACAAACAAACGATTACAACATAAACAAAATCGATAGATAGTTAGACCTTGGTTGGTATAATCTTAAGAATCCAAGAATATGGTAATCTTGGACCCTTAACACTACACACAACGGTTAACCTAACTCCTACGTTGACACAAGAGGAACTTTACCTCCTCTAAACACCAACGTCTCAAGCCAACATTGCAACACAAGTGATATCCACACTTGTTGCCCTCATTTCGGTGTGGTGGCTATTCCAAGCCCTACAACTAAAGGTGTTTCATGTTTCAAGTCTTACATCAATGAACAACTAATGAGAAAAAGACCTAAAATGTTCTATTTATATTCTATTACAAGACAAGGAAAAATGACAACAATGCCCTTAAAGGGTGGGGTGGCCATGGAGTGCATTTGGACCCAATGAAGTGACCAAAATACCCTTAATGAAGATGACCAAATCATGACCCATTAAGTATTGTCCAAAACCGTGAGTCCTCAAGTCTTCGATGCTCCAAGCAATCCTCCACACACGGCCTTGCTTGTGCTCAAAACGGGTCTTCCTTGCATATTCTTGTGCCCTCGGGGTGACCGAGTCTTGAGCCTTTAAATGATGACCTCCAATCATGTCTTCAAAAATTAAGGTGGCCATTTGACTTGTATCATTGTTGTACTACGACCCATGAAGCACTACAGTACCACAATAAAGAAAAGACATGCAGCACTATAAAACAAAGCAGCAGAGGTGTACTCGGAATATTTTTTTTGTCAAAAGCTTAGTAATGAAGCAGAAAAGGCATACGTGGATATCATCAATTTCTCCTCCTACAATGACATCAAAATATTGTTCTACCTCAAACCTACAGATTAAATGGCTAGACCATCCAATACCAACCTTGTGAACATTCTGACCTGCGTCTGCACCAGCATGGACACTAATTGATTGCTCCAGGCTCTCCAACACTCTTGCAGCCCGAGCCCTAGCATCATCTACGCTTGTAGCACTCATCATTTCCCGGACAAGCAACTCCACCCATTCTGCACCATCAGCTGGAAGATTATTCTGGAGAGGAGGACCTTCAGATCGAACATCTGACCCATTAGTTGGCTTTTCTCCTGCATGAGGCTTGATTGATTAGGCTTGTGGTTCACGATAAATAGCATGGTAAACAATAAGGACCAAACACTGATGGAGATAAAATGGTGGTCTTAACATTTTTATAATAACAGATACACATCAGAGGACTACTTATCTAGAACATCTGATAGCTCATATAAATAGTTTCGTCCAACTCCATATGAACACATACAGTAATGGAGATGAAAAAAGCACTTTCTATCTCATTTTAGTTTATGGCTGCCTTCTTGCTCATGTGTGGAATGAAATGGGCTGGAATACAGCTGAATAGAGTGTTCATATACCCAAGCCCAACTAGTCTTGGTTTAGGCTTCATCTACTAATTGTTGATTGACAAGGTTAGAAACTTTTCGGAAAAGTGAAAATGTCTCTTTCAATGAACATAAAGCACCGCAATCCAATATTGGTGTCCATATAAGGCAGACGGGAAACACCATTTTAGGAATATTAACGTTAATTCAACAACAACGTTTATCAGCCTTAATGATCCAACTAGCTACTTCTGCCGATGCAACGCATAGAGTCGCACTTTTCCAAACAATTATGCAACATGACAAAATTAATGAGAGAATCAACACATTCTTGTACACATATCTCTTTCCAACTACTGAAATAGGATATCAATGTATAATGCAAGGAATAATAAGTAAAAAAGCAACAACTAAAAATCTAGAGCATCAAAAGAATCAGCCAAATAGGGGAAATAATTATTGGATACATACCATTATCCATCTCTCCATCAGTAACTGTTTTTCCATCAGCATACACAATGTGAAGCTCGTGTATCCTCTTAATAGCACCATCCAAATCATTGCCACACTCTTCCAAAGCTTTCTCAATAAGCTGCACAGCACATCATAAAAGAGAATATACATTAGAAATTGTTACAAAAAGAAAAGAGAAACAATCAATTGCATACTTACAATTGTTCATAATAAACACAAGGCATAATACATAAGCATGTCCTTTTAACTTGGCCTCAACTGGCATCTATGCCCTCCAACTTTGGGTGTGCATAAGTAGATGCTTAAACTTTGGGTGTGCTTCCTACGCAGCATCTCTAGCGAATTTTCATGTAGGACGCTCGTGTGTCTTTTTGTTCAACTTTATACAAGTTCAAGTGTCTACTTATGCACACACCCAAAGTTGGAGGGCATAGACGCCCGCTGAGTCCAAGTTCAAGTGCATACTAATATATTATGCCTAAACATAATCGAATAATAAGCCTTTGAAGATTCAAAATCATTTCATGTATGTCGGAAAATGAAGGATAAGATAGCGGTTTAAGCATCACTTAGCAAAATGACCGCAGAATTGATAACTGAAGATGAATTAATTTTAAAATAAAAACTAAAAATACTTCACCGGTCAAACAAAAGACTAAACCTGAGTGTCCATATCAGGAAACAAAGCTCTGAGCTGATCGATGAAAACGGGCGGCGGCGGCGAAGAGGAGAACCTCACCGGAGAGGTGGAGGAAGAGCAACGAAGCTTCTTAGTAACAGGCGGCGACGATGACGTCGGCGACGGCGATTGTAAATCTTCGAAGAAAGATCTCTTGCCGCATACAATTGCAGACATTGTTTAATCTCCCCTACAAACTTTCAATCTAATTTCCTGATTATAATTTGGAAAATGATTTATGAATTTGGGGATTAGGGTTTTGTGAGTTGCATGTGATGTAAGGTTTTTGGGATTCGAAGCTTTTACTTGAGGTATACTATAACCCCCTTCTCCCCTTTTAGCTAAAGGTGGATTTGAGTGGATTCCTTCTCCTCTTTATATAGGGGAGATGAGAAGGGGTATGTGTGTCCCTTGGGGGACATTTGGTTTTTTAAAAAAAAAAAAGGGAAAGGTGGACTCGGAACACGCGCCAAAAAGAGAGTGTTTGAATGACCTCTCCGGAAATTCATGGCGGAAATTGGATAAGTACAACGTCATGTTGCCGCAACTAATGTTTGTCTAACACTAGATATCAATGGCCCCTGATATATATTATTTTATTATTCGAAACAGATAAAATTTAAATAATCAGTCGTTAAAATTATTATAATTTAAAATATTTTTTCTTTTATTTTAATTTAAGTGACACTAATATAATTTCTAGAGTCAGCTAAATATTTTAAATTTTTAAGTTGTTAATTATTTTATTTATAATATTTTTACATATTTTTTCAATAAGACTTTCTCCGTCTCAATTTATGTAGCACAAATAAAATCTCGTTAGTCAATCAAATTTTTCTATATTAAGTTTTAATATTGTTATTTATAATAAATTTTATCTTATTTTCAAATAACATATGTTACTTTATATTTTTCTCTGTCTCATCCCAATTTATGTGAAACTAATATAATTTCGATAGTCAATCAATTTTTTTGTGTTGACATGTCATTTTGTATTTATTTTACTTTTTTGAAGAAATATTATTAATTTTTTAATGCTAAGGTGACCATAATAATTAATTAGGAGTGATATAGGTAAATCACGATTGAAGCAGTAAAGCGGACATGTCTTAAATAACTCATAATAACTTATTAGAAATGATATAGCAAAATTACTATAAATTTAAAATAGGTACGAAAAAAATTTAAGCGGATCTCACATAAGGCGTCTCGTTAATTTAAAACATCAATAATTAATTTATCATTTTTAAATTTATTTTATCTTTTTTATTAAGTATTAGTATTAATTTTTTAATATTCAAATAACTTATAATAATTAATTAGGAATAAAATAGTAAAATTATAATTGAAGTAGCTAAAGTAGATATATTATAAATATCTATTTTATTTTTTTTATTAAATATTATTAATTCTTTAATACGTAAATAATATATAATAATTAATTAGAAGTGATATGGTAAAATTAAGGAGGAAGCAGGTATGACAGACCATCTCGTGCTTTCCTTTACTCTTCTATATATTAGAATATACATTGGGATAGAGGGATTTTCCTACTACACTATTTTTCTTTAATGATAAGAAAATGGACTATTAGAAAGTTTACCGTATGGAGGTCGAAATTTATGATAGAAAGAATAATATTAGTTGAGTATTGTCGGACGGACTTTATGTGAAAAGAGAAGGGGGGAGGGAGCGTCCACCTTCGTGCTTCTCGATATTAGTAGTCGGATATTTTTTTTTATAATAACTGTGAAAAATTACCACAGATAACAAAGAATATACAAAGAAAGAGCACCTAGCACCAACAAGAGCAGATCACTAGGCCTCAAGAAAATCAATACATCACAACATCACCACTATCAACAGATTTTAAAATTCCTATACTTATAAATTCTCTTTCAATCTTTCATGCCTCCCAATCTATTACTCATATCCTTCCGGATCTGTTCTGTAACAAAACGAATGCTAACAGTGGTATTTCTATACAATTTTCAGTTCCTAACTTGTCAAAGATTATAAATCATGGCACCCCATAAGGCAGTTACTAGCTCCTTCTTGATCTTTGGCCAATGCTTCCTCTGCATCCAATTCACGTGTGGTTTAACGCCTAACTGTTGTAAATAGGGATGGGCATGGTATGGTATATACCGAATTACCATATCGAATTAAAAATTTTGATACCGTGATTTTAGTATTATAGTATTTGGTATGGTATATGGTATACGTTTTAAATTTTTTTTGGTATATGGTATGGTATTCGGTATTTACAAATGACATACCAAAATACCGAATACCATACCGAAATATATATAATTACATAAGTAACTTTTATACACACACAAATCTAATACTTAGTATTAGTATAAAAATGTTTGCAAAACCCATACGCAGCGCCCTTAAGTACACACCATTTTTCAATTAGACACCTCAAATGGACATTGTTCCATTTTGGCACCTCAAGCGGCCTTCAAGTGTGTCACTTTGACACGTTTTGCTGAATCAGCAAAATAATTTTAGGACGTGAGTTACACGCGCCGCTGAGGTGGAAAATAACGAATAAAATATGGACACGTGTCATTTTTGAAGGCCGCTTGAGGTGCCAAAATGAACCAATGTCCACTTGAGGTGCCTAAGTAAAAGATGACGCGTACTTAAAGGGCCTAGCGATGGGTTTTGCCTTTAATAAATAAATAAAAAATACCCCCCTAACCTACCCACCCCACCAACCTTCTTCTTCAAACACCCCACCCACCCCACCCCACCCCACCCACCCCACCCACCCCCACCCCACTAGTCTTCGTCTTAAAACACCCCACCCACCCTTCACCCCACGCACCCCGCTAATATTCTCTTCAAACACCCCACTCACCCCGCCACTCTTATTCCCCTCTTTATCTTCTTCAAAGATCCTACACCCGCACCCCAGTCATCTTTAATTTTTTTCATCGATTTTTAATTTTTCTTCACTGATTTTAGTTGATTTTTGGATTTTCTTCATGAATCTAGCTTCATTTTTTTCAGATTTGCTTCATCAATTTTGCTTCAATTTTTAGTTTTTTTAATTGATTTTGTTTGATTTTAATTTTTCTTCTCGGATTTAGCTTTATTTTTAAATTTCTTTCATCAATTTTGCTTCGATTTTTAATTTTTCTTCACTTATTTTTCTTGGTTTTTATGCTTCGATTTTAATTTTCTTTATTGATTTTGTTTAAATTCAATTTTTCTTCACTGATTTAGCTTTATTTTTCAATTTTTCTTCATCGATTTTGTTTGATTTTTAGTTTTTCTTCGTTGATGTTGCTTATTTTTTATTTTTCTTCATCGATTTTGCCCTTAATGATTTAAAAAAAGGTGTTTATTATTTAATTTTCACGAACTTTTAAATGCGTATATAAATTTCTCTCAATAATTCTTACCGTTAAATAAATTAAGATTGACAAAAATAACGGAGAAAAATGTGAAAGAAGTATAAATTAATGGGCGTTGAGTTGATATATTATTTTTGGCAAGACAAACTCCTAAATATGTATCTAATTTTTAAATCTCTCCCAATAATTTTCACCATTAAATAATCTTAAAATTGACAAAAATGATGGATAAAAATAAGAAAAAGGGTATAAATTAATGAAAATGAGTTAATATATTGTTGGTGGGCCAAATTGGGTAACACATCAGCCAAAAAATGGCTTTCACGCGCCTTCATGGAGGTGCAATACACGCACCTAGCCAACTCAGCAAAAGGTGTCAAAATGACACACTTTATGGCTACTTGAGGTGCCAAAATGGAACAATGTCCACTTGAGGTGCCTAAGTGAAAAATGGTGCGTACTTAAGGGGGTTGTGTATGGATTTTGCCAAAATGTTTAGACATTGAAACTTTCACTATTCTATCTTGATTGAAATGTCTTTTTTGCGTAATTGACTAACAAAAAGAATCGTTTGTACTTCTTTTTCAATATTTCTACATGTGTAATGTGTATTTATGATACAATTAAGACTGCTTTTTGAAAATTTGAAGTAATAATACTCTAGTATACGAGTATATATTGTCGAAGTTGTACAAACTACGATTACCGATTACCATACCGCAAAATACCGAAATCAAACTTCAAAATACCGAACCATACCGAATTAATATGGTATAGTAATGATTTAATGATTTTAAAAACCGAATACCAAAATTACCGTACCGAAGTTTCAAATACCGTAGCATACCATATACCATGCCCACGCCCACCCCTAGTTGTAAAGGCAGACCTGACCAAGTGCACAAATTTTTTCTTACCTCGACTGTCCAGGTACAAGTAGTAAATAGATGGCGTTGAGATTCCACAACACCTATATCACACAAGCAACTTGTTAAATCTGCAACATGAATAACCTTTGCATCATATCTTTTGTAAGCAATGTGTCTTGATTGGCGAGCCACGAAATAAACCTATGCTTGGGTTGCATCAATCTAGTCCATATCAGTTCAGCTTCCTGCACACTCACTTGTATTGCCAGTAAAGTATTATAACTCGTAGTGATAGAGTATCTTTCATTATGTGTCAGCATATACAGTGTCCCCTGACACCACTAATTCATGAGGGGACTTAGTGCAGTCATTTTCTTTTAATATCAACTGCAGTCAACTGGTGTTTTGTGAGCTCATATCTGTTCTCTATTCTTAATATATATCCCATGGATCCACCTGATCCATAAAGAATCTTGTTTCCCAGTTATTTGCCATAGTAATTTTTCAACAGCAATGTTCCATGTTCTACCGTTTTTAATATTCAACCCACCATACTTCTAAGGCACACCCACCTTGTCCCAATCCACCAAGGCGACTCTCTTATGCTTCTCCGTACTCTCCCAAAGATAATCCCTACATCTCTTGTCCACTTTTTTTAGTACACTTTGGGGCAATATAAAAGCAGACCCCTAAAAACTGTATATGGAGAAAAGAAAAGAAATGGCAACTTCTAGCAATAATGTAAGAGCAAAATGTTCCAAGGTTTATCAATCCAAAGCGGAGAGTAACGATGTTGAGATTCAACATAAGTTATTTTTATATATTTATCAATTAGATTTTTTTTGTAGCGTAGTTTGTGTAGAATGTCATAATGTTAAGGTTTTATATGTGTACGTTTATATTCGATGTAAAGGCATATACATATATCGACATCATACAATTATCATTATGTAAATATAACTATATATGTAAAACTTTATGTATGTATATATATATATATATATATACATAAAGTTTTACATATATTCAATTCGGTCAGCATATAAATTTTTTATGTGTTTATGATATATAGTTGCATACAATTAGTTTCGGGATGAGGCTTTATATACATTTTATGACTTTTTGCTTGATCATTTATATATTTTTTGATTGATCATTTGTGTTTTTTTTATTCAACAGGATAGTAGTTTTGTCATCATAGATCTTCCTAAGAAGTTCCCGCATGTTGCGTGTTGTGTGGAGTCTTCATTGTTGCATATGCGGAGTATCTTAGCTATGAAAAAGATATACCACCTGGATATTTTGATGCAGAAGCTTTTCGTACTCGTTATGCTGCTCTTCTATGACAACATGGGACTCAGAAGAATGAGATTGGCGCAATTAGTGATGATGAGAGTCCGGATAGGCTAGTGAGGCCTCAGTTTGAATGTGAGAGTAGTGACATGATAATTATCCCGTAGACAATACATATGTTCCTCCATTTTGTTGGTTTTAGTTGAAAATACAAACTGATCTTCAATCCTTTTTTGTTTAATTCTAATATCAAATATAATATTTCATTTTGTTGAAAATTGTCTAGTGACGTATTTCGTTCAATGCTAAACTAGTTTTTGTTATAAGTGTGTTGTCTAAAGAATACTAATAATACACATAATAATGTGTATGTATTAGGCAATTGAATGTCTCATAGATAAGCCATATAATACGTATTTATAATAGTCTTTGTCTTTTTAGCAATTGAAATCTCTATTGACTAATTAGTATTTGTTTATAATTATACATTTATTACGATTTTTTTTTATATAAAACTTTGTATATCTATAGGTTAATAAAACAAGTCATGATGGTATATTACCAATCTTTTCAATTGTTATCTATAGGTTAACACCATATTTTTTAATGCACAAATTCAATCTCTTAAGTTGTGACTGACATTGGTTTTGACTCATTTACTATCTTGTAGAATATGATATACGTACATATATATACATATATACATATGATAGATTAAACGAGGGTTAAAACCAACTGCATATTACATTAGACCGTATATATGATTAACAACTGCATTACTGATATTTTATTTATACATTTAGAGCAATGCAAATAAAAGTTAAACATAAACAAATTAAAATGTATACAATTATATAAATATATTTATATACATATATACATATCAACTGACATTCCTACATATATACATACATATATATCAGCTGACATTTTTTGGTATACGTTAATTTAATTGAAAATACATATATGCATATAAATGTATTACTCATATTATTAAACAATTACATTTTATATAATTTAATTTGAAACATATACAATCTTGAAATTGTATAGGTATAAATATATGTATATATACATTTTAAGTAAATAAAAATACATATGCATATAATATGCTAAATATCAGGATAGTTAGAATCGACAAATTATTACATTAGGCTGCATACTGATACAATTATAATGTAAAGTGAAATATATATGCAAACTTACAGTCAGTATATAACACGAAAACAGAGTATATAACAAAGTATATAGCGTGAAAACTTACAATTCCAATTTAATATGCAAACAAAGTATATAACAAAATGTGTCATGTTATTGATCATTATTCGAACTACAATCAGTCACAAGTCATAACTGATATTTTATTTCTATAGTTGGAAATATTCAAAAAAAGTTACATATAAAAATATATAAAATTATCCAACTTGGCATATTTTCCTACAGGAACGCCTATTGTGACCAGTCATCCCACAAACACTGCATGAATTAGTGGATTTAGTCTTGTAAAAATCTCCAATAGACTTTTATAGTTGGATAACTTCTGCTTCACAATGCCGCCAATCAATGCACTACTAACATGTTTCTGCTCGTACACCCGATCCTTTACAGGACAAGTATGCTCCTGATGAAATCGGCGAATCTTAAAGAAGTCAGTCTTTTTATTACTGGATGCCATTAGCAACCAACCACATCCCTTGGATTTACACACTAAATTATACCTGCGATATAAAATTTATCTATTAGTAATTAATACAAAAAAAATTCTATATTTTAAAAAACTTCAAAACTGATTTGCTAACCTATACAATTTCGTTTACCAAATTTTGTATGAATAGAAACATATAATAACAACTGTATGTATCTAGTTAGACAATAATATGAATAAACTTAATAAATTTATCCATATTATATATACATAAATACATTTTTATCATAAGACAAAATCATGTACAGAATAAAAACACAAATGTTTTAATACGATAAATACACTTACCCGACTGCATTTGATTATATCGTATTGAATTGAAATCTATTTCTGATCGCATAAAGCGTTATCATCGACTTTAAAGTGACTTTGTCCTTATAAACTTGACTAACGAGCACTTCATTGTGATTTGGATCAGAAATAATTGTCCGATCATGTCTATTTATATCAACAACTTCAACTTCATTGCCATCTCCAGAATTTCCTTTTTTCTCATCAACAACAGAAATTTCGCATTCAACATTCTAGCAAGCGCTCTCGTTTTCCATGATTTTATCATATACAGAAACACATAATGGATAGTTTTTGAATTCTTTTTCTTCTTTTCGTACCATTACATAAACTGTCAATCCCATGTCGTTACTTATCTCCATTCTTTTACTGCTAAATTTAACTTTATATTCAACTTTCAATATTTTTAAATTCAACTCAATACAAGTTGCTTACCAATCAATTGAATCAAACCATCGTATTTTTCTGTTTCTTCAATTGCAATTGAGTCCAACTTGTATTGTTCATACTCATATAACAGTTTCACACGCCTGAATGCTTCAGAACAATTGGTAATTGCCCCATCTTTTTTTAAAAAAATCTGTAAACAAATACAGTATGAAAACTATCAGTAACAATGAATTCAAAATAAACTAACAATTATAAGGTTTCAAAAATTGTAAAAATTCGTGTGTTAGATCACAAATTAAAATTGCAGTATAGATCGTGTATACATTAACGAAAAATAATGAATCAAGACATATTGAAATTCATATGATTTAGTCAAAAATAACAAATACACAAATATAAGCGCAAATACATAATTTTAATTTAAAAAAAAATCGTCTTTCAAGATTTTTTAAACGAAATTTGAATTGAGAAAATACCTGCTAAAATTTGTTGTTGAATAACTCCTCTTTCTTCTCTCAAATCTTTTCAAAATAAATCTTTTTAGCTTTAATACACCCATTTTCGCAGATAATGACTTTAATGCTCAGTAATATGGATGAGCAATTAGTGGGAAGTTGGAGTAATTTATGGTAATTTACTGCTTTCAAATTTCCTTTTTTATCTCCTATTTCAGTTAGGTTATTTTTCTTCTGATTTGTATAATTCTTTATACATACAAATAACTATTAACTACTTTTGTCTATAATTTATAATTATTGAAACTTTCACTAAGAAGTTAGTTATAGGTCTTATACTTTGCTTATATGTGAATTTTTATCTTTGTTTTATTGTATTAGAATATACATTGCGTTAGAATATCCTCCACCTTATTTATGTAGTAGAAAAAAAAAAGGTTGAGGGACCTCAAAAGTATTTGGTCATTTTCATTATTTTATCTCAAAATAACAGATCTTGATATTATCATTCCATCTCTAACATGAATTACTTGTCTTTGTACTAGTTATTGTGTAACTTATTACGAGATTGGTAATTAAACAAGGGATAATTAAACAAGGGATAAGACACTACTATTTTTTTTTTTTATCTTAGGACCATTTATTTTCATCTCACATAAACGACTCTCAAGTGTCAACGACAATATACTCACTGCAATTCCACAAGTAGGAAATGTGGAGGATAGGATGCAAGCAGATCTTAGTCCTACATTTGTGAGATAGAAAAACTGCTTTCGATAGACCCCCGATTCAAAAGAATTATTTGAAGTAGGACTGCAAAAAAGATGTAATAACAAACTAAATAGCAAGAGACACATGAAAATAATATATATAACACCATACATTATAAAATAGAAGAGTAACATCTTTCTAGCAAGTACGAATGAAGTGCAGAAGGAGGAACTTTTGACTTACACAAGCTTTTCTCTTTTTTTATCCACTTGTACTGACCATTGATATTTTGAAGCGTTGATTAACTCGTCTTTTGATTGACAATCTACCATGCTATTTCGAATATTAACATGGTCATTGCCATTTTTTCTTCGAGTCTCTGTTTTCAACTTGTCTTCTTCCAATTCCGCCATAAAACCTGCATTATCACTGTCTAATTGAGAAACTCCCAACCAAATGATGGAGTACCACAATTAGTCTTATCTACATGAACAATACCTCTTGTTACTCTCCTAAAAGGGATTTCCCCATCCATTTGAAAAAAAACTAAAAATTGATTACTTGAAGACCTAATTAACACTGTAAATATATGAAAAACTGAATAAAATTAGTGGGTAATGTAGAGAATAACTTAAATAAACTAGGAGAACAAACATATATATCCGTAAAGATATGAAATTTACCGCAAAAAATCTTCAAATCAAATCTATGAGAATTTTTAGGGATGAACAAAGCTTCAACGTAATCTTCAATGGACAAAAAACAACTGATGTGTAGGTGAAGAACACAATATTTGAGAAAATTAGGGAGAAGAAATAGGAAGAAATGTATTCTTTGATATTTCAATGAAACAAAATTTTGAGATTATCACAATCCTGAGCATAAAACCTTGAGGAGATTATCACAAATTTTAGCTTCTACCGCCCATAACGTCCAATAAGATGAGATACCTATTGTCGCATATCACTCCTATTAGCTAAAGGTGAGATAAAATATTAATTATGAGAGAAAAAAATCAATTTGTCTTTGTTCTATACATTAGAAAATATATTTGTATAAATGGGCCCATATAAAACAGAATTTTAACTAACAATTTCTTATGAATTGTAATTATTTAAAATATTACCCATACCATGTAATTGTTGGGTTCATAGAAGTGTGAATGGAAAATGGAAAAAAAATAGTGGAGAAGAGGAGAGACCAATTTGGAAAGTGTACTCCCAAAATTAAAAAGTTCACTAATTCTCCCACGTTGGTGGGAGAAAGGAACTTTGGAGTGTTTATAATGATGAACACTTACTCCACATGGTAAGTGAGGCAAGAAATAAGAGATGTCTCGCGTCGTCGTCGTCGCTCGCTCGGCTCGGATTTGGATTTGGAAAAGGAAAATGATCGATCGATGAGATCTATCATTTTGGATAAAATTTATTTGAATTCCGAAATACCAACAGTAACGCAGTAAATATTTTCTGTGTTTAATACTCCATTTATATGATTTCAGTTTCATTACAAAAGCTACGAAAGCATGCATGCAGAAGCTAAACAGCTTCAGATAAATTTTCGAACTGATGCACTTTTACACTGAAATGGTGCACAATTTCAAAACTGAACTGATACACTGTTTCAGTAAACTGATGCACTGCTTCAGAACTGATGCATTGTTTTAATGAACTGACACACTTATTCACGAAATGGCTTGCCTGTTCAGAACAGTCACAATGTTTGGACGAATAGACATGAATTTTCAAAAAAGGTTACACCTTTTAGATGAACCTTTGCCACTTTTCAGAAGAGGCATCTTGTGGCTATAAAAACCTGGTTTCATCCACAGGTTTGGATACAAAAATTTTCATATTAAAAACTCTCTTATTGTCTCAAAAATATTTTGTGTGATCACTCAAAACGTTTTGTGAGTTCAAAAATATTCCAACCGTTTGAGGTACCGCTACTGTTGGTTTGGTTAGCCATTTTATCCTGGGAGGAAAAATTCCACAACCTCGGGTACAGTGAGGGAGATTATTTCCTTAAGGAAAATCCGTGAATTCGGACGACTTGGCTATTTTCTGTTTCATCTTAATTTCTGCAAAATAAAATACACCTCTTGAAAAGGTCATTTTGATCTTGTGTTGAGGGTATTTGATATACTTCATTGTGTTCTTCTTTATACTTGAACTCAAGTTGAAGTTGGTGTTGTAACATACAGATTCTGCATACCCGACTATATTGTGGGAAATAACAATCTTAAGGAAATAATACTATTACAGAATCTGTATAGCTTATTTTTGGAGATTAAAGTTTTTACTTTCTACTCCGCATGAACTTAACTAGTGATTTGAAGTCATAAAAACTTCGTCACAAGTTAAAGATCATTCGGTTGACAATTGAAAGTCATAAAAACTTCATTGTTAACTAGAAACAAGAAGAAAAATTTAAAGTTGCTTAATTTTTATAAGTAGTATTCTAAAATACTAAGTATTTTTTGTCGTGTGGTGACAGAAAAATGGCAACTGAAAGTCAAATGATGGATGTGACAACGTCTGTAGGGACAACTAATATTGCAACATCAAGTCGCACAAATGCTTCGCCAACAATGGCACTGGCGGAGAAGCCCAAAAAAATTTCGAGCATTGACTTCAAGCGGTGGCAGCAAAAGATGTTATTTTACCTCACCACTTTATGTCTGCAACGGTTCACTAGCGAAGACGCTCCTGAGGTGCCCGAGGAAATCTCGGACAAAGACCGCTTCGTTATTGTAGAAGCTTGGAAACATTCGGACTTCCTTTGCAGGAATTATATTCTGAGTGGTCTCCAAGACGACCTCTACAATGTTTATAGTGGAACCAAGACATCAAAGAAACTGTGGGGGGCACTTGAACAAAAATATAAGACGGAGGATGCGGGAATTAAGAAATTCCTTGTTGCACGGTTTCTGGACTTCAAAATGATAGATAACAAATTTGTTGTCTCTCAAGTACAGGAGTTGCAAGTCATCATACATGATCTCCTAGCAGAAGGTTTAATTGTGAATGATGTTTTCCAAGTAGCAGCGATAGTTGAGAAGCTACCACCTTTGTGGAAAAACTTCAAAAACTACTTAAAGCATAAACGCAAGGAGATGACTGTAGAAAATCTTATTGTCCGACTGAATATTGAAGAGGACAATAAAGCTGCTGAGAGAAGGTCAAAAGGGAATTCTACAATTAATGGAGCACATATTGTAGAAGATGACCAAAACAATTCAAAGAAAAGAAAGAAAGTTGAACATGGAAGCAATCAACCCAAGAAAAAGTTCAAGAGAAAATTCTTTAATTGTGGCAAAATTAGCCACAAGTCCACAGATTGTCGAGCCCCGAAGAAAGGCAAGAAAAAGGATCAAGTAAATATGATTGAATCCAACAAAGAATGCGATGATTTGTGTGTTATGTTCTCATAATGCAACTTGGTAGGGAATCCTCGCGAATGGTGGATGGATTCTGATGCCACCCGCCATGTATGTGCCAACAAGGAGTTGTTTTCGTCATTTTCTCCGGCTCAAGCAGAAGAAATGATCTACATGGCTAACTCCGCTACTGCTAAGGTAGAGGAAACAGGAAAAAATTGCTTAAAGATGACTTCCGGCAAGGTCTTGACACTGAACAATGTGTTATATATTCCGGAGTTACGTAGGAACTTAATTTCTGTTTCACTCCTAGATAAGAACGGATTCAAATGTGTAACCGTTTCTGGAAAAATTGTAATTAGCAAAGGAGAAATGTATGTAGGAAAAGGCTATCTGACCGAAGGCCTTTATAAGATGAATGTAATGACTGTTGAAATAAATAAAAGTTCAAATTCTTCTTATTTGCTTGAGTCTTATGATTTATGGCATGAACGTTTAGGCCATGTTAATTACAAAACGTTACGAAAACTAACTAACTTAGAAGTTTTGCCAAACTTTGAGTGCAATAAATCAAAGTGTCAAACGTGTGTGGAATCGAAGTATGCAAAGCATCTTTATAAGTCCGTTGAAAGGAATTTCAATCCCTTAGACTTAATACACACCGACATTTGTGATATGAAGTCAACACCATCACGTGGTGGGGAAAATTATTTCATAACTTTTATTGAAGATTGCACTAGATATTGTTATGTTTTTTTGCTAAATAGTAAGGATGAAGCAATAGATGCGTTTAGGCAATATAAAACTGAAGTTGAAAATCAGTTAGACAAAAAGATCAAAATGATAAGAAGTGATAGGGGCAGAGAATATGAATCCCTCTTTGTGCAAATATGTGTAGAGAATGGAATAATCCATCAAATTACGACCACATATTCACCTCAATCTAATGAAATTGTGGAAAGAAAAAACCAAACTTTGAAGAAAATGATGAATGTCTTACTTATAAGTTCTAGTTTACCACAAAACTTATGGGGGGAGGCTATCCTTACGGCCAATCGTATACTCAACAGAGTTTCCCATAGTAAAACACAGTCAATTCCTTACGAAAAATGGAAAGGAAGGAAACCCAACTTGAAATATTTTAAAATGTGGGGGTGTCTAGCGAAGGTTCAAGTTCCTGTACCTAAAAAGGTTAAGATAGGACCTTAAACGGTGGACTGCATGTTCATAGGATATGCGAAAAGTAGTAAAGCATGTCGATTTTTGGTTCATAAATCCGAACATCCGGATATTAATGAAAATACGGTAATTGAATCAGACAATGCTGAATTCTTTGAAAACATTTACCCATATAAAATTAGACATGAACAGTCTAGTGGAGGATCTAAACGACCTCGAGATGAACCAAGTGAGAATGTACATAATGAAGAAAATCCAAGACGTAGTACACGTCAAAGAACGTCAACTTCATTTGGATCGGATTTTGTAACATTTCTCTTAAAAAATGAGCCTCAAACATTTAAAGAAGCGATGTCATCGTCAGACTCATTCTTTTGGAAAGAGACAGTCAATAGTGAGATAGATTCAATCTTAAGCAACCATACATGGGAATTGATTGACCTTCCTCCCGAAAATAAATCGCTAGGTTCTAAATGGATCTTCAAAAGAAAAATTAAGGCGGATGGTACTATTGACAAATACAAGGCAAAACTTGTAGTAAAAGGCTTCAAACAGAAGTAAGGCCTTGATTACTTTGATACATACTCGCCAGTAACAAGGATAACCTCGATTCCCGGCGGTATATGATCTTCAAATCCATCAAATGGATGTGAAGACCGCATTTCTAAATGGAGATTTGGAGGAAGAAATATACATGGAACAACCTGAGGATTTTGTGGTTCCAGGAAAAGAAAATAAGGTGTGTAAACTTGTTAAGTCACTTTATGGACTAAAACAAGCACCTAAGCAATGGCATGCAAAGTTTGACCAAACCATGTTGACAAACGGATTCAGGATAAATGAATGTGACAAATGTGTATATATTAAAGACACACCAAATCACCAAGTCATTGTTTGTTTATATGTGGATGATATGTTGATCATCAGTAGAGATATTTGTGACATAAATGCAACCAAACGAATGCTCGAGAGCAAGTTTGATATGAAAGACCTTGGAGTTACAGATGTGATCTTAGGAATAAGAATTCATCGAACTCCACAAGGGTTAGCATTGTCACAGTCTCATTATATCGAAAAAGTACTTGATAAGTTCAAGGATATGGAATTCGGTATTACCAAGACTCTATTGGATGTGAACTTTGCACTTCAAAAGAATGAAGGTGAAAGTGACTCACAATTGGAGTACGCAAGAGTATCGGGATGTTTAATGTATATAATGAACTGTACACGACCAGACATAGCATGTGCAATTAGTAAGTTGAGTCGGTACACGAGTAATCCCAACAAAACTCATTGGATGACAATGAAAAGAGTTTTGGGGTATCTTACATACACTCAAAACTATGCTTTGCATTATAATAAATATCCTGCGGTACTTGAAGGATATAGTGATGCAAATTGGATAACCGGATCGAACGAAGTAAAATCCACAAGTGGATATGTATTTACTATCAGTGGAGGAGCAATTTCTTGGAAATCATCCAAAAGACTTGTATCGCTCGCTCTACAATGGAATCTGAATTTATCACATTAGATAAAGCCGGTGAAAAAGCAGAATGGCTCCGGAATTTCTTGGAAGATATTCCGTATTGGCCCAATCCAGTGGCACCAGTATGTATACACTGTGATAGCCAAGTGGAAATAGGTAGGGCAGGGAGCGTGATGTACAACGGTAAATCTCGTCACATACGACGGAGACATAATACCGTTAGGGAACTTTTCTCTAGTGGAATTATCACTATTGACTATGTAAAGTCAAAGGATAATGTGTCGGATCCACTTGCAAAAGGCCTATCTAGAGAAGGAGTGGAAAAAATATCTAAGGGAATGGCGGTAACTCTACCTAGCAGACTGGAGATCCCAAGAGCTAGGTTCAAGAAGATCAAACAAAGTTGTGTCTGACAGGTTCAACATTGTCAATTACCCAACCCATTCTCATGATGTAGACAATGTATAGTAAACTAGGATAAGACTTAAGGTGAAAAGTCTTTTAATGATTATCTAAATTTGGCAGATTTGACCAAATAGTTTAATCTACAGGATTGAACGTTTAGAAATCACCTATGCGAGGGTGAAGTGAAAGCCGCTTCAAGGAGAATGTTAGTAAAGGTCTATTCTCTAAGCTCTCATGAAACCGGGACATATTCATGGCTGAAAAGAACAAAACCATAAGAACCATAAACGTTAAAAGACTGGTTGTGTGACATGTATTGTCTAGGTGTACAATAAAGCTCGACGGTTCAAAGATATCAAATCTACCAATTGACCGAGTGCATCCGATGCATGTTCACTACGAAAAGTTCAAAGGATAACCCACTTATCCAGATGCAATCAGTCTTTGCTTGATGATCACATACTTGTCCGTAAAAGTTTTATGAAAAATAGTCATTCCCCATTCATGTGGGGGATTGTTGGGTTCATAAAAGTGTGAATGAAAAATGAAGAAAAAATGGTGGAGAAGAGGAGACACCAATTTGGAAAGTGTACTCCCAAAATTGGAAAGTTCACTAATTTTCCCACATTGGTGGGAGAAAGGAACTTTGGAGTGTTTGTAATGATGAACACTTACTCCACATGGTAAGTGAGGCAAGAAATAAGAGATGCCTCGCGCCGTCGTCGTCGCTCGCTCGGCTCGGATTTGGATTTGGATTTGGATTTGGATTTGGATTTGAATTTGAATTTGAATTTGAATTTGAATTTGGAAAATGATCGATCGATGAGATCTATCTTTTTGGATAAAATTTATTTGAATTCCGAAAGCATGCATGCAGAAGCTATTTCGAACAGATGCTTCAGATAAATTTTTGAACTGATGCAATTTTACACTGAAGTGGTCTGTTTCAGTAAACTGATGCACTGCTTCAGAACTGATGCATTGTTTTAATGAACTGACACACTTATTCACGAAATGGCATGCCTGTTCAGAACAGTCACAATGTTTGGACGAATAGACATGAATTTTCAGAAAATGTTACACCTTTTAGATGAACCTTTGCCACTTTTCAGAAGAGGCATCTTGTGGCTATAAAAATCTGGTTTCATCCACAGGTTTGGATACGAAATTTTTCAGATTAAAAACTCTCTTCTTGTCTTAAAAATATTCGGTGTGATCACTCAAAACGTTCTGTGAGTTCGAAGATATTCCAACCGTTTGAGGTACCGCTACTGTTGGTCTGGTTAGCCATTTATCCTGGGAGAAAAAATTCCACAACCTCGGGTACAGTGAGGGGGATTATTTCCTTAAGGAAAATCCGTGAATTCGGACGACTTGGCTATTTTCTGTTTCATCTTAATTTCTGCAAAATAAAATACACCTCTTGGAAAGGTCATTTTGATCTTGTGTTGAGAGTATTTGACATACTTCATTGTGTTCTTCTTTATACTTGAACTCAAGTTGAAGTTGGGGTTGTAACATACAGATTCTGCATACCCGACTATATTGTGGGAAATAACAGTAATTATAAAAGATTTTTATCTACAAACTGTAATTTTTCCTAAAACAAACCATCAATACAAAATAATACCATGACAATCCCAAGATAACTAGTAACATGTCTTCAAAGCTCAACCCAAAGACTCACTTTGAAGTATATACACAATCACAAAAGACCATTTCGAGCAAAAACTCAAATGTTTATGCACTAATGCTAAAGTTCATGCACCACTCAAAAGGAAAAAATGAAAATTCTAAACTTACAATATCTCATGGTACGAACAATTAATCGCAATTTATGGAAAGTTTACACTGAGTTCAAATGGGCCTACTAATGGATCATGTCCATTTTATTGCTTGAGCGGGGATGGGCTACCAGACTTCAGGGCTTTAGTACGTATAGAAACTGGGCCTTTCTGCAATTTGTATTGAATAGCCCATCGATGAACCAAGTCTTGAATTCCAGCAAAAGCAACCAAAAACTCTGCTGCATCTGTTCTGCTTAACACTTTTTTCACTGCCATTTCCATTGCCTTTAGCCTCAAATTTTGGGCCTTAGTAATGACCCTATGGATCTTCTTAAACTCAGATTGGATACAAGCCATTGCAAGCTCACCCTTTTTGGGTCCAAATGGTAGATGGAAGATACAATTGGACTGGATCTCAGTCATTTCCTCATCAATTACCGCCTCCTCGATCCGAAACTCGTTGATCAACTGGGGCAATGCAACTTCAATACCAACTGAATCTACCAAAGATTTTGAAAAACCAGATGAATGGGCCAAGTATTGAAGTAGGTCCAAGATTGTTGAGGGGCGCCAATCGCCTAACCAAGTCAATGTGGCTAGTTCTGGTGATGGAGTCCATTTAGGCATGATCAATTGGGCCACATCTTTGAGCTTTGTTGGGACTATGGCCCTCTTATATTGGGCTCTAAAGCGATTGAGTTCTTCCTCAATAAGTCCATCTAAGGCCCATCTTGCTTTGAGCTGTTTCTCTAGCCTTGTTGCTCTGTTTATTTGCTCACGCCTCCATAGCCCCTGCTTTTCGCAAGATAACTCTTCTCCTGCTTAAAATACGTTAGAAAAATTAATACAACAACGTATACGCAGACCTTATCCTATCTCGGGAGGTAGAGTGGCTGTCTTGGAATGACCAACAAATCAAACTAGGCACGAAAAGGAAAAACTACAATGAAGAAATCATTGCAACTAGTAAGAAAACTATAACAACACCATAATAATACGATAATTGAAAGATAATAAACAGATAATCAAAAGCAAGAAACTATAACAATAAGACGAATACTGCGACAAACAACACCAAGCCTAAACCCGCAGAATAGAAAGATAACATTCCACTGTCTACTTTCTTTCTCAATCCACGACCTCCACACCCTTTTATCTAAGAACAAATCAAAGCAGGCATAGTTAATTCTAGTAAAGAGAACCAAGAACTCCAAACAATTAGTGAAATTCTTCATGGGTTCCTGAAGATTTTCAAGAAAACAGGAAATTCTGCATTTTTCCATACGAAAAGACGGATACTTTCAACCCAAATGCTAATTCTTGATTCAGTACTTGATAGAACAGAGAAATAGCAAAATGGGAATGGATATGTAGTCTACCTTTTGAGGTGGATTCCCATTTCTGTACTGTCTTACAAATCACCGGTGTGCTGATTCTCTCGAAGTCAATGATCTCGTCGTTTTCGTGTTCGTCTTCTTCGAGTACTGATTTCCCTTTGTCAGAATTGACATCTGCGTGATGTGTTTCTTTGAATTGCTTCCTGTAATTGTAACAGAATGGTGAAATGAAATTAGAAGAGAAATCAGTGTGAAGAGAAAAAAGAGAAAGAATTAACAAGAAACGTACAATATGGGGAGAGACGAAGGCCGCTTCATTTTTCTTCGTTGGCTCTGTTTTTCCTCTCTGTAAATCTTGCTTCTCCTCGAAATTCTGAAATTTCAATTACTTGGAGCCGCCAAACAGAAGAGTACATATATATACTAAATTAGTAATTTGGGGAGTAAGGGGTGTAAACGAGAAATGAGATATGCTGCAATGTCAGTTATTATCGTTAAGGAGGAGCGCGCGGACAAATAAGAAAAGGCCCCGTGCTGTATTATGTATACTGAAACAACACAACATATCAAATTATTGGGTATTTTATCTCATTTTGTTGTTTAATTTATGTTTTTTTTTTTTTTTTTTCTGTAGTTTCTGTCATGAATCGGGCGTCTATCGAAAACAACAACTACTAGTATGAATTGCCTACACTTTATCATCCTCCAAACCTCACTTTGTGGGAAATACACTGAATATGTTGTTGTTGTTGTAACGGATCAAATCTTAGTTTGAAGATGGTTAGAAGATGTTCAAGCAATTGATTAGCAAAAACACAAATCTACTTGAAAAACAAGGTCTTATATTCAGTAAATTTGACTAGAAACTTATATTTGTCCCTAAATTCATAAATAAAAAAAAAAAATTGTATGAATTAGTAGAATTAAGAACCAAATGAATGAAAGAAACTATAGTCAGCAAACGTATAAACTTCAAATTTTATATTCACCTATGATATTACTTGATGTTGGACTTTCTAAATGTCCTCCAAGAAAGGTTGTCTGTTTCTTTTATAAATGAGGCTATGCATGTGTCCGTAATTCATTAGCAAATTAATTGGAGCAATTAATTAGCAAATTACTATAATTCTACCTCATACGAAATTGGGCACCTATTTCTAGCTGCTCTCAACTGACATCGTATGGGTTATACACTTGTATTACACAATTGTAGTATTCAACCACCTTTCTGCTTTAGACCTTAGGCAAATTTGAGCAATTTCTTCAATAACAGGAATATATTTGGACTAATTAAAATCGACCGCAAAGTTATTCTATCTCTAATAGTTAAGGGGCAAATATGTGCCAATTCACTAATGATAAGGTCGCTTTTACTACGACTAAATTCAAATATTCAAAATGAGGGCGGACTTGTTCTATCTCCTATAGTTAAGGGATTCTCTTTTTCCTTCTTAGATGGTCGATAATAATCTAGTTTAATTAGTTCACTGTTTATATATTGTGGACAATTTTATTATACGAGTGGTGAAATAACATATCACCATCACGTTTAGAAGTATATTTTCAACTAGTCAGTATGTAGCAACATGATTTAATTGCTCATGAGAATGACAGATTTGTAATTCATTGTTCTCAAGTCTCAAGTCCTAACTGCCTTTTCCCGCAGATCAAATATTTATGGACCGAGATAATGCTAACACTCGAGGATAGAGAAAGATTCAAACTTGAATTTTTATCTCATTACTAAGTCAACAACAACATATCCAGTGTATTCCCATATAGTGGGGTCTGGAGAGGGTAGAGTGTACGCAGACCATACTACTACCTCACATGAAGTAGAGAGGCTGTTTCCGATAGACCCCCGGCTTAGGACCGATAACAGTATACCAAACACAAAAGATAAGTGCATATAAACTAGCACGGTACGCAAAATAAACTAACAGTATAACAAAAACCAAAGATAAGTGCATATAAACTAGTACGGTATGCAAAATAGCCACACGATAATACTACAACCACAACACCACGAACAAGAAACTCCAGACAAAAGAACGCTCCCCTATTATTATCGACGCATTCCCACCCCCTACCCTCTACCCTAATCCGCGTCCTCCACACCTTCCTATCAAGGGTCATGTTCTCCGTAAGATGTAATTGCTCCATATCATGCCTAATCACCTCCCTCCAATATTTCTTCGATCTACCTCTACCCCGTCTAAAACCATCCATGGTCAGTATCTTACACCTCCGCACTGGAGCATCAGAGCCCCTCCTCATCACGTACCCGAACCAACGTAACCTCACTTCTCGCATCTTGTCCTCTACCGAGGCAACTCTCACCTTCTCTCGAATAATCTCATTCCTCACCCTATCTTTCCTGGTATGTCCACACATCCATCGCAACATTCTCATCTCCGTCATCTTCAACTTTTGAATGTGGGAGTTCCAACACTCCGCTCCATACAACATAGCCAGCCGGACTACCCCTCTGTAGAACTTACCTTTAAACTTCGGAGCACCTTCTTATCATATAAAACTCCCGAAGCGAGCCTCCATTTCAACCACCCTGCTCCAATACGATGCGTGATATGCTCGTCAATCTCACCATTGCCCTGAATCATAGATCCAGATACTTGAAACTCTCCTTCTTCTGAATGACCTGAGAGTCCAGCTTCACAACCACTCCAGCCTCCTGCGACACATCACTGAACTTACACTCCAAGTACTCCGTCTTGGTTCTACTTAACCGAAATCCTTTAGACTCAAGCGATTGTCTCCAAATCTCCAACTTATCATTAACTCCACCCCGAGTCTCGTCAATCAGTACCACATCATCTACAAATAAAATACACCAAAACATCTCCCCCTTGAATATGTCGCGTCAAAACATCCATCATCAAGGCAAATAAAAATGGGCTAAGAATCGATCCCTGGTGCAACCCAAAACTGGGAAGTGCTCCGAATCTCCACCTACTGTCCTCATACGAGTCTTCGCACCATCATACATAAAATTTATTAATACATACGCATAAAATTTGGATAAAAATTGTTGGGTACATGTGAACTCATAACTTATGGATCCACATCGCTAGAAGGCCAAACGAAGAGATAAATAATTTGTGGTTTTAAAGATGATCGGTGGATGCCTGATATTTATTTTTCATATTCATATTTCAGGCTTAATCGTAATTAAGTAATATGTATTATCTTATTTTTTATTTTTAAATACTAAAATTAATTATTTGATTTAGTATAACTACGTGATGTGACCGCTCCCCACATCATAATTTCATTTACAAGGATCTAAATTTGAGATCTCCTATTCAGAATAGAGGAATCTCAACTATTTGATTGTAACTTATGTTGGTGGGGGCTGGGGAAGAAAAAGAATGAGGAATGAGATTATAAGGTGGGAAATGGAAATCAAGATCTTATCAATAAAGAGATGCACAATGACTCTATTTGCCGAGCCGCTTTTAGACAGTAATTAGCAATTAATGGACGGGAAAAAAATATCTCTAACCTGTAAATTTCTTATTATAGAATGTTACCATTCTGGTAAAACGCTAGCTTAATGTTAAGGACCACAATTTCCATAAATCCTTGGCATAGAAGAGCAGTTACTAAAAGAGACATTATTATGTTTACAATTAGATTCCCCCCCCCCCCCCCCCCTCAGCATTGTCTAATTGATTGCCTAATTATAATAAACTAAGGAAGAAGGTGGTCAGTGTCAGTAGAGAATAAATTTTGTCTTGTATAACAATTGGTGGATGCAGGTAATATGGAGTAGTATTTCAATTCTGACATAAATGATTGGCAGGCACTAGGCATACCAACTAAAGATATTATGACCATAAAATGGGAAAGAATGAATGAATGAAATACTACATTATTGAGTGGCTGTATTTTTCCTAGGTGTCGGCTCATCATATATTCTTTCGTATAATATAATATGTTCTTATTATATTGGGTATTAGATATTGTACACCTAAAGTTATCATTTATACATGATAAAATGGGATAATTATCACTGAATTAATTTTATAATTTTTTATTCCGATTTCAAACTTTTTGGGCTAAGGATTTATCAAAAACAGTCTTCCTATCGCATAAAAATAAATGTATGATTTTGTTGAGTGCATTAATACACATGCAGCAAAAAGTACTATTATCAATGTATAGTCAGTCGAATAAAGAGTTCCAGAAGTTAGTTATAGTTTTAAAAGTTAGTTACTGTTAAAGAGTGTTAGTCCATTAAGCCTATCAGTTAACTATCAAGTGAAGAAGCAGTTAACAAGACTACTCAATGTACAAAAAAATAAATTCAATACACAGAATATTATTTTTCTGAAATTCTCTTCTTCCTTTTTTTTTCTTTGTCTATTCATTTCACTACTTCTACTTACTCTCTTAAAGCTCTAAGTCATTGATACTTAAAGAAATAACATGGTATCAGAGACAGGTTCTAGATTAATCTAGCTGAAATAATTTTGATTCAGTAGATTGATTAAGCTTCAATTGTGTCTGCGCAATTAATTTCTGAAAAAGTTGAAACTGTTTCTTGAGTTCAAGATTTGGAGTTTGCTAAAGAAATTGCAACAATGGTGAATGAAATTGGTGTTGGAACTGGAGAATCTACCAGAGCTTCTCTGAATAATTTGGATTACAATCATCTCTCTTTCTTAGTCCTTTAGATGTAAGTGGAATTCAGATTATTTCCTTTCAGTTAACAGGATTTGAGAATTTTTCTATTTGGTTTCGATCCATGCGCATAGCCCTGTTAGGAAGGAACAAGTTAGGTATGGTTGATGGATCTTGTTCTAAGGATAAGTTTTCTACTGATTTGGCGAATCACTGGGAGAGGGTAAATGCAATTGTCCTGTCTTGAATCATGAATTCTGTTTCTAAAGAACTTCTTGGAGGCATCATGTATGCATCAGTTACGAGTGTTGTCTGGAATGAGTTGTATGAAAAGTTTAATAAGATAGATGGTGCTCGAACATTTAACTTGCATAAAGAAATTGCGACTTTATCTCAAGATGGTGCATCTGTGTCATCCTATTTCTCAAAACTCAAGGATTTATGAGAGGAATTTGAAGCTTTGGTGCCTGCACCTGGGTGTGATTGTGACAAATCCAACGATTTTGTGCTTCATCTTCAGAAACTGAATCTATTTCAGTTCTTGATAGGCTTAAATAAGTCTTATACACAGGCAAGAAGTCAAATTATACTCATGACCCCTCTCCCATCTGTGAATCAGGCATATGCCATGATTATAAGTGATGAAAGCCATAAAAACGCAGCAGCTCATGCAGGATTCTTGGGGGCTAATCCTTTGGTATCTGGTGGTAACTGTGATTTGGCGATGTACACAAGGCATGGAACTGGTGGGAGTAACATTCAGAGTCTAAGAAGAATTACACTCTTCAATGTGATTTCTATAAATTGAAGGGGCACACCAAAGAGAATTGCTGGAAAATTATTGGTTATCCGAATGATCATAAATTCAAGAAAAAGTCTAAGTTTGAAGGACATAATGGAGCCTATAATGTGTCTCTTGATGCACAATCTGGTCAGTATGGTTCAAGTTCCTATAATCAACATGTAGGGCAAGGTTCCTCTTTTCTTGATGCAGGACACCAATTCGGTTCAGATATGCAGATGACTCAGATAAGTCAAATAGGTAATGCAACCTTTACCAAGGAGCAGTATGAGCAAATCTTGAGAATGATCAACACAAATAATAACACTACTCATGTTGGAGATTCAAAAAATGCAGCTAATATTCAACTGCTAGTATTACTGTTTTATTAGCATCTGTTAAGTCCAAAGAATGAATTATTGATACTGGAGCTACAAATCACATGGTAGCTAATTTAGATTTACTACCTGGACAGTCCATAAAGAGGTTAGAAACACCAAATGAGGTGAATTTGCCAAATGGTGGTACTACTCTTGTAACACACGTGGGAAGTAGTTGTTTGTCAGAAGAAAATTTGATAACTAGTGTATATCACATACTTGAGTTTCAGTACAATCTATTGTCAATGTCACAAGTGACCAAAGAATGGCAATGTTCAGTAAACTTTCTCCCTGATTTTTGTGTCTTTCAGGATCTTTATACTGGAAAGGTAAGGGGGGTTGGTAAGCCTGATGGAGGACTGTGTCTACTGGTTGGACAACAGGATCTTGAAGGTTAAAAAACTGCAGCTTATAAAGTAACAACTGATGGTGGTATAACAAAAGAAAGTGGTGATATTGATCTTTGGCACAAGAGATTAGGGCATGTGTCTACCAATTCTCGTAAGAGGATAGTTTCTTTTGATGTTCAGAATATAGAATATAGAATAAAGCAATGCAGTGTATGTCCTTGTGCAAAACAAACTAGAGCTCAATTTTCTTTATGCAGTGTTCAAACTATATATTGTTTTGATCTTGTGCACATGAATGTGTGGGGTTCTTATAGAGTTGCAACTATAAATGGCAACAAATACTTTCTAATAGTTGTGGATGATTTTTCAAGATTTACTTAGGTGTTTTTGCTTAAACAAAAGACTGATGAGTATGTTTAGATTCAGCAGTTCATTACATATGTTAAAACATAATTTGGAAAAATTGTCAAGACAGTAAGAACTGATAATGGCATTGAATTTGTCAATTCTTTATGCAATACTTTGTTCAGCACTTATGGTATTCTACATCAAACAACATGTGCCTATACACCCCAGCAAAATGGTGTTGCTGAAAAAAAATATAGACACATATTAGAGGTTACAAGAGCAGTCAAGTTTCAGGCTAACATTCCTATAAATTTTTGGGGATATTGTGTTTTAGCTGCAGTACATATCATAAACAGGTTGCCTAGTTCAGTTATTGCTTATCAAGTTCCTTATGAAGTGTTATATGGTAACAAACCAAATTATGCTCACTTGAGAGTTCTAGGTTGTTTATGTTATGCTAAAGTGTTTAATGAGCATGACAAGTTTATGCCTAGAACAAGAACCACTGTTCTAATGGGATACTCAGACATACAAAAGGGATATGTGTTTTATGACATGTCCAGCGGGTCTTTTTCTGTGTGCAGAGATGTCTCATTCAGGGAAGATGTGTTCCCTTTTAAGACGAGTCAGACAGAAACACCCCAGTATGTGTTTCCTTTGGAAACACCTGTGTTGGATGAAGGTCTTCCTGAAATTCACCTGCCTCATACTCAGGTTACACGTCAACCTCAAGTGCTGCAGCAATAAGAGATACAACAAGAGGTTATTATAGTTGATACACAAGTTACTCAGGAACCTGCTTGTGAGGTTAGAAAAAGATCAACCAGAGGGAGAAACCTCCAGTATGGATGACTGATTTTGTCTCAACTAACAAGAACAAGAAGGTACCTTATGATATAGCAAAATTATGTTACTTATGACAAGTTGTCTTCACAGTACAAAGCAAGTGTAGCAAATTCTTCTTCTATTCTTGAACCTAAAAGTTACTATGAAGCATGTAAGGACCCAAGGTGGGTAGAAGCCACGAAACATGAGATAGCAGCCTTAACATCTAACCACACTTGGGACATAGTCTCTCTGCCTAAGGGAAAGAAGCCTATAGGTTGCAGGTGGATCTATAAAGTTAAATACAAATATGGTAAAATAGAGTGGTTTAAAGCTAGACTTGTAACAAAGGGGCATGGTCAAAAAGAGGGAATTTATTACAAGGAAACCTTCTTTCTAGTTGTAAAAATGAAGACTGTTAGGGCAGTATTAGCTACTGCAGCAAGAAAAAAATGATTTATTCAACAGATGGATGTTTACAATGCTTTCTTAAATGGTGATTTAACTGATGAGATGTACATGGAGTTACCTCAGGAATTTGCTAGTCAGGGGGAGAATGCAGTGTGTAGACTACTCAAATCCCTATATGGACTAAAGAAAGCTCCTAGACAATGGAATAACAAGTTATCAGAAGCATTACTAAAGTGTGGATTCACCCAGAGCCAATATGATCCATCATTATACATCAAGAAAATATCAGAAAGAGTTACTCTTGTATTAGTATATGTTGATGACATGTTAATCACTAGTGATAGTCTAAAGTTAATAAAGGACACAAATACAAAACTGCAACAAAGTTTCAAAATAAAAGATCTGCGAGAGTTGAGGTTCTTTCTAGGTATTGAGTTTGCAAGGTCTGATAAAGGTATACTAATGCATCAGTGAAAGTATGCATTAGAGTTGTTATAAGAATTAGGATTAACAGCAGCTAAACCTGCCTCTACACCTATGGATTACAACATTAAGCCAACTTCCAAACTATTTGATGAACATCTTAATCAGTCTCAGTCAGATGAAGATCCTTCTGCAAATCAAGCGACCTATCAAAGATTGATTGGTAAACTACTCTACTTGACAATGACTAGGCCTGACATAACATTCAATGTCTAAACCTTAAGCCAGTTTCTACAAGCTCCTAAAAAATCTCATATGGATGCAACACTAAGAGTGGTGAGGTATGTCAAGAATCAACTAGGTCAAGGTGTGCTATTATCTAGTGATTCTAATGATGAAGTGAGTGCTTATTGCGGTGCTGATTGGGCATCTTTCCCTCAAACCAGAAGGTCTGTTACAGGGTATTTTGTGAAGATTGGAGAGTTTGTTGTGGCTTGAAAATAAAAAAAAGCAGGCTACTGTTTCTAAAAGCTCAGCTGAGGCAGGATTTAGAAGCCTTGCAGCAGTCACAACTGAACTGGTTTGGATACTAGGGTGGATGAGAGAAATTGGAATTGAAGTAAGCCTGCCTGCTAAAGTGTTTAGTGACAGCAAATCTGCTATTCAAATAGCAGCTAATCTTGTCTATCATGAAAGGATAAAACACATTGACATTGATTGTTTTTTCATAAGGGAGAAAATTACTCAAAGCATGATCACAACCAATTATGTGTCAACTCAGGATCAACCTGCAGATATGCTAATCAAAGGTCTTACCAAAGTGCAACAAATGCATCTTAATTTCAAGCTAGGAATATGTGATATCTTCACACCTTCCTAACTTGAGGGAGAGTGTTGAGTACATTAATACGCAAAAAGTACTATTATCAATGTATAGTCAGTCAACTAAAGAGTTTCAAAAGTTAGTTACAGTTTTAAAAGCTAGTTACTGTTAAAGAGTGTTAGTCTGTTAAGCCTATCAGTTAACTGTTGTAGAAGTAGTTAGAATATTTTGTATATATAACAAGACTACTCAATATACAAAAAAAATAAGTTTAATACACAAAATATTATTCTTCAGAAATTCTCTTCTTCCTGTGTTGTCTATTCATTTCACTACTTCTTCTACTTACTCTCTTAAAGCTCTAGGTCATTGATACTTAAAGAAATAATAGATTTATATATTTAATTCTTTTCAGAATTAATTTATAAATACACATAATATATTATTATTGTTATTTTTTATTCTGAATTCAAATGTTGATATCCAAAAACTGCCAAATTGGGATATTATTTAACTGCAGCTTACCAAGTAAAAAGATGTTAAAATACATTATCTCATTGCATATGGGTCCAAGTCACGTGACGGTGGCCAAGTTGCATAGAGTTTGTGTTGTTCAATAATTTGTTTAGCAAACCAAAACCAAAACGTAATTGTAATCTTTTCTACTTCTAATTTCAAAATCTCTGACATTTTCTTGTTATTCACTAGTGTTGCTGGAATATTGACTACCTAGAAGACACACATGCGATGCCATTTAAATCCATATTACTAGAATGTTGATGACTTGATGTAATTTTCGAGCATCCCACAACATTCATTTGATTAATAATTTATTTTGTAAAAAAGAAAACTTATAATAATAATAATAAAATAATCAAAAATATTTTTTTCTAGTCATCGGTGTCACGTCACACCACCAACAGTCTAATGGATACTTTTTTGGCTGGAATTGATAAACAATTGATACATTAGTTTGTTAATTGATAATTGAAAGATTGATTCTTGATTGAGGAAAAAATGATCTGCATATAGGGAAATGGTTGTTTACTGCTTTGATACATTGGTGTCTCCCTACAAAAAGGAACAACCTCCACCGTCGTTGCCGTTAATGTCTTCCATCCGTTGGGGGCTGACATCAATGCCATTAACGACGAGCTTTAAGCTCGTCCAAACCATCAGCTTCTTGGCCGAAAAAATGGAGAAAGGTGATGGTTGGTGGTGGATTGGTGGTGGTGTGACATGACACCGGTGGTCGAGAAAAAATGTTTTTCATTAATTTTTTTAATACTATAAATTTCCTTTTTTATAAAATAAATTATTAATTAAATTTGAAGTAAAAAATTAAAAGAAAAAAACTGATGTTGAGGTGGCATGCTACGTGGCATTCACCTCGCTCAAATGTCATGTCACGTGACTCTCATCTTGCCATGATGGAGAAGTGTTAAAAAGAGGGGTATTTTTGATAACTTTGCTAATAGTAGCGTTATATTTAACCACATACTACATAGTATAACGAAGGACAAACTTATTATCAAAGTAGTGGGATATTTTTGACCTTTTTCCTTATTTAAATTATGTAATTATTTAAAAGAATTAAAATTTAAAGTAGTTATAGTAAATTAAATTATGATATCATGTAATTTTTTTCATTAATTAATAATACACATTTTTATCTTCTGCAGTAAAATATTTGATACTTGATATAAGATGTTAATAAGTCTTTCACATGCGTTCAAACAATTACAATAATTAGAACTATGTAATCCTTAAATAACATATATATGGTATAATACCTCACCTTAAATTTGTTGTGTCAATCCATTCATCATCAAGCAAAGAAAAATGGGTTAAGGGTTATTTGTGGTACGATTTCATTGAATCTGATAAATGTTTTGAGTCTTCCTTCACTATTTTTTTCTGAATCTTGTTTCAATCATATATATCTTTGATTGCGCTAGTGTATGCCACATGTACACCTTTAACCCCGAAGCATCTTCATAGAACCTTCCTCAAAACTTTGTCCTAAGCCTTTTATAGGTCGACCGACATTATAGAACTTTTATCAGAACTTTGTCCTAAATCTTTTATAGGTCGACCGATATTATGTGTAAGTCTATAAGCCCGTTTGAATAAAATTAAAATCTGATCAAATCAACTTTTAATCTTTTTTTTTTTTTTAGCTTATCTCACTTTAACATGTATTTTTTTATAATTAAGAATTGACCATTGCGAAGGGTACCGATTCTTTTGAAAAGGTCATGTATCTTTTTTTTAATGTATAAAATTGTTTCGAAAGTTACCACTTTTCTTAATCAAATAAAAGATGCCACTCAATTATTTAACCTTGATTAATGGAGACATGGTGTGGCTGGATTCAATTAATAATTCGAAGCTGCTAAGGGTGATGTTAATTTGTCAAATAAATATGAACTGTTGGATGTAATGTACTCATAAAAGATCGACAGTTCAACCAGTACAACCAAACCTTAACTTGTCCTTTAAGCTTTATGGGCTCCTCTAGATTACAAAAAGGAAATTTTAATTTTGTGCATCGGTAAACTTGATCTGTTATCGTAGTTTATTAAATTTTTTCTTTTTCAATCTTTACGTAAAAAATTGGGTAACTTGCAGGTTGCTTATTAGATAGTGTAAAATATTTTGTATATTAACTGTGCACAAAAATTACTATTAGAAAAAAACTTTTGTAAATTTAGAACCAGCAAAATTTATTTTAAAATATATTTTCTGAAGTAAAAAGCACAACATATGATGATAGAGTTAATATTTCAAAATATCTCAAAAAGCACAATTATTTGGTAATGTTTTGTATCGATACACAATAGAGGAAGTTAAAAAACAGAAATCACTTCTAGTCTGTGTAATATGCCATTACTTTGTTTCGAATTATAATTCTGGTCAGCTTTCTCTATTTTTCTTACCCCAAGTCTTAGTATACATTTGATCATAGATTTCAAATATTTTTTATTTTATTTAAAAGATTATGATTTTTTTATTAAAAAAGATAGTTTGCTATAATAAAATTTTCGTGTAGGATCCGAAAAAGGAGTCGACTACCAAATTAAGTAATTGTTTGGCCATGAATAATTTTTTACCTTTTTCCCAAAAATTATTTCATTTTATTAAAAAAGTAAAAACTGTGGTGTTCGTCCATGAGAATTTCAAAATTATATTTGAAAAAAAGTGAAAACAAGCTTTATTTATTTTTATTTTTTTTTACTTATATTTCTCTCACAAAATTTCAAAAATAACTTTAATTTATATCATAGCCAAATACAATTTTATTTCTAATTTCAACTTTAACTCTAACTCCAAAAAATTATGATTTTCCTCACCAAACGAGACCATTTGGTTATACTTCCATGATAGTCCAACTAATGCCACACTACTTAACCCTCCCCACGCCCCCCCAAATCAACTAAAGAAGTAACTGAGGGGAAGTACGATGATATGGTCTCACAGGCTGCCTAAAAGTAAAGCGCAATTAATGTCAATCGACCCCGCAACCCCTTCCCTGGGCCCGACCGGGCTTAGAGGGAGGTTTGAAAATAGAGGGCGCTACTGCGTAAAACAGTGACCAATACAGAAAAACCAAAACATTAGTCCAAGACTTAACCCTGCCATCATAATCACTTTTTTGCACGACATTCGCCCATTCCTTTCCCCCTCAAACCCCCCCCCCCCTCCCTCTTTTCCCCCTTTCGGTTTCAACTGAAAGTAGAAAGAATAGTCGAATTAGCAAAAAGCATCCTCATTTGGCATCTACTTTACAGTCTTTCGGTTCTTGAATTTGCTTTGGGGGGAAGGAAGTTTTTCTTGGCTGTAACGGAAATGAGGATACTTTATATTTCTTGTTGAGCTATTAAAGAGACGAGAGTGATACACAGAAAATAGTAAGATAAAGTGATTGTTGAGCATACTTCACGTTTTTTCTTCTTTTGTTGCTGTGGGGTTCTGAAAAATTGATTCTTGATTCTTGATCGTCGCGCTTATTTTTTTGAATTTGATATACAGTTTCTGTTATAAGAAAGAGAAAGTTGACTACTTTTGGTGTTTCAAAATTCAAAAGCTATGGCTTTTTCTTCCATATTTTGCTGCGTCAAGGGTTCAGATCGGTATGTTCTTCAAAGCTATTACCTGTAATCACCATCCTGAGTTTAATTGTGTAGTTAAACTTTATGTTTAGCTTGCAAGTTTTCTACTAGAATGTTCTAATTAGATACTGTTGCATTTGTTGGAAAGACATTTTTTGAATTGTTTTTTTGGCTGTTTGACCTTCTTGTTGTGTTAATTTGGGGAATGCTCCCAATAGAAGTGCAGGAAGCTATTTTCTTCCCTTTTTTTGTGAATTGATTTTGGATTTGAAATGAAACAGGAAGGGGCAAGCGAAGAAGCAGCCTACATGGAGGGTTTTTTCTCTGAAGGAGTTGCACTCTGCTACTAATAATTTTAACTATGATAACAAGCTTGGAGAAGGTAGTTTTGGAAGTGTTTATTGGGGTCAGCTCTGGGATGGATCTCAGGTAATAAACTGCTATAAGGCTATAATGTTGAGTGTCTTCGCTCTTATTGATTCAGATAAAGAAAGAAGTATTTATCTCTCCTGCGTTAACTGATTGGAGCAATTAGATGAAACACTGTGTAGAGTTGCTGCACCACTATTGATACGCGTGAGTCGATTCCAATAGCTTTGATTTAAAACAACAACAACAGTATATCCAGTGTAATCCCTTAACTGGGGTCCGGTAGGGTAATGCGTACGCAGACCTTAACCCTGCAAGGTAGAGAGGCCGTTCCCGATAGACCCTCAGCATAGCTTTGATTAAAAATCGGAATTAGTTGCCAATACAAAGAGTTAGATCGAGGTCATTCACTCTGATTGGATTTAGGGATCTCGCAGTAAGCTTTCCTTCGTAGTTGGTGGTGACTTTCGGGTTGTAATTATGCATGTTACTGATATAACAACAACCACTAATTCATCAGCTAAGATATTCATGAAAAGTTGAAAACTAAGTGATAAAGGTTTTGTGAAAGCTTCTAAGATTTTAATGGATAAAAGGGTTCCAAGCCTTAGCTTGTAAAGAAATGAATCTAGAAGATCATTTGGATTTCCTTTAAGAGGTTGCATGGATTCCTTGTCTCTGATACCATGGTAAACAATTTGAAAGGAGGTTTAGAAAACCATTTAACGGTCTTACCGTAGGAAAGCTCTATAATTTTTCTATAGTTAGGTCCAATCCAGCAACAGGCTTTTCTGAAATGGGGCGCAGTCTCAGCCTTAATGTAGGGGCATCTTCAAATTTACTGAGCCATTTGCGCCTCTCCGAAATGGACAGAAGAGATTAGACAGGAATTTACCTTGTTCACTCGGGGAAATCTGGATGGTAAATAAATAAGTTCACCTCTCCCCTTCGCAAAACCAAATATAAGGTAAAGGACCTATGGCTAAGGAGGAAACTCATTTGACTGTGTTGCTTGGTCTCTTCAAAAATATTGGCGCACCCATGTCGGATCCTCCGAAAATGCACTACTTTTGGAGCATCCGACGCCATATGATGTTACCATTCTTCTCTCAAATGTATGCTTGCTACTTGAGTCACAACTAAGGTCATAACAATATCAGAGAGGATATCAGAGTCACTTCACAGTTTATTCTCAAACGGCAGTGGCATTAGTAGTCAAAAGTTCATCTATTAAAAAATGGTTCTTCATTCCCTTTCCCCATTTCTACAATCCCCTCCTCTCTGTTAATATGTTTATTTGGACCACTTTTGCATTTTTCAAATCACAAATGATTCACAAAATAAAGGAAAATGTGGTCTTCTTGTCCATCATCTAATGCAATGATCAAAAATGGCGTGCCTGCAGTAGTTCTGGTATTAGAACAATGAAAATAAATTCAGATATGGTTAAACAGGCTAAGAGACATTCCTAGACTGTGTGATTTACAATTTGTACACATTATTGTAACTTTACTAGGTTTGATATTCTTAACTTTGAACTTACGATAAAAGAATTATGAGCATAAGAGCATCTTTCCACTTATGACCAACTTGGAATCTTGTTGTTTCAATAATTAGTGCTTAAGAATACTTTAGCATGGCCTCCATAGGTTTGAATTGGAGGCTGCAGTTAAGCTATTATGCTGACTTTTCATTGCAGTGCGAAAAGTTATATGAAGGATCTCTTCTTTTTTCCTTTTTCACTTACTTGAACCTAAAAAGGGAGAAGGGTCTCTTCTTTGTTTGATTCACTGGCCTTCTCTCATCAGATAGGGAATACCACAATCAAGGTTGCTTAAAGGGATAATAGAACACATCTAACTGTCTTTGAAATGTAGACCCTTTTTCTGTGATCCAATTAGCCTTTTGCTTGAGAGTAGGACTTCACGGCCCAGCATTCATTCGCAAATCCTGTAGTGAAATTGAGACTGCTCAACCTTGGAAGCTAATTCGCGTGAAGGCAGCGCTGTCTGTTGTACCGTTGACTCTATCTATTCATGGAATTGGAATTGAGCAGTGATTAGTTAGTTGATTGATAGTTTGTTCGGGTCACAATGGATTGATTTGGAACCAGAATTCCAATGAAGGTAGGTGTCTTTATCTGAAATGTGTGATACCATTGTTCGCATCCCAATAATGGCAAGATTTGTTGAATTCTCACCATTTGCCAATCCAGGTGGTGGAGTTACCACATACCCGAGCTGGGTCGGAGGTAGTAGGTGCCTGAGGATTAGTTAAGGTGCTGGCCTGGACAGTATCTTTATTTTGGGGGTGGGGGTCTGGTGAGGAGGGGAGACAGCGCTAGGAAATTCCAATTTTCTCTTGCTTATATTCCTTCCTATCAGAATCAGCCTCTCTATCTTTGAGACCGGGGTAAGATATGCGTACCCTCTACCTTTCCCAGACCCACTTTTTTGGACTACACTGGTTATGTTTTTTTTTTTGCTATATTACTTTATGGTTTTAAATCCGTTATCTGGCACTAATCATTTTTAAAACTTAGCTTTACAGGATAACTGTCTTCACTGCCTGATTTTCCCTTCCGTAAACCTTATACTTGGCTGGATGGTTAGGTTTAAACTCTTTTCAATTTATAAATAGGTTTGGATTCTGTTATGAATCTTTCATGCTGTAGTTTGATAATAACTTGCAATGCTGAATGCGACAGTAGTATATTCTTTGCCATATATTCCTCATTTTAATGCTATTGTTTCTTTCTTTCCTTAGATTTCTCTGCAAAAGTCCATTACTCTTTCACCTCTTTCCTATCTCACTAGTCACACTATTTCTCTAATCCGATATGGTTTTCTTGTTGGTACTGCTTTTATTCAGGCTCCCTAAAGCTCCTATCTATCTTCCAGCAAGTACTAATTTCAAAACTGAGTCTAATTTCCATTTTCTTGCTGTAACAAATGTTTTATTAATAAAACAGATCCTTCTAAAGCTTGAAGATTTTTTTTAATTTTCTGCTGGATCCATGACATCTGTGTTTTAGAGATAAAAACTGTATATATGCTAATATCACCCCGAGGGCGATGGACATATCTATGCCTGCTGCTTCTGGTGGTTTTGTTGAAAGGAAGGGGCCGAACTTCTGTGCACCCCTCACCCCCACCCCCGCGGCGGGGAAACAAAAGCTGAAGAAATGAAAAAATAAAGAAGAAGATGCTTCTGTTGAACCAAGAAAGCTGACAGTGGCCGTGACTAGTGATATGTGCAAGTTCAAGATTCATTTCTTGAACTAACATATTTTGCTGAGGAACTAAATGAAAATTAAAAAGTAGTATGAGGGATTGAAAAGACATCACGTGCCACTGAAGTTTTGATTCCTTCTATACAATGTGTTACAATGGGTTGTAGAACTTCACCTACTGATCATAATGTTGAGCTTTTCTTGATGGATACATTTTTTCAGATAGCGGTCAAAAGGCTAAAGGTGTGGAGCAACAAAGCCGAGATGGAATTTGCTGTTGAAGTTGAAATTTTGGCTCGAGTACGACACAAAAATTTGCTAAGTTTACGTGGTTACTGTGCAGAAGGCCAGGAACGTCTGATTGTATATGACTACATGCCCAATTTAAGCTTACTTTCTCATCTTCACGGGCAGCATTCTGCTGAAAGCCTGCTTGATTGGAAACGACGAATGAATATTGCAATTGGATCTGCTGAGGGAATTGCGTAAGTATTGAACATACTTGATCCTTCTTTCCGTCTATCCCACACACGGTATCCTCCCTAGTCCCTTCTAGGTGTTGCAAGGTCTTATGTTTCCTCTTCATTTGCTTAACTTTAATGTGTATTACAGCTATCTACACCACCATGCGACCCCACATATCATCCACAGAGACATCAAAGCAAGCAATGTACTGCTCGATTCTGATTTCCAAGCCCAAGTTGCTGATTTTGGATTCGCAAAGTTCATCCCAGATGGTGCAACACATGTAACCACAAGAGTAAAAGGCACTCTAGGCTATCTTGCACCAGAATATGCAATGTTAGGGAAAGCATCGGAGAGCTGTGATGTCTACAGCTTTGGTATTCTTTTGCTAGAGCTTGCCAGCGGCAAGAAACCGATTGAGAAGCTCAATGACACTGTGAAACGCACAATCACTGACTGGGCTCTACCGCTTGCGTGTGAAGGGAAGTTCAGTGAAATTGCAGACCCAAGGTTGAACACAAACTACGTGGAGGAAGAATTGGAAAGAGTGGTTCTTGTTGCTCTCATTTGTGCTCAAAATCGACCTGCGAAGAGACCAGCGATGCTCGAAGTTATTGAGCTACTGAAAGGAGAATCAAAAGAGAAATTCACATCTTTGCAAAATGATGAAATGTTCAAGATTCCTCCAGCTGTGGACGATGGTGCTTTGTCAGGAGCAGAGGGCAGTGCAGACTCTGCTGCTTCAGAAGATAAAGAACCAAAACCAGAAATTGAAAAGGTTGAGGTATAAGCCAAGAGAATGTGGGATAATTGATTGTGGCTTGTTCATATTCAATTTGTGTAGGAGTTCATCTATTTTTCGGTGAAGAAGTACTGATATCCATTACCTGGAACGACAGGTACTTTTTTTTTTGAATTGAAAGTATCATCATTTCATCGGGTTGTGCAGATGTGGATGTTACTGTTTTGCTAGTCTTTCGTGTGATTTCTCGTGTAATATATGTTGAACACAAGAAATGAAAA